>CM060419.1:28487077-30987077 GCA_030545235.1 Helianthus tuberosus
CATAACCTATTCCAAATCTGATGATTCTCATGATTCAGAGGTGGTAGGTAAAGTCGTTGAAAGTGTGTTGAAAGAAGAGTCGGTTGATACAGGTAAATCTGAATCACAGGATGAAGATGAAGGAAATCTTCATGATAGTTATCTAAAAAACACAAAATCCGAGAAAAGTTTGAATGATGACTCAAAAGGATTGGTTTATACCATGATTGGATCGGACAAATTGTTCTTAGATGTTGTATTCCTGATTCAGAATGTGATTTCAGAAAAGGTTGATAAAGTTTTCAAAATGGTTGAGATTGAGAAGTCTGAAATTTCATAGTTTGCTGGTTGGGTTATAAAAAGAAACAGAATTTGAAAAGAAATGAAATGAAATGCCGAATTATCAGGCAAAAATGAGTTTTGTTCAAGGAAAAAGTTTTGAAGAAGAGGAAAAACTAAAATTTAGACAACAGTCTATTGAAGAGTTCCTAGCTCAAAAGAAAAAGCAACAACCACAGGTCAAAGATGTGTCCATAAGAACATGTTTTAAATGTGATGAAAAAGGACATCTTGCTCGCAAGTGTCAAAATCTGAAACCTGTGGATGTTGACAAAAAGAAGATTGATGCTGAGAAACAAAAATCTGAGAATGTGAGACAAAGGTCAACCAGATTTGATTCAAACCAAACTTGGAGGTACAACACAAACAAGTTTGCTTCGAATCAAAATTAGAAGTCAAATCCATATAGGTTCGATTTTAGACAGACCTGGAATTCTCATACACCCAGAGTCAAAACAACTCAAAGTTGGAAAACAACTGTTGATATGACAAAACCACAAGAGTTTTGGAAACCAAAGGTTGTTAAAAAATAGAATGTTCAAAAAGAGTCTCATTTTTACAAAAGAGGTACTCCGAAAGGTCATACATGGAGTATTAAGAAACAAGTGACTTTGGTAAAAGATGAGAAAGTTGAAGTCAAAGATGGAAAAGTTTTTTATGACAAAGATTTTCCTAAACTGCATGACACATATTGTGTCGAAATGCCTAAGGTCAAACAGACCTGGGCTAAATTGTTCAAGTAATCAAATAGTCTGAATGTGCAGGTGCTCAACAAATCTGTAGATTGTGAGACTGGAAGTTGGAGCAGCCTGGCACAACAAGGAAAGGAGGCTGCTGAATCCCGTGTTGGTTGAAACAGGAAGTTTATTTGTTTTTCTGTACATAAATAAACAATATTTCAAAAACCCTAAAAAATTGAAAATTTTGAAAAAACCAAAAATATGTTTTGTTTTTGTCAAAAATATTCAAAAATACAAAAATATGTTTCTTGAATACGCCGAAACCCTCACGGCTGAACAAACATGATTACTTTCACAAGATTGAAAAACGGTTTTCAAACTGTCAAAAATCAATGTGTTGTAAATCATGGGGGTACTTTATATTAGTTTTTCTGCAAAACAGAGCATAGTTAGCAGAAAATGGATGGCGAGACAAAGCTAGCAGCATCGTGTTGTCAAATTTTTCTTTAAATGGTTTTGCATTTTAGGGGGAGAAAAATTGTTAGAAAATACAAAAACATTTAAAAATTTGAAAATACAAAAACATGATAAAACCTTTTGGCAAAAAGACAAAAACATTAAAAATGAAAATTGAGTTTTTGTGTAAAAAGAGGAAATGATAGTACATCAGTAGACAGTTACAGTATGCTAAAGAAATGTAATGATTATATAGCGTTAAACAGTCTCACTGATGATATGTCGGTAGATTTTTATACATTTAGTAAACTTTTTCGGGATATAAACCTAAATTCAAACTTACTTATTTCGTGGGGAACACTACTTGGATATATAGGTAACCCCTGAAATCTCGTTTGAAAGATCCCTCTTTCTGAGATACTAGGTCTTTATACTCAGTGATATCTGGGGTATTATTCCGGGACTTCTGTTGAATGGAAGTTCTGACCTACTCCCCGAATAATACCTTTTGCTTGCTTGAAACATAGCGCTGCCCTCAGCAAATTGATGAAACAATAAATTTGATAGTCATTGCTGTTGTAATACAAAAGATCCTCTAAAGGGGACACACCTAAAGACAATCCTGAGTTCTCTGCTGAACGGAAGTTCTAACCTGAACTCTTATGGTTTCATAATTTATTCCCCTTACATATATCATCTAGGTATACTCACCTGTAAGACTGAATATTGGGATCTGGATACGGGAGTATATTCAAGAGGTGGGACACATGAATGAGTTTAAGTTCTTAATACACCTAATTCATATCCTGAATCAGTTGAAATTTGTGTGAAAATTTAAGTGGACAAGTATATCGACAATCTAAGTGAATTGTTTAATTCTTAATGTGTAAATAAGCTCAACGGTACTTGTGACGTGTCAAAAACTGATATGATCCTCTGACGCATACTCAAACAAAAATATTGTCTGTAAATATGTTCGTACATATTTCTTTACTGCTTTATATTTTCAGATAAATACAAAAAGATTTTTTATTCTTCTTTATTTTCGACAACCGATGTCTGAGATGCTGAGTTTCAAAATCTAAGTAAGCTAATTGTGTTTCTGAAAATAAAACAAGTTCATTAATATGAAACTTGAATTAAAAACTAAAAATTCAAAAACAGTTTGTGATATCTCCATGGTCATTAGTTTGGACTTGGATGATTAACTGTGAGGGAGTTGGATTCTTTAATACTGATAAATCATTTAGTTTGTTGATAGGGGGAGTGGATTAGAGAAGTTGATTGATAACATGATAACATTGTATTTATAGATGTTTGAGTGATTGCAGATAGTCCAGATTATGATCCCGAGAGTAGAGTCTAAGGGGAGTCTGAAGACAAGCTTGAAGCATGGAAGAGCTTGTAGATGGAAAGCTAGGTGTCAATCCCAAAGCATGGAAGCTTGACGAAAGGGGGAGCCTGAAGCTGATGGAAGAAGAGAAGGATTGATGGATGCTTATAATTTTACAATTTGGATGAGAAGGCAGAATGATCAAGACTGAAGATGTGTCATACTGAAGACTGGACACCGAAGACTTCGTCAATATCCGAGGGGGAGTCTGTTAGTGCATTACGTCTTTTGACTTCGTCTTGTATCATGTAATAGGATAAACAGTGCTCAAGGTGCGAGAAACTGAGATTAGAATGTTTAAGGAAGTGAGTTCGCTTGAAAGTACCAGGGACCATTTCAAGCGAAACCACATTAACTGAGTTCGCTCGAAACAGTCTTGGTCACACTCAAGCGAAACCAACAAGATCAGGGTTCACTTGAACTTGTGATGTCCATTTCAAGCGAAACCCATTAACCTATAAATAGGGCACTTGTCATTTCATTTGGTACATTTCAGGATTTGTAACGAAGTGCTGCCAAAATCTGTTCAGGTTGTAATTGATGTTATATTGAATCAAAGTGACAGATTTAATAGTATCAAGCTGTTTCCATGCCCGTTTCACTGATTCCGCCTTTGAATCGGATTATACGCTCTTCTGATTGACTCGTTTGGGTCTAACAACGATCCTACAGAAAGTATGCATATGTGTGACACCTGTGCCTTCACGGCCATCAAACAAATACCAAACTAATCAAATATTATATTTCTTACTTGGGATTTGTATAAATATGTGTATCATTTGCACATATCAATTCTTGTTCGATTTCGGGCTCTAAATCGCTTTCTGGAAGGTTATACGCGCACTGATGCGTAAATATAACCAGTTTAATGCAACAAACACTCCAGAATAGTGACATAGGCTTAACATACCTTAAATAACCTTTATATAACTTAGAAATAAGTTTTGGAGGGTTTGGTGTGCCGAAATCAAGTTTATTCGCTTATAGGGACTAAAATCGACAAACTGCGAAAGTATGTTGATTCGTACTGTAACGGACATTCTGGAACATGACCATAAGTTAAAAATGCCCTAAATATCCTTTACATAGCTTAGAAATAGGCTTTGAGGGGTTCGGTGTGCTAAAATAAACTTTTTGGTCATTAAGGGACTAAAAGCGTCAAAAAGTGCATAAGTTTGCATTTTCGCGCACATCTTACGTTCTGAATACATCCGGACATCCAAAAATTTTTGTAAGCAATAAAATAATTTATTTTAGTGTTTGGCTTGATAAAAATCCATTCGTTGCGTAATTTGGATCGTTTTTGCGTCCGTTACGGCTTCCGTCGTAATTAACCGAACAACGCAACCATACGACCAAACGAACCGACATCCGAGATATTTTTGAGCATGTTTTGAGTTCCCTACACTTTAACATCATTTTAGAGCCTTAAAATGTGGTTAACGGGGCTTAATCGTGTCAAACCGCATCAAAAATCAAGTTTGGAGTCTCAGGGGCCTGTTCTGCCAAATTTCAAACTTGCTGGTCTGCAAGGTCCTTACGAACCATAAGGGGAGTTGCATACATTCCATAAGCAGCCCCCAGATACCAAAAACTGATTTCCAGCTATTTCCAGCTATTCCCCATGGTTGCATATGGTTTTTGAAGTTCCTATGGGCTGGTTTTGAGTGCCCAAGGTATTATAAATCAGGGGGCACAAGTGTAAGGTTGAGATCAAAGCTCGGTTTTCGATGAACGGTCTTAACGGTCCTAAGAAATCTATAAATACCCCCACCCCTTTTGTTGCAACCCACATTTGAATCTGATTTATGCTCTCTATGTTGAAGTTTATGCTTCATACCTGAGAGTAAATTGGATCAAATCTTGTGGGGACCCTTTGTAAGTATTCCTTCGTTCTGTTTATTCGTTTTTAGCGTTAAAGTCAAACTGCATTTGACTTTCTGCATTGACCAGTTTATGGTCAACGCGAAGTTCATTTGAACTTCATAATGTGAGAGTAATCACGATGGTTATAGTCCCTAGTGACTATACCTACTGATTACCACGTTATCTAGGCTCAGTGACGAGTCGTAGTTTCGGCCAAAATGCGTATCCTTGCGTATTTTGTAACCAAACTACTTGTGGGTATCAAGACCCTTGGTCTTGATACCAAACCTGTTTTCAAACCTCGTTAAACATGTGTTAACATGTTTAGCTCGTCACTTTTAGATTTATTCTTGTGTAGGGTCGTAAAGGTAAACGATCTAATCAATCGCTTATACTTTCGAACCCGACCCATTTGGTCGATCATTAGGATCCGACCAAACACATTAGGTGACCATAGTTGTATAGGGAATAACCTTCCGAGGTTATACCTTATGGTCACGTCGTTTAGTTAGTTGTATGATAGGTAATATATATGCCCTAGGAAAATTACCAAAATGCCCTTTTTATGCCAAATTTCATTTTAAGCATATGTAACATAATTTTTTATATCTAAACTTATTAGACAACAATATTAGACATGTTAAGGCATATAATACTTGTCATAGGACTAGTTAGGCGTTCCGAACGCGTTTTACGCGAACGACACGTTAAAGTAGCATAAGCTACCTAAACGGGTCATAATGGGTCGTAAGCACTTAGGTTAGGCTTCATTTTAGTATGTAGGCTTTGTTAAACCATATCATATGAGTTCCAATACTCATTTGGTTTACGAAACCTCATACTATCCAATCTCCCGATTTAGGTCCGGTTATTTATGTAGTTATCTATATAAGGTGCCGTTTGATTCCGTGATCCCGCTAGCTTTGCTTGGTTGTTGTTCAAGACTTCTAAGCACCCTCAAGTGAGTACATAGACCCCTCTTTTACCATTTTCCAAATGTTTTGGGGTGAAACACATGTGCCTACTTGTTATTTTCATGCTTTCCCATGTTTTCATATCATATACTTGCTATGTTCATTAGTACACTATTAGTACATGATTTCACTATGTTTTGCTATGTATGTTTACTTAACATACTAGCACATTGTTTTACATTACATTTCTTTTGCTATGTATGTTTACTTAACATGCTAGCACATTGTTTTACATGACTTTTTTGCTTTGTATGTTAACTTAGCATACTTAGTACATTGTTTTGTATTGCATCTCTGTTGCATATGTTCTCGTAACATATAGACACATTATTTTATATCTCTACCTTGTATGTTCACTTAGCATACTAGGTACATTATTTCCATAAAACATGCTTACATTTGGTATATCATTTGGTTTGTTTAACGGGACTAAATTACATTCCTTAACACCGATCATGCCGCTCGGTAGTAGGTAGTGGTACCATAGGACTTGACAAATCCCGTTCCTAAAATCCTAGGTTTGTTTGGATGGATGGAATGACCGAATCCGAAAACATTTCTTTTTGATAACTTTTACTCTAAGGTTATCCTGCTGTCTCAAGGATTGAATGTAGGCGTTTAACATTACCGCATGTGACACCTGTGTCACTTCAAAAATCAAACATATACCAAACCAATGAAATACTGTAATTCATACTTAGGATTTGTAAAATTATGTGTATCGTTTGCACATATCAATTCTTGTTCGATTTCAAGCCTTAAATCGCTTTCTGGAAGGTTATACGCGCACTGATGCGTAAATATAACCAGTTTAATGCAACGAGCACTCCGGAATAGTGAAATAGGCTTAACATACCTTAGATAACCTTTACATAACTTAGAAATAATTTTTGGATGGTTTGGTATGCCGAAATCAAGTTTAATTCGCCTACTGGGACTAAATTTGACAAACTGCGAAAGTATGCCAATTTGAACTGTAACAGACATTCCGGAACATGACCATAAGTAAACACACCCTAAATATCCTTTATATAGCTTAGAAATAGGCTTTGAGGGGTTCGGTGTGCTAAAATAAACTTTTGGGTCATTCAGGGACTAAAAGTGCCAAAAAGTGCATAAGTTTGCACTTTCGCGCATAACTTACGTTCTGAATACATCCGGGCATCCAAAAATTTATGTAAGCACTAAAATATTTTATTTTAGTGTTTGGCATGAGAGAAATCCATTCGTCATGCAATTTGGATCGTTTTTCGCGCTTATGCGCATTCCGTCGTAATTAACCGAACAACGCAATCGTACGGCCAAACGATCCGACATCCATAATGTTTTCAAGCATATTCCATGTTCCCTATGTCTTAACATCATTTTGGATCTTGAAATTGGGTTTGACGGGTGTTAGAAGTGACGTTACGCAACGAAACAAGGTGCAGGGATTGAAACTGACATTCTGCCAAACTTGATGGCTTACGGACCGTAAGCCATCACCCTTACGGTCCGTAAGCAGGGGTCAGATGCAGAAACTCATTTTGACTGCTGATTAACAGCTTTTAAACACTCCAAAGGCCAATGCCACATGTTAATCCCTGATGGTGGGGGCAAATGATGCACCATAACATTTCAACACATGTACGGATGATATTCGATCACGGTTTTCAAGAAACGATCCTAACGGTGGTCCAAATACTATAAATACCCATCCATCCCAACCCCCCAAAAACCCACAAATCTGATCTAAATTCTCTAAGTTGAAGCCATTGCTTCATACCTGAGCTATTTGATCAATATTTACTAGCGGGGACCCTTTGTAAGTGTTCCTTCGTTCTTTTATCGCTTTTCGAGTCCGAAAGTCAAACTATGTTTGACTTTCTGCGTTGACCAGTTTATGGTCAACACGAAGTTCGTTTGAACTTCATAACGTGAGCGTAATCACCATGGTTATAGTCCCTAGTGACTATACCTACTGATTACCACGTTATCTAGGCTCAGTGACGAGTCGTAGTTTCGGCCAAAATACGTATTATTGCGTATTTTGTAACCAAACTACATTTAAGTATCAAAACCATTTGTTTTGATACCAAACCTGTTTTCTAAACTTAGGTAAGCATGTTTTAACATGCTTAGCTCGTCACTTTTAGTTTAGTGCTTATATAGGGTCTTAAGGTAAGCGATCTAAACAATAGCTTATACTTTCGAACCCGACCCATTTGGTCGATCATTAGGTGACCATAGTACATAGGGAATAACCTTCCGAGGTTATACCTTATGGTCGCTTCGTTAAGTAGCTGTATGATAGGTAGTTTATATGCCTTAGGTAAATTACCAAAATCCAAAGTATACTTTTAATATGCTACTATAAGGTTATTCGTTTAACCTTACATTATTTTACAAAGCATAACTTTTGATTTATTCAAACACTTTGTTTTGTACATTTTTACTTGTGGTTTAAGAAATCTCATTTTACTTACCATACATAACTTTTGTTTACTCATTACATTGTTTACATTTAACTTGAGTTATACAATAACATTGGACTATTGGTTTAAACATGAACATTCTATATTGGTGGTTTGGTTTGAGTAAGTGACTTAAGTAACGAGGCGTGTGTATTATGATACAAGCATGGTGGATACGCCGCTGGTACTTCCTATGTATAAGTGTTTGTATGGTATTACATATCGTAGCGTTATTTGAATCATTTCAATTTAAGTCATATAACATTTTTTACAAATAACATACTTTTCATAAGACATTGTTTTACAACAACTTATCTTATACAAATTCATTTTTACTTGGTTATTCATTTAACCTTACATTACTCTTTTACGTATCATCTACTTTATCATCACTTTTCGAATGATTTATAAAACAAAACATTTTACAAGGATCATGACTGACTTTTGTTAAACAATTTTTTTCTAAACTTATAAGTCATGAATCCTATATTCACAAAACCTATGTATCTCACAGGCATTTTTATGCTGACGTACCTATTTTTACACATGTTTCAGGTGTTGTCTTGAGATGATTGTTGATACATGCTACATTTAGGATGGACTCGTGCCTTAGCGACTTTAAAACTTGGAAGATCATAGTTGTACTTATTTGATTGTATTAAAACCATGAGGTCATTTACTCAATAAAACAAAATTATTTATTCCATGGTTACGAAACAATGATTCTGTTACAACACTCCCCGATGTCTCTGCCACGTCTTGTTGTTTACGTGGTCGGGGTGTGACAGAAAAGTTGGTATCAGAGCCAATGGTTATAGGGAATTAGGTTATTAGTGATGCTTTGACCTAGACTATAACCTTCCTAGGACCCTAACACAAGTTTTCTTGTGTTTAGTTTTAAAACAATACCGTCAATTATTTTTAGGTGACAACCACAATAAGAACACAAATTTCTATCCCGCTTTGAAAACTAACATCTGTTCTAGGATGATTTATTGTAAGGTTTTGAACCCTTTAAGTTTTCAAAATCCCATCAAAGTTAGTCTAAATAATGTGAACACGTGCAAACTGGAAGGGTGGGTGCCTGTACCCTGAGCTTTCTGTCTAAGGCTAGAGTGTTCGTACAAATCCGCAATATCGGACCAGTCACTCTTACCTGGGAACTCTTGGGGTGAGTGTCCACTTATAGGCGAGCATGTCTTCGCGATACATTATTTTGACCTATTTACTTTGATTAATCACCGGGGTTGTTTGTTACTTTGTAGTAACAAACAAATGACCACCATCCTTGCTTTCATCAGATTTGTTCCATCTCATTCTTTTCGTCTAATTCTCTCACTCGTTTCCTTTCATGTTCCTCTTTTAGAATGCCTCCTCGACGCGACAATCAGATGGCGAATGCCGAACTGGCGGAAATCATCGCGCAGCAAATGGTTGCTGCCTTCCCAAATCTTTTTGCTCAAATGAATCAAGCCATCAATAACCATAATGCTCCATGCAATTTCAAGAGTTTCAATTCGGCTAAGCCACTCAAGTTTAGTGGTTCTGAAGGAGCAACTGGGCTCCTACAATGGTTCGAGAGCACTGAGAGTACGTTCCGTCACGTTCAGTGTCCTGATAATCGCAAGGTCGAGTTTGCTTCCAGTGTGTTTCAGAAAAGGGCTCTTACATGGTGGAATGGGGTGATGAGAGACCGTGGTGCTGAGGTTGCATTGGCACAGACTTGGGCTGAACTTAGGGCTCTTATGATGAAGGAGTTTTGTCCTCGTCATGAATTGAGAGCTTTAGAAAGGGAATTCGATGACCTGAAGCAAGACAGTGGAGAACATCGAGCCTATACTGACCGCTATGAGGAATTGAGCCTGTTATGCCCTACTATGGTTACGCCTCTGGATAAGGCGATTGAGAAATACATTAATGGTCTTCCTGACGTAGTTCAGGATATCGTTACTGGCAGTAACCCTACTACTGTCAGACAAGCCATTGAATTGTCTGCCACTCTGACTGAATCCCATATCAGGAAGGGTAAGTTGTTTCGGATGGGCGACCCAAGACCATCTGACAAGACTGCTCAAGATGAACCAAAGGAAAAAACAGGCTGAGGTATCCAAGAAGAAGATGCGCAAAGCCTCTCAAAATTTCGTTGTAACTGCTCAAGACAGACAGGTTGCACCAAACCAGCCAACACAACCTCGCAAAAGGCAAAACTATGTTGGTACCGCACCTTTGTGCAACAAATGCAACCGTCATCATCTAGAGCAAGAGCAGTGTCACAAATGTACCCACTGTGGGCGGTTGGGACATTTGATCAATGTTTGTCGTTATGCAAATCAAGCGGCTGCAAACCCTGCTGCTGTTCAAGCACGGTTTCCACCAGGGTCATGTTATAACTGTGGTGACCTTACTCACTACAGAAACAATTGCCCAATACTTGTTAACGCACCTCCAATGCGAGGACGAGCATTTAACATCAATGAGGAAAACGAGAACAATGATGCAGTAGTGAACAATTAGTGTTTTGAAATTCCTTGGTTGTTATCTTTTGACACTTCAAGACAATTCGGTTGTTACATAAATAAAGATTTGTTGTTTTTATTTCTGCAAAATTTATGCGATTGTGTGAATGTTTGATGCAACCTCATGATGTCAACCTAAAGATAAACTACTCGTGTGGTTCTGTCCTCTTATGATCACTTGTGATCTCCCCAAGAACCTTAAACACTCGTTTCTTTTAAGAAACAAAGCCAAACTCTTATTGAAAATCCTTCTATCTTTATAGATAGATCCTTGAAAATCATTTAAGTGCCAAATGAAATCCATGGATTGGATTCCTAGTGTGCTTTAAATATCCATGCCTAAAGATAACAAATTAAAGAATCAAGTTAACTAATTTTGTGCTTATGTGTTTTCTTACATATTTTGTGGTTGTATGTGATCCATCCAAAATCCTCGTAGAGTCTTTCATATCTCATATGAGGGATTCATAGTAGGATATCCAAAGTTACTATCTTAAATCCTTAATGGACTTCTACGTTGTAGTCAAGTCCCTTGGGTTTTAAAGTACTATTCTAAAATTGGACCCCTTGAGTGGTCTAGATAAACAGTTTGATTTGAAAATCTGATTAGAAATATCATGTGATGATATAATTAAAAAGATCCCTTAAGTGGTCTATTTAAGGAGATCGTACGACGGTCTAGTTAAGAAGATCATGTGTTGATCTAGTTAAAAAGATCGTTCGTTGATCCAGTTGAAAAGATCCTTTGGTGGTCTAGTCAAGTCGCTTCATGTTTATTCAATTGAATTTTTCCTCTACGCATTATGAAATGAACTGTGCGGACTGTGCAAGGAATTACGTAATTATGGAGGCCTACATAATTATGGAATTCAGTGCACAGAAACCACAAGAAGTTTTGTCATGTGTTAAAACCTATAGTGACAAGAATAGTGATACAGGAGAAGTCTTAGACCTTGACCGATGTCATTTTATCTTACACTCCCCAATTCTGATATCAATCACACACCAAGTTTCCTATGATGAGTCTTCATGAGAAACGTTCTTTCGTCCGTAGTTCGAAACCCCATGTTTTATTACTACAAGGAGTTCACTTTGATGGTTGGCAATATCGCTAAGAATCCTAAATGGCCCAGAGTTTTACTTAAGGGTTCAATGGATTTGTTTGAAAGCGAAACCATCACAGCTGTCTTCACAAGTTTCCTCTAAACTTAAATTTCGGGACGAAATTTCCTAAAGTAGGGGAGACTGTGACACCTGTGTCACTTCAAACATCAAACATATACCAAACCAATGAAATATTGTAATTCATACTTAGGATTTGTAAAATTATGTGTATCGTTTGCACATATCAATTCTTGTTCGATTTCAAGCCTTAAATCGCTTTCTGGAAGGTTATATGCGCACTGATGCGTAAATATAACCAGTTTAATGCAACGAGCACTCCGTAATAGTGAAATAGGCTTAACATACCTTAGATAACCTTTACATAACTTAGAAATAAGTTTTGGATGGTTTGGTATGCCGAAATCAAGTTTAATTCGCCTACAGGGACTAAATTTAACAAACTGTGAAAGTATGCCAATTTGAACTGTAACAGACATTCCGAAACATGACCATAAGTTAAACACACCTTAAATATCCTTTATATAGCTTAGAAATAGGGTTTTAGGGGTTCGGTGTGCTAAAATAAACTTTTGGGTCATTCAGGGACTAAAAGTGCCAAAAAGTGCATAAGTTTGCACTTTCGCGCATAACTTACGTTCTGAATACATCCGGGCATCCAAAAATTTATGTAAGCACTAAAATATTTTATTTTAGTGTTTGGCATGAGAGAAATCCATTCGTCACGCAATTTGGATCGTTTTTCGTGCTTATGCGCATTCCGTCATAATTAACCGAACAACGCAATCGTACGGCCAAACGAACCGACATCCGTGATGTTTTCAAGCATATTTCATGTTCTCTATGTCTTAACATCATTATGGAGCTTGAAATTGGGTTTGACGGGTGTTAGAAGTGCCGTTACGCAACGAAACAAGGTGCAGGGACTGAAACTGACATTCTGCCAAACTTGATGGCTTACGGACCGTAAGCCATCACCCTTACGGTCCGTAAGCAGGGGTCAGATGCAGAAACTCGTTTTGACTGCTGATTAACAGCTTTTAAACACTCCAAAGGCCAATGCCACATGTTAATCCCTGATGGTGGGGGCAAATGATGCACCATAACATTTCAACACATGTACGGATGATATTCGATCACGGTTTTCAAGAAACGATCCTAACGGTGGTCCAAATACTATAAATACCCATCCATCCCAACCCCAAAAACCCACAAATCTGATCTAAATTCTCTAAGTTGAAGCCATTGCTTCATACCTGAGCTATTTGATCAATATTTACTAGCGGGGACCCTTTGTAAGTGTTCCTTCGTTCTTTTATCGCTTTTCGAGTCCGAAAGTCAAAGTATGTTTGACTTTCTGCGTTGACCAGTTTATGGTCAACACGAAGTTCGTTTGAACTTCATAACGTGAGCGTAATCACGATGGCTATAGTCCCTAGTGACTATACCTACTGATTACCACGTTATCTAGGCTCAGTGACGAGTCGTAGTTTCGGCCAAAATACGTATTATTGCGTATTTTGTAACCAAACTACATTTAAATATCAAAACCATTTGTTTTGATACCAAACCTGTTTTCTAAACTTAGTTAAGCATGTTTTAACATGCTTAGCTCGTCACTTTTAGTTTAGTGCTTATATAGGGTCGTAAGGTAAGCGATCTAAACAATCGCTTATACTTTCGAACCCGACCCGTTTGGTCGATCATTAGGATCCGACCAAACACATTAGGTGACCATAGTACATAGGGAATAACCTTCCGAGGTTATACCTTATGGTCGCTTCGTTAAGTTGTTGTATGATAAGTAGTTTATATGCCTTAGGTAAATTACCAAAATACCCTTTTCATGTGTAATTGGTAATTAAGCATATGTAACATAACTTTTGGTATCTAAACTGATTTTTCAACAATATTAGACATGTTAAGGCATATTTTACTTATCATAGGACTAGTTAGGCATTCCGAACGCATTTTACGCGAACGACGCGTTAAAGTAGCATAAGCTACCTAAACGGGTCGTAATGGGTCGTAAGCACTTAGGTTAGGTGTCATTTTAGTATGTAGGCTTTGTTAAACCATATTACATGAGTCCCCATACTCATTTGGTTTACGAGCCCTCATTCTATCCAATCCTCCGATTTAGGTCCGGTATATTAACGTAGTTACCTATATTAGGTGCAGTTTGATTTCCGTGATCTCTAGCATTGTTTGGTTGTTACTCAAGGACTACTAAGCAATCTCAAGTGAGTACATAGTTCCCCTATTTTACAACTTTCAACTGTTTTGGGGTGAAGCATGTGTACCTATGTGTTATTTTCATGATTTCAAAGTATAATTGATTATACATGTTATTATTTATCATTTGACAAACTAAATGACTATCTATGATTTAAACACTGATTTCTCAAAGAACATAAAATAAAATGTTGAATTGTACTTATTTTATGTTCACCAGACCGATTGGTAGTATGATATAGCGCTATAGGATTAGACACCCCATTCCTGTTGTCATGGAATGTCGGAAACCAATTTGTTTCTCCATCCAAATAGGGATTGCCTTTGTGGTATTCCTATAGTCTCAAAGGTGTAGTTTGATGCACTAGGTCTGAATGAATTCTTAAATCACACTTTTATTATATATTTTGATATACTCCCAAAAGTATAGTTTGATATACTCTCATGTGTGGTATTGTACAGCACCAACATATATATTTTGTTAACAAACCAAAACATATTTTGATATGTTATTTATTAAATCCAAAACATATTTTGATATGTTATTAATTACCAAAACATATTTTAAATATGTTATTTATGAAACCAAAACATAGTTTAATATGTTATTTACGAATCCAAAGTATACTTTTAATATGCTACTATAAGGTTATTCGTTTAACCTTACATTATTTTACAAAGCATAACTTTTGATTTATTCAAACACTTTTGATTTGTACATTTTTACTTGTGGTTTAAGAAATCTCATTTTACTTACCATACATAACTTTTGTTTACACATTACATGGTTTACATTTAACTTGAGTTATACAATAACATTGGACTATTGGTTTAAACATGAACATTCTATATTGGTGGTTTGGTTTGAGTAAGTGACTTAAGTAACGAGGCGTGTGTAATATGATACAAGCATGGTGGATACGCCACTGGTACTTCCTATATATAAGTGTTTGTATGGTATTACATATCGTAGCGTTATTTGAATCATTTCAATTTAAGTCATATAACATTTTATACAAATAACATACTTTTCATAAGACATTGTTTTGCAACAACTTATCTTATACAAATTCATTTTTACTTGGTTATTCATTTAACCTTACATTACACTTTTACGTATCATCTACTTTATCATCACTTTTCGAATGATTTATAAAACAAAACATTTTACAAGGATCATGACTGACTTTTGTTAAACAATTTTTTTCTAAACTTATAAGTCATGAATCCTATATTCACAAAACCTATATATCTCACAGGCATTTTTATGGTGACGTACCTATTTTTACACATGTTTCAGGTGCTGTCTTGAGATGATTGTTGATACATGCTACATTTAGGATGGACTCGTGCCTTAGCGACTTTAAAACTTGGAAGATAATAGTTGTACTTATTTGATTGTATTAAAACAATGAGTTCATTTACTCAATAAAATAAAATTATTTAATCCATGGTTACGAAATAATGATTCTGTTACAACACTCCCCGATGTTTCCGCCACGTCTTGTTGTTTTACGTGGTCGGGGTTTGACACCGCATAAATGTTGTATCAGTAAAGCATGCATTATTCTACAAAGCATAACTTTTGATTTATTCAAATACTTTGTTTTGTACATTTTTACTTGTGGTTTAAGTAGTCTCATTTTACTTACCATACATAACTTTTGTTTACACATTACATGATTTGCATTTGATGGTTTTCACACAAACATTTGACATTTGACTATACATAAACATTTTTACATTGGTGGTTTGTTTTGTTTGGGTAAGTGATTTAAATAACGAGGCGTGTGTAATAAGATAAAAGCATGGTGGATACGCCGCTGGTACTTCCTATATATAAGTGCTTTTATAGTATTACATATCGTAGCGCATTTCAATATTTGACATATTACATTTTACACAAATGACATATTTTCACTAAACAATTGTTTTACAAAACAACTTATTTTACACAAACTCATTTTACTTGGTTATTCATTTAACCTTACATTACTCTTTTACACATCATCTACTTTATCATCGCTTTTCAAATGATTTATAAAACAAAACATTTTACTAGGATCATGACTGACTTTTGTTAAACAACTTTTTCTAAACTTATAAGTCATGAAACCTAAATCAATAAAACCTATGTATCTCACAGGCATTTTTATGCTGACGTACCTATTTTCACATGTGTTTCAGGAAATGATGCATAGGATTGATCAAGATACACTTAGGCGGACTCGGTCCTTAGTGACAATAAAAGATGCAAGACTAGTTAATTATGTTATGTTTCTTTGTTGTTAAGACATTGTAACTTCTTTTGATTCAATAAAACAAAACTTCAATTTCCATATGTTATGAAACAATGATTCTGTTACAACACTCCCCGACGATTCTGCCATGATTTGTTGTTTTACGTGGTTGGGGTGTGACAGAAAAGTTGGTATCAGAGCTCATGGTTATAGGGAATTAGGTTATTAGTAATGCTTTGACCTAGTCTATAACCTTCCTAGGAGCCTAACACAAGATTCTTGTGTTTAGATCTTAAAACAATACCCTCACCTATCCTTAGGCGACGACCACAACAAGAATATAAATTTCAAAACCGCTTTGAAAAACAATCATCTGTTCTAGGATGATTTATTATATGGTTTTGAACCCTTCCAGTTTGATTTTTGGCCTTGTGCCTTCTAAGTTTTCAAAATCTCGTCAAGGTTTTGGGTTCTAAATAATGTGAACACGTGCAAACTGGAAGAGTGAATGCCTGTACTCTGGGTTTTCTGTCTAAGGCTAGAGTGTTCGTACAAATCCGCAGTATCAGACCAGTCACTCTTACCTGGGAACTCTTGGGGTGAGTGTTCACTTATAGGCAAGCATGTCTTCAGTGATACATTATTATGACCCGCTTGCTTTGATTTGTCACCGTCTCATTTGTTTGCCTTTGGTAACAAACAAATGATCACAATTTTTATGCATTGCCATTCTGTTTTGTTTATCCGGTAACATTTCACTTGTTTCTTCCTATGCTTTTCATTCCTTCTAGAATGTCTCTTCTTCACAACGACGCTCAAATGTCCGAGCAGACCGCCAAATTTGCCCAGCGAATAGGCGAAGTAGTCCTGAAGACTGTTGAATTAGCTACTGCCATGTATCATCTCCAGGATGAAGCCACTTAAGAGTCACTGAAGGAAGCAGAAGTCAAGCCTGCACCAAAATCAAGGAAGCGTAAGGCTTCAAGGAAACCCGCAGCAGTTACACCTAATCAAGCGGGACCTAGCCAAGTGGCAGCGCCACCAGCTAGGAAGCCGTACTTAGGAGCTGCCCCATGGTGCAAACGATGCAAGGGTCATCATTCAAACCTCATACCCTGCTTCAAATGTACCTACTGTGGACGGTGGGGACATTTGGTTAACATATGCTGCTTAGCTATCCAAAATAAAGCTGGTATAAACCTTGTTGCTACCCAACTCCAAGTCAACCCTACTCAAGCTCGTTTTCCGTCTGGTACTTGCTACAACTGTAGCGAGACGAGCCATTTTAGGAGCAAATGCCCGAAGATTGTCAATGCAAATCCAACCCTTGGATGAGCATTTGGCTGATTGGAAGAAGCTGCTGCTTTAAATAATTTGTATCTGTTGCTTTTGTTTCTTTTGTTGAACTCGAAAACAATGTGTTCAGTTTATCAACAAATTGTTGTTTACAATTCTGATGTACGAGCGTTGTTACATATTGTGTATGGCATTTCCCTATGATGCCTACATCAAGGAACTATGTTCTTTACAAACTACTCTTGTGATTCTCCCTTTCAAATGATCGCTCATGATTTCCTCGAAAAATTTGAAGTACTCGTTTCATTCTAGGAGACGAAGTACAAGAAATAAAGCGAAATTATGAGTAATCGTGCTTTTTGCACATCTATGCCTTTGAATCCTTGGTTAGATAACTAAGGGTATTTTCAAATATCGTACCCGTTACGTTCTGATTTTACAATATACATAGTATAAGTATTTCAAAAACAACCTTCATGATTTCAAAATATTTTATATAGTTTGAAAACAATTTTTTTAAAAGCATTGTCTATGTTTTCAAAAACAACCTTCATAATTTCAGAACATTTGATATAGTTTGAAAACAATCTTAAGTAATATATCAAGTGCATGATTTCAAAAGCATCATTCATATTTTCAAAAACCTTATACATAATTTCAAAAATTTCATCTAGCATGATTTTAAAACATTTTTTTATCTAATACACCTACTTATGATTTCAAAAGTATTATGTAAGATTTCAAAAACATTAAATACATCTTTAAAAGAAACCCCATGCATAGTTTTCAAAAACATTTTCTTCATACATTCACTTAACCTTCAAATTCTGCTTCATATGTCGCCTTAACATATCTAGCATCTCAACATCATAAGCATTTTACTTCATGTTTTGACTTAAGCACATCCAGTGCAAGGTTTCAAAACATCTTCAACTTCTAAAATCCATATGGGATCTTTTTATATCTACAATTAGATCCTTGTGGATAATTATCATTCAAATCAGAGTCCTTGATTGGATTCCTTGTGTACCTTAATTCGAACATTTCGGTTCCTTATAATCGAAATCGAATTTTCTCTTTAAAAGATCTTCTATCTTCATAGTTAGATTCTTGCTAATGTTTAAAGTACCAAATGAAATCCATGGAATGGATTCCTAGTGTGCTTTAAATACATGTACGCAATTAACAAAACAAATTAACAAATTAAAGATCTAGATAAACAATTATGTGATTAGGTGTTTATGCATTATGTGTTTTCTTTTATGCATTTTTGTGTTTTTGTATACTCTGGATATTCGTTATCCAAATCCTCGTAGAATCTTTCATATCTTCATATGAGGGATTCGTAGAAGGATATTCAAAAAGGTACTACCTTAAATCCTTATTGGGCTTCTACGTGATAGTCAAGACCCTTGGATTATATAGTACCACTCCATGATTCATAACCCTTTTAGTGGTCTAGTAAAAAAGATTGATTCAGAATCTGGTTAAGAATGACATGTGGTGATATAGCTGAATAGACTCCTTGGTAGTCTATTTAAATCATTTATTGATTTAATTAAAAAGGACCCTATGGTGGTCTAGTCACAATCATCACAGGCTCGTTCATTGTTTTCTTCCCCTACACATTATAAGATGCACTACGTGACTATGCAAGGAATTACGTAATTATGTATGCATACATAATTACGAAGTTCAGTGAACGGAAACCACGGTAAGACTTATTATGTGTAAGAACCGATAGTGCCAACCATAACGAAATGTGAACAATGTAATAGAGGTACGGTGGACGCACCAATAACGCTTTATATACTTGTATATAAGTGTCCCTCTCACATTGCAAGCATGATGTTATTGAAAAGTTACTAGAAGTTCAGGATTCTAACTAGTATTGTTTGATCTTTTCAACTTCATGTTTCAAACTCTCAGAAGTTTCCTCTAAATAAATTTCGGGACGAAATTTCCTGCAGTATGGGAGACTGTGACACCTGTGCCTTCACGGCCATCAAACAAATACCAAACTAATGAAATATTATATTTCATACTAGGGATTTGTATAAATATGTGTATCAATTGCACATATCAATTCTTGTTCGATTTCGGGCTCTAAATCGCTTTCTGGAAGGTTATACGCGCACTGATGCGTAAATATAACCAGTTTAATGCAACAAACACTCCAGAATAGTGACATAGGCTTAACATACCTTAAATAACCTTTACATAACTTAGAAATAAGTTTTGGAGGGTTTGGTTTGCCAAAATCAAGTTTATTCGCTTATAGGGACTAAAATCGACAAACTGTGAAAGTATGCCGATTCGTACTGTAACGGACATTCTGGAACATGACCATAAGTTAAAAATGCCCTAAATATCCTTTACATAGCTTATAAATAGGCTTTGAGGGGTTCGGTGTGCTAAAATAAACTTTTTGGTCATTCAGGGACTAAAAGCGTCAAAAAGTGCATAAGTTTGCGTTTTCACACATATCTTACGTTCTGAATACATCCGGACATCCAAAAATTTATGTAAGAATTAAAATATTTTATTTTAGTGTTTGGCATGATAAAAATCCATTCGTTGCATAATTTGGATTCTTTTTTGCGTTCGTTATGACTTCTGTCGTAATTAACCGAACAACGCAACCGTACGACCAAACGAACCGACATCCGAGATATTTTTGAGCATGTTTTGAGTTCCCTACACTTTAACATCATTTTAGAGCCTTAAAATGTGGTTAACGGGGCTCAAACGTGTCAAAACGCATAAAAAATCAAGTTTGGAGTCTCACGGGCCTGTTCTGCCAAATTTCAAACTTGCTGGTCTGCAAGGTCCTTACTGTGACACCTGTGTCACTTCAACCATCAAACAAATTCCAAACCAATGAAATATTGTATTTCATACTTGGGATTTGTAAAAATATGTGTATCGTTTGCACATATCTACTCTTGTTCGATTTTAAGCTTTAAATCGCTTTCTGGAGGGTTATACGCGCTCTGATGCGTAAATATAACCAGTTAATCCAACAAACACTCCGGAATAGTTAAATAGGCTTAACATATCTTAAATAACCTTTACATAACTTAGAAATAAGTTTTAAAGGCTTTGGTATGGCAAAAACAAGTTAATTCGCTTACAGGGACTAAACTTGACAAACTGCGAAAGTATGCCAATTTGAACTGTAACAGACATTCTGGAAAATGACCATAAGTTAAACACATCTTAAATATCCTTTATATAGCTTAGAAATAGGCTTTGAGGGGTTCGGTGTGCTAAAATAAACTTTTGGGTCATTCAGGGACTAAAAGTGTCAAAAAGTGCATAAGTTTGCATTTTCGCGCATAACTTACGTTCTGAATACATCCGGACATCCAAAAATTTATGTAAGCACTAAAATATTTTATTTTAGTGTTTGGCATAAGAAAAAAACCATTCGTCGCTTAATTTGGATCGTTTTTGCGTTTGTTACGACTCCCGTCGTAGTTAACCGAACATCGCGATCGTACGGCCAAACGAACCGACATCCGATATATTTTTTAGCACATTTCAAGTTCCCTATACTTTAACTTCATTTTAGAGCTTTGAAATGGGGTTAACGGGGCTTAAACGTGTCAAACACGCATCGAAAACCAAGTTTTAAGGCTGCAGGGACTGAACTGTAAATCTGCCAAACTAGGTCCTTACGGACCTCACATTGGGAGTGTTGAGGTCCGTAAGCAGGGGCCAGATGCAGCAAAAAGTTTTTCACAGCCTGTTTCCAGCCTTTAACCCCTTCCAAAGGCCAAGTGCCACATGTTAATCTCTTGTGGTGGGCAAAATCAGTTACCACAACATTCCGACAAGTGTACGGGCGAGATCATTCCCTCTTTTCCAAGAAACGATCCTAACGGTGAACCGAAAACTATAAATACCCACCTTATGTTCACTCATTCCTCACAAGAATCTGATCTAATGTGCTCTAAGTTGAAACCTTTGTTTCATACCTGAGCTATTTTGATCTAGATTAGCATTCGGGGACCCTTTGTAAGTGTTCCTTCGTTCTTTTATTGCTTTTCGAGTCTGAAAGTCAAACTTTGTTTGACTTTCTGCATTGACCAGTTTATGGTCATTGCGAAGTTCGTTTGAACTTCATAACGTGAGCGTAATCACGATGGTTATAGTCCCTAGTGACTATACCTACTGATTACCACGTTATCTAGGCTCAGTGACGAGTCGTAGTTTCGGCCAAAATGCGCATTATTGCGTATTTTGTAACCAAACTACTCTTGGGTATCAAAACCGTTTGTTTTGATACCAAACCTATTTTCTAAACTTAGTTAAGCATCTTTTAGCATGCTTAGCTCGTCACTTTTAGTTTAGTGCTTATATAGGGTCGTAAGGTAAGCGATCTAAACAATCGCTTATACTTTCGAACCCGACCCATTTGGTCGATCATTAGGATCCGACCAAATACCTTAGGTGACCATAGTGTATAGGGAATAACCTTCCGAGGTTATACCTTATGGTCACATCGTTTGAGTAGTTGTATGATAGGTAGTTTATATTCCTTAGGTAAATTACCAGAATACCCTTTTCATGTATAATTGGTAATTAAGCATATGTAACCTAAACATTTGCCACATAACTGATTATGTAACATGTTTAGGCATATAACACTTGTCATAGGGCTAGTTAGACGTCTCGAGTGCGCTTTTGCGCGCATGACGCGTTAAAGTAGCATAAGCTACCTTAATGGGTCGCGATGGGTCGAAAGCACTTAGGTTAGGTTTCATTTAGTATGTAGGCTTTGTTAAACCATATGACACGAGTCTCCATACTCGTTTGGTTTACGAACCCTCATTCTATCTAAATCCTCCAACTTAGGTCCGGTTTATTAACATAGTTACCTATATTAGGTGCCGTTTGATTCCGTGATCTCTAGCATTGCTTGGTGGTTATCTTAGGACTTCTGAGCAATCTCAAGTGAGTACATAGTTCCCCTATTTTACTGTTTTCCAAACTGTTTTGGGGTGAAGCATGTGTACCTATGTGTTATTTTCATGATTTCAAAGTATAATTGATTATACATGTTATTACTTATCATTTGACAAACTAAATGACTATCTATGGTTTAAACACTGATTTCTCAAAGAACATAGAATAAAATGTTGAATTGTACTTATTTTATGTTCACCAGACTGATTGGTAGTATGATATAGCGCTATAGGATTAGACACCCCATTCCTGTTGTCATGGAATGTCTGAAACCAATTTGTTTCTCCATCCAAATAGGGATTGCCTTTGTGGTATCCTTATAGTCTCAAAGGTGTAGTTTGATGCACTAGGTCTGAATGAATTCTTAAATCACACATTTAAAGTATATTTTGATATACTCCCAAAAGTGTAGTTTGATATACTCTCATGTGTGGTATTGTACAGAACCAACATATATATTTTATCAACAAACCAAAACATATTTTTATATGTTATTTATAAAACCCAAAGCATATTTTGATATGTTATTTATGAAACCAAAACATAGTTTAATATGTTATTTACAAATCCAAAATTATACTTTTAATATGCTACTATAAGGTTATTCGTTTAACCTTACATTATTTTACAAAGCATAACTTTTGATTTATTTAAACACTTTGTTTTGTACATTTTTACTTGTGGTTTAAGAAATCTCATTTTACTTACCATACATAACTTTTGTTTACACATTACATGGTTTACATTTAACTTGAGTTATACAATAACATTGGACTATTGGTTTAAACATGAACATTCTATATTGGTGGTTTGGTTTGAGTAAGTAACTTAAGTAACGAGGCGTGTGTAATATGATACAAGCATGGTGGATACGCCGCTGGTACTTCCTATATATAAGTGTTTGTATGGTATTACATATTGTAGCGTTATTTGAATCATTTCAATTTAAGTCATATAACATTTTATGCAAATAACATACTTTTCATAAGACATTGTTTTACAACAACTTATCTTATACAAACTCATTTTACATGGTTATTCATTTAACCTTACATTTATTTATACATATAATCTGATCATATTGTTTTTCAAATGATTTACAAAACAAATCAATTTACGAGGTTCATGACTAAACTTTATTAAACATTTTCTTAAACTTACAAGTCATGAATCTTATTTTCACAAAACCTATGTATCTCACAGGCATTTTTATGCTGACGTACCTATTTTTACACATGTTTCAGGTACTGCTTTGCAATGATTTGTTGATACATGCTACATTTAGGATGGACTCGTGCCTTAGCAACTTTAAAACTTGGAAGATCATAGTTGTACTTATTTGATTGTATTAAAACAATGAGTTCATTTATTCAATAAAACAGAATTTATTTATTCCATGGTTACGAAACAATGATTCTGTTATAACACTCCCCGACGTTTCCGCCACGTCTGGTTGCTCTACGTGGTCGGGGTGTGACACTTACGGACTGTAAGGGGAGTTGCATACGGTCCGTAAGCAGCCCCCAGATACTAGAAACTAATTTCCAGCTATTTCCAGTTGTTCCCCATGGTTGCAAATGGTTTTTGAAGTTCCTATGGGCTGGTTTTGAGTGCCCAAGGTATTACAAATCAGGGGGCACAAGTGTAAGGTTGAGATCAAAGCTCGGTTTTCAATGAACGATCTTAACGGTCCTAAGAAATCTATAAATACCCCCCATCCCTTTTGTTGCAACCCACATTTGAATCTGATTTATGCTCTCTAAGTTGAAGTTTATGCTTCATACCTGAGAGTAAATCGGATCAAATCTTGTGGGGACCCTTTGTAAGTATTCCTTCGTTCTGTTTATTCGTTTTTAGCGTTAAAGTCAAACTGCATTTGACTTTCTGCATTGACCAGTTTATGGGCAACGCGAAGTTCGTTTGAACTTCATAACGTGAGCGTAATCACGATGGTTATAGTCCCTAGTGACTATACCTACTGATTACCACGTTATCTAGGCTCAGTGACGAGTCGTAGTTTCGGCCCAAATGTGTATCCTTGCGTATTTTGTATCCAAACTACTTGTGGGTATCAAGACCCTTGGTCTTGATACCAAACCTGTTTTCAAACCTTGTTAAACATGTGTTAACATGTTTAGCTCGTCACTTTTAGATTTGTGCTTGTGTAGGGTCGTAAAGGTAAGCGATCTAATCAATCGCTTATACTTTCGAACCCGACCCATTTGGTCGATCATTAGGATCCGACCAAACATATTAGGTGACCATAGTTGTATAGGGAATAACCTTCTGAGGTTATACCTTATGGTCACGTCGTTTAGTTAGTTGTATGATAGGTAATATATATGCCTTAGGAAATTACCAAAATGCCCTTTTTATGCCAAATTTCATTTTAAGCATATGTAACATAATTTTTTATATCTAAACTTATTAGACAATAATATTAGATATGTTAAGGCATATAATACTTGTCATAGGACTAGTTAGGCGTTCCGAACGCGTTTTACGCGAACGACGCGTTAAAGTAGCATAAGCTACCTAAACGGGTCATAATGGGTCGTAAGCACTTAGGTTAGGCTTCATTTTAGTATGTAGGCTTTGTTAAACCATATCATATGAGTTCCAATACTCATTTGGTTTATGAAACCTCATACTATCCAATCTCCCGATTTAGGTCCGGTTATTTATGTAGTTATCTATATAGGGTGCCGTTTGATTCCGTGATCCCGCTAGCTTTGCTTGGTTGTTGTTCAAGACTTCTAAGCACCCTCAAGTGAGTACATAGACCCCTCTTTTACCATTTTCCAAATGTTTTGGGGTGAAACACATGTGCCTACTTGTTATTTTCATGCTTTCCCATGTTTTCATATCATATACTTGCTATGTTCATTAGTACACTATTAGTACATGATTTCACTATGTTTTGCTATGTATATTTACTTAACATACTAGCACATTGTTTTACATTACATTTCTTTTGCTATGTATGTTTACTTAACATGCTAGCACATTGTTTTACATGACTTTTCTGCTTTGTATGTTAACTTAGCATACTTAGTACAGTGTTTTGTATTGCATCTCTGTTGCATATGTTCTCGTAACATATGGACACATTGTTTTATATCTCTACCTTGTATTGTCACTTAGCATACTAGGTACATTATTTTCATAAAACATGCTTACATTTGGTATATCATTTGGTTTGTTTAACGGGACTAAATTACATTCATTAACACCAATCATGCCGCTCGGTAGTAGGTAGTGGTACCATAGGACTTGACAAATCCCGTTCCTAAAATCCTAGGTTTGTTTAGATGGATGGAATAACCGAATCCGAAAACATTTCTTTTTGATAACTTTTACTCTAAGGTTATCCTGCTGTCTCAAGGCTTGAATGTAGGCGTTTAACATTACCGCATAAATGTTGTATCAGTAAAGCATGCATTATTCTACAAATCATAACTTTTGATTTATTCAAATACTTTATTTTGTACATTTTTACTTGTGGTTTAAGTAGTCTCATTTTACTTACCATACATAACTTTTGTTTACACATTACATGATTTGCATTTGATGGTTTTCACACAAACATTTGACTATACATAAACATTTTTACATTGGTGGTTTGTTTTGTTTGGGTAAGTGATTTAAATAACGAGGCGTGTGTAATAAGATAAAAGCATGGTGGATACGCCGCTGGTACTTCCTATATATAAGTGCTTTTATAGTATTACATATCGTAGCGCATTTCAATATTTGACATATTACATTTTACACAAATGACATATTTTCACTAAACAATTGTTTTACAAAACAACTTATTTTACACAAACTCATTTTACTTGGTTATTCATTTAACCGTACATTACTCTTTTACATATCATCTATTTTATCATCGCTTTTCAAATGATTTATAAAACAAAACATTTTACAAGGATCATGACTGACTTTTGTTAAACAACTTTTTCTAAACTTATAAGTCATGATCCTAAATCAATAAAACCTATGTATCTCACAGGCATTTTTATGCTGACGTACCTATTTTCACATGTGTTTCAGGAAATGATGCATAGGATTGATCAAGATACACTTAGGCGGACTCGGGCCTTAGTGACAATAAAAGATGCAAGACTAGTTAATTATGTTATGTTTCTTTCTTGTTAAGACATTGTAACTTCATTTGATTCAATAAAACAAAACTTCAATTTCCATGTGTTATGAAACAATGATTCTGTTACAACACTCCCCGACGATTCTGGCACGATTTGTTGTTTTACGTGGTTGGGGTGTGACAGAAAAGTTGGTATCAGAGCTCATGGTTATAGGGAATTAGGTTATTAGTAATGCTTTGACCTAGTCTATAACAATACCGTCACCTATCCTTAGGCGACGACCACAACAAGAACATAAATTTCAAAACCGATTTGAAAAACAATCATCTGTTCTAGGATGATTTATTATATGGTTTTGAACCCTTCCAGTTTGATTTTTGGCCTTGTGCCTTCTAAGTTTTCAAAATCTCGTCAAGGTTTTGGGTTCTAAATAATGTGAAAACGTGCAAACTGGAAGAGTGAATGCCTGTACTCTGAGTTTTCTGTCTAAGGCTAGAGTGTTCGTACAAATCCGCAGTATCAGACCAGTCACTCTTACCTGGGAACTCTTGGGGTGAGTGTTCACTTATAGGCAAGCATGTCTTCAGCGATACATTATTATGACCCGCTTGCTTTGATTTGTCACCGTCTCATTTGTTTGCCTTAGGTAACAAACAAATGATCGCAATTTTTATGCATTGCCATTCTGTTTTGTTTATCCAGTAACATTTCACTTGTTTCTTCCTATGCTTTTCATTCCTTCTAGAATGTCTCTTCTTCACAGCGACGCTCAAATGTCCGAGCAGACCGCCAAATTTGTCCAGCGAATAGGCGAAGTAGTCTTGAAGACTGTTGAATTAGCTACTGCCATGTATCATCTCCAGGATGAAGCCACTTAATAGTCATTGAAGGAAGCAGAAGTCAAGCCTGCACGAAAATCAAGGAAGCGTAAGGCTTCAAGGAAACCCGCAACAGTTACACCTAATCAAGAGGGACCTAGCCAAGTGGCAGCGCCACCAGCTAGGAAGTCGTACTTAGGAGCTGCCCCATGGTGCAAACGATGCAACCGTCATCATTCAAACCTCATACCCTGCTTCAAATGTACCTACTGTGGACGGTGGGGACATTTGGTTAACATATGCTGCTTTGCTATCCAAAACAAAGCTGGTATAAACCTTGTTGCTACCCAACTCCAAGTCAACCCTACTCAAGCTCGTTTTCCGTCTGGTACTTGCTACAACTGTGGCGAGACAAGCCATTTTAGGAGCAAATGCCCGAAGATTGTCAATGCAAATCCAACCCTTGGATGAGCATTTGGCTGATTGGAAGAAGCTGCTGCTTTAAATAATTTGTATCTGTTGCTTTTGTTTCTTTTGTTGAACTTGGAAACAATGTGTTCAGTTTATAAACAAATTGTTGTTTACAATTCTGATGTACGAGCATAGTTACATATTGTGTATGGCATTTCCCTATGATGCCTACATCAAGGAACTATGTTCTTTACAAACTACTCTTGTGATTCCCCCTTTCAAATGATCGCTCATGATTTCCTCGAAAAATTTGAAGTACTCGTTTCATTCTAGGAGACGAAGTACAAGAAATAAAGTGAAATTATGAGTAATCGTGCTTTTTGCACATCTATACCTTTGAATCCTTGGTTAGATAACTAAGGGTATTTTCAAATATCATACCCGTTACGTTCTGATTTTACAATATACATAGTATAAGTATTTCAAAAACAACCTTCATGATTTCAAAATATTTTATATAGTTTGAAAACAATTTTTTTAAAAGCACTGTCTATGTTTTCAAAAACAACCTTCATAATTTCAGAACATTTGATATAGTTTGAAAACAATCTTAAGTAATATATCAAGTGCATGATTTCAAAAGCATCATTCATATTTTCAAAAACCTTATACATAATTTCAAAAATTTCATCTAGCATGATTTTAAAACATTTTTTTATCTAATACACCTACTTATGATTTCAAAAGTATTATGTAAGATTTCAAAAACATTAAATACATCTTTAAAAGAAACCCCATGCATAGTTTTCAAAAACATTTTCTTCATACATTAACTTAACCTTCAAATTCTGCTTCATATATCGCCTTAACATATCTAGCATCTCAACGTCATAAGCATTTTACTTCATGTTTTGACTTAAGCACATCCAGTGCAAGGTTTCAAAACATCTTCAACTTCTAAAATCCATATGGGATCTTTTTATATCTACAATTAGATCCTTTTACAAAACAACTTATTTTACACAAACTCATTTTACTTGGTTATTCATTTAACCTTACATTACTCTTTTACATATCATCTACTTTATCATCGCTTTTCAAATGATTTATAAAACAAAACATTTTACAAGGATCATGACTGACTTTTGTTAAACAGCTTTTTCTAAACTTATAAGTCATGAAACCTAAATAAATAAAACCTATGTATCTCACAGGCATTTTTATGCTGACGTACCTATTTTCACATGTGTTTCAGGAAATGATGCATAGGATTGATCAAGATACACTTAGGCGGACTCGGGCCTTAGTGACAATAAAAGATGCAAGACTAGTTAATTATGTTATGTTTCTTTGTTGTTAAGACATTGTAACTTCTTTTGATTCAATAAAATAAAACTTCAATTTCCATGTGTTATGAAACAATGATTCTGTAACAACACTCCCCGACGATTCCGCCACGATTTGTTGTTTTACGTGGTCGAGGTGTGACAATATGCGTGCATATTTTACGTTCTGACCCTATCTGGACATCCAAAAATTTTTGTAATCATTAAAATATTGTATTTTAGTGATAGGAATGCAATAATACCTTTCGTTTCACAATTTGGGTCGTTTTCGCTTCCGTTATGATTTCCGTCGTAATTAACCAAAAAGCACAACCGTACAGCCAAACGAACCGATATCCTTGACATTTTTTAGCATAATTCATGTTAAATATACTTTAACTTCATCATGGAGCTTGAAAATGGGCTTAACGGGTGTTAGTGCCGAAATGCGACAAAACAAGTTCAGGGACCAAAGCTGTCAAATTTTTAAACTTGGCCCCTACAGGTCCTATATGGACCGTATGACATAGACCCTTATGGTCCGTAAGGAAGCTCCAGCACCGCAGATTCAATGAATCTTCAAAACAGCTGCTGAAATTGGTTTTGATCATGGTTTTTGAGTATTGTGGGCTGGTTTGTGTGTTCTCCATGTCCCGAAATCAGAGCCTAACACTTGTATGGTGATGATCATGCTTGGAACAACTAAAAAACATTTGGCAATGATCCAACGGTGCTTGATTTCCTATATAAACCCATGAAGTTCAACACTTCAACTTGCTCATTTTCTTTTTTCTTCATCATCTGCTCTATTGAAGTTACCACACTTGGTTGGAGGCTTCAAATATGAGTTTTCTTAGTCTACTTTCCAAGCTTAGGACTCTTGTACGTGTTCTTTCATGCTTGTTTAGTTATTTCAAGCAAGAAAGTCAAACAATGTTTGACTTTCAGCTTTGACCATGATTTAGTCAAGACAAAGTATGTTTGAACTTTGCAACGTGAGCGTAATCACGATGGTTATAGTCCCTTGCGACTATACCTACTGATTCCCACGTTGACTAGTCGAAGTGACGAGTCAAAGTTTCGGTTAAAATGCACGATTATGTGCATTTTGCAACAAAACTATTTTTGGGTATCAAAACACTTTGTTTTGATGTCAAAACAAATTTCTAACTTAGTTAAACATGTTTTAACATGTTTAACTCGTCACTTTTAGTTTAGTGCTTATTTTGGGTCGTAAGTCAAGCGGTCTAAACAACCGCTTAGACTTTCAAACCCGACCCGTTTGGTCGATCATTAGGATCCTACCAAACATATTTTGTGACCATAGTTGTATAGGGAATAACCTTCTGAGGTTATACCTTATGGTCACTTTGTTTGATTAGTTGTATGATAGGTAGTTTATATGCCATAAGAAAATGACCAAAATGCCCTTTTATGCAAAATTTAAATTTAAGCATATGTAACTTAAATTTTGACACTTAAACTGACTATTAAACATGATAGGGCATATAATACTTGTCATAGGACTAGTTAGACCCTCCGAACGCGCATTGCGCAAATGATGCGTTAAAGTAGCGTAAACTACCATAACGGGTCATAACGGGTCATAAGCACTTAGGATAGGTTCCAATTTAGAATGTAGGCTTTGTTAAACCATATCATATGAGTTCCAATACTCATTTGGTTTACAAGACCTCATTCTATCCTATCTCCCGATTTAGGATCCGATTATTAGCATAGTTACCTATATTAGGTGCCATTTAATTCCGTGATCCTACGAGCCTTATTTGGTCTTAATTCCAAGTCTATTAAGCAATCTCAAGTGAGTACATAGTCCCCTCTTTTACTTTTTGCAAATATTTTAGGGTGATACATATAACAACCCTCCAAAATTATTTAAAATGTCCCTATACGTCTTAAAAATACCCCCCGTATACGAAAACCAAGCCTAAATACCATATATAGATAAAAATAAAATAAAAACAATTTTTAATGGTTCCTGGCGGGCCGCGAAGACCACCTCTTCGTCTTACGCGGGCCACGACAGCTAGTCACCATGGCGCATCCCGGTGCTGCCATGTGTCAACCGCGTGTCGAAGCTAGATCAGTGACTAGGCCAGGCTAGGGCCTACCCAGCCTACGTCGCGGGCCACGAAGCCCTTGGCTGTTTCCTACGCGGGCCTCGAGAAACCCCAAATCAGCTCCTATAAATTGGATGCATCAGCCTCAGTCCCAACTCGCTTAACTTTTCGAATTCTCTCTCAATTCTGCATAGTATACCTAATTTCCGGGCATTATACCCCCCTAAATAACGAAGTTATGCCTCATTGTAAGTATTTTAACCCCCCATTACATATTAAATACGCTGCCCGATTGATCTAGGATTCCGTAACGGCTGTTGTGGTTCTGCCCGACATAGTCGTTGGAATTCGGTCTCGGGGAGGGTATTACTAATGTAAATATTGGGTTATTATACTAACGCATGTGCATTGTGTAATTAATAGATAATCACCAGGAAATCACAAAGGAAAACCCTAAGATAGCAATGTGAGTAATCCTCCTTTTTGCAAACTGTTTTTACAAAACCTCAAATGTTTTACATTATACTAAACAGTGATTGAGTATTTGTATTCTACAATTATCGTCGGTATGTTGGGTTTTGTATACAAAATTTGTTACTACACTATGAGTAGTAACATGACCACAAGTCGGGTCGACAGTACCGTGGGTGGTAATTAAGGTAGAAAAATAAACAAATGTAATTGCGGGACCGCCCTCAATCTGTAAACGGTTTTACTTGTCTTGATGAAACTGGGATTCACTCACCAGTAATTCCCACTGAAAAAATATTTTTAAACGCGTTTCAGGTAACAAAATGTGAAAGCCAATTAGAAGCCAGCTGGACAGCACTGAAGGCTTGGAAAAGTAGCTATAAAAGTTACCTAAATAAAGAGATGCTTTTATTTAAATAAAATAGTGTTTTTCCCTATGAAACTCTGTGTACTGGAAACTTGGGAATTTCCCATGTGTTTAATATTATAAAAATGTGGTATTTTACTCTAATCAAATATTTCCTAACTACGATCCTGATGTAATTTCCGCAGCCAAATTGATAAACATCGATACCACTGAAACTGGCTGCAACCGCCCGTTCTTGGGTAAATAGGGGACGGGGGTTGCGATAATACACATGTGCCTATTTGTTACTTTCATGCTTTTCATGACATATACTTGCTATGTTCAACTAGTACACATATAGTACATGATTTCAATTATGCTTTGCTATGTATGTTGACTAAGCATGCTAGCACATTGATTTCATACACACTTTTGTTGCATATGTTTACTCAGCATATGGGCACATTGATTTACATTTCTGTTGCATATGTTTACTCAGCATATGGGCACATTGATTTACATTACATTTCTGCTGCATATGTTTCCTCTGCATATGGGCACATTGATTTACATTACATTTCTGTTGCTTATGTTTACTCAGCATATGGGCACATGCTTACATTGGTTATGACATTTGGTATGTTTAACGGGACAAAAATACATTCACTAACATTGATCACGCCGCTCGGTAGTATGTAGTGGTACCATAGGACTTGACAAATCCCGTTCCCGGCTTCCTAGGTTTGTTTGGAAGTAGGGAATGACAGAATCCGAAAACATAATTGGTTAACCTTTAACTTGTTAAAGGTTTGTCCGACAGTCGCAACGCTTGAATGTATGCGATAAACATTACTACATAAATGTTTGTATCCATAAAGCATTGATTTTGCAAAACATAACTTTTGATTTAAACTATGGTTTATTCAAAGACATTGTTTTGTATGTGACATTTGGTTTCACATGACATTTGATTATACGTGACATTATACCTATGGTTTGAGTAAATACTTTTTATTCACCATACATGTCATTTGGTTATACATTGACATTATATATATGGTTTGAGTAAATACTTTTTACTTGCCATACAAGACATTTTATTATATAAGACATGGTTTACACTTGACATTGGACATTGTTTACATATAACACTTTGACATTTGGTTAACAAGACATTTTTGGTGGTTATTTATTAAGTGATTTAAATAACGAGGCGTGTGTAATATGATAAAAGCATGGTGGATATGCCGTTGGTACTTCCTATATATAAGTGCTTTTATGATATTACATATCGTAGCGTTATCTAAACCACTTCAACAAAGACAAAGACATGACATATTTTGTCGCAACCCCCGCCCCCTATCTGTCCTGGGAACGGGCGGCCGCGAGACCAGTTGTGGTGGTATCATTTTTGTTTATCATTTATTCAATTAGCAGCGGAAATTTCATCAGGACCGTAGTTAGGAAATGTTTATCAGAGTAAAACCACCATATTTTATAATAGTAAACACATGGGTAAAACCCAAATTTCTTATTACAACATGTTTATAGGGATGAACCATATTTTATTTAATTTAAAACATCGTCTTTTAGGTAACTTTTATAGCCACATTTTTCCAAGCCGTCAGTACTCTCCAGCTGGCTTTCTTCTAATTGGCTTTTACATTTTGTTACCTGAAACGCGTTTTAAAAACATTTGTCACTGGGAAATACTGGTGAGTGAATCCTAGTTTAATCAAGAAACATCTTATCTTTAACAGTATTGAGAGCAGTCGCATTGTTTATTTCTACACAATTACTCATTCAGTATTGTCAATCCTGACTGGTGGGTCATATTACACATTGGCTAACTCGTCGTCCAATGGTAACGTGTTCCACATTTTGTATACAAAACCCCAACATACCGGCAGTAATTGAAGAACTACAAAGACTCAATCACTGCTTAATAGCATTGTAAAACATTTAAGGTTTTGTAAAAACAATTTAAAAAAAGGAGATTACTCACATTGCTTACTTAGGTTTCTTCTAAGGTTTCCTGGAGATTATCTATAATTTACACAATGCACACACGTTAGTATAATAACCCTTTATATTTACATTAGTTATACCCTCCCCGAGACGACATTCCAACGACTACGTCGGGCAAAACCTCGACAGCCGTTACGGAACCCTTGATCAATCGGGCAGCGTATCTAATACGTAACCGGGGTTATGATACTTACATTGGGGCAGAACTTCGTTAATTAGGGGGTATTATGCCTGGAAATTATGCTATCTATCAGAAATTTCGAGATTTAGAAAAGAATTGAACGAGCAGACTGAAGGCCCGATGCCCTCTTTATATAGGGTTGAAAATTGATGTCCTCGCGGCCCGTGTAAGGCTAGGCTAAGGCCTACGTGGCCCGCATCGTAGGGGGTTTAGACCGTAGGTGATCCAGGTCACGAACTAGGTTCAACACGTTGCTGACACGTGTCAACACCGGGGCTTGCCTGACCTTAGAGCTGTCGCGGCCCGCGTAAGCTCAAGAGGTGGCTTACGCGCCCCGCGTAAACCTTATTTTTCTTGTTTTTTATTTATTTTTAATGGCATAATGTATTTTGGGCTCGGTTTTTACTTACGGGGTGTATTTAGAGACATATAGGGTTATTTTAAATTATATTAGGGTGTTGAAAAATATTCAGGAGGGTTGTTATATCCTCCCCACCTTATTTTAGAGCTCGTCCTCGAGGTCTACTGGAATAGGTGTGGGTATTTCCTTTGCATTTCTGATTCAAGCTCCCATGTGTATTATGGTCCTCCTTTGGAGTCCCACTTCACTTTGACCAGAATTAATCTCTTGTGCTTGAGGTTCTTAACTTTCCTGTCTTCAATTTGTAGAGGTCTTTCTGCAAATTTTATCTATTCATTTACCTCTATATCTTTAAGAGGTATTAGCAGTGATTCATCAGCTAAGCATTTCTTGCGATTAGATACATGAAATACATCATGTATTCCTATCATTTCTCTGGCAGTTGTAGCTGATAGGCTACATGTGACACCCCAGGAAAACCAGTAAACTACACAACACAACTAGCTTCCTCAGTAACCACGTGCTAAATTTCGGGACGAAATTTCTTTCAAGTTGGGGATAATGTGACAACTCGAGTTTCCAAGATTCCATCTTCGCATTAATTGCACGTTAATTGTTTATGTTGTTTGTTTACACGACTTGTTTGTTTCGCAACTGTGCACTTTTGTAAAACGTTAAATCGTATTGCGATTGATATTTTATAATTGGGGTGCATTATATTTGAGTGTATGATAATAGTGTAATTTGTGTTAATTGGGGTTGTATAGTTTAATATGGATCATTGGCCCAACACCCCTGCTCATACGAAAACACCACCCCCCTGTGAAATCACCTACTCACGAAAACACCTTGTGTGTTTTTGTCCACCTTGTGACCAATGAAATCAGAATGGGCTTTAGGCCCAGTAGTGAATCACTTATATGTATATCCTGATCACAACTCTTTACGAGAAGTTCTCAACCGGCAAACCCTAGAGTCTCTCTAATAGACTGACGGCAACAAACTCTCTCGAAACATCTCTATGCTCTACCTTGTGTTGCGGTTAGTTTCGATCTTTACGTGATTGTCTGATTTAAACTATCTTTTGGCTACCTGTTAGATACTTGTGTTAACTATTGTTGATTTATGTTTAGATCACGATTAGGGGTGATTCTTGATGACATCAGATAGTTATGTTTTTCGATTTACATGCATGATTAATGTTCGTGTAGGTTAGGGTTTGATTGTGTGAACGGTGGTAATATACGCGAACTGTGATCTTTATATTGATCGGATTTGGGCTGATGATTTAATAGTGTTATTTGTTGAAATCGTGTAACCACTAGGGTTTCAGTAATACGTAACTGATGTCTAATGATGATTTGATGATTGAATGTTTCCATGAGTTGTTCGGACTGAATGATTGTTAGATGAATTCTAGGATTTTTTTTTGTGTAACTGTTGATGATGGTCTGCCCGACGAAAACACTACAGCAACGAAAACACTAAGGGATTTCGGCACTAGTGTTTTCGCCACAATGGGGATTTCGGCACTAGTGATTTCGCCACTATGGGATTTCGTCTAGCATTCTGCACAGTAACGTTGTTAGCTAGTTAACTTTGTTAATTACTTAACCAGTTTGTTTGATAATACTGTTAGTTACCAGCCATGTTTAGTCTGATAACTGAGTTAAGTTATTAACTCTGTTAACTGAATTAACTCTGTTAAATGATGCAACTCTATTAATCATATAAATCTGCAAGGTATTAACTCAGTTAGTCCAGTTAACTCAGGCAGTTGATTAACTTTGTTAGTTTATTATTTCTGTTACGTTGGTTAACTCTGTTTAGTTTATTAACTTTGTTATATATGCTAACCTTGTTAAAAACCAGTTAACCCTGTCAAGCATGCTAATGAATAACTATGTTAGACTAAACTGAGAAAGATGTTTATGTGAAACATGAATTGTGTGGATTGGATTAACTGTCACGTGATACATGATTGATACATGATATTAGCTACCAAGTACTATGTGACATAGAATTTCATGCGAGTCATTACGAATGAAACTGATTGTGTATACGTGCGTGCTATAGGTCGTGACTGATTATTTGTGAGCGTGTATTACTTTAGCATACCGAGCAAACCGAGGTGAGTTCACACTCTTACCAAGGCATGGGATTCCCGGGGTAGGGAATGGGTTTTGAATAATGGGATTGAACAATTACTTGTACTTACACTGCTACTAGACTTTCTACCATCGTCCTCAGGATAAGCAGGACACTTACGTAAAACCTACGTAAACTTGTACTTACCACTGTCCTCAGGTTACGAAGGGCACTTACGTAAAACCTACGTAAACTCATACATACTACTGTCTTCGGGTTAAGAAGGACACTTACGTAAAACCTAAGTAAACCCCCGCGTACCACTGTCCTTGGGTTGAGAAGGGCACTTACGTAAAGCCTACGTAAACCTCGTACGCAATCCTGTTCTCAGGTCAAGAAGAACACTTATCGTACAACTAGTCTAGTAAATACAAACATGGGAAGCCCCCACTAATAGTACATACAACGTGGGAAGCCCCCACCAATTGAACCTACACAACGGCTTAGTTAATAAGGCATAGTTATGCAACGAACTTACTTACTGTGAACTCGCTCAACTAGTTGTTGACTTCCTGTTACATGCCTTGTAGGACCATAGGTACTCTTGGAGCTTGCACGGGAGGCGCGGTCGTTGTGGGCACGGATTATGGATGTTTTGATGAAAACTTTATGACTCTTTAAGCTAAACACTTGTGTTGGAATTTCATAACTATGCTTCCGCTACCTATGCTATGTTTTTTATTGAACACCAATTGTATTGTGATGGATTACATTTACTTTTACTTATTACTTATATGTTCAATATGATTGGTGGCTTGATCCTGGTCAGTCACGCCTCCAATCGGTGATACTCCGCGTGTGGATTTTGGGGGTGTGACAGATTGGTATCAGAGCCATTAGTTATAGAGAACTCGGTTTTAATAAGGGGAAAACGTTTTTATTAAAACCCGACCATAACCTGTACAGTGCTCAACGATCCACAACCACGCTTCACTCCACGTGCAAGACTCGACATTCTAGGTGATACGATTTAAGTTTACATTGCCTACTTGCTAGATTACATAGAACTTTGCTCATGGTATGCTTAGATAACGTAACAACTACTATTTGAAAATCTTGTATGCTCACACTCTTCTGTCATTCCACACTTACGTATTGATACGACGCACTCCTCACTTGTGTTCTCTTACTTGTGAAGATCATGAGTGGACGCATTAACATGACTCAAGCCCAGCTGACGGCTCTGATTAACGAACAAGTTGCTGCGGCACTTGCAGCCGCACAAGCAGGAGGTATACCCTGCAGTTGTAACTCACACTAGGATCTTTAGATCCTACACTCCTAAACCAACTCTTGTGTTTAATCTTGTCCTGGTTCTTATACACAACAGGTCAGCTCGCTCAGCCACCTGTTTGCACCTTCAACACTTTCATGGACTGTCGTCCTACTACTTTCAGTGGCACGGAAGGAGCAGTTGGACTCCTCCATTGGTTTAAAAAGCTCGAGTCCATTTTTGAGATGTGTGAATGCCCTGAGGCTCGCAGGGTGAAGTACGCCACTGGTACTCTAGAAGGCATTGCGCTGACTTGGTGGAATGCGCAAGTTCAGATGTTAGGGTTGGCTGTTGCTAACGCCACCCCTTAGAACGATTTCAAGGAATTGATCAAAGAGGAATACTGTAGCCGTGATGACATTCATAAGCTAGAGGTAGAGTTTTACAATCTGAAGATGACGGGGTCGAAGATTGAAGCATACACCAAAAGGTCAAACGAGTTGGCTATTCTGTGTCCTACTATGGTAGACCCTCCCATTAAGCGTATCGAACTGTATCTCAAGGGTCTGGTGCCGGAGATTCAAAGTCATGTAACCTCAGCGAATCTTGGCACCATTCAACAGATCGTCAAGTTAGCTCATCGCCTCACCGATCAGGCAGTGGAACAGAACAGGCTGCCTAAACGTATCAGTGCTACTACTACTGCTATCACTACTTCCGCTACTCCCAGTGACAACAAGCGGAAATGGGAGGGGGATTCCAGCAGGGGTTCAGCTACCGTTCAGCCTCAAGCCTAGCAACGCAAGACTAATGACTACCAGAGTCCGGGTCAGCAATCCTCTGGTAGTCAGGGGCAGAAAAGATATCAAGGAAATCACCCAAAGTGCAACAATTGTAACAGGCACCACAGTGGCCAGTGCAAAAAGGGTCGTTGTCAGAGGTGTCTCAAGATGGGTAATGAGGCCAAGGATTGTAGGAGCCCACGACCTGCGAATCAGAACCAGCAACAACAACCACCCGCTCCACGAAACCAGCAACAACAACAACATCGAGGCAATAGGGTATGTTTTCAATGTGGGGCTGAAGGCCACTTCAAGCGGGACTGCCCCCAGTTAAACCAGAACCAGAATAACAAAAACAATAATCAGGGCAACGGGAACAACAACGGGGGAAACAATAACGACAATGGTGCTAAGGGTCGGGCATTTGTGATGGGTCAGGGTGATGCAAGGAACGATCCTAATGTGGTTATGGGTAAGTTTCTTCTCGACGACTTTTATGTTACTGTATTATTTGATTCGGGTGCGGATACCAGTTATATGTCTCTAAAAGTTAGTAAAATGCTTAAACGCGCACCAACACTTTTGAACAACAAACATGTCGTAGAGTTAGCTAACGGTAAAAGTCTAGAGGACACACACGTAGTTCAGGGTTGTAATCTTATCCTCGCTGGTCAAACTTTCTCTATCTATCTCATTCCCATAACTCTGGGAAGTTTTGACATCGTCATTGGTATGGATTGGTTATCCCAACAGCAAGCAGAGATCCTATGCAAAGAGAAGATCATTCGCATTCCCCGTTCTGGCAAAGAACCTCTCGAAGTTCAAGGCGACAAGAGTGGTGTCGTGAGTGGCATCATCTCCTTCTTGAAGGCACAGAAGTGTTTGCGAAAGGGCCACACTGCTATATTAGCACTCGTTACAGATACATCGACGAAAGAGAAGAAGTTAGAGGATATTCCAGTTGTACGCGACTTTCCTCAAGTGTTTCCTGAAGAGTTACCTGGGCTACCGCCTCATCGCCAGGTCGAATTTCAGATCGAGCTAGCTCCAGGAGCAGCACCCATAGCTCGAGCACCTTATCGCTTAGCTCCAACTGAACTGGAAGAACTGTCTAAGCAATTGCAAGAACTCTTGGAAAAGGGTTTCATACGTCCTAGCTCTTAGCCCTGGGGAGCTCCAGTATTATTTGTGAAGAAGAAAGATGGTACTTTCCGCATGTGCATCGATTACCGCGAACTGAACAAAGTGACCGTGAAGAATCGCTATCCTCTTCCACGCATTGATGACTTATTCGACCAACTGCAGGGGTCGAGCTACTATTCAAAGATAGATTTGAGGTTAGGCTACCATCAACTGAGAGTCCGGGACGAGGACGTCTCCAAAACAGCATTTAGAACTCGCTAGGGCCACTACGAGTTTCTGGTCATGCCATTCGGGCTAACAAACGCTCCTGCGGTTTTCATGGATCTGATGAACAGGGTGTGCAAACCTTATCTTGACAAGTTCGTCATTGTTTTCATCGACGACATCCTGATCTATTCGAAGAGTCAGGAGGAACACGAGCAGCATTTACGACTTATTTTGGAACTCCTTCGAGCAGAACAGCTGTACGCCAAGTTTTCAAAATGCAACTTCTGGCTTCGTGAAGTCCACTTCCTAGGCCACGTAGTAAACAAGGATGGGATTCATGTTGATCCGTCCAAGGTAGATTCGATCAAGAACTGGCCTGCACCTCGCACACCAACCGAAATACGCCAACTCTTGGGTTTGGCGGGTTATTACAGACGGTTCATCAAAGACTTCTCAAAGATTGCGCAGCCGTTTACACTACTGACACAGAAAGGTGTTGCTTACCGTTGGGGTAATACACAGGAAACAGCGTTTCAGCACTTAAAGGATAGACTTTGTAGCGCACCTATCCTCTCATTGCCTGAAGGCACGGACGATTTTGTAGTCTACTGCGACGCATCCATCCAGGGTCTTGGATGTGTGTTGATGCAACGGGATAAAGTCATTGCTTATGCTTCGCGCCAACTTAAGATTCGCGAATGGAATTACACTACACATGATTTAGAGCTAGGAGCTGTTGTTTTTGCGCTCAAGATATGGCGACATTACCTGTACGGTACCAAGTGCAATATATACACCGATCACAGGAGTCTCGAGCATATCTTCAAGCAAAAAGAATTGAACATGCGACAACGTCGATGGGTCGAATTACTGAGCGATTACGAATGTGCTATAAAGTACCATCCGGGTAAAGCCAATGTGGTGGCCGACGCCCTCAGTCGAAAAGATACTACACCTAGGCGTGTACGGGCGTTGCAACTCACTATTCAGTCTAGTCTTCCTTCTCAGATACGAGATGCTCAGGTAGAAGCATTGAAACCCGAAAATGTCAGGGCTGAAGCCCTACGCGGTTCAAGGCAACGGTTAGAACAAAAGGCAGACGGCGCCTACTATGTAACAGAATGCATTTGGGTCCCACTCTATGGCAACTTACGCGAGCTTGTAATGGATGAAGCTCATAAGTTGTGACAACCCTCACTAAACCAGGTATCCGTACGACTTAATTAATGATTAATTACTGCTTAATTACTGTGCTTGTTTGAACTAGCTGATGAACTGCTACTTGATATCTGATACATGTACTTACTTGCATCATACTTTACTTATCGTCACTACAATACTTACATACTGAACCTTAGTGACAAACATGATGCACGAAAGCACAGTAGCACTATAACGGATAACCTACTGGACATGCTGATAAAGCCAGCATCAGGCAAACACTGCCTCCAAGGCCTGTAAGAGCCTGAGATATTTTGCTACACTAGTGGTGAGTGTAGGGATACAAGGGTTGTGGAACTGCGTCTCTAGGAATAAGTCACAATGACTGGATGTGCCTAAAACGTACTTAAAGTACAAAATTCAGCACTTTACATAATAATTCAGCTTTTAGCTAACTAATAAAGTGCCAAGACATGAGAAAAAAATATTACTAGACACTTTCCAAAGTGTCAGGAATAAGCTGTGTCACTAAAAAGAGTAATAACGACACTTTAAAGCTTTGTTAACACTTTAACGGATTACTATCCAACCAAACAACCGGACTATACCCGGAACATGAGAATATTGCTATTTTCACTATTTATCTTTTTCTGAGCCAGTTAGGGTCCCCGTACACCCTAACACCCGCTTTAACATACTATACACAAGTAACCGAGTTAATTACTTAACTTAACCTAACTAATACTTACTATCTAGTTGGAAGTGGACTAGATACCCCCCCCCCCCTTGACCGAACTCGTCCCCTAGGGGACACCACATTGTCCTTACAAGATTATTTAAATCTTCATTGTCTAATATCTAGACAACATAGGGACCTTTGGATAATACTCATGTTAATTGCCTATAAGATCTAACCTTAAACCACTAATCAGTTCCATCACCACATCTCAACCAAACAACTCTCTCCCTCTCTACATAGCTCTCGGCCGAACCCCCTTGAGCACCCACCCATCATTTTCGGTTTTGATCTTCAAGTTCCATCATCATTCAAGCATCAAGGGTCTCGTATTAGGAAGCTTGGAGCAAGCGGAACGTGAAGGACCTCTTTCTTTAGCTTTTATCCACCTCATTTGCGCATAGATTCTTCCCTAGCCTCGAGCTAGAGGTATAATGCTTAAAACACCTTCTTGAACTAATCTAAAGTGGTTAAAAGGATTTGTATCGGTTAAATCTCGTTAAAATGCAAAATGATGCACAAAAGTCTACTAAAAACACTTAAAATGGTGGTTAATAGCTTATATGTTGTGTAAATGTTGTAGTAATTAAAAGTGGTGATTATTTAGACCCGATCTATGTTGTGGTAGCTCGGATCATCGTTTAACCCGGTATAGTCATGTTCTTGAATCATGACACAAAGCTATTTTAGAAGTAACAAGGGTTAAAAGGTGAAACTCTACCACACATGAAACATGAACTTGTGTAAAAATGTTTTACTTGTGTAAAAGTGTTTTAACTTGTACAATAGTGTTTAAAACTAGCGGATCTACGCATCTGCAAGTGGTATTTTCAAAGAACCACGTATCAAAGAAATCATGTATTTTAAAGAGATGGATCTTACAATAACAAGCATGATTTTTATAAACCACAAGTGTGTAAACACTTGTGAAATGAAAAGATCCGACAAATAACCGTTTTTGTAAAAGATGACGAGAAGTTGTAAAGACGGATTTCTCTAAAAACGAGGTTTTTACGAGATCAAAATTACTTTATATAAAGATCCACAAAATATAATGGGATTTACACTATAGTTTCGGAAAAACTACAAGTTCATGCGATTATGCGATTTACATACTTGTCGATTAGTTGTTGTGATGAAAGTTGTTCTGATCAATAAAGAAAATTGTTGAGTTGATTTGTTAAAGAAAATGATACGCTTGAAAGCGTGGCCACCTCCAGTTACAGAGGAAACTCTGGCGAAATTTTTCTAAAAACCTAACACTTAGAACTATTTACACTACAAGTGTTAGAATCATTTTTGACATGTTTTCGAAACATAAATTTCGCCATAACTTTATTTACTAAATATTCGGAGGTGGGATTTTCACAAAATTTAACGTGATAAATATATATATTTTTCACACACTGTTTATGATTATTTTGTGAAATACATAAATATTATTTTTAGAGTAAAAATAATATTTACGAACGTTAACGAATCCAAAATAATACGAACGCTTTCACCATAAATATATAAGTTACACCGGTAAGTATATTACCACGCAATTGTTAAAACGTAACTTACGCACTTACTGAAATATTTATGAACGCGTATTTTAACAACGTATTATTGGAGAAAAATTATGTGATATGAAAATATAATATTTTTGAGGAAAATACTTATATTTTGGAATTGGAAAGGTATATATATTAAGTGAGACTTAATGATATAATTTGAACGCACATGTATTGAATCCCCCATCCTTGGGAAGGAGATTAACTACCAAGTATATACAGAATGTAAACACGAAATAGTTGTCTAACTATTTCCCAAAGATTTAACTACAAAGCTAAGGCACGGCCGTCCGTCTAATAGAATTAGCACTTGTAGGTCGTCGCGCAGCTTTCTGATTTGGAGTACTTGGTAGAGACGCACTGACTGTGAGTTCATGTCCCCTTTTTCTCTAACTGTTTTCAGTTTTCTTAACTGCGGGGGTGAAATACATGTTACTTTGTTTACAAGTACTTTATACACGGTATGGTTAGCGTAAGGAGGTTTACTACTTAGATCATGTGAATGGGTAGGCAGAAGTACCGAGGGACGTAAGCGGTAGATCTATCTGGGTGTAGCGAGCCCAACTCTAGGCCCAACAGAACGGACCTCTAAGAGGACCAACAGAACGGACCTTGAGTGACTTTGTACCCGACGCAAAAATCTGCTAGGTTGAGTCTTCCTACTTGCATTTCACACATGCTAATGGCCTTGCAAACCATTGGTGATCTCTTTTCCTTACACTGCTACATACCAGGGAACTTTTATACTTATAAGTGTTTTACATACTCACTTACACATGAACTCGCTCAACATTATTGTTGATTTTTCAACTTACATGTATTTCAGGAAATTAAAAAGGGATCTGGCACGGTATGGCATGTTTTCCGCTGCACTAGTTTCCGAGGTCATCCGGGGTTTAGGGGATGTGTCTCTTTCCTGGACAAGACACAACCCTTAAATCATGTTTATGTTATGTTTCAAGTTTGTAATGTCTGTTGAACAAGGTTATGGTTGTTAGGGTATGTTCCCGTTAAAACAATGGTACTGTATTTGGTTTTCAAAACTTAATGGATGATCTTGCATGTTTTTAATTCATATAGCTTGGTTATGATTAAGCTATGGTATTAAGAAGTCACACCAAAATTAACCACGCTTCCGCAAAGCCAGGGTGTGACAGCTTGGTATCAGAGCTCTGATCATAGCGAACTAGGATTCTTCCTCGAGTCTAGACTATGATCACTAGGGCTCTCACGAAAACATTTTTCTGCATACCACTTAAGTCCAGATCCAAAACTTTTTACAAACAAATGTTGAGCACATTTTATTATTTATAGGCTCAGCCTGGAAGGGCTGAGGCTCGGTCTGAGAGGCCGAGGCTCGGTCTGAGAGATCGAGGTTAGTTGGCTAGTGGGACTAGGAGAATTGGCTAGGGGGACTAGGAAGAGTGGGCTCAGTTTGGAGACTGAGGCTCGGTGTTGGAGACCGAGGCTCGGTCTGAGAGATCGAGGTAGTTGGCTAGTGGGACTAGGAAGAGTAGGCTCAGTTTGGAGACTGAGGCTCGGTGTTGGAGACCGAGGCTCGATCTGAGAGGTCGAGGTAGTTGATAGAGCAGTCTAGGAAGACTGGGAGGCTAGTGGGACTAGGAAAATTATGTGATATCTTACTTGGTGACTTATGTGATTATCTGATTGTATGACTGATTATTTGAGCATATTTGTGTTTATGTTACAGACTCATGGATTCCGCCGGTACTGGCGATTCGGACACTACTGGACCCATACCTATCGTATCTGATGACCTCACATCCTCCGAGCACGAGGTGTACACATCTGACTATACCAGTACTAACGAGGATGATTTCCAGCCCTTCGCACTACCCGATGGTGCTGATGAGCCTGCAGATGACCCTCCCGCTGAGTACCTACCTCTAGTAGAGATTCCGGCTCCTATACCCTTAGCCGTTTATCCAGCATATGATTTTCTACTTGACGCCGAGGCTGATGGCGATATTGACCTGTTTGAGGATGAGCCTTTCGAGGATGAGATCCAGGGCGAGGCCCTTCTTCATGCGGACGATCTTCTGATGATCGCTGACGTTCCCGCTGAGGATTCGCCAGCACATTCTCCTGTCCCAGACTCCTTCAAGTCTGTGACATCCGCACCTTCTCACACGTTGAGCGCACAGCACTTTGCGCATGATTCTGATCCTGACCAGGCATCCTCTGTTGCACCTATTCCCAGCTTTGAGTTTGACCATGATGACATAGAGGATTCTGATCCTATCTTTCCCCCGGGATACGACCCAGATCGTGATATCGAGTTTATACCTATGGATCAGCCCATGGAGGATCCAGCTGACCCAGTAGACCCTATCGATCCCGAGTTTGACTTCGAGATGGCTTTTGATGATCCCGAGCCTGTCGTCGCTCCTGAGCAGGCAGCCGCTCTAGACCCCATACTTGAGCATGACCTCGTACATGCTGGCATCCCTATTGAGCCTGTTATAGCAGACCCACCTGTTGATGATCTCCCCGTGGATGTTCCTTTGTTAGAGGGCGATCATGTTGCTGTTGATCCTGTTGTTCCTCTACCTGTTGTTGATATACCTGTTGACCATCCTGTTGAGCACATTGCACCTGTTCACCCTTTTGTTGCACCTGATCCCATACCACTAGAGCCCGAGCATGCACTGTTCGCAGCACGCATGGATCCACCAGATGAGCATGCACAGCAAGGTTGGATACCTGCTGATGAGGATGTTCCACCTTTTCCCCCTCAGATCCCTGATACACGACATGTTGATTTTTATTTTCAGGTTCCACAGTTTGTACCTCCAGCGAGGCCTGGAGAGGGTTCTTCAGCCCATCCTGTTGGGCATGTACCGATGTCTATCCCCTTCATGCCCCAGATGTCATCTGTTCCACCCTCTGTTGCTCCATTTCATATGGCACCTTTTGATCCTACCAGTGAGCCATTCCTTTGGGCACCAGACTCTGGTATGCCACCTACTGACCCCTACCATTCTTTCCACAGGGGGTATACTATCGAGGATGTTTTGATGTCTTTTGTCGCCCAGCACGAGTCACACACGCAGCGCATCCAGGAGCTCGAGAGAGCTCAGCTGCCACCGTGTCCGTGCCATGGTCAGACACACTCTCCTCTGCAGCCATTTCGACCCTTACCTCCAGATTATGCTGCCCGTCTCTTTACACTAGAGCAGCAGGTTGCTACTATCATTCGTACTCAGCAGGCTATGGAGGAGGACTGGCTCCAGTTACGTCGTTTACTTTACACCCACTTTCCCCCTCCTCCACCACCATCTGTATAGAGCTCATCAGTGCTGTTTGGGTAGACGATGATGAGAAGACGGCGATTGTTAGACTGCACAGCATTTTTGGAGACTACATTTGATTCTGACTTTTGTTGACTTGTATTTGACGTATTTGACATTGACATGATGTAGCTTTTGGACAGGGGTGATGTAGCCCCTAGTTGATTGATGATTGTATGATACAGGGATGTACTGATACACTTACTATGTGGTCTCGATATATGGCAATCGCAGTATTCTCATCATATTTGATTCGCTTGATTGCTTACTTGTATTTTTATGACATGGGATGTTGTGTGATTGGAATTTGTGATGATAACATGAGATGTTATGTGTTTTTACTATTATTATCGTTATATACGTACGCTACATTATGACCTGACTTACGTACTATAACATCGGAGCCTTACTATGGCCTGACCAACTTAAACCATCTTTTAGAAGATGCCGCCGAGACGAGAGACACACATGCCTACTAATTAGGCAGAACTCCAGCAGATTATTGCTGCTGCCATAGCACAGTATGCAGCGTCTCAGCCAGGAACGAGCGGAAGTATTAACCAAGGCAATAACAATCCACCTCACGGTAATACTAAGTCGTTAAGACATACCGTGACCTAATTGGATATCTTTAGCAAGGATGCTAATGCCATTCATATGTTATAACATATGTGCAGGGTGCACCTACAAGCAGTTTCTAGACTGCAAACCAGTCAACTTTGATGGCACTGGAGGTGCTGTCGCCTTTGTTCGTTGGGCTGAGAAAACCGAATCTGTTCTTCGCATGAGCAAGTGCGCGCTGGATCAGCAAGTCACCTATATCTCAGGGCTATTTTTGGATGGAGCCCTCTCTTGGTGGAATCTGCAAGTACAGACACTAGGCGAAGCTGCTGCCTACGCGCTGACCTGGACTGAACTGAAAGAACTTATGCGCAAAAAGTACTGTTCACGCGCAGAAATCCAGCGATTGGAGACCGAGTTCTGGCACTTGAAAATGGACGGTCCAAAGGTAGCGGAGTACGTTCAAAGGTTCCATGACTTATCTCAAGTGGTTCCTTACATGGTTACACCAGAATACAAGCGAATCGAGCGCTTCATTTGGGGTTTAGCTCCTCAAATCATAAGTATGGTGACCTCCTCCAAACCAGCAACTATCACTGAAGCCATCGATTTGAGCGTGGCTCTCACCGAGGAGGCAATTCGTTTGAACAAGTTTGATGAGATCAAGACGAAGAAGGCAGAGACTCACGTCGAGTCATCAGGAGGTAACAAACGGAAGTTCTCGAACTTCAAGCAGGGTGCCAGTGTGGTGGTTAAGAAAGGAGGATCAGACACGCCAACTCAAGTTGCAATTGGTAGGGAGAAGAAAGGAAAAGGGTATATGGGCGCCCAGCCCAAATGCAACACCTGCCAGCGCCACCATTCTGGTCAGTGCGGGCTAAAAGTATGCGAAGCATGTGGGAAACGTGGCCACTCGAAGGACACTTGTTGGGCTAGTGCTGGCCGGGGAGGCCAAGGAAGTTTTGGGAATAGAAATAATAACCGTGGCGGTATTGGAAATTGCCCACAGGGGAACTATGGAGGTAACGAGAATCGAGGCAACAATGCTAACCAAGCGGGCGCCATGAATCGTAATCAGAGGAATGATCAAACTGGTGGAAACGGGCAAAGACTTGGGTGTTTTAACTGCGGTGATATCGGGCATTTTAAGAAGAACTGTCCAGACCTAAACCAAGCCCGTGGAAGAGTGTTCCAAATTGAAGCAAGGGAAGCACGCCAGGACCCCAATGTTGTTACTGGTACGTTCCCTGTCAATCAACGCTATGCATCCGTTTTATTTGATATTGGTGCCGATTATAGCTTCGTGTCGTTAGAGTTTAAGAATATGCTTGGGTTAGCCGCTAATAAGTTAGATATTCCGTACTCAATCGAATTGGCCAATGGGAAGTTAGTAGAAGCCAATGAAGTTATCAGAGGTTGTGTGATTGAATTAGGAGAGCGTGAGTTTGCTCTGGATCTACTACCAGTCCAGTTGGGAAGCTTTGACGTGGTAGTAGGAATGGATTGGTTATCAGGCAACAAGGCTGAGATAGTTTGTCACGAAAAGGTTGTTCGTATCCCAACCGATGATGGTGAGACCATTGTTGTTCATGGAGAGAAGCGTGAGACGCCATTGAGGATTATCAGCTGCTTGAAAGCAAGGAAGTGTTTGCAGAAAGGATGTGTTGCTTTTCTGGCACACATTGTGGACAAGAAGGCTGATGAGCCAAGAATTGAAGACATCCCTGTCGTAAGGGAGTATCCAGAAGTCTTCCCAGAAGACTTGCCTGGACTGCGACCTCAGAGGCAAGTAGAGTTTCGCATCGACTTAGTTCCAGGCGCCGCGCCTGTGGCTAAGGCGCCTTATAGACTTGCTCCGTCTGAGATGCAGGAACTGTCAACATAACTTCAAGAGTTGTTAGACAAGGGTTTTATCCGACCAAGCTTCTCGCCTTGGGGAGCTCCGGTCCTGTTTGTCAAGAAGAAGGACGGTAGTTTTCGAATGTGCATTGACTACCGGGAGTTAAACAAGCTGACGATCAAGAATAGATATCCTCTGCCAAGAATTGATGATCTGTTTGACCAACTGCAAGGCTCAAGCTTTTATTCAAAGATCGATCTTCGATCTGGATACCATCAGTTAAGGATACAAGAGGAAAGCATTCCCAAGACAGCCTTCAGAACTCGTTATGGGCACTACGAGTTCCTCGTTATGCCATTCGGTTTGACAAACGCACCTGCAGTCTTTATGGACTTGATGAATAGAGTTTGCAAGCCGTACTTGGATAAGTTCGTGATTGTATTCATCGACGACATCCTGATTTATTCAAAAACGAAGGCTGAACACGAGCAGCATCTTAGAGCCATTCTAGAGCTGCTGAAGAAAGAACAGCTGTATGCCAAATTCTCTAAGTGCGAGTTTTGGCTACGAGAGGTGCAATTCCTTGGGCACGTGGTAAATGGAGATGGAATCCACGTGGATCCAACAAAGATCGAAGCGATCAAGGATTGGGAAACGCCAAAGACGCCAACCGAGATCCGGCAATTCTTGGGTTTGGCTGGCTATTATCGAAGATTCATTGAGAATTTTTCAAAGATCGCTCAACCATTGACGCTCCTCACACAGAAGGATAAGAAGTTTGATTGGGAAATCAAACAGGAGGAAGCCTTCCAGATATTGAAGGATAAGCTCTGCAACGCGCCTATCTTAGCTCTACCAGAAGGTACTGATGATTTTGTGGTATACTGCGACGCATCGCGTCAAGGATTGGGTTGTGTGTTAATGCAACGCCAAAAGGTTATTGCTTACGCATCGCGTCAGTTGAAGGTGCATGAAAAGAACTATACCACACACGATTTGGAGCTCGGCGCAGTGGTTTTTGCTTTAAAGATCTGGAGACACTACCTTTATGGTACGAAGTGTACAATCTTTACAGATCACAAGAGCCTACAGCATATATTCAACCAGAAGGAGTTGAATATGAGGCAAAGACGATGGGTTGAATTGCTGAACGACTACGACTGCGAGATAAAGTATCATCCAGGGAAGGCGAACGTGGTCGCCGATGCCCTAAGTCGTAAAGAGAGAATCAAGCCCATAAGGGTTAGGGCTTTGGAAATGATTATTCGAACCGATCTTCCCTTGCGCATTCGTGCCGCGCAGAAAGAAGCCCTCAAGGAAGGAAACCTCGAAGAAGAATATCTCCGTGGGATGGAGAAGCTTTTGGTACCAAACGAGGAAGGAACATTATGCTTCGAGAAAAGGATTTGGGTTCCTCTGTTTGGTGGTTTAAGGGAAGTTATTTTTGATGAAGCTCACAAGTCGCGGTACTCTATCCACCCAGGAGCGGATAAGATGTACCAGGATCTCAAAGATTATTATTGGTGGCCTAGGATGAAAGGCAATGTTGCTGTTTACGTGAGCAAATGTTTAACGTGCGCTAAAGTTAAAGCGGAATACCAGAAGCCTTCAGGACTTCTGCAACAACCTGAGATTCCCAAGTGGAAATGGGAACAAATCTCCATGGACTTTATTACGAAATTGCCAAGAACGCCAAGAGGCCATGACACTATCTGGGTGATAGTGGATCGATTAACAAAGTCAGCACACTTCTTACCCATCAGGGAGAAGGATAATACGAGCAAAATGGCTGAAATTTACATGAGAGAGATCGTCGCGCGCCATGGAGTGCCTCTATCGATCATCTCTGATAGAGACGGAAGGTTTGTGTCAAGGATATGGCAATCCTTCCAAGAAGCCTTTGGCTCACAATTGAATCTGAGCACTGCGTTTCATCCGCAAACTGACGGCCAGAGCAAGCGAACGATACAGACTTTGGAAGACATGCTGAGAGCGTGTGTTATGGATTTGGGCGGTAGCTGGGATAAACATTTACCTTTGGTCGAATTTTCGTACAACAACAGGTACCACACCAGTATTGGTGTCGCGCCATTTGAAGCCCTTTACGGACGCAAGTGCCGATCACCCTTATGTTGGGCTGACGCAGGTGATAGGCAACTTCCTGGTCCCGAAATCGTCCAAGAGACGACAGACAAGATTGCGCAGATTCTTAAACGCATCGAAGCAGCTCGCCACAGACAAAAGGCCTATGCGGATCCAAACCGGAAACATGTGGATTTCCAAGTTGGAGAAATGGTGTTATTGAAAGTATCACCCTGGAAGGGGGTGGCACGCTTTGGGAAGCGTGGGAAGTTAAATCCGCGCTACATTGGTCCCTTCAGAATTCTGGAAAGAATAGGACTAGTAGCATACAAGTTGGACTTACCTGCTGAACTGAATGGTGTTCACGATACATTTCATGTATCCAACCTAAAGAAAAGTCCAACTCAAGTTGACGTTGCCATTCCCATCGACGAGATTCATGTTGACGACACGCTCCACTTCGTTGAAGAACCTGTTGAGGTCACAGATTGGAAAGTTAACAAGACCCGCCGGAGCAGTGTCAAGCTCGTCAAAGTTCGTTGGAATGCCAGGCATGGTCCTGAATACACCTGGGAACGGGAGGACCGGATGAAAGAGAAATACCCCCACCTTTTTCCTAAGAACCCTGCATCTAGTAGCAGAACTTAAATTTCGGGACGAAATTTATTTAACGGGGGGAGAATGTGACAACCCTCACTAAACCAGGTATCCGTACGACTTAATTAATGATTAATTACTGCTTAATTACTGTGCTTGTTTGAACTAGCTGATGAACTGCTACTTGATATCTGATACATGTACTTACTTGCATCATACTTTACTTATCGTCACTACAATACTTACATACTGAACCTTAGTGACAAACATGATGCACAAAAGCACAGTAGCACTATAACGGATAACCTACTGAACATGCTGATAAAGCCAGCATCAGGCAAACACTGCCTCCAAGGCCTGTAAGAGCCTGAGATATTTTGCTACACTAGTGGTGAGTGTAGGGATACAAGGGTTGTGGAACTGCGTCTCTAGGAATAAGTCACAATGACTGGATGTGCCTAAAATGTACTTAAAGTACAAAATTCAGCACTTTACATAATAATTCAGCTTTTAGCTAACTAATAAAGTGCCAAGACATGAGAAAAAAATATTACTAGACACTTTCCAAAGTGTCAGGAATAAGCTGTGTCACTAAAAAGAGTAATAACGACACTTTAAAGCTTTGTTAACACTTTAACGGATTACTATCCAACCAAACAACCGGACTATACCCGGAACATGAGAATATTGCTATTTTCACTATTTATCTTTTTCTGAGCCAGTTAGGGTCCCCGTACACCCTAACACCCGCTTTAACATACTATACACAAGTAACCGAGTTAATTACTTAACTTAACCTAACTAATACTTACTATCTAGTTGGAAGTGGACTAGATACCCCCCCCCCCCCTTGACCGAACTCGTCCCCTAGGGGACACCACATTGTCCTTACAAGATTATTTAAATCTTCATTGTCTAATATCTAGACAACATAGGGACCTTTGGATAATACTCTTGTTAATTGCCTATAAGATCTAACCTTAAACCACTAATCAGTTCCATCACCACATCTCAACCAAACAACTCTCTCCCTCTCTACATAACTCTCGGCCGAACCCCCTTGAGCACCCACCCATCATTTTCGGTTTTGATCTTCAAGTTCCATCATCATTCAAGCATCAAGGGTCTCGTATTAGGAAGCTTGGAGCAAGCGGAACGCGAAGGACCTCTTTCTTTAGCTTTTATCCACCTCATTTGCGCATAGATTCTTCCCTAGCCTCGAGCTAGAGGTATAATGCTTAAAACACCTTCTTGAACTAATCTAAAGTGGTTAAAAGGATTTGTATCGGTTAAATCTCGTTAAAATGCAAAATGATGCACAAAAGTCTACTAAAAACACTTAAAATGGTGGTTAATAGCTTATATGTTGTGTAAATGTTGTAGTAATTAAAAGTGGTGATTATTTAGACCCGATCTATGTTGTGGTAGCTCGGATCATTTTTGACCCACCTCCAGTTACAGAGGAAACTCTGGCGAAATTTTTCTAAAAACCTAACACTTAGAACTATTTACACTACAAGTGTTAGAATCATTTTTGACATGTTTTCGAAACATAAATTTCGCCATAACTTTATTTACTAAATATTCGGAGGTGGGATTTTCACAAAATTTAACGTGATAAATATATATATTTTTCACACACTGTTTATGATTATTTTGTGAAATACATAAATATTATTTTTAGAGTAAAAATAATATTTACGAACGTTAACGAATCCAAAATAATACGAACGCTTTCACCATAAATATATAAGTTACACCGGTAAGTATATTACCACGCAATTGTTAAAACGTAACTTACGCACTTACTGAAATATTTATGAACGCGTATTTTAACAACGTATTATTGGAGAAAAATTATGTGATATGAAAATATAATATTTTTGAGGAAAATACTTATATTTTGGAATTGGAAAGGTATATATATTAAGTGAGACTTAATGATATAATTTGAACGCACATGTATTGAATCCCCCATCCTTGGGAAGGAGATTAACTACCAAGTATATACAGAATGTAAACACGAAATAGTTGTCTAACTATTTCCCAAAGATTTAACTACAAAGCTAAGGCACGGCCGTCCGTCTAATAGAATTAGCACTTGTAGGTCGTCGCGCAGCTTTCTGATTTGGAGTACTTGGTAGAGACGCACTGACTGTGAGTTCATGTCCCCTTTTTCTCTAACTGTTTTCAGTTTTCTTAACTGCGGGGGTGAAATACATGTTACTTTGTTTACAAGTACTTTATACACGGTATGGTTAGCGTAAGGAGGTTTACTACTTAGATCATGTGAATGGGTAGGCAGAAGTACCGAGGGACGTAAGCGGTAGATCTATCTGGGTGTAGCGAGCCCAACTCTAGGCCCAACAGAACGGACCTCTAAGAGGACCAACAGAACGGACCTTGAGTGACTTTGTACCCGACGCAAAAATCTGCTAGGTTGAGTCTTCCTACTTGCATTTCACACATGCTAATGGCCTTGCAAACCATTGGTGATCTCTTTTCCTTACACTGCTACATACCAGGGAACTTTTATACTTACAAGTGTTTTACATACTCACTTACACATGAACTCGCTCAACATTATTGTTGATTTTTCAACTTACATGTATTTCAGGAAATTAAAAAGGGATCTGGCACGGTATGGCATGTTTTCCGCTGCACTAGTTTCCGAGGTCATCCGGGGTTTAGGGGATGTGTCTCTTTCCTGGACAAGACACAACCCTTAAATCATGTTTATGTTATGTTTCAAGTTTGTAATGTCTGTTGAACAAGGTTATGGTTGTTAGGGTATGTTCCCGTTAAAACAATGGTACTGTATTTGGTTTTCAAAACTTAATGGATGATCTTGCATGTTTTTAATTCATATAGCTTGGTTATGATTAAGCTATGGTATTAAGAAGTCACACCAAAATTAACCACGCTTCCACAAAGCCAGGGTGTGACATAAGTCTCGCTACTCAGTACATCCTGGTTCGGATAAGATGTACCACGACTTGAAAACCACATATTGGTGGCCTAGCATGAAAGCTCATATAGCAACTTACGTTAGCAAGTGTTTGACTTGTGCGAGAGTCAAAGCGGAATATCAGAAACCATCGGGCCTACTCCAACAACCAGAGATACCACAATGGAAATGGGAGCAAATTTCCATGGATTTTGTTACTGGCCTGCCTAGATCCCAACGTGGGAATGATACTATTTGGGTGATCGTGGATCGACTCACAAAGTCTGCACACTTCCTGGCTATTAAGGAAACAGACAAGTTCTCTACCTTAGCAGACATTTACCTAAAAGAAGTGGTTTCAAGGCACGGGGTGCCCACCTCCATTATCTCTGATCGTGATGCACGTTTTACTTCAGAACTGTGGCAAGCAATGCACAAATCTTTTGGTTCTCGTTTAGACATGAGCACAACTTATCACCCTCAGACGGATGGGCAGTCTGAGCGCACTATTCAAACTCTAGAAGACATGCTTCGTGCATGTGTAATCGATTTCGGCAACGGCTGGGAAAAACACCTCCCGTTAGTGGAGTTCTCGTATAACAACAGTTACCACACCAGCATTCAAGCCGCTCCGTTCGAGGCATTGTACGGGCGTAAATGCCGATCACCTCTTTGTTGGGCAGAGGTGGGTGATAGTCAGATTTCGGGCCCAGAACTCGTAGTTGATACTACTGAAAAGATCGCTCAGATACGACAACGTATGGCGGCAGCTCGTGACCGTCAGAAAGCATACGCCGATAAGGACAGGAAACCACTCGAATTCCAAGTTGGGGATCGAGTACTACTTAAAGTCTCACCCTGGAAGGGTGTTGTTCGTTTTGGCAAAAGGGGTAAGCTCAATCCACGATACGTTGGACCATTCGAAATCATAGAGAAAATAGGCAAGGTGGCCTACAGACTGAACTTACCAGCAGAACTCAGTGCAGTTCACAACGTTTTCCACGTGTCGAATCTGAAGAAGTGTCTGTCAGATGAGACCCTCATAGTTCCCCTGAAGGAGCTCACTATCGACGATCAGTTGTGATTCGTCGAGGAACCAGTTGAAATCACGGACCGGGACGTTAAGGTCCTCAAGCGCACTAGAATACCTCTTGTTCGAGTTCGTTGGAACTCCCGTCGTGGCCCAGAGTTTACCTGGGAACGAGAAGATCAAATGAAACTCAAGTATCCCCAGTTATTCGGAAACAGTGCAACCACTACTGAGGCTGAAGCTACTACAGAATTTCGGGACGAAATTCCAAATCAACGGGGGGATGATGTGACACCCCAGGAAAACCAGTAAACTACACAACACAACTAGCTTCCTCAGTAACCACGTGCTAAATTTCGGGATGAAATTTCTTTCAAGTTGGGGATAATGTGACAACTCGAGTTTCCAAGATTCCATCTTCGCATTAATTGCACGTTAATTGTTTATGTTGTTTGTTTACACGACTTGTTTGTTTCGCAACTGTGCACATTTGTAAAACGTTAAATCGTATTGCGATTGATATTTTATAATTGGGGTGCATTATAATTGAGTGTATGATAAAAGTGTAATTTGTGTTAATTGGGGTTGTATAGTTTAATATGGATCATTGGCCCAACACCCCTACTCATAAGAAAACACCACCCCCCCCTGTGAAATCACCTACTCACGAAAACACCTTGTGTGTTTTCGTCCACCTTGTGGCCAATGAAATCAGAATGGGCTTTAGGCCCAGTAGTGAATCACTTATATGTATATCCTGATCATAACTCTTTATGAGAAGTTCTCAACCGGCAAACCCTAGACTCTCTCTAATAGACTGGCGGCAACAAACTCTCTCGAAACATCTCTGTGCTCTACCTTGTGTTGCGGTTAGTTTCGATCTTTACGTGATTGTCTGATTTAAACTATCTTTTGGCTACCTGTTAGATACTTGTGTTAACTATTGTTGATTTATGTTTAGATCACGACTAGGGGTGATTCTTGATGACATCAGATTGTTATGTTTTTTCAATTTACATGCATGATTAATGTTCGTGTAGGTTAGGGTTTGATTGTGTGAACGGTGGTAATTTACGCGAACTGTGATCTTTGTATTGATCGGATTTGGGCTGATGATTTAATAGTGTTATTTGTTGAAATCGTGTAACCACTAGGGTTTCAGTAATACGTAACTGATGTCTAATGATGATTTGATGATTGAATGTTTCCATGAGTTGTTCGGACTGAATGATTGTTAGATGAATTCTAGGATTTTTTTTGTGTAACTGTTGATGATGGTCTGCCCGACGAAAACACTACAGCAACGAAAACACTAGGGGATTTCGGCACTAGTGTTTTCGCCACAATGGGGATTTCGGCACTAGTGATTTCGCCACTATGGGATTTCGTCTAGCATTCTGCACAGTAACGTTGTTAGCTAGTTAACTTTGTTAATTACTTAAACCTGTTAGTTTGATAATACAGTTAGTTACCAGCCATGTTTAGTCTGATAACTGAGTTAAGTTATTAACTCTGTTAACTGAATTAACTCTGTTAAATGATGCAACTCTATTAATCATATAAATCTGCAATGTGACAACCCGTAATTTGAAGACGTTTCTTCATAGTACTGATTCCTTACTACTCGCAAGTAAGCTATCTGTTTAATCACAACGTTTAATTTATAAGTGAATGATTGTGAGTTATGTATTATATGAATGCTATAGGTATCAATGTGTTAAATGTTATTGGTCGTATTAACTTTTTCGCACAAGATCCTCCAATCGCACACTCTACCATTAACCGTACACTCACGCTCCTTGTTTGGTCGGGTTGGCCTTTGGCCCAAACGGAGCCCAGTGCTGAGCCCGAACCCTATACGCATAATACACAAGGGTTGTGTGTGTAACACTCATAATTATAAAACACGTAATATCATAACAAACCCTAATTCTCTCCCCTCTCATACGTAAACCTACAACAGCCCTCCTCCTCCTCTCTCGAAGTCTTTTCCTCCTGTTTGCAATGATCCAACCATTGTCCTACATCTCGGTTAGTTCTCTATTGTACGTTTATGTTGTGTTCTTTTATTGTATAAATGCTTAGGTTATGGCTTAGGTCGTGGAATGATGATATGTGATATTTATGTGACTATGAATCTGAATAATACTGGTAATCGGCTTGATTAGAGGGTGAGTTAGGATTGTTGAAGTATTTATTTTTTATGTACACTTGAAACGTGAGTGTTGGGCCGAGTAGGATTGGGCCGCACCCAAGAAAGGGTGTATTGCACTAAACAAACGTGTTTGGATTTTGATTTGAGAAGTTATACGTGTTGTGATAATTGATGATTATGATTTGAGAATGCATGATAGTATGGTAAACCTGTTCCGGTGATCAAAGTATTGCTTAATACTGATTAAGGTACCTATGTAGCAAATGATAGTACTTGATAGCCAATATCATGCACCTTAGAAACCCTCTTCTTTAATAGAAAGATATTAATATGAGCCTTAGTCAGGAATTACATGCTAACTGAGTTAAGGGAGTGATTCTTTTGTTATTAAATTGTTGGCTGGTAATGATAATGCTTGGTTAAAATTCACGGTCATATGATAATGCTTGGTTAAAATTCTGTTATGATTAAGGTTCATGGGATTTAGTTTGGTAATGGCCGACATGAATTCAGGTCATTAAGTCTAACACATGGGCCTCATGACTTCTGAAACAAATCACATGCAAAACATTGGGCCGATAACAAGCACATGTAAACTTAGTGAACTTGGCTGACAACTTTTAGTTTTTCACAAGGGCTGAGTTAATGTGATGAAACAATATAATTTGGGTTAATGAATATTGAATTTATGACAATGAATATGAACTAGGAAGTTGTTAAACATCATACTGAATGTGGTTAATTGTATAAAGGGTATTAACAATTCATGTAGCATGGTAATAAGGCTTGGATAAAAACTGTGTTTATTAATTAGGATGATGGCGGCAATAAGGGGTTTGACAAACCAATTAGAAAATAGGTATTTTGTTAATTATTGTGATCGGTTAAATTGGAATATGGGGGACGCGGGAACAGTAGGTTCAGCCACGGTGGACTGTTTGGGCCGGCATCAAGTGGGCCGTGCATTAGGGGGGACGGGTTAGGTGTTTTGGTTAGGATTTATATGGTTTCGATACAAGATACTTGTAACCAAATGATCGTAAAGTGTTATGAGTTAATGTTATTACATGCATGTTCATGTGAATGAGGTGTGAACTGTTAATGTGTGACAGTATGATATATGGGTTGTGATGTGAAGATACATATAACCTGAATACACGTTATAACCAGTTGGATGCGTGGTTTCATGCTATGAATTGTATGTTATTTTGTATGAGCTTTATGTGAAATTCGTTTGAGGAACGTATGACTGAACGCTACAAAACTGACTATAACTGAAATTGATACTAGGATTGGATTGATCAAACTGTGAACATATAATTAATTCTACCGAGCAAACCAAAGGTGAGTTCATCTCTCTTGAGCATGCGTCCCGGTGGTTGGGACAGTCAGTGGGTATCCCGGGGAGGGATAAGTCTTTTGGGTAAAAACGGGAATGTTGGATAATATACTCATCCTATCACCTTTAAAGTCCCTCCGTGTTGTTTGGTTACCGGGGAGGTAACATGGTATTAGTTAGTAATGACCTAGTCATGACCAATGCTTTGATAGGAGCATTGGAGAAAGGGCAAAATAATCAGAAGCCGACTTGTATTCGGGGTATTATCAACATTACTTTCGGATTTAAATTCAATGGATTAACTAGATACTTGGTAACCAACGTTTTCGTAAAACTATGAACTCACCAGCGTTGTCTGATACACGTGTGTGCATGCTCGCAGATTATGGGTACATGTAGATGTGGAACTTGCTATCTGGGAAGCTGGAGTGGTCATGGGTCAACTTGTATGGAATCATGAGACACGTTTAAAGGATTTTACACACTTGGGTTATGAAAATTTTAATTAATGATGTATGCTTCCGCTGAAATGTAAACAATGCTTTGTAACGAATCTTCTAATAAATGAGAGTTTTTTTATTTAACATTATGAGTTCAATGTGATTGGTGGCTGGATCCTGGTACGTCACACGCCTCGCGGAGTTTCCCGCATGTGGTATTTTGGGGGTGTGACATGCAAGGTATTAACTCAGTTAGTCCAGTTAACTCAGCCAGTTGATTAACTTTGTTAGTTTATTATTTATGTTACGTGGGTTAACTCTGTTTAGTTTATTAACTTTGTTATATATGCTAACCTTGTTAAAAACCAGTTAACCCTGTCAAGCATGCTAATGAATAACTATGTTAGACTAAACTGAGAAAGATGTTTATGTGAAACATGAATTGTGTGGATTGGATTAACTGTCACGTGATACATGATTGATACATGATATTAGCTACCAAGTACTATGTGACATAGAATTTCATGCGAGTCATTACGAACGAAACTGATTGTGTATACGTGCGTGCTATAGGTCGTGACTGATTATTTGTGAGCGTGTATTACTTTAGCATACCGAGCAAACCAAGGTGAGTTCACACTCTTACCAAGGCATGGGATTCCCGGGGTAGGGAATGGGTTTTGAATAATGGGATTGAACAATTACTTGTACTTACATTGCTACTAGACTTTCTACCATCGTCCTCAGGATAAGCAGGACACTTACATAAAACCTACGTAAACTTGTACTTACCACTGTCCTCAGGTTACGAAGGGCACTTACATAAAACCTACGTAAACTCATACATACTACTATCTTCGGGTTAAGAAGGACACTTACGTAAAACCTACGTAAACCCCCGCGTACCACTGTCCTCGGGTTGAGAAGGGCACTTACGTAAAGCCTACGTAAACCTCGTACGCAATCCTGTTCTCGGGTCAAGAAGAACACTTATGGTACAACTAGTCTAGTAAATATAAACATGGGAAGCCCCCACTAATAGTACATACAACATGGGAAGCCCCCACCAATTGAACCTACACAACGGCTTAGTTAATAACGCATAGTTATGCAACAAACTTACTTACTGTGAACTCGCTCAACTAGTTGTTGACTTCCTGTTACATGCCTTGCAGGACCATAGGTACTCTTGGAGCTTGCACGGGAGGCGCGGTCGTTGTGGGCACGGATTATGGATGTTTTGATGAAAACTTTATGACTCCTTAAACTAAACACTTGTGTTGGAAATTCATAACTATGCTTCCACTACCTATGCTATGTTTTTTATTGAACACCAATTGTATTGTGATGGATTACATTTACTTTTACTTATTACTTATATGTTCAATATGATTGGTGGCTTGATCCTGGTCAGTCACACCTCCAAGCGGTGATACTCCGCGTGTGGATTTTGGGGGTGTGACAGATTGGTATCAGAGCCATTGGTTATAGAGAACTCGGTTTTAATAAGGGGAAAACGTTTTTATTAAAACCAGACTATAACCTGTACAGTGCTCAACGATCCACAACGACGCTTCGCTCCACGTGCAAGACTCGACATTCTAGGTGATACGATTTAAGTTTACATTGCCTACTTGCTAGATTACATAGAACTTTGCTCATGGTATGCTTAGATAACATAACAACTACTATTTGAAAATCTTGTATGCTCACACTCTTCTGTCATTCCACACTTACGTATTGATACGACGCACTCCTCACTTGTGTTCTCTTACTTGTGAAGATCATGAGTGGACGCATTAACATGACTCAAGCCCAGCTGACGGCTCTGATTAACGAACAAGTTGCTGTGGCACTTGCAGCCGCACAAGCAGGAGGTATACCCTGCAGTTGTAACTCACACTAGGATCTTTAGATCCTACACTCCTAAACCAACTCTTGTGTTTAATCTTGTCCTGGTTCTTATACACAACAGGTCAGCACGCTCAGCCACCTGTTTGCACCTTCAAGACTTTCATGGACTGTCGTCCTACTACTTTCAGTGGCACGGAAGGAGCAGTTGGACTCCTCCATTGGTTTAAAAAGCTCGAGTCCGTTTTTGAGATGTGTGAATGCCCTGAGGCTCGCAGGGTGAAGTACGCCACAGGTACTCTAGAAGGCATTGCGCTGACTTAGTGGAATGCGAAAGTTCAGATGTTAGGGTTGGCTGTTGCTAACGCCACCCCTTGGAACGATTTCAAGGAATTGATCAAAGAGGAATACTGTAGCCGTGATGACATTCATAAGCTAGCCGTGATGAATCTTACTACTAATTTCCAGGGAGAGACTTTTAATAACACTTTATCTCCTACATGAAATTCCAATGGCTTTCGTCTGTTATCAGCATAATTCTTTTGTCTATCTCGTGCTGCTTTCAGTCGTTCCTTGACTTGAATGATTTTGTCTGTTGTTTCTTGTACTATCTCAGGTCCAGATAGTTGCTTTTCTCCAATTTCTGCCCAACAGACTGGCGTTCGCACTTTCATCCGTAAAGTGCTTCGAATGGTGCAACATTGATACTTGTGTGATAACTGTTATTATAAGAAAATTCTATCAATGGTAAGTGATCATCCCAATTACCTCTGAAATCAATTACACAAGCTCTAAGCATATCTTCCATTGTCTGAATTGTCCTTTCGCTTTGTCCGTCTATTTGAGGATGATAAGCGGTGCTTAGATTCAACTTGGTTCCCATTTCTTTTTGGAAACTTGTCCAAAAATGAGAGGTAAAACGACTATCTCTGTCAGACACAAGTGATAGAGGAATTCCATGTAATGAAACTATTTCATTTACATATAATTTAGCTAGCTATTCCATACTGAAAGTTTCTTTCATTGGTAGGAAGTGAGCTGACTTGGTTAGCTTGTCTACAATCACCCAGATTGTATCATTACCTTTTCTTGTTTTGGGTAATTTAGTAACAAAATCCTTTGTTATTAATTCCCATTTCCAAACTGGCATTTCTAACTGTTGCAATAAACCTGAAGGTTTCTGATGTTCAGCTTTGACTTGTGATAGGTTAAACACTTAGAAACATAAGCTGCTATATCCTTCTTCATTCCTATCCACCAGAAACATTTCCTTAAATTCTGGTACATCTTATCACTTCTTGGATGCATTGTATACTTTGACTTATGGGCTTCTTCTAATATACGGTGACGTATGTTTCCTAATTTAGGTATCCACATTCTTTTCTTATGGAATATCCAAATTCCATCTGTTCCTTGTTCTAATTTCTTAATCATTCCTTTCAATTTTCCAGTATCATCCTTGATTACTGACTCTTGTGCTTTTCTAATCTGATCATTTAAATCTATTTGCTGATTTAACTTAAGAGAACGTACTCTTTTTGGCTTTTCATGATACTTCTGACTTAAAGCATCGGCTACTACATTTGCTTTTCCTGCAAGATACTGGATATCACAATCATAATCACTAAGCATTTCCATCCAGCGCCTTTGTCTCATATTCAATTCCTTTTGCCCAAAAACATACCTTAAACTCCTATGGTCAAAATTATAGCTCCTAACTCTAGATCATGGGCAAAAATTACTACCATAAAGGTAATGTCTCCAGATTTTAAGGGCAAAAATTATAGCTCCTAACTCTGGATCATGGGTCTAGAGGCGTAAGCTATAACCTTTTGACGTTGCATTAATACACATCCATAACCTATCTTGGAAGCGTCACAATAGATTACAAAATCTTCGGTTCCTTCTGGTAACGCTAGTATGGGTGCATGGGTTAATCTTTGCTTAAGAATTCTAAAGGCTTCTTCTTGTTTTGATCCCCAATCAAACTTAATGGATTTACAAGTTAACTTAGTTAAAGGAATGGCTATTCTAGAAAAATCTTGAATAAATCTTCTATAATAACCGGCCAATCCTAAGAAACTTCTAACCTCAGTTGGTGACTTAGGGGTTTTCCATTTGGTAATTGCCACGATTTTGGTGGGATCTACATGAATTCCTTCATGATTAACTAAATGTCCAAGAAATTGTACCTGCTTTAACCAAAACTCACACTTCGAAAACTTAGCATGGAGCTTTTCTTTTCTTAATAAACTTAGAAGTGCGTGCAGATGCGCTGCATGATCTTCCTTGTTTTTTTAGAATAAATAAGAATATCATCTATAAAGGCAATTATGAATTTATCCAAATATGGCTTACATATTCGGTTCATCATGCCCATGAATGCAGCTGGGGCATTAGTTAAACCAAATGGCATGACTGTAAATTCATAATGGCCATACCTTGTTCTGAAAGCGGTGTTAGGAATACCTTCTTCCTGTACCTTTAATTGATGATATCCTGACCTTAAATCGATCTTTGAGAAAAATCGTGCTCCTTGCAATTGATCAAACAGATCATCTATCCTTGGTAATGGATACCGATTCTTAATCGTGACTTTGTTCAATTCACGGTAGTCAATGCACATACGCATTGATCCATCCTTCTTCTTAACGAATAAAATCGATGCTCCCCAGGGTTATGAACTTGGCTGTATGAATCGTTTCTCCAACAATTCATCTAACTGTTTCTTTAATTCCTGCATTTCTGCGGGTGCCAAACGGTAAGGTGCTTTGTCAATTGGTGCGGTTCCTGGTATCAAATGGATTCTGAATTCAACTTCTCTATCTGGAGGTTGCCCTGGTAGCTCTTCTGGGAATACATCTGAAAACTGGGATACTATGGGAATATCCTTTAATTCTTTTCCTTTAGTGTTAGTGATTATAGAAATCAAATACACTAATGATCCTTTCCTTATATAACTTGCAGTTTTCATCACAAAGATGAATTTTTTGGATTTAGAGAACTTATTTCCTTTAATTGTGATCTTTTCACCCCTTGGTGAATTTACTTGAATTGACTTTTGATCACATAAAATATTGGCTTTATTGGCTATTAACCAATCCATTCCTAAAACAACATCAAATCCTGCCAGATTCATGGGGTAAAGATTTGCAATAAATTTCTGATTTAAAATTTCTATTCTTGCTCCCTGCAAGATTTCAGAAATCCTAATGGTTTCCCCATTTGCTGTCTCTACTAGACATTCTTGTGGGAGTTTAGTTAATGATTGATTAAGAAGTTTGCAAAATGAAGTATTAATAAAACTTTGGTTCGCACCAGAGTCATTAACCGTTCGGGTTCTCATTAACCAAGTTAATGTTACTCTGGTTATCGTTATTCTGGTTTTCTTGGTTTACTTCATCGTCCATCTGGATTTTAAACATTTACCAATTATTAATATCACAAAATAATTAACAATTTGAGCAACAACCACACAACAAACATATTAACCAAAAGCGTCGAGCATTGCGACTTTACTCTTTCTATTATAGTATGCATCAAATACACACTAATACTAGAGAAAAAAAATAGAGTACAATACTATTATGCATTGCTAACCACAAAGTGGTCTATACTACAACATTTATTATTATTATTACACACACACACACATATATATATACATATATATATATCTCATTATTATTATTATTATTATATATTATTATTACCAACTCCACCTTCACATTACTGGTCTGGGTTCATCCAGTAATCCATATTGCGTTCATCGTATTTCCAGACGAGTCGCTCTCCTACCTGCCTCATCCTTTTACTACTCTCCAAGATTTCTTCTCTGAAAGTTCGGAGCTCATGCACATTATCTGCACTTATTGGGGGTGCAGGTGCTGGTACTGGGTCCGGGTACTGGGGCATGGGATTCTCCTGAGGGTAAGGATTCTCTAAAATTTCCCTAATGTATTCATCGTTGTCGTAGTAGTAGTAGGGATCTAGAGGGTCCAGACCTGGATAGGCTGCTAAGTTTGGCATGGATTCGTCGTTTAAGTGGTAGCGCGACACATATTCCCTATGATCATCGAACCATGGATCATAATCCGGGTCTAAGGGATTAGGGGCTGGTATCCTAGGTATCTCCTCGGGGTTGAAATCATGCATTTCTACTTGATTTTCAAGGTTATTCTCTATCTCCATCGGCTGAGTGGGGAATAAAGACAAGGGTTGTGGGGCTACTAGTTGTTCCAGGGTTGGGTCGGCAGCTGTTGTTGCTAGGATATGGAAATTAGCTAGGCTTCTATTAAGCATATCCTGTGTATGGGCATCTGACTCTCGCTTAGCGGCTGCTAGGACTCTCTGCTGTTGCAACTTTCGCATTCTTTTCCTACGCTCAAATGCTCCTTTACTTAACCATCCTCTCTTTTTCTGAGGGAATGGCTCTTCAAACTGAGCCTTAAAGATAAACATCCCTTCTTCATTATCAGCGGCATACACAGAGAGGGCAGGCTGTGAAGAGGTACCATTACTCCTAGGTGACTCGGACAACTGATGTTGGATCTGAGTTTCCTTTTGATTGTATTTTTGTTTGAAATTAAGATGGAAATGAAAGAGTTGTGCAGCGGAAATAAGATGAAAGCAAACTTTGCATACAATCAAACGAGAGTAATACTTTTATCAAACATCTTTACACAATGAATCGAAAGATTGAATTTATTTCAACAACGATTACAATGATGATGTATGAATGCAAACTCCCCCTCAGCCAGAGCTCAGTAGTTTGTTCGTGCAAAGAAGACGATGTGGTGAAAGAGCTGATAGAACAGTACAAAGTACTGAACTATTTATAGGCACTTGCAAACCACTGAGCATCTTAGCTGACGTCACCGTGAAAGTGACATCTAACCTCCTAACAAACTCTAACCTCTGATCTATACAAACACTGATGTACTAACTACTGCTATTACAATCTAATACATAAAAGACACATAAACCGCTGCTGCATCCTTCCACTGCTGTGAACCCAGCAGTGCTTGTCCGGATCAGCAGTACTTGACTCAAGGCAGTAGATTGAGTAAGCAGAGCTTTGGTCTTCCATCAGTCTTCGACTTTGGGCAGTAAATGCAAGGCAGCAGTTGTAGGTCAGTACTTAACAAGATCAGCAGATAGGAGGTCAGCAGATATGAAACCACTTTCAAGGGGAGAGATTTGCAAGAACCAACTGTAAACGTCTGCTTATTCTGGATCCACTGCTTTGATCCAGTTTTGGCTTTAATTAACTGTTCCTCTGATAGGGTTCAATCCCAACAATCTCCCCCTGGAACAGATAATGCCAAAACTCTTCATTATTTGTGGAATTCTTTATTGCCTCATCAACATCTCCCTTATCTGACCTTTAAATTGTAATTCAAAGTCTAGGGCATCTGTATCTTCATCATCCCTGCTAAGTGGAAGATCAAGGAGATCCTGCAAATCTTCAAGACTCAGGCCAAGAGCTTGTTCCCTTGATATTTTCTCCACTACTCCACCAGGCCTGAGCAAAGTCAATACGCAGGTCTGTTTGTCAGTTTCCCACTTTTGTATTTTTGAGCCTGGTGGGTTTCTTGGGAGATGTTTATTTGCAGAAGTATTTGGAGAGGCTGGCCTGTTCATAGCTGGCTGAGCAGCACTTGCAGATTGTTCCAATTCAAGATCTTCTTTTATCATTACTTCCGTGCCTGCTTTTACAATGGCATCTCCAGCTAATAGATCTTGAATTGTTTCCATGCTAAACTGGTTTTTGCTCCTTCTTTTGTAGATGGCAGCACCAGCTGGAGCAGTGGTTCTTTTGACATGCAGCTTTGGTGGTCTTTTTGAGACCTCTGCTTTGGAATAGTCAGGCTTCTGTGGAACTGTGGGATCTTTCTTTCTTAATTGTTCCAACTTTTTGTAAGTAGCCCTGACCACATCTTCTTTCCATCTAGCCACTTGTCTTTTGTTTCCATAATCAGCAGCCACCAGTTCCTCTTTCATTCTTTGCAGTTCTACCTGTTTGTCAGGTACATTCTTTCTAAACTTAGCCCAGTTAGGAGGAGTGTGAGTGACCTTCCTTTTTATCATGTCTTGAATTCTTGCAGCTTCATCTTCAAGCTCAGGAACAGTCCACTCTTTGTACATATATCTCTCTCCTTTGTACTTTTTGTGAGCCATGATGCTTTCAATGTAGTCTTTCTTCAGAGATTCAGCTGCTCTTTCAGAAATTTGTTGACTAACATTTTTTGCAAATTGCTCTAGGGATCTGACTTGTGTGAGCATATATTGATAATTTCTTGAAATTTCTTTGTCAGACTTCCCTTGTGTGTTTCTTTTTGAGATATCCTCTGCTTGCTTGGCTTTGATTTCCAAGTATTCATCAACATTTTTAGGCCAAGGATATCCCTTTATTGATGGCAAACTCCTTTTGGCAGGGTCATCCTCATAGTAGAAGGATTTTATTTCATCTCTAACAGCTGCTAGTTCAAGAGGAAATTGAACACCTGCAGGAGGTAAGGGCTTGTACATTGGAACTGAAGAGAGAAGAACAGGTTTTGGTATTGTGACAAGAGCTAAAGATTTTGAAGATGTCTGTGGTGGTGATGTGTCATCATCTTTTAAAATTAGCCTTCTCCTTTTTGGTGTAGGAGAGACTGATGATGTTTTGGATGGAACAGTGGTGGTAGATGTTGTGGCAGTGGATTATGATTGACAAACAGCTGTTGAAACAACTGGTGTTTCAACCACTGTTGTCATTACAACAGATGTTATAACATCTGCTGTCTTCTGCTGTATGTCAGCAGGTGTTGTTTTTGGTGGTGATGATGGTAAAGCGGTGGATGTTGTGTGTGTTGAAGTGGTGTGTGTTGATGGAACAACTGTTTGGCAAGCAGTAGTTTTTGTAACTCCTGCTGCATCAGCTGTTTTGTATGGTGGTTTTTGAGCAGACCTTGAACGTCTGGTTGGAATGGATTTGGGTTGCCTTACTTTTCTAGTAGGCCTCTTCTTTTCCTCAACAAGATTTTCATGATCCCTTGACCCAGAAGTACCCTGATCTGGATGATCCATTCTGTCCACCCTGGCTTTTCTTTTGGCCTCTCTATCTCTTTTTACACTTGCAACTGCTTCTGCTAGTGCATTTGTTGTCACATCAATTTTCTTGCTGCCATCTGGCAAAGGGATCTTTTTGGTCATGTTTGAATTTTCTGGTTCAAGATAGAGACCATCCTCTATACCCTTCCTTTTCCACTCCTTAATTTTCTCCCCCTTTTTGGCATTATCTTCTGGGAGTTGATAAATGTAGCGGACTTTTGGAGGAGCAGTGCCAGTGGTTTGCAAGATCTGAGTTTTGGGAGCCTTTAAATCAGCCTGAGTGTTCTTGAACCTTGACTCCATTGCATTTCTCAGCTGTTGTACATGTTTTTCATGTTGCTGATCTGCTAATTGTGCTTGTTGTTGAAGAAAAGATTGAAATAGATTCCAGAGCTCATTTGTAGCAGGTGCCCTTTGTGGAGCAGGTGCTTGAGGTGGAACAGCAGTTGATTGTACCTTCTGAACTTGTAACACTTGTTGTAGCATATTTTTGAGTTCTGCAACAGAGTTATCAAGCTTTGCAATGCGATCCGTCAATTTCTGGTACTTTAAACCATCACCCAAGTTAATGGGATCATCTGATTTCCCACTAGCAGTGGTTTTATCAGTGGTAGATGTAGGGAATATACTCCAAACATTAACCACTGATGCCCCTTTTTCTTGGTACTGGGGTCTTCTTCCTTCAACACTTGACAACCTTTTGATGTTGCCAGTAGGATAAATAAATCCACTGGTGGTTGGCAGAGGTGCTATAAAAGGAATTGCCTCCAAGGAAGTCTTATGAATGTAACCACTGTCCAAATGTAACCCAGTGGGTGTAACAGTTGTAGTGGCTGCTTCACTTGGATTACCACCAAGAGTTACTTGTAACTCAAGGGGTGTAACCTCCTTAGGTTGTGTTGGTGGGTTAGCAAAGATTGATACATCAGACCCAGTCAGTTGTTGAGGTATATTCTCATTAATAGGTGATTGAGAAGGACTGGATAATGCCTGGTTCAAATCAATTGCATCCAACAGTGGTTTTATTGGTGAAGGAATTTTGGATGTGATGAGTGGTGTAGAAATAGGATGTGTCCCGGGCATTGGACTGTGGATGATAGAAATGAGTGTTTCCAGAGCATCATGATGTGGAGGCCCTATTTGTACAACCTGTTCTTTTTGTGAAGAAACAGGAGGAGTTTCAGCTATGGGTTGAGATATTTGTACCAACTGCTGTGAGGAAGTAGCAGCAGTGGTTTCTTGTGACTTTTGTGTTGTCACTGGCAGGAGCTCTGGTATCTCATCCTCCAGAGATGCCTTTTTGATGGTTTTGGGGGGGTTTTTGTGTTTTTCTTTTTGTTGGCTTTTTGGTGATTTTAGGTGTGGGTTTCAAAGCAGTTGTGCTGCTGCCCTGATCACCTTGAGCAGTGGGCTCAGTAGCAGATACCTGAGGAGCAGTTGTAACTGCTAAAATCTGCTCAGGCACCTCTGCTTGTGTTTTACAAGGTGCTAACATTCTTGAAAAGGTTTCAGTTGTTAAACTGTTTATTTGAGTAGCATCACCTTGGTTTATTACAGCTAAATCATCCTTACTGAATTTCTTTGAAAAATAGTAACTTAAAAACCTTGGAAACAGTAAGAATGATTTTGTTTCAACATTGTTAACCAAATCTTTAAAAATTTCCCGAGAATAATTAAAATTTTCTCCTTGTAGAATTGCATATCCCAGATTTTGAATCTTTAAAGGGATTTCATTGAAAGAAGTGGTTTTGTTTGAAACACATAGTAGGAGGGTATGAAATAAAAATCTGGTTGCAGAAGGAAAATAACCTTTTTCTAAGGTAATTTTCTTCATCATTGTGGCTTCATACCTGTCACACCCCCAAAATCCACACGCGGAGTATCACCGCTTGGAGGCGTGACTGACCAGGATCAAGCCACCAATCATATCAAACATAATAAGTGATAAAGTAACTTAAACCAAAGATATGATAGGTGTTCAACAAAACATGTTAAGTGTATAGCGGAAGCATAAGATGTAAACCCATTGTAAGTACTAAGTTCAAATGTTTTATCACAAGATCCACAATCCGTGCCCACAACGACCGCATCTCCCGTGCAAGCTCCAATGTACCTAAGGTCCTGCAAGGCATGCAGCAGAGAGTCAACAACTAGTTGAGCGAGTTCACAGAAAGTAAGTTCGTTATAACAAATCATATATGCATTTAGTGGGGGCTTCCCATGTAAGTCTGTACTAATAGTGGGGGTTTCCCATGGTCATATGTATTACTAGTGGGGGTTTCCCACGTTTATCTTTACTAATGGGGGCTTCCCATGTTTGTACTTACTAGACTATTTGCAACCATGTGTTCTTCTTAATCCGAGAACAGGAATACGTACAAGGTCACGTAGGATTTACGTGAGTGCCCTTCCCCGAGGACAGTGGTACGTGTGGGGTTTACGTAGGTTTTACGTAAGTGTCCTTCCGACCCGGAGGACAGTAGTTGGTATTAGTTTACGTAGGTTTTACGTAAGTGTCCTCCCGACCCGGGAGACAATGGTAGATACTAAGTTACGTAGGTTTTACGTAAGTGTCCTGACTATCCTGAGGACGATGGTCTATAGTCTAGCGATAGCGTAAGTACGAGTAGTTATCCATTTCAAATAATCCAACCCAATTCCCATCCCGGGAATCCCATGCCTTGGCTGTGTGAACTCACCTTGGTTTGCTCGGCAGATACACAAAAGGGTTTCTTGAACTATGAGTGGTCAACCGCGTCCTAATAGGGTTACCATACAAGTCAGGTTTTGACTCAAGTAATGCACATAAGTTTACGCATAACTAACAGGTTTCAAGCACGTATAGATCATGGCAGCATTTTAACAGTCAAACAATACATTCAACTTGTGCGATTTAAATAAGCCCAATAGCACTCGGCCCAACATAATAACACATAAGCGACTTGTGCGATCCGAGTAGACTTGTGCGATCTACTTGGGTTGTGCGACTGGGTTTGGGCTTTGAGGCCCAACAGTTAGACAAACATCAACACTTGTGCGACCCAGTAACCCTTGTGCGACTGTGGGTGCCTTGTACGACTGGACTCCTTGTGTGATCCGGAGTCTTGTGCGAGTGGTTTTAAATTCCGAATATCATGCTATTTAGTTATATTGTTTCCATATTCAATAGTTTCCAAATTTACCATAATTCAATCAACAGTTACACCCTACAATGACCTTAAACATCGCTTACAGTTACATGACCAATTATCACGAAATCACTCAATCAGGTCATCGAGATTTCTACCATATCCATTTATTCCATCTACCACCATTAAATCATAATAGTCAACGGCACATGACAAGTTGTGATATTAATCGATTTCAATTAATGGCACACACACAATGAAACATCACATGTCTCTGACAAACCCTCATGCAAGCAAGGACTAATTGGCCGACCTCATGATTCCTTCTCTATTATTCTAACACATGTAGTTCATAATTAGAATTCCTCATATATATTAAATTCATTAACCCACCATGTGACCCTATATATGTATCAGATTCCTCATGTCTATAAAATATCTATGTGGTTCCGGTTAATCAAGATTACACATACACAACCAACCAATAATAATAACATACACGATTTCTAGACCATCAATTAACATTAAACTCCACTATCATGCAATCCTAGGTATTAGCAAATCAATCACATGTATCTGACAATCCATATGCAAAATATGGGTACATCCTTATCCGATGAGTGCCCTTTTCAAGACATAACACATGCATACATCATAACATCACAATCAGTTCATCATTTACATCAGATCATATGATCGCGAACATTACATAATAACAGTTATTTCATGATATCAAATAAATAGCCAACAAGTGTTTTCAATCAATTAATCGAATAAGGGTTAACACTAACCGTGATGAACAGAATAATGTCTAGATCGTCTTGAGAGTTTCCGGGGAACCCAAGGTTGCCGTCGGGTTTGAAAGGATATCGAGGGAGTGTGAGGGAGGTGATTAGGGTTTTGTGAGTTTTGTGTAATGAAGTAATATGAGGGTATACACAAGGTTTTGAGCGTATATGCATCTGACGAGTGAGCCGAGCCCAACTGGTGGTTTCGTTTGGGCCGAGGGCTAGCCCAAGATAGTTGAAAGAGTGTTGTGCGACTCGAGGTTGTATGGTGCAAATCAGTTATACATTGTGCGATCCACATAAGATACACGTATATAGATAATTGAAACATAACATTCAATAAATCATAAAGGTCCACATAATCACATAACGTTACATCAAAGTACAAAGAGGTTCAGAAATACGAGTTGTCACATTATCCCCAAGTTGAAAGAAATTTCGTCCCGAAATTTAGCACGTACTCACTGAGGAAGCTAGTTAAGTTGCATGGTTTTCCTGGTTTTCCTGGGGTGTCACATCCTCCCCCCGTTAATCTGGAATTTCGTCCCGAAATTCCCGTAGCTTCAGCCTCAGTAGTAGTTGTACAGGTTGCGAACAGTTGGGAATACTTTTGTTTCATCTGATCTTCGCGTTCCCAGGTGAACTCTGGGCCGCGACGTGAGTTCCAACGAACTTGAACGAGAGATATTCTAGTACGCTTGAGGACCTTAACATCCCGGTCCGTGATTTCAACAGGTTCCTCGACGAATCGTAACTGCTCGTCGATCGTGAGCTCCTTCAAAGGAACTACGTGGGTCTCATCTGACAGACACTTCTTCAGATTTGACACATGGAAAACGTCGTGAACTGCACTGAGTTCTGCTGGTAAGTTCAGTCTGTAGGCCACCTTGCCTATTTTCTCAATGACTTCTAAAGGTCCAACGTATCGTGGGTTAAGTTTGCCCCGTTTACCAAAATGAACCACACCCTTCCAGGGTGAAACTTTGAGTAGTACACGCTCCCCAACCTGGAGCTCTAGTGGTTTTCTGCCCTTAACGGCGTAGACTTTCTGACGGTCACGAGCTGCCGCCATTCGTTGTCGTATCTGAGCAATTCGCTCTGTTGTGTCAACCACATGTTCTGGACCAGTAATCTGACTATTCCCCCACCTCTACCCAACAAAGAGGTGACCAGCATTTACGCCCGTACAATGCCTCAAACGGAGCAGCTTTAATGCTGGTGTGGTAGCTGTTATTGTACAAAAATTCCACAAGTGGCAGATGCTTTTCCCAGCCGTTGCCAAAGTCAATAACACATGCTCTGAGCATGTCTTCGAGGGTCTGGATGGTGCGTTCATACTGCCCATCCGTTTACGGGTGATAAGCTGTGCTCGTATCTAAACGTGAGCCAAAAGACTTGTGCATTGCTTGCCACAATTCAAAAGTAAAACGTGCATCTCGATCCGAGATAATAGAGGTGGGCACTCCGTGCCTCGAGACAACTTTCTTAAGATATATGTCTGCTAGGGTGGAAAACTTATTCCGTTTCCTGTATAGCCAAAAAGTGAGTAGACTCTGTGAGTCGATCCACGATCACCCAAATAGTATTGTTACCATGTTGAGATCTAGGCAGACCAGTAACAAAATCCATGGAAATTTGCTCCCATTTCCATTGTGGTATCTCTGGTTGTTGAAGTGGGCCTGAAGGTTTCTGGTATTCCGCCTTGACTCTCGCACAAGTCAAGCACTTGCTAACGTACATTGCTATGTGGGCCTTCATGCTAGGCCACCAATATGTGGTTTTGATATCGTGGTACATTTTATCCGAACCAGGGTGTACCGAGTAGCGAGACTTGTGTGCCTCATCCATCGCAAGCTCTTGTAGGTAGTAAGCACCGTCTTCCTTCTGTTCTAAGCGTTGCCTTGAGCCGCGTAGGGCTTCAGCCCTGACGTTTTCTGGTTTCAATGCTTCTACCTGAGCATCTCGTATCTGGGAAGGAAGACTAGACTGTATAGTGAGTTGTAAAGCTCGCACGCGCTTAGGCGCGGTGTCCTTTCGGCTGAGGGCGTCAGCCACAACATTGGCTTTGCCTGGGTGGTACCTGATTGAGCATTCATAGTCATTCAACAGTTCGACCCATCGTCGCTGTCGCATATTCAGTTCCTTCTGTTTGAATATATGTTCGAGGCTTCTGTGGTCAGTGTAGATAGCACATTTGGTACCGTACAAGTAGTGTCGCCATATTTTAAGTGCAAAAACAACCGCTCCCAGCTCTAGGTCATCTGTCGTATAATTCCGTTCGTGAATCTTAAGTTGGCGCGAAGCATAAGCAATAACTTTATCCCTTTGCATCAATACACATCCAAGACCTTGAATAGATGCGTCGCAGTAGACTACGAAATCGTCCGTGCCTTCAGGCAGTGAGAGGATAGGTGCGCTACAAAGTCTATCCTTTAAGTGCTGAAACGCTGTTTCCTGTGCGTTACCCCAACGATAAACAACACCCTTCTGCGTCAATAGTGTAAGCGGCTGAGCAATCTTTGAGAAGTCTTTGATGAACCTTCTGTAGTAACCTGCCAATCCCAAGAGTTGACGAATTTCCGTTGGTGTGCGAGGTGCAGGCCAGCTCTTGATTGACTCTACTTTGGATGGATCAACGTGAATCCCATCCTTGTTCACTACAAGGCCTAAGAAATGGACTTCACGAAGCCAGAAGTCACATTTTGAAAACTTGGCCTACAGCTGTTCCTTTCGAAGGAGTTCCAAAATAAGCCGTAAGTGTTGCTCATGTTCCTCCTGACTCTTCGAATAAATCAGGATGTCGTCGATGAAGACAATGACAAATTTGTCTAAATAAGGCTTGCACACTCGATTCATCAAGTCCATGAAGACCGCTGGTGCGTTTGTCAGCCCAAAAGGCATGACCAAAAACTCATAGTGTCCATAACGAGTTCTGAAGGCTGTTTTGGAGACGTCCTCTTCTCGGACTCTCAGCTAGTGATACCCTGATCTCAAATTAATCTTTGAGTAGTAGCTCGACCCCTGCAGCTGGTCGAACAAATCGTCAATGCGTGGAAGAGGGTAGCGATTCTTCACTGTCACCTTGTTCAGTTCACGGTAGTCGATGCACATTCTGAACGTACCGTCTTTCTTCTTCACAAATAGCACTGGGGCTCCCCAGGGCGAAGAGCTAGGACGAATAAAACCCTTTTCCAAGAGTTCTTGCAGTTGCTTAGACAGTTCTTCCAGTTCGGTTGGAGCTAAGCGATAAGGTGCTCGAGTTATGGGTGCTGCTCCTGGAGCTAGCTCGATCTGAAATTCGACCACTGGAATATCCCCAATCTTTTTCTCTTTCTTCGATGTACTAGTAACGAGTGCTAAAACAGCTGTCTGGCCCCTTTCGCAAACACTTCTGGGCCTTCAGGAAGGGTATGATGCCACTCACGACGCCACTCTTGTCGCCTCGCACTTCGAGAGGCTCTTTGCCAAAACGAGGAATACGAATGATCTTCTCCTTGCACAGGATCTCTGCTTGTTGTTGGGATAACCAATCCATACCAATGACGATGTCGGAACCATCGCAACGCTGGGGTCATTCCTAGTATCACCCTGACCAATTACGAACACTCGACCCCTGGCACCATTGCCGTCGTTATTACCCCCGTTGTTGTCTTCCCTAGTTCCCGTTTCCTTGGTTGTGGTTCTGATTCTGATTCTGATTCTGGTTCAGCCGTGGGTAGCGTCTCATGAAATGATCTCCAGCACCATCCTGATAACATCCCTTGTTATCCTGCTGTTGCTGCTGATTTTTGTGGAGCTTGTGGCTGCTATTGTCGGTTCTTGTTTGCAGGATGTGAGATTCTAAAATCTTTGGCTCCATGACCAAGCTTGTTGCATCTCTGACAACGATCTTTGCTGCACGACCACTGTGGTGCAAATTACATCGATTCTATTCTGCCCTTGACTACTAGAAGGTTGCTGACCAGGACTCTGGTAGTCATCGATCTTTCGCTGTTGTGTCTGGGGCTGAGCCGTAGTCGAACCCTTGCTGGGGGTTCCTTCCTACTTTCGTTTATTGTCACTGGGAATAGCAGAAGTAGTAGTAGTAGCACCAATACGCCTGGTCTGTGAGACGATGAGCAAGATGAGTAACATCTTGAATAGTAGCAAGATTAGCAGTCATCTCATGACTTTGGATTTCTGGTACTAAGCCTTTGAGGTACCGCTCTCGGTGCGCTTGATGAGAGGTTCCACCATAGTAGGGTACAAAGTTGCCAGTTCGTTAGATCGCTTCGTATACGCCTCTATTTCTGACCCCGTCATCTTCAGGTTAAAGAACTCCACTTTCAGTTTGTGGATGCCATCATAGTTACAGCATTCTAGTTCCTTGAATTCGTCCCAAGGGGTTGCATTAGCAGCCGCCAGCCCCAGCATCTGAACTTGCACGTTCCACCAAGTTAACGCAGTGCCTTCGAGAGTATCAGTGGCATATTTCACCTTACGAGCCTCGGGTCATTCACACACTCGATGACCGATTCGAGTTCCTCGAACAAATGGAGGAGTCCAACAGCTCATTCAGTGTCGCTGAAAGTAGTAGGACGACAGTCCATAAAAGTCTTGTATGTGCATACAGGTGACTGAGCGTGCTAACTTGTCGTGTGCGTAAGAGTAATCAAAATTAAACACCAGTGTTGAGTTACGAGAGTAGGATCTAAAGATCCTAGAGTAAGTGGTGATGGCAGGTTACACCTCCCGCCTGGGCAGCTGCGAGTGCTGCAGTAACTTGTTCAGTGATCGAAGCCGCCAACTGGGCTTGAGTTAGGTTAACGCGTCCACTCATGATCTTGACATCAAGGAGAACATGTGGGTGAGAGGTTCGCGAATAGTGCGAAGAGAGTGAGCACACAAGTATTCCCAAGTAATTACATATAGTAGGTTCTGTAATCTGAGCATACCACGAGCAAAGTTCTATGCAATTCTAGCAAGCAGGTAAAGTAATCATGAATAGTAGTACCTATGATGTTGAGCCTTGCACGTGGAGCGAAGCATCGTTGTGGATCGTTGAGAGCACTGTTCTGGTTATAGTCTGGTTTTAACAAAAATCGTTTTCCCCTTATTAAAACCGAGTTCTCTATAACCAATGGCTCTGATACCAATCTGTCACACCCCCAAAATCCACACGCGGAGTATCACCGCTTGGAGGCGTGACTGACCAGGATCAAGCCACCAATCATATCAAACATAATAAGTGATAAAGTAATTTAAACCAAAGATATGATAGGTGTTCAACAAAACATGTTAAGTGTATAGCGGAAGCATAAGATGTAAACCCATTGTAAGTACTAAGTTCAAATGTTTTATCACAAGATCCACAATCCGTGCCCACAACGACCGCATCTCCCGTGCAAGCTCCAATGTACCTAAGGTCCTGCAAGGCATGCAGCAGAGAGTCAACAACTAGTTGAGCGAGTTCACAGAAAGTAAGTTCGTTATAACAAATCATATATGCATTTAGTGGGGGCTTCCCATGTAAGTCTGTACTAATAGTGGGGGTTTCCCATGGTCATATGTATTACTAGTGGGGGTTTCCCACGTTTATCTTTACTAATGGGGGCTTCCCATGTTTGTACTTACTAGACTATTTGCAACCATGTGTTCTTCTTAATCCGAGAACAGGAATACGTACAAGGTCACGTAGGATTTACGTGAGTGCCCTTCCCCGAGGACAGTGGTACGTGTGGGGTTTACGTAGGTTTTACGTAAGTGTCCTTCCGACCCGGAGGACAGTAGTTGGTATTAGTTTACGTAGGTTTTACGTAAGTGTCCTCCCGACCCGGGAGACAATGGTAGATACTAAGTTACGTAGGTTTTACGTAAGTGTCCTGACTATCCTGAGGACGATGGTCTATAGTCTAGCGATAGCGTAAGTACGAGTAGTTATCCATTTCAAATAATCCAACCCAATTCCCATCCCGGGAATCCCATGCCTTGGCTGTGTGAACTCACCTTGGTTTGCTCGGCAGATACACAAAAGGGTTTCTTGAACTATGAGTGGTCAACCGCGTCCTAATAGGGTTACCATACAAGTCAGGTTTTGACTCAAGTAATGCACATAAGTTTACGCATAACTAACAGGTTTCAAGCACGTATAGATCATGGCAGCATTTTAACAGTCAAACAATACATTCAACTTGTGCGATTTAAATAAGCCCAATAGCACTCGGCCCAACATAATAACACATAAGCGACTTGTGCGATCCGAGTAGACTTGTGCGATCTACTTGGGTTGTGCGACTGGGTTTGGGCTTTGAGGCCCAACAGTTAGACAAACATCAACACTTGTGCGACCCAGTAACCCTTGTGCGACTGTGGGTGCCTTGTACGACTGGACTCCTTGTGTGATCCGGAGTCTTGTGCGAGTGGTTTTAAATTCCGAATATCATGCTATTTAGTTATATTGTTTCCATATTCAATAGTTTCCAAATTTACCATAATTCAATCAACAGTTACACCCTACAATGACCTTAAACATCGCTTACAGTTACATGACCAATTATCACGAAATCACTCAATCAGGTCATCGAGATTTCTACCATATCCATTTATTCCATCTACCACCATTAAATCATAATAGTCAACGGCACATGACAAGTTGTGATATTAATCGATTTCAATTAATGGCACACACACAATGAAACATCACATGTCTCTGACAAACCCTCATGCAAGCAAGGACTAATTGGCCGACCTCATGATTCCTTCTCTATTATTCTAACACATGTAGTTCATAATTAGAATTCCTCATATATATTAAATTCATTAACCCACCATGTGACCCTATATATGTATCAGATTCCTCATGTCTATAAAATATCTATGTGGTTCCGGTTAATCAAGATTACACATACACAACCAACCAATAATAATAACATACACGATTTCTAGACCATCAATTAACATTAAACTCCACTATCATGCAATCCTAGGTATTAGCAAATCAATCACATGTATCTGACAATCCATATGCAAAATATGGGTACATCCTTATCCGATGAGTGCCCTTTTCAAGACATAACACATGCATACATCATAACATCACAATCAGTTCATCATTTACATCAGATCATATGATCGCGAACATTACATAATAACAGTTATTTCATGATATCAAATAAATAGCCAACAAGTGTTTTCAATCAATTAATCGAATAAGGGTTAACACTAACCGTGATGAACAGAATAATGTCTAGATCGTCTTGAGAGTTTCCGGGGAACCCAAGGTTGCCGTCGGGTTTGAAAGGATATCGAGGGAGTGTGAGGGAGGTGATTAGGGTTTTGTGAGTTTTGTGTAATGAAGTAATATGAGGGTATACACAAGGTTTTGAGCGTATATGCATCTGACGAGTGAGCCGAGCCCAACTGGTGGTTTCGTTTGGGCCGAGGGCTAGCCCAAGATAGTTGAAAGAGTGTTGTGCGACTCGAGGTTGTATGGTGCAAATCAGTTATACATTGTGCGATCCACATAAGATACACGTATATACATAATTGAAACATAACATTCAATAAATCATAAAGGTCCACATAATCACATAACGTTACATCAAAGTACAAAGAGGTTCAGAAATACGAGTTGTCACAATACCCTCTCTCAATGAAGTCAGTTTGTAACTCGGTTTTAGTGAAAGAAATTTTACCTTCCTGATCACCGAGTTGAAAGACCTCTGAAATGGATTGTGGCGTGATTTGGACAGCTTTACCCTTTATAGAAGAGTTTATGGTGGTTGTAGTGTCGCCTTGTTTTTCAAGGGTGGCATTTTTCCAGAACTCCCTTTGGGTCGCCAAATAGATGGGTGCATCGGCAGTGATCAAAGTTTTGTACTTTGATTTTGCCATGAGATCAATTATGGAATCGAAAACTTTGGTGGTTCCTGGTTTTGTGAGAAGACCCAGGAGATTGTGAGATGGTTTATGTGGAATTTCAGTGGAGATTGCCTTTTGAGAGGCTGTTTTCGATGATGATTTAGATGAGGGTTTTGAAGATTTCTTTGATTTTGTCATTTTGAGGATGATTGATCGAAGAAATTTGTGAAGAAATGAGATGAAAAACTGCTTTGAGAAGAGAATTTTTAAGAATTCAATTCGACAGTAAAACCCTGTTTTGATGATGAGTGGGGGATTTTATAGGGAAGAAAGTGGATGCTGAGGTGGCAGCCATTACAAAAGGTCTGACCAATATGTACTGCCCACGTGACAACCCCTGTTGAAAGTGAAGGACAGTACTTGTGTGATAGGGACAGATGAAGGCAGTGGTATGAAAACAGTGGATGATTTTCACTATCAGTGGATAGCATATCAGTGGATAAGACACTGCTTTTGAACAACAGAGTTTATCAAATGAGAGAGCAGGGGTTGACTTTCAGCAATGGACAGACTTTTGAAGTAGAGCAGACTTTTGAACCATCAGTGGTTAATGGCAGACTTTTAAGGACTTAATGAAAAATTTCATTTTTAACTATTTTTAAGGATGGAGTTTTGATTTTCTGAAAACATTTTGTTGCTTTTATTCATAGAAAAACAAGATGTTGCTTGTTATTCCATGTTCAGCATCCCAATCCTAGAGACCAAGCTTTCAAAAGTGGCTGTATCAAGTGCTTTTGTGAGCACATCTGCCAGCTGGTCTTTAGTTGGGACATGATGCAGAGAAATCAAACCTTTTTCATAGCAATCCCTCACAAAGTGATGTCTGATGTCAATGTGTTTGGTGGTTGAATGGGAAACTGGATTTTTGATGATATTTTCTGCTGCCTGACTATCCAACATGAGTGGTGTCTTTAAGGCAGTGATACCAAAATCCAGCAACTGATTTTGAAGCCACAGGAGTTAGGCTGTACAGCTTGTAGCAGCAATGTATTCAGCTTCAGCAGTGGATGTTGAAACAGCTGCTTGCTTTTTGCTTTGCCATGAAACTAAGCAATCACCTAGAAACTGGCACCCTCCTGATGTGGACTTCCTTGTGGTATGACATCCAGCAAAGTCACTGTCTGAGAAACCTAAAAGCTTGATGTTCCCATTAGCTGGATACCAGATACCAAGTGTGGGAGCACCTTTTATGTATCTGAAGATCCTTTTTACAGCAATGAGATTTGATTTTCTGGGAGCTGATTGACTTCTTGCACAGGCACATGTTGCAAACATGATGTCTGGTCGAGATGCAGTTAGGTACAATAAGGACCCAATCATGCTTCTATAAAGTGTTTGGTCAATCAGCTCATCCTTTTCATCAGACATGACCAGCTTATTTGTTGCCATGGGTGTGCTGCATGGTTTACAATCATTCATATCAAATTTGGTTAAAAGTTCTTTAGCATACTTGCTTTGATGAATGAAAGTTCCATTTTGCAATTGATGTACTTGGAGACCAAGAAAGCATTGCAGCTCACCCATAGCACTCATTTCAAACTCAGCTGTCATGAGTTCTCTAAACTCTTCACACATTGAGTTACATGTGCTTCCAAAAATAATGTCATCCACATAAATCTGGACAATCATTAAATCCTTCCCTCTCATTTTTAAAAACAGTGTTTTATCAATGGTACCTCTTTTGAAACCATTTGAGAGTAGGAAGTTGGAAAGAGTTTCATACCAGGCCCTTGGTGCTTGTTTCAAGCCATACAAGGCTTTGTTTAGCCTATAGACATGATCTGGATAAAATGGATCCTCAAAACCTGGAGGTTGACAAACATACACCTCTTCTTGAATTGTACCATAGAGGAAAGCACTTTTGATATCCATTTGAAACACCTTCATATTGTGGTTGACAGCAAAGGCCAGGAACAGTCTAATTGCTTCTAATCTTGCAACAGGGGCAAATGTTTCATCATAATCAATCCCCTCTTCCTGTCTGTAACCTTGAACCACAAGCCTGGCTTTATTCTTGACAACAATACCCCTTTCATCAGTTTTGTTCTTGAAGACCCACTTTGTGCCAATGGGGCTAACCTCTTCTGGCAGTGGTACAAGCTCCCATACTTGTTGTCTTTTAAACTGTTGGAGCTCCTCTTGCATGGCTTCTACCCAGCTGTTGTCTTTCAGTGCCTCTTGGTACTTGACTGGCTGATGGAGTGATAGAAAACCAGCAAAAAGACAAATGTTTTGGGTTTGGCTTCTTGTGAGCACCCCTTCATTTATGTTGCCAATGATTTGATCAGGTGGATGAGATCTCAAGAAGATTAAATCTCCTTGGTATGGTATGATGGCATTGGTTGGTGAAGGCTGCAAATGTGTATCATCTGAGCTAACCACTGCTGAGGACTTTGATGATCCAGCAGTCGTTTCAAAAGGTGGTGGTATAGGAGGTAATGAGGTGGACAACTGCTGACTTTTATCCACTGTTTGAGGACTTTTGTCAGCAGTGTTTGAGGATGTGGAAGCAGTGGTTAATGGGCTACTTTGGTCAACAACTGTTGAGGTAGCAGTGGTTGAGCTTTGACAACTGTTTTGAACAGCTGGTGCTTTTCCCTTTGTGGCAGACCTTTGAGGGATGATGATTTCATACCCATAGTCTGGTGTTGTATCCTCTGATGGACCTGCACTGTTAGTCTTGACAGCAGTGTTTTCAAAAGTGAATTTTTCAAGATCAAACAGATCTGCAGGGTTTGCTGGGATTTTCATTGATGAAAGCTCATTGAACTTTACATTCAAAGTCTCCTCCACTGCCTTGGTCCGTGTATTGAACACTTTGTAGGCCTTGGCAGTGGTTGAGTATCCCAAATGGTAACCACAATCAATTTTGGCTGCAAATTTTGAAATGGAATCTTTTAAGTTCAAAATAAAGCATGGGCAGACAAACACTTTGAAATATGAGATCAGTGGTTTAATTTTATACCGAATTTCATAGGCAGTCTTTTTGTGCCTGGGGTTTATTAAAACTCTGTTCTGAACATAGCAAGCAGTGTTTACTGCCTCTGCCCAGAAAGTTAATGGCAAACCTGAATCTGCAAGCATGGTTCTGGCAGCCTCAATCAGAGTTCTGTTCTTCCTTTCCACTACCCCATTCTGCTCTGGTGTTCTTGGGATGCTGTACTGCCTTACAATCCCTTTCTTCACACAGAAGGCATCCAACTCCCTATTTTTGAATTCTGTGCCATTGTCACTCCTGAAGCTTTTCACTGGAAGGTCAAATTGCTTTTCAACCTGTATTACAAAGTCTTGCAAAATGCCTGCAGTTTCATCTTTTGAGTGCAAAAAGAAAGTCCATGTGAACCTAGAAAAGTCATCAACAATAACCAAACAATATCTTTTCTTTTTGAGGCTCATGACTTGAACTGGGCCAAACAAATCCATGTGTAGCATTTGCAAACACTGGGTTGTGTTGGACTCTTCAATGGACTTGTAAGAACTTTTATGCTGTTTTCCTTTTAAACAGGAAATGCAATGTTCAGGACATGAAAACAATTTTTGTGGTAGGCCTCTTACCAAACCATTTATTGAAATTTCTGTAATTGTCTTAAGATTTGTGTGTCCCAACCTTCTGTGCCAAAGTTCTGTCTCTTTGTTAGAGGCAGCTGAGAACAGACAGGCATCAGCTCTGGGACACTCTTTTGACATGTCAACAACATAAACATTGCCACTTCTTTGAGCAACAAGTTTAGTTTGACCAGTTCTGATTATTGCTTCAATCTTTTTGACCATTTCTGGTCCAACAATCCTACAACAATCTTTTGTGAAGAATGACCCAAAACCCTTGTCACTCATTTGGGACACACTCAGAAGGTTGAATTTTAGATTGTCAATTAGATTGACATTTTCAAATTTTACTTTTCCAGACTCCACTGTACCCGACCCCAGAACTTTTCCTTTACTATTATTCCCAAAGGATATATCACCCCCTCCATGGATTTTAAAGTCTTTGAGGAGGGCTTTACATCCTGTCATGTGCCTGGAGCCTCCACTATCTACATACCAAAGACTATCAAAGCATGAAGAAGCTCCCTTGGTAGCTGCCATCATTGCACAATCACATTTATGATCTTCTTCATCATCAGCTATCACCTTCTTTTCACCAGCCTTTTCTTCTTTCTCATCTTCTTTGTCCTCTACGGACCATGGATCTGTCATTGGTTCAATCAGAGTACCTGAACTTTCTTCCAACAGTAATTCACCAGCCACAGCCATAACCACTGCTTCAGTCACCTCTTCCACTGTTTCAAAGCACTGCCGTTCCTCCTCAGTTTCAACCCCCTCCTGTATTGACTCTAATGCCATCAAACAAAATTCATCATGTGAAGAATCATTAGAAGCATAGAGTGCAAAATTTTCATCATTAAGGTCTTCAGGCATACTGCTCCAGTCAACAAACCCTTGAGTGAAAAAACTTTGTTGATCTGGTTGTGCTACTGCTGGAGCAGTGGTTTGAGGTGCAACAGGTTGCACTTGTACCTGTGGAGCAGGGGTTTGAACATATTGGATTTGTGGAACAGTAGTTTTGACATAATGTACTGGCACAGGGGCAGCAGCATAGTGAGCAGTGTTCACTTGAGCTGCTGGGGCATATTGGGCATAGTGCACAGTGTTTTGGTTTTGAGGTCTAGGATTTGAGCTAGGATGAGTAATGATGGGACCAGTAGTTTGACTCCTACATTCCCTAGCGAAATGTCCCAACCTATTACACTTATAGCACTTGATTTTCGATTTATCCAACCCAACCCTTAGATTCCCATGCAAACCTGGGAATTTTCGCCCTGTTCTTTTGTAGAACTTGCTAGTTCTGACACTTAGCAAAGCCAGTTGGTGTAGGATGTCCATTTCCTCTAAATCAGTGGGATCAAAATGTTGCAAATCATTTAGTTCAAAACTTAAATTGTCTGACATCTGGTTTTCATTTGCAGTGAATGCATAACTAGCAGAGTGAGGATCAGGGTTGTTAAAATTTGCACCAGCAGTTATGTCAATGAAGTGATCAAAACCCTGATCCTTACCACTGCTCCCAGATTCTTCTTGACCCAAAAGAGCAGTATTACTGAAAGTGTAATCATCGGTAACTTTTCCTGACTCTTGTAACCTCCTTTTCTGGTTCAACTCCCTTTCATAGGTCAGGAGTCGACCGTGGAGTTGGGTCAAGGTCAGATCCTTGAATTCAGGTGAGTTTCGGGTGACAAAAGCTATGGTGTCCCATTTTTCTGGCAGTGACCTGAGGAACCTGCTATTTTGAGTTGAGTTTGTAAAACTGGTGTTAACAAGCCTCAGTTCACTGATGAGACAGCTGAAACGCTCAAATTGTTGCGTTAGTGATTCACCTTTAACGTAGCAAAATGTTTCATACTGTTGGTTCAGGATTTCCCTATTGTTTTCTATTACTTCCTCAGTTCCCCCAAATTGTTCCTTAAGTGCGTCCCATAACTCTTTGGCACTGTTACAATGTAACAGTCCAGCATATATCTCATTGGGCAGCGCAGATGCTACGATGCTAAACGCTTTAGCATCTAGTTCGATCTTTTGAAAGTCGGTTTCGGTATAATTTTCAACTGGTTTTGGAACGAACTTTTTAGCATCTTCAGCGCTTGGCACTGAAGGAACATGGGGACCATAAATGACAGACTTCCAACAACCTGTGCTTTGTTGAGCGAGGATGTGACCCATCCTCCTCTGCCAGATGTTGTACTCATTTCTTTTCAGCATAGGTGGTTTAAAAAGCGAGCCGATGTTGTTTTTATCATCCTGAGATTGTGAAGTCATTCTTGTTGTTTTACAGACACTGAGAAATCAACTTTAATGGTGATTAATCCTTGCTCTGTTTTTCAACGGACGAACAAACGATCAGTATCAACTGTTATGAGCTGAACTATTTACGTCAAAATGATTGTTAAATCAAATTTGACTGTCCTAGCTCTGATACCAATTGTTGGATCTGAGTTTCCTTTTGATTGTATTTTTGTTTGAAATTAAGATGGAAATGAAAGAGTTGTGCAGCGGAAATAAGATGAAAGCAAACTTTGCATACAATCAAACGAGAGTAATACTTTTATCAAACATCTTTACACAATGAATCGAAAGATTGAATTTATTTCAACAACGATTACAATGATGATGTATGAATGCAAACTCCCCCTCAGCCAGAGCTCAGTAGTTTGTTCGTGCAAAGAAGACGATGTGGTGAAAAAGCTGATAGAACAGTACAAAGTACTGAACTATTTATAGGCACTTGCAAACCACTGAGCATCTTAGCTGACGTCACTGTGAAAGTGACATCTAACCTCCTAACAAACTCTAACCTCTGATCTATACAAACACTGATGTACTAACTACTGCTATTACAATCTAATACATAAAAGACACATAAACCGCTGATGCATCCTTCCACTGCTGTGAACCCAGCAGTGCTTGTCCGGATCAGCAGTACTTGACTCAAGGCAGTAGATTGAGTAAGCAGAGCTTTGGTCTTCCATCAGTCTTCGACTTTGGGCAGTAAATGCAAGGCAGCAGTTGTAGGTCAGTACTTAACAAGATCAGCAGATAGGAGGTCAGCAGATATGAAACCACTTTCAAGGGGAGAGATTTGCAAGAACCAACTGTAAACGTCTGCTTATTCTGGATCCACTGCTCTGATCCAGTTTTGGCTTTAATTATCTGTTCCTCTGATAGGGTTCAATCCCAACAACTGACGATACGCGTCTGAGGGTCCTTGATGACTCATACTGAAAACTAACAAATAGTCAAATAACACATAACAATTAAATACAGATATGCACGTATTTCCATAATAAATTTCCTAACAGTTTGAATAATATATTAATGTCAGCAGAACACTTCTGTGGCTGAATCAGTGGCTTACCTCTGATACCACCTTCTGTCGCAACCCCCGCCCCCTATCTGTCCTGGGAACGGGCGGCTGTGAGACCAGTTGTGGTGGTATCATTTTTGTTTATCATTTATTCATTTGGCAGCGGAAATTTCATCAGGACTGTAGTTAGGAAATGTTTATCAGAGTAAAACCACCATATTTTATAATAGTAAGCACATGGGTAAAACCCAAGTTTCTTATTACAACATGTTTATAGGGATGAACCCTATTTTATTGAATTTAAAACATCGTATTTTAGGTAACTTTTATAGCCACATTTTTCCAAGCGGTTAGTGCTCTCCAGCTGGCTTTCTTCTAATTGGCTTTTACATTTTGTTACCTGAAACGCGTTTTAATAACATTTGTCAGTGGGAAATACTGGTGAGTGAATCCCAGTTTAATCAAGAAACATCTTATCTTTAACAGTATTGAGAGCAATCACATTATTTATTTCTACACAATTACTCATTCAGTATTGTCAATCCTGACTGGTGGGTTTACACATTGGCTAACTCGTCGTCCAATGGTAATGTGTTCCACATTTTGTATACAAAACTCCAACATACCGGCGGAAATTGAAGAACTACAAAGACTCAATCACTGCTTAATAGCATTGTAAAACATTTAAGGTTTTGTAAAAACAATTTAAAAAAAAAGGAGATTACTCACATTGCTGACTTAGGTTTCTTCTAAGGTTTCCTAGAGATTATCTATAATTTACACAATGCACACACGTTAGTATAATAACCCTTTATATTTACATTAGTTATACCCTCCCCGAGACGGCATTCCAACGACTACGTCGGGCAGAACCTCGACAGTCGTTACGGAATTGGGGCAGAACTTCGTTAATTAGGGGGTATTATGCTTGGAAATTATGCTATCTATCAGAAATTTCGAGATTTAGAAAAGAATTGAATGAGCAGACTGAAGGCTCGATGCCCTCTTTATATAGGGCTGAAAATTGATGTCCTCGCGGCCCGCGTTGTAGGGGTTTAGACCGTAGGTGATCCGGGTCACGAACTAGGTTCAACACGTTTCTGACATGTGTTGGGATTGAACCCTATCAGAGGAATAGATAATAAAAGCCAAAACTGGTTCACAATAATGGATTCATCATAAGCAGTAGTTTACACCAGGCTTTCCCCTTGAAAGTGTTTACAACATCTGATGTCCTCTATCCATTGTCCGTATACAACAGCTGCTGTCCTTCAAACTGCTGATGAAGCCCTGAAGACTGTTAAGGATTAAACACTGCTGATTTAATCTACTGATGCTATCTAAGTATTGCTGTTGACTAAAGGACTGCCCACTCAAGGACTGATCAACTTTGAGGAAAGCACTGATAGTCAAACATCAGTGCTGATGGAAGAAGAAAGCAGAATTTTAGTGTGTCACTTGTATTGTATAGAATCAGTGGTTAAGTTAGCAGTGTTTGTATAAGAACAGTGGTTAAAGGTTGTTAGGTTGTTAGATGTCACTTTCATGGTGACGTCAGCTTAGATGCTTCAGTGGTTTGATTTGCCTATAAATGGAACAGTACCCTGTACTTTTACATTTGATTGACTGAGTGAGTTCTTCTCCTCCAATCCTGTCATCTTGTGCGATCAACCAAGGAGCATCAGGCTGAGGGGGAGTTTTGTTGTAAGCATGCATTGTAATCTTTTGATTTGATTTATAATCTTTCGACCTAATGAAAAGCATGTGTTTATCAGAACTATTCTCCCTTTTGATTATGTTTATAAAGTTTGTTTCCATTTCTGCTGCACTTTACATTATTTCATATTCATTCATTGTTCAAATTATACAAACAAACACAATCATGAGAGCCTCTGATCCTAACAATTGGTATCAGAGCTCGGACAGTCAAATTCGATCTAACAATCAATTTGACATAACAGTTCAGCTCAAAATTCATTGATACTAAGGTTGATCGTTTTAGTTGTAAAACAGAGTAATGAGTGATCACGTTTAAAGTTGATTATTCAAAAACTCTGTAAAACAACCAAGATGTCATAAGACATACAAACTTCACATAACAAGTGATGTCGTGCATAAACCACCTATAGTTTTCAGATCTGATAATGTGTCTGATACTTATGGTATAATTATTTTACTTACAAAATTGATTGCAATTGTTGTTTTGAATTTCGTGTTGTTTCCATCATGTTTGCTACTAAGGTGTGTACCTCAGGTCAACAAAAACCTATGTTCAATTAAAAAACATTAGTGTTTTTGTTAACATAGAAAGAGGGAAATTAAAACTTTAGTTATTAGATCTTGTGTGTTGAAAAACAGGTTGAGAATCCTCAAACGGACCAAATCAACCTTGTTAAAAATACATTAAGAAAATCAGGTGTTAAAGTAGTCCAAATCATATGTAATGTGAGATTTGATATAAGCATGTACAAATATAACCAAATCTCTCAAAACATTACAACAAAATGATTCTGGAATAAGTATTCCTTCAATAAAAAACCTCCCAGTGAGTATTTTAGTACTTATGAATGGGAAGGGTAAAAAGGGAAGAAGAAAAATCACAAAAACCCAAAGGTGTGTTTATCTCAAAACTTTTGAAGTAAAAAAAAAAGAGTATAAATATAAAAACACTTAAGAGTCCAAAATTGGGTTAACAATGGTTATCAAGCAACTATGTGCATTCACTGGTTCAAGGAAGTTCAGGTAACAATAGTATCTCCAGTAAATAAACTTACAAGAGGACTAGACAAGTTTTTTTTTTTTTTTGAATCATCACATGGTAACAAAGTTTATAACAGCTCTTTCAAAAACACATGTGAACATGTCTCCTCATTTTTGCAATCAATTAAACAAGAAAATGGTCTCAAACATTGGTTATTACAATATATTTCAAACCACTGACCATTTTCATAAAACTTGAGAGTGATGTGATTATGAGTTTATTTGGAAAATATACCAGATCCTTTTGATGCTGTTTTCAGAAGAACCTTTAATTATTTTTCTTGAAAAGGTTTTTCTCAAATAAAGCAGGATATATTATTCTTTATTTTTCCTTAAGAGTGATATATTTTGTACTTTTACTTGTTTTTTGATAGCAAAAGTTTCAAACACCTGTTAGGATGAAGAACCATAATTTTTTTTTGGTGATATTATGCTTGAAAATGGATCAAAAGGAAATGGTACAAGTGTCAAGGTCATGTCAAACTCAAGTTTATTTTAACATTGATCAAAAGATTGATTGCTAACAGACCTTAAAATACTTGGGTACTCATGTTCTAATTCAAATATTATGACACAAAATGAGTAGCCTTAGTAAAAGGGTTTCCATCATCTGGGGTACTAAACCACTGTCAGGAATCTATAAAAGCTTCAAAACCTATAATAGACATGTGGCAAAACCTTGAATGAAAAATTCCTGTAAAAACTGCTGACATATTGAACTTGATAATTTGCATCTAAAATGTATTTTGTTGAGGATAGCCATCTTGCAGATATTTCAGAATCACCATCAACAGATATTGACATGATATTGTGTTTTCACAAGATAAAATCATTCCTTTCATCAGAAAAGCAGATGCTCAAAACACTTATCAAAAGCTTATCCACTGCTGCACTAAGAGTTGCTGACATAATAGCCTTTCAAATCCTTACCATTACCTTACCCTTAACCATTGTTTTGTTCAAACATCTGTTTCCTAACTATTGTCCACTGCTGAATGTCAACCCCTGTTCTTTCATTTTTTTTTGGGTAGTCACTGTTGTTCAAAATCAGTGCTTTATCCACTGATAAAACTATCCACTGATAGTTAAAATCATCCACTGTCTTCACTTTGACCGTTGCAACCACTGATATTTGCTTCATCAGTGGTTCCCTAAACAACTGTCCTATATTATTCATTTTTCATCAGAGGCTGGCACGTGGTCAGTTCTTAGCCATCAGATCTTTGTAACCGCTGCCACATCAGCATTCTCTTTTTCCCTAAATAAAACCCTGATCAAAGCCCCCAAACAGGGTTTTACACTGTCGAATTTGTGATAACTGGTAATTTACGCCCTTAATTACGTGATTAACAGGTGATTAACGCAATAATAAATAGTGATTACAGCCCAAATTAACTTAATTAGGCCCTTGGAGTGCCCAGGAACGTTTATTCGACTATACAGTGCGCGAACGGTGGTTTACAGAGAAACCTGCTGAATATTACGCGACAACAAACTGAACCCGTACGAAATACTGACAACGCCGACAAATATGGGTGTTACGCGAATATTTTATGCTTATGGAGTTTGGGTCATGATATCTGGTCTCGTAGGAATTACGGGCCACTTACTCATAAGATGGGCTTGTGGGCCCTGGGCCCAAGCCCAAAACCCACAAGCATAAACCTACACATGATATATTAGATTGTATAAATCTCTACAAAATATTATCAAGATCCCTACAAGATTTGAAAATCTTAACAAATCTTACCAAGATCTTATCAAAATCTATATAAATCTTCCAAAATCTCTAAAATAATCTTTATAGGATTTTTGTCTCTAATTGTGAAACACACAAGATCTCTAGAGATCTCTTCAAGATCTCATTAACATCTATAAAAGGGGTCTACCCCTTGATTGTTTTGTGCAGACATAAAACAAACACACACAAAACCCATGCCTTTCCTCTCATCTCCCTATTTATACACTTTAACATATACATTTAAAACCCAAAATCACACACAGACTTTAAGTCTGTCTCTCTCCTCTCTCTCGATCTATACATATACAACACTACACACACATAACATACATTTACCCTCCCACTCTCGATGGCTACTGCACACAACAGAAAAGACAACCCTTTTCTTCTTCACTTACACCTCATATGCCCTGCAACTACACCCCCCCCCCCTTTTTCATCTGACAAAATGGAGCACCACCACCGTCCGGTGGTGGTACGGCGGCCATGAACAGGAGAGAGAGAAAGACGAGACAGATAGAGAGAGAGACGAGACAGATAGAGAGAGAGAGACGAGACAGATAGAGAGAGAGAGAGAGAGACCAAGAGAGAAAGAGGTTACGGAGGTGCCGGCCACCATACGCAGTGGTGGCCGGTGGTGCGTCTGCTTCACGAAGGGTTTTGTGGCTCGGGTCGGATCGGAAAAAAAACTCGAGATGTGTCAGGTTAGTTGGTTCATAATATTCTAGATTTCAGCTTGGGTTACAGCTGAGTTTTGGTTCGGGTTTCGTTATGGCTTCGACTTGGTTCAGGCGACAAGAGGTGATGTTATGTTGAAGAGGATGAGGTTCATGATCGGTTCAGGTGGGTGGTTCAACAGTTTCGCTTCAGAATCAGCTTGGGTCAATGGTCAGAGATAGTCAGATTCGGTCAACAGTTCGGGTCTCGGCTTGGGTATTTCGGGTCACGGCACAACGAGTCAACACACGGTCAAACTCAGTCAACTGAGCCGGTCAACTCAGTTGACTCGGTCAACTCAGTCAACGCCCGACGCGCAGATTGGTAAAGATTTTACGGCACGATTTAGTTCGTTATTTATATAGTTTTATTTATTTCGTGAAAACGAGCTCGATCCGATAGACTAGAATATAGTTAAAATTTGACAAGTTTGGCGAAAGTTATATAATTTGATTGATTAATTGTTGAATTAATATTGATAATTGAGTTGAATCTTGAAAAATAACGACAACTTGGTTGTCCGGGGCATCCAAAAACAGAGGAAACTCTGCCCGTTTTTCGAGAAAATCCGTAAAAACAAACGCGTTTTATTATAAAACGAACTATCATATTCAAGTAATTTTTTAATAAAAGCAAATACAAGTACAACAATACTTTCGAAAACACATTTTACAACTCACGAAAAACGACGATGACGCAAACTATTTTACAATATAAATATAATTTATTATATTTATATTTCAAACGTTAAACTCGAATCATTTTATAAAAATAAATATAGTTACATATTTATTTCCGACACAAACAAATCGATTCTCTTATAGAAATAAATATAGTTATATATTTATTTTCAAACACGATAAGTCGACGATTCTTTTATAAAGTGAATATAACTTTTTATATTTATTTCAAATACCGAAACGGCATATACATATGTTTTGGCAAATATATACAAGACGCAATATATATAATACAAGTTTATTATATATTACTCTCATACGAATATTCTTATATACACAAACGACTTCTCAAAACGACTAACAAGTATAACTTAATCGTTTTCATGAAGTTAACAAATTACCATCGAATCGTTCGATTATCAGGTTCGGTAGAGCTCGGTAACACGTAGTTTAGTTACCGCATTAATTAGAAACTTATAAGATATTCTGTGTTAGGAATATTGTAGAATGCACGCTAGCGAGTCTCGTCTTGGAAACGACATCACGAAGTCGTATATAGCTAGCTTTGCACAGGAATATTCAGGTGAGTTCATAACCCCACCTTTTTACAGTTTTACATTTTTCTAAATGTTTTCGGGGTGGAAAGACATGCACTTTTTGCAAAGCACACAAGAATTACATATTTCTAAACCATTTTACAAGTAAGTTTTAACTGACACAAATGGTTTACGAAAAACTTATGTTTTATACCGGTTTTTCAAACAAGCGTATTTTTCGAAGTATGCATACACACGAGTTCTAGTTTTCTAAACTACGGGAAAATACAAATACAAGAGTTTACAAGATACAAATGTTACAATGTTTACAAATGGTATGATGAATACAAGAATTGAGAAATGATACAAGAATTGATACGAGAAATGATACGAGAAATGATACGAGAAATCGTGTCACGAATAGGGTACCATAAGCACCATTAATCAACAATATACCTAGACCGCAGAACAAAAGGTTAGATCTAACGGGTTTCGGGCAGCCACAATCTTGGTGAGAACGAGTACCGAGTAGTGTTTTTGTGTCTCATAATCGACAACTAGAAAAATGCCTATGGTTTGGTTGCTTCCTATGTCGTGTCACATGTTAATGGCCTTGCAACCCATTAACAACAAGATACATACAGAAATACTTGATTTATACATGATACATACAGAAATACTTGATTTATACAAGAGTTTACAAATACATGGTTTACGAATATAATGCATTACAAATACCGAGTTTCCGTATAACATGACAAGAAAATGATTTTAAATTCGTTTTCTCAACAATATTTCAAAAACCGGTTATTCAAAAAGATTTATTTCAAATCTTTTACAAACAAACTATGAACTCACTCAACTTTATGTTGATTTTTCGCATGTTTCTTTCTCATTTTACTTTTCAAAGTTATGGCATGGTTGGAATAGGAGAACCATTGGGGATTCAAGTACTTAGCGGGCGTTCAATTTCTAGAAAGTCTTTGCTTATTTGCTTCCGCTGTGCAATGAAGATACTAGTCCAGTCACGCCAATGCTCTGATATTCGGGGTGTGACAGATTGGTATCAGAGCTATAGGTTACAACGAATAGGGTTTTCTGTAGGAATACCTTGGCTCTAACCTCACTTTCCTCTGGGAACTTAGAATACTAAAACCTGAATACATACAGAACGCATAGTACTCGAATATGGTCTCCAACCGTTTCCGAAAAACAAACAGTCAAAATTTTGTTTTCAAACATACGCTAAAGTGGTGTTTTACACACGGTACACAAAACAGTCGCATACAGTACACAAAACTCTGAGAGTTTAGGAAACATGCATTTAAGACCTTCGGAAACTCATGTTGAAGTTCATTAAAGGTCATCACGTAGGAACCACGAATATTAACTCGGGCACACACTATTATTCATATTGTCTATGATATTTTGACTTCCCGAGCAGGCAGCCTACGCATAACGAAACGCTAGTGCACAGGTATACGTGAAACTTAAGCTATACATCAACGGAGGTTGAAGTTCGTCACATACGACTTTCGAGGAAGCGGCAGTTTGGCACGCGGTCCTGCAAACGACACGAGTCATGCTAAGAAGAAGAAGTATGTCTCCGCATTCCCCCTATCGCATTAACGACGAATGCGCTATGTTCAACATTCCATGGTAATGTCACCTAACAACCGGTTATCACATGTAACCCCAGGTAAAGTCCTTAATTTTCTTTTATTGAAATTTCGACTTTCACATTTACTGAGTAGATTTTCGTATCACTACTCCTCTTAATGGTCATTGTATCACGATCATTTCTTTCAGTATAGCGAATACTCATTTGCTTCATTTCTTGAAAATTTATATGTTACGCATGCATCGTTTGTTACGCATGTGGTTTCGTTTTGAATAAGCGTTTCATCAAAGTTCAAATATTTTTTCGCTAAATCTAATTATTGATTTGTGATTCGAATGACCCGCATTATTGTAATTGTTGGCTTCTTTGTTATCAATTCAGCACATTTTCTTGAAATTACACTTCTTTTCAAGTTACATACATGGTTTTTCGTTGTGACCATGCCGAAAGTTTTCTTGTCGATAAATGTACTTATTGTCGGCTTGCGCCGAAACCAAGATTCAATTGTTTAAAACTTGTTCATTACGCATATTCAATTCAACACACTATATGATGTATTGAAAGCATCATATTCAAATTCATATTAACAAGTGTTTCATTTGTTTCGAGTCGTAGTAGACTTGTTTGATCTACGACTCCATTAAGTCGTTTGATGATTCCGACACCATGTGATGGTGATTTTCACTAATTTGAAGCTTGCGCTAAACTCGTTTACACATCTCATGCACGGATTTAATTATCTATTTATTGATTTAGATTAAATCCGCTTCGATCCATTATTGCGCTTTCATTTGACTTCAAACACATGTGATACTTGTTTGATTAGCACTATTATTGAACCATTTTTTATCACTATGACACCTTGTGGCGTCGGTAGAACTTGCAGCTTGGGCTGATCATGATCGAGCGTTTCATGCAAAACTAATTCAATGAACTTGTTGGTTCTAAATTCCATTTAGTGGATGTTATCTTTTCTAGAATTCATTTGCATATTGTAAACGTCCACTTGAAATTCTATTGGTTGAAATTCCTCTTTTATTGGACCCCTGTTAACTTGGTCACATTGTTGACTGTATCAGTATATCTCGTTTCCTTTGACATTATTCGTATTTACTTACGCATAACGTAACTCTAAGGAGTTAACGTAGTCTAAATTTCGAGGACGAAATTTTATTAACAGGGGGAGAATGTAACAACCGGTAATATACGCCTTTAATTACGTGATTAACAGGTGATTAACGCAATAATAAATAGTGATTACAACCCAAATTAACTTAATTAGGCCCTTGGAGTGCCCAGGAACGTTTATTCGACTATACAGTGCGCGAACGGTGGTTTACAGAGAAACCTGTTGAATATTACGTGACAACGAACTGAAACCGTACGAAATACTGACAACGCCGACAAATATGGGTGTTACGTGAATATTTTATGCTTATGGAGTTTGGGTCGCGATATCTGGTCTCGTAGGAATTACGGGCCACTTACTCATAAGATGGGCTTGTGGGCCCTGGGCCCAAGCCCAAAACCCACAAGCCTAAATCTGCACATGATATATTAGATTGTATAAATCTCTACAAAATATTATCAAGATCCCTACAAGATTTGAAAATCTTAACAAATCTTACCAAGATCTTATCAAAATCTATATAAGATCTTCCAAAATCTCGAAAATAATCTTTATAGGATTTTTGTCTCTAATTGTGAAACACACAAGATCTCGAGAGATCTCTTCAAGATCTCATTAACATCTATAAAAGGGGTCTACCCCTTGATTGTTTTGTGCAGACATAAAACAAACACACACAAAACCCATGCCTTTCCTCTCATATCTCTATTTATACACTTTAACATATACATTCAAAACCCAAAATCACACACAGACTTTAAGTCTGTCTCTCTCCTCTCTCTCGATCTATACATATACAACACTACACACACATAACTTACATTTACCCTCCCACTCTCGATGGCTACTACACACAACAAAAAAGACAACCCTTTTCTTCTTCACTTACACCTCATATGCCCTGCAACTACACCCCCCCCCCCCTTTTTTCATCTGACAAAATGGAGAGAGAGACGAGATAGATAGAGAGAGACCGAGAGAGAAAGAGGTGATGGAGCGACGGAGGTGCGTCTGCTTCACGAAGGGTTTTGCGGCCCGGATCGGATCGGAAAAAAAACTCGAGATGTGTCAGGTTAGTTGGTTCATAATATTCTAGATTTCAGCTTGGGTTTCAGCTGGGTTTTGGTTCGGGTTTCGTTATGGCTTCGACTTGGTTCAGGCGACAAGAGGTGATGTTATGTTAAAGAGGATGAGGTTCATGATCGGTTCAGGTGGGTGGTTCAACAGATTCGCTTCAGAATCAGCTCGGGTCAACGGTCAGAGCTAGTCAGATTCGGTCAACGGTTCGGGTCTCGGCTTGGGTATTTCGGGTCACGGCACAACGAGTCAACACACGGTCAAACTCAGTCAACTGAGCCGGTCAACTCAGTTGACTCGGTCAACTCAGTCAATGCCCGACGCGCAGATTGGTAAAGATTTTACGGCACGATTTAGTTCTTTATTTATATAGTTTTATTTATTTCATGAAAATGAGCTCGAACCGATCGACTAGAATATAGTTAAATTTTGACATCTTTGGCGAAAGTTATATAATTTGATTGATTAATTGTTGAATTAATATTGATAATTGAGTTGAATCTTGAAAAATAACGACAACTTGGTTGTCCGGGGCATCCAAAAACAGAGGAAACTCTGCCCGTTTTTTGAGAAAATCCGTAAAAACAAACGCGTTTTATTATAAAACGAACTATCATATTCAAGTATTTTTTTATAAAAGCAAATACAAGTATAACAATACTTTAGACAACACATTTTACAACTCACGAAAAACGACGATGACGCAAACTATTTTACAAGATAAATATAATTTATTATATTTATATTTCAAACGTTAAACTCGAATCATTTTATAAAAATAAATATAGTTACATATTTATTTCTGACACAAACAAATAGATTCTCTCATAGAAATAAATATAGTTATATATTTATTTTCAAACACGACAAGTCAACGATTCTTTTATAAAGTGAATATAACTTTTTATATTTATATCAAATACCGAAACGGCATATACATATGTTTTGGAAAATATATACAAGACGCAATATATATAATACAGGTTTATTATATATTACTCTCATACGAATATTCCTATATACACAAACGACTTCTCAAAACGACTAACAAGTATAACTTAATCGTTTTCATTAAGTTAACAAATTACCATCGAATCGTTCGATTATCAGGTTCGGTAGAGCTCGGTAATACATAGTTTAGTTACCACATTAATTAGAAACTCATAAGATATTCTGTGTTAGGAATATTGTAGAATGCACGCTAGCGAGTCTCGTCTTGGAAACGACATCACGAAGTCGTATATAGCTAGCTTTGCACAGGAATATTCAGGTGACTTTATAACCCCACCTTTTTACAGTTTTACATTTTTCTAAATGTTTTCGGGGTGGAAAGACATGTACTTTTTGCAAAGCATACAAGAATTACATATTTCTAAACCATTTTACAAGCAAGTTTTAACTGACACAAATGGTTTACGAAAAGCTTATGTTTTATACCGGTTTTTCAAACAAGCGTATTTTTCGAAGTATGCATACACACGAGTTCTAGTTTTCTAAACTACGAGAAAATACAAATACAAGAGTTTACAAGATACAAATGTTACAATGTTTACAAATGATATGATGAATACAAGAATTGAGAAATGATACAAGAAATGATACAAGAATTGATACGAGAAATGATACGAGAAATCATGTCACGAATAGGGTACCATAAGCACCATTAATCAACAATATACCTAGACCGCAGAACAAAAGGTTAGATCTAACGGGTTACGGGCAGCCACACTCTTGGTGAGAACGAGTACCGAGTAGTGCTTTTGTGTCTCAGAATCGACAACTAGAAAAATGCCTATGGTTTGGTTGCTTCCTATGTTGTGTCACATGTTAGTGGCCTTGCAACCCATTAACAACAAGATACATACAAAAATACTTGATTTATACATGATACATACAGAAATACTTGATTTATACAAGATACATACAGAAATACTTGATTTATACAAGAGTTTACAAATACATGGTTTACGAATATAATGCGTTACAAATACGGAGTTTCCGTATAACATGACAAGAAAATGATTTTAAATTCGTTTTCTCAACAATATTTCAAAAACCGATTATTCAAAAAGATTTATTTCAAATCTTTTACAAACAAACTATGAACTCGCTCAACTTTATGTTGATTTTTCGTATGTTTCTTTCTCAGGTTACTTTTCAAAGTTATGGCACGGTTGGAATAGGAGAACCATTGGGGATTCGAGTACTTAGCGGGCGTTCAATTTCTAGAAAGTCTTTGCTTATTTGCTTCCGCTGTGCAATGAAGATACCAGTCCAGTCACGCCAGCTGTGATAATTTCGGGGTGTGACAGAATTGAATTCCAAAATTCGTCTCTCAAAGCAGTTTCCAATCTTCCGTCTCAAATCATTCTTCGTTCTTCTTCATCAAAATGACAAAATCAAAATCAAAATCATCCTCATCTTCCAAAAAGGTCGCTCAAAAGGCCGCTGAACCCGTTGAAATACCATACAAAGCACCTCACAACTACTTGGGTCTACTCACAAAACCCACCACCACCAAAACCTTCAATTCCATCATTGACACTCTTGCAGCTTCAAAGTATAAAACTTTGTTGACTACTGATGCTCCTATTTACGAACAAACCCAGAGAGAATTCTGGAAAAATGCCACACTTGAGTATCAAGGTGAAACAGTTATAGCGATTAAATCTTCCATAAAGGGCAAAGAGATTCAAATCACTCCACAATCTATTTCAGAAGTCTTTGCACTCGATGATCAAGAAGGTAAAACTTCTTTTCCTAAAAACGAGTTGAAAATTGATTTCCTTGAAAGAGGGTATGGTGCGGAAATAAAAAGGGACACCTTACAAAAAGGTTTCTTCCCTTCTGCACCAAGGTTGTTATTCCATACCCTTTTGATGCGTGTCTCAAATTCAACAACTGCTTTTAATGAAATACCATTAAAGATCCAAAACCTGGGCTTTGCTATTTTACATAATGAAAATTTTAACTATTCCCAGGAGATCTTTGATGATTTGGTAAAAAATGTTGATAGCAAATCATTTCTACTTTTTCCAAGGTTCTTAAGCTACTATCTTAAACAAAAATTTGGAAAGGAAAATGAAAATTTGCTCATTCAAGGTGAATCTTTTCAAATACATGGTTTAACATCTGAAACATTCACTAGAATGTTAACACCTGCAAAAACACAAGCAGAGGTGCCTGAGCAGACTTTAACAGCTACCACTGCTCCTCAGGTATCTGATGTTGAGCCCACTGCTCCAGGTGATCATGGCAGCACACCCACTGCTATGAAACCCACACCTGCCATCACCAAAAATCCTAAAAAGAAATCATCCAAAAAGCCCCCCAAACCCACTAAAAGGGCAACTCTGGAAGATGAGATCCCAGAGCCACTGCCAGTGACAACACAAATGTCACCAAAAACCACTGCTGCTACTTCCTCACAGCAGATGGAAGAAAGATCTCCACCCTTGCCTCAAACTCCTCCTGCATCCTCACAAAAGGATCAGGTTGTAAACACAGGGACCCCACATTATGAAGCTCTGGATCCAATTGGATCCATATTCCTCAGTCCTGATCCCAAGGACATGTCTCTTTCAACACCCATATCTTCACCCCTTACATTACCACACTCCATAATACCCTTGTTGCATGCAGTTGCTATAGCTCAGACACAAACCAGTTCCTCTCTATCACCTATCACTGAGAGTACACTCCCACAAGTGACTGGGTCTGATGCTTATACCTCTGCTATCCCAGCAACATTTGAGGAGGTTACACTCCATGAGTTACAAGTAATTCCTGACAGTAGTTCAAGTGGAGCAGCAACTACAAGTGTTGGATCAACAGATCTACATTTGGCTAGTTGTTTCATCAATCAGACTCCCTTGAAGGCAATTTCTTCCATAGCACCTCTGGTAACCACTAGTGAGTTTGTTTTGACCACTGGTACCTTCAAAAGGTTATCAAGTACTGAAGAAAGAAGACCCCAGAACCAAGAACAAGGGGCATCAATGGGTGATTTTTGGGATTCATTTCCTAAGTCACACATTGATACAACCACTGCTGGTGGGGAATCATATGATCCCATTAACTTGGGTGATGATTTGAAATATCAGGAATTGACGGAGAGGGTAGACAGAATTGACTCATCTGTTATAGACATCAAGAAAATGCTGCAACAGTTGTTAAATTTACAAAAGTCCACACCCACTACTGCACCACCACATGTTTCATCTACATCCCCTGTTCCATCCCATGATGCTCTTTGGGAGTTGTTTCAACCACTGCTCATCCATCAAAACCAAGTAGCTGATCAGAAACATGAAATACAGGTTCAAAAGATCAGAAATACTATGGAAGCAAGATTTAAAGATACCCAGGCAGATATCAAGGCAATAAAAGCCCATTTGAAAAACACCACTGGCACTCTCCTCCCACTGTTCTCTTCATTGATAACCCCCTTCCAGATAATGCCAAAAAGGGGGAGAAAATTAAGCAGTGGAAGTAGAAGGGAATTGAATATGGTCTTTATATTGAACCAGAAAAAGAAAAAATGACTAAAAACATCCCTTTGCTAGATGGTAGTAAGAAAATTAATGTTACCACAAATGCACTTGCAGAAGCAAAAGCAAGTTTTAAAAGAGATAGAGAGGCTAAGGATAAAGCCAGGTGGGAACAGGAGAAAATAGCTTACATGGAGCTGAATGCACAGGGTACTTCTGAGCCAAAGGATGATGAAAATCCTAAGGATGAAAAGAAGAAGCCCACTAGATAAGTGAGGCAACCCAAATCCACACCATCCAGACCCACAAAGCATGCCTCCAAACCACCTCCCAACGGCTCCAAACCTCAAACCACCAAATCTCAAACTTCCACCCAAACAGTTGTGTAACTCCTGTTGTATCAACAACTGTTGATATGTCAGTGGTTTCAACAACTTCTAGCCAAACAACTGCCACCACTTCAAAACACACCATAACCACTTCCCTACCACCACCACCTAAAATCATCACTTCAACTACATCACCACCCACTAAATCACCACCTGCTGAAAAGCAGAAGACATCTACTTACACGTCAGTAGCTGTGAAGACAACAGAGGTTGAAACACCAGTTGTTTCAACAGCTGTTTGCCAACCATCTACCACTGCCCTCACCATTTCAACAATCACCATACAACCCATTGTCACATCATAGCCAAAACCCTCTTCACCCAAAAAGCTTTATACAAGGAAAAGGAAATTTCAGAAGAATAATGATGATATACCAGCACCCATTCCTTTATCCTTCACACCCTACAATGTTGTCGAGAGACAACCATCCACTCCACCAACTCTAGTCAAACCAATAAACCCTGCTAACCTTGTATCCATTGCTGCAAGTTATCCACTGGAATTGGAAGTTGTAAAGGATGAGATCAGACAATTCTATACAGAAGATGATCCTTCAAAAAGAAGATTCCCTTCTCTCATGGGCTTCAGGAATCTAGCAAATATGGATGACTATCTAAAACTTAAAGTCGGGCAAGCTGATATAAGGGCTAGACGTGAATGTAAAGATCAAGGTGATAAAGCCATTTCTGAAAGAATGGAATTTCTGCTCACTAAGGTCAAACATATGGAAGATTATGCAAGAGACCTGAGCAAAGATATGTCAAATCTGCCACCTGGAGCCGTCCTATAAAAGGAAATGAGAAAGGATTATCTTGCATTTATTATGAGAGAAAAATTTTATCCAGCTAATGAAAAACAATTCAGTGAATGGCCACTCATTGCACTAAAGCACGAAGTTAACAGAATCAGGATGATCAAGAATGATACAGGTAAGAAAAAGACAGCTCCAAACTAGAGCAAATACAAAAAGGCCATTGATAAACTTACCTCAGAATACAAGAGGAAGAAACAAGAGCTGGTGGATGCAAAGGTTGGACCTGCCAAAGCCATAGCAAAATGGACAAGGAAATATACAGATGAGGCTTATGAAAGGCTAAAGAAAAGAAGAATGATAGATTCTAACACTCCAAATAAGCCTGACTACAAAGAGCCAAAACAGCAGATCAATACTTCTGAACCACTGATCACATCAGCAGATATCTCAGACATTGAGCTAGACAAAGGAAGAGACAAGAGCAAATTGAAAAAGAAACTACAGAAGATATAGCTGCAGCAAATGATATCATAAAAATGGTCTTCAAACAAAGTACAGCTGAAGATTCTGAACTAGCAAAAGCTCAGAGCACTACTCAACAAATTATCACAAGGCCAGCATCACCAAACTCATCAGTAAATAAACCTCTCCCAAGAAACCCATTGGGTTCAAAAATACTAAAATGGATGTCTAATCAAAAGACCCATGTATTGACCCTGATCAGATCCAATGGAGAAGTAAAGCACATATCAAGGGATCAAGCACTAGGCTTGAGTGTTGAAGATCTACAAGATATCCTTAAGCTTATACTATGTAGGGATGAGGATGATACAAGTTCCATGGATTTTGAGTTGCAATTTAAAGGACAAGTTAGGGAACTTCTGATGAGACAATAAAGATCCAAAATAATGAAGAGTTTTGGCATTATCTGTTCCAGGGGGAGATTGTTGGGATTGAACCCTATCAGAGGAACAGATAATAAAAGCCAAAACTAGTTCACAATAGTGGATTCATCATAAGCAGTAGTTTACAACAGTCTTTCCCCTTGAAAGAGTTTACAACATCTGATGTCCTCTATCCACTGTCCGTATACAACAGCTGTTGTCCTTCAAACTGCTGATGAAGCCCTGAAGACTGTTAAGGATTAAACACTGGTGGTTCAATCTACTGATGCTATCTAAGTATTGTTGTTGACTAAAGGACTGCCCACTCAAGGACTGATCAACTTTGAGGAAAGCACTGATAGTCAAACATCAGTGCTGATGGAAGAAGTATGCAGTAGTTTAGTGTGTCACTTGTATTGTATAGAATCAGTGGTTAAGTTAGCAGTGTTTGTATAAGAACAGTGGTTAAAGGTTGTTAGGTTGTTAGATGTCACTTTCATGGTGACGTCAGCTTAGATGCTTCAGTGGTTTGATTTGCCTATAAATGGAATAGTACCCGGTACTGTTACATTTGATTGACTGAGTGAGTTCTTCTCCTCCAATCATTTCATCTTGTGCGATCAACCAGGGAGCATCGGGCTGAGGGGGAGTTTTGTTGTAAGCATGCATTGTAATCTTTTGATTTGATTTGTAATCTTTCGACCTAATGAAAAGCATGTGTTTATCAGAACTATTCTCCCTTTTGATTGTGTTTATAAAGTTTATTTCCATTTCCGCTGCACTTTACATTATTTCATATTCATTCATTGTTCAAATTATACAAACAAACACAATCATGAGAGCCTCCGATCCTAACAACATGTGTCAACACCAGGGCTAGCCTGACCTTAGAGTTGCCGCGGTCCGCGTAAGCTCAAGAGGAGGCTTACGCGCCCCGCATAAACCTCATTTTTCTTGTTTTTTATTTATTTTTAATGGCATAATGTATTTTGGGCTCGGCTTTAACATACGGGGTGTATTTAGAGACATAAAGGGTTATTTTAAATTATATTAGGGTGTTGAAAAATATTTAGGAGGGTTGTTATATCCTCCCCACCTTATTTTAGAGCTCGTCCTCGAGGTCTACTGGAATAGGTGTGGGTATTTCCTTTGCATTTCTGATTCAAGCTCCCATGTGTATTCTGGTCCTCTTTTGGAGTCCCACTTCACTTTGAACAGAATTAATCTCTTGTGCTTGAGGTTCTTCACTTTCTTGTCTTCAATTTGTAGAGGTCTTTCTACAAATTTTAACTGTTCATTTACCTCTATATCCTTAAGAGGTATTATCAGTGATTCATCAGCTAAGCATTTCTTGAGATTAGAAACATGAAATACATCATGTATTCCTGTCATTTCCTCTAGCAGTTGTAGCTGATAGGCTAAAGGTCCTATTCTTCTAATAATCTTAAAAGGTCCAACATACATGGGGCTTAGCTTTCCCCTCTTGATGAATCTTACTACTCCTTTCCAGGGAGAGACTTTTAATAACACTTAATCTCCTACTTGAAATTCCAATGGCTTTCGTCTGTTATCAGCATAATTCTTTTGTCTATCTCGTGCTGCTTTCAGTCATTCCGTGACTTGAATGATTTTGTCTGTTGTTTCTTGTACTATCTCAGGTCCAGATAGTTGCTTTTCTCCAATTTCTGCCCAACAGACTGGCGTTCGGAACTTTCATCCGTAAAGTGTTTCGAGTGGTGCAGCATTGATACTTGTGTGATAACTGTTATTATAAGAAAATTCTATCAATGGTAAGGGATCGTCCCAATTACCTCCGAAATCAATTACACAAGCTCGAAGCATATCTTCCATTGTCTGAATTGTCCTTTCGCTTTGTCCGTCTGATTGAGGATGATAAGCGATGCTTAGATTCAACTTGGTTCCCCTTGCTTTTTGGAAACTTGTCCAAAAATGAGAGGTAAAACAACTATCTCTATTAGAAACAATTGATAGAGGAATTCCATGTAATGAAACTATTTCATTTACATATAATTTAGCTAGCTGTTCCATACTGAAAGTTTCTTTCATTGTTAGGAAATGAGCTAACTTGGTTAGCCTGTTGAAGGGGTAAGATCCCAAAAACCTTGTAATAAGTACTTGGGACCGTACCACAACCTCGTCTTTTAGCCCCTTTTACCTTGCGCGACCACGCACTGGTTTTACAAAAGAAAGGCTTAAGAGACAGATAGCAGACAACACTTGCGCGCCAAAAGGAAATCATAAATCCTTGCGCTTTCATAAAGGATGAAAATCCTAAGTCAAAGCACTTCCGCTTAATAATATCCAGACTTGGATATTATTTACTTGACTGATACCACACGATAAAGAGTCACACAGGATTATGGCAATAAACTTCTAGAAAGACCCAATCGTGCACCACTAAACGGTTACAACCGTCTGGACACGTGTCAGCACCTCAGACGGCCCTAAAATCACGATGATAGCATGTAATTGGAGAGAAACCTCCACTTGATCACTTTCCACGTGGCAAACCCCCATCCATAGATCTAAACAGCGATCCGTGTGCACTCACGTTAGATCGAGGAACTTAACGAAAGGAAATGTAACTGCTTACAGGGTTAGCATCTTCCGTCAATATTTCACCAACGGGTTTTCCCGCCCAAAACTCTCAGCTATAAATATGAGAACAATTCAGGTATGAAATTCAAGTTACACACACTTCGTCAATACTTCTTCTTCATAAACACATACTTATTCTCACGCCGGAGTCGGGTCAAGGAGAGAACCCCTCTTCTCCCCTTGACGAGGCTAACGGTGCTTTGTTTTGTAGAGTTGCCGGAGAAGAAGAACTGTTCCATCAGATCAAAACGAGAGGAAACCAACCCTTTTATGCAGATCCAAACCCCCTAGATATTCGGATTCCGGTCGTTTATCTAGTGTTTCTTCACATGTCTACAATCACCCAGATTGTATCATTACCTTTTCTTGTTTAGGGTAATTTAGTAACAAAATCCATTGTCATTAATTCCCATTTCCAAACCGGCATTTCTAACTGTTGCAATAAACCTGAAGGTTTCTGATGTTCAGTTTTGACTTGTGAACTGGTTAAACACTTAGAAACATAAGCTGCTATATCCTTCTTCATTCCTATCCACCAGAAATTTTTCCTTAAATCCTGGTACATCTTATAACTTCCTGGATGCATCGTATACTTTGACTTATGGGCTTCATCTAATATACGCTGACGTAGGTTTCCTAATTTAGGTATCCACATTCTTTTCTTATGGAATCTCCAAATTCCATCTGTTCCATGTTCTAATTCCTTAATCATTCCTTTCAATTTTTCAGTATCATCCTTGATTACATACTCTTGTGCTTTTCTAATCTGATCATTTAAATCTATTTGCATATTTAACTTAAGAGAACGTACTCTTTTTGGCTTTTCATGATACTTTCGACTTAAAGCATCGGCTACTACATTTGCTTTTCATGCATGATACTGGATATCACAATCATAATCACTAACATTTCCATCCAGCGCCTTTGTCTCATATTCAATTCCTTTTGCCCAAAAACATACCTTAAACTCTTATGGTCGGTGAATATGGTAAACTTACTACCGTAAAGGTAATGTCTCCAGATTTTAAGGGCAAAAATTATAGCTCCTAACTCTAGATCATGGGTTGAATAATTCTCTTCATGATTCTTAAGTTGTCTAGAGGCGTAAGCTATAACCTTTTAACGTTGCATTAATACACATCCATAACCTAACTTGGAAGCGTCACAATAGATTACAAAATCTTCGGTTCCTTCTGGTAACGCTAGTATGGGTGCATGTGTTAATCTTTGCTTAATAATTCTAAAGGCTTCTTCTTGTTTTGATCCCCAATCAAACTTAACGGATTTACAAGTTAACTTAGTTAAAGGAATGGCTATTCTAGAAAAATCTTGAATAAATCTTCTATAATAACCGGCCAATCCTAAGAAACTTCTAACCTCAGTTGGTGACTCAGGGGTTTTCCATTTGGTAATCGCTTCGATTTTGGTGGGATCTACATGAATTCCTTCATGATTAACTAAATGTCCAAGAAATTGTACCTTCTTTAACCAAAACTCACACTTCAAAAACTTAGCATAGAGCTTTTCTTTTCTTAATAAACTTAGAAGTGCGTGCAGATGCACATCATGATCTTCCTTGTTTTTTAGAATAAATAAGAATATCATCTATAAAGACATTTATGAATTTATCCAAATATGGCTTACATATTCGGTTCATCATGTCCATGAATGCAGCTGGGGCATTGGTTAAACCAAATGGCATGACAGTAAATTTATAATGGCCATACCATGTTCTGAAAGCGGTCTTAGGAATATCTGTGACACCTGTGTCACTTCAACCATCAAACAAATGCCAAACCAATGAAATATTGTATTTCATACTTGGGATTTGTAAAATTATGTGAATCGTTTGCACATATCAACTCTTGTTCGATTTCAAGCTTTAAATCGCTATCTGGAGGGTTATACGCGCTCTGATGCGTAGATATAACCAGTTAAATGCAACGAACACTCCGTAATAGTGAAATAGGCTTAAAATACCTTAAATAACCTTTACATAACTTAGAAATAATTTTTGAAGGCTTTGGTATGGCAAAATCGAGTTAAATCGCTTACAGGGACTAAAGTTGACAAACTGCGAAAGTATGCCAATTTGAACTGTAACAGACATTCCGGAACATGACCATAAGTTAAACATACCAAAAATATCCTTTACATAGCTTAGAAATAGGCTTTGAGGAGTTCGGTGTGCTAAAATAAACTTTTGGGTCATTCAGGGACTAAAAGCGTCAAAAAGTGCACAAGTTTGCATTTTCGCGCATAACTTACGTTCTCAATACATCAGGACATCCAAAAATTTATGTAAGCACTAAAATATTTTATTTTAGTGTTTGGCATAAGAAAAATCCATTCGTCACGCATTTTGGATCGTTTTTCGCGCTTATGCGCATTCCGTCATAATTAAGCGAACATCGCGTTCGTACGACCAAACGAACCAACGTCCGACATATTTTTTAGCATGTTTCATGTCCACAATGTTTAGACATCATGTTAGGGCCTTAAAGTTGGCTTAACGGGCCTTAAACATGTCGAAAATGGCTTAAACACATAACAGGGACTGAAACTGTCATTACAGCAAACTTTCTCCTGATCAGAGGACCCAGGCGGCCCGCGTAAAACCAGGGTGTATCTTTACGCGGCCCGTGTCAGGCTCCCAGACCAGATTCAGTGTTTTAACAGGCTGTTAACAGCTGCATATCCCACAAAACCCATTTGCACATGGTATTTCTCAATACTTGGTGTCACACCCCGACCGCGTAAAACAACAGATCGCGGCGGAAACATCGGGGCGTGTTGTAACAGAATTAATGTTTCATCACCATGGATACCAAAAGTGTTTCGTTTTATTAAACAATGAATAATTACTTCGTCTGGAAATCTAATTACACAATTTAAACATATTCTATCATTGTTATTGAGTCACTAAGGCCTTGTCCAGTCCTATGTGAGCATGCATCCTATCAAACGATATCATCCAACAATACCTGAAACATATGTGAAAACGAGGTCAGCAAAGAAATGCTGGCGAATACATTGGTTTTGTTGAAAATAATATTCATGACTTCTGTTTGAGAAAATGTTTAGTCATGAACCTTGTAATTTACTTTGTCTTTGTAAATCATTTGAAAAATAATAAGTTTAGATGATATGTATAAATAAGAGAATAATGCATGATTAAATGAATAACCATGTAAAATGAGTTTGTATAAAATAAGTTGTTTGGAATTCAATGTCTTGTGAAAAGTATGTTACTTGTATAAAATATTCTATGTCTCAAACTGAAATGATTCAAATAACGCTACGATATGTAATACCATACAAACACTTATATATAGGAAGTACCAGCGGCGTATCCACCATGCTTGTATTATATTACACACGCCTCGTTACTTAATCACTTAATCAAACCAAACCAACAATGTATAATGTCTATGTCAAAACCATGTCAAAATGTCATGTATAACGAAAATGATATGTATGGTTAGTGGAATGCATCAACTATACCATAGGTGAAACGCACAAAACAAAATATTGAAGTAAATCTTGGTTTAAATCAATACTATGTTTCGTGGAAATGCATGATCAAATGTAAATCATGTCCAGATGTTTACCCAATCGTTACCCATTCGTTCAAATCGTTCTTGTTTTAATCGTTCAAATCGTCCTTGTTTTAATTGTGAACTACTTTATGGTCGATTCTCTAATAACATTCAAACCTTCTTGACGCGTTCCTCGGTCCAACTCGCTCTCGCTCTCGTTCTTAACAAACCCTTACCAAAGGATAAGTTAATAATTACAGATTCAGTCGCTACCCACAACCCCCACACATAACAATGGGTGCAGTAAATAACGGGATTTGTCAGATCCTATGGTACCATAACCTAATACTGGTCGGCTTGATCATTGCTAATGAATGTCATTTGGTTATGTAACAATAACCAACAAGTTTATTCACTTTTTGAAATTGTAATTAGTTCTTTGAAACCATTGAAATCGTTCTTGAAACCATTGTTATTGTTCTTGAAACCACATTGTAATTGTTATTGAAATTATTGTAATCATTCTTGAAACCACATTGTAATTGTTATTGAAATCATTGATAAAGCATTTAGCACATATGAGTCACCCCAAAACAGTTGAAAACAGTAAAAGAGGGGAATAATGTACTCGCCTGATAATGCTTGGAGGTCTTGAACAACAACCAAACAAAGCTAGAGGGAGCACGGAAATCAGTCGGCAATCTAAAACTATATAAATAAACCGGACATAAATCGGGAGATCGGATAGGATGAGGCTTGGTAAACCAAATGAGTGTTGGAACTCATATGATATGGTTTAGCAAGGCCTACATACTACAATGAAACCAAACCTAGGTGTTTTCGACCCAACGCGACCCATTAAGGTAACATACGCTACTTTAACGCGTCGTTCGCGTGAAACGCGTTCGAGACGTCTAACTAGTCCTATGACAAGTATTATATGCCTAAACATGTTACATAATCAGTTATGTGACAAAAGTTTAGGTTACATATGCTAAATTACCAATTATACATGAAAAGGGTATTCTGGTAATTTACCTAAGGCATATAAACTACCTATCATACAACTACTTAAACGATGTGACCATAAGGTATAACCTCGGAAGGTTATTCCCTATATACTATGGTCACCTAATGTATTTGGTCGGATCCTAATGATCGACCAAACTGGGTCGGGTTCGAGGGTATAGGCGATTTATCAGATCGCCTACCCTTCGACCCTAGACAACGTGGTAATCAGTGGGCATAGTCCCAAGGGACTATGACCAACGTGATTACACTCACGTTGCGAAGTTCAAACGAACTTCGCATTGACCATTACTGGTCAACGCTGAAAGTCAAACAAAGTTTGACTTTCTGACTCGAAAAGCAGTAAAATAAGGAAAAGAACGAAAGAATACTTACGAAGGGTCCCCGAATGCTAATCCCGATCCAAGAATCTCAGGTATGAAACAATGGTTTCAACTTAGAGCTTCTCAAATCAGAATTCTAGTGATTTTTGAGGTAATGGGGGTGGGGTATTTATAGTTTTCGGGTAACCGTTAAGATCGTTTGTCGAATATCGTGCCTTAATCGAAACCGTACAAGTGTCGGAAAGTTGTGGTGCCTAAAAATGATGTTTATCAGCTGAATATGCAAGTTGCAAGTGTGTGGTTGGGGTTAAAACAGCTGGTACACGCTGACTGTTCGTTCTGATCTGTTCTGGGAGTCTGACGCGGGCCGCCTAAGATTTAGGCTTGGCTGAGGCGGGCCGCCTAGCTGTCTGATCAGCAAACTTCTTGCAGAATTGACAGTTTTGGTCCCTGCACGTGTTTAAGCCCATTTCCGGCACTTCTAAGGCCCGTAAAGCCAACTTTAAGGCCCTAAAATGATGCCTAAACATTGTGGACATGAAACATGCTCAAAAATATGTCGGATGTTGGTTCGTTTAGTCGTACGAACGTGATGTTCGCTTAATTACGACGGAATGCGCACAAGCGCGAAAAACGATCCAAATGACGCGACGAATGGATTTTTCTTATGGCGAACACTAAAATATAATGTAGTCATGCTTACATAAATTTTTGGGTGTCCGGATGTATTCAGAACGTAAGTTATGCGCGAAAATGCAAACTTGTGCACTTTTTGACACTTTTAGTCCCTGAATGACCCAAAAGTTTATTTTAGCACACCGAACCCCTCAAAGCCTATTTCTAAGCTATGTAGAGGATATTTAAGGTGTGTTTAACTTATGGTCATGTTCTGGAATGTCTGTTACAGTTCAAATTGGCATACTTTCGCAGTTTGTCAAATTTAGTCCCTGTAAACGATTTAACTTGTTTTTGCCATACCAAAGCCTTCAAAACTTATTTCTAAGTTATGTAAAGGTTATTTAAGGTATGTTAAGCCTATGTCACTATTCCGGAGGGTTTGTTGCATTAAACTGGTTACATTTACGCATCGGTGCGCGTATAACCTTCCAGAAAGCGATTTAGAGTTTGGAATGGAACAAAAATTGATATGTGCAAATGATACACATATTTTTACAAATCCCAAGTATGAAATATAATATTTCATTGGTTTGGTATTTGTTTGATGGCCGTGGAGGCACAGGTGTTACACTTGGCGCTCAAATGGTTTTGTAAAACCATGTTCTTGAGGTGTATGGCCAAGATCAAAGCACGGTTTCCAAGAAACTATCTTAACGGCTCTACGAATCCTATAAATACCCCTTGCCTTCACTTGCAAAAACCCACTAGAATCTTGATTTGAGAAGCTCTAAGTTGAAACCTTTGTTTCATACCTGAGCTACTTGGATCGAGATTAGCATTCGGGACCCTTCGTAAGTATTCCTTCGTTCTTTTATTGCTTTTCGAGTCCGAAAGTCAAACTTTGTTTGACTTTCTGCATTGACCAGTTTATGGTCAATGCGAAGTTCGTTTGAACTTCGCAACGTGATTGTAATCACGATGGTTATAGTCCCTTGGGACTATGCCTACTGATTACCACGTTGTCTAGGGTCGTAAGGGTAAGCGATCTAATAAATCGCTTATACCTTCGAACCCGACCCATTTGGTCGATCATTAGGATCCGACCAAATACCTTAGGTGACCATAGTGTATAGGGAATAACCTTCCGAGGTTATACCCTATGGTCACATCGTTTGAGTAGTTGTATGATAGGTAGTTTATATGCCTTAGGTAAATTACCAGAATACCCTTTTCATGTATAATTGGTAATTAAGCATATGTAACCTAAACTTTTGACACATAACTGATTATGTAACATGTTTAGGCATACAACACTTGTCATAGGGCTAGTTAGACGTCTCGAGTGCGCTTTTGCGCGCACGACACGTTAAAGTAGCATAAGCTACCCTAATGGGTCGTGATGGGTCGAAAGCACTTAGGTTAGGTTTCATTTAGTATGTAGGCTTTGTTAAACCATATGACACGAGTCTCTATACTCATTTGGTTTACGAACCCTCATTCTATCTAAATCCCCCGATTTAGGTCCGGTTTATTAACATAGTTACCTATATTTAGGTGTCGTTTGATATCCGTGATCTCTAGCATTGTTTGGTTGTTACTCAAGGACTACTGAGCAATCTCAAGTGAGTACATAGAACCCCCTCTTTTAAATGTTTTCAAGGTGTTTATGTGAGTACATAGACCCCTCTTTTACTGTTTTCCAAACATTTTGGGGTGGAACACATGTGCCTACTTGTTACTTTCATGCTTTCCTGTTTTCACATCATATACTTCCTATGTTCATTAGTACATTTATAGTACATGTTTTACATTACATTTCATGGTATGTATGCCCATTGTGTGCATACTTAGTACAGTTGTTTCACGTCACATGCTATATATGTCTATTGTTGCATACTTAGTACAGTTGTTTCACGTCACATGCTATGTATGTCTATTGTTGCATACTTGGTACAGTTCACATGCTATGTATGTCCATTTGTTGCATTGTTCATCATACTTAGTACATTTGTTATTCATCACATGCTTACATTTTGGATACACATTACATGATTTACATTAGACATGAACATTTTACTTTGGTAGTTTGGTTTGAGTAAGTGATTAAGTAACGAGGCGTGTGTAATATGATACAAGCATGGTGGATACGCCGCTGGTACTTCCTATATATAAGTGATTGTATGGTATTACATGTCGTAGCGTTATTTAAATCATTTCAGTTTGAGACATATAACATTCTATATAAATAACATACTTTTCACAAGACATTGATTTACAAACAACTTATCTTATACAAACTCATCTTACATGGTTATTCATTTAACCCTACATTATTCTCTTATTTATACACATCATCTGATCTTATCGTTGTTCAAATGATTTACAAGACAAAGCAAATTACAAGGTTCATGACTAAACATTTTCTCAAACATAAGTCATGAATCCTATTTTCTCAAAACCTATGTATCTCACAGGCATTTTTATGCTGACGTACCTATTTTCACATGTGTTTTCAGGAGATGATGCATAGGACTTATCAAGACATACTTAGGCGGACCTGTGCCTTAGTGACTTAAAACGAGACAAGAACTAGTTAATTTATGTTATGGACTCTTTGTTTCTTGTTTAAAACAATGTAAACACTCATGTTTGATTAATAAAACGAAACTTTAATTGCCATGGATTTGAAACGATTAATTCTGTTACAACACTCCCCGACGTTTCCGCCACGTTACGTTGTCTCACGTGGTCGGGGTGTGACAGAAAAGATGGTATCAGAGCCAATGGTTATAGGGAATTAGGTTATTAGTAATACTTTGACCTAGTCTATAACCTTCTTGGGACCCTAACGCGAGTTTACTTGCGTTTAGTCATAAAACGATACCTTCACCTATCCTTAGGTGATAACCACAATGTGAACATAAATTTCAAAACCACTTTGAAAATTAATCATCTGTTCTTGGATGATTGATTACTAGGTTTTGAACCCTCTATTACAAGGTTTTGAACCCCTTTGAGTTTTCAAAATCTCATCAAAGTTTTGGGTCCTAAATAGTGTGAACACGTGCAAACTGGAAGAATGGATGCCTGTACCCTCGGTTTTCTGTCTAAGGCTAGAGTGTTCGTACAAATCCACATAATCGGACCAGTCACTCTTACCTGGGAACTCTTGGGGTGAGTGTCCACTTATAGGCAAGCATGTCTTCACGATACATTATAATGATCTATTTGCTTTGACTCAGCCTTTGTGTTGTTTGTTTGCTTCATGGTTCAAACAAACGACCATCACCCATGATTTTGGTCGGTAATTGTAACATCATATTCTTACCCAATACCATTTCATTTGTTTTCTCTCTTGTTTCCCCTTTTAGAATGCCTCCACGATGCGAAAATCCGGTATCTATTGAAGATCTGGCAGTTGTCATTACACAGCAAATGACTGCTGCAATCCCGAACATCATTGCTCAATGTCACCAAGCTCTCAACAACAATAATGCCCTCTGCAACTTCAAGACGTTCAACTCGGCTAAGCCATCAAAGTTTTCTGGGTCTCAAGGAGCGACTGCACTTCTGCAATGGTTCGAGAGTCTAGAGAGCACCTTCAGGCATGTTCAATGTCCAAACGAGCGAAAGGTAGATTTCGCGTCTAGTGTCTTTGACAAACGAGGTTTGACGTGGTGGAACGGTGTGGTGAGAGATAGGGGTGCCGAGGTGGCACTGGCCCAAACCTGGGAAGAACTTCGAGCACTGATGATGAAGGAATTCTGTCCTCGTCATGAGATCAGGGCTTTGGAAAGGGAATTCGACGATCTTAAGCAAGACAGCGGTGAACATCGAGCCTACACTGATCGATATGAGGAGCTGAGCCTGTTGTGTCCTACTATGGTTACGCCTTTGGATAAGGCGATCAAAAAATACATTGATGGTCTCCCTGACTCTGTTCAGGACATTGTTACTGGTAGTAACCCCACTACGGTTAGGCAGGCCATTGAGCTAGCTGCAACCTTGACTGAATCTCAGATCAGAAAGCATAAACTTTTTCAAAAGGGTGACAAGAAGCTAATCGAGGAATCAAAGACCATGGATGAACAGATTGGATCCCCTGAGAAGTCTAAGAAGCGTAAGGCTTCGCAGAATTGTGCGATTACTGCTCAACCCAACCAAAACACCCGCAAGCAACCAACTCAACCTCCTGCAAAGAAACCTTATGCCGGTACTGCACCGATATGCGACAAATGTAATGCACACCACTTAGCTCACCTACAGTGTCGTTTATGTGCATCATGTGGGCGACTCGGTCACCTGGAAAATGCTTGTCGATTTACCCCAAACCAAGGTGGTCCAAAGCAACCTCAAGTAAATCCTGCTCAAGCTCGTCTTCCACTAGGTCCTTGCTTCAACTGTAGCGAGATGGGCCATTTCCGAAGAAATTGCCCAAAGCTTGCTAATGTGAATCCAGCGCAGGGATGAGCATCGGACCAACTAGAAGACAATGTTGTTTAGAGATAATCAAGCCTTATGTATTATTTTCTTTTGTAGTCAAGGTCCATGAAACAGTTGTTATTTATAAATAAATCATTTTATTTTACATTGCAATGTACAAATGTGATGGCATGTATAAACAACGTATCCTCTACAATACGGACAATCAAGGAACCGTATTCCTTGACGAACAGACTACCTCGTAATTTCTTCCATTTTATTATCTCGTGCGTTTTCCACGGAAATCCAAAGTACCAGTTTCTTCCAAGGAAACGAAGTACAAGGCGCAAGTTACAACTCTGTACGAATACCCAAAGTACCACTATAAATTCTTAATAGGGTACCTAAGGGTATTTCCGTATATTCAAATTATTGTACCTTAATTCGAATATTGCATTTTCTTGAAAACGAAATCGAATTTTTGGAAGATCTTTCTATCTTCATAGTTAGATTCTTGCTAATGTTTAAAGTACCAAATGAAATCCATGAAATGGATTCCTAGTGTGCTTTAAATGCATGTACGTAATTAACAAAACAAAACTTACAAATTAAAGATCTAGATAAACAATTTTGTGGTTATGTGACTATGTGTTTATGCATCTTGTCTTTCCATTTATGCATTTTGTGTTTTTGTATACTCTGGATATTCACTATCCAAATCCTCGTAGAATCTTTCATACCTTCATATGAGGGATTCGTAGTAGGATATTCAAAAAGGTACTATCTTAAATCCTTAATGGACTTCTACGTTGTAGTTAAGTCCCTTGGATTATAAAGTACTATTCCAAAGTTTAAGGACAACATGTGTTGATATAGTTGAAGAGATTGGTTCGACAATCTAGTTAAAGACATCCTACGTCGATGTAGTTATATATTCCCCGTGGGTAGTTTAGTTAAATAGATCATTCGTTGATCTAAGAGATTGGTTCGACAATCTAGTTGAATATATCATGCGTTGATATAGTTAAAAAGGCCCTCTGGTGGTCTAGTTAAAGAGATCCTACGTCGATCTAAGTTAAATAGATTGGTTCGACAATCTAGTTAAAGACATCCTACGTTGATGTAGTTAAATATTTATCTTGGGTAGTTTAGCTGAAGAGATTGTTCGTTGATCTAATCCTTTGGTGACCTAGTTAAAGAGACTCTATTGCAGTCAAGTTAAATCACCACAGGATTATTCGTTTGATTTTTTTTCCCATACGCATTATGAAATGAACTGTGCGGACTGTGCAAGGAAGTACGTAATTATGGAGGCCTACATAATTATGGAATTCAGTGCACAGAAACCACAGGAAGTTTTGTCATGTGTAAAGACCAATAGTGGCAAGAGTAATGATACAGGAGAAGTCTTGGACTTTGACCGATGTCATTTTATCTTACACTTCCCAATCGTAAATTTAAGTTTCCTATGATAAGTCTTCATGGGAAACGTTCTCCTATCCATAGTTTGAAACTCCATGTTTTGCTGCTACAACGACTTCACTTTGAGGGATTGACAATTTCGCTAAGAACCCTATCATGGCTCAGAGTTCTACTTAGGGTTCAAGGGGTTCATTCAAAGCGAAAACATCACCGTCGTCCTCACAAGTTTCTCCTAAAATTAAATTTCGGGACAAAATTTCCTAAAGTAGGGGAGACTGTGACACCTGTGTCACTTCAACCATCAAACAAATGCCAAACCAATGAAATATTGTATTTCATACTTGGGATTTGTAAAAATATGTGAATCGTTTGCACATATCAACTCTTGTTCGATTTCAAGCTTTAAATCGCTATCTGGAGGGTTATACGCGCTCTGATGCGTAGATATAACCAGTTTAATGCAACGAACACTCTGGAATAGTGAAATAGGCTTAACATACCTTAAATAACCTTTACATAACTTAGAAATAAGTTTTGAAGGCTTTGGAATGGCAAAATCGAGTTAAATCGCTTACAGGGACTAAAGTTGACAAACTGCGAAAGTATGCCAATTTGAACTGTAACAGACATTCCGGAACATGACCATAAGTTAAACATACCACAAATATCCTTTACATAGCTTAGAAATAGGCTTTGAGGAGTTCGGTGTGCTAAAATAAACTTTTGGGTTATTCAGGGACTAAAAGCGTCAAAAAGTGCACAAGTTTGCATTTTCGCGCATAACTTACGTTCTGAATACATCCGGACATCCAAAAATTTATGTAAGCACTAAAATATTTTATTTTAGTGTTTGGCATAAGAAAAATCCATTCGTTACGCATTTTGGATCGTTTTTCGCGCTTATGCGCATTCCGTCGTAATTAAGCGAACATCGCGTTCGTACGACCAAACGAACCAACGTCCGACATACTTTTTAGCATGTTTCATGTCCAAAATGTTTAGACATCATGTTAGGGCCTTAAAGTTGGCTTAACGGGCCTTAAACATGTCGAAAATGGCTTAAACACATAACAGGGACTGAAACTGTCATTACAGCAAACTTTCTCCTGATCAGAGGACCCAGGCGGCCCGCGTAAAACCAGGGTGTATCTTTACGCGGCCCGCGTCAGGCTCCCAGACCAGATTCAGTGTTTTAACAGGCTGTTAACAGCTGCATAACCCACAAAACCCATTTGCACATGGTATTTCTCAATACTAGAGGCTCAAATGGTTTTGTAAAACCATGTTCTTGAGGTGTATGGCCAAGATCAAAGCACGGTTTCCAAGAAACGATCTTAAGGGCTCTACGAATCCTATAAATACCCGATGCCTTCACTTGCAAAAACCCACTAGAATCTTGATTTGAGAAGCTCTAAGTTGAAACCTTTGTTTCATACCTGAGCTACTTGGATCGAGATTAGCATTCGGGGACCCTTCGTAAGTATTCCTTCGTTCTTTTATTGATTTTCGAGTCCGAAAGTCAAACTTTGTTTGACTTTCTGCGTTGACCAGTTTATGGTCAATGTGAAGTTCGTTTGAACTTCGCAACGTGATTGTAATCACGATGCTATGTATGCCCATTGTGTGCATACTTAGTACAGTTGTTTCACGTCACATGCTATGTATGTCTATTGTTGCATACTTAGTACAGTTGTTTCACGTCACATGCTATGTATGTCTATTGTTGCATACTTGGTACAGTTCACATGCTATGTATGTCCATTTGTTGCATTGTTCATCATACTTAGTACATTTGTTATTCATCACATGCTTACATTTTGGATACACATTACATGATTTACATTAGACATGAACATTTTACTTTGGTAGTTTGGTTTGAGTAAGTGATTAAGTAACGAGGCGTGTGTAATATGATACAAGCATGGTGGATACGCCGCTGGTACTTCCTATATATAAGTGATTGTATGGTATTACATGTCGTAGCGTTATTTAAATCATTTCAGTTTGAGACATATAACATTCTATATAAATAACATACTTTTCACAAGACATTGATTTACAAACAACTTATCTTATACAAACTCATCTTACATGGTTATTCATTTAACCCTACATTATTCTCTTATTTATACATATCATCTGATCTTATCGTTTTTCAAATGATATACAAGACAAAGCAAATTACAAGGTTCATGACTAAACATTTTCTCAAACATAAGTCATGAATCCTATTTTCTCAAAACCTATGTATCTCACAGGCATTTTTATGCTGACGTACCTATTTTCACATGTGTTTTCAGGAGATGATGCATAGGACTTATCAAGACATACTTAGGCGGACCTGTGCCTTAGTGACTTAAAACGAGACAAGAACTAGTTAATTTATTTTATGGACTCTTTGTTTCTTGTTTAAAACAATGTAAACTCTCATGTTTGATTAATAAAACGAAACTTTAATTGCAATGGATTTGAAACGATTAATTCTGTTACAACACTCCCCGACGTTTCCGCCACGTTACGTTGTCTCACGTGGTCGGGGTGTGACAATATCCTCTTCCTGTACCTTTAATTAATGATATCCTGGCCTTAAATCGATCTTTGAGAAAAATCGTGCTCCTTGCAATTGATCAAACAGATCATCTATCCTTGGTAATGGATACCGATTCTTAATCGTGACTTTGTTCAATTCACGGTAGTCAATGCACATACGCGTTGATCCATCCTTCTTCTTAATGAATAAAATCGGTGCTCCCCAGGGTGATGAACTTGGCTGTATGAATCCTTTCTCCAACAATTCATCTAACTGTTTCTTTAATTCCTGCATTTCTGCTGGTGCCAAATGGTAAGGTGCTTTGGCAATTGGTGTGGTTCCTGGTATCAAATGGATTCTAAATTCAACTTCTCTATCTGGAGGTTGCCCTGGTAGCTCTTTTGGGAATACATCTAAAAACTGGGATACTATGGGAATATCCTTTAATTCTTTTCCTTTAGTGTTAGTGATTATAGAAATCAAATACACTAATGATCCGTTCCTTATATAACTTGCAGTTTTCATCACAGAGATGAATTATGTGGATTTAGAGAACTTGTTTCCTTTAATTGTGATTTTTTCACCCCTTGGTGAATTTACTTGAATTGACTTTTGATCACATAAAATACTGGCTTTATTGGCTATTAACCAATCCATTCCTAAAACAACATCAAATCCTGCCAGATTCATGGGGTAAAGATTTGCAATAAATTTCTGATTTAAAATTTCTATTCTTGCTCCCTGCAAGATTTAAGAAGTCCTAATGGTTTCCCCATTTGTTGTCTCTACTAGACAATCTTGTGGGAGTTTAGTTATTGATTGTTTAAGAAGTTTGCAAAATGAAGTATTAATAAAACTTTGGTTCGCACCAGAGTCAAATAATACTTTAGCAAAAACATCATTAACTAAAAACGTACCAGTGATCACATCTGGGATCATCTTTGCTTCTTCTGCAGTTAGAACAAATGCTCTAGCATTTTTAGTGTTCTTGGTATTCACGGCTAGAGCTATCTTTGGACAGTTAAGCTTGATATGACCTTGTTCTCCGTAGTTGTAGCATATCCTATTGCTTATCTTTTTCCTGCAGTCTTCCTCCTTGTGTCCAGATATTTTACAAAAGTTACAGTATATGGAGCATCTTCCTGAATGCTTCCTTTTGCAATACTTACAGTATGGTGCAGAGGTAGATCCTACATTTCTCCCACGGTTATAATTTCCAGAACGGAATTCTTGAGTAAGCTTATGGGTTAGGTTCCTCCTTTGATCCTCTTCTCGTGTATGGACTAATTCATATGTCAAGGTGTTGGCTAGTTCTACAGCTTCTTCTATGGTTTGAGGTCTAGCTGCCTTGACTACATGCCTAATTTCTCCAATTAATCCCCAGATGTACCGGGAGATTAAAACTGGTTCAAGTGAAGCAAGGGTTGGTACTATTCTGGCATATTCAAAGAATAATGTAGTATAACCCTTACTATCTACTCCAATCATCCTAAGGTTTAGGAATTTGTTTGCTATCTGTTCTTTTTCATTAGGAGGGCAGAATTTCCTTTCTACCATGTTTTTAAACTCTTCCCATCCCATAATGTAAGTTCTATCACTTCCTCTAGAATGGAGGATAGTGTTCCACCATTCTAGTGCTAAATTCTTAAACAGATTTGAAGCAAACATTATCTTGTCCTCTTCAGCACATTTAATTATTCTCAAGACTGCCTCAGTCTTTTCTATCCAGCGTAGAGATGCAACGGCCCCTTCATTGCCCGAGAATTCCATTGGTTTACAAGACCAGAATTCTTTATAAGAACAACCATAAGACACGGTTCTCCTTCTTTTGGGAATGGGCATTTGAAGTACGGGTCCATTGTTCACGCTATTTCAGGTTCATAGGGTCGCTTACTATCATGTTTACTTTTATTTTCGGCTTCCCTAACCGTTTTGATAATATATGGCATTGCATCTATTATCCCTTGTGCCACAATATGCTGCATGGCACTGTTATCCACTTTATTTCCATTATTGTTGTTGTTCAGGTTCTCATTAACCAAGTTAATGTTACTCTGGTTATCGTTATTCTGGTTTTCCCGGTTTACTTCGTCGTCCATCTGGATTTTAAACATTTACCAATTATTAATATCACTAAATAATTAAAAATTTGAGTAACAACCACACAACACACATATTAACCAAAAGCGTCGAGCATTGCGACTTTACTCTTTCTATTATAGTATGCGTCAAATACACACTAATACTAGAGGAAAAAAAATTACAGTACAATACTATTATGCATTGCTAACCACAAAGTGGTCTATACTACAACATTTATTATTATTATTACACACACACACACACATATATATATATATATATATATTTCTCATTATTATTATTATTATTATTATTATTATTATATATTATTATTACCAACTCCACCTTCACATTACTGGTCTGGGTTCATCTAGTAATCCATATTGCGCTCGTCGTATTTCCAGACGAGTCGCTCTCCTACCTGCCTCATCCTTTCACTACTCTCCAAGATTTCTTCTCCGAAAGTTCGGAGCTCATGCACATTATCTGCACTCATTGGGGGTGCAGGTGCTGGTACTGGGTCCAGGTACTAGGGCATGGGATTCTCTTGAGGGTAAGGATTCTCTAAAATTTCCCTAATGTATTCATCGTTGTCGTAGTAGTAGGGATCTAGAGGGTCCAGACCTGGATAGGCTCCTAAGTTCGGCATGGGTTCATCGTTTAAGTGGTAGCGCGGCACATAATCCCTATGATCATCGAACCATGGATCATATCTGGGTCTAAGGGATTAGGGGCTGGTATCCTAGGTATCTCCTCGGGGTTGAAATCATGCATTTCTACTTGATTTTCATGGTTATTCTCTATCTCCATCGGCTGAGTGGGGAATAAAGGTAAGGGTTGTGGGGCTACTAGTTGTTCCAGGGTTGGGTCGGCAGCTGTTGTTGCTAGGATATGGAAATTAGCTAGGCTTCTATTAAGCATATCCTGTGTATGGGCATCTGACTCTCGCTTAGCGGCTGCTAGGACTCTCTGATGTTGCAACTTTCACATTCTTTTCCTACGCTCAAATGCTCCTTTACTGAACCATCCTCTCCTTTTCTAAGGGAATGGCTCTTTAGACTGAGCCTTAAAGACAAACATCCCTTCTTCATTATCAGCGGCATACCCAGAGAGGGCAGGCTGTGAAGAGGTACCTTCACTCCTAGGTGACTCGGACAACTGACGATACACGTCTGAGGGTCCTTGATCACTCATACTGAAAACTAACAAATAGTCAAATAACACATAACAATTAAATACAGATATACACGTATTTCCATAATAAATTTCCTAACAGTTTGAATAATATATTGATGTTAGCAGAACACTTATGTGGCTGAATCAGTGGCTTAGCTCTGATACCAACTTCTGTCGCAACCCCCCCCCCCTATCTGTCCCGGGAATGGGCGCCGCGAGACCAGTTGTGGTGGTATCATTTTTGTTTATCATTTATTCATTTGGCAGCGGAAATTTCATTAGGACCGTAGTTAGGAAATGTTTATCATAGTAAAACCACCATATTTTATAATAGTAAACACATGGGTAAAACCCAAGTTTCTTATTAAAACATGTTTATAGGGATGAACCCTATTTTATTGAATTTAAAACATCGTCTTTTAGGTAACTTTTATAGCCACATTTTTCCAAGCCGTCAGTGCTCTCCAGCTGGCTTTCTTCTAATTGGCTTTTACATTTTGTTACCAGAAACGTGTTTTAAAAACATTTGTCAGTGGGAAATACTGGTGAGTGAATCCCAGTTTAATCAAGAAACATATTATCTTTAACAGTATTGAGAGCAATCAAATTGTTTATTTCTACACAATTACTCATTCAGTATTGTCAATCATGACTGGTGGGTCATATTACACATTGGCTAACTTGTCGTCCAATGGTAACGTGTTCCACATTTTGTATACAAAACCCCAATATACCGGTAGTAATTGAAGAACTACAAAGACTCAATCACTGCTTAATAGCATTGTAAAACATTTAGGGTTTTGTAAAAACAATTTAAAAAAAGGAGATTACTCACATTGCTGACTTAGGTTTCTTCTAAGGTTTCCTGGAGATTATCTATAATTTACACAATGCACACACGTTAGTATAATAACCCTCTATATTTACATTGGTTATACCCTCCCCGAGACGACATTCCAACGACTACGTCGGGCAGAACCTCGACAGCCGTTACGGAACCCTGGATCAATCAGCCAGCGTATCTATTACGTAACCGAGGTTATGATACTTACATCGGGGCAGAACTTCGTTAATTTGGGGGGGGGTATTATGCCTGGAAATTATGCTATCTATCAGAAATTTCGAGATTTAGAAAAGAATTGAACGAGCAGACTGAAGGCCCGATGCCCTCTTTATATAGGGCTGAAAATTGATGTCCTCGCGGCCCGCGTCGTAGGGGGTTTAGACCGTAGGTGATCCGGGTCACGAACTAGGTTCAACACGTTGCTGACACGTGTCAACACCGGGGCTTGCCTGACCTTCGAGCTGTCGCGGCCCGCGTAAGCTCAAGAGGTGGTTTACGCGGGGCGCGTAAACCTCATTTTTCTTGTTTTTTATTTATTTTTAATGGCATAATGTACTTTGGGCTCGGTTTTCACATACGGGGTGTATTTAGAGACATATAGGGTTATTTTAAATTATATTAGGGTGTTGAAAAATATTTAGGAGGGTTGTTATACATTTTATACAAACTACATATTTTCCCAGGACATTACTTTACAAATGACATAATTTATACAAATTCATTTCACTTGGTTATTTATTTAACCATGCATTATTCTTTTATTATCATCTGATTTTCATATCGATTTTCACATTATTTGATAAAAGAAAACATTTTACACGATTCATGATTATTTTTCGTTAAACATTTATTTTAACTTTCAAGTCATGAATCCTTCATCTACAAAACATATGTATCTCACGGGCATTTTTATGTTGACATACATTTTTTCACATGTGTTTCAGGAACTAACGTTTGATGATGATCGTGACACACTTAGGTGGACTCGGGCCTTAGTGACTTAAAACTATGAAAGACAGTTTAATTCGTGTTATGTTTCTGTTATTTCCAAGACAATCTAAACATTAATTCTAATAAAACCAAACTTTAAATACCATGTGTTGTGAAACAATAATTCTGTTACGACAGTCCCTGACATTTCCGTCGTGATTTGTTGTTTTACCCGGTCGAGGTGTGACATCCAGACCTTCCAAACATTTTCTTCCAGTGATCTCCATGAACCGTTGAGCCCTCCTGATAACACTTGCCATGCACCAACGAATATCTATGAGCACCATCTCTTCCGGATCAACTTAATCGTAATCCTCCTTTATCATATTTGCATTACCGATCCTTCCTGCGATTAAACCTTCATATGACTCTAGGGCAGAAGCTAAAAAACTAATGTGCTGTCTAGTGAAATCAGTGTTCAGATTTGGAGAATCTTTCCAGTTTTGATTCGAACCAGATGCAGAAGATGAATGATATCGAGAATCATAACTTGGAGACTTTCTTTTCGATGAATCACCAGAATTTTCTGCATTGAATGCTGTACTGATCTTTGGTGACTGGTTGTTCTGTAGCATACCTCTTCGGTAGTACAGATCAACATTCTGTTGGTAACTAGAACTAGATATTTTATTTTGTTTTTGTAACTCTAGATCATGTCCTTCCAATTTCTCAATCAAACCATCCCACGTCATTTCATCAAACTTGGCATCATTTTCAACACTATCACAAAAGTTTTCCAATCTTCCTCATGTGGTAACGCCTCGACAAGTTTGTCAACAATCTCTTCTCGGCCTTTCTGGATTCCAAATCTCTCTAACTCAATCTTCAGATGACAAAATCTTTCAATCATTTGTTGAACAGTCTCGACCTTCATGCAGCCGAATAGATCAAATTCCTTTTTTAGCAGAGAGATTTTGTTCTTTTTTATATCTTTACCTCATTCAGCTTTCAGCTTCAACACTTCCTACATCAACTTGGATGTTTCACCATGTTGAAGTAAAAACAAGATATCCTCTCTAACTGATTGTTGCAATAATGTTACCATTTTTAGTTCATTAGAATATTTTTCTTTATCGATTTTTGAAAATTCTGGAAATGGAAGTAATACATTTTGTTCATTTCGCGATTTTTCATATCCTTAAGTCATAATCATCCAACTCTCATAGGCATAAGCCTTCACCCAATTCTCAAATCTCGTGCTACACCAGTGACAATCTTCGATATTCATTAGTTTAGGTGGCCTTTCGTGATTTCCGTAAACATTATCATGATTTATATTATCATTTATGGCTTTTGAAATGCTTTTCAGTGTAATAGTTGTTGTTTCTAATGACTCAGAAGTGAACGCATTATAGAATGTGTTGTAAAAATTTTTAGCCATGATTCTGATCTTTGAACAACCTGCAAACAAGAAAACACTTGATCAAATCTAAAAATCAAACGAGATAAACTCGTCCGTACGTACGAAGTTGGAATAATGGGATCGTATGAACAATCACTGAGTTCGTACGAAGATATAAGCCTGTGTTCGTACGAAGCCAACTGTTTCAAAATCACAACTATGAACTGGGTTCGTACAAGACTAGATGTGTGGCTTCGTACGAAGCTACTCTACGAAGAACAACATTATGTTTTTCATGGTTTTTCACTGATTTGAATACAATTTTGTTTGAATTTTGATCTGAAACTTTGTAGGATAATTCAAAAACGCTTTTCACACGTTATATCAAAAATCTAGTCGATTTTAACCGTGAAATCTCTATAGATCTGAGTTTAAAGTTTAAAGAAAATGAGAAGAAGATGAGTGTAGAAAGTGATGATTTCAGCTCTGATGATGATGAAACGGCTACAATCTTTGTGTCTTCAATCCGTGCAATCAAACACCCGCTCTGATACCACTTGTGAATTCAGGATCTTGATTGATTCCTTTACCGTTGAATGCATACGAACACGTGAAATGTGCGGAATCCAATCACGTGTGTGAATAGAACACAAAGACGTAATTACTAATGTTTTCTATTACTGGTTTGACAGTACAATACCATGAAAACAAACGAGCAGAGCTTCGCCTCAAAGTTGCTCCAAAAAATTATTAACACAAGACTTCTATTTATAGACAACTGGCTTCGTACGAAGCCTTGGATTGGTCCCTTCGTACGAATCTGCTGGCTTCGTACGAAGCTACCTCAGCTTCATTTCAAGCTCTCTTCTATTCAGCCTAGTCTTGTATCATCTGTTGGGATTGAACCCTACCAGAGGAACAGATGATGTAAAGCCAAAACCAGGTCACAGCAGTAGATTCACAATAAATAGTAGTTTGCACTAGACTTTCCCCTTGAAAGTGATTTGAAACATCTGATGACCTCCAATCCACTGATTTGTTACAACTGCTGACTTACAACTACTGATCACACTAAATTCTGATGAAGTACAAAGCCCTGTTGTTCAATCTACTGCTATGGGTCAAGCACTGCTGGGTTACAACAAGTACTGTTGGGTTCACATCAGTGGAAGGTTTCAGCAGTTGTTTAACTTCTTTTATGTTATATATTGTAGTCAGTGGTTAGCATAAGCAGTGTCTGTATTAGATCAGTAGTCAGAGTTTGTTAGTTTGTTAAACGTCACTTTCATGGTTATGTCAGCAGAAATGCTTCAGTGGTTTGACTGTGCCTATAAATGGAACAGTACCCTGTACTGTTTCATTTGATTTTCCGGGAGATTCCATCTCCTCCAATCCTTTCATCCTGTGCAATCAACCTTGGGGCATCTTGCTGAGGGGGAGTTTTAGTATGTAAGTAGTGCAGTAATCATTCTTGTACTTTAATCATGAAAAGCTAGTGATTACTAAAACTATTTTACTTTTGATTGTGTTTACAAAGTTTGTTTATTATTTCCGCTGCACCTTACATTGATTAATATCCATTCATTTGTTCAAATTATAACAAACAAACACTATCATGAGACCCTTCGATCCTTACAATTGGTATCAGAGCACGGACAGTCAAATTAGATCTAACAATCGATTTGACATAACTGTTCAGCTCAACATTCATTGATGCTAAGGTTGATCGCAGTGTTGAAAAACAGAGTAACGAGTAATCACGTTTAAAGTGGTTTATTCAAAATTTTTGTAAAATAACCAGGACGTCATAAGACACACAAAATTCACGTAACGGCAAAATCATGCATAAATCACCAATAGTGTCAGATCTGAAAAATTCATCTGTTGACTTTGGTTGGATTATTCATATTACAAAATTGATTTCAAAAGTTACTAGGAAGTTTGTGATGTTCTCATCATAACTGTTGCTAAGGTGTTCACCTCATGATTAACAAAGGGCTATGATCAGATAAAACATTAGTGTCTTTGTTTACTAAAAGAGGGAAATCAAAACTTTAGCTATTAGATCTTATGTATTGAAAAACACATTGAGAATCCTCAAAAAGGACCAAATCAATTTTGTTAAAAATACATTAAGAAAATTCAACAGTAAAAACTATTCAGATCATATGTAATGTGAAATTTGGCATAAGCATTCCCAAAAATGACCAAATTTCCTAAAACGTTGCTGTAAAATGATTTTGGAATCAAAGTATTCCTTCCTTAGAACCTTCCAGTAAGTATTTAAAACTTATCAATAGAAAGGTCAAAAAGGGAAGAAGAAAAGATCACAAAACCTCTTAAGTGTGTTTATTTCAAAAACTTTTGAAGTCAAAAGAAGTGAATATAAATACAAAACACTTAAGAGTTCAAAATTTGGGTTAAAAATGGTCATCAAGCAACCGTGTGCACTCATTGATTCAGGGAAATTCAGGTAACATAAGTATCACTGGTGATTAACCTTACAAGAGAATTGGACAAAATCTTTCAAAATCATCACATGGTAATAAGGTCTATCAAAATGCTTTCAAAACTTATGTGAACATGTCTCCTCATAGTTGCAATCAACTGATTTGGAAATGGTCTCAAAGCAGAGGTGATTAAAATGTATTTCAAACCACTGACCATACTCCTAAATTTGAGGATGATATGATAATCATATATCAAGTTTTAATTCACCAGAACTTATTGTTGCTGTTTTCAGAAAACCTTTATTATTTTTGTAAAGGTTATTCTTTTATAAAACAGGATATATTATTCTTATTTTTTTCTTAGAGAATGATATATTTTGTAATTTACTTGTTTTGATAGTAAAAGTCTCAAACTCATGTCAGGTAGTAGAACCCTTATTTTCTTAGGGTGATACTTTCCTTGAAAACTAGCTCAAAACAAGTTGTCATCACAGATAAAGGACTGATTGCTAACTGACCTTAAAATGCTTGATTACTCATGGTTTATTCAAAAGATTAAAACACAAAATGAGTGGTCAATATAAAAGGCTTTTATCACCAGGGATATCAAACCACTGTTTATAATCCTGAATGTAAATCTCTGAAAGATCTGCTGATATGTTAATCTTGACAATATGCATCTAAAATGTGTTTTGCAAAGGATGCCATTTTACAGATACTTAAAAACAGCGGGTGTACAAAACAGCTGTTAAAGATATATCAGCAGTTGCAGACCAATCTAGCCTCAAAATATCAATCACTGCTGATAAATGTCCATCAAAAATGTCCATCAATCACTGCTGAAAGTCAACCCCTGTTCTCTTGTTTCCTTGAAAATCAATGATGATCAAAATCAGTGTTTTCAACCGCTGATATACTATCCACTGATAGTGAAAGTCACCCACTGTGAGTCCATATGTCCTTCTAGCAACCACTGATACTTGCACTATCAGTGGTTTCTTTAACAACTGTCTTCCACTATTCATTTTTTTGTCAGAGGTTGGCACGTGGTCAGTACTTATCTGTCAGATCTTTGTAACCACCGCCACGTCAGTACTCACTTTTTCACTTTATAAAACCCTGCCCTAACACCCAAACAGGGTTTTCACTGTCGAATCGAATTCAAAATTCCTTTCTCAAAACAGTTTTCATCTCTCCTTCTCAAATCATTCTTCGTTCTTCTTCATCAAAATGACAAAATCAAAATCAAAATCATCCTCATCTTCCAAAAAGGTCGCTCAAAAGGCCGCTGAACCAATCGAAATCCCACACAAACCTTCTCACAACCTTCTGGGTCTTCTCACAAAACCCGGCACCACTGATGCTTTCAACTCCATCATTGCTATCACGTCTGCATCAAAGTATAAAACCTTGTTAATTGCAGATGCACCTATTTACTTGGCGACCCAAAGAGAGTTCTGTAAAAATGTAACCCTTGACAAACAAGGTGAGACTATCATAGCCATTAACTCTTCTCTAAAGGGTAAAGCTGTCAAAATTACACCACAATCCATCTCGAAAGTCTTTGAACTCAATGATCAGGAAGGTAAAACTTCTTTTCCCAAAAATGAGTTAAAAACTGATTTCCTTGAAAGGGGTTATGCAGAGCAAATAAAAAAAGATACCTTACAAAAAGGTAATTTTCCACCTGCAACAAGATTTTTGTTTCATTCTCTGCTAATGTGTGTTTCAAACAAAACCACCTCTTTTAATGAAATACCATTAAAGATTCAAAACCTGGGATATGCTATTCTTCAAGAAGAAAATTTTAATTATTCTCAGGAAATCTTTAATGATCTGGTTAAAAATGTTGAAACAAAAGCATTCTTACTGTTTCCAAGATTTCTAAGTTATTATTTTGAAAATAAACTTGGTAAGAATGATGCTTCTGCAATAAAACAAGGTTAATCTTTTCAAATACACAGCTTAACTGCTGAAACTTTCACAAGAATGTCAACACATTGCAAAACACAAGCAGAGGTGCCTGAGCAGAATTTAGCAGCTACCACTGCTCCTCAGGTATCTGCTGCTGACCCCACTGCTCAAGGTGATCAAAGCAGCAAAACAACTGCTTTGAAACCCACACCTAAAATCACCAAAAAGCCAAAGCAAAAGAAAACTCAAAAACCTCCCAAACCCATCAAAAAGGCAACTCTGGAGGATGAGATACCAGAGCAACTGCCAGTGACAGCACAAAAGTCACAAGAAACCACTGCTGCTACTTCCTCACAGCAGTTGGTACAAATATCTCAACCCATAACCGAAACTCCTCCTGCTTCTTCTCAAAAAGAACAGGTTGTACAAATAGGGACACCACAATTTGATGCTCTGGAATCACTTGCTTCCATCATCCACAGCCCAATGCCCGGGGCCAATTCTCTTTCTACACCCAACCTCACCTCCACAATTCCCCCACCAACTAAACTTTTGTTGGATGCTATTGATTTGAACCAGGCACAAACCAGTCCTTCTCAATCACCTATCAATGAGAATATACTTCAACAAACGACTGGGTCTGATGTATCAATCATAGTTGACCCACCAACAAGACCTGAGGAGGTTACACCCCTTGAGTTACAAGTAACTCTTGGGGGTAATCCAAGTGAAGCAGCCACTACAAGTGCTGAACCCACTGGTTTGCATTTGGACAGTGGTTACATCCATAAGACTTCCTTGGAGGCAATTCCTTCCATAGCACCTCTGATAACCACTAGTGAGTATGTTTTGTCCACTAGTACCATCAAAAGGTTATCAAGTGTTGAGGGAAGAAGTCCCCAGTACCAAGAAAAAGGGGCAGCAGTGGATGACTATTGGAATACATTCCCTAAGTCAACCATTATTCAAACCACTGTTAGTGGGAAATCAGATGATCCCATTAACTTGGGTGATGATTTATTGTACCAAGAATTGACGGCCAGGGTTGACAAACTAGACACATCTATTGCAGAAATCAAAGGCATGCTGCATCAGGTATTGAAAGATCAAAAAGTGTTGGTGCATACATCTGTCGACTTTGCCTTGTATCGAGTCTTAGACTTAGAATGATTAGATCAGGGCACGTTGTACGAGAAAATAGGTTGACTTAGTATGTAAATGTTCTGATTCCGCCCGAGAGGTTGTTTCCGCTCGAAATGACATTATGTCATTTGGAGCGAAATTACAAGTTAGTGATTTCGCCCGAAATGACACAATGTAATTAGGAGCGGAACCCCTTCCCTATATATACCCTCATGAGTGAAATCAGTAGTGGTGATTCCTGTTTCCGGTACCGAACTGCTGCCGAAGTGCCGTTTGACGGTAATTGCTGTGAAATCATCAATACAAGGCAAATTTAAGTGAATTAAGCTGTTTTTCACGTTCGTTTCTTATTTTCCGCATCTGAAACGGATTAGAGCTCTTCTAAACGACTCGTTTGGGTCAGCACGCGATCCTACAAGTGGTATCCGAGCTCGGTTGAAGAGTTCTTGGCAAAACAGCCTCATTTCCTGTCTTCTACACCTTCTTTCATTCGTTCAGGAAGATTTCACGGTCAAAACCGGTTCAAATTTTCACAGATTGTTTAAAATTGGACATAGACAAACCCTTGAAAGTTTCACAGCTAAAATCAAACTAAAAATGGACAAAATTGGACCCCGAGTTGATTCCGCTCGAACTGATCTTTTCTGATTCCGCCCGAAACAACCTGTTTTCGCTCAAAAATACAGTCTGATTCCGCTCTAGATTGCATATTTTTGTCTGAAAAGGTTGAATCCGCTCCAAAATATCATATTGATTCCGCTCCAAATTGTTTTATCAGATTTCGCTCCAGAGATCTTGCTGATTTCGCTCCAGTGTAACAAACTTGTGATTCCGCTCTAGAGTTTGTAACTGATTCCGCTCCAGACTACAAAACGTGTGATTCCGCTCCAACATATTTGTTGATTTCGCTCCATGTTACATCAGAGATTCCGATCCAAATCGTTATTTGAGATTTCGCTCCAAGTTAAAATTGTGATTCCGCCTCAAAAAGAACTCTGTGATTTCGATCGAGTTCAGCTATTCCACTCGAAAGAAGTTTACCACTGTTTTTTTTTTTAAATACGTGTTACCAAATAATGGCTGAAGAGTTTTACAATGCATTCGCGACACCTGTTGCCCCGGTGACTGCTGCTGAAACAGTGTATAGTGAGAATGAGACGGGTACTCATCAGAAACCACCAAAGTTGATGTACATTGAGGATTTTCAGGGATGGAAAAATCGATTTGAGAACTGAGTTCAAGCTTACAGATTTGATGCATGGTGTTCATTGCTAAAAGATTACGAAAGACCAAAGAATGAACGTGGGCTTGAAAAAGGTATTAATGATTTTACAGAAGCTGACAAGTTGAAATATACAAGTGAAAAGATGATGATAAGTATTCTACAGTAAGCAGTTAAAGAAGATATATTTGTGTTACTTCAACATAACGGAACAGCTAGATCAATCTGGGAGGCTTTGATTCAGAAATTCAGAGGGAGTGCTGATATGATCAAAAACAAAAAGGCCTTATTGAAGAAATCGTTTGACATGTTTACTGCGTTTGATCATGAAACAACTAAACAGACTATTGATAGATATTGTCATCTGGTTCTGGAAATGGGAAGATTAGATATTCAGAAAGAGGATGATGAGTGGGTTGATAAGCTAGCTGAAGCCTTGCCACAGCACAAGTGGGGAACGTATTTGATGGTTGTGAAACTCATGAGAAAGTCCGAGAGTATGAATTTGGCACAATTCATTCAAAAGATTGAAGAACAGGAATTGGATATTCAAAAGACAACTATCATGACAAATCCAAATCCGAAACAGGATGTCAGTTTGTACTACCGTGGAAACAAGTTTGAGGCTACTCCTAGCCAGAGTCTAAAGATTAGTACTGCTTTTAGTGCTGATGGGTCATCTAGTCCAAATGCTAGCATTACAACTCAAAGTGGTGGATATACTTCATCATTCTCAAGCTTTGATCCAAACAGCAACACACCTAGCCTTCAGAAGCAAAATTCTACAAATTTGCAGTGCAATGTGACCTTGAACATTCAGAATGGTCAAAATCTATCTCCTGAAGTGGCTAAGCAACACATGGCATCTCTTATTGCCATGTTAGAGTCGTATGAAAGCTTGATTGCAGGACGAATTGGTAATCCGATGCTCACAAAAGAAGATTACGACCAAATAGATGCTGAAGAACTTGAGTTGATGGTTGTGAAGTGGTGTTTGGCTAGTGCTTGTAGGAGAGCTGAGAAGTTTCAACAGATTACAGGCAGAGATGAGTTTCGAGGAATGGCTACCTCTCCATTGGGTTTTGATAAATCCAAAGTAACTTGTTTTCGGTGTAAAGGAAATGGTCATTTTAAACGAGAGTGTAAAAATCAAGAGTCAATTGGGAGTCAAGATAAGAGCAATTATTATCAGAAATCAATCTTTCATCAGATCAATCAACAACCTCAACAAAAAGATCAGAAAACTGCTCATGGAAAAATGATCGAAGAAGCAAATAAGAAAGCTTATTTTGGGATAATAGATCAAGGTGATGAGTTTGTTGCAGAGGGATTTAGTTGGGACAATTACATACCTGATATGGATATACCTAATGTGGCTCTTGTTACTAGAATTCTGGAAGATGAAGCTAGTCAGAAAAGAATCCCGATTTTTCCAGATCTTGGAAGTGATGTTGATACTGATGATGAGGAAGAATATCTTAACAAATGTAGAAAAAGCATTGATCCTGACAGTTTTAATTTTTTCTATGCAGATAAAATTGAGATGCTGAATCAGAAGAAGATTGCTCGTTTAAAGAGAGAGTTAGAAGCAGCAAAGTTAATCGCTGATGAAAAGGCTAAGACAGAAGCTGGAGAAACAAAAGTTGAAGCTGTGACTGAAAATGCAATAGAAAACATTGTTGAAGTGGAGAAAGTGGTAGAGAAAATAGTCGAAGTTGAGAAACTTGTTCGAAGTTGAGAAAATTGTTGAAAAGATTGTCGAAATAGAAAAATTTGTTGAAGTCGAGAAACTTGTTGAAGTAGAAAAGACTATCGAAGTTGAGAAGATAGTTGAAAAAGTGGTTGAAGTTGAAAAACCATGTTTAAAATGTTCAGAATCTTGTAAAGATTGTGATGAGAAAGACAAGAAGATTGCTGAATTAGAGAAAGTTAAAGAAGATTTACTGTCTGATGTGAAGTATGTGAAAGAGTCATACGATGTGCTGAATAGAACAGTTGATGGCCTGAAAAGGACAATTTCAGAAATGGAAAAGCAAATGAAAAAATGAGCGCAACGTTAATAACAAAACAAAGCGTAATCAATGATTATATTGAAGACTGTGCTAAGCTGAAGCAGGATTTGGAACTTGAGAAAATTGAGAGTGAAAGGATTAAACGATTACTATTGAGTTATACTACTTGTGATTATTTGATTGATCGTGTTTATCCTACTGTTGCAGGACTGGAAGCATTCATGGAGAAAAAGACTGAAGATACTAATACTGGTAAGAAACCAAGTGTCAAGTATAACAGATGTCCACCCCCGATCCATGAAAGTTATTCTCCCAGGAATCCAAACGAAGAGCGTCTAAAAAAGGCAGTCAACATCAAGTTAAAGTCTGAAATCATTGATGAATTACCAGACAATATTGATGTTACATTCACAGCGTCTGACACTGATCATGAGTCTGAGTTAGTAAAGAAAGTTGTCGATCAGGTGTTAGATATGGATGAAGAGTCAAAGTCGGAGTCTAAGTCTGATATTCCGAGTTCGTCAGAAAAGAGTCCGGGTTCACCGGTTAAGAGAGTTTACAACAAGGAATTTTTATTATCAAAGAATAATTTGAATGATGAAGTGTTTAAGGTTGCATATACCTTGAATAATTCGGACAAATAATTTTCTGATGAAGAATTCCCAATAAGAAGTGTAAAAACTGAAATGATCAAACAGGTTTTCAAATTAACAGAAATTAATATTTCTGAAATAAAAGATTTAAATCTTTCTGCAAAACCTAAACCTTACACTTCAAGGATTAAACAAAGAGTTAACAAGACAATGGGTTACGGTTATGGTTATAATTTCCAAAAGAAATCAAACCATAATGGTAATCTCAAAAAGAAAGGTCTCGGTTTTAATTCTTCAGAAAATTATAAAAATCATAAAACTTATAAACCAAAAACAAAATTTGTTTCAGGAGGAAGTTCAGAGGATGAACAGAAGAAACCGTTCTGGAAGCAGTCGAATCAAGAATTTCTTGCTGAAGTGAAGAAGAATGTGAGAAAGTTTGCTCAAAGAGTTGACAGAAGAACCTGTTTCAAATGCCAGGAAGTTGGACACATAGCTTGGAATTGCCCCAAGACCAACTACCAAAAACAGGAAGTTTCTTCTAACTCTGTTTTGAAAAAGACTTGTGTTGATAAGAAAGAAAAATCTGTAAAAAATGTTAAAAAGTTTGAAAATTATACTTCTGAGGAAGGAGAAAGTTCAAAAAGGTTTTACAAAAGAAGAGGTGATTTGAGTAAACAAAAGTGGGTGGTTAAAACAGATAGTTGTTCTGACAGTGAATCTGATTCCATAAAATCAGAGGAGTCATTGGTTGAGAAAAAGATTGTGAGTTACGTTCCAGAGGTGAACGATGAGGATTTTCCTCCATTGTCAAAAGAAAATTTAATGAAGAAAGTGGGAAAGGTAGAGATCTCAAATCAATTCTTCGCTGATAAGGGAGAATTTGATGTTGAGAAGACTTTCAATGGAAAAGTCAAGCATATTTTTGGTAAGATGGTTGATGGGAAGGTTAAAACTGCAAAAGATTTTTATAAATCAAAATGTTGGTGGGATAGGTGTGTACCAGAATCTCCCACAGCTGATCAGGCTTGGGGGAAAGTATTGCCTAACTGAAATCCTGACTTGCCGGAGCTCCCAGGTTGGTAAGAGTGGAGCAAGAATCGGCATCTTTTTTAGCAAATGATCCTACAAGTGGTACAGTTGGTAAAGTACAGGTGGTATATTTAAATTGTTATATTTTGATTTACATGTGGTTATGGTTGGTGAAATGAACCTGTAAGTGGTTGAAAGAGGTTTTCATTGACAAGTGGTTAATCAAGGTCATTAAGTTGAACTTGATTGGACCATACTTACAAGTGGTATTTTGGAGAACAATGTGATGAACCCCTAACCTACAAATGGTTTATGAAAATCAACAAAACTAATTTTCCAGAAAAACCATTTGATTAAAACAAACTTAAGTGTTTTGAAATCACAATGGGAAAATAGTTTGTTGTGAGGGGGAGTTCTGATTGTTTATGCCAAGTGGATGGCGATTTGAAGCAATTCACATCATGTTGTCGCTTTATTGAATAGTTTGTTTTCAAATTTCCTAAAATGTGTTTGCATTTTAGGGGGAGTAAAAATTTTCAGAAAATTCAAAAACATTAGAAAATTTGAAAAAGCCAAAAACATGATAAAATGAAAAATGAGTTTTGTTGTATAAAAGAGGAAATGATAGTACATCAGTGGATGATCACAACATGCTAAAGAAATGGAAAGAAAAATGTGATAAACGGTCTCACTGATGATATGCCAGTAGGTTTTTGCACATTTAGTAGATTGTGACGAGATATAAACCTAAATTCAAACTTGCATATATCGTGGGTAACATCTCTCGGATATATGGGTAACCCCCGAAATCTCGTTTGAAAGATTCCTTTTTCTGATATACTAGGTCTTTATACTCAGTGATATCTGGGGTATTATTCCTGGACTTCTGCTGAATGGAAGTTCTGACCTAGTCCTCGAATAATAATTTCCGCAATGCTTGAAACATAGCATCACCCTCAGCATATATGATAAGACAATAAAATTGCTTAGCAATGCTGTTGTAAAAAAGATCCTCTAAAGGGGACACACCCAAAAGTCGATTCGTGATCTCTCTGTTGAACGGTAGTTCTGACCTGAGCTCTCACGATTTCGATCATAATTTATTCCCCTACAGATATCATGTGTATCATACTTACCTGTAAGACTGAATATTGGGATCTGGATACGGGAGTATATTCTGAGGTGGGACACGCGAATAAGTTTAAGTGCTTAAGACATTAATCTCGTATCTCAAAACAGTTGAACTTTGTGTGAAAATTTAAGTGGATCAGTATACTGACAATCTAAGTGAATCATTTAGAACTTATAATGTTTAAAGCTTAACGGTGTTGGTGATTTGTCTCAAAAAATGATATGATCCTCTTACACAAACTCACAAAAATATTGTTTGTAAATATTTCTTTACTGCATTTCATTTTTGTTATGTCAAAAATCCAAAAAAGATTTTCGGTGTGTTTTAGCATAAATTTTGAAAAATCCAAAAAGATTTTAGACGACTGATGTTGAAAAGCTGATTTTCAAAATTCAAGTGCTAAACATGACGAACAGGTTTGGGAAAGTTTGTTTGAAGTTGTTTGAAATGAAAATGATATATTTAAGTGGTTCATCAGAAATTGACATGATAAATCATTTTGTTTGATACTCGAAAATGATGCATTCAGGGTTGTGTCTTCAGGTGATTAACGAAGTTTCAAAATTTGTTATATCTTATCTTTTATGAAACTTATGTTTTGGGTAGAGAATATGCAGGTGAGTCAGGTTACGATACCTGATCCTGTAGAAGCCAGACTATGATCCCAGCACAAGTTGAGGGGGAGTCAGTTAGAAAGAGAGAGTCTGAAGATGCAAGAGTTTTAAAGATTCATCCGAGGGGAGATTATCTATTGGTGCTGTTATTCAGGAGAAGATAGAGTGAGATAAGAATCAGATCGAGATTCTGGAAGCCCAAAGACTGATAAAGGCTGAAGTTGCAAAGAGTCAACACAGTCAGACTCGTCAACATCTGAGGGGGAGTCTGTTGGTGCATACATCTGTCGACTTTTTCTTGTATCGAGTCTCAGACTTAGAATGATTAGATCAGGGCATGTTGTACGAGAAAATAGGTTGAGTTAGTATGTAAATGTTCTGATTCCGCCCGAGAGGTTGTTTCCGCTCGAAATGACATTATGTCATTAGGAGCGAAATCACAAGTTAGTGATTTCGCCCGAAATGACACAATGTCATTAGGAGCGGAACCCCTTCCCTATATATACCCTCATGAGCGAAATCAGTAGTAGTGATTCCTGTTTTCGGTACCGAACTGCTGCCAAAGTGTCGTTTGACTGTAATTGTTGTGAAATCATCAATACAAGGCAAATTTAAGTGAATTAAGCTGTTTTTCACGTTCGTTTCTTATTTTCCGCATCTGAAACGGATTAGAGCTCTTCTAAACGACTCGTTTGGGTCAGCACGCGATCCTACAAAAAGTACCATCCACTGCTGCATCAACTTCAACAGCTGAGCCAACATACACTCTCACTGCAAGTGAGTTATGGAATTTATTTCAACCATTGCTCAACCATCAAAAACAACTAGCTGATCAACAACATGAGATTCAAGTTAAAAAGATCATAAATGTTATGGACGCAAGGTTTAAAGACACTCAAGCTGAAATCAAGGCAATTAATGCCCACATGTTGAGCACCTCTCGCACTGTTCCGCCCTCTATCATAATTATAGATAACCCAAAACCAGCTGATGCCAAAAAGGGGGAGAAAGTGGAACCAGGTGGCTCTAAAAGGATTGATGAAACCACTAAGATCCTTGTTGATGAAAAAGCAAAGGTAAAAAGTGATTTGGAAGCAAAGGAAAAAGCAAACTTTGAACAGGAGAAGAAAGCTTTCATGGAACTGAATGCGCAGGGTACTTCTGAGCCAAAGGATGATGAAAATCCCAAGGATGAAAAGAAGAAGCCCACTAGACAAGTGAGGCAACCCAAATCCATACCATTCAGATCCAGAAAACACACTCCCAAACTTCCTCAAAGCTCCACACATCAATCTTCCACCCAAACAGCTGTTGCAACACCTGCTGTCTCAACAACTGTTGATACTTCAGTGGTTTCAGCAGTTGTTAACTCTACAATCACCACCTCAGTTACAACAACTGCTCTCACTCAAACTACTGCTCCACCAGAAACACCATCATCTCCAAAAACCATCTCACCACCATCACCTCCTGCTAAAAAGCAGAAGACATCAGATGTTACAACATCTGTTGTAATGTCAACAGTGGTTGAAACACTGGTTGTCTCAACACCTGTCAGTCCAAGCATCCTCACTTCACTTCAAGCCATCTTCACTACAATCAACAAATCACCCAAAAGCACTCCTTCACTGGAGAAAACTTACACCAGAAAAGGAAAAACAACTCAGGTAAATGATGATAAATATGATCATATTGCTGCAAAATATCCACTGGAACTGGAAGCTATAAAAAATGAGATGAGACAATTCTACACTGAGGATGATCCTTCAAAAAGAAGATTTCCTTCTCTCATAGGCTTTAGAATCCCAGAAAATATGGATGAATATCTCAAGCTCAAAGCAAGGCAGGCTAAGATAAGAGCCAAACTTGACTATGAAGATCAAGGTGACAAAGCCATTTCTGAAAGAATGGAATTCTTGCTCACTAAAGTTAAACAGATGGAAGACTATGCAAGAGATCTGAGCAAGGAAATGTCAAATTTACCACCCAAAGCAGATCTAAGAAAAGAAATGAGAAAAGAATATATTGCATACATCATGAAAGAAAAATTCTATCCAGCTGAAGAAAAACAATTCGAAGAATGGCCAATAGTTGCATTAAAGCATGAGGCAAACAGAATTGAAAAAATCAAAAATGATCCAAGCAAGAAGAGGAAAGCTCCAAACTGGAGCAAATACAAAAGGCTCATTGCTGATCTTACTTCAGAATACAAAAGGAAGAAACAAGAGCTGGTGGATGCAAAGGTTGGACCTGCCAATGTCATAGCAAAATGGACTAGGCAATATACAGATGAGGCTTACGAGAGGCTAAAGAAAAGAAAGATGACAGATTCAGACACACCAAAGAAGCCTGATCACATAAAGCCAGAACAGCAGATCAAAACTTCTGAACCACTGCTCACATCATCAGACATCTCAGATATTGAGGTAGATCAAAGAAAGAGACAAGAACTGATTGATAAAGAGATAACAGAAGATATAGCTGCAGCAAATGAGATCATTAACAGGGCTTTCAAACAAATGGCAGCTGAAAATCCTGAACAGATAAAAGCTCAGGATACTGCTCAACAAATCTTCACAAAGCCACAATCACCAGACTCATCAGTAAATAAATCTCTCCCAAGAAACCCATTGGGTTCGAAAATACTAAAATGGACGTCTGATCAAAAGACCCATGTATTGACTATGATCAGATCCAATGGTGAAGTGAAGTACATATCAAGGAAACAAGCACTAGGCCTTGGTGTTGAAGATCTACAAGATCTCCTTGAACTTACACTGTGCAGGGATGAGGATGACTCAAGTTCCAAGGACTTTGAAGTAGAATTTAAAAGACAAGCTAAGGAACTTCTGATGAGAAAATAAAGATCCTGAATAATGAAAGGTTTTGGCATCATCTGTTCCAGGGGGAGATTGTTGGGATTGAACCTTACCAAGGGAACAGATGATGTAAAGCCAAAACCAGGTCACAATAGTGGATTCACAATAAACAGTAGTTTGCACTAGACTTTCCCCTTGAAAGTGATTTAAAACATCTGATGACCTCCAATCCACTGATTTGTTACAACTGCTGACTTACAACTGCTGATCACACTAAAGTCTGATGAAGTACAAAGCCCTGATGTTCAATCTACTGCTATGGGTCAAGCACTGATGGGTTACAACAAGTACTGCTGGGTTCACATCAGTGGAAGGTTTCAGCAGTTGTTTAACTTCTTTTATGTTATATATTGTAGTCAGTGGTTAGCATAAGCAGTGTCTGTATTAGATCAGTAGTCAGAGTTTGTTAGTTTGTTAAACGTCACTTTCATGGTGATGTCAGCAGAAATGCTTCAGTGGTTTGACTGTGCCTATAAATGGAACAGTACCCTGTACTGTTTCATTTGATTGTCCGGGAGATTCCATCTCCTCCAATCCTTTCATCATATGCAATCAACCTTGGGGCATCTTGCTGAGGGGGAGTTTTATTATGTAAGCAGTGCTATAATCATTATTGTACTTTAATCATTCAGCTCAATGAAAAGCTAGTGATTACTAAAACTATTTTACTTTTGATTGTGTTTACAAAGTTTGTTTATTATTTCCGTTGCACCTTACATTGATTAATATCCATTCATTTGTTCAAATTATAACAAACAAACACTATCATGAGACCCTTCGATCCATACATCATCTGTTTCAGCTACGATACGTGATTGACGCAAGCGATAGACATATGCACTCACAATAAAATTTGTTAGTAATTTGAACGCATAAAGTTACCAGCTTCTTAGCATCTTCCATTTCAATTAGAGCGGCTATATGCCGATCAAACTTGGAGTTGTCAGTATCCTAAAAAATGACATCAGAAGTATAAAAATGTAAGAATACAACAATGTATCGGTTGTTAAAGTTTGTTAATATATATTTAAACATAGTTATATACATTAAAAATAGACTCAAAATTTGGAAGTTGAAAGTAACCAACTCTATCCCCAGCAACACCTTCATCAACATGACTTTCGTTAGTCTTCAGCTTCTTCTTGTGTTCCGACCACAAAAAAAAATCCACATTAGCAACCATGTTAAAATGAAGTTCAACCAATAAGCTCGTATTAAGAAATAATTAATAAAAAATTGTATAACTGTAATTAATAAATCAAATCCTTCATCTCCATAAATAAAATCGTCCAAAACAACAACTTCAACCTTCTTGAAATAAATTTCCGTACCTGTTTCATGATTAAAAATAGATACCTCAAAAGTTTTATATCCAAGACTTGTAAACAACAAAGTAGACCGATGAAGAAACACCAGATCTAAAATGATCGGAATCAATCTAGATCTGAGGACATGGTTTCTACATAAAAATGGTTAATTTCCTCGTTGATGCTTGCCGGATAATTCTTCACCTAAATCATTGCAAAACAGACAGCGCCGCCAGCCTCGCCACGGGGAGAATGGGGATTCTCCCCGTGACCACCCTCCGGCGTGAGAATAAGTGCAGTGACTGAAGAAGATGAAATAGTACAGAGTGAAAGTATATGAACGTGAATGCATAACTTGTACCTTAAGTCTTTTATTTATAGCCGAAGGTTTTAGCGCCTAAAATGTAACGGAGAGTTAACGGAATCTTCTTTTCCGTCTGTGGTTATTTCCCCATCCATGCACACGGATCGCGGGTTAATCGATGGCTGGGGAGATGCCACGTGGAAAGTGATTTAAACTAGATTTGCATGTTAATTATACCATCATCGTGAAATTAGATAAATGTTCAAGATGCTGCCACATCATATTCAGTTATAACCGAATGAGGCCTTGCACGATTGTTATTTAATGCTTCTAGAAGATCCACAGTTGTGAACTTTTGATCATTTGCCACGTGTCCAGTTAGTTATAAAAGAAAAGATTCCTTTTGCTCAATTCCTTATTTCTTCAAGCACGCGGATATGTTTGGGACTTGACTTTAGTCATTATCTTCAAGCTTAACGGTATCCTTGAGCGAGCCCGTGCAAGGGTGTTAAATGAATATTAGCCTTCATTTATCTCATGCACGTGGTCGTTAAGAATTGATCCTCCCAGATCTGTTTAGATCAATCGCGCGGGGCGTGCAAGACCTGCTTAAAATGATCCTAGAGCATAATGATGGTATGGTATTCTGCGCTAGCGCAAGCTTTTTGGAACCATACCCCTTCAACTGGGTATCTAATGCGAGATCCTCAATCAGCTTAGACAATCCATCAGTGATGGCACTTCTATCGGACCATCCCTCTATCTTCACATTCCAATACCTATCTCCCACATACAGAGTTGCCTCTCCACCTTTAAAATTCTTGTCGTAAAAAACTTTCTAGAATTTGTCAAGCACGAGTTGAAAAGTATTTACAAAATAACATAAAGAGTTAACTTCCATTTTGCTCCTTGTGATTTGGTCATTTTAACGGTTTTGCCCCAATAGTTTAAAAATAGCCATTTTCCTCCCTGATTTTTCTAACTTATTGTCATTTTGCTCCCCGCCTCTAACTCCATCCAAAATATCCATTAACTAGAAGGGTATTTTGATAATTTTATAGATAAAAGCAAGGGCATGTGAGTCTTTTCACCTAGATAAACCTATAACTTGTTTATTTACACGTATATAAGTAATTCTTTTCTGATCCACATCTTTCCAACTACTCTTTCTACCGGCCACCACCATCCACATCCATCCACCACCACTTGCAACTACCACCTGCCAACCATGACTACCGCGACTTTTAACTAAATATTTTAATTGAGTTAGAGCCAGGGAGTAAACTACCGAAATACCCCTACTTTTAATTGAACGTTTTAACTAAGTCAGAGTCTGGGAGTAAACTTGTGACAAACTCGAAAGATCAAGGAGGAAAATGTCTATTTTTAAATTATTGGAGCAAAACCGTTAAAATGACCAAACCACAGAGAGCAAAACGAAAGTTAACTCTAACATAAACAAACCATAAAAAACAAAAAAAAATTATTAAACAGACTAATTATGTTATAGAATAAATTGAAAAAATCAACCTTTATGTTATATCCAAACTTCACTTCATACCTTTCACTATGAAATCGGCAAAAACCAACCTTTATGTTCATGTTTTGCTATAGGTCCAACCTTTAACACAAACACCATTTGTTTTTTCTGGTTAACACCCCTCATATGCATTGCATGTGAGGGTATTTTAGTCCTTTTAAATCCTTTTTAATATATATTAGAAAAAACCCACAAAACCCACCATGAGTCTCCATCTTCATCTCCAAAAGATCAAAATTTGATGTTAAGCAGCAGTTGCTGGTCCAAAGAATATGTAAATACAAAAATACTTATGCCTGGGAACCATAAATGATCCTATGAAGCATCGCAACATCTCAACTAAATCAAGCATTATTAATTTAATTCTTTCTAAGGATATTCCAGTCTTGTTGGACTTTCTTAAGCCGTTTGACAAAGTGGGTATTATGGTAAATGATAAAACTCTAGTTAATCAGCCTCAAAAGTTGTATGTTTTAAGAGGGTTATATATAGATTCTCGAAAGAATCCGGATTTTAATGTTGATTTTACTAGCGGGTCTTGTTTAGAAGCTCAGGTTAATGAGAATCAGAACAAGTTACGAGCCCTAGAAACCATGTTTAATATGTTACAGTCTGATATTAATGGTAAAGATGATAAAGTTTTGATTTTGAGGAAGCAATTGGGGGAAATTGAATAGGGTAATGCGAAATTGTCGATGAGATTGTCTAAAAGCTTGAAACCCCCAAATGGGTTTTTGCCAAGAATTAGGGTTTTTGATTCTATGTTGCGCGTTGCGCATCGGTTTACCAAATGTTTCATCCAGTTGATGAAGAAAGTTGGGTATGATTTGGATGTAGCAGCTAGTTATGTTCATCCAAATGTTGGGTATGTGAAAAAGGGGCATCATCGGTATGCTTTTGTGTCGTATGTTTGTTTAGGTATGTTTCAAGGTTTTGCAGTTTGGTTAGATATGAAAGTTCTAATTATAATTCAATGGAATTGTTTAAGCATGTATCCGTTAATCCGTTGGAGACTTTAAATAAGAATCCTGATTTTCCTTTCTCGAAATTTTGTGAAAGAAAATATGAACAGCTGGTGCATCCGACGATGGAATCTTCTTTATTCAAGAACGTGGACAGAAAGAATTTGGAGGTTATGGATTCATGGAGATCGGTTACTGTTTTCTATGATGCTTTTGTTAATATGTCTAGCTCAATATGGTTACTTCATAAACTGGCTCGTTTGTTTACTCCACCAATTGAGATATTTCAGGTGGAAAAAGAGGTTGACTTTTTAATGGTTTATATGGAAGACGTAACAAAAAATATATTCGATTCTTGAAAACGGTATATCAAAAGTGGGGTTTATAGTGATACCCGGGTTCAAAATAGGGAAGACTTGTAACGCCCTGCATTTTCGTACTTTCCTTAATTAGAAAGTTTGTTTCATATTTCTATTTTTGGAAATCTTATATTCCTTGTAATCGTATTTTTGTTGTATCTTTGTAAAATCCGAGACTTGGATCATAAATAAAATTCGTTATTTCGTACAATTCATGCTTTACATATTCATACATGTTCGTTCGTTTGAATTCATAATATACTTGATACTTTATTCGTGATACTTGAAATTGTGTGGTAAACTTGCAAATACGTGACATACATGAATTATACGCTTTCTATGCATGATTTGGACTTATACGATACTTATCCTCGATTCATATACTTAATCATACTTGTTTATACTTGTGCTTATGCTAAAGTTACAAAATACACCCTAATATTATGCATTTTATACTTAAAATACCTTAAAAACCTAGCAATACAAACTTATGGGACTAAAACTGCCAAACACCAAACTCCATTTCCAGAACATGGCCAGTCGCGCTACGCAATGGGGGAAGACCATCACGGTCGCACGACGCGAGCCCCTCCGATCCTCAGTTCATTTTTTCCAGCTCGTGTATTGGGCAGAAAGGTGTTAGTTGGTTGTGTCTTTCTCATTAATTATCACCTAAACTAACCCTAAACCTCTCCTATAAAACCCACTTCATTCCCACACTTTTCCACTTTGCAAACACACTAATCTCAAAACACCCTAAATCAGCAGCTTAATCTCAGTTTAAAGTCAGTTTCAAGGCAGAAACTTCTAAGTGCAAAAGTGATTTCAATCTCACCTTTTTCTACCTTTCTTTACTTCTTCTTCCTCAACAAAGTATGGAACACCTCTAGGAGTGTTTCCACAGGTTTTCCATGGAAAACCAAGGTGGAACATCACCATTTTTGAGGTCCAACTTTCTGTTTTGGAAGAGATCTTTGTAAAACTTTCTTAAGCTTATGTTTTATTCAAACAAGCCTATGTCCTTATGCTCCTAATCAAGCCTATGATTAGTAAGCTTAAAAACAAGGTTGTTACATATAAAATCAGAGGTGTTTAGTCACTCTAAACTTTCTGTTTTGTAAGGGTTTTAACCCACAAGTGTTGTATCCTCCAAGCTTGTTCTTGTAACAAGACTTGTGATGGAAGTGTGTGATTATTTGGAAGCTTGGGCTATCCTACCTTCAAGCCACCACCTCACTTGATGATTTATCCCTTTGAGTATTATGTACATTGTATTCTTTTCTTTTCCTTTCTAGTTAATTCATGACCATTGTCACACCCCAATATTTCCACATATTACCGGTAGACCCGGCGGGGAGTATCATGACGTAGTTGATATCATCATAGTCAATACACACAATATAATAGCACAGCGGAAGGCTTGGTAGATAATTACTATTACAAACCATAGTGTCCGAGTGTCCAATTAAAAGAATATACAGACTGGTTGTAATAGAGATCCACAGGCGGATCATAAAACAAAATACAAGAAAACTGAAATAACAGACTTCAGGCATCTAAGGATTTGCAAGATCCTCTTATTTGACACCAAGTAGCTCCAGCCTAGTTACGAGAGGTACCTGGCACTTAGTCTTTGGAAAATACGTCAGTTTTCACTAGTAAATACAATTAACCGACTCAATTGGAAAGTGCATAAGGCACAAACCATTTATAACTTGGGACAATCTTTAATAAAATCTTGTATACCGTTTTACATGTTTGCCATACATATAGGGTCGGTTTGGAACCCGGTCATGATTAACCGACTCACCACTTATAGAACCCACAAAGGAGTTATCCCCAACATGTGAGTTATTTAGCATTTGCATCTGTCAGGTGTATGCCTACACCCCGTGCATAGGTCGTGGCCATTTTCAAATGAAATAAGCCGAGGATATCCAGGACACGGTCGTATTAACCCCAATGTTTATGTTATCAAACAATACAGATAAAAACGGGTTATGCAATTTATTAATCACAATCCGATTAAATGATTCCATACCCGACCAAGCGGTATTATTATTATACTGTATCCCAAGCCTGTATAAGGGGAAATAAGTTAAAAGTATTTACCTGAGCTAGATGTGTAAGAAGTAACCCAGCGGTATGTTTCCTAAAGCCTTATGAAAATACCTTCTACTGAAGCTACTCAATCTCTATGGAAGGTTTATTAACCTATTAGGATACTAACGGGTCTTTATTTAAGTCAAAGACTTAAACCGGTTAGTTTGAAAGACACTTAACGGTTCTAAACGCTAGATTAAGCGGAGACCGGAATGGAATGTGATTTAGACCCAACAAGTTTGGATACTTGTGTAATACGGGTAAGCTAAACACATTCTAGATTTTGAAGTTAAAATGATAAGGTTAAACCTGTTTCGGCTAATTTACGTAAACTAGTTACATAAACCGAATCGAACGCATTAATGCATAACGGGTAACCAAATGAACCATATACAAGTCCCATAAGTTATTATGCTTAGAATATGTTAATACATCAGTAGGATGTTAACATATATGCCCAAAAAGTATTTAAAACCAATTTAAGTCCCGTGGGGGCATTTTCGTCATTTTAATGTTTATAAAAGAGATTTTATAGTAAACTGAGGTTCTGGTCTAAAACATTCAGTAAAAATATTTATTTTTTCAAGTTAAATCAGTAAGATATCATACATATGTGAGGTTTACCATTTATGGCCAAACTATGCCTCGAAAGGGTATTTTGGTCATTTCACATATGCTTTTAAGGACATTTTCGAAAGTCTTAGGTGTTTAGTATGGTTTTAAACCATACTATGCGCTTAATTAGCGTAAAAGTCGATAATTGATGATAATTAAGATGTTTATGGAAATCTGAGATTTTGATCAGTCTGAAATGTTCAAAATATATTATTTAATATATAATATCAGTAGAAAAAGGTTTGGTGTGCAAATCATATGTTAATCTCATTTTATGAATGAAAAGGGTATTATCGTCATTTACCAAATTATACGAGAACTCAATGAAATGGTCAGTTTATAATCTGACCAAAAATTCCAAAAATCCCTAAAAATAATATCTTAACAGTAATGAGTTTTGGATCAAAACCTATGTTTAAACATGATTTATGCATAATAGCGTAATTTAATTAACAAAAAGTTCTAATTTACGATATCATGCATAACTTTAGTTTGAGACCAGAAACTGATGTCAAATTTTGTGGACATACTTATATATCAGAAATAAAGATTTTTGTCCTCTCATATTTTCAAAATTCTCGTTTTTGTGATATAAGGGCATAACGGTCAAATATAAGCATAATAAAGGAAACCAGCATATAATTCAAAATACTAATGACCAGGTAATATAACTTCAGAGAATTATACTACAACATAATATGGTCCTATTCGAAGCTTAAAACATAGAAGAATTAAGCTTAATCGGGTCAGAACTAAAAGTCAAAGCAAAAGTCAAGATTTTGCGACTTTCGGTTGCGAACCGACCCTAAACTCAGAATTGTCGAGTTGGGCATGCCTAAACATGTTCTAATAATTACTAAGTTATTAGAGTGTTTAATATAATTTATAACCTCTGTATTATTAGTTTTAATTATTATTTACAACTCTGTCCAGATTGACTTTTTAATTAAATAGTTTGACCCGACAATTAACTAAGCAAATGAAATAATTAGGAGGTGCCCTTTTAGGGGGTTAATCACCCACCTAATTATGGTCACATAACCACATTCATCTCGAATAATGGCTGGACCATTTGAGTTTAAACCGAGAGTCAAAGTTAATTTACGTAATTTTGACTTTTTGGTTTTAAAATAAGAAAACTGAACTAAAAGGGGGGGGGGGCTAAGACACTTACAAAGGGTCCTAGCAATCTTTTCTACAAGAATAAGCTCCCTTTTTGGTCAGGAACCTCCAGAGTTGAGAGTAGAGAAGATTTGAATGATATGTGCAAATGAAATGGTTCATATGAAGGCCTATTTATACTTGAAGGACATGATCAAGGATCATCACAGGTGTTATGGGGATGTTTAGAATCATCCCAGGTGTCCTAGTGGTATTATAAAACCGTCAACAAGCTCCTGGAATCAATTTGGAAGTGTTTGAGGCGGTGTAACAGCAGAAACATGTAGCTGGCAACATTTTACTGAACTGGGCATCTCTCGCGGGCCGCGTAGGATTCAAAGGGGGTCTACGCGCCCCGCGACGAGCTAGATTTCAGGTTAAAAATGTTTCTGATTTGGCAGTTTCAGTCCCTGGTCCTTTGTAACTTTATTTAACTACATTTTTGGCATTTTTAACCTTTGTAGTTAGTTTGTATAGGATCAAATGAGTATAACCAAACTCCGTTAGGCCCGCTTTCGATAAGTGATCTCTGTTGGTGCATACGTCTGTCGACTTCGTCTTGTATCGAGTCATGTAATAAAATAGATGAAACAAGTCACGAACAAGCCAGTTCAAACGAAGTGAATGTTCAAACGAAGTGGACATTCAAACGAAGTGGATGTTCAAACGAAGTGGACATTCAAACGAAGTGGCCAGTTCATACGAACTGGACCAGTTCGTATGAACTGGAGGTGCTTGTTCAAACGAAGTGGGATTAGTATAAATAGTAGACTTGTTATTTCATTTGTAACTTGGTCATTCCGGTAGCGAAACTCTGCCGAAGTATATCCAGGTCTGTAATCGTCATCGAATCAATACAAGAGATAGTTAAAGTGATTCTCGTGTGTTTGTAGCTGAAATAAATCCGATACGTTTGATTCCGCCTCTCGTATTGGACGAGATCTCTTCTGAATGACTCGTTTGGTCGTGCAAACGATCCTACAAGTGGTATCAGAGCTCAGGAGGAAGAGTTCTACTGATTCAGCTTGTTTTTCATCAAAAAATTCTGACTTCTACTCATATTCTGTCACGTTTTTTTCAAAATTTACCAAGATTTTCAGGATAAAATGGATTGATTTTGAAGTATATTGTGCGAAACAGTGTTTTGAATAATCTGTGAAAGTATCAGACCATAAAACAGTTTAAAACTCAATTAATTTGTTCAAAAACCATTCAGTTCGTTTGAGACTCGTCCGATTCACACGAACAGAACTTCGAACTCAGATCTACGACAAATTAGTGGACGAAATTGAACATTATACATATCATTGTGATCGGAATTCTGTGTAGAACAATCCTTGATCATATCTGATCCTAATACCACCGAAAACCTGATCAATTTGTTAAAAGATATCTTGTTCGTATAAAGTGTATCATTCTGTTCGTTTGAAAGGTCATACGAAGTGACCTAGGTCGTCTGAAAGATCATACGTAGTGACAGGTTCAGTCCGTTTAGAAGTTCAGTCCGTCTGAGAAAATCAGTCCGTTTAGAAGTTCAGTCCGTCTGAGAAAATCAGTTCGTTTAACAGTTCGGTTCTTATAAAGAATTCAGTTCGTTTGAGTGAGTTGTTCAGGTCGTACGGACTGGTTATCACATCATCAGTTCACATCGTTTGAATTTGTTTTCACATCGTACGATGTGATATCAGATCACACTTCAACTGTTCCGTGATTAAGTGAATATTATATCAGCTCATGTGAAGTGTCAGAACTATTAAAGTCTTTTGATTCAATTCACGAGTTGAAGGATTTGGTCCAATCAGATTTTGAAACATATAATACTTGTCATTTTAGTGGATTTGGAGGTCAAATTAGAATTGATTTGTGATAAATGTGATCTGTCTTCCAAAAGTTTGATATATCTAGTTGTCGGTTTGCTTGAGATAGACATTAGACGAAGTTGTATGTTAGTGGGATTTATAAAAATTCTTAGGTCATGTGTTGTATGTAAAAGTGTTTGAGTTGTTCAAGATATAGCATGTGATTTTGGTTTGTTTGGTCAAACATCATTACATGAATTAATTTGGTTGATGAAAAGTATCGGTTAAAATTTGTTGTTTGGAATTAATCAAGTCTCAAAGGTTATCCAAGTTCACACAAGTTGGTGTTGATTAACACTCAGTTCGCTCGGTTGGAGGATTTGTTGAATTCTTTTCAAATTGTCTTCAGTTCGCACGGGGTGTAATTCGCACTAAATTTATTCGGTTCAAACATATTGTCCTAGAGGTCGTTTAGTGTGGTCAGGTTGCGTGAAATAGTCCAGTTCGTACGGTTCGGAGTTCAAAGGTTTCAAAGGGTCAAGACGTTTGTTTTCAATTCGGGTCTTAGCAGTCCGCACAATTGGTCAACCTTCAGTCCGCACAGAAAATCATCAGTTCGAGTACCAGTCTTATTCAGTTATTTGAAAAGCGGTTAATCTGATTGTGTTTTGTTTGTGTGTTGTCAGGTTCTTGCCAGGTGTTTCCCAAAGTATCTCAAAATTTCCGAAACATGGAAGAGGCGTTGTTGAAGAAGTCATTTGACATGTTTGTAGCTTTTGACCATGAAACAACAAAGATGACCATTGATAGATATTGTCATTTAGTCGTGGAAATGGGAAGATTGAACATTAAGAAAGACAATGATGAATGGATTGATAAACTTGCTGATGCATTACCACAGCAAAAATGGGGAACTTATCTGTTGATTGTAAAACATATGAGAAAACATGAAAACATGAATCTGGCACAGTTTATTCAGAAAATTGAAGAACATGAGTTGAAAGCAGAAGTTGAAGAAAGCTCAACAAAAGAAACTGAGGGACAGAAAGCTGAAATAGAATCTAAAGAACCAGTGGTTGAAAAGATTGTCGAGATAGAAAAGGTAGTTGAGGTTGAAAAATTTGTAGAAGTTGAGAAAGTTGTTGAGGTTGATAAGATAATCGAAATCATTAAACCTTGTATGAAGTGTTCAGAATCTTGTAAAGCTTGTGAAGAAAAAGAAAAGAAGATTGTTGATTTAGAGAAAATAAAAGAAGATTTACTGTCTGATGTGAAGTACGTGAAAGAATCTTATGATGTGCTGAACAGGACAGTTGATAGTTTGAAGAAGACAAATTCAGAAACCGAAAAAGCAATGGATAAAATGAGTGCAACATTAATGACAAAGCAGAACGTCATCAATGATTATATTGAAGATTGTGCTCAGCTGAAGAAGGAGTTAGAGCTTGAAAAGATCGAAAGTGAAAGGATTAAACGATTACTGTTGAGTTATACTACTTGTGATTATTTGATTGATCGTGTTTATCCTACTGTTGCAGGTCTGGAAGCTTTCATGGATAAAAAGACTGAAGATACTGATACTGGTATGAAACCAAGTGTCAAGTATAACAGATGTCCGCCCCCAATCCATGAAACTTATTCTCCAAGGAATCCTAACGAGGAGCGTCTAAAAAAGGCAGTCAACATCAAGTTAAAGGCTGAAATCATTGATGAATTGCCAGATAATATTGATGTTACATTCACAGCGTCTGACACTGATCATGAGTCTGAGTTAGTAAAGAAAGTTGTCGATCAGGTGTTAGATATGGATGAAGAGTCAAAGTCGGAGTCTAAGTCTGAAAGTCCAAGTTCATCAGAAAAGAGTCCGAGTTCACCGGTTAACAGGGTTTACAATAGAGAATTCATGTTATCAAAATCTAATTTGAATGATGGGTCAATCAAAGTGGCTTATACTTTGTATGATTCAGACAAATTATATTCTGATGAGGAATTTCCAATAAGAAGTGTCAAAACTGAAATGATCAAACAGGTTTTCAAATTAGCAGAAATTAATATTTCTGAAATAAATGATTTAAATCTTCATGAAAAACCTAAAAAATACACTTCAAGAGTTCAACAAAGATTGAACAAGAAAAAGGGTTACGGTTATGGTTCACGTTATCAAAAGAAACCAAACCACAATCGTAATTTCAAAAAACAAGGTCTGGGTTTCAATTCTTCAGAAAATTATAAAAATCAGAAAACTTATAAACCAAAAACAAAATTTGTTTCAGGAGGAAGTTCAGAGGATGAACAGAAGAAACCGTTCTGGAAGCAGTCGAATCAAGAGTGTCTTGCTGAAGTAAAGAAGAATGTGAGAAGGTTTGCTGAAAGAGTTGACAGAAGAACCTGTTTCAAATGCCAAGAAGTTGGACATATAGCTTGGAATTGCCCCAAGGCCAACTACCAAAAACAGGAAGTTTCTTCTAACTCTGGTTTGAGAAAGACTTGTGTTGATAAGAAAGAACAATCTGTGAAAAATGTTAAAAAGTTTGAAAATTCTACTTCTGAGGAAGGAGAAAGTTCAAAAGGATTTTACAAAAGAAGAGGTGATTTGAGTAAACAAAAGTGGGTGGTTAAATCTGAGAATAATTCTGACAATGAATCTGATTCCATAAAATCAGAGGAGTCTTTGGTTGATAAAAAGGTTGATAATTCCATTCCTGAGATGAACGAGGAAAACTTTCCGCCATTGTCAAAAGAAAATTTGATGAAGAAAGTGGGAAAGGTAGAGATCTCAAATCAATTCTTCGCTGATAAGGGAGAATTTGATGTTGAGAAGGCTTTCAATGGGAAAGTCAAACATATTTTCGGGAAGATGGTTGATGGGAAGGTTAAAAGTGCAAAAGAGTTTTACAAATCAAAATGTTGGTGGGACAGATGTTTGCCGCCAAAATCACCCAAGGCTGGTCAGGCTTGGGTGACAGCTTTTTCACCATAAATTCCTGACTTGCCGGAGATCCCAAGTTTGTAATCGTGGATCAGGAATCGGCATCATTCTTGTTAAGATAGATTTTGTGAAAGATTTTTAAATGTGTTTAAATTGTACAGGATGAGTGTGACTTGCCGGAGCTTCCAGGTTGGTAAGTGTGAAGCAGGAATCGGCATTTTGATTGGTAAAATGGTTTGTGTAGAGGTTTATTCCTACATAGGTTTGTATGTTGTGAATATTTTTACAAGAGGTACAGAGGTTGCATACTTGCAAGTGGTAAATCAGGGACATTAAGTTGTACTTGATCTACTACAAGTGATTGAATGACAATATGATGAACCATGCCCCTACAAGTGGTAAAACCAAACTTATTTTCTGGAAAAATCATTTTGATTAAAACAAACTTAAGTGTTTTGAAATCTAAATGAGAAAATAGTTTGTTGTAAGGGGGAGTTCTGATTGTTATGCCAAGTGGATGGCGAATTGAAGCGATTCAATATCAGTTGTCATTTTTTGTATAGTTTGTTTTCAAATTTCCTAAAATGTGTTTGCATTTTAGGGGGAGTAAAAATTTTCAGAAAATCCAAAAACATTTGAAAATTTGAAAAAGTCAAAAACATGATAAAATTCAAAAATGAGTTTTGTTGTATAAAAGAGGAAATGATAGTACATCAGTGGACGATCACGGCATGCTAAAAGATTTGTAAGATAAAAAGTGATAAACGGTCTCACTGATGATGTGTCAGTAGGTTTTTGCACATTTAGTAAATTGTGACGAGATATAAACCTAAATTTCAAACTTGCTTATATAGTGGGGAAACATCTCTCGGATATATGGGTAACCCCCGAAATCTCGTTTGAAAGGTCTCATAATCTGATATACTAGGTTTTTATACTCAATGATGTCTGGGGTATTATTCCGGGACTTCTGCTGAACGGTGGTTCTGACCTAGTCCCTGGATAATACTTTCCGCAATGCTTGAAACATAGCATTAACCCTCAGCATGCTGATGAAACAATAAAATTGATAGTCGCTGCTGTTGTAGCTAAAAGATCCTCTAAAGGGGACATACCGTTAAGTCGAAGCTGATATCTCTCTGCGTATACGGAAGTATCGACCTGAGATCCCTCGGCCCTCGCATTACCTAATTTATATACAGATATCATTGGTGTCATAATTACCTGTAAGACTGATTATTGGGATCTGGATACGGGAGTATATTCTGAGGTGGGACACGCGAATAAGTTTAAGTATCTAAAACATTAATATCGTATCTCGAAGCAGTTGAACTTTGTGTGAAAATTTAAGTGGATCAGTATACTGACAATCTAAGTGAATCGTTTAGAACTTAAAATGTTTAAAGCTTAACGGTGTTGGTGATTTGTCTCAAAAACTGATATGATCCTCTTACACAAACTCACAAAAATATTGTCTGTATATATTTCTTTATTGCATTTCATTTCATTTAAAAAAAATCCAAAAAGATTTTCAGTGTGTTTTAGCATAAATTTTGAAAAATCCAAAAAGATTTTCGACAACTGATATTGGAGAACTGATTTTCAAAATTCCAAGTGCTAAACATGATGAGCATGTGGTGAGGGGGAGTGTGTGTATAAATGAGAAAAGATTTTGAATATTTGTCTACATGTGGTTCATCAGTTATTAACATTGTTAAATCATCCTGGATAAATTTGAGGAAGAGTTTGGTTGTATAAATTTTGTAAAATGTTAAATTTGTGAAAAATTTACTTTTGGGTAGAGGATGTGCAGGATAGCCTGGATTCTGAAATCTGAGTAAAGAGCCAGGTCATGATCCTGATTCTGTGAAAGTCAAATTGCAATCAACATCCGAGGAAAGATTGTTCGAGGGGAGTCTGTTGATGCTGAAGAGGAGAAAGAGATAAAGTTTTAAGGATGCTTACATTGTCAGATAATTTGGAGAGAGCTTGAAGACTGATCAAGACTGAAGATGTTCTGAAGGCATACTAAAGACTCGTCAACATCCGAGGGGGAGTCTGTTGGTGCATACGTCTGTCGACTTCGTCTTGTATCGAGTCATGTAATAAAATAGATGAAACAAGTCACGAACAAGCCAGTTCAAGCGAAGTGAATGTTCAAACGAAGTGGACATTCAAACGAAGTGGATGTTCAAACGAAGTGGACATTCAAACGAAGTGGCCAGTTCATACGAACTGGACCAGTTCGTATGAACTGGAGGTGCTTGTTCAAACGAAGTGGGATTAGTATAAATAGTAGACTTGTTATTTCATTTGTAACTTGGTCATTCCGGTAGCGAAACTCTGCCGAAGTATATCCAGGTCTGTAATCGTCATCGAATCAATACAAGAGATAGTTAAAGTGATTCTCGTGTGTTTGTAGCTGAAATAAATCCGATACGTTTGATTCCGCCTCTCGTATTGGACGAGATCTCTTCTGAACGACTCGTTTGGTCGTGCAAACGATCCTACAATCACCAATATCGCAAGTTTCTGAACTTTGATGTTTTTAACCCAAAATCTTGAAACCTTGCATAACGATCTCGAAACCATGTGAAACTGATATCACTTATTCTTGAGAGTGTATTTGAACATTACGAAGCCCCGGGTTCGATAAAAGGTCACTTATAGGTAAGAATTAACATGTTGACACGTTTAACCCCTGTAGTTTATAATCTCTCGATTATTTTCTCAAATGGCTTCTTATGTCCAAATAATTACTCGTTTAAGAAAATATTCTTCGTATGTGGTCATTCAGAGGCACAAGTTTGGCATGTTGACACTTTTAGTCCCTTCGGATACATATTTTCATCGTTTGTCAATTTTAGTCCTTCAAACTCAATCTTCTACATGATCAAGGTTTAGGACACGTGTCTTCACATAACTGGACATGTTTTTACGTGGTGTTACAACCATCCTTGTTGTCTTTATGACAACTTGTGCATTGGTGAATATACAAAAGAGGTTTTAAATGGAAGGTTATCCTCCTACCTCCTTGCATGACTTATATGAGATTCTTGTAATACATGTTGGAGTAAACTTATACAATATACTATATAGAATATATAGAACGTATATAAAATATAATAACCGAACCCTCGATGTTAATCAAGTGATTATTCGTTATGGCACTCGGTTACGTCATCTAAAGTACTTAACTTCTCGTTACAATTCTAATGGGTATTTAGCCCATGAAATCATTCTAACCCCTATGGGTTTTATAGTGTCAAGAACAAGTATTAAGTCTAAATGATTATTTTCTCATATACTTACTTTCGTTATACTTTAAATTTTGAATCTAAATCCTCCATTATCATCCAAATTACTCACACACCTATGTTTCCTCGTGTAGAAGGACTCAGTGTTCTACCCCCAAACCAACAACTCTTCATGTATTAACAAGTGGAAGCTTGCAAAACCGTGAGTACACTTAACCCATTTTTCGCTTTACACTTTTTGGGTGCAATATGTTAACCTTATTAAAATCACCACACAATATTCTTTATGCAAATACACAAAACAATCCAAATACATGAAAAACTACTTTTTATACTTGATTCATATTCTTGGGTGATTCCTATGTGATACTATAGTCATTAGCTTCGTACGAGCGTCCATTTAACATGTATAGCGCTATAGAATTAACGCACCACCCGTGAACGAGAGGTCATGTTAAATTTCATTCTTTATTATGTAAACAGAGGGTTGACTTGAATATTGCATGCCATGATATGTTAATCTTGAATAACTTAGGTTGCCATGTGGATTCGTTTTAAACTTTTTATACTTATACTTATATACTTAAACTTGTGTACTCGCCAATGCATTTTTGTGTTGAACTATACTTTGTTAACATGTTGCAGGTTAATGAGGTTGATTATGACGAAATCTAGTAGGGACGACACTAGAAACGCATATCAAATTACTAGATTAGTTACTTATTTTGTTAAACTTGTTGTATTGTCATTAATGTTGTACTTTGAATTTCATGTTGTAATTTGACAATTTTATTATGATATGAAATCGGTTTTGAACTAATTATTATCGCCAATAGCGTTATGTGTGATGAGTAATCTATTTCGTCTCACTCCGATGATTCCGCCATCGGGTGCGGCACTAAGCGTTCAGATTGCTCATGAGTTTCCATAACACTAATAATTTCGATATAGATTAATCAAGTTTCATGATAACATAGTCTAAAATCAAACACCAACCGAATACATAAGTATCAAATACAAATTCACCCAAATTGTTTCAAAGTTTCTAAGATTAACTAGGCTGAGTTTCTAGCAGCAATCCTAGCATGTTTCTTGATCATAGCATCCTATCAGCCTGCAACATGTATTAATATAAAGTCAATACAAAGATGTACTGGTGAGTATACAAGTTTTAGTATATATCATAATAGTTTAAAAGACTCATATCCATCACGTAAACGATAAAATAGTTTCAGCCATGCTAGTGTTCGCAGTCCAAGTGATAACCCAAGTGTCCCGATGCTTTAACCACTTTCCCAATAATCAAGGAAAGAAAATAGAATCCTCCTAACAATACCCCCGAGAATAATGGGGAGGTGCATCATCCTATAGCGCTACTATTGTTAAGGCGGAACTACACACAAGGATTAAACGTTCACATAGCATAAAGAATCAAGAATCAAGAATCCAAAAGTATCAAGTTTCACATTTACAGAGGATAGAGTTAGATTCAAATAGTTTCAAGTTTCATAGAATACATGTTGCATCCCAAAAGTTTAAAACGAAAAGGGATCGAGTATACTCACAGTGATTGCTTAACAGTAAGATTGTTATTGGATCAAAGGGAGCTCTTAGGGTTAGCCTGATTAGAGTATAATAGACAAGTGTCGAGCAAAGTAACGAGGATCGTGCAAGGTGTAGGATCAGTCACCTGATTCATATGTCATCCGACCGGATGGCCATTCGATCGAATGGTTATTCGATCTGTGTGATAAGTTTCCAAAATGTTTAACTTTTGAAGTTTTCAAGTTTCATAATCAAAATAATTCAAGTGTTGAAGGATGTAATGTAAAGCATATATCACTCGATCGGATGGTCGTTCGATCGGACGGCAGTCCGATCGGATAGCCATTCGACTGAAGTGATCTGGTCCCTCTTTGCAACCTTGTAAGGTTTCTAAGTTTGAGTTTAACGGCGATGACATGGTACGTTTTGAGACAACGGAAAGCGCATCAAGACTCAGCCTGTCTGATCGGATGGGAATCACCCCGTCCGATCAGGTGTCTATTCTTGACGGTTTTCCTGTCTGAGTCCGTCACCCGGCCATCTTTTCCGGCGATAATCCATTTCCAAACCGACTCCAGACTAATAATCAAGTCTACAGCCCGTTTGGGTCCGGATTTCACCGTATTTAGCAAAAGTTTTAAGAAAGTTTGAAGATAAACATGAAATCGACTGAAAAACCTTGGATTTGGTGTAAAAACACATGGAAATCTCTTAGATCTGAGCTAAAGTTCAACAGAAATGACATCACACAGTCGTTTGTACAAACCGCCATGATGACGTCATCCTCAAGAGCTCGAATTCGAGAGATTTCACGGTGAAAAGTGTGATTTTAAGAAGAATCATGTAGAGAATAGTGTGTAGATTTAAGTTGTATAAGATTTAGGTTGAAAACTTACAAGAATCGGCCTAGAATTGAAGAAAAGTGGCCAAGAATGAGAGTGCGTGCGTCTGGAATGAAGGAGGCTGTCACATCAGTGAAAAATGATGTGACATGTCCTATTTATAGTGCAAGAGAGGAGTTAAGGCGGCGTGGCAAATGGATCGGATGGCTGTTCGATCGAATGGCCTTCTGATGGGATGGTCTTCCGATCGGATTGCCATTCGGGCAGTCCAATCCCTTACCACTTTCCCGTCTTTGGTTCGTTTTGCAAGTTAGATTAAGCGTTACGTTGCGTATTATTGCAATATTATCACATAATAAGATTATATCATTAACACCAAAGTTTCCAAGGTTCCGAGTTTACATAAGTGTCAAGCCTCCAGTCTCAAGTTTCACGAGTCTAAGAGTCACGCACCAAGTGTCAAATATCAAGAATCAAGTCTCAAGAATCAAGTATCAAGTCTCATAGTATTAAGTATCAAGAATCAAGTTTCTAGAGTTAAGCATCAAGAATCTAGTATTAAGAATCACGTTTCAAGAATCTAGCTTCATAGAATTAAGTATCAAGTATCAATAAGATTCAAGTATCATAGCATAAAGATCCACAAGTGTCAAAAGTGTCAAGAGTCACATTGTATAGGGACTAAAGTTGTCAATAGCCAAAAGTTTAGGGACACAGGGCATTACATGACAAGACCGTCGTTCAATCTCAAGTTTATTTAACCAAATCAAAGAGTACAAAATGAGAACGTTCACAGCGGGTTGACTGTCAATCTTAGTTGTATGTAAAGAGATCTTATCTTGTGGTTTACAAGTGAAATTTCCGGGTAATGTATTTAACTTCACATTTATCATTTGTTTTTAGCTTAAGTTTGAGTGTTTAGTGTTGTGTAGAGATTTCTGTACATATGTTCTTTGCTATTTTTTTTCTTTTCTTTTTTTTTTAGTAATGATGGGATGATACTAAAGAAGATAACGAATTGTATGCTTACTGCAAAATTGTGAAAATATCATAGCAGTTTCCATAATCTTGTAATTCAGTTTCTATCAACATTACTTCTTATCAGTGAATTGGTGACAAAGAAATGCAACTTTTAGCTTCTTGCAGGAGATTGTGGGTTTGTGGGTTTTTGTATTTACATATTGTTTGGACCAGCAACTACCGCTCAACATCAAATTTTGATCTTTTAGAGATGAAGATGGAGACTCATGGTGGGTTTTGTGGGTTTTTTAAATATATATTAAAAAAGAATTTAAAATGACTAAAATACCCTCACATGCAATGCATGTTAGGGGTGTTAACCAGAAAAACAAACGGAGTTTGTGTTAAAGGTTAAACCTGTAGCAAAACATGAACATAAATGTTGGTTTTTGCCGATTTCATAGTGAAAGGTACGAAGTGCAGTTTGGGTATAACATAAAGGTTGATTTTTGCAATTTAGTCTATATTATATGGTATAATTTTAGAGATAAAGGAGTTCTAAAAAAACGCATGATTTAAAGACTGAAAGATACAATGTCGATGGTCCAATAGCCTTCAACAATAGATAATCATTCTTTATGAGACCAGAATCTCTAACGACTTTGGTGAAGCCATCACCTAAGACAGGGTCTGGCACATTTCTTTTAAGTCTAACCACCCATGATAAGTCATCATCAATAATTTTAAGAGATTGACCATATGGAAGTTGTTCTCCCTAAAATAAGGTTGCAAAATCATACGGTATTTCCTATCAATCGAAACAAAAAACATGTAAGAGGCAATAACTTATTATGTGTAAAAAACTGAAAACTAAAGAAACATACCAAAAATTTAGGATCATAGTCCTTAATCAACTTTAACAACGAAGGAGCGTTGTTATTAGGATCCATAACTGCAAAAGAAGTAACCACTGTTTTAATAAAATATAGCGGTAATCTATTTATAGAAACAAAATTTATTTACAGAAACCGAATCATAATACCGAATTCAAAAATCAACTTTAACAACAGTAACCTGTTTGTAGAAACCAAAATAACTTTAAAAAGAAAATAACAACTAACGTGTTTTGTTCGACGAAGAGTACGAGTCTGATTATGATAAAATATTTAGGGTTCACCATGAAAAAACAAATCAAGAAACATTAGTAACCTTGATTTCTGAAGAACACATACAGAAACATCTTACAGATTATTACAATCCAAATCTTTTTAAAACTTAACAACATAATTTATTTATATAAACTAAATCATAATACCGAAAACAAAAATCACACCAAAATAAAATAAAATAACAGCATCTTTTAAGAACTTAACAACGAATAAAATATAAAAATTCTAACTGAAAAAACCATAACCATCAGACCTTCAAAACATAATAACCTAAAATTTAAAAATAAGGACTAAAGATCAAAGATCCGATCAAAATACAAACAACAACAAAAAAGTTTAACTAACCTGTTTTGTTTGACGAAGAGTCCAAGTCCAATTGTGATAAAATTTTTAGGATTCACCATGAAAAAACAAATCAAGAAACATTAGTAACCTTGATTTCTGAAGAACACTTACAGAAACATCACACATATTATTACAATCGCAGAACATAGATGATCATCCATAAAACATTACGATAGAGAATTTATATTGCAAAAGAAAAGAAAGAAAAATCATCAATGTTTTCGATTAGTAATATACGGTATATAAACATCAAAAGTAAATAACATACCTGCAAGATTTAGCTACGGATCTACAAAAAAGTAAGAACAAAGATGAAGTTAATATCATTCGAATGAGTTTTCACAAAAAATAAACATCCTTCGTAATAGAAAAACATAAAGAAACAATATTTAGGTTTGATTTTGTACCTTTGTATCTGAGAAGATTAGGTTATAGAATCAACCGGAAGAATCTGTGCGAGAGAAAACTAGAGAGAAGATTGAAGATGTTAGTAGGTAAAGTGAAACCAATAATTGAGACTTATGTCATGATCCGCCTAAATACACAACTTTCTTCGCGAGTTCTGGAAGGTTCCGGAACACTAAAGATGCGTCTAGGGGTACCCGGAAGTTTTCGGAACAGCCTACAAGTTGCTGGAACATCTTGGCACCATCGGAAGACTCTAGATCAGCCAAGAACACTCTAGAATGACCATGAAAACACTTAGAATTCATGGATATTTTGAAGGAACTCTCTAGAATTCAGCTCATAAATATCCTAGATATTTGTATGGAATTCTCTAGTTAAGAATTCTCTAGAACTAGTATGAACTAGTATAAATAGTTGATGAAGGTCTCATTTTGAGATCACCCCACATAACCCCCTCATAACTTATTCATAACCAACTTCTTGTAAACACTTTGTTCAAGTAATACATAACCATCTTTGGTGTAGTATTGCACTAAAAAATCATACTTGTGATCCTCATAAACAAAGACTTCCGCTGCTATACATAACCAAACCCATCCAAAAGGCTGAACTTCAAAGTATTCTAAGTGTCGCACGAGAGTTCAAGAATCACTCCATGACAAGTGGTATCAGAGCCGCGACGGTTCTTTGGGATGTCAAACAAGAAAAGCAAGAAAGGAGCAACGAGCAAGAAATAGTCTCTAGCGAAGAGGAGACAGACAATCACAACCAGAATCAACAAGAAGTTGAAAGCGTGTCTATGGATTTGGCCATCCTTAGACAAAATAAAGACTAATGTCGAAGCATCGGTCACACAACTTGGAACTCTTGTCAATCGTTCCTTAGAAAAGCTAAACGCTTTGGGAACATTGCGAGATGAGTTAAAAGGACTCCAAAAAGATCTCAAAACCGCTATCGACGTTATACGCCTCGAGATGCAAGCCATGATCCAAGAGGAGATCATAACGCTGCGGAGAGAGGTAGACGACAAGATCCAAAACCTTCACAAAAACATTGCTGAGTTGGAAGAAAAAATGAACGACGCTAATAAGGCAAAACCAAAAGCATGTCTGGGGGTCCATGCAAGTAAGTCATCTCAACACTTTAAATACGCAAGAAACTCCCAAAACACAAGAAAAACATAACATCAAAAAGCTCCCAAACAAGAGAAAGAAAAGATCCACAACCGCAAACCCAGAAAAGAAGTCGGAAGAAGGACTTCAACTCGTCAACATGGTGGTAAACGGGAGAACCGTTAAAGCACTAGTTGACATAGGAGTAAGCCATAACTTCATCTCAATAGGTGAAGCAATAAGACTCGGTGTTCGAGTAACAAAACAAAACGCAACGATGAAGACCAAAAACGGACCCATCCAACCAACACTAGGGATGGCCTACGGAGTCAAAACCATAATCGGCAAATGGAAAGGTAAGATTGACCTTTCCATGGTGCCAATGAAAGAACACGACTTCGTGCTTGGCCATGATTTCTTCGAAAAGGAACAGGCCTTTCTCATTCCGTTTGCAAACAAATTTTGCATCATAGACGGAAACCAAGTTCATAAATGAATACAGACGGACACTGGCCGTCAAGGTATGTCAATAACATCAATACAACTAGAGGTTGGTTCTAAGAAAAGATCAACTAGTCATTCATCAAAGAGAGGCATAACCCAAAATCGCAACGAGGACGTTACGAATTTAGGTGGGGGAGAATGTCACGATCCGCCTAAATACACAATTTTTTTCGCGAGTTCTGGAAGGTTCCGGAACACTAAAGATGCGTCTAGGGCTACCCGGAAGTTTCCGGAACAGCCTACAAGTTGCTGGAACATCTTGGCACCATCGGAAGACTCTAGATCAGCCAAGAACACTCTACAATGACCATGAAAACACTCAGAAGTCATGGATATTTTCAAGGAACTCTCTAGAATTCAGCTCATAAATATCCTAGATATTTGTATGGAATTCTCTAGAACTAGTATGAACTAGTATAAATAGGTGATGAAGGTCTAATTTTGAGATCACCCCACATAACCCCCTCATAACTTATTCATAACTAACTTCATGTAAACACTTTGTACTTCTAACTTTGTTCAAGTAATACATAACCATCTTTGGTGTAGTATTGAACTAAAAAATCATACTTGTGATCCTCACAAACAAAGACTTCCGCTGCTATACATAACCAAATCCATCCAAAAGGCTGAACTTAGAAGTATTCTAAGTGCCGCACGAGAGTTCAAGAATAACTCCATGACACTTAACTATTTATATGACCCGAAATCTTCTCGGTGCGGTATCAAAAAACCCAAAAATCCGATCCATTTTCTTTCGGATCCCGCGTCCAAGAAAGATTGTGTGTATTAGAATGATTCCCTCCCAAAATCACCCTCTACCTCCACCATTACATGCCACATCACCCTCTAGCTCCACCCCCACATGCCACATGGCTCAAATCCATTTTATTTATATATATGTATAGATTCAAGGTAGGGTTTATAATCAAGATTTTGTGTTAGTTTCCTTGATAAATATATAGTTGGCATAACCGTGAGTTTGTGTTTTCCGATTAAATCTTCTACTATAATAAAACAAAAGTTTCTACTGCCACGTGTCATCACATGAAGCCCCTCTCATTAAATCCTATTTTTTTTTATAAAAACTAAAGTCACATAGATAAATACAAAGGAGATGGTCGACAAAATATCTCCTTCTCTCTTCCTGCAGGTATGTTAAACACACTCAAACTCAGACCAGAACCAACAAACAAAAAGTTAAACATGAAAGAGGTAATCAGATTTCAAAATTCAAATGGATTTCAAACACCCGCCTCTAAATTCCCCCTTCATTTAAAAGACAAAAACCCTAATCAGATTTCAAAATACAGATCTCTTTCATGGTTCTCTTTCTCTCTCTCTCTCTCTCTCTCTCTCTCTCTCTCTCTCTCTTATGGCTCTATTAGGGTTTTTGAAATTCTTATTGTGGTTCTAATCAAATCAAGAGGTTAATATACGTATCTATCTAATATAATAAAAGAAACCAACTTTTGAACACTTGTCATTCATTTAAGGTATCCTTAAATGTATACTTATCTTATATTAACTAAATAAATAATAAATTAATATTAAATCTTGTCATACTTTAATAAAATGTTATCCTCAAATCTAAATTGTTAATTTAGTATATTTTTAAAACAAATACCTCTCTTTCCAACTTATCTTATATTAAATATATAAATAATAAATTAATATTAAATGTTATCCTAATTTATTAAAAATATAATTTTTTTATTATTTGGTATACAAAATTATATTTTATTCAACTCGCGTAAAACGGAGGGTTTTTAAAAATATAATTTTTTTTTTATTATTTACTATTCAAAGTTACATCTATATAACCCGTGTAATACACGAACTTTTAAAGATATAATTTTTTTATCATTTGCTATGTAAAATTAGATTTAAGGATATAACTTTTTTATTATTTGGTAGATTTTTCAACCCGACTATACACGGATTTTTTAAAGATACGACGTTTTTAGTATTTAATATACAAAATTACATTTATGTAATCTGTGTAATACACATGGTTTTCAAAGATACAACTATTTTTTAGATCTATTCAACACGTGTAATATACAGGGTTTTTAAGTATGTAATTTTTTTATTATTTGGTAGATTTATTCAACCCGATTATACACGGGTTTTTTAAAGATACGACGTTTTTAGTTTTTAATATACAAAATTGCATGTATTTAATCTGTGTAATACACATGATTTTTAAAGATATATTTTTTTTTATTATTTGATATATAAAATTACATTTATTTAACCCGTACAATATACGGGGTTCATAAAGATATAAGTTTTTATTATTTAATATATAAAATTATAGTTATTCAACCCGTGTAATACACGAGGTTCTAACCTATTACTATATCATATCCATTATAAGATGATCCTTCAAAAATAATGGTTTGGCACATATATAGTTTAGTGGTGTATTAGGGAATCTCATATCCATTATGATATGATCCTTTATCATATATGATGAGCATGAGTGTTACACGTAAGTAATAGCATAATACGACTATAGCTATGTGGCAAAGTGGGCAAGTTGGATGGGTTTGGGTAATGGGTGAAGATGGGTTTGAGTTAGGATCGATATAGGTCTAGATAGGTATTTTTTTTTTTAAATGGTTGGATAGGTAATGGGTGAAGATGAGTTTGGGTTAGCATAGGTTTGGGTTAAGATCGGTTATAAAAAAACAAAAAAAAAATTCTAAAAAATATAAAAAATCAAAAAATTCCTAAAACATAAAAAAAAATTCTAAAAAATAAAAAAAAAATTCTAAAATATCAAAAAAAAAATTAAAAATTCTAAAAAACCATAAAAATTCTAAAAAATCCAAAAAAAATCAATAATTAAAAAATTATTAAAAGTCATAAAAAATCTAAAAAGTCAAAAAAAATCTAAAAACACAAAAAATTCTAAAAAAAAATTCTAAAAAATCAAAAAAATTCTAAAAAAATCTAAAAAATCATAAAATGTCTAAAAAATAAAAAAAATCACAAAAATTCTAAAAAAGCATAAAAATCTAAAAAATAAAAAAGAATCTAAAAAAGAGCAAAATAAATAAAAAAAATAAAAAATTCTAAAAATCCTATTTTTAATTTTTTAGAATTTTTTGATTTTTTATATTTTTGAATTTTTTTAGAATTCTTTTTAATTTTATGATTTTTTTTTTGTTATTTGAATTTTCATGGATTTTTGAAAATTTTTATTTTTATGATTTGTTTTTTTTTTTCGTTTTTTAGAATATTTTTTTGGTTTTTTTATAGTTTTTTTTTTAGAATTATTTTGATTTTTTATGAGTTTTTTATTTTTTATAATTTTTATGATTTTTTATAATTTTTATGATTTTTTAGATTTTTTTTATTTCTTTAGAATTTTTTTTTATTTTTTAGAATTTGTTGATTTTTTTTTTTTTTTTTTTTTTGTGATTCTTTTGATTTTTTAGAATTTTTTGGATTTTTTAGAATTTTTATGATTTTTTGTAGTTTTTTTATTATTTATATATTTTATCTTTTATGATTTTTTTTTATTTTTTGGAATTTTTAGAATTTTTTAGAATATTTTAATTTTTTGGAATTTTTAGATTTTTTATGATTTTTTAAAATGTTTTAAAATTTTTATGACTTTTTAGATTTTTTTATTGTTTTTAGAATTTTTTTATTTTTTAGTGTTTTTATTTTTTATGATTTGTTTTATTTTTTAGATTTTTTAGAATTTTTATGATTTTTTAGAATATTTTTATTTTTTAGATTTTTTTATTTTTTAGATTTTTTTTAGATTTTTTAGATTTTTTTTATTTTTTAGAATCTTTTGGAATTTTTATATTTTTTATGATTTTTTAGAATTTTTTTATTTTTTACGATTTTTTTATTATTTTTAAGATTTTTATTATTTTTAAACGAAGAACGACGGGGGAGTACTACGGAAGATATCTACGTGTAGTAGTCAGTTTAGTGATTTTATCGTATACCCATCCTAACCCGTTTGGGTTTTATCTCATACCCATCCTGACCTACTCTTTTTTTTTATCCACCACTTCATAACACATCCTAACCTAGTGACTAATTTTGTTTAGCCCGTCTTAACACATCTTAAAATTTAAAATACTCATATTAACCCATAATAGAATGGATGAGTTTATTTTGCCAGTTCTAGTTATAACTACATTCAATTCATAGGTATATCTAGAATATATGACTGAATAGACAAAACATATATTTGAAAAACAAGCCCGAACCCAACACTTGAAACATTCAAGACTACTATTCAGGAGTGGAGTAAATTTTGAAAAGCTTTATGGGTATATAAGACGGGTATTGTATTAATGATTCCCAGCTCGATTATTTGCAACTTACTTAGTCATTTATTCGACCCTGTACTTTTAAACATTTATTTTTTGTTCGAGTGAATTGCAAGTTTTGTCCTTTATCTTTAGGCCTCTTTGCAGGCGGTGTCCTTTATGTTTAAAGTTGGCGAGTTTTGTCCTTTATGTTTAAAAATCAAGCATGTTTTACCCTTTGGGCCTAACCCAGTCTGTTTTCCCAGTTAAATTTGATCACGTGCATGTCATGTGAGGGTAATTGTGTCATTTAATGTGCACCCTGAGCATTTACCCCCAATTTAAATAACCCAAACCCTAATTCTTCCTATTCCTCCAAATCGATCATCATCAATTGTTCATCATCTGAATAACAGCTAGGTTTAACATCATTTCTCCAGCCTCCACTAACCGAACATTCTAGAACCCACCTCTCAACCGTCATCTCCGCAGCATGTACACCCATCTGATAACCATCAAATAACATCCATGGAGCAATCAAGTGAGCATTCTGATTCAGAATCACATACACAACACAATCAGCATGACAACCAAGAAGCCAGTAGCACAACCAGCAATGTTCCAAACACACCAGGGGATTGCTCGATTACAGAAAGGAGTCCTGGAGTTCATTTTGGGTCGTGTAACGAGAATGTGAAGAAACCGAAAAGGATGTATATAAAGTCAACTGATATGAAGAAACTCAAAGTCAACGGTATGCCACCACAGAAGCAGACAGTTAGAAGGAGGTGTCTTAGAGGTCTGTTCATGGAGTTGAGCGAGTCTGACCCAAATGATCCACATACGCCTAGGCGTCATGGCTGCCGTGAAGAAGAAGATGATGGAGGAATATGGTGACAGTGAAGAAGAAGATGATGGTGAGAATGTGAAAGTGAGAGTGAGTTTTCAGCTGGTTTGTTTTCAGACTTTTATTGTTGACTATTTTGGGGGAATCTTCAGCATTTGTGAATGGGCACATTAAATGACACAACTACCCTCATGTGACATGCACGTGATCAAATTTAACTGAGAAAACAGACTGGGTTAGGCCCAAAGGGTAAAACATGCTTGATTTTTAAACATAAAGGACAAAACTCGTCAACTTTAAACATAAAGGACACCGCCTGCAAAGAGGCCTAAAGATAAAGGACAAAACTTGCAATTCACTCTTTTTTGTTCATATGTAATAAAACTCCCAACAAGTAACTTTTAACAAACTAATGAGTATACCTGATAAGCTACGGGTATTGAGTAATCGACCGAATACAAGACACAGTTTTACAATCATATACTTGACTAATATTACCAATATTGGTCTTAAATCCGGTGTATTGATATCTATAACCTTAGTTCATGGTTGTGTATACTTCATATTAGCTTACTTTCTTAGAAAGAGATTTAAAATACATAATAATCACACCGAATTTGATAATTATAGCAAAGATTATTCTTACACCAAAATACCAAAGTAGCTTAATGTCCATGCATAGATGGGAAATGTTCCATGTTTTTTAAGATCTTAACATGTCAACAAAGGTGTAAACTATGGAGTTTTGCAATTTGCAATAAAAAACAATTTTGGAACCAATATGAGCAACATTAAGTGGACCATAATGTTTTTTTTTTTTTTTCTTTTTTACTAGAAGAACTTTCAGGTCCAGGTAAATAAAATAAAATCAAATGAAATAAAAAGTTGTTTATATCTTTTAGTATAAAGATTTTTTATTACACCATTTAGGAATTGAAACTTTAAAGAGAGGTGGCATTATTATTATTATTATTATATTTAACATTCATTTCTCCACCCAACCCTCCTTGATTATAAATTTTGTCCTCTCTTCCATCTCCATATGCAACACCTTCTTCAACAATCTCATTCTCTCTCTCTCTCCCTCTCTCTAGATCAGCCATGGCTGTTGCAGGTTGTTCTATGAACATGCATCTCACTTCATCTCCATACATCACAATCCCACCACTCCACAAACTCACAAGAAAATTAAATCGCTCGTTTCGAATTAACGCGTCTTCTGCGGCCAATCCAGAGGCCGAAGACGTGAAGTTGACAGTGAACAAGGATACAACGAGTAGGAAAATAGATTTCTCGGGCGACAAACCCAAGACACCATTGCTTGACACCATAAATTATCCTGTCCACATGAAAAACCTCTCCACAAAGGTTGGTTGTTTGTTTGTTTGTTATAACAACATGTTAAGAGTTAGTTACTGCTTGTCTTACTTGTACGTTGTGCATAATTCGTTGTTGTTTTTTCAGGATCTAGAACATTTGGCAGCCGAACTGCGAGTTGATATAGTGTATTCAGTGGCGAATACAGGTGGCCATTTGAGTTCAAGTTTAGGAGTGGTGGAATTGGCTGTGGCTTTGCACCATGTTTTCAACACGCCAGAGGATAGGATCATATGGGATGTTGGTCACCAGGTGAAATTATGACAGATTTACTAAAACTTATTATAATTAATTAATTTGATGATGATTTTGGGAAATGTGTTGAATTTAATTTTTGAAAAAAAAAAAAAAAAAACAGGCATACCCACATAAGATTCTGACAGGGAGAAGGTCAAAGATGCACACCATGAGGAAAACATCAGGGTTAGCTGGTTTTCCTAAAAGAGATGAGAGTGTTCATGATGCTTTTGGTGCAGGACATAGTTCCACAAGCATCTCTGCCGGCCTAGGTAATCTATAATTTAATATTACACCAATATTCACCACTTCAAACTCTTCATTTTAATAAATACTATGTTTGACTAACGTCGTTTTTATTTTTGGGTGTTTAAAACTAATTCCTGATAAAGTTTCGGTCAAATGACTGTTTTATACTTTAATGGAAGCTTTAAAATTTGGGTGTTTAAAACTAATTCATGATAAAGTTTCGGTCAAATGACTGTTTTATTCTTTAATGGAAGCTTTAAAAAATTAGTATAGAGCTCAAATTTCTTTCAAACGAAAGCCACATAACTCAAAACTGTAACTTTATAAACTTAGATCTTTAAAGTGTAATTTAAGCGTAACTCAAAACTCTAACTTTTTAAACTTAAATCCTAAAAGTGTAATTTAAGTCAAACCTGAGAGAATCAACTATAAATATGATAAACTAGAATCGAGCCCCCTACATTGCAGAGAGGGGGCGTCCGCGGGGGTGTAAAAACATCCTAGGTAGCAAGCCAACGACAACCAAAACTGGAAAAAAAACGTACAACAAAATAACGACTTTATAACACCCAATAAATAAAATATAAAGGAACTCGAATTTATACGGACCGAGAAGGGGGAGTAAAACTGCCAAGCCAACAACGACCAAAAACTAGAAAAAAAATGTAAAAGAAACACGAATTTATAACAAGTGACTCGGAGTCAAACTGATACAATATAGAGTTTTAGAAAGCCGTAGTTAAAAGTAACCATTTTAAAAATTTAAGGAAAAGAAGATAAAACTCTACGCTTAAAAGACAAAAAGAAAATACTTAAGTGTTAAACTTGATCATCAAACAAAACTCGACGAAAATCAAAAGTAACAAAAATGACTGTTTCTAAAGGGGTGGGGTGCTTCACTTTTTATCACTCACCACACCTAAAGAGCTTACGCCACATCATCGAACTTTACTAATAGTGATGAATTTTAGTGGGATGCCCATCACTAGTGATGGGGTGCCGGTATCATCTTCTTCCTCATCATCCAATCGTCCTCTCAACAACTTTCAAAGATTTTCACACGTGGTCACCACAATGCGTTGTCACCACCACGCGTGGTCACCTTCGGTGGCGACAGTGCTCCACGCGTTAAGACCCAACCACTACGTAGCGCCCCGCCTGCCCTAAGACCTATTAATAAAATATTGTATTGCGTAAGATAGTGAATAATGTAAGATCGTTAATAATAATAAATATATGTTATTTCTAAGTGAAAAAAACAATATGGTTCAAGAAGAATCTTAACTTTTATGATTCTCATACAACTAGTTTTTTGTCTTATTATATATATATATATATATTTTTCATTATCTGTTTTTTTAAGTAACAAATGTGTCAAATAGATATTGCGTAAGATAGTGAATAATGTAAGATCGTAAATAATAATAAATATATGTTATTTCTCAGTCGAAAAAAACAATATGGTTCAAGAAGAATCTTAACTTTTATGATTCTCATACGTGTTATATTACTAATTACTAAATATATAATAACATTTATGGTAGACTCTTGTCTAGAGTGTATTATTAAGAATGAAATATTATTTACAAATTTGTCACTAATATTTTATCACCTCACCTAGCCAATTTTCGCTACCACCAAACTTTTTTTTTTTACTTAAAGTTTATTTTACCTCCTTGAGTAAATTCCTTTATAAGTCTATGTGTTTTAGTAGTTTAAACCATTTGAGTTCAAACTTAAAAAGCTTAACCGCTCATTTTATAACGTTTTGAGTCCTTGTGTTTTATTTGTTTTAACCACTTGAGTCCAAAATCAAAGTACAAGTGTTCGAAAAATTGGACTCAAAAGCGGTAGAGACTCACGGCATTAAACTTTTTGATTTTGGATTCAAGTGGTTAAAAGCATTAACACATAGGGACTCAAAAGTAGTTTGCTCTACCTCTTTAAGTTTTAAATTTGTCACCTTTGTCCCTTCATTTTCTAAAAGTTTCTTTTGACCCCTCGACTTTCTAATACTTGTCGGTATAATTTCGAGTTCAATTATGTTTTACATCGTGTGAGTTACTTGGTGTGATAAATCTGTGTTTTTCTTTAACGTTTTTCCCGGTTTTGGTTGTTTTTGACTTGCCACTTAGCACGGTTCTACCCCTAGATGTTGGTAGCACGGTTTACGCCCTCGCCCCGCAACACGGGACTTAAAACTAGCTAGTTAATTATAAAAGTTGCATACTATTTTAGTAATTCTAAGAGAATTCACATCCCTTTCATCTTTTTTACCCTATAATTTCACTAAAAACTAGGGGGCGGCAATTCTTGACATGACCCATTAATCGACCCGAACCCGACACGAAAAAAACAGGTTTGGGTCGACTAACACAACCCGTTTAAAAAAATGGGTCGGGTTCGGGTTGACCCGTATTAAAAACCAGTCGGGTTCAGGTTGACCCGTATAAAAAAACGGGTTAACCCATTAACCCGTTTAACTATTTTATTTAGAAAAAAAATCTTTTATATTTTTTTTTTCTGCTTCTATTTTACATAATTAGTTATAATAATGTTAATTTTAATACATTATATTATTTATTTGTCACACTCATACTTATCATTAAATATGTTATCGATAACCCGCTTAAAACCCAATAACTCGTTTATAAATCATCAGCTAATTATATGACTCATTTCAAAATATGGGTTAAACGGGTCGGGTCGGGTTGACCCAAATTTATATGGGTCGGGTTAGGGTTGAAATCTTTGACCCGAATAATAATATGGGTCGGGTTCGGGTTGAATATTTCAACCCGCCAATCCGCAACCCGTCAACCCGACATGATTGACACCCCTACTAAAAACTACATTTTCTCTTCCTTTTCAATTAAATAATATTTTTTATACTTTTTTCATTACCTTTTCTTTCTCATCTACTCACAACCAATTTCAAAATATATGAAAAAATTATAGAGAGTGAATATTGTCCACTCAAATTTACAGATGAAAAATAATATTTTCTCTCTCCTCTATAATCACTTTTCATAATATAAAAAGTCCCCTCACAGAATTTGGGTACGGATTGTGAATGCTCCAACTCTAACTTACTGGACAAAGTATATTAAATTGATAATAAAAAATCACAATCGCGACTTTTATTTGACCAGTGTCGTTGGCGTGTTAAATATTTATTTATTTATTATTTATAAAGTATATTAAATTGATAATAAAAAATCACAATCTGAGAAACTTTTATTTGACCAGCGTCCTTTGCGTGTTAAATATTTATTTATTTATTTTTTATAATAGTGTTGTTGCGGGGCGTGTAACCGAACAACGGCCAAACTGGTAAACACGTAAAATAAAAACACGAAAATCTAACATCAAGTGACTCATGTGATGTAAAATGTAGACAAAGTCGAATTTAAGCCGACACGTATTAGAAAGTCAAGGCGTAAAAACCTGAGAGACCAAATGTGACCACCAAACAACATGCCAAGTATCAAGCGAACGACGACCAAATCTAACAAAAGCGTAAAACAAAAACTAATAAAAAACTAAACCTTTGTGACAAATTATAAAAAAAAAAAACAAAGTTTGTTATAAAAATTATAAAATTTACTATGAAAAAAATGCAAAAAAGAAGAATGACAAAAGTACGATTCCTTAACATGTTATGAATTAATACATATTAATGGGATTCTCGTGCATTTTGATGTGGCCTTTTGTCGTTATTAGTCTGGTTCATTACAGTACTAGTACGACATCGGCACCCGACATAGCAATCGTTGCCAATCGACATGTTTTTTAAATCGATTGAAAACCCATAAAATCGAATACCCATACCGATACCGGTCCGTTACGATACCAGTATCGTACAGACACTTGATATAGCTTACGATACAAAAATACTTTATTGCAAATATTACTTTGTGTTCAATGAATTTTATACCGCCAGGTCGAGAATTCTATAAAAACGAATACAGTACCGTTACCGATACTGTTTGGTTGGTATATGATCGGTTTGTGATGATAAAAAAATCAACTATATATGACATGTTCGAATACCGATGTTTAGTCGGTATATATTTTGTTTGTGATGATAAATAAAATCAACTATATATGATTCGTTTGAATATCGATGTTGTTTGGTCGGTATATGTCCGGTTTGCGATGATAAAAAAACCAACTAAATATGACTCTTTCGAGTAGAACTTTTATCGAATCATACACAATAATAGGCACACGATGGCGTTAATAATAATAAAAAAAACTATACCGATGCTATACAGTACCGGTACCGATGTTGTTCAGACAGTATCGGTAATATTAAAAAAAGAAAATCATTCAAATTTAAAATTAAAGAAATACGTTTAAGGTTAAAAGTAAGTAATAGTAACAGTAATAGCAGTAATAATAATAATAATAATCTATTGTAATATTGAAACGATAAAAATATGAAAAAATGAAACTATATATATTATTATGAAAATCAAATTACGTTTATTAAAAAGTAAACTGTATATATTATTATAAAAATCAATGTAGTATTCATACTCACTTTTTATCACATTATTTATCATTTTATGATATTTTATCATACTAAAAAGAAACTATATATGTTATTATAAAAATCAAATTACTATTCATACTCACTTTTTGTCAGTTATTTATCATTTTATCATACAAGTCTTGTTTTAATTTATATGCAATGAATGCTATGATCCTTGAACTCGTCTTTTTCTCGATCTTATTAAATAATAGGTATGGCTGTCGGAAGAGATTTATTAGGGAAGAACAACAATGTGATATCAGTTATTGGAGATGGCGCAATGACGGCAGGACAAGCATACGAGGCTATGAATAATGCAGGCTTCCTTGATGCGAATCTAATCGTTGTGTTAAACGATAACAAGCAAGTTTCATTACCTACAGCCACCTTGGACGGACCAGCAACCCCCGTCGGAGCTCTCAGTAGCGCGTTATCCAAATTGCAAGCCAGTACCAAGTTTCGTAAGCTTCGTGAAGCTGCCAAGGTGATTATATATAATTATGATAAGTGTTTGTGTGTCACATAAACTAGTTTCATATTTAGAATAGATTTGAGTTTTATATACGTATATACACACATACATATATAGTATTAATTAATTTTGACATCATCAGCTAAGATGAACATTTTAATGACCTGTCTGGTTTGACACTAAATATTCACACATTGTTTAATCCATTAATGTATAATTTTTGCCTTTTATGGGGGGGGGGGGGGGGGGTTTGAAACATGTATAGAGCATCACTAAGCAAATTGGACCTCAAGCTCATGAAGTGGCCGCAAAAGTTGATGAATATGCGAGGGGTATGATTAGTGCTAGTGGGTCAACTTTATTCGAAGAGCTTGGTTTATACTACATTGGTCCAGTTGATGGTCACAACATTGAAGATTTAGTGTCTATTTTTGAGAAAGTTAAGTCGATGCCAGCCCCTGGACCTGTTTTGATTCATATCGTGACTGAAAAAGGGAAGGGTTACCCTCCCGCTGAGGCAGCTGCTGACAGAATGCATGGTAAGCAAGCAAAACAGGTGTCAATATACAGGCACACTTAACCAAATATATATAATTGATGAACTAATATATGCCCTCAATTAATTATTCAGGAGTTGTGAAGTTTGATGTTGCAACGGGAAAACAGTTGAAGACAAAATCCCCCACACTCTCGTATACTCAGTACTTTGCAGAAGCACTTATAAAAGAAGCCGAGGTAGATAACAAGATTGTAGCTATACATGCAGCCATGGGAGGCGGGACCGGACTTAATTACTTCCAGAAGCGGTTTCCTGAACGTTGTTTTGACGTTGGCATCGCCGAACAACATGCAGTTACTTTTGCAGCCGGTTTAGCAGTCGAAGGTCTTAAGCCATTTTGTGCCATCTACTCGTCGTTTTTACAACGAGGCTATGATCAAGTAAGCACTTCATTTCTTATAAGTAACAACTGATAACATGTTACTATCAACTGAACCAATAACTGTCCTGATAACCGATAACTGACAAGTGGATATGATAAATATCAGGTGGTGCATGATGTTGATCTTCAGAAGTTACCAGTTAGATTTGCGATGGATAGAGCGGGTTTAGTTGGGGCAGATGGACCGACGCATTGTGGAGCATTTGACATAACCTACATGGCGTGCCTGCCAAATATGGTAGTGATGGCTCCATCAGACGAAGCCGAACTGACTCACATGGTTGCCACGGCTGCAGCCATTGATGACAGGCCGAGTTGCTTTAGATTCCCAAGAGGAAACGGCATTGGAGTAGAGCTTCCTCCTTTTAACAAAGGAGTTCCCATTGAGGTTTGTTCTTGACTTAGACTTTTTCGGTCATCACAAGCTAGTTTTTATTTAATAAATGATATCAAATCCTTAAAATTCCTTTACAATTAAAAGTTTTTAATTAAATTTACACATTGACCAAATCAGTTGTGATGTTAAATGTGCGATAAATTTTTGAAAATTGAATTTGAAATTTGTTCGTTTGACTTTGACTAGGTCGGTAAGGGAAGAGTCCTACTTGAAGGAACTAGAGTTGCAATATTGGGATATGGTTCCATAGTTCAAGAATGTCTAGGTGCAGCTACCTTGCTTCAAGAACATAACGTTTCTGCAACAGTAGCCGATGCCCGGTTTTGCAAGCCGTTAGATGTAGAACTAATCAGAAGATTAGCCAACGAGCACGAAATCTTACTGACAGTAGAGGAAGGCTCGGTTGGTGGTTTTGGATCACACGTCGCTCACTTTCTGAGCTTAAATGGCCTTTTAGATGGAAAACTCAAGGTTAAATTTGCCCCAAAACATGTTTGTTTTAATATGATATCATTTAATGTAAACTAATAACAACTATGGTATTGATTATTTGCAGCTTAGAGCAATGACTCTACCTGATAGATATATTGATCATGGAGCGCCGCGAGATCAGCTTGAAGAAGCCGGTCTTTCTTCGAAACATATTTGTTCAACACTTTTATCGCTCTTGGGAAAGCCTAAAGAAGCACTCCAGTACAAGTCAGTAATGTAAGCAGCCAATGGAGGATTAGTATTGGCTTCAGAATATATATATATATATTTACATATGTATGTGTGTGTGTGGATGCATATTTCTATATATATATTGTTCATGAATTTTTAAAATGTAATAAAATGTTTCAGCAGAACTTTACTCAACAGTAGATGTTTGAGTGAAGCTTTTTCTTAAAGGGTCACATATTATTTTCATGCATTTTGCTGAAATGATTGTTGTGTTTCATCCAATTTTATTGCACAAGTTGGGAATTAACTCCCTGAGTTAGGGAGGTCTCGACAGCCAGACGTAATAAGAAAAAAATGGCTGTAGCATTTCGACCTGCAATCCGTTGTTGAGTTGAACCTATCTACATTTTCTGCTTTTACTTGCATCTAGTGGTGGACCATGGAATTGTTTACTTGTCACACCCCAACCGATGACGGAAACATCGGGGTGCGAGCACTAAGCGTTCAGATTGCTCACGAGATTCCATAACACTAATAATTTCATTATAGATTAAATAGGTTTCATGCAAAATTTGGTGCTGTTTGTTTTTTCTGCACGAAAACCTCTTCTGCTGCAGGCCACATCTGCAGGCATCTGCAGGAGAAGAGGTGGACCAAATGTCTTCAGTCTGCAAGGAAAAGAGGGTTTGTTTTTTTTTTTTTTATATAAAACCTCTTCTTCTAGGTTTAGAACACACACCACACAACAATCTGCACCTCCACTCTCTCTCTCCTCTCTCTCTAGTCTACAATCTGCACCACCGCCATCATCACCACCGCCAGCACTTCACCACCGCCATCATCACCACCGCCATCATCACAACCACCGTCACCACCTCCGCCTTCACACCTCCACCTCCACCGCCATCATCACAACCACCGAGCCTGCAACGAATTGAACAAAACGACCGTCACCACCTCCGCCTTCACACCTGGCCGGAGATTGAACCGAATAAACAATTGATGATGATGAGGGTTTTCGATTTAGGGTTTTCGATTTTAGGGTTTTCGATTTGGGGGTTTTGTTTGTGATGTTGTTGATGATGATGATTTGGGGTTCGATTTGATGATTTGGGGGTTCGATTTGATGATTTGGGGTTCGATTTGATGATTTGGGGGTTCGATTTGGGGTCGGAGCAGGGGTTCCGAGGTGGAGGTGGTGGCGGAGCAGTGGCGGAGCAGTGTCGGAGGTGGAGGTGGTGCCAAGAAGAGGTAAACCTCTGCTTGGAGAAGCTTACCTCTCATCACTTCCCCAAGAAGAGGTTGGGGAGAGGTAAAAAGCACTTCTCGAAAAAAAAAAACAAACACTCTTCTGAGGCTAAACCTCTTCCCGCGTCTGCACGGTGCAGACAGAAGAGGCCAGGAAGCTCTTCTTCCAAAAAACAAACACCACCTTTGTCTAAAACATCTACACAACCACAAATTTCGAATACAACCACAATAGTCTTTGATTCAAACTCTAGAGTTAAACTAGGTGAGTTTCTAAGCATCGACCCTAGCTTGTTTTCCATAGTTCCAGCATCTATCAGCCTGCAACATGTATTAAAATAGAGTCAGTACAAAATGTACCGTCGAGTATACAAGTTTGAATACTAACATAAATAGATTAAAACAACTCATATCCACGTGTAAAATGTAACAAAAATAGTTTCAGCCATGCTAGTGTTCGCAGTCCAACAAGTGATAGCCCAAGTATCCCGATGCTTTGTTGTTTTCCTAAGTCTCAAGGAAAACTAGAATCCTCCTAACAATACCCCCGAGAATAATGGGGAGGTGCATCTCCTATAGCGCTACTATTGTTAAGGGTGGAGGGTATAGGAAGCGGGGAGTGAGTGATTGAGTGGGAGTCACCGATCGGTGACCACCCCCACATGTTTGAGTCACCGAAATTTTGACAATTTTCGGTGTATATTCACCGATTTGGGAAGAGGAGGGAAGGAGGAGGGAGGGAGGTTTAATGGTGGGTCCCAACCCCTTTAGTTCCAACATTTTTATAAAAAGGTTTACTAGTTCATGTTTCTTTATTGTTTTCAAACAATTAACTAACTAGGTTAATTATTCCTAGTTACTTTACCCTCGGTTATGACCAACCCATGTTTATATATATATACGTATATATATATACGTATATATATATATGTATACATATATACATATAACTTTATATTCTTGGGGTGTTACATAGATGATAGTGGTGGAATGGTGGCAAGTGTGAGAGAAATGGTTTGCCAAGGGATGGATTATAATTAAACCAAGCTGTGACACCTGTGCCTCCATGACCATCAAAACAAATACCAAACCAATGAAATATTGTATTTCATACTTGGGATTTGTATAAATATGTGTGTCATTTGCACATATCAATTCTTGTTCGATTTCGAGCTCTAAATCGCTTTCTGGAAGGTTATACGCGAGCTGATGCGTAAATATAACCACTTTAATGCAAAAAACACTCTGGAACATCAATATATGCTTAACATACCTTAAATAACCTTTACATAACTTAGAAATAAGTTTTGAAGGCTTTGGTATGGCAAAATCAAGTTTATTCGCTTATAGGGACTAAATTCGACAAGCTGCGAAAGTATGCCGAACATTCCGGAACATGATCATAAGTTAAAAATACCCTAAATATCCTTTACATAGCTTAGAAATATGCTTTGAAGGGTTCGGTATGCTAAAATAAACTTTTTGGTCATTCAGGCACTAAAATCGTCAAAAAGTGCATAAGTTTGCATTTTCGCGCATAACTTACGTTCTGAATACATCCGGACATCCAAAAATTTATGTAATCATTCAAATATTTTATTTTAGTGATTGGTATGCTAAAACTTCATTCTTTTCGCAATTTGGATCGTTTTCGAGTCCGTTACGACTTCCGTCGTAATTAACCGAACAACGTAACTGTACGGCCAAACGAACCGACATCCGGCATATTTTTGAGCATATTTTAAGTTCCCTATACTTTAACTTCATTTTAGAGTCTTGAAATGAGGTTAACAGGGCTTAAACGTGTCAAAATGCATCAAAAATCAAGTTCGGAGACTCAGGGGCCTGTTCTGCCATTTTGTGAAACTATCTGCCAGCAAACCAGGTCCTTACAGACCGTATGGGTGTGTTTACGGTCCGTAAGCCCTTCCCAGATCAGCAGACTTCATTTTTTTAAAACCCAGCTGCTCCCATGGTTTTGCACATGGTTTCTTCCATTCTATGGACTGGTTTTGGATGCCTCTAGGTTTACAAAACAGTGGGTGCACATGTACGATCAAGATTGAAGCTCGGATTTCAAGAAACAAACTTAACATGTCACACCCCAACCGATGGCGGAATCATCGGGGCGCGGCACTAGGCGAATCAGATTGCTCAAGAGAATCCATAACAACTATGTTGCGATAATATTTAATACATTCGTTATCCTATACTAACAAATAATACAATCACATAAATTATCACGGATTTCTTGTCCTCTCGAACAATACAAATCCGACAACCTAGATTTTAGTTGAGTTTCTAGACTTCCTAGCTTGATTTGATATAGTCTGCGATCTAACCTGCAACATACGTTAAAATATTTGTCAATACAAAAGTATTGGCGAGTATACAGGTTTAAATAGTATAGCATAATAGATTACAAGTGCTGCGAATTTCCACATGCATAAACGTAATACACCACATATATACTCACAAAACTGATACTACCAACTAAGTCCTCGATGCTCGAATGTACGATGGCATAACTAGACCCCGTCGGGCGCAATAGTACTATACTAGTCTTGGTGGGACGTCGCGAGTATAAGTCCTAGCACATATGCAACTAGCATCACGTATATCTATGCATAGCAGTTATTCGCAAGTGATAGCTCGATTGATTGAATATTTCGTTTGATAAGCTTGATTTGTTAGAAACGTATGTTACACCCAAAATTCGATTTAAAAAGGGGTCAAGTATACTCACAGTGCGTATTTAGCGGGATTACAACTTGTTTGAGTCGGTTGCGAGTACGTCTGAAATGATCCTTGAAGAAATAGAGTAAACGATGTACGGTTAAACGAGATTATCTTGAAAAGTTACTCGTTAGGTCAATTGGTCCTCATCCGTACGGATTGACTTGTTGTCCGTCCGGATGACAAGCCATCCGTGCGGATGATGTGTCATACGTGCGGACAGTGGTCCGTGCGGATGAGCGATGCGTGCGACTGGCAGTGTTGTGCGTGCGGATGAGTGTGCGCGCGGATTGACTTTGTCATCCGTGCGGGCTGAGTGTGCGCGCGGATTGACATTGTCATCCGTGCGGACTTGTGCCATCCGTGCGGACTGACCTGTTGTCCGTGCGGACTGACATGCTGTCCGTGCGGACTGACATGCTGTCCGTGCGGACTGACATGTCATCCGTGCGGGCTGACTTGTCTGTTTCGCACCCTGAGCACTGTTTCGAGTGTTTAACGGAAGGAATACGTTCGTTTTCACTAGGGTAGTGTAATTTCGCGCTAACACTTGAAGTTCCGTCAATTCCGACTCATTCTAACGGCCGGGAATCACCCCGTTCCATCAGATCTGGCCGTTCATGGTGGTTCTTCATGGTTAACTCGAAATCGCACAGATTTAGGTGAGATTTGTCATAAAAACATGTGGAAATCACCCGGATCCGAGTCGTTTATAGTGAAATGAGACCCAAACTTGAAGTTCATAAGAACTCTTGGTGACATCACCTCAAAACGCCTCAAATCCGCAGATTTCACGGTTAGAATTTGAGTTTTGAAAGATAGAATGATGTAGATTCGAGTGTAGATTGTAGGAGTACATGTTTTAGGTTGAAATCTTACCGGAATCGCGAGGAAATCGAGAGAAAAGGATCTTGGTGCGCGTTTGGTTGAACAGGAGCTGTCACATCACTGTTCAAGTGATGTGACATGGTATTTATAGGCAACAGAGGAGAGGAAAAGAGATCAGGCCCGGATAGCCCATCCGTGCGGATGGCCCATGCGTGCGGATGGCCATCCGTGCGCATGCCCATCCGTCCGGATGGTCCATCCGTCCGGATAGCTATCCTGACGCTTGGACTTCTCCGTTTTTTGATCGTTTTGATTGGTTTTCGAAGCGCGTACGTCCTTAATTAGTTTATATTATCATTATATTGTTATTATTATATATATATCACTAGGGGTCGTATTTACGTATCCATAATCCAAAGTTTCGATAATTAACGGTCGGTTTCCGATTCGAGTATGCGATTGTTATCAACGTTGCACGGCCATCAATGAGGGTAGTATAGGTCCTTTCTTGATGTTATCGTGAACGTTATTTCGTGTAGTGCCACAAAGACTGACGGGGTACCGTTTACTCGTATTGTCATCATCGTCATGACGACTGGAGCTACAGCACTCACCCGAGGGTCCTTGTTAGCGTTAATTGTTTACGTTCGACACATCACGGCCACTGAGGAGGGTAGAATAGGTCCTCACTCAATGCCTCCGTGAGTGTTAGTATGATAATAGTGTAGTATAGTGATATTGTATTTCGAAAATATGCGATTATCCTTCGAATAGCGATATATACGATATAGTTACATTATGATCCGAATCTCTGGTGCTAGGCGTAACGAGTATAACGAGTAGTAACAACGCACAAAAGTGCGGGTTGTTACATAACAGTTCAAGGAAATCTATATATACCCCTTCCATTTCATTTGCAAACTCACAATCTGATTCATTTTGGCTCTGAGTTGAAGTTTAAATACTTCATACCTGAGCTAACTTGAATCAAACTTCCTAGCTTGGACCTCTTGTAAGCTTCTTTCGTTCTTTTATGCGTTTTTAAGCGTGAAAGTCAAACGGTGTTTGACTTTCTGCTTTGACCAGTCAATGGTCAACATGAAGTTCGTTTGAACTTCGCAACGTGAGCGTAATCACGATGGTTATAGTCCTTAGTGACTATACCTACTAATTACCACGTTATTTAGGCATAGTGACGAGTCATAGTTTCGGTCAAAATGCGCGTTTATGCGTATTTTGTAACCAAACTATTCTTGGGTATCAAAACCGTTTGTTTTGATACCAAACCTGTTTTCTAAATTCGTTAAACATGTTTTAACATGTTTAGGTCATCACTTTAGGTTTAGTGCTTATATAGGGTCGTAAGGCAAGCGGTCTAAACAACCGCATAGACTTTCGAACCCGACCCGTTTGGTCGATCATTAGGATCCGACCAAACACATTAGGTGACCATAGTTGTATAGGGAATAACCTTCCGAGGTTATACCTTATGGCCACTTCGTTTAGTTAGTTGTATGATAGGTAGTTTATATGGCTTAGGAAATGACCAAAATGCCCTTTTTGCGCATAAATCCATTATAAGCATATGTAACCTAAATTTTGACATCTAAACTGATTAGGTAACATTATTAGACATATTAAGGCATATAATACTTGTCATAGGACTAGTTAGGCTTTCCGAACACGTTTTACGCGAACGACACGTTAAAGTAGCGTAAGTTACCTAAACGGGTCGTAACGGGTCGTAAGCACTTAGGATAGGTTTCGTTTTAGAATGTAGACTTTGTTAAACCATATTACATGAGTTCTTATACTCATTTGGTTTACGAAACCTGATTCTATCCAATCTTCCGATTTAGGTCCGGTTATTAACGTAGTTACCTATATTAGGTGCCGTTTGATTCCGTGATCCCTCTAGCTTTGCTTGGTTGTTATTCAAGACTTCTAAGCATCCTCAAGTGAGTACATAGTCCCCTCTTTTACTGTTTTTTAAACATTTTGGGGTGAAACACATGTGCCTACTTGTTACTTTCGTGCTTTCCATGTTTTCATAGCATATGCTTGTTATGTTCATTAGTACACTTATAGTACATGATTTCATTATGTTTTTGCTATGTATGTCCATTTAGTGCATACTTAGTACATCGTTTTATATTACATTTTACACTACGTATGTCCATTTAGTGCATACCTAGTGCATTGTTTTACATTTTATACTATGTCCATTTAGTGCATACTTAGTACATTGTTTTACATTACATTTTATGCTATGTATGTTCATTTGTTGCATACTTAGTACATTGTTTTACATTGCATTTCTGTTGCATATGTTCTCGTAGCATATGGACACATTGTTTTACATTTCTATCTTGTATGTTTACTTAGCATACTAGGTACATTATTTTCATAAAACATGCTTGCATTTGGTATGACATTTGGTATGTTCAAAGAAACTAATACATTCATTAACACCGATCATGCCGCTCGGTAGTAGGTAGTGGTACCATAGGACTTGACAACTTCCGTTCCTGAAATCCTAGGTATGTTTGGGTGGAAGGAATGACCGAATCCGAAAGCATTTTTGATATCCTTTACTCTAAGGTTATCCTACAGTCTCAAGGCTTGAATGTAGACGTAGAACATTACCGCATAGATGTTTGTATCAGTAAAGCATGCATTATTTTACAAAACATAACTTTTGATTATGATTTATCAAATGTATTGTTTTGTATATTTATTTCTTATTGGATTGATTAAAATACTTTTAATCAATAAATGATTTTATTCACTATACATTACATTTGTTTACACAATAACATTTCAACATTTGTTTAAACATTACATTTTGGTGGTTTGTTTGGTAAGTGATTTAAATAACGAGGCATGTGTAATAAGATAAAAGCATGGTGGATACGCCGCTGGTACTTCCTATATATAAGTGCTTTTATGATATTACATATCGTAGCATTATTTAAACCATTTCAATTTTGACATATTACATTTTTACACAATTAACACATCTTTACAAAACATTGTTTTACAAACAATACATTTTATACAAATTCATTTTACGTGGTTATTTATTTAACCATACATATTTCTTTTATATCATCTGTTTCCTTATCGATTTTTATATGATTTATAAAAGAAAAACATTTTACAAGGTTCATGACTATTTTTGTTAAACATTTTCCTTAAACTTACAAGTCATGAATCCTAAATCAATAAAACCTATGTATCTCACAGTCATTTTTATGCTGACGTATCTATTTTCACATGTGTTTTCAGGAAATGATGCATAGGATTGATCAAGTTACACTTAGGCGGACTTGGGCCTTAGTGACAATAAAAGATGCAAGTGTGACAACCGGTAATTTACGCCCTTAATTACGTGATTAACAGGCGATTAACGCGACAATAAATAATGTTTACAACACGAATAAACTTAATTAGGCCTTTGGAGTGCCTAGGAATGCCTGATCGACTTTACAGTACGCGCATGACGGCCCACAGAGAACCTGCTAAACGATAAACGTTAACGATCTGAAACCGTACAAAATACTGACGACACCGACAAATATGAATGATACACGAATATTTTGAGCTTATGGAGTTTGAGTCGCGATATCGGGTCTCGTAGGAATTACGGGCCACTTACACATGAGATGTGCTTGTGGGCCCTAGGCCCAAGCCCAAAACCCACAAGCCTAAACCTTCATATAATATAGATCTTTACTACAAGACTTTCTTGTAAATCTTACCAAGATCTCTATAGATCTTATAAAATCTTGCCAAAATCTAAACAAATCTACACAAAAGATGTGCAAAATCCTAACAAAATCTACAAAAACTCTATAAAAGAGTCCACACCCTTGCTTGTCTGCAACCAAAAATTAAGTACACACACAAGGATAAAGGTCTTCCCCTCTCTCTCGGTTATACACAGGGAACAAACACATACCACATTTTTTTTTCTCTTTACCTCTCTCTCTCGAATACATATGCAGACAACACAAGATCACCATTTTTCCCTCTCATTCCTCTCTTGATCTCACTCAACACAAAGCCAAACACCCACACCCCTCCCCTTCTCGGTTCCGATTGCGACGGCAAATGTGCCGCCGTGAGCGGCGGCGGTGGTGGCTCCGACCACCGACAATGTAACACCTGGGTCACTGCGACCATCAAACAAATACCAAACCAATGAAATATTGTATTTCATACTTGGGATTTGTATAAATATGTGTATCAGTTGCACATATCAAATTTTTGTTCAATTCCAAACTCTAAATCGCTTTCTGGAAGGTTATACGCGCATCGATGCGTAAATATAACCAGTTTAATGCAACGAACACTCCAGAATAGTGAAATAGGCTTAACATACCTTAAATAACCTTTACATAACTTAGAAATAAGTTTTGAAGGCTTTGGTATGGCAAAATCAAGTTAAATTGCTTACATGGACTAAACTTGACAAACTGCGAAAGTATGCCAATTTGAACTGTAACATACATTCCAGGACATGACCATAAGTTAAACATACCATAAATATCCCTTACATAGCTTAGAAATAGGCTTTAAGGGGTTCGGTGTGCTAAAATAAACTTTTGGGTCATTCAGGGACTAAAAGTGTCAAAAAGTGCACAAGTTTGCATTTTCGCGCATAACTTACGTTCTGAATACATCCGGACATCCAAAAATTTATGTAAGCTCTAAAATATTTTATTTTAGTGTTCGACATAAGAAAAATCCATTCGTCGCGTCATTTGGATCGTTTTTCGCGCTTATGCGCATTCCGTCGTAATTAAGCGAACATCGCGATCGTACGGCCAAACGAACCGACATCCGAGATATTTTTGAGCATGTTTTAAGTTCCCTATACTTTAACTTCATTTTAGAGCTTTGAAATGAGGTTAACGGGCCTTAAACGTGTCGAAAATTACCTTATTGCATAACAGGGACTGAAATGGTAAATCTGCCATTTTTACATGCTTACGATGCGTAAGGGTTTTTCCCCTACGATGCGCAAGCATAGGGCAGATGCAGCAAATCGTTTTTGGCTGCTGATTTTCAAGTTTAAACACTCTCCAAAGGTCAAGTGCCACTTGTTAAACTCTTATGGTGGCCAAAAATCAGTACCACAACATTTTGACAAGTGTACGGGCTAGATCATTCCCTCTTCTCCAAGAAACGATCCTAACAGTGGACCGAAATCTATAAATACCCATCACATTTCACTTAATTTCTCACAAGAATCTGATCATTTGTGCTCTAAGTTGAAACCTTTGTTTCATACCTGAGTTATTTTGATCTAGATTAGCATTCGGGGACCCTTCGTAAGTGTTCCTTCGTTCTTTTATTGCTTTTCGAGTCCGAAAGTCAAACTTTGTTTGACTTTCTGCATTGACCAGTTTATGGTCGATGCGAAGTTCGTTTGAACTTCATAACGTGAGCGTGATCACGATGGTTATAGTCCCTAGTGACTATACCTACTGATTACCAAGTTATCTAGGCTCAGTGACGAGCCGTAGTTTCGGTCAGAATACGTATTCTTGCGTATTTTGTAACCAAACTACTTATGGGTATCAAAACCGTTCGTTTTGATACCAAACCTGTTTTCTAAACTTAGTTAAGCATGTTTTAGCATGCTTAGCTCGTCACTTTTAGTTTAATGCTTATATAGGGTCGTAAGGTAAGCGATCTAAACAATCGCTTATACTTTCGAACCCGACCCAATTGGTCGATCTTTAGGATCCGACCAAACACATTAGGTGACCATAGGTATATAGGGAATAACCTTCCGAGGTTATACCTTATGGTCACGACGTTTAGTTAGTTGTATGATAGGTAGTTTATATGCCTTAGGTAAATTACCAAAATACCCTTATGATGCCAAAATTCATTTTAAACATATGTAACATAACTTTTGACATCTAAACTGATTTGACAACCATATTAGACATGTTAAGGCATATATTACTTGTCATAGGACTAGTTAGGCGGTCCGAACGCGTTTCACGCGAACGACGCGTTAAAGTAGCATAAGCTACCTAAACGGGTCGTAATGGGTCACAAGCACTTAGATTAAGGTTTCATTTAGTATGTAGGCTTTGTTAAACCATATGACACGAGTCTCTATACTCGTTTGGTTTACGAACCCTTATTCTATCAGATCTTCCGATTTAGGTCCGGTTTATTTACATAGTTACCTATATTAGGTGCCGTTTGATTTCCGTGATCTCTAGCGTTGCTTGGTGGTTATCTTAGGACTTCTGAGCAATCTCAAGTGAGTACATAGACCCCTCTTTTACTGTTTTCCAAACATTTTGGGGTGGAACACATGTGCCTACTTGTTACTTTCATGCTTTTCCATGTTTTCATATCATATGCTTGCTATGTTCATTAGTACACTATTAGTACATTGTTTTACATTACATTTTATGCTATGTATGTCCATTTAGTTCATACTTAGTACATCGTTTCACATCACATCACATGCTATGTATGTTCATTTATTTGCATACTTAGTACATTTGTTTTCATCACATGCTTACATTTTGTTATGACATTTGGTTTGTTTAAATGAGACAATGTACATTCATTAACACCGATCATGCCGCTCGGTAGTAGGTAGTGGTACCATAGGACTTGACAAATCCCATTCCTGAAATCTCGGGTTTGTTTGGACGTAAGGAATGACCGAATCCGAATACATATTCTTTTGATAACTCATTTTTACATAGTTATCCGACTGTCGCAAGGCTTGGATGTATGAATTTTCACAATACCACATAAATGTTTATATCAGTATAGCATGCATTTACTACACAGAACATAACTTTGATTTAAACCAAGTTTTACTTCAATACTATGTTCTTGTGCATATGGTTTAGTTGATACATTTCACTAGCCATACATATCATTTTGGTTACATATTACATGATTTACATTGATCATGCATATTCCACAAAACATAGCTTTGATTTAAACCAAGTTTTACTTCAATACTATGTTCTTGTGCATATGGTTTAGTTGATGCATTTCACTAGCCATACATATCATTTTGGTTACACATTACATGGTTTACATTTGACACATAAACACTTTTGACATTGGTTATACATTACATGATTTACATCTTGACATAAACATTTTAACATATTATTTCAATACATTTGGAAGTTGGTTTAAACATAGACATCTTACATTGTTGGTTTGGTTTGAGTAAGTGATTTAAGTAACGAGGCGTGTGTAATATGATACAAGCATGGTGGATACGCCGCTGGTACTTCCTATATATAAGTGATTGTATGGTATTACATATCGTTGAGTTATTTGAAATCATTTCAATTTAGACATATAACATTTTATACAAATAACATACTTTTCACAATACATTGTTTTACAAACAACTTAACTTATACAAACTCATTTTACATGGTTATTCATTTAACCATGCATTATTCTCTTATTTATACGTATCATCTGAACTTAATGTTTTTCAAACGATTTACAAAGACAAAGCAAATTACAAGGTTCATGACTAAACATTTTCTTAAACATAAGTCATGAATCTTATTTTCACAAAACCTATGTACTCGCCGGCATTTTTATGCTGACGTACCTAGTTTCACATGTGTTTCAGGAAATGAAGCATAGGATTGATCAAGATACACTTAGGTGGACATGGGCCTTAGTGACAATAAAAGATGCAAGACTAGTTATTTATGTTATGTTTCTTTGATTGTCAAGACATTGTAACTCGTGTACTTAATAAAACAATATTTAAATTTCCATGTGTTATGAAACAATGATTCTGTTACAACACTCCCCGATGTTTCCGCCACGTTTTGTTGTTTTACGTGGTCGGGGTGTGACAGAAAAGTTGGTATCAGAGCTCATGGTTATAGGGAATTAGGTTATTAGTAATACTTTGACCTAGTCTATAACCTTCTTAGGACCCTAACGCGAGTTTACTTGCGTTCAGTCATAAAACAATACTGTCACCTATCCTTAGGCGACAACCACAACAAGAACATAAAATTCAAAACCGCTTCGAAAACTAATCATCTGTTCTAGGATGATTGATTACTAGGTTTTGAACCCTCTATTGTAAGGTTTTGAACTCTCTATTATATGGTTTTGAACCCCTTTGAGTTTTCAAAACCTCGTCAAGGTTTTGGGTTTTAAATAATGTGAACACGTTCAAACTGGAAGGGTGAATGCCTGTATTCTGGGTTTTCTGTCTAGGCAAGCACTTCGTATACATCTCATCAGACGCGAGACCAGTTGTGCTTACCTGGGAATTCTTGGGATGAGTGTTCACTTATAGGCGAGCATGTCTTCGCGATACATTATTTTTGACCCATTTACTTTGATTTGTCACCATCTCATTTGTTTGCCTTAGGTAACAAACAAATGATCACAATTTTCATTCGATACCATTCTGTATTGATTATCCAATAAACCTTTCACTTGTTTCTTCCTTTGTCTTTCATTTCCTTCTAGAATGTCTATTCCTCTCAGCACTGGTCAAATGTCCGAGCGAACAGCCAAATTTGCCCAGCAAATAGGCGAAGTGATTCAGAAGACTGTGGATTTAGGCATTGCCATGGCTCGTCTCAACAATGAAGCCTCTCGTCTCGACAATGAAGTCACTCAAGAGCCACTGAAGGAAGCAGAAGTCAAGCCTGCACCAAGATCAAGGAAGCGTAAGGCTTCAAGGAAGCCCGCAGCAGTTATACCAAATCAAGCAGGACCTAGCCAGAAGGCAACACCACCTGCTAAGAAGCAATACAAGGGAACGGCACCATTATGCAACAAATGTAAGGGGCATCACCTAGCTCACTTACAGTGTCGTCGGTGTGTATCATGTGGACGAGTTGGTCACCTGGCAAGTACTTGTCGATGTAACCCAAACCAAAGTGGTCTAAATCAACCCCAAGTCAACCCTACTCAAGCTCGTTTTCCGCGTGGTACTTGCTACAACTGTGGCGAGACGAGCCATTACAGGAACAACTGCCCGAAGATTGTCAGTGCAAATCCAACCCGTGGATGAGCAATTGGCTGAACAAAGGATGTTGCTGTCTTATGCCTTTGTTTCTTTTGTTTTCGTGTATTGTGAAACAATATGTCTCGTTCATAAATAAATTGTTGTTCACAATTCGGATATGCAAGTGTAGTTACATGTGTGTATGACTTTTCCTATGATACCTACATCAAGAAACTATGTACCTTACAAACTACTCTTGTGATTTCTCTCTTTCAAATGATCGCTCATGATTCCCTCAAAAATTTTAAGTACTTGTTTCACTCTAGGAAACAAAGTACAGAAAATGAAGTGACATTATGAGTAATCATGCTTCTGCACATCTGTACCTTTGAATCCTTGGATAGATAACTAAGGGTATTTTTAAATCTCATACCCATTACATTTTGATTTTTCAACATACACAGTACAAGTATTTCAAAAACAATCTTCATGATCTCAAAATGTTTCATATAGTCTGAAAACAATATTAACACAGTACATTTTCTTATCAAGTGCATGATTTCAAATACCTCGCCTACGTTTCAAAAATAACCTGCATGACTTCAAAAGCATCATTCATGTTTTCAAAAACCTTATACATAATTTCAAAATTTTTCTTGCATGAATTTAAAACATTTTTGTAAATATATCTACCTAATACACATACTTCATGATTTCAAAAGTATTATATATAAGGTTTCAAAAACGTTAAACACATTTTTCTTAAAAGAACCCCATGCATGGTTTTCAAAAATATTTTCCTCATACATTGACTTAACCTTCAAATTCTGCTCCATATGTCGCCTTGACATATCAAGCATCTCAACTTCATAAGCATTCTTACTTCATGTTTTGACATAAGCACATCCAGTGCAAGGTTTCAAAACATCTTCAACTTCTAAAATCCATATGGGATCTTTTTATCTTCACAATTAGATCCTTGTGGATGATTATCATTCAAATCAGAGTCCTTAATTGGATTCCTTATGTACCTTAATTCGAACACTTCGGTTCCTAATAATCGAAATCGAATTTTCTTTAAAAATCTTTCTATCTTTATAGTTAGATTCTTGATAACGTTTAAAGTACCAAATGAAATCCATGGAATGGATTCCTAGTGTGCTTTAAATGCATGTACGCAATTAACAAGACAAATTAACAGAACAATTTTGTGGTTATGTGACTATGTGTTTATTCATCTTATGTTTTCTTTTATGCATTTTGTGTTTTTATACTCTGGATATTCGTTATCCAAATCCTCGCAGGATCTTTCGTATCTCCATATGAAGGATTCATAGCAGGATAGTCAAAAAGTACTACCTTAAATCCTTAATGGGCTTCTATGTAATAGTTAAGACCCTTGGATTATATAGTACCACTCCATAATTCATAAGAGACCCTTTAGTGGTCTAGTCAAAAAGATTGATTCACAATCTGGTTAAAGAACGACATCTAGTGATATAGCTGAACAGACTCCTTGATAGTCTATTTAGATCATTTATTGATTTAATTAAAAGGACTCCATGGCGGTCTAGTCACACTCATCACAGGTTTGTTCATTTGGTTTTACACTACACATTATAAAATAGACTGTGTGAACTGTGCAAGGAATTGTCTAATTATGGACGCGTACATAATTATGAAATTTAGTGCACAGAAACCCAGTAATGTTTATTATGTGTAAGAACCGATAGTGACAACAATAACGAAATGAGAACGATGTAATGGAGGTACGGTGGACGCACCAATGACGCTTTATATACTTGTATATAAGTATCCCTCTTACATTGCAATCATGATGTTATTAAAGTTACTAGAAGTTCAGAACCCTAACCAATGTTGTTCGATCTTTTCAACTTCATGTTTTCAAACTCACACAAGTTTCCTCTAGATAAAATTTCGGGACGAAATTTCCTAAAGTAGGGGAGACTGTAACACCTGGGTCACTGCGACCATCAAACAAATACCAAACCAATGAAATATTGTATTTCATACTTGGGATTTGTATAAATATGTGTATCAGTTGCACATATCAAATTTTTGTTCAATTCCAAACTCTAAATCGCTTTCTGGAAGGTTATACGCGCATCGATGCGTAAATATAACCAGTTTAATGCAACGAACACTCCAGAATAGTGAAATAGGCTTAACATACCTTAAATAACCTTTACATAACTTAGAAATAAGTTTTGAAGGCTTTGGTATGGCAAAATCAAGTTAAATTGCTTACATGGACTAAACTTGACAAACTGCGAAAGTATGCCAATTTGAACTGTAACATACATTCCGGGACATGACCATAAGTTAAACATACCATAAATATCCCTTACATAGCTTAGAAATAGTCTTTAAGGGGTTCGGTGTGCTAAAATAAACTTTTGGGTCATTCAGGGACTAAAAGTGTCAAAAAGTGCACAAGTTTGCATTTTCGCGCATAACTTACGTTCTGAATACATCCGGACATCCAAAAATTTATGTAAGCACTAAAATATTTTATTTTAGTGTTCGGCATAAGAAAAATCCATTCATCGCGTCATTTTGATCGTTTTTCGCGCTTATGCGCATTCCGTCGTAATTAAGCGAACATCGCGATCGTACGGCCAAACGAACCGACATCCGAGATATTTTTGAGCATTTTTTAAGTTCCCTATACTTTAACTTCATTTTAGAGCTTTGAAATGGGGTTAACGGGCCTTAAACGTGTCAAAAATGACCTTATTGCATAACAGGGACTGAAATGGTAAATCTGCCATTTTTACATGCTTACGATGCGTAAGGGTTTTTCCCCTACGATGCGCAAGCATAGGGCAGATGCAGAAAATCGTTTTTGGCTGCTGATTTTCAAGTTTAAACACTCTCCAAAGGTCAAGTGCCACTTGTTAAACTCTTATGGTGGCCAAAAATCAGTACCACAACATTTTGACAAGTGTACGGGCTAGATCATTCCCTCTTCTCCAAGAAACGATCCTAACGGTGGACCGAAATCTATAAATACCCATCACATTTCACTTCATTTCTCACAAGAATCTGATCATTTGTGCTCTAAGTTGAAACCTTTGTTTCATACCTGAGCTATTTTGATCTAGATTAGCATTCGGGGACCCTTCGTAAGTGTTCCTTCGTTCTTTTATTGCTTTTCGAGTCCGAAAGTCAAACTTTGTTTGACTTTCTGCATTGACCAGTTTATGGTCGATGCGAAGTTCGTTTGAACTTCATAACGTGAGCGTGATCACGATGGTTATAGTCCCTAGTGACTATACCTACTGATTACCACGTTATCTAGGCTCAATGACGAGCCGTAGTTTCGGTCAGAATACGTATTCTTGCGTATTTTGTAACCAAACTACTTATGGGTATCAAAACCGTTCGTTTTGATACCAAACCTGTTTTCTAAACTTAGTTAAGCATGTTTTAGCATGCTTAGCTCGTCACTTTTAGTTTAGTGCTTATATACGGTCGTAAGGTAAGCGATCTAAACAATCGCTTATACTTTCGAACCCGACCCAATTGGTCGATCTTTAGGATCCGACCAAACACACTAGGTGACCATAGGTATATAGGGAATAACCTTCCGAGGTTATACCTTATGGTCACGACGTTTAGTTAGTTGTATGATAGGTAGTTTATATGCCTTAGGTAAATTACCAAAATACCCTTATGATGCCAAAATTCATTTTAAACATATGTAACATAACTTTTGACATCTAAACTGATTTGACAACCATATTAGACATGTTAAGGCATATATTACTTGTCATAGGACTAGTTAGGCGGTCCGAACGCGTTTCACGCGAACGACGCGTTAAAGTAGCATAAGCTACCTAAACGGGTCGTAATGGGTCACAAGCACTTAGATTAAGGTTTCATTTAGTATGTAGGCTTTGTTAAACCATATGACACGAGTCTCTATACTCGTTTGGTTTACGAACCCTCATTCTATCAGATCTTCCGATTTAGGTCCGGTTTATTTACATAGTTACCTATATTAGGTGCCGTTTGATTTCCGTGATCTCTAGCGTTGCTTGGTGGTTATCTTAGGACTTCTGAGCAATCTCAAGTGAGTACATAGACCCCTCTTTTACTGTTTTCCAAACATTTTGGGGTGGAACACATGTGCCTACTTGTTACTTTCATGCTTTTCCATGTTTTCATATCATATGCTTGCTATGTTCATTAGTACACTATTAGTACATTGTTTTACATTACATTTTATGCTATGTATGTCCATTTAGTTCATACTTAGTACATCGTTTCACATCACATCACATGTTATGTATGTTCATTTATTTGCATACTTAGTACATTTGTTTTCATCACATGCTTACATTTTGTTATGACATTTGGTTTGTTTAAATGAGACAATGTACATTCATTAACACCGATCATGCCGCTCGGTAGTAGGTAGTGGTACCATAGGACTTGACAAATCCCATTCCTGAAATCTCGGGTTTGTTTGGACGTAAGGAATGACCGAATCCGAATACATATTCTTTTGATAACTCATTTTTACATAGTTATCCGACTGTCGCAAGGCTTGGATGTATGAATTTTCACAATACCACATAAATGTTTATATCAGTATAGCATGCATTTACTACACAGAACATAACTTTGATTTAAACCAAGTTTTACTTCAATACTATGTTCTTGTGCATATGGTTTAGTTGATACATTTCACTAGCCATACATATCATTTTGGTTACATATTACATGATCTACATTGATCATGCATATTCCACAAAACATAGCTTTGATTTAAACCAAGTTTTACTTCAATACTATGTTCTTGTGCATATGGTTTAGTTGATGCATTTCACTAGCCATACATATCATTTTGGTTACACATTACATGGTTTACATTTGACACATAAACACTTTTGACATTGGTTATACATTACATGATTTACATCTTGACATAAACATTTTAACATATTATTTCAATACATTTGGAAGTTGGTTTAAACATAGACATCTTACATTGTTGGTTTGGTTTGAGTAAGTGATTTAAGTAACGAGGCGTGTGTAATATGATACAAGCATGGTGGATACGCCGCTGGTACTTCCTATATATAAGTGATTGTATGGTATTACATATCGTTGAGTTATTTGAAATCATTTCAATTTAGACATATAACATTTTATACAAATAACATACTTTTCACAATACATTGTTTTACAAACAACTTAACTTATACAAACTCATTTTACATGGTTATTCATTTAACCATGCATTATTCTCTTATTTATACGTATCATCTGAACTTAATGTTTTTCAAACGATTTACAAAGACAAAGCAAATTACAAGGTTCATGACTAAACATTTTCTTAAACATAAGTCATGAATCTTATTTTCACAAAACCTATGTACTCGCCGGCATTTTTATGCTGACGTACCTAGTTTCACATGTGTTTCAGGAAATGAAGCATAGGATTGATCAAGATACACTTAGGCGGACATGGGCCTTAGTGACAATAAAAGATGCAAGACTAGTTATTTATGTTATGTTTCTTTGATTGTCAAGACATTGTAACTCGTGTACTTAATAAAACAATATTTAAATTTCCATGTGTTATGAAACAATGATTCTGTTACAACACTCCCCGATGTTTCCGCCACGTTTTGTTGTTTTACGTGGTCGGGGTGTGACAGACAACACCCCCAACCTTTTCCCTCCTTCTCGATGTCTCTGAGCGGCGACACTATACCCCCTGCTGATTATCGACTGCCACCACTAGATGGTGGCGGCGTACGGCGGCATTACGCGATGAGAGAGAGAGAGAGGCGACGAGAGAGAGAAGCACGAAGAGAGAGAGAGAAGAGATCGGAGAAGAGATCGGAGAAGAAGAAGGCAGCGGCAGCAGCGCCGCCGCTCACGGCGGCGGCAGTAGCGGCGAGGCGGTGGTTCGGGACTCGGTCCGACATGTTTCCGGTTGAAGATGATGATTATGTTCAGACCTCGGGTTTGGTTCGAGTCTCGGTCACGGCAAGGTCAGCGGACAGACTTCAGGCTCGGTTCAGATTTCGGGTCACGTTTCTCTTCAGTCCGAGCTACTCAGTGGGTTTTGTCGGGTGTTTTGGTGCGGTTTGCTTCGATTCACATTTGGTTTCGGTTCGGGTTCGGATTATGAAGTGGTTCGGTTGACTCGGTCAACCGAGTCAACTCGGTCAACTCAGACCCGGTCAACTCAGACCCGGTCAACTCAGTCAACGTTCCGACACGAAGATTCGGTAAAGGATTTAGAATGAACATTATTTACGTTAATTATTCCCTATGTTTATTACGTGATGACGAGCTTGAACCGGTTTGATTAAAAATTAGTTACATTCTAATATATTCGACCAGAATTATATACATATTGTTTGTTTGTTGAAATATTGTTGAATTTTGACAAAATAACGACACTTTAGTTGTCGGGGCCGTCCAAAAACAGAGGAAACTCTGCCCGTTTTTCGAGAAAACCCGTAAAAGCAAAACATGTTTTATTGAAAAGCGACTTTTATGAGAACCAATATAAATATGTATATCACTTTCGACAACGCGAATTCTTTTATAAAATAAATATATTTTATATATTTATTTCAAGCGCCAAACAACTCGTATTCTTTTATGAAATAAATATAACTATCGTATTTATTTCAAACGACACCAACACGAAAACGCTATTAAATAAATATAAGTTGTTATATTTATTTCAAAACACCTAAACAACACATAGTTTAGTTACCGTCGTTCATTTACTGTCATAACTTACAGTCGAATCATTCAATTAGCGATTCGGTAAAGCTCGAAGACACGTAGTTTAGTTACTGCGTTTATTTAGAAACTTATAGACATTCTGTGTTAGGAATATTGTAGAATGCACGCTAGCAAGTCAAGTCTTGGAAACGACATCACGAAGTCGTATATAGTTAGCTTTGCACAGGAATATTCAGGTGAGTTCATAACCCCACCTTTTTACGGATTTACATTTTTCTAAATGTTTTTGGGGTGGAAAGACATGCACTTTTGCAAAGCATACAAGAATTACATATTTCTAAACCATTTTACAAGCTAGTTTTAACTGACAAATAGTTTACGAAAAGCTTATGTTTTATACCGGTTTTTGCAAACAAGCGTATTTTCGAAATGTGCATACACACGAATTCTAGTTTTCTGGACTACGGGAAAATACAAATACATGAGTTATGGTATGATGGATACAAGACTACGGAAAAACATTCTAGATCATGTCTCGAATAGGGTACCCATAAGCAACATTAATCAACGTATACATTCAGACCGCGGAACAAAAGGTTAGATCTAATGGGTTTCAGGCAACCCCACTCTTGGCCTACTTCTACCAATGAGTGCTTCTGTGTCTCAGTCAAAGTCGACAAAAAATGCCTAGGTTTGGTGGCTTCCTATGTCGTGACACATGTTAGTGGCCTTCCAAACCACTAGCGATCTCAAACATTCATAGTACTCAGTTACAGATACATTCTACATGATACATTCAAACATTCATAGTACTCAGTTACAGATACATTCTACATGACACATACAAACATTCATGGTACTCAGTTACATATACGTTTTACAAGTTACATTCAAACATTCATAGTACTCAGTTACAGAGACATTCTACATGACACATACAAACATTCATGGCACTCAGTTACATATACGTTTTACAAGTTACATTCAAACATTCATAGTACTCAGTTACAGATACGTTTTACAAGTTACATACCATGTTTTCATACAAAGTTTCCATATAACTTGACAAGAAAATGATTTTAAATTCGTTTTCTCAACAATACTTCAAAAACCGGTTATTCAAAAAGATTTATTTCAAATCTTTTACAAACAAACTATGAACTCGCTCAACTTTATGTTGATTTTTCGCATGTTTCTTTCTCAGGTTACTTTTCAAAGTTATGGCACGGTTGGAATAGGAGAACCATGAAGAGTCGAGTACTTAGTGGGCGTTCAAATTTCTAGAAGACTTAGCTTATTTGCTTCCGCTGTGCAATGAAGATACTAGTCCAGTCACGCCAATGCTCTGATATTCCGGGGTGTGACAGCAAGACTAGTTAATTATGTTGTGTATTTCTATTTTTAAGACATTGTAACTTCTGTTAATCAATAAAACAAAATTTCAATTTCCATGTGTTATGAAACAATGATTCTGTTACAACACTCCCCGACGTTTCCGCCACGATTTGTTGTTTTACGTGGTCGGGGTGTAACACAAGCACCCCTATTTATAGCTGGAAACAGAAGCTTTACACGGCCCCATGCCTGGTGGGCACGACCCCGTGCCCTCCTTCTCTGTTTTCATTTAATGAGCTTGTCAGTCCGGATGCTCCCACGGCCCGGTGTGTCAACGACACGGCCCCGTGGCCATTGTACTTGCTGTACTATCCAAGATTTGCATATCTGGAAGTTGACCATGACCCATGTCTCTTGTCTGCTTCTGTTTGTCTTATTCTTTCTGGAATCTTGAGTGGGGCACAACCCCATGCTTTGCTGGCACGGCCTCGTGCTTGTCTTCTGATTTGTTGTTTTTGGTCTTGGGGTGAAGCTCAGAGGGTCGGTATGATGTATCAACTTTCCTTCTTTTGTATTTATGCTGGTTTTTGCCGTTAATTTATTCATTTTGTACATTTAAGCTCTTTTAATCCTAAAAATCAAAAGTATACAAAGAAACACACTTTTTTCCAACATTAGTACTAAAAATGGTTGATTTACACCTTATTTGATATAATTTATATGGTGCATTTGGTGCATATCAATGATATTAACTAATTAAATAGTTTACTGAAAGTTAGTGAAATAATAGTGTCGCCATTAACTTGGGTAATTAGAGTTTCCACCTTATCCTTAAAATCTACCAACAATCTTGCGACACCATTAACTTAGGTCGTTCATGTTTTCTATGTCTATGTAGAGTAAAAATATGTTGATGCTCTTAGCGGAGGTTAAAGGTTTTGGATGGGATTTCAGGTTGGGTAAGCTCTTGTCTTCGCGCGAAGATAACATCAAAGTGTAAAGGACTTGAATTATATAAAAGTAACTTCCTTAGGGGAATTGACGACTCACCGACAGACTAAATAGAGACAAGTAATATAAATCCCTTAAACTATCTAATTAATTAATACTATACCCTGTTGATTCAAAGCGATATGGTTGAGTGTGCTAGGGTCCCTAAAAAAGAACTACACAATAATATGGATTTACACACATAATCCATCCTCTGACAATCGAGCCCTTGCGACCCCATGGTCTGAGCTAGTTAACCAAGCATCAAGAGGTATGCTGATCCTAAACACCACTTTTCCTATAATTGATTACTACCCTTTTTATTTTCCTCTTAAGCCACTTATATTCTTTTCTTTTTAATTTTTTATTTATTCTTTTTAAAACTCAACTTTTGGACTTGACTAGACGTTATTGACGACTCGATACTAACACACGTATATCCTTGGACGACCTCTGTATCTTACCATCACTATATTACGCCAATGATAGGTGCACTTGCCCGACGTGAGTTGTAGTGTGATCGTATTATATCATTTTTTATAAATATTAAAACTTGAACCAGTGCATAAAACAATCTAAAATTGACTATCCTTTATAAGCACACTGAACGACGCCAAGCTTCTATTGGGTTGTAACTTGGCTCTGTTGTGTTGTAACCTCCTTGGGTATTTAAAGTGTTTGTGTGGCTTGGGTATTCGAAGTGTTTGTGTGACTTGCTGCCATGTTTTAGGTGAGACTGATATGGTCTTTCGAATATGATTGTTGTTCTTTTGTCATAATTGCTTTGTATATTTGGCTGTTTGGGTTGTTTGTGTTTTATTGAGTTGTAAATTGGCTTTGTTGTGTTGTACTTTCATTGGATATTTAAAGTGTTTCTGTTTGTGGGGTTGCTTCACTTTTGTTGCCATGTTTTTGTGGCACTGAATTTGGGTCATTATGGCTTTGTCATTGTCGTGACTATTACACGTCATATGGTGTGGCAATATATATTGCAACCATGTCGTGTTTATGTACATTTAACATGTTGCTAATTGATAGTATTTAAATGTTACTCGTAAAAAGGCAATGATGGATTATATCTTTATTTAGTGAATTGTGAGGGCTTATTACAAGCAACCGATGTGCGTAAGAATTTCTAAGCCTAATTTATAAAAATGATACGATTAATCGCGTTAACGATTGTCTCTAAGTCTTATTATGTTTCTTTTATGTCGTTTAACTTTTTATTTTTAACTGGCGATGACAATTAACATCAAACTAGCTAAATGCTTAATGTGATGTGTATGAGCCTAAATTGATATGATAAATAATACGTTTCTTATTAGGAAATAACAAATCTCTTGGACGTATTCCTAATAATTATTATTTTGACTTGAAGTATTTAACAAATTAAAATAAATTCTAAGTTATACATCGATTCGTAGGTAAAAATGACAAACTCGAACTAGGAGCGTAACTTTTTCGAACTACTTGGACGTACACTTAAACACGTAGTCGAGTCGAATAAACGAAAAATTGGTGAAGCTACCTGAATGGATGTCTAGGATTCGTGTGAAAAAAGGTGAACCGCAGTTTGTAGGGGTGTATGTTGAAGACTTGAAGTGTTGTATGTTTTACTAATCGATTATTGTAAGTTTGTTTTTTTTTTTTTTTTGTTTATTTATTTATTTTCTAATGGTTATCAAAGCTACCTGTTATAAGCTTAGTCCTTTTATTAGCCGATCTAATAGAGGTCATCCAGTCAGTCGTCCACGATGGCGTTACTCGGCGACGACGGTCGAGGGTACGAGCTAGCCCGGAAACTAGAACTGCAAGGCGTATGGAGATCGTGGCTGGGAGACGATTCAATGTACGCCAACTTCGTCCCCTTCTTGTCATCACCCTCTTCCTGGGAATCCTTCATGAGGACCGACGAGACCAGGTCTAGGGCTCAAATTCACCTTCAACTTCGTGCACGCGCTTTACTCTTCGACAAAGCTTGCGTCTCGCTCTTCCCCCGCTCCAATCGCTCTTCTCCCTCTCCTAATTCCAAGCTCAATCCCAATTGTATTGTAACTAACTCCCAACCCATCATATTCTGTTGGATAAATTCTAATTCTTTTTCATGTTTTTATCTAGTGTACTGATTTTCAGTAGCAACTGAATTCTGATTTTAATTTTTCTTTCAGATTTGCAGTTGCACGGGGATGATGTTTATTACACTCTGGAGAATCCTACACAAAATGCGGCACAGCCATCTAAGGTGTGTTGATTCATTATTCTTTTTGTATGCATAAGTTTTTCTGTATGTGAAGATGCTATTGTGTCATTAGGTTAGTTGAAGTATGCCTTCTCGTTTCTACATATGTTTTATTATTAATCAGAACCATCAGATTGTATGTGAAGATGCTAATCATCATCATCATACTCAGTATATCCCACCAATAGCAAAGCTAAGGTAGGGTTTGAGGAGGAGGGTAAGATGTAGACAGCCTTACCTCTACCCCATAGGAATAGAGAGGCTCTTCCAGTGAGATCCCCGGATCGATAGTAGTTTTGCATCAAGCCTTGGACATAAGGCACATAGCACTCAGCAATTGAGACAAACACCGATTAGTGCATGTACCCCCTTGTCTTTCGGTTATCAATGGCACCGCATGATGCATGGTTAACCGTCCGCCGCTTTTAATATTATTTTCACGAAATTAGTAAAATAACGTTAAAATTAGTGCATTTTCACTTTTGCCCCCCGAGCGTCCACACATATACATTATATTTGCATACTGCAAGCGGAGCGTCTATGTGAAGATGCTAATGTGTTTGCTTATAGGGTGTTCCTGAAAAAAAAGTGCTTGTTTTAGACTAAACATTAGAAGTCAATGACAACCTTTTTTAGATGTTGGGTTTTTTAATTAGCAGAATCCTTATTAATATGTCTTAATGGTGTGCTCATACTTGTGGCAACTAATCCAAGGACGGTAGTACATCGTAAGCTCTTATATGAATTTAATTGCGATCGGAAATTTCTCTTGTCATAGTGTTTGTTTGGATTTGTTGATTTTTTTTAACTGATACTGTTTCATCATAGTCTACTCAAATCTCAATGGTCTATATTAAACGCTCAAACAGAGCAGCTGATTTCTTAACTGATACTGTCTATATGTTGTCTTTTTTAAGCATTCTTCATTACATACGACACATGTTTATTTGGCATTTGCTTGACTAGAACCTGAAACATTGCTATTCCTTTATGATCATTAGTATTTATAGAATTTTTCTTGCAAGAGCGACATCATAGGGTAGCTAGATGTAGTTATCGCTTGACCTAAATTCAGTGAATGTTTTATGTGACATTTAATTAATTGACTTTGTTGCATAGGTAAAAATTTGAAGCACACCAACTGTATTGATATATGATTGTTTGAACGGTCGGCAAGAAAATGTTTATCACTGTAATGCCGTATACTGTTTGATTTTATCTTTTTAAATTATTTCCCTAATAATCAAGAATTATTACTTTTTAGGATTTATAGGTGCTATTGATGTTTAATTATTTACAAACTATTTTTTACTTGCTATAGCTGTAAACATGTATTTGTTGTGATTATTTATTAAGCACAACTTTATTATTATTTGACAGTATCATGGCTGTAAAAATCCCGACTAGTCTCCGATTAATCACTAATCGGTGGTTCACCGATTAATGGCCGATTAATCGCTAGGCGGTCAATGGCGGTCCTATTTGGGCCAGATTTTGTCCAAATCTCGGCCAAATTTCGATCAAACTTTATAAATTCCTGCAATTACTTAAAAAAATGGGTCAATGTGTGGTTAAAACATGTCAACTTTTAAAAAAACTACATATAAAAATGTGTGTCATATATATAACTAAAGATTACTCATAAAAATCTCAATCCGATTAATCCCTATTAATCCCGATTAATCGCTAGTCAGTACCACACCCGCCCGACTAGTGCCTAGCGATTCCTACAACACTGGACGGTATAATGACAGGTCATGGCTTCTAGCGCTTATTATTTTTGCTAAAGTTTTACCACATTTATTTAACAGGTGCAATCAAAAGCAAGTTTTGGTGTTGGATCAAGGTATGGTGTGCACGAAGATGATAGTATGTCTCAAAGAATCCCAGAATCATGGTATAGCCAATTCTTTGAAAAGTATAGAGCTACCAAACCATACCGATTACCTTCAGGGGATCGAGAATCTGAAAAACGTACACCCGAGCAAATGGCTAATTATCTTAGAATTGTTGAAAAACATAAAAGAAGCCGTGCAGTTTTTATGGAAGAACAAAACCCCATGTTTGACAATGGTATGGTCAGAATATCTTCTAATTTAGAAGACAGCGATGAAGGTTTATTCTTCCCCGAGACAACGTTTTCAGCAAACTCTGTACCCGATAGCGCTTTACCTCCTTCAAATCAAATGGATAATGTGCAGAACGTAAAGTGCAATGGGGTTCTAGATACTTTACCGCCGCTAATGACCAAAAGCCCCATAATGTTAGAGAGACTCGGCATAAGACCTGAGTACCTTAATATGGAACAAACAGGGAACCATGATCATCGTGGAAAAAGTGGATCATCTGGGATGAAAAATAATTTAAGTCCAGAACAAGCGGCAGAGATGTCACGAAAAATGGTTTCTCGTTTGTTAATGGATGTGGGGTTCGATCGGGCCACTGGTGGGCCGCTGGATATATTTGGTCAGTTATTAGGTTCTCATATATCTAAATTAGGTCGTATTTTGAAAATTCTTTCTGATGGTTACAAGAAAGAGTGTTCAGCAATTGAACTACTAAAGATGTTCCTCCAAACAATTGGACATGGGTACACTACATTTCAAGTTTGTTTTTCCTCAATGCCGTGGTACATTGTTGATTCTTTTTTGTTCTGACATGTTTTTGGCTTACTCTAGTAATCTTGCGGCTTTTGCTGAGGTGGTGAAAGATGGTACGAAGAACAATCTACAACAACAGACACAAATGCAACAAGTTCAGGCGATGCAGTCACAGTTACAATTGCAAAATCAAGCTAATGTTAGGCTACCCCATCAGGTCAGTCAAAATGGATTATGTTAAATAACCACACTGAAATCATACGGGTTTGCTTTTTTTACAAATTCACCGAAACAACGATTTACTCCACTGCTGATCTCATGTTTTTTTTTTCGCGACAGGCCACTAATATATTGTTCAAGTTATAATCCCCTTGCAGTTGCAACATATATATTTGTTAAATCTTGGATAATAACGTGATAATCATTGTTTGTTTATATGAATCAGTTTCTTTTCACACAATGCTTATTTACATAGTATTCATTTGCAACTTTTCTATGCTTAATGGTGTTGTAACTCATGTTTAGTGTGTTTTCAAAAAAATGTATTACATATTTTTACTTTTAACCCAAAACTTTTCATCTTTTGCTATTTAACCTCACAACTTTTTTACTTTCAACTTTGGTTTTATGTTCTCTAAATTTTGCGAGTTAACACAGCGCAACGTGCATGTGTGTCTCAACGTTTTTACGTTTCGCTTTACGTTTTGCTCTAATTTTTGCGAGTTAACACGATGCAACGCTTGTTTTAAAAAAGTGAGTTTTAAGCGCGCTTAAAGCGTGAAGCGTTTGGAATAGCACTTTTTTTGGTCTGAAGCGATAATTTATGTCGGTTACTCATGGAATTTAGATTAAAAGAAAAAAAGAAAAAGTCACAGGTCAAGTTGACTCGTTTGACCATTTTGCTTGCTGTTATAGTTTCCGAGGCAGATGCACAACCAGATGGTTCACCCGTTACAGCAGCAACAGCAGCAGATGGTTCACCCCTTACAACAACAGCAGCAACAGCAGCAGCAGTGGGACCGAATGCGAAGACGACAACCTTCCACCTCTCGACCTGTCATGAATATGGGTGGTCACATGAATATGGATAACGATAGTCAAAGTCAAGGTCAAAGTCAAAGATCTGTGGTTGAAGTCAAACTTGAAAACCCACCTGAGTTTCCTATGGACACTAATGCCGCCGCTGCCACCTTTTCAACAATGAACTACAGAAATCCCCAGATGCAATTCCGACAACAGCAATTCGCTTCAATCTCAGCCTTCCAAGCTCAATCCAACAGTCAGTTTCGCCCCATGGCTTCTGTCCAAATTCCCCAACTCCAGCCGCAAGCCCATTCACCGTAAGTTATATTATTTCAATAAAAATTAATATTGTTCTTAAAAATTAAAATAAGTAATCACCTATTTGTAAATACGTCGGATGCAGGAACATGGGCCTGGTTAGAGCTCCACCTGTGAAAGTCGAAGCCTTTGGGGAACTGATGGGTGGGGATTCATCAATGAAGCATGATTCTGATGAAACTAAACTGACTTCCCCAAAGTAAAACCAACAGGTAATTGTGAATATTCCTGTTTGACTTTCAAGAGTTCAGTCTTCGTGTACAACTAACTTTGATGTTTTACAATCGTTGGGAACGTATAAAGTAGTTGCTTACTCATTTTAGTAGGTTTTAAACTAGTGTTTGTATGTCAAATTCTAGATGAATTATTACCAAGTAATGGATGTGACATATAGATATATGATAACTTGTTGTCGATGATTATTTATGGTTTATTAAGTAAGGTTACATACAGAGCGTTGAACACCAAGAATAAGGTCAACTACTTTGACAAACTGTGATGGCTAGTCCATTCATAGTTCGATTGTTGGAAATTGGATTGAGCAAAACACAATGATTTCTAGTAGCTAATCACTAGTTACAACTCTATATTATTAATATCAAAAACTACTTGCTCACCTAGCTATTCCAAACCGGCTGAAACTATAAACCTTCCAAAATGTATGAACCAGCCCTATAAATTATAGATGAGATAAGCGAGACAGTTTGTTAACCTTCATCAGATGTGATCTTCAAAGTTATCTTTGAATAATTTGACCAATACTCATTTGTGTCGTACTCAATTTAGTCACCTGATACCTAATTTTCTAAGTCACATTGATATCACTTGATTGTCACAACCTACCTGTTTTTTGGGTAAAGACAACCTACCTGTTTACATAGGAAAATTACTAAAATAGTCAAAAGATTAATAACACATACCCTACGTTTATTTAGTAATCAACCCTCATTTCGATCAATCGAAAACATTCATTAAAGTGACCAACCCTCATCTTATTCGTATATGCAAATTTAACATCCATCAAAATAATCATCCCTCATGTTGGTCGATCATAAGCCGTCATATTAGCTCTGCCGACTGAAACAACTAGAATTCACGCTACATTTTTGGCCACCCACCGGCCAAGGCTTAACCCGCACTTGCGCTTTTGTATGTTGGTGAAGACGTGCTTTTAGAGACTGCTAACATTTAATGTCGACTGCTAAAAACTTTGATCGACTATTTTAGTGAATTTCCAACTATTTAGACCACCTGTAGTGGCAGGTGATATAACGCCATTTTTGTATATGGCGTCCCAATAGCGCCGCCAACACTACGATGGCGGTCGTTATGGGGTGTTTTTTCATAGCGCTGTGAAAATCATAGCGGCGTGAAGGGAAGATTATTTCATATACTAACTCACACACACACACACATACACACACACACACACACACACATATATATATATATATATATATATATAAAGCCTCATACATATATAACTCAACTACACCCTCTTGTGATATAAAACCCCATAAAACCTCTCTCTTACGTGTTTCGTCACTTGTTACATAACCCCCCTAAAGGGCTTTATGACTACACATAGTCTTACAATCTTTTTGCACTAGCCATGTATTTATTATTTATTAGAATAATTTAATTAGGGTGATATACACCTTTAAAATCTTATTCTCACACCTTTTCACTTTGTATATCTATGTATATATAAAGAGAAATAGAGTGGAAGGGTGTGTTACCTTAATTTAATATACGTCATCAACAAATCTAAAATTCAATAAAATGTATTACATTAAATTAAAGTTGGAACATTAACCATGACACCAAACAACTATGTTTGAAGAAACCGAATCAAATCATCAACATAGTCATCTTGAACATCTCTGTCACCGAACAAACCCATCATCTCTTTAGCTTTTTCCCTATACATTTTCCCCTCTTCTCTCACCATCACAAGACTCAGTGAGTCAGCCACCGATTCTGGAGTAAATGACCCATCCACATCCTCCCTATGAATCATATATGCCATCTTCTTCTCCACCAAATAACTAGCAATCATACCTTGATCCACTAAGAACGGCAGCAAAACCAGCGGTTTACCGAGTTGAAACCCTTCCACCACTGAACTCATACCCGAGTGAATCAACAACCCACCCACCGAGTCATGACTCAGTATCTTGAACTGCGGTGCCCAACCCCTACACACCACACCACGTCCACGTGTCCTCTCCTCAAACCCACATGGCAACTCAATAACGTCATCATCTGATACCCCACGCTGATCAATTAACACCCAGTAAAACGGTAACCCACACAACTCTAAACCTAAAGCCAACTGAGTCAACTCGTACCGACTCGGTTTTGTTTCAGTTCCAAACGCAATGTAAACAACCGACCCTTTTTCATGCATGTCCAGCCACTGTTTGGTTTCCGGCCAACATGCATGGCGTTCGGTGGTATCCGCTGCTGCCGGTAAAAGCCCGGCCGGAATGACCGGTTTTTTGTAAAGCTCGTCCAAGAGGTTCAACCACTCCGGCTCGAAACCGAAACTACTTCTTACAATCACCGCGTCACAGCCGCGGACCGTTGCCCCAAGCCGATACGCATCGCTAACGTTTTCTTCGACCGCATTGAAGTTTTCATTCCCTCTGATGAGTTGAAACATACTCGGTCGAACATCAGATTGAAACGACACCCACTTGGGTCGTTTGACAAAATCCTCGAGTGTTACTCGGGAATCATCGCCATGCATGGCCACCTCAGGGGTACCAGCGAAACACAACATTAGGGCCGGAAAAACACTAAAATACGCCGATCGGATGCCGCGTTCAGCAGCGATCGGTCCCACCCAGTAAGTAACGAAATCGCACATAATCCAATCCGGAGATGAGGTTTCAAGGAAATGGGCGACGGGCGTTTGGAGGCGGTCGCATGCGAGTTTGAGGTACTTGACCTTGTTGAAGGGTAAATCTTTGGTGGACTCTGCGTTTTCCGGGAGATTTAGAGCTTTCGGTAGATTGATTTTGATAAATTGAATAAAAGGGGTTAGAGTTTGTGGGATTTGAGGGAGGCGATCGATATTTCGAGAGGTTGATATGAAGGAGATCTTGTGACCTTTGGAGCCTAGAAGCTTTGCGAGTTCAAGGAAGGGGATAAGGTGGCCAAAGGCTAGCCATGGAAGCATTGCTATGTGGAGCTTAGCATAGTTTTGGTCGCCCATCAACTCAGTTTATGAGAATTGCTAGTTCTCTTGCTTATATCCAAAATCTGATTCTATATATTTATTTGTAGTATATAAATAATAACAACCTTTAGGTGTCTTAAAACAATGACACTTGTTGTTGTATATGCATAGTGTCTAATGTTACTAACTAGTTGATGCCCCGCCCGCGTTGCGGGACGATAGCCAAATAATTCTCAATCAATTAAAAAAACACAACTATAATTTTGCTAGGAAAAAAACTAAAACGATGATAAGACCGTAATTTTCGGCCCATGGCAAAACTGTAATTTTTCAGGACTAATGAGCGAGTGTTAGGCAGCTCTTTGACACGAAAAAAAAAGTTTAAATGGAGAAAACCAATTAAAACAAAAACTTTTATAGTTTTGCTAAAAAAATAAAACAATGGGAAAAGCGTAAGTTTGAACCGAGGGCGAGATGATAATTTTAATTCAGGGATGAAATCGTAAATTAAAAGGACCATTGGGGAGTGCCAGGCACCTGCCGGCATGACTGCAAATTTACACTGGGGGCAAAATTGTAATTTAATTAGGAAAACAAACAAAAATGATGGAGAAAATATAAATTTAAGTTGGGGGAAAAATCGTAACTTGGCTGTGAGAAAAAAAAAACTAATGACGAAACTCTAAATTTGAACAGGGCAAAATCTTAATTATTAACTGATGGCAAAATTGAAATTTTTAGCTGAGAGCAAAAGCGTACATTTATTTTTAGTAGGGGGTAAAAACATAATTTTGAACTGATGGAAAAATCGTAATTTTAAGGAAAAAAACTAATGGTAAAAGTGTAAATTTAAACGGGGCAAAATCGTAATTTTTAACCGAGGGCAAAATCGAAATTTATAGCTGTGAGCAAAAGCGCAAATTTATTTTTAAGTGGGGGTAAAAACATAATTTTGAACTGATGGCAAAATCATAATTTTAAGGAAAAAAAAACTAATGGCAAAAGTGTAAATTTAAACGGGGCAAAATCGTAATTTTTAATCGAGGGCAAAATCGTAATTTTTAGCGGGGATTAAAAGCGCAAATTTATTTTAAGTGGGGGCAAAAACATAATTTTATACTGATGGCAAAATCGTAATTTTAAAACAGGATAAAATCGTAAATTTGTTGGCCAATAAGGGAGTGTCAGGCAGCTGTCTGACACTATTCAGTCTGCCGCCCGTTTAAACCAATAGGGGGCATGCACTATTGCCCCTCATGGGCTTTGTAAGTATTGAACTAGTAATATTCCCTGCGTGTTGTGACGGGTCTACGGTTAGTATTGGTTCGATTTAAAATAAAATCGGTATGGTTTCAGCACTCGGTATAGTAACTAAAAGATACAACCAAAAAATAAAAGTAATGATGTGACCAAAATGACGTTGACACGTGTTTTACAATGCTTGAAAAATGAAAACCATAAAAATGAATAGTGGTTCCAATAATAACGATGCAGTACCAATGTTGTTTGGTTGAAATCGACAAGCATTGATGTTGCTAAGACGGTGCCAGTTTAGTTAGTCATGGTAGGGATATGATACCAACACTCGCTATAACATACAATATATAAAATATACTCTATACTGCTACCGAAGTTGTGCACACGGTATTGGTTCATTTCGTCACAATAAAAAACAAAAAATATCAATTATATTTTACCCGTTCGATTCAAACAAAACTTATATTGAAATATAAATAAAAATAAGCATGTCGCAACACTATTTTCTAAATTTTATAAGGCATTACTTATATTATTAAAACCTGTGTGTATATGGGTGATAAGTATATGGGTGATAATCTCCTCTCGTGGTCGTCTAAGAGATAACCAACACTATCCCGGTCAAGTACCGAGGCGGAGTACCACGGTGTCGCAAATGTTGTTTCCGAAGTTTGTTGGCTTAGAAATTTGCTACTCGAGTTACATACTCCTCCCGAGTATGCTACCATAGTGTATTGTGATAATGTTAGTGCAATTTATCTCATCGGAAACCCGGTTCAACATCAACGCACTAAGCATGTCGAAATGTATTTCAAGGTATCAAAAGGAATATATTTCAAGGTATTGTTACAATTATGTGTTGGCGGATTTGGAAGGCTCGGAACGAGAGGATTTTTGCAAACAAAGATCATAAGGTGGTGGACGTGGTCTCGGATATTAAAGTTTTGGGTTTTCTGTGATATAAACACGATACGGTAGATTGGAAAAAATGGTGTAAATTCGATTTCGTGTAATTGGTGTTTTTTTTGGCCTTTCTATTTCCACCTTGGAGATAGTTTGGTCGTGTTTTTTTTTTGGTTATGAATGTTGATTTTCAAAAAAAAAAAAAAGCATGTCGAAATGTACATCCATTTCGTTCGGGAAAAAGTCGCCGAAGGAAACATTCGAGTTCTTCATGTTCCCTCTAGATATCAAGTCGCAAATATATTCATAAAGGGTTTAACGAAGATTCTCTTTGACAATTTTCGGTCCAGTCTTAACATCCGAGATCTTCCCGTTTCGACAGCGGGGGTGTATTAGCATAAATAGATATGTATTATTTGTAGCAAATATTTTGTGATTACGATGTATATCAATTAGTCAAAAATAGACTAGGTCGGCTTGTAATCTCTATTTATACTTTCAGATATCAATAACAAACGCAGGGATCATTACCTACTTTCAAACGGGAGACATAGGAATGTGAGGACAATTGGTGATCGATCTCCACAAGATGGAATCATAAATAACCATGAAGTGTTGCGTTATGCTTCATGTGACGAATTTGCTTCTAACCAACTTAGCTTGTTTGCTGATATATCATTATCCAACTGATTGTGTGTTTTTCATGCAACAAGACCATATATACAATGTGTTTAGAGGTCAATATAAAACAATTTATGAAGAAAATAATAAAAATTCAAAGTTGTAACGCCGGAGGGTGTGGTGGCGCCACCCAGGCCAGCTCATCGTCTATAGCGCCCCAAGGCGCTATACATCCACACCGAGGAATTCAAGAGGGGGCACCATTGATGGGGCTCCTTCATGGTAACGAGGGAAAAGAGCTTTATCATGTGGGGCCCACTTGATTTAAACCAATTAATTTTTTTTTTAATTTTGTTTAATAGGGGGCTCCATCCACACCATGCAAATTAGGGGTGAGCATACAACTGAATTAACCGAACCGTAACCGAAATAACCGAAAAAACCGAACCGAAATAACCGATAACCGAAATAACCGAAGGGTTGGTTATTTATATTTTTAATAACCGATTTTTGCGGTTCGGTTATGGTTATTCTTATTTTCATAACCGCAAATAACCGAACCGAACCGCATATTTTAAACATAGCCAAATCCATAGCACCATAAGTCTTTAAGTTTGTATTTAAATGCTTAACCATGGCCTAATCTATATGTATTTTTGGTGAAGTATTTGAATGTTTTAACTTTTAACCATGACCCAACCTTATTGGCCCATTACATTTTACACTAACCATGACCCAACCTTATTGGCCCATTTAAAGTCCAACATTAGAAACAATGAAAATAACCGACCTATAACCGAACCGAAACCGCATTAACCGCAATAACCGATTAACCGAAACCGCATTAACCGAAACCGAACGGTTATGATTTTTTGATAACCGCAGTGTGCGGTTATGGTTTCGGTTATAGGTAATAACCGAACCGAACCGCACGATGCTCACCCCTAATGCAAATTAAAGGGGGCGTGATAAAGCCCATGGCTGAGGTGGATCCTATGTGACGCTGATGTGGCCTGATAAAGCCCCTAGGGGCTCCAACCACACCCTCCCTAATAACCACACTAAATAATATTTATAACACTTGAGCGATTTTCTTGCAACTTTTATAAAACATTAGTAAAAAAAAGTTCATCAACAAGATGTGTAACGTTTATGTAATGTAAAAAAAGTTCATCAACAAGATTTGTAACGTTTATTTACATGAGCAAAATTTAAGGGAGTTAATATTCACGCACCTCTCATCTCTCTCTCTCTATAAATACATCGATAAATATAGAGAGAGATAGACTGGAAAAGGGTGTGGGAATAAGATGTAGGGATGTGAGAATAGTGAGAGCCAAATTTAAATGAGACCCAAATTTCTTTTCACTAATGCCACTCGGGGCGCTACCGTAGCACAGTGACCCCGCGTGGTACCCCGTGGAATACCGCCGCCACCCAAACCGAACACGCGTGAACATGAAAACGCATTGTAGTTATTACCCGTTGAGATGATGATGATGTTATCGTTGATGTCACAACCTGACTTTTGCGGAAGCGTATGATGTGTGACTGGTTTAATATCATTGCATTCAATCATAATAAACAACTACATGATCAAAACGATGTTCATCCATTTATAAAATTTGAGTATTACAAACACCAGTTAGTTAAGTTTTAAAACACGACCTTCGACTAGGTTACAAACCAACAAAAGTGGATGGCATCTAACTTGAAGTCTACTTCTAGAAACAACACCCGCGCCCAACATCCAACCTGTCACCTGAAATACATGTAATTTTGGAAAACATCAATAAAAGTTGAGCGCGCTTGTGTGAGTACTGGTAAACTTGTAAACCTTTGAGAGACTCATTTGAAAACAGGTATGAAAAGCGTGTATGAACATACCAAATGAATGTTTTACAAGGACATTAAAGCATGTGAGGACATAGGGAGCACTCGAAATGAGTAGGCTTATACCCTTGTCGATTTCCCTCGACTATGTCGATTTCACTCGACTGGGACACCGAAGCACTCAAGTGGTCACAAGTACCATGAGTGGGGCTCGGCCGTACCCGTTAGATCTAACCTTCGTCCCTAATTAAGAATTAATGGCATTTCAATATTAAGTCTATGCTCACATGATCTAATAGTGCATTTCATAGGCATTTCATACCGTTTAAGCATTCGTAACAAGTATTCCACCCCCGAGAGTTATAAAACCGAAAACAGTTAAAGAAAAGGGGGACATGAACTCACAGTTTTGCGTCTTCGATACTTGTAACTCAAATCTCCTCTGCAAACACGACTTCCTACAATGTACTAGGGTCTATTAGATGAACGGGTCGTGCCTTGCCTTAGTATTTACGTTTTTGAGTTGCGTTTCTTTTATCTCTCCAATATTATTCCAATTTATAATTCCTTGTTAAAATAATAATTATTTTAACTTTTTAATTTTGGAATAATTGTTAAACAATATTTTTGTATCAATACTTCTCAAGTATTTATTTTCGTATTTCCTTCCCAAGGATGGGGGTATCTCATACATGTATTTTCGTATTCTTGTATTTGTAATTTCCAAAATAATATATTTTCAAGTCTTACTTCAGAAAATATATTTAAACTTGTTTTGTCTAAAAAATCATATATCTTCTAAATATTCCAAGAAAATATATTTTAACTTCCGAAAATAATATATTTTCTCCTTGTCGAAAATATGATATACTTTGTAATAATAATAAAAATCATACTTTCATTTCTTTTGTATCCAAAATAATATTTACCAAAAATATGCTCAAAATGTAGTTTCCGGAATATCTTGTAGGTTACGTTCTTTCGTTCGGTTTCGCAATATTATGTGTGTAACTTATATATTTATTCCTTGTGATTTTTGGTATTATTTTGGATTGTAAATCCTTGGTATTTTGTTAAGTTATATTACTTTAATTCCTAAAATAATATAACTATTACACCAAGTATACAAATAATCACACACAATGTGTTATTAATGTAAATATATATTCTAAATACATATTTATCCATTTTTATTTATAAAAACCAACCTCCAATACTTATATTTTTATAGCAAAGTCTATGGCAAAGTTTATATTGAAAACCATAGTTAAAACACACTTGTAAATATTTGTTTAGAAAATATTTTTCTAAGTGTTTATATTTTTAGAAAATTTTGCCATAGTTTCCCCTAAAAATGGAGGTGTCCATGCTATCAAAGCATATCATTTTCTTTTCAAAATCATCACAAACAATCAACAATCAATCTACACTTACCAAGTGCTAAAACAAAGCTATCTACATAATAATCATGAACTTGAACTTTCATAAAAACTTGTAGTAATTTGGTAGTGGGTTTAGTAGGTTTAGTTACCCTTTAAAGTGTGTTTATTTATTTAAAAATCTCATTCTTGAAAGATTTGAGTGTTTACAACTTGTTAGATGATTTTTCCAAAAATCATTCTTTTGAATTTTTCTTGTAAACAAAGTGTTCTTATACTTGTTTCAACACTAGAGACATGATTAGTTCTTTTTAAAACAATGTTCATGTAAATCTTTGTGATTTAGCTTGGTTTCTTTGGAAAACTATTTTAGAAATCATCCACCCACAAGACTTGTATTTTGTTTAAATCATCATCACATGAAAACTGTCACACCCCGACCACGTAAAACAACAAAACGTGGCGGAAACGTCAGGGAGTGTTGTAACAGAATCATTGTTTCATAACACATGGGAATTTGAATATTGTTTTATTGAATAAAAGTGTTACGATGTCTTGACAATCAAAGAAACATAACATAAATAACTAGTCTTGCATCTTTTATTGTCGCTAAGGCCCAAGTCCGCCTAAGTGTATCTTGATAAATCCTAAGCATCATATCCTGAAACATATGTGAAAATAGGTACGTCAGCATAAAAATGCCTGTGAGATACATAGGTTTTGTGAAAATAGAATTCATGACTTATGTTTAAGAAAATGTTTAGTCATGAACCTTGTAATTTGTTTTGTCTTGTAAATCATTTGAAAATTGATAAATAAACCAAATGATATATATGTATAAAAGAATAATACATGGTTAAGTAAATAACCAAGTAAAATGAGTTTATATCAGATAAATTGTTTGTAAATCAATGTATTGTGAAAAGTATGTTATTTGTATAAAATGTTATATGTCTAAATTGAAATAATTCAAATAACTCTACGATATGTAATACCATACAAGCACTTATATATAGGAAGTACCAGCGGCGTATCCACCATGCTTGTATCATATTACACACGCCTCGTTACTTAAATCACTTACTCAAACCAAACCACCAAAGTAAAATGTTTATGTATAATCAAATGTCAAAATGTTTGTGTGAAAACCATGTCTAATGTCTATGTCTAATGTAAATCATGAATTGTGTATATCAATGTCAAAATGTTTATGTCTAATGCAAATCATGTAATGTGTATCCAAAATATCATGTATGGTAAGTGAAATATATCAACTAAACCATATGTAAAATGCACAAAAACAAGGTATTGAAGTAAAACATGGTTTAAATCAAAGTTATGTTTTGTGGAACAAATGCATGCTATACTGATATAAACATCTATGCGGTATTGTGAAAATGCATACATCCAAGCCTTGCGACTGTAGAATAAACCCTAGCACAAAGTCTAAGGTCCACCTAGAAATGTATTCGGATTCGGTCATTCCTTCCACCCAAACAAACCTAGGGTTTCAGGAATGGGAGTTGTCAAGTCCTATGGTACCATTACCTACTAACGAGCGGCGTAGCTAATTTTAATGAATGTATATTGTCCCATTTAAACAACCCAAATGTCATACCAAAATGTAAGCATGTGATGAATAACAAATGTACTAAGTATGCAACAAATGAACATACATAGCATGTGATGTGATGTAATGTAAAACAATGCACTAAGTATGCACACAATGGACATACATAGCATAAAATGTAATGTAAAACGATGTACTAGGTATGCAACAAAGGACATACATAGCAAAAACACAATGAAATCATGTACTATAAGTGTACTATTGAACATAACAAGCATATGATATGAAAACATGAAAAGCACGAAAGTAACAGGTAGGCACATGTGTTTCACCCCAAAATGTTTGGAAAACAGTAAAAGAGGGGTCTATGTACTCACTTGAGATTGCTTAGTAGTCCTTGAGTAACAGCCAAACAATGCTAGAGATCACGGATATCAAACGGCACCTAATATAGGTAACTATGTTAATATACCGGACCTAAATCGGAGGATCGGATAGAATGAGGGCTCGTAAACCAAATGAGTATGGGGAATCATGTAATATGGTTTAACAAAGTCTACATACTAAAATGAAACCTAACCTAAGTGCTTACGACCCATTACGACCCGTTTAGGTAGCTTATGCTACTTTAACGCTTCGTTTGCGTGAAACGCGTTCGGAACGCCTAACTAGTCCTATGACAAGTAAAATATGCCTTAACATGTCTAATATTGTTGCCAAATCAGTTTAGATGTTAAAAGTTATGTTACATATGCTTAAAATGAATTTTGGCGTAAAAAGGGCATTTTGGTAATTTACCTAAGGCATATAAACTACCTATCATACAACTACTTAACGAAGCGACCATAAGGTATAACCTCGGAAGGTTATTCCCTATATACTATGGTCACCTAATGTGTTTGGTCAGATCCAAATGATCGACCAAACGGGTCGGGTTCGAAAGTATAAGCACTAAACTAAAAGTGACGAGCTAAGCATGTTAAAACATGCTTAACTAAGTTTAGAAAATAGGTTTGGTATCAAAACAAACGGTTTTGATACCTAAGAGTAGTTTGGTTACAAAATACGCAAGAATACGCATTTTGGCCGAAACTACGACTCGTCACTGAGCCTAGATAACGTGGTAATCAGTAGGTATAGCCACTAGGGACTATAACCATCGTGATTACGCTCACGTTAGGAAGTTCAAACGAACTTCGCATTGACCATAAACTGGTCAATGAAGAAAGTCAAACAAAGTTTGACTTTAACGTTAAAACGTAAAAGAACAAAAGAATACTTACAACGGGTCCAAGAATGGAAGTTTTGAATCCGGATACTCTCAGGTATGAAGTGCTAAACACAACAACTTAGAGAGCAAATTCAGATTTCAAAGGTGTGGGTTTTTGGGGTTGAGATCATGGGGTATTTATAGGATTTCTTGAACCGTTAAGACCGTTTATCGTAAACCGTGATTCAATCTCATCCCTACACTTGTTGGAACACTAAGGTACCTCAAAATGGCCCCCCATGATCAGGTATCAACATGTGGAAGTGGGTTTTGAGTGCTTAACAGCTGTTAACAGCTATTAAACTGATTTTTGCGTATCTTACATGCTTAGGCGGGCCGCGTAAGGTTTTATGGGGGCTTACGCGGGCCGCTTGAGCCTTTTGATCAGCAAACAACTTTGATAAATGACAGATTTGGTCCCTGTTGTGTTTTAAGGCCATTTCCGACATGTTTAAGGCTCGTTAAGCCAACGTTAAGGCCCTAAAATGATGCCTAAACATTGTGTACTTGAAACATGCACAAAAATATGCCGGATGTTGGTTCGTTTGGTCGTACGATCGCGATGTTCGCTTAATTACGACGGAATGCGCATAAGCGCGAAAAACGATCCAAATTGCGCGACGAATGGATTTTTCTCATGCCAAACACTAAAATAAAATATGTTAGTGCTTACATAAATTTTTGGATGTCCGGATGTATTCAGAACGTAAGTTATGCGCGAAAATGCAAACTTGTGCACTTTTTGACGCTTTTAGTCCCTGGATGACCCGAAAGTTTATTTTAGCACACCGAACCCCTCAAGGCCTATTTATAAGCTATGTAAAGGATATTTATGGTATGTTTAACTTATGGTCATGTTCTGGAATGTCTGTTACAGTTCAAATTGGCATACTTTCGCAGTTTGTCAAATTTAGTCCCTGTAAGCGAATATACTTGATTTCGGCATACCAAACCTTCCAAAACTTATTTCTAAGTTATGTAAAGGTTATTTAAGGTATGTTAAGCCTATGACACTGTTCCAGAGTGTTTGTTGCATTAAACTGGATATATTTACGCATCGGTGCGCGTATAACCTTCCAGAAAGCGATTTAGAGCCCGAAATCGAACAAGAATTGATATGTGAAAATGATACACATATTTGTACAAATCCCAAGTATTAAATACAATATTTCATTGGTTTGGTATTTGTTTGACGGTTGCAATGACCAAGGTGTCACAAAAACAACTTTTATTATTCAAGTTCATGTAAACATAAGGCAGGATGATCTCGGTTTTTCACAAGATCATCACATTAACTTACTAGATCATGTGTTTAATCACAATATAGTAGGTTCCATATGATGTATAACATCACTAACACTAATAATCAATCAACAAGAAGCAAATAAACACAAGTCAACAAGTATTCATATGTTTATAAGCTTATGTTAGAGATTCCTGAATATGTCTTTTAATGTTCATCATGTTTAACAATGTACATCGTCTTTTAACCGTCAACATATGAAGTATCAAGAGATCATAAGGGCCTTACTACTAGCACAAGGCTAGGGAAGAACACTTGATGTTGTAGATGACAAATGAGTTGGATAAAAGCAATCGGGAGAGGTCCTTCAAGATCCAAGACCACCAAGCTTGCTTGTAGACCTTCTTACACCTTAGAACAAGCTTGGAAATGTTGTAGGATGAATGAAAATGAGAGGGTGTAAGGATGGTAGTGTGGCCGTGAGCTAGTAGGAAGGAAAGGAAGAAGAAGCTGAAGTGTGTGAGAGATGATCCATCATGTTCCTTCTTATAACCTCACTTAAGCTTTTATCCATTGGGCCTTATGTCTCTTAAGTACGTAACACAATCTAAATGAATCTTCACAAATCCAAGCAAGATCAAGAGAAATCTTGTAAGATTTTGGAGGTGGGGCCACATAAGTGACCGTCCACTTAGGGGGGGGGGGTATCTTGGTTGGGTTTTAATGTTTAGTTAGATGATTAGTTAGGATCTTAAGTGTAAAGTTAGGTGTTTAAGTGTATTGGGTGCTACATAGTGTGTTAGGGTGTTCGGGGATCATAACTAGCTCTGAAACATTAAAACAATGCTTCTAGTATAATTTTGGTGTTTCGGGTAGTGTCCGGTTGTTCGGTTAGATACCGGTTCGTTAAATTGTCAAACTATACCGTTTAGTGATCTTTATGTACCCTTTTGTGACACTTTGAATTCCCGACACTTAGGAAAGCATTCAGGACCATTTAGTCACATTTTTGCATGTTACAAACTTGTTAAAATGCTGAATTTTGCTGAAATATGCAGAATTCTGCACTTTATGTGAGTTTTAGGCACTTTCCGGTACTTAAACTATCACCTAGTGAAGCAGTTTTGTGGTCCTTACTTCCCTACACACTACACTAGTGTAGAACTTAGTCTCTGGCTCATACTGGACCTCAAAACACTGTCTGTTTATGTACTGAACCTTGTCAGCATTTTGGTTTGTCTGATAATGGTGCCAATTCTGTTCTGTGCATTATTAGAACTATATCGTGTTGCATGTAGTAACGATAAAAGTCTTGCAACATGAAATGCCATTGTATGTATATAACAGTAATCAGAAATTCATTTGTCTTGTAAACTAGATCATGCACAGTTATTAAAGCACAGACTACTGTTCAATTAGTGTACGGAATGTACGGAAAAGTGACAGTTGTCACAGTTGATTTCGAACGTTATGTTACCGTTGGAAGATGAGAAAATAAAAAAATTAAACACTATATATATATATACCATCCACACAAATACATATTTCACCCACACAAATACATAATTTTACACCACTTTCTTGCATAAAAATGGAATTTCCAACCGATTCGTTTCCGCTAGACACAGATAGCTCTTCGTCTTCCGACGATGACACGCTTGAATTTTTCGAGAAGGCATATAACGAACTTGAAGGTTTGAGCCGCTCAAAGAAGAAAATGGTGGATCGTGATCGTATACATTCCAACGAAGTGTTAATGAAGGATTATTTTGTGGAGAATCCGATCTACAATGCCGAAACATTTAGGGATCAGTTTTGTTTACCAAAAAGATTTATTTTAAAGATTGTAGGAGACATCGAAGCAAGCGAAGAATGGTTACAAGAACATTAAGACAGGAGGGGCAAACGAAGTTTCACGTCGATACAAAAATGCACATCCGCCATTCGCCAACTAGCGACAGCTAACCCTCCCGATTAATTTGATAAATACTTAGCTATGTCAGAAAGAACTTCACATGAATGTTTGCAATTCTTTTGTAACGCGATCATTAAATTGTATGCCAAAGAGTTTCTACGTAAACCGACGAGACACGACATCGCACATATTTACGCCGTGCATGAGCTAGATGGCATTTTTCAGGGATGCTGGGTAGCATCGATTGTACACATATCGAATGGAGAAATTGTCCAAGAGAGTTGCGAGAGGCGTATGTTAGGGGTGATGTCAAAATACTAAACATCATACTTGAAGCGGTGACGTCGAATGTTTTATGGTTTTGGCATTCATATTTTGGTGTTCCTGGTTCAAACAGCGACATCAATGTTTTGTACACATCGCCGTTGTTTCAAAGCGTAACAGATGGTACCGCACCCTTCTATCCATTTTTTGTTAATGGAAGATATTACAGATGAGGATATCTTCTTGTGGATGGTATCTATCCATCATGGTCTGTTTTTGTGAAAGCTCTTTCATTTCCTATCGAGGTTAAAGAGAAGACGTTCATGAAGTTGCAAGATTCGCCAAGAAAAGATGTTGAGAGGGCTTTTGGTGTTTTAAAAGGTAGATGGGGCATACTAAACCGACCGGTTTGTGCAATGAATAAAAAAACAATCCATAGCATAGTATAGGCATGTATCTATCATATTGCACAATATGCTAATAAAAGAAGATGGACGTGCAATATCTCCAGATTGGGTGCCGGGTCCTCCTACACAAGTTCATGTTCCCGAAAATGTCCAACAAGACTTGCGCATTGAAGAAATTCACTTTCGGTTGAGATATGAGTTAATTGAACATGTAGGTTCTTTAGGTTTGGAATTTCCGGATTCGGACGAGGTGTAGGTTTTCTTTATGTTTTCTTTTTATTTTTATATGTTTTTTAAGTTGTAACCCAAAATATGTCTAGAAATATTGTTTTTTATTTAAATGAAATTATTATTGTTAATTTATAATTAAAAAAAAATCCATCACTAGTGATGGGCACCCCTACTAAAATCCATCACGAGTGATGGAATCAAGTTCAATGACGTGGCGAAACATGAATAGGTGTGGTGACTGATGGAAAGTGGATCACCCCTACCTCTAATAGTTGTATAGGTAAGGCTCATGCTAGTTTATTAATGTCATTTTTTTAAGAGTTAAATGTCATTTTAGTCCATTTGGTTTGGGCCATTTTACCAGTTTAGTCTAAAGGTTTCATTTTTCTCCTGTGGGTACAAAAAGGTTTCATCGTTGTTATTTTAGTCCACTTGGTTAACTTCATCCATTTTTTCTGTCAAACGGGAAGGGAAATTCGGTCATTTTATATGCAATTCTGTTAACTAGAAAGGCAATTTAGCCATATAAAATGACCGAATTTCCTTTCTCGTTAACAGAAAAAATGGATAAAGTTAACCCAGTGGACTAAAATGACAACGGTGAAACCTTTTTGGACTCATAGGCGAAAAATAAAACCTTTGGACTAAACTGGAAAATGACCCAAACCACAGGGACTAAAATGGCATTTAACTCTTTTTTTATTGTTCGTGAGATATTCGATAAATAATTCTTGGTTGATCATCAGATATAGGAAAAGAATGAAGGATGTCCGTGGCATAATTTTACTTTATTTTATGAACCCGGTTCATATATTTATGTGTTTATTTGTTACAAAGATTAGTCAAAACACTTTTGACAATTAAGAGTACATGTATATATATGTTGTTTAAAACAAACTTTAACAAGTGAAGATTATATATACATTTTTAAGCAACGGAAGCGTATGTAGCAAAATAACATGAACACTTTTATACCAAGGAACACCCGTAATGGAACAAGATCACCAACATGCAAACACGAAATACAAAATCAACCATAGGGGGTTTAGATATACCTTCGGTTAGTGAATAACCGGTTGAGACACCTAGGTTCAACGAACAAGTGCTAGTTATACGAACTATCGAAACGCGGGAATGGGTCGGGTGTAACAACCCAACTTTTGAAGTCAAAGTCAAAGTCAAAGGAAGAAAGGATTGCTAATTGCGATTTGTCACTCCTTGCTTAATTATTGAATTGTACTTCACGACTAGTATCGACACTCTATTCTATTTTTGCTTTAGTTGTATTATGTGGAGTGCTTGTTAATAATCGATGATTAATCGCAGTTAATCGCTAATCGACTTATCTCTAATCGCATCGCAACTCGAATTATGTGTTCTGGATATTGTTTTACGTGTGTGTGCTATTATGTGTTACTTGTGAGTGTTATGTTTATGTTGAGGTGATTAATCGAAAACGCAATCGCAACTCTATCGCAACGCAATCTAATCGCAAATGCTAAACGCAAGTTATTTATGTTGATTGTATGTTAGATATAGTAGTTAGCTTATTTGTGTAACTAATGGGTAACACTATCGCATCGCTCACTCGAAACGCATCGCAACGCTCAACACGCAAAAGGAAACACCGAAACCTAACTCGCCGAACCACTTCGATCGAATGACCATTCGATCGAATGGTCATCCGAACGGATGACCATCCGATCGGATGGCCATCCGATCGATGTGCCATCCGATCCGTCACACCTGTGCTGCTTTCCTCTTTTGGCAACCTATAAATACCCCTGTCACATAACAGTGATGTGACAGCCCTCTCTTCTGACCAGCACGCTCAAGCTCTCTTTTCTCTCGATTTCTCTCGATTCTTGTAAGTTTTCAACTCAAATCTTGTACTTCTATGATCTATACGCACTTCTTCATCATTTTCACCTTTGAATCTTCACTTTTAACCGTGAAATCAGCGGATTTGTGGTGTTCTAGGATGATGTCATCATGGGGTTCTTATGAACTTCAAGCCTTGGCCTCATTCCACCAAGAACAACTCAGATCTACATGATTTCCACATGTTTTAACACTATTTTTGCATAGATCTAAACATTTTCATAAGTAGAAGGATTGAAAGATGGTTTCTGACTGGTAGTCCATAGGACAACCCTTAAGTGGTATAAACGATAGTAAAATCCTACATTTAATCGGGTAATTGTCTTGAATTAGATGACTACAGTTGCTTATGTTTCAGGTGTGTTTGGAGCTTAAAAAATGAAGAAAACGCTGCATTGGATGGAATAGAATGGAGCGGGTTACACAAGGATGGAAAGAAGAAACAAAAGAGGAAACCCAGGGGCCCACCGTAAATTACGCAGGCTACCGTAATTTACGGTAGCCCCTGAATCTCCCCAGTTCCACCGTAAACCAGTAAAGAAGCAGCGTAACAATATTAAAGCTACCGTAATTTACGGTAGGTACCGTTAATTACGGTAGAGCCAGACGCAAAGAGTGTAACTGCCCTATATTAAACCGTTTTCAAGTGCCTTTTCATATCTATCATCATTGGGGACGTTTCTCTGGAGTTCTTGGGCGAATTTTAGATTGTGCAAGTGATTGGGAACATTTCTAAACATTTTGGTTTGTATTTTGATTCGTATGAACTTTGATTTTGTTGGAATGATGATTCACCAAACTATGTTAGGCTAAACTTTTGGTGATCATCTTAGGTGAAGGTTTCTTTATGACTTTTGTGTGTTTATCTTAATTTCTAGAATAATAAACTTGGTGTGTTTTGCTATGTTTATTACGGTGCATGAATGTTTGTTTGTAATTGATGTTTTGATCCTAGTCTAAATCGTACGTTCTTGGTGTCGTTGACAATCGAGATATCACGGGAAGGGTTAGGGTTGGATATTGATTAATTGGTCATCGTGTAGGATCGTGTACGAACCCGAACGAGTCGTTCAGAAGAGTTTTACTTCGTTTCAGAGTCGGAAACTAAGAAACAAAGGTAGAAACAGCTAGTTCTTCACTTTAAACACCTTTTGTATTGATCTAACAGCTTGTACAATCAAAAGGAAAACCGGCAGCACCTCGGTACAATATTCTGATTCCCCACCAAATGACATGGTCACAAGCCTATTTATAGTGATTCTGATTTCCCACGAAAGTGCAATGTTCATTTCGTGGGAAATCACCATTTCGTGGGAAATCAACTCTAAAACTCTATTTTCTCGATCTACATGCCCTGATCTAACATATCTAGTACCAGACTCGATACAAGACGAAGTTGACAGATGTATGCACTAACAGACCCCCCTCAGATGTTGACGAGTCTTAAGTGTCGAGTCTTTGCAACTTCCGTCTTGATCAGTCTCTGGGCTTCACTCTTTTAATCAGCATCAACAGACTCTCCTTAACAATGTGCTGGCATTCCTTCAGTTCTTCAGTATCATTTGCTTCCGGATCGTAGTCTGGCTTTCACAGGTTCAAGATTGTTGCCTGGCTCATGCTTTGTCTTCAGAGTCCTCAAATATCGAAACCTGGCTTTTCAAACATAAGCTTCTCAGAATCGATCAACCTGGCTCATATCCAGCTTTTCCTCAAACCTGCACAATCTCTACCTCAAAGTAAATTTTACAATTTTAAACATTAACATGTATACATCAACTCAAACTCTCCCTCAAATCAAACAGAAAATTTTATCAATAATAATCCTGATGAACCACTTGTAAATTAGATTAAAACACATTTGATTAAAAACATAAACTCCCCCTCACAACATGGTCATCATGTCTAGCACTTGGAATTTTGAAAATCAGCTCTCCAACACCAGTTGTCAAAAATCTTTTTGACTTTTTCAAAATGTTATGCTAAAACACATTGAAAATCTTTTTGGATTTTGAAATATTAAGAAATGCAGTAAAGAAATATTTACAGACAATATTTTTGTGAGTTTGTGTAAGAGGATCATATCAGTTTCTGAGACATATCAACAACACCGTTAAGCTTCATTTCATTTTAAGTTCTAAACAACTCACCTAGATTGTCAGTATATTGGTCCACTTAAATTTTCACACAAAGTTCAACTGTTCCGAGATACGATATTAATGTTTTAAACACTTAAACTTGTTCGTGTGTCCCACTACTTGAATATACTCCCGTATTCAGATCCCAATATTCAGTCTTACAGGTGAGTATACCACATATGATATCTGTAAAGGGGTTAAATTGTGAGGGCCGTGAGAGCTCAGGTCGATACTTCCGTATACGCAGAGAGATAACGGCTTCGACTTTTGGTGTGTCCCCTTTAGAGGATCTTTTTTACAACAGCAATGACTATCAATTTTATTGTTTCATCAATTTGCTGAGGGCGGCGCTATGTTTCAAGCAAGCGAAAAGTATTCTCCGGGGACTAGGCCATTGCTTCCGCAAAATCAGAAGTTGTTCCCCACAAGATTTCAAACAAGATTTCGGGGGTTACCCATATATCCAAGAAGTTGTTCCCCACAATATAAGCAAGTTTGATTTTAGGTTTATATCTCGTCACAATTTACTAAATGTGCAAAAACCTACTGGCATATCATCAGTGAGACCGTTTATCACATTTTAACTTCCCAATTCTTTAGCATGCCGTGATCGTCCACTGATGTACTATCATTTCCTCTTTTATACAACAAAACTCATTTTTGAATTTTATCATGTTTTTGACTTTTTCAAATTTTCTAATGTTTTTGGATTTTCTGGAAATTTCTTGCTCCCCCTAAAATGCTAACACATCTAAGAAATTTGAAAACAAAACTGTACAAAAAGTGACAATTGATATCAAATCGCCTCAATTCGCCATCCACTTGGCATAAAACAATCAGAACTCCCCCTTTCAACAAACTATTTTCTCATTAAGATTTCAAAACACTTAAGTTTGTTTTAATCAAAATGATTTTTCCGGAAAATAAGTGTGTTTGTTCAATTTTAACTACTTGTATGAGGATTACATCAATTTCAAACTAATGACCTTGAGTAATCACTTTTTCAAAATCAATTTCTAAACCACCTGTAAGTAAAACACTTGTACCACATGTAGGCACTTACCAACCTGGAAGCTCCGGCCAAGCACAACCTGTAAAATTTAACACTTTTAAGATTCTTTCATACAAACAGATTTTATCAAGAAAGATGCCGATTCCTGATCCACAATTACGAACTTGGGATCTCCGGCAAGTCAGGTTTTTCAAGCAAAGAAAATGTCCACCCAAGCCTGACCAGCCTTGGGTGTTTTTAATTCAGATTTAGTTGGGGTGTGAGTTGCTTTCTTTGTAGCATAAAAATCTTTAACCCCTTTAACCTTCCCATCGACCATCTTTTCGAAAATTTTCTTCACATTTCCATTAAATGCTTTCTCAACATCAAAATTATCCTCCTCAGAATAAAACTGATTTGAGATTTCAACCTTTCCAATCTTTTGTTTAAAATTCTTAGTCCTCAGTGGTGGAAAGTTCTCATCATCCATTGAAGTAACTAAGTTTTCAATACTCTCATCAAATTGTGGCTCCTCTGATTTTGTGGAATCAAATTCATCGCCAGATTTTACACTTGACTTCTTAACAACCCACTTCTGGTTGTCAAGCTTCACACTTCGCCTGTAAAAACTTTTAGAACATTCACCAACTTCATATGTTGAATTTTTAAAAACTTTAAATTTCTCAGTTGGTGGTTCAATTTTATCAACAACAACTTCTTTCAGTTTTCCAGAAACTCGCTGTTTTATCTTAGTTGATTTTGGACAGTTCAATGCAATGTGACCAACTTCATTGCATCTAAAACAGATTCTGGTTTCTTCCTTCTGATAAGCTCCATTCTTTTTCTTCCCAGCAAGAAAATCTTGATTTGATTGTCTCCAGAATGAGCTTTTCTTCTCCTCTTCAGCAGACGGACCTGAAACAAATTTTGTATATGTTTTAGAAAATTTTTCATTTTTATAGTTTTTAGGTGGAATAAAACCTAATCCTTTCTTTTTGTAGCTACCATTATGGTTTGGTTTCTTTTGAAAACCAGAACCAGAACCAGAATTGTAACTCTTTTTCTTGTTTAAACGTTGTTGAACTCTTGAAGTGTATTTCTTACATTTTCTAGTAAGATTTAAATCTTTTATTTCAGAAATATTAATTTCTGTCATTTTAAAAACCTTTTTGATCATGTCAAAACGAACACTTCTTATTGGAAACTCTTTATCAAAATATAATTTGTCAGAATCATTCAAAGTATAAGCAACTTCAAATGTTTCGTCATACAAATTAGATTTTGACTACAAAAATTCTTTACTATAAACCCGTTTTCCCGATGATTTTGAACTCTTTTCGGACGAACTCTAACTTCCGACAGACTGACACGAACTTTCGGACTCGGATTTTAACTCTGACTCCTCATCCCTATCCAACACCTGATCGACCATTCTTTTTATTAATTCGGACTCATGATCTGTGTCGGACGCTATGAACGTGACGTCAATGTTGTCTGGAAATACATCGTTTAACTCGGACTCTAACTTTGATTAACTGCCTTTTGGACTTGTTCCTCATTCGGTTTTCTAGGCGAATACCCTTCCCAAATTGGAGGCGGACACTTGTTATAACATACACTCTGTTTCTTACCAGTATCCGTTTTCTTCGTTGACTTCTTGTCTTCGTCTTTAAACGCCTCAAAACCTGCAACAGTAGGATAAATTCTATCAATTATGTAATCACAACATGTATAACTTCGCAGCAATCGTCCGATTCTTTCATTCTCGGCTGCTTCACTATCCAACTCTTTCTTCCATTTCGCACATTCTTCAATGTAAAAGTTTATCTCTTTCTGCTTTGACATCATGGTAGCATTCATCATCTTCAAAGCAGCTTCTCTTTCTGTGTTTGTTTTCTGTAAACTAGTCACTGTTCTGTTTAACACATCATATGACTCTTTCAAATTCTTCACATCAAACAACAACTGTTCTTTCAACTTTTCTAACTCACTAAACCTCTCATCTTTTTCTATAGACTGTTTGCAGGATTCTGAACATGTAAGACAAGGTTTCGTGATTTCAACGATCTTTTTGATTTCCACTATCTTCTCAGCTTCAACTACCTTTTCCACTTCCACTATCTTCTCAATCACTTTGACTTCCTTCAATTCTTTTGCAGCTTTTCTCTCTTTGAGTTTCTTCAATTTATCTGCAAAATAAAATTCAAATCTGTCAGAAGATAAATGTATTTTTCCAAGGTTTATCTGTTCAAGCTCTTCATCATCACTGTTATCTGTTGAACTGTTTTCAGAGGAAACAGATTCTTCATGTTTTTCTTCATCATCAGATAACACAGCCATCCATTCTTTCACCAATTCTGGTTTTTGAATAATCTGAGCAATAAAAGCTTTAACATTGGGATCAGCTGGAATATTGTCGCAACCCTCGATCCCCGGGAACGGGCGGACGCGAGCTCAGAGTTTGGTGGTATCAGTGTTATTTAATCTCGCAGCGGAATTTTCATCAAGACCGTAGTTAGGAAATGTTTATCAGAGTAAAACCACCATATTTTATATTAATAATCAAATGGGTAAAACCCAAGTTTCTTATTATAATACATTTATAGGGAATGAACCCTATTTTATTTAAATTTAAAACACCGTTTATTTGGTAACTTTTATAGCCACATTATCCCCAAGCCTTCAGTGCTCTCCAGCTGGCTTTTTATTAATTGGCTGTCACATTGGGTTACCTGAAACGCGTTTTAAAAACATTTGTCAGTCGGAAATACTGGTGAGTGAATCCCAGTTTAATCAAGAAACATTTTATTAATTAAAACAGTATCGAGGATGATTACAATGTTTATGTCTACACAATTACTCCATTTGGTACTATCAATCCACTGACTTGTGGGTCATATTACACATTGGCTAACTCGTTGTCCAATGGTAACGTACTATCATACTCGACTTACTACTTATAAGTAGTACAAATTTTGTATACAAAACCCCAACATACCGGCAGTAATTGAAGACTACAAAGACTCAATCACTGCTTAATTACATTGTAAAACATTTAAGGTTTTGTAAAAACTGTTAATAAAAAGGAGATTACTCACATTGCTATCTTAGGATTTTCGTAAGGGTTTCCTGGATATAATCTATAATTTATACAAATGTACATTGGTTAGTATCATAACCCTTTGAAAATATTAATAATACCCTCCCCGAGACGACATTCCAACAACTACGTCGGGCAGAACCACGACAGTTGTTACGGAACCCTAAATCAATCGGGCAACGTAACTATTACGAAACTGGGGTTATAATACTTACGACGGAGCAGAACCTCGCTAATTAGGGGTATAATACCCAAATATTATAACTTTTCTACAGAATTTAGATTGAGAATTGAGATTGTGAGCGACGAAAAACGTAGACTGATGGCCTTCTTATATAGTTGCTGATATTGACTCTTAGGCGACCCGCGTAAGGTAAGGCTAAGCCTTACACGACCCGCGTCAACACGCGGTCAACATATAGCTTAGCTGATTCGATACGTAGGTCTGCCACGATGATGACACGTGTCATCACCTGATGTCTCCGCATTTCATGATCTGTCGCGGCCCGCGTCAACTTAGACGAGGTCTTACACGGCCCGTTTGAACTAAAGAAGTCAGCGGAGTCAAAGTCTGGTCTTGATACGGCCCGCGTGAGCTTGAGGTGAGGTCCTACGCGGCTCGCCTCAGCTTACTATTTCTTGTTTTTGATTTATTTTATAAACTATAACATAATTTGGGCTCGGTTTTCACATACGGGGTGTAATATAAGACATATTGGGACATTTTAAGATATAATAGGGTATCGGAAATATACTGAGGGTGTTGGTTTTACCGAGGGTTGTTACATTCTCCCCACCTTGTTTTAGAGCTCGTCCTCGAGATCTACTGAAATAAATGCGGGTATTTCTTTTGCATTTCTGACTCGAGCTCCCATGTATACTCAGGTCCTCTTTTGGAATTCCACTTCACTTTGACTAGAACTAGTCTCTTGTGTTTGAGATTCTTGACTTTTCTATCTTCAATTTGTAGAGGTCTTTCTACAAACTTGAGTTGTTCATTTACCTCTATATCCTTAAGAGGTACTATCAATGATTCATCAGCTAAACACTTTTTAAGATTTGATACATGAAACACATTATGTATTCCTGCCATTTCCTCTGGCAGTTGTAACTGATAGGCTACAGGTCCTATTTTTCTAATAATCTTAAAAGGTCCAACATACCTGGGACTTAGCTTCCCTCATTTGATGAATCTTACTACTCCTTTCCAAGGAGAGACTTTCAACAACACTTTATCTCCTACTTGAAATTCCAATGGTTTGCGTCGGTTATTGGCATAACTCTTTTGTCGATCACGTGCTGCTTTTAGTCGTTCCTTGACTTGAAATATTTTGTCAGTTGTTTCTTGTACAATCTCAGGTCCGGATAGTTGCTGTTCCCCAATTTCTGCCCAACAGACTGGGGTGCGGCACTTTTGTCCATAAAGTGCTTCGAATGGTGCAACATTTATACTTGTGTGATAACTATTATTATAAGAAAATTCTATTAAAGGTAAGTGATCGTCCCAATTACCTCCAAAGTCAATTACACAAGCTCTAAGCATGTCCTCCATTGTCTGAATTGTTCTTTCACTTTGTCCATCTGTTTGAGGATGATAAGCTGTGCTTAACCTTAACTTGGTTCCCATTGCCTTTTGGAAACTTGACCAAAAATGAGAGGTAAATCGACTATCCCTATCAGAAACAATTGATAAAGGAATACCATGTAAAGAAACAATTTCATTTACATACAACTTAGCTAATTGTTCCATACTAATTGTTTCCTTCATTGGTAGAAAATGAGCTGACTTGGTTAGTCTGTCTACAATCACCCAGATTGTATCATTTCCTTTCCTAGTTTTGGGTAATTTAGTAACAAAATCCATTGTTATTAATTCCCATTTCCATACTGGCATTTCTAATTGCTATAACAAACCTGAGGGTTTCTGATGTTCAGCTTTAACTTGTGAACAAGTTAAACATTTAGAAACATAGGCTGCTATGTCCTTCTTCATTCCTATCCACCAAATTTTTTTCCTTAAATCCTGGTACATTTTATCACTTCCTGGGTGCATCGTGTATTTAGACTTATGGGCTTCTTCTAGTATACTATGACGCAGGTTTCCTAATTTAGGTATCCACATTCTCTTTTCATGGAATCTCCATATTTCATCTGTTCCTTGTTTTAATTCTTTTAGCATACCTTTTAATTTTTCAGAATCATCCTTGATTACTGATTCTTGTGCTTCTCTTATTTGATCATTTAAATCTACTTGCAGATTTAATTTAAGAGAACGTACCCTTTTTGGCTTTTCATGATATTTTCGACTTAAAGCATCTGCTACTATATTTGCTTTTCCTTCATGATACTGGATATCACAATCATAATCACTAAGAAATTCTATCCAACGTCTTTGCCTCATATTCAACTCTTTTTGCTTGAAGATATACCTTAAACTCTTATGATCAGTGAATATAGTAAACTTACTACCATAAAGGTAATGTCTCCAAATCTTAAGAGCAAAAATTATAGCTCCTAACTCTAAATCATGGGTTGAATAATTCTCTTCATGATTCTTAAGTTGTCTAGATGCGTAAGCTATAACCTTTTGTCTTTGCATCAATACACATCCATAACCTAATTTAGAAGCATCACAGTAGACTATAAAGTCTTCAGTTCCTTCTGGTAATGCTAATATGGGTGTATGGGTCAATCTTTGCTTAAGAATTCTAAAGGCTTCTTCTTGTTTTACTCCCCATTCAAACTTAACAGATTTACAGGTTAACTTAGTTAAAGGAATGGCTATTCTAGAGAAATCTTGAATAAATCTTCTATAATAGCCGGCCAATCCTAAGAAACTTCTAACCTCAGTTGGTGATTCAGGGGTTTTCCATTTGGTAATTGCCTCAATCTTTGTTGGATCTACATGAATTCCTTCATGATTAACTAGGTGTCCAAGGAATTGTACCTGTTCTATCCAATACTCGCACTTTGGTTTTCCTGGTTTTCTATTTCCATGGGTTGTTCTAGGTTTTGTGGTTGTGGGGCTACTAGTTGTTCCAGACTTGGGTCGGCAGCAGTTGTAGCTAAGATATGGAAATTAGCTAGGCTTCTATTTAGCATATCTTGAGTATGGGCATCTGTCTCTCGCTTAATAGCTGCTAAAGCCCTTTGCTATTGCAATTTTCGCATTCTCTTCCTACGAGCAAAAGATTCTTTACTAAACCATCCTCGTTTCTTATTAGGAAATGGTTCTTCCGATTTAGCTCTAAAGGCAAATATTCCCTCCTCCTGATCAGCAGAATACCCTGAAAGGGCAGGCTGTGATGATGTACCTTCACTCCTAGGTGAATCAGATAACTGACGATTCACGTCTGATGGTCCTTGATCACTCATACTGAAAACTAACAAATAGTCAAATAACACATAACAAATAAATACAGTTATGCACGTATTTCCGTAATTTATTTCCTAACACAAAATTTAGAATTTTAAGTGTCAGCAGAACACTTCTTTGGCTCAGACCAGTGGCTAGGCTCTAATACCACCTTCTGTCGCAACCCCCGATCCCTGATCCCCGGGAACGAGCGGACGCGAGCTCAGAGTTTGGTGGTATCAGTGTTATTTAATCTCGCAGCGGAATTTTCATCAGGACCGTAGTTAGGAAATGTTTATCAGAGTAAAACCACCATATTTTATATTAATAATCACATGGGTAAAACCCAAGTTTCTTATTACAATACATTTATAGGGAATGAACCCTATTTTATTTAGATTTAAAACACCGTTTATTTGGTAACTTTTATAGCCACATTATCCCCAAGCCTTCAGTGCTCTCCAGCTGACTTTTTATTAATTGGCTGTCACATTGGGTTACCTAAAACGCGTTTTAAAAACATTTGTCAGTCGGAAATACTGGTGAGTGAATCCCAGTTTAATCAAGAAACATTTTATTAATTAAAACAGTATCGATGACGATTACAATGTTTATGTCTACACAATTACTCCATTTGGTACTATCAATCCACTGACTTGTGGGTCATATTACACATTGGCTAACTCATTGTCCAATGGTAACGTACTGTCATACTCGACTTACTACTTACAAGTAGTACAAATTTTGTATACAAAACCCCAACATACCGGCAGTAATTGAAGACTACAAAGACTCAATCACTGCTTAATTACATTGTAAAACATTTAAGGTTTTGTAAAAACTGTTAATAAAAAGGAGATTACTCACATTGCTATCTTAGGCTTTTCGTAAGGGTTTCCTGGATATAATCTATACAAATGTACATTGGTTAGTATCATAACCCTTTGAAAATATTAATAATACCCTCCCCGAGACGGCATTCCAACAACTACGTCGGGCAGAACCACGACAGTTATTACGGAACCCTAAATCAATCGGGCAGCGTAACTATTACGAAACTGGGGTTATAATACTTACGACGGAGCAGAACCTCGCTAATTAGGGGTATAATACCCAAATATTATAACTTTTCTAAAGAATTTAGATTGAGAATTGAGATTGTGAGCGACGAAAAACGTAGACTGATGGCCTTCTTATATAGTTGCTGATATTGACTCTCAGGCGGCCCGCGTAAGGTAAGGCTAAGCCTTACGCGGCCCACGTCAACACGCGGTCAACATATAGCTTAGCTGATTCGATACGTAGGTCCGCCACGATGATGACACGTGTCATCACCTGATGTCTCCGCGTTTCATGATCTGTCGCGGCCGGCGTCAACTTAGACGAGGTCTTACGCGGCCTTCTTGAACTAAAGAAGTCAGCGGAGTCAAAGTCTGGTCTTGATACGGCCCGCGTGAGCTTGAGGTGAGGTCCTACGCGGCCCGCCTCAGCTTACTATTTCTTGTTTTTGATTTATTTTATAAACTATAACATAATTTAGGCTCGGTTTTCACATACGGGGTGTAATATAAGACATATTGGGACATTTTAAGATATAATAGGTGTTAGGGGTCATTTTCTTTGCATACATATCCTGACCAATATCCTGTCTTTGTTTGTTTATTTGTGACCAGGATGCTGGAAGAGGATATTGCTAACATCTTGGGCGATATCCTGAGGTTTATTGAATTAACCACGTGCAGGTTAAAGGCTGAGACTTGCTAACGGTCAAGTGGACTTCTTCTCCTCAAGACTCGGGCGAATTTGTTGAAGGAGAGACGTTGAGCCCGAAAGACCAGGTCTACAACGTTCGATGAAGGAATATTCGATGGATCCCGGAAGTTTAGGATAGTTTGTTATTTTATCTTTACTATAAATAGATGGGGGCGGATCAGTTTAAGGCACACAATTTTTCACTAACACTCTCGAACACTTTCACTCTCTAGCTCATTGCAAACACCACACTTGTATTCAAATTTCATTGTAACACGTAGTCGATCCGCACCACATCCTGCACTGTATCCTGACGTTTGAAGTAATAAGAAGAACAAGGCAGATGCGATTGTCAGCTCCCGAGGTTTTATGCCGGCGATCTAGATTGATCAAGGGCTTTCCTCGTACATCTCGTGTCGTTTACTTTACTTTTGCTCATTGTTTGATCATAGATACAGCTCAATATCCTGAGCCGTATCCTGAATACTGATTTCCTAATTAACACAGCAAGCATATTTTCAAACACACTTTCTAGCACACTACCTCACTTTACTAATTTGATCACTTAATTGCTTCGGTAATTTTTGACCAAAACAATTTGGCGCCCACCGTGGGGCAAGTGGTGCTCTCTTTACTAAAAATTTTTGTGAAATCGCTAATCGGCTTTCTATTTTCAAAACTTTTTGCCACGTTGTCCATAATGGCCTCAAGATCAAACATGAGTTCCTCTACTGTGTCTGCTATGACTTCTGCTACTACTGGTTCGGTGCTTCCACCACCTCCTCCAAGGATGCCAGCCTCTTCACGACCTCAGGATATCATCCCTACTCGTAGTGTTCAGGAGTCTGCTCCTGTTCTAGATTCTAATGATGAAATTCTCACTTTATTTGGAAGTGTGCAGGAACAAATGAGGCAACAACAGGAAACAAACCAAATGCTTTTAAGGGAAATACAACTCCTGAAGTCTGGCCCGAGCAGATCTGCTGAGGATAATGTCACTCCATTGCATCCCAGAACGTTGAACTTTAGTTCAGCTGTGTATACTGAGGATAACAGGGGGAATATTGTGCCCAGCCTTCCTCAGAATCATATTCCTGAAATTCCCTCCTCGGTCAGGATGTCAACCATGAGGAGCTCAGGATATGCTTCAGGATATGGGCAAAATCCTCCAACGGGTAACGTGTCAAATAATAATAATACTCATGCTACTAACAATAGTGGATCTTTGCAGGATACAAGTGTAACATCAGCACTTACTAGGGAACTTCAGAAGTTGAAGGACATGATATCTAGTGTACCTAGGGTGGTCCAGCCGATCCCGGAAGTGTCCCAAGACAGCCACAAGATATCTCGTTTTGCATATCCTATCTGTGATGCTGAGATCCCAAAGAGATTCCAAACCCCCAACATGAAGCTTTATGATGGGACTACGGATCCTGAAGAGCATATTGCTCAGTATAGGGAAAGAATGGAAATTAACCCTATCCCTCCGGAGCTCAAGGAAGCATGCTTGTGCAAGGGATTTGGTTCTACTCTAACAGGATTCTCAGTTTTATCAGGATCTTGTAATGAATCCCTGCAGGAATCTAGACGAAGCTCGTAACAGGGCTTTGAGATATATCCGTCTGGAAGATGATAAGAAGATGCAAGAAAGGATGAACTCATCTAACACTTATGAGTCAACTAACAGGAAGTCAGAATCCTCATTCAAGTCATATCGGCCTAAGCCATATGGTAGAAATGAAAACAAGAGAGTGAATGCTGTCGAAGATGAGGATCCTGAAGAGTATCCTGAGTTGTCTGAATACTGCTTTTCTGTTAACATTCCTGAATTGATGTATGCCATGCAGGGTCTAGGAGACAAGGCTAGGTGGCCTCGGAAGAATCCACAAAAGGCTGACTGGAAAGATAAGTCAAAATGGTGTGCTTTCCACGAAGATTTCGGACATGTAACTGAGGATTGCATTGCTCTAAGGAAAGAAATAAGCTATCTTCTAAGCAAGGGATATCTGAAAGATCTCTTAGGAAGAAAGAAGAATAAGGGTCAGGATACTGAGAAGGATCCTGAACGAGTAGCATCACCTCCTGCGGATGCCAAGATAATCAACTTCATTTCGGGAGGATCCGACATTTGTGGAACTTCGTATTCGGCAGCAAAGAGGCATGCAAAAGAAGCTAAGGCCGAAAGAGGAGACAAACCTGTCAGGATGACTACCCTCACAACTGACAAAGTGATCACTTTTGATGCTGATGATAGGGATACTGTCCAGGATCCTCACCATGATGCTCTGGTAATAACGTTATATGTGGCTAACCATTTTGTACGCAGGATATTAGTTGATAACGGCAGCTCCGTCAACATAATCCAACTAGAAACTCTGAAGAGAATAAATGTATCTCCAATGGATATTACTTCAAAGTCTATTGTGCTTGTTGGGTTCAGTGGAGAGGCTAGAAACACAGTGGGAGAGATAAAGTTGCCAGTATACGTTGAAGGAGTCAACTCGATACAACGTTTCTGTGTAATGGATTCTCTCTCCTACTACAACATCATACTGGGAAGACCGTGGATTCACGATATGAAGGCTGTGCCATCAACATATCACCAATGCATCAAGATACCTACACCTTGGGGAGTTGTCAAAGTCGATAGTGATCAGCAGGAGGCGAAAGAATGCTACTCATCCTCGATGAAATCCTCAGCCAAACCTAGTGCAGCATAGCAATTAAAGACGCGGGTCCAGGATATCGTGGAGGATCCGGAGCAGGATGTGAAGAAAATTACCCTGGACCGGGATAATCCCGATATTTCGGTGCTCGTAGGGACCAATATCCCTCAGGATATTGAAGAACAATTAATTAACTTTTTGAAATGCAGGATGTCTACGTTTGCATGGAAGCATGAGGATATGACAGGCATATCCAAAGATGTTATCACTCACAAGCTTGGAATTGATAAATCATTCAAGCCTGTGCAGCAAAAAAGAAGGAAGTTTGCTCCTGAGCGGAACACAATTATCCAGGAGGAAGTTGAGAGATTATTGAAGTCCAGGATGATCAGGGAGGTTAAGTTCCCAAGGTGGCTAGCAAACGTGGTTGTAGTACAGAAGAAAAATGGGAAATGGAGAGTTTGTGTGGACTACACAGACTTGAACAAAGCTTGTCCTAAAGACCCATTTCCTCTTCCCCACATTGATGCAATGGTAGATGCCACTGCCGGGCATGAAATGCTGACCTTCATGGACGCATCTTCAGGATTTCAACAGATCCAAATGGAGCCTTCTGACCAGGAGGATACTGCCTTCATGACACCAACGGGTATTTATTGTTATACAGCTATGCCTTTTGGTTTGAAAAATGCAGGTGCAACATACCAAAGATTGGTAAACATGATGTTCAAAGATAAACTGGGGGACACCATGGAGGTATATATCGATGATATGGTGGTGAAATCTAAAAAGGCTGAGGATCACCTCCAGGATATCAAGGGAGCATTTGATATCCTGGATCGATACAACATGAAGCTGAATCCTGCTAAATGCCATTTCGGAGTGGGGGCAGGAAAGTTTCTTGGATATATGGTGACAAAAAGGGGGATAGAAGCAAGCCCAGAGCAGATCAAAGCTATCCTGGATATAAAATCACCCTCAAATATGAAGGACGTACAAAGATTAACAGGCCGAGTAGCAGCTTTAAACAGGTTTATCTCGAGATCCTCAGAGAAATGCAAAGATTTTTATGATATCCTGAAGAAGAACAAAAAATTCGAATGGGGTGAGAAGCATGAAGCGGCCCTACAGGATTTGAAGCGATATCTCTCAACCGCACCTCTATTAATGAAGCCTGAAAATGGTGAACCACTATCCCTATACCTTGCTGTATCAGGGAATGCTGTAAGTGCCGTTCTTATAAAAGACCATGAAGGTCAGCAATATCCTGTTTACTATGTTACTAAAAGTTTGTTAGATGCTGAAACTAGGTACTCTCATTTAGAAAAATTAATACTAGCATTAGTCATGGCATCAACGAAACTTAGACATTACTTTGAGACACATAGGATTCATGTTAAAACAAATTATCCTGTTAAAAATGTACTTAGGAAGCCAGAAATGTTAGGCAGAATGGCTAAGTGGTCAGTAAAGTTAAGTGCTTATGATTTAGTATATGAACCTAGAAATGCCATAAAATCTCAGGCTTTAGCTGACTTTGTGGCTGACTTTAGTAGTGACATTCAGGACGAGGTAGACCTAGAAGTTCAACAGTTAGGAGAATCCTCAGGATCCTGGACATTATATACTGACGGTGCATCTAATGTAAGAGGAGTAGGATTAGGAATACTACTAAAATCGCCACAGGGGGACATATTACCCCAGGCAATTAGGTGTGAATTTCCTGCTACTAATAATGAAGCAGAGTATGAGGCTTTAATTGCAGGATTAGAGTTGGCTAAGAGCATGAGTATCAAAAATTTGCAAGTATATGCTGACTCTTTGTTAATTACTAACCATTTTAATGGATCCTATGCAGTTAAGGGTGAGAAATTAATCGAATATCTCGATATTCTCAAAAAATTAGCAGGATATTTCGATGTTTTTATACTTGAACAGGTACCGAGGGAGGATAATGCTGAAGCGGATGCCTTAGCAAATTTGGGATCATCGATCAGGATACCTGAAGGGACCCAAATACCTATATTACATGTCTTATATCCTGCAACGAATCCTCAGGATAAAGAAGTAGTGGGTATTCAGGATCCTGGAGCAGAACATCCCGAAAAGGATCCTAAATCCTGGACGGCTCCAATCATGAGATATCTCAAAGAAGGACACATCCCTGGAAATGAGAATCCTAAGGCATTTAGGATGAAGGTATCACGATTCACTATTATAAATAATATTTTATACAAGAAATCTCTTGCAGGACCGTATTTGAGGTGCTTGGAGGATCCTGAAGCCAAAGAAGTACTTCAGGATATACATGAAGGGGATTGTGGTAACCATGCTGGGGGCAGGTCGTTATTCTCAAAAGTGTTATGGACAGGATATTATTGGCCAACAATGAGAAAGGATGCAGCAGAATATGCTCGAAGATGTGATGCATGTCAAAGACATAGTAACATACTGCATCAACCTGCTGAACCATTATATCCTATTGTTTCCCCTTGGCCGTTTATGAAGTGGGGTATGGATATAGTGGGAAAGCTACCAAAAGCTCCGGGAGGAAAAGTCTTTATGCTAGCAATGACGGATTATTTCTCTAAGTGGGTTGAAGCAGAAGCATTTGTTCAAGTGAGAGATCAAGAAGTAGTATCCTTCATAAAGAGGAATATCCTAACCAGATTCGGAGTACCAGCCGAGATAATCTTTGATAATGGTTCTCAATTTATAAGCAAGAGAACTACTGACTTTTGCAAAAGTTGGGGAATCAAAATGATTACATCTACTCCGGTACATCCTCAAGCAAATGGACAAGCAGAATCCTCAAACAAGATAATTGTCAATAACTTAAAGAAGAGACTTGGAGCCAAAAAAGGAAGATGGGCAGAAGAATTACCCTTTGTTTTATGGGCTGATAGGACAACGGTGAAGAATGCAACAGGCCAAACCCCATTTTCCTTGGTATTTGGAGCAGAAGCAATGATTCCAACGGAAATGACAATACCTACTGCAAGATCTACCCTAAGTGATCCTGAGCAGAATCCTGAAGCCTTGAGTCAGGATTTAGACACTATAGATGAGAAGAGAGATGCGGCAAGGCTAAGGATGGCAGCATATCAACAGAGAATATCCAGGGCATATAACAAGAATATTAGGACCAGAAGATTTAAGGTTGGAGATTGGGTGCTAAGAAAGGCTTTTCAGAATACCACTAATCCTGCCGATGGCAAGTTAGCTCCAAAATGGGAAGGACCATATGAAGTTGAATCAGAAGCAGGGAAAGGAGCATACAGACTCAAGAATTTGGAGGGGGATATGCTACCGAGGTCTTGGAATGCTATACACCTTAAGCTCTATTTCAAGTGAGTTTAGAATTCAATTTCTAACTCAGGATGGTATGAATTCTATCTTTTTTAAATATGTTTTGGTTTAATTTATTCTTTGAAACCCAATACTAACTTAAGCATCGGAGGGGTGTTAGCCAAGCTAACACCCACCTTAGTTTACAAATGTTTTGCAAGATATGTTTCAGGATATGGCTCCAGGATATGTACTCAGGATAACTCGAAAGATTAGAGGATTGGCCCCCTCTCTCACGTTTAAGGGATACTGATCCCTTCACAGGTTTAAAGGTATTCACCTTTCTTCCGAATTGGGTTTAAACACCCAGCCTGGAGCGCAAGTTATTCAGGGATAGTTCAAGGTGGCGGGACCAGTCCATGTAAAAGTGGCTGACAATTTCGTTACTGTTGGCTATATCCTGAATCCTAAAGGTATATGAGGATTGATCACCCTCTCTCACGAAAGGGTATTTTCATACGCTCTAAGGTTTAAAGGTTTTCACCTTTCTAAGTCTTGGAGTTTATACACTCCCGCCTGTAGCGCATGAAAATTTGGGATTTTCCCCAGGATACAAGGGATTTATCTCCAGTACTTCCTTGGGTTTTACCCTCGGGACCTAAAAAATTGCCTATACAATGGAAACTGACATTCAGAAGATTTCTAAGTGTTTGAAGACATTGTACACAGGGGACATTCCTACCGAGGCAGCGACGTAAAGCTCAAAGGCTAAAGTTCGGAACTAGTATTCTGAATATCTCACACAGGGGACATCTTCATTGGAAAAGTTACAAGGAGATTGAGGTTTAATAATAGGGTTATATACTACTCCGGGTATGATCTTTCCTTTGTAAATATCGTCTAAGTTTTTAGTAACATTATGTTAAGTATCCTGATATATATTCTCAAAGTCCTTTTAAGGATATTTGATTAGGGTGTTTGAAACCAGTATTAGTTTGGAACTTTGATCATTTAAAACTTGGTTTTGAAAAGATAGATTGTTTTTCACTCTCTAAAGAACTTTCTACAAAGTTGAAGGAAGAGTTGGAAGTTCTATCTAATAAAAGGTTTTTACAGTATATCGCTGAGCATGCTGATCAGGATATTTTCATAAGATAACAATATAAAATTTTTACAAAGATAAGAGTTATACTAAATAATGCAAGGCAATAACAAACAAATAAAAAGATGAAATTATTCTTGAAGCAATCAATACTGGTTGATAACCGAAGGTTTCGTCCTGAAACCCAGGACCCATCCACCTTCGGCTATCAAATTGTTTCGACACAGAAATAAATTGTTCATAAAAACATAAAATTGTTCGAATGATTTAAAGGAAATAAGCTCTAGGGGGTAGTGCCTTCTTGGTCCATAGTGGTTTCAGCAACATCCGTCTTGGGATCCGCCTCAGTATCCTTCTCAGCATCGGTTGCTTTTTCAACTGCTTTGGAAGGTTCGTCGACAGTTGATTTGGAAGAGGTGCCGCCGAGGTTCTTCAGCTTGGTCTCCCAAGAACCAACATCCCAAGAAGGATATTCGAAGCCTAATGTTTTGGCTTCATGAGCCATCTTCAACCTGGATTGAAGGAGAGAAATGATGACGGAACTTTTGAGGCTCTCCCGGTAGCTGACCATATCCCGTTCGTACTGCACATGGGCGGCTTCCAGATCGGCTTGAGCTTGAAGAGTAGCTTTGTTGAGAGCAACTTGGTGTTCCTGGATCATAGCTTTGAATTTCTCCCCGTAGTGACGAGATTTGGCAGCAGCAATCATGCCTTGGTCGGAGATTGTGATTTCTGCTTCCTTTAGCTTAGATTCCAGCGTTTTGTTAAGCTTGCAGGATTCTTGATATAAATGAACCAAACGCTCAAGACCCTACAAAGGTAAGAGGACAGGGATTAATATTGTTAAATCTTTGAAAATAATGTAAATCGCAGGATATGATATGAGAATACTAACCTGGTTAAGAAAAGAAGTCATGAACCCGCTGGCTTCGATGAACCCGTGCTTCTCATAAGGAAAGGTGTCAGAAATGACAGGGGAATCAGGTTCTTTCCTTTTGTGGGAACTGGAACTCCGGGGTTTGGTAGCCGGTGAAGGTTTGGGAATAATGATGGCTTTGGAACCGCTAGGTTTAGATGTGGCTGTGGTCTTGGGGCTGGGTTCTTTCTTGACCTGGATCTGGTCGGAATAGCTGTCCAATTCGTCAAGGTCAAAGACCTCAGGGATCTTAGCTGGTGCTGCATAAAGGGAAAAGTTTTACTCTTTATCTTATCATTATACTGTTTTGACTAATTATTTTGAAAGAAATTCTTACCAGACATCTCGGATGATGAGTATTGACTGGAACTCGGGACGTGTGTGGTGAAAGTCCTGTCTATTGCAGGTAACTGGTAAACAGTATTGATTCTCTCTTCTGACTCAGCAGTAGGGGGAGCAACTTCCTTGAAGTTCACTGCATAAAGATCAAACAGAAGAGTATTAATAGAAGATAACAATCAAATGGCCTATGAGGATATTTATGATTCTACCGGTGGTTAACCACTCCACCGGAAGGCTGGCACCCTCAGCAATGGAGTCTCGTTTGACAAAGAAAAATTTGCGTTGCCATCCGTCTTCGTTTTTGGTGGCCTTGAGAATCAGGGGTTTGCTGGAGGTCGAGAAAAGCAAGAACCGGCTAGAGCCGTGAGATCGGAGGCGATAAGCAATAGGCAGATCCTCGATGCGAAGGTCGGAACAATGGAGATTTTTTATTTGATTAAGTACAATTAGTACTCTCCAAACCATGGGCATGGTTTGAGCAAAAGAGATGCCGGTGGTTCGAAAGAATTGCATCATGAATTCAGGAAAAAGGGTATCGAAGACCTAGTGAAAAAGGATACGCTGGAAAACAAATCCATTCAGTGGAAGAAACATCCGATCGGATTGACCGATCGAATGGTCTGAAGATCGTGTTATCAGGGAAAGCGCCAGAAGCTCTTAAAGCTGCAATGTCTGCGTTGTCAAAAGCACAGATCTCCTTTTCGGGATTTTTAAGGAGATTCTGCTGGGTGAAGGTTCCGGCGTCCATTGCGAGTAAGGTGATGTAAATTGATAAAAAGTAAATTGGAAATGGAGGATTACCTGAAGGTTCTGTTGAAGATATCTGCTTTTCAAACAAGAAAAGAGAAGATATAGGGGCGTTGTGGATCTCCATTGAGTAAAAAACGCGTTGGAGGTTACGATGTGATCTTGACCGTCGCTTTGTTTTAAATGTCTTGAATTATGGGATAAGATTTTTGAAATATATCCGTTGGATTGGTATCCCAACTGATATATTTGGGGACAATTGTTAGGGGTCATTTTCTTTGCATACATATCCTGACCAATATCCTGCCTTTGTTTGTTTATTTGTGACCAGGATGCTGGAAGAGGATATTGCTAACATCTTGGGCGATATCCTGAGGTTTATTGAATTAACCACGTGCAGGTTAAAGGCTGAGACTTGCTAACGGTCAAGTGGACTTCTTCTCCTCAAGACTCGGGCGAATTTGTTGAAGGAGAGACGTTGAGCCCGAAAGACCAGGTCTACAACGTTCGATGAAGGAATATTCGGTGGATCCCGGAAGTTTAGGATAGTTTGTTATTTTATCTTTACTATAAATAGATGGGGGCGGATCAGTTTAAGGCACACAATTTTTCACTAACACTCTCGAACACTTTCACTCTCTAGCTCATTGCAAACACCACACTTGTATTCAAATTTCATTGTAACACGTAGTCGATCTGCACCACATCCTGCACTGTATCCTGACGTTTGAAGTAATAAGAAGAACAAGGCAGCTGCGATTGTCAGCTCCCGAGGTTTTATGCCTGCGATCTAGATTGATCAAGGGCTTTCCTCGTACATCTCGTGTCGTTTACTTTACTTTTGCTCATTGTTTGATCATAGATACAGCTCAATATCCTGAGCCGTATCCTGAATACTGATTTCCTAATTAACACAACAAGCATATTTTCAAACACACTTTCTAGCACACTACCTCACTTTACTAATTTGATCACTTAATTGCTTCGGTAATTTTTGACCAAAACAATAGGGTATCGGAAATATACTGAGGGTGTTGGTTTTACCGAGGGTTGTTACAAATATACTTATCCCAGCTAAAACCTTCAGCCACTTTCTCGTCATCTTGATCAATGATGCCATAGTAAGCTTTCCTGTTTGCATCTTCGATCATTTTTCCATGTGCTGTATGAGAATCCTTTTGTTGATGCGGTTGATAAGTGATTTGTTGATATATGGACTTCTTATAATAATCATCTTTTCCAAAAGGATTCTTTGCTCCACTAGGCTCCTGATTCTTGCACTCTCTTTTGAAGTGACCTTTCTCCCTGCATTTAAAACAAGTAACTTTAGATTTATCAAAACCTAAAGCTGAAAGATGAGCATCCAATAAATCATTTCTTCATGTAATCATTTTAAACTTTTCAGCCCTTCTTAGAACACTTGCTAAAGCCCATTTAATATCCATGAGCTCCAATTCCTCTACATCAATCTGGTCATAATCTTCCTTTGTTAGCATTAGATTGCCAATTCTTCCAGCAATCAATCCTTCGTAAGATTCCAACGCAGTAACTAGCAATGCCATATGATTTTTCACAACTTCTTCTGAAAAATTTTGACCATTTTGAAGATACAATGCCACATTGCACTGAATCATATGTCCATTTCCAACACTCTCACCTTGAACATTTGGAGGATTAACACTTGAAAACCCACTAGTGTTAACTGAACTTTGACTGCCTGATCCAGATGAGTTTCCTGCACTGAACGCAGTTTGGATCTTTGGACTTGCTTCAGTCTTCTCAACATTTCCTTTGTAATATAGCTTGATGTCTTGTTGAGCATTTGAACTATTCATTCTTGCAATTTTTTGCTGTTCTAGATCTTGACCTTCAAGCTTCTCAATGAATTGTGCAATTGATAATCTACTAAACACTCCTGTATTTTTTAGAATCATGAGATATGTACCCCATTCTTTCTGAGGTAAAGCATCAGCTAACTTCTCGACCCATTCTGCTGGAGTTTTAGTGATTTTCAGCAAAGACATGGTACGCACAAGATGGCAATATCTTTCTATGATACTCTTCATAGTCTCCCCTGGCATACTCTTGAACAATTCAAATTCTTTTTTCAGCAAAGAAGCTTTACTCTGTAGCATCTCAGTACTTCCTTCAAACTTTTTCTTTAATGCTTCCCAGATCGAAAACGCAGTTCCATTATGTTGAAGCAACACAAATATGTCTTCTTTGACAACTTGTTGTAACAGACTTATCATCATTTTCTCTCCTTTATAACATTCCCTCTCCGTATCTGAAAATTCTGATATAATCTTATCAACTCTCATAGCGTTCTGAGGTCTAACATATTCAGTTTCAATGCTTTCCCAAGCTTTCAGATGGTTCTCCTGAACCCAGTTTTCAAATCTTTCTTTCCAGCCATGGTATTCTTCAATGTTCATAAGCTTTAGGGGTTTTTGCAATGTTCCGGTTTCATATTCCATGTTCATCTTTTGCACCACAGTAACCGGAGTAGTCGGAGTCGCAAAGGCGTTGTAGAAATCGTTATCCATGATTCGGAAGTACAGTTTTCAAAAACAACAACTTTCAGGCAAAATAACCAAATAGTAGCCTTTCAAGCGAAATACCTTGTTGGAGTGGAATCAACAACTGTTTACAAGCAGAATGTGATCTAGAGCGGAAACATTAACACAATTCAAGCGGAATCTGATCTTGCAGCTTGAAGCGGAATCAGCAAGATGTTGGAGCGGAATCACAAGTTTGGCAATCTGGAACGGAATCAGCAATAACTTTGAAGCGGAACACTATTTGGAGCGAAATCAGAAAATTCTCTGGAGCGGAATCTCTGATTTGATACCCTGGAGCGAAATCAGCAAGAAACTTTGAAGCGGAATCTCACTTTTGAATTGGAATCGGGTATTTTGGAGCGGAATACCAGATTTCCTTTGAAATTTTTCAAGCGAAATCAAACAATGAAACTTAATCAGATAATCTGGAGCGGAATCAGTCAACTTCTGGAGCGAAATCAACCAATAAAGCTAATCTGGAGAGGGATCAAGATAATTATGGAGCGGAATCAATACTTTCGAGCGGAATCACAGTATTTTGGAGCGGAACTAATGATTTCAAGCTGAATCAGACTGTGGTTCATTCGAGCGGAATCAGTTCAGAGGTCCGTTTTGATCATTTTTACTCCGAATTTAGCTCTGTAACTTTCAAGGATTTGTTAATAAGTAATTTTACACAATCTGTGAAAAATTGGACAGATTTTGACCGTGAAATCTTGTTGAACTGCTGAAAGAAGGTGTAGAAGATAGAAAATGCAATCAAAAACGACTGTAATCTGCAGAACTCCTCCTCCTGAGCTCTGATACCACTTGTAGGATCGTGTACGAACCCGAACGAGTCGTTCAGAGGAGTTTTACTTCGTTTCAGAGTCGGAAACTAAGAAACAAAGGTAGAAACAGCTAGTTCTTCACTTTAAACACCTTTTGTATTGATCTAACAGCTTGTACAATCAAAAGGAAAACCGGCAGCACCTCAGTACAATATTCTGATTCCCCACCAAATGACATGGTCACAAGCCTATTTATAGTGATTCTAATTTCCCACAAAAGTGCAATGTTCATTTCGTGTGAAATCACCATTTCGTGGGAAATCACCATTTTGTGGGAAATCACCATTTCGTGGGAAATCACCATTTCGTGGGAAATCAACTCTAAAACTCTATTTTATCGATCTACATGCCCTGATCTAACATATCTAGTACTAGACTTGATACAAGACGAAGTCGACAGATGTATGCACTAACACATCGGGTAACAACCTCGCGTTTATATAATCCGAGTACTTCGTTCCCTTTTATCACAACAAATGTTTATGCATGAGTTATGTCTATGTAACCCTTTCTAGTTGGATTTATGCAAATTGTTAAAGGAAACCAGAACCTAAGATGGTCATTTTCTCCTAATCTGTTAAACAACCAATTTTGATTTGCAATTTGTTAGTAATTTAGTTCTTAAAACCAATGTTGTAGAAGGCGCTAGGCGCTAGTCGGGCGGTGAGGTACAACCTAGGGATTAATCGGGATTAATCGGAATGGGATTTTTATATGTATTTTTTCAAAATTATATATATATATACCCAATAATATAAAAATAATACTTCAAAATTCACATAAATACTTCAAGTTTCAGATAGTATGGTTTCAATTTTGACCGATTTTGACCAATTTTGACCGCCTAGGACCGCCTAGAACCGCCTAGGACCGATTAGTGGTCAAAAAATGGGTTTAATGGGCTGCAAAAGAGTGGACCGATTAGTCCGATTAATTCCGACTACGACCAATTTTCACCGATTACGACCTACTGACTAATTTTAAAGTCACATAACCTCCGACTAGGTTAAAATTAGTCAGTAGACTACCGACTACAACCAAACAATCCAAACTCTTGAATTTTAATTTCTGCAACTTAGTTTAATTGTAGTTAATTCACAAAGCTATAGAATCAACACACTTTCCACAAACTCCCTGTGTTCGATACCCATTTGCTGTTATCTATTAGTTGTAATTTGGATTAAATTTTCATGTGACTACGACAACACGTCAGTTTCACAACTTTCTTTCAACTCTTTTACACTCAATGCACTCAAAACCGATAGAATCGGAGCTCGTTCAGACCTTCTACTCATTGCTAGTGAAATGTCGGTCTGAGATCTAATTTCTATCGAAGAGACAACCGATTTCGGATTGGACATGAACAACCGTTACGAACAGTAAACTGATTGGACTGGGGTGATTACCACTTCGGTCGGACGACTTGGACTTGACGAGGTTCCGTTGTTCAATACGTTGTCATACCGTCTCGATCAGACCACACACTTTTCAACTTAAACAAATATTCAAAACGATCAAATTGTGGGACGGATTGCCGTCCGATCGGATTGCCATCCGATCGAACGACAATCCGATCGGACAGCACATAACCTCCAACACTTAAACTTTTATAATTTTCAAGGATCATCAGTTTATAACGGATTGCCATCCGATCGGAAGACCATCTGATCGAATGACAATCCTGCAGTGAACTTGTTCTCTGAGAAATGTCTAATCGACGGATAGCCATCCGATCGAATGACCTGAAAGATAGAGATACTTATCTGTTTTCAAAATGCTACAACGAAAACTTCATAGTCACATCATACACAAAGACAACCATCCCAAACGAATGTCAATCCGACTGAATTGCCATCCGTTCGGATTGTCATCTGATCGAATGACCATTCGTCACTTGGTTCACTCTTCACCGTTTAACGCGCCGCTCATTTGCTTATGTCATCGTTAACTGTTCAGGCGAAAACCTCAGCGCTCCCTTCAATCCAAGAGAATGTTTATTTACTAAACATGATCTGTGAGTATACTCGATCCCTTTTTTCTTTAAGCACTTTTGGGTGTTACATACGTTACTTATATCAAATCACATCAATCACACAACGCAAACACTTTTATACACTAACCATTACTGCATGTTATACGTGTTACTCGATGAATGCTTGTGTGTTATGTTTACACAGTGATTGTTGCCTGACACCTTAGCAACGATAGTACTATAGTTTGGACTCAGCACCTATCATGGACAGGGGTTGTTATGGGCTTTTCTCGCATGTCATGGTGGTGATATATGTTGCGCATTCTACAACTCGTAGTCACGTCTGTGCATATTTCATTGTCGATAACTTACTTGCTTCACATTATACATGTTACATGCTGGTTATGCGTAAATTCGCTTTCACTACTACTATACTATTAAACTTGTATACTCACCTTTACACTATGTGTATTGACCTCTATTTTAACGTATGTGGCATGTGCTTAAGATGCCAAGAATGATATGCTTTGGTGAATCAAGCTAGGGGTCTAGTTATGTCACGCTAAATCTGAGTTGTCAGAACAATGTTTGTTTTTGAGAACAATATCTGTAATAACTGTTTTTATCTTATATGTTTATGGTATGGGACGTGAACACTAAATATTCGATAATATAACAGTTGTTATGGATTCTCTTGGACAATCTATTTCGCTCAGTGTCGCGCCCCGATGTTTCCGCCATCGGTTGGGGTGTGACAGATTGGTATCAGAGCCATAACTATAGGGAATTAGGCAAGACTCGACCTAGTCCAAGTCGATGTCCTAGAAACGACCTAGTCTATAGTCTAAGTACCAACAGACTGACTTGTGCATACCTGGTATGGGTTTTGCACGAGCTTACTCGCTATTTCTCGCTTCGCACTCGCTGTACACTACACTCTTGCACGAACATCGAATACTACAATTCTGCGCGAGATCAGCCTTTCCTAAGGCTGGACACACACACAAACGGATGATCTGGTTAAGACTAGGTGTGAAAACCGCAAACTCTCGACCAAATCACTCGTTCGACACGCTATTTTACTATAAACAAGAGAATTTGCGTTGAATTAGGAGTGAAATTCATACTTCGAAACGATTCTCCTTATCTATCTCTAGAATCTATCACACAAACAGGAATGAAATCGTTAAGTCAGGGGTGAAACCCGAACCTTGATGACTCGTTCCACTCTATATTTTTGGTTTTACAAAACTCTCACCAAAGTCTCGATGAGTTCCAACGACTAGGGTCACGTAATGGCCCAATGGATGCATGCCGATCGCCTGGACTGAGGTTAGAGCATAGTCTATTAAGCCGGAATGTGAACCCAAGGTCCTTGAGAACAGTCGAACCACTTTGGGTATTCGACGTCTCTAGCCAAGACAACCTCTCTTCGATTTTATGTGTTTCGATTCTGGAATTCGCCGCCGCCGACTCTGAGATTTATCGATTTTATGTGAATTTATGTGTTTTATATGTTTATTTGTTAGTGTTTTGGGATGAACAGTACGGTGGTACTGATGGTTTCGATTCCACGTTTCTCGCTCCTCCCGATCATGCACAACGTACACCACACTAACAAATCGCTTGTGTTATTCGCAATCACTACTCACTAACCGCACTCGCAATACTCGATCGCTTTACGGTGTTGTGAAAGATAGGTGAATACGTGCAACATTGGAAGATGAATACATGCAAAATATAGTTGAATACATGCTTTCGTGCCTACGTGGATTACGTGCTTATGTGTTTCTATGCTATGCGATTATGTGAATTTTGTGCCTATGTGATTTTGTGCCTGATGTGTTCCTGTGTTTTATAAAGTATGTGACAACTCGAAATTTCCAACATTCTTTATTTGCATTTAATGCACGTTGACTTTGACTGTTTAGTTGTTTGACTTGTCTGACTTGTAACTGTACACTTCGTGTTATAATAAACGTATTGTGTTTACATGATTATGTGTTTGATTGTATAACATGGAACCTGTCGAGAAACGTAAACTGCTTAACTTATGAAAGAACCCGACGAAACACAAGTGTGTTTCGCCATAACAAATCTCGACGAAACAGACTGTTTCGCCAAAAGCATCTCGACGAAACAGAAGTCTGTTTCGCCGAGCCCAGTTTCACCGAAGCCCAGTTCGGGCCCAACACGCTATTTTGAGTTTAAAACGTGAAACAACATCAGTTTTTACATCTGCTATCAAACAACCAAAACCCTAGAGCCCCTTTCCCTCCTGTGCGACGGCAGTTGGAGGTTCCCGGCGATATCTTAGCGATCGATTCGTATTTCTCTTATTCCGGTTAGTGTGTGTTCGTTAATCGGTTTAATATTTCTGTAATAGCTCGATTCATGTTTGTGTATATACTTGATTTCTGGATTATATAGGAGTATATGGGTATGATGTTCTTGATTGCGATATACATGGTTAATCGGATGCGTAATTCTATGCGAAACTGAATATGATCGAATGCTCGGTTCTGAATGTTGTTAATATGATTTGATTCTGAATTCAAGTTAGCATCTTGATAGGGTTCAATGATATGATTGTTGGATGTTAAATTTATATGTTATACACAAAAACTAGGGTTTATGCTAGACAATGATTCTTGGATGATTGAGTTGTGATGATTCGTTCTGCACATTGACCTTCATATGATTTCTGATACTGATAACGGCTGCTAGCATGATTAGGGTTCTGTGTATATTTGTAACTGCTGCATCTGTTGTCTGCGAAACTGACGTCCGACGAAACAGAACTCTCGGCGAAACAGAATGTGTTTCGCCAAGAGTAGTCGACGAATCAGAAGTTCTGTTTCGCCAGGGGACACCTCGACGAAACAGAATGTGTTTCGTCAATATCTTGTTTCGCCAACTTATGTGTTTCGTCGAGCTGTGCTGTAACTTGAATGGATTCTGTTAAGTGTTAACTGGAATATTTAACTGCTGTTAGACGTTAGACATGACTTGTATGATTGTGATTACGTGCTACCTGCTTAATACGTGAGCAACTTGAACACCAACTGATTATTCTATACGTGCGTACTTTAGGACGTGATTGACTTACTTTGAGCACATACTTAGCATACCGAGCAAACTCAGGTGAGTTCACACACTTTCTAAGGCATGGGATTCCCGGTGGTTGGGAATGGGTTAAAGAAATTAAAAGGAACCTACATATCCTCCTTGGGTAGGATATGTACCGCCATCCTCCATGGGTAGGATGCCAATATTAATCCTGCGTATTCTCCTTGGGTAGAATACGTACGTTCGTCCTCCTTGGGTAGGACAACAACCTTAACTATACTTGAACGATCTTCGCAAACATGCCTGGAATGGCCGCGAACTATACTAAAACGATCTTCGCAAACATGCCTGGAATGGCCGCGAACTATACTTTAATCTTCGCAAACATGCCTGGAGGGCCGCGATACAAATATAACTAGTCTACAATACATGGGAAACCCCCACTAATCTTCGCAAACATGCCTGGAGGGCCGCGATGTAATTGATAACGATACATGGGTTACTAAACAAACAAACGATTTATGAAACGAACATTATTACTAAACAACCCACTGTGAACTCGCTCAACTAGTTGTTGACTCTCTGTTACATGCCTTGCAGGACCTTAGGTACATATGGAGCTTGCACAGGAAGGAGCAGGTCGTTGTGGGATACGGATCGTAGACGATATTTGAACTTATAACTTACTTTGGGTTTTCATTATTATGCTTCCGCTACTTAAACAACATTTGGTTATGAACATCGGTCATGTCAAGATGAACTGCATTTTCCTACTTTTACACTTAATTACTATGTTTGACATGATTGATGGCTTGATCCTGGTCATGTCACGCTTCCCAGCGGTGGTACTCCGCGTGTGGATTTTGGGGGTGTGACAAAGTAGCTCTTTGTGAATTCGCTAGACTATACTAGGGTTAACCGAAAATGTGTTTGAGTCCTGTGACAATGTCTGTTTGCAGACAATGTCATCATTTGGATCACATACTGCTCGCTCCGCCCGACTTAACCATGAGGACAAGCGCATTGCTGTACTCGTGGCTAAACAGATGGCAAAAGTCATACCGCAAATTGTTAGCGAGCTGAACGAAAACACCAGCAAGTCCTCAGAAGAATCCAGGACAGATTCTCGTAAAGCTACTTTTAGCTTCAAGTAGTTCAAAGCCTGCGGTCCGATAGAATTTACCGGTGAAGATGGGCCTACGGCCATGTTCCAATGGTTTGATTCAATCGAAGTCACCCTGTGTCAGAGTGGCTGTCCGGAAAACCTTCGCACTGTTAACGCCACTGGCGTCTTCCAATCCCAAGCTCTAGATTGGTGGATGGCTGAGAGAAACAAACGAGGGAATGATGCCGCTTTTGGGCTGACATGGGACGAGTTGAAGGACATCATGATGCAAGAGTTCTGCCCTCCCATGAACTCCAAAATCTAGAGGACGAATTCTTGCATATCAAGCAGGATGGCGGAGATAACGCTGGTTTAACTGCTCGCTTCAAGCATGTGACACCCTGATATTTGGTCAATTCGCCTTACTTAAGGGGTGAATTTCCACGTATTACCGGTGGGCCCGGTGGGGAGTATCGTGACGTAGTTGATATCGTCATAGACAATTCATCACAATTTAATACACAGCGGAAGTCGAAAGATAAAAACATTACAAACCGATTGAAAGTAATATCATTTATTACATAACGGTTGTAAAGAGATCCACAGGCGGATCAAAGTTAAAAGGAACATTGTTCAACAGATTTATAACATCTAAGCTTGCAATACTCTTTATTGATGCTAGGAGTAGCCAGCCTATTTCCGTCTAGTACCTGCACTTAACCTTTTTTGGAAAATACGTCAGTTAACACTGGTAAATACAATTAACCGACTCATTTTGAAAATGTTTAAGAAAATTGATTTGAATGCACAAGGCACAAAATATCTTTTATAACTTGGGATAATTATTTAAAAATAAACTTGTTAAAGAATTACATGTTTATTATACGTTCAGTAGCCCGGGTTGAATACCGGGTTAAAGATTAATAGACACACCACATAAGCGAAGACCGGATTAGAATGTGGTTTAGACCCGACAAGTATGAATACTTGTATAATATGGGTAAACTAAACACATTCTTGATTTTGAAGTGAAAATGACAAGGTTTGACCCGTTTCGGCTAATTTATGCAAACTAGTTACATAAACCGTACCGAACGCGATAAATGCATAACGGGTAACCAAAAGAGTCATGAGAAGGTTTCCTAAGTTAATATGCCTTAAATATGTTGTGATATCAGTAGAATATCTTCCATTATGCCCAAAACGGATTTAAAATCAATTTAAGACCCGTAGGGGTAATTTGGTCATTTTAAAGCTTATAAAATAGGTTAAATATTAATCTAAGGTTCTGGTCTAAAATGATCAGTAAAAATATTCATTTTTGAAAGTCATATCAGTAAGTTATTGCATATATGTGAAATTTATCATTTACAACCAAACTATGCACCGTAGGGCCATTTTGGTCATTTCACATAAGCTTTAAAGGTCAAAATGGGAAATCTGAGTTTAAAACTTTATCTTACTGTTAGAATATAAAAATTTAATCAAAACATCAGTAGGTGTTAAGTCTTATATGCCATAAATAGTTTTAACCCATACTATGCGTTTAAAACGCGTAAAAGTCGGTTTTGGGTGATTTTCGAATTATTCAAGGAAAGCTGAGATTTTTTATCAGCCCAGAAGGCTTAAAAAATTTTATTTATCATATAAAATTAGTAGCAAAAGATTTGGTATCAATATGTTATGTAAAACTCATTTTATTAGCAAAAAGGGTATAACCGACAATTACCGAATCAAAGCAATAACCCTATGTTATGATCAGTTTAAAAATAAATAAAAATCTTCAAAAATCCCAAAATATTATATTACATGAGTGGGTAAAAATTTTGGTGTCGAAATTTGGGTTTAAATAGGGTTTATGCACAAATACCGTTTAAATAAATAAATAAATAACTTTCAATTTACGCTATTGAGCATAACTCCTAATTTAGACCTCAAACTGATGTCAAATTTTTAGGACATGATTATAAATTAGTAATAAAGGTTTTTGTCCTCTCACAATTTCAAAATCTCGTTTTAAGGTCAAAAGAGCATAATGGTCAACATTTAAGCAATTAACGGAAACATGCAAATGAATCGGATAAATTAGGAACCAAGTTGTATAACCTCAGAGAGTTATACTAACCTATAACCTGGTCCTAATGGAACTCTAAGGCATATCTAAACTAAGCTAAATTGGGTCAGAACTGAAAGTCAAAGTAAAAGTCTACTCTTGCGACTTTCGGTTCCAAACTGAGCCTAAACTTGAAATTGTCGGGTTGAACATGCTTAGACATGTTCTTACATTAATTACCAAGTTATACAAGTGTTAAAACAGGTTTCATGGCTTCTACATTGTTAATTATGTGTTTATTTGCAAAATAGCTTTCTGTTGACTTTTTATAATTAAGTTTGACCCGACAATTGACCTAGTTAGAGTGGAAATCAGAGGGTGCCCTTTTAAGGGTTTATTACCCACATAATTACCAACTCATAGCCACTTTCAATTCAAAAAATGACTGGACCATTAGTGATTAATCACTAAGTCAAAGCTTAATTACGATGGCTTTGACTTTTGGTCATTAGACTAATAAAACTTGAATTAGGAAGGCTAAGAACACTCACAATGGTCCTTAGCACGAATTATGATCTGAAGGAAGCTTGCTTGAAGTCCAGAGAGCTCCAGAGAGTGTATGAGAATGATTTTCAAATGTGCAAGAACAATGTTGCAACAAAGGCTCCTTATATAGGAAGTTTAATTGCACAAGATCATTCCACATGAGTCTACAATTGATCCTTGATGAGTCCAAGTGTCCCCTATGCATGAAATACCATTGGTGCAGCCCCTGAATTCCAAAACCATGCATCTAAGGCGGTGGAACCGGCTGAACCTGCAGCTGTCCACTATTTTATGCCCAGTTACAGGTCTTACGGACCGTAAGCCAAGGGCCTTACGGTCCGTATCCGCTTTTTAATCTTTATCGCCCAGTTCAGCCACATTACAGTCCGTAAGGTGGTCTCTTTGCGGTCCATAAGACTCGGTCAGAAGACAAAAAACTTGTGAACTTCTAACATTTGACCATGCAATCTCTTATAACTCGTATCTTTAGTCATTACAATCACAATGGGTCCACTTGATCAGGTCTGGTCAATCTTGAAAGTGTTACCATGCATATATGTTGTTTTGGAATTTTGAAAGAAGCCAAGAAATGGAGAAATTTTCTTATAAACACATAGGATCCCATATTTGAATATTTGCATTAGTTACTATGAGATTTTAATCGGATGCATGTGAAGTCCTCATCGAATATTTATGAAAGTTTATAATTATTTTACTAAGGTTCGGTGACGTTAAAAAGGTCACTCAGAGGTAATAATTAACATGTTGACGCTTTTAATCTCCTTAGTTATCTTTCAATATGATCCGGGTTTATAACACATTTAATGTTCATGACACGTGTCTTTAATATATTGGATGTGAATTTGCGAGGTGTTACATCCTCACCCCCTTAAAAGAAATCTCGACCTCGAGATTTACTGAAATAAATGAGGGTACTTCTGTTTCATTGTGGATTCAACCTCCCACGTGTATTCGGGACCTCTACGGGCATCCCATTTAACCTTCACAATCGGTACATGCTTCTTACGAAGCTTCTTAACCTGTCGATCCTCGATCGACAAAGGTTTTTGAACAAATTTTAAGCTCTCATCTATAAGCACATCCTTATGTGACATGGCTAGCGATTCATCAGCTAGACACTTCTTCAGATTGCAGATGTGGAACACGTTATGAATTCCACTAAGCTCTTCAGGCAGGTTCTGACACATTCGATGATCTCGAATGGTCCTATGTATCTTGGGCTTAACTTGCCTTTCTTGCCAAAACGCATTACCCCTCTCCAGGGTGACACCTTAAGTAACACTTTGTCACCTACCTCAAATTTCAGAGGTTTACGCCTTTTATCTGCGTAACTTTTCTGCCTATCCCTGGCAGCTTTAAGACGATCACGTATCTGCACAATCTTATCTATCTTCTCCAGGACTATATCAGGTCCTGTTAGTTGGACATCTCCAACTTTAACCCAACAAACTAGCGTCCTGCACTTCCTTCCATACAAAGCTTCAAAAGGTGCAACTTTAATACTTGAATGATAGCTATTATTGTATGAAAATTCAATCAACGGAAGATGATCATCCCAACTTCCACCTAAATCAATAACACAAGCTCTTAACATATCCTCCAAAGTTTGAATTGTACGCTCGCTCTGACCATCCGTCTGAGGATGATATGCGGTGCTGAAGTTTAATCGAGTGCCTAGGGATTGCTGAAAGCTTTTCCAAAAATGCGATGTATATCTCGTATCCCTGTAGGAGATAATAGACACTGGGACTCTGTGGAGAGATACAATCTCATCCACGTATAACTGAGCTAACTTATCTGAGCTGTGTGTTTCCTTAATAGGTAAGAAGTGGGCTGACTTGGTTAATCTGTCCACTATAACCCAAATAGTATCATTTCCTCGCTTTGTCTTTGGTAACTTGGTGATAAAATCCATAGTCACCATTTCCCATTTCCAGGTGGGAAGTTCTGGCTGTTGCAGCAAACCTGATGGTTTCTGGTGTTCGGCTTTAACCTGAGCACATGTCAGACATTTGGCTACATAAGTGGCTATAGACTTCTTCAAGCCTATCCACCAATAATTTGCCTTCAAATCCTGGTACATTTTATCACAGCCAGGATGAACAGAATACTTGGAACTATGGGCTTCATGAAGGATCACTTCCCTAAGTCCTCCATAGATTGGAACCCATATCCGTCCATTTAATCTTAGGATTCCATCCTTTCCATATGATAAATGTTCAGCAGTTACACCTAACTTTTCACCTGGATAGTTGGCTTCTAACACAGCTTCCTTCTGACCAGCTAACAATCTTTCATTCAAGCTGTTCTTCAATTCAATGCTCTTGGCATTGATTCTAATGGGCTTGACTCTTTCCTTCCTACTCAATGCATCGGCGACTACATTCGCCTTGCCTGGATGGTATCGGATTTCACAATCATAGTCGTTCAGTGTCTCCATCCATCGACGCTGTCTCATGTTCAGATCCTTCTGGTTGAACAAGTGTTGAAGGCTTTTATGATCAGAATAGATCACACACTTGGTACCATATAAATAATGCCTCCAAAGTTTCAGTGCAAAAACAATGGCACCCAATTCCAAATCGTGGGTGGTGTAATTCTTCTCATGTACCTTTAATTGTCGGGAAGAATAGGCAATAACCTTTCCCTTCTGCATTAACACACATCCCATGCCAGTGTGTGATGCGTCGCAGTAAACCACAAATTCTTCAATCCCTTCAGGCAATGTCAACACAGGTGCATTGCTTAGCTTCTGCTTAAGAATATCGAATGATTCTTGTTGCTTAGGACCCCAATCAAACTTAATATTCTTGCGAGTTAATGAAGTTAGGGGTGCAGCAATCCTTGAAAAATTCTCAATAAAACGCCTATAGTATCCTGCCAGACCCAGGAATCTGCGAATTTCTGTGGGTGTCTTTGGTTCTTCCCAATTCATGATAGCTTCAATCTTGGCGGGATCCACCTGGATACCACGCTCACTAACCATATGTCCAAGGAATTGGACTTCACGAAGCCAAAACTCACACTTTGAAAACTTGGCGTAGAGCTTCTCTTGCTAAAGAAGTTTAAGAATACAACGAAGATGCTTCTCATGATCAGCCTGATTCTTCGAATAAATAAGAATGTCATCAATGAAGACAATGACAAACTTGTCCAAGTAGGGTTTGCAAACGCGATTCATGAGGTCCATGAACGCTGCTGGTGCATTAGTGAGCCCCAAAGGCATCACTAAGAACTCGTAGTGACCATAACGAGTCCTAAATGAAGTCTTGTGCACATCTTCATCTCTAACCTTCAGTTGAAGGAAACCTGACCTTAGATCAATCTTGGAGAAATAGCTTACTCCTTGAAGCTGATCGAATAGATCGTCGATCCTGGGCAATGGATATCTGTTCTTGATTGTAACCTTGTTCAGCTCTCGATAATCAATGCATAAACGCATTGATCCTTCCTTTTTCTTCACAAACAGAATCGGCGCTCCCCAAGGAGATGAGCTACGTCTAATAAATTCTTTTACCAACAAATCATCCAACTGAGTTCTTAAATCTTTCATCTCAGTTGGGGCCAACCGGTAAGGTGCTCTTGCAACAGGTGCTGCTCCAGGTATAATGTCGATTCTGAACTCCACTTGCCTATCTGGGGGTAAACCAGGTAGTTCTTCAGGGAATACATTAGGGTATTTAGAAATGATGGGAATGTCTTCGATCTTGGGCTTTGGTTCATCAATAGTCACCTGTGCCATATAAATGACACAACCTTTCTTCATACACCTCGATGCCTTAAGCATATACACTTGCTTAGGCAACCCGTACTGAGTGTCTCCTTGTATGGTAAGTGGCTCACCATACGGAGTCTTGATAACCACTTGTTTCTTGTCACAAACGATCTGAGCTTGGTTATGAGATAACCAATCCATGCCTATTACTATGTCGAATCCAGCTAGTTTCAAAGGAAGCAAAGACAATGGAAAAGAGTGGTTCCTAATGGATATGAAACATCCATCTAACACGGTTGAAGCAGTTTCTATGGTACCATCGGCCAATTCTACTTCATATTTTATACTTAAGGTTCTAACGGGCAGATTTAATAACTTACAAAATTTATCATCCACAAACGACTTATCCGCACCTGAATCAAACAATACCCTTGCATAAACATCATTTATAAGGAAGGTACATGTTATCACGTTGTCATCTTGAACTGCTTCCCGTGCATTCATTTGAAAGACCCTAGCATTGGTCTTTTTACCTTCTTCAGGTTTCTTCGCATACTTTGGTCAGTTGGACTTGATGTGCCTCTTCTCGTTATAGTTATAGCACGTCGCGTCCTTTATCTTCTTGCAGTCTAACATCTTATGCTCATTCGACTTACAAATCCCACAAACCCTGGGCTGCGATTGGGATTTCGATTTCGATTCGTACCTGCATTTTCCCAGATGACGTTTCTTGCAAATTTTACACTTGGGCTTTTCACCCGACTGTTGATCATCCTTTCTAAACCTGGAACTCTTCTTGTGATCAGAGTTTCCTTTGTGCTTCTTATCGGAACGTCGCGAGTTCTCATCATCACGCTTCCTCTTTCCCTCATCCGAATTCCTAAGCGATCTCTGCCTGACCGTGTTGAGGGTAAGAGATAATGATAAATCAGCCACTGACCTAAAGGTAGTAGGTCTTGATGCCTTCACACTCGCCTTAATCTCCGGAGCTAAACCTCCAATGAATCGAGCTATACGTTTTGGTTCTGGTGTAACCAAGTATGGAACCAAACGTGACATAGTGTTGAAGCTCGTGAGATAAGCCTGACAGTCTAAATTCTTCATAACTAAAGTTAAGAAATCAGTCTTAATCTTCTCAACTTCATGTTGCGGGCAGAAATTTTCTTTGATTAGAGCAACAAACTGCTCCTAAGACATGCTATATAAGTGGATCTTTCCCGTAGCTTGAATCAGTGACCTCCACCAAGCTAGAGCTTCTCCCTTGAACGACTGTGACTCAAATTTCACAACGTCCTGCTCTGCACAACCACTAATGTCAACCACTGTATCTATCTCATCGAGCTAGGTCATACAATCGACGGCTCCCTTCTCTCCTGTGAAATCTCTGGGCTTACAGGAGACGAAATACTTATAAGAGCAACCCTTAACACGAGGCTCTTGGTTGAACACAACTTGTTTAGATGGAATACTTCTTTGATTCGACGAGTGACGAGCATCGTCCTTCTTTGACTCATTTACTTTAGATGGGGGCTTACTATGTGCCACATATAGAGTCTTAGAGTATGTACCATTTGATTCTCTGAATTGTCTGTCAAGTGCCCTAGTAACAGCATTGTCTATTAATGCCTGTAGATCTGCACCAGCTACGTTAATCCTGGTGGTATCATGATTTTCTCTCGGGTGACTGTTTACTTCCTCCGATTCAGCCATGTAGCTTGATTGCTATGAAACAATTGACAATATTTTATTCAGAGGTTATTTATGGGATCATCCCTTTGCAGATTCATTAACCATGGCAATTGTAAACCATATTTGGTTAATTTATTAAACATATTTATTTAGCATTTCTATTATAATTTATCCTAATTATAAAGTATTAAGGGTATTATTAATGGCACATAAGGCCTAGTCACAAGGAAAAATTTTAAGCCATGATTTCAGAGAATCGAGGTATTAAGGTTTGAACGTAGTTCATTACCTTTTATTGACAGGGAGTCGTAGACTACAACTGTCTTTAGTCTTATTTGATAATTATTACGGCCCGTAGGCACTACATCACTAACAGATGTCTTATATATGATCATCTTAAATGATGATCTGAACCTATGATTTATAGATCATTAGGCTAATTAAGGAATCTGGAAGAATCCAATATAAGGATGACATGTGTGATTTTTAACGAATCACATCTGCCAGGAGTGTTAACATGTTTTCAGATGTTAACAAGGATTTGAATCTTTTTAAACAGGTTTTACCATCATGGCCAGGTCTATAATGATATGCAAGCTAGGTTATACCTTTTAAGATTCTTATTTAATATTTAAAGGCAGATCATTTAAAAGGAATTATATTTTTGATTTATTTCATATTTTATATTTATACATATAATGATAAAATGAAATTTTAAATTTAAAACATTCCATAATTAAATAAAAAGAGTACATAAATGCCCTAAACGGGACTTTAACAGAAACAACTTGCCCACGCAGGGGCTAAACTGAAAATACAAGTCCTCGCAGGGACTGAATACATAAATAGATTGTGACAACTCGAGTTTCTGACATTTCACTTTCGCAATTAGTGCACGTTGACTGTTTAATCGCTTGACTATTTGACTTGTAATTGTACACGCTGTATTATGACAAAACATATTGTGATCATTTCATGTTTTTGGGATGGATGTTATAACATGAAACTTATCAGGAAAACTTAAACTGTTTAACATATGCAATGGCTCAACGAAACGAGTTGTGGTTCGCCATAAATCCTCACGACGAAACAGGTGTGTGTTTCGTCACATACATCTCGACGAAACAGAAGTATGTTTCGCCGAGCCCGGTTTCACCGAAGCCCATTAATGGCCCAACACGTAACAACGAGTATTTTAGCGAATCAACCAGTTTGTTCGTCACACTTTTGGCAAAACAGAAACCCTAGAACTCTCCCCACTGTGACGGCAGCTGTGTGTGGTTTCTCCAAGCTCTCTCTAGCGATCAAAACCATCTTTATTATTACCTCGGTTAGTCGTACGTTTGTAAAATTGCTACGTAATTCTTTGATCGGTTTGATACATGTTTGCGTATATGCTTGATTTATGAAACGGCTGTATGTTTTGCATTTGTTAACTGTTGATGTTGTGTATGCGATGTTAGTATGATTCTTTCTTGCTAATGATTGTCTTAGTAGTTCATTATAAAAATCGATGATTTTATGCATTGGTTTCCTTGAACTTGTTGTGTGTCTCGATGAACAATCAAAGTGGCTGGCCCACTAAATGCAATCAGCATGATAATTCAATTATCAAAATTTACACATGAATCTCACTGATGATTTTTGGTCCAATAGAACTGGGGTGAATGGTTATTAAGGGGTAGATAGCCTTGGATATAAAAATGGTGGCTGTGTTTGTAGTTTTGTTAAAGTCAAACCATGTGCACACTTAGGGTGTATTGTCAGATTAGATAAGGGATTAATTCTATGTGTGAATGATCTTGCAATCCACTACATATTTTGGGTCCAATAATAGTATGAGAACATGTAATAATGGTCGGCCATGGATGTTGGGATTTATAAAAGTAATGATAGATGTCAACCGATAATTTATTATGATTCTGTGTGTTTGCTGTTGTGTTGCGACGAAACAAAGTGATGCCCTTGTGGTCTCGACGAAACACCTGCCTCGACGAAACACATGAGTGTTTCGCCGTAACCAAACTCGACGAAACCCATGGGTGTTTCGCCGAGACAGTATGCAACCAACCCAACTTTTTGTAAACTGATGCATGTTACTTGTAATATTAAACATAATACTTACGAACTAGAGTTCTTGCATGTTGATAGAACTTGTTGATATGGTAAAATCTAGTATCCCTAAATAGGGATTGGGTAGAGGGTGAAGTATAAAACAGTTAGATGGTTGATCTAATCTGATGTCTCGGATTGTGAATGTTAAATGTTAAACCGTGCATGCCTTAAGTCGTATAGCGTATTCATTGGATTAATTTGAACTTGTATAGCCGATAAATGCAAGGTGTTGGTTGTTACTTGCGTGTACGTGATGAATCTTGACTGTTAGTCGAATCTTGTGAATGTAAACTAATTGCGTATACGTGCCAAACATTAGGACGCGACTGATTAACTGTGAGCACATACTTAGCATACCGAGCAAACCAAGGTGAGTTCACACAGCCAAGGCATGGGGTTCCCAGGGTGGGAATGGGTTTGAATTATTTACTTGTACTTACCTAGCTTATGGAACTTAGTTATATGGTCCTCGGGTGAGGAAGGATTATTGATAAGATACGACTAGACTAGTGATACTAATAGAACTGATCTTCGCACACACTCCGGGGTTGGCCGCGATAATATGACTGATCTTCGCACACATGCCAGGGATGGCCGCGATAATATGACTAATCTTCGCACACATGCCTAGGAAGGCCGCGAACTATACACTAAACTTCGCACACATGCCGGGTGGCCGCGATACAAATATACCTAGTCTAGAATACTCGGGAAGTTTTCCCTAATCTTCGCATACATGCCTAGAGGCCGCGATACGAACTAATACGATACATGACTTAATGAACGAACACAAGGCTTACTATACTATTAAAATTACTGAACTATTAACTGTGAACTCGCTCAACTAGTTGTTGACTCTCTGCTGCATGCCTTGCAGGACCTTAGGTACTTATGGAGCTTGCACGGGAGGCGCGGTCGTTGTGGACATGGATCGTGAATGTTTGTTAAACATTATGACATTTCGTACTTATACTTATGATTGGGTTTACTTTTATGCTTCCGCTAAACATTGATACTATACTTTGGTTTTTGGAACACCTTTCATATTGTTTGGTTGATTTACACTTACTATTTACGTTGTTCAATATGATTGGTGGCTTGATCCTGGTCAGTCACGCCTCCAAGCGGTGGTACTCCGCGTGTGGATTTTGGGGGTGTGACAGATTGGTATCAGAGCCATTGGTTATAGAGAACTCGGTTTTAATATGGGGAAAATGTTTTTATTAAAACCAGACTATAACCAGAACAGTGCTCAACGATCCACAACGACGCTTCGCTCCACGTGCAAGACTCAACACTCTACGTAATATGGTACATGTTTTATTGCCTACTTGCTAGAATTGCATAGAATTTTGCTCAGGGTATGCTTAGATTAACGTAACACTATTGCATGAGAACACTTGTGTGCTTACTCTCTTCTGTCATCGTACTATTCGTGAACCTCTCTCACTCATGTTCTCCTTGATATCAAAATCATGTGTGGACGCGTTAACCTAACTCAAGCCCAGTTGGCGGCTTCGATCACTGAACAAGTTACTGCAGCACTCGCAGCTGCCGAGGCAGGAGGTGTAACCTGCCATCACCACTTACTCTAGGATCTTTAGATCCTACTCTCGTAAACCAACACTCGTGCTCAAGTATGTTTATTCTTATGCACACGACAGGTCAACACGCTCAGCCACCTGTGTACACGTTTCAAAACTTTCATGGACTGTCGTCCTACTACCTTTAGTGGCACAGAAGGAGCAGTTGGACTCCTCCATTGGTTTGAAAAGCTCGAGTCCGTTTTTGAGATGTGTGAATGCCCTGAGGCTCGTAGGGTGAAGTATGCCACTGGTGCTCTCGAAGGCACTGCGCTAACTCGGTGGAACGCGCAAGTTCGGATGCTGGGGCTGGCGGCTGCTAATGCCACCCCATGGAATGATTTTAAGGAACTGATTAAACGTGAATACCGTAGTCGTGATGACATCCACAAGCTGGAAGTGGAGTTCTTTAATCTGAAGATGACGGGGTCAGAGATAGAAGCGTACACGAAACAATCCAACGAACTGGCAGTGTTATGTCCAAGTATGGTGGATCCCCCATCAAACGCATTGAGCTGTACCTCAAAGGCTTAGTACCAGAGATTCAAAGTCATGTGACTTTGGCTAACCTTGCTACTATCCAGGATGTTACTCGTCTTGCTCATCGTCTCACAGACCAGGCAGTGGAACAGAACGGGCTGCCTAAACGTATCGGTGCTACTACTACTGCTACCTCTGCTAATCCTAGTGACAATAAACGAAAGTGGGATGGAACCTCCAGCAAGGGTTCGACTTCAGTACAGTCCCAGGCATAACAGCGAAAGATCAATGACTACCAGAGTCTGGCTCAGTAGTCTTCTGGTAGTCAAGGGCTGGGTGGATATCGAGGAAATCACCCAAAGTGCAATAGATGCAACAGACACCACAGTGGTCAGTGCAACAAGGGTCGTTGTCAGAGGTGTCTCAGGATGGGGCATGGAGCCAAAGATTGTAGAAGCTCACGTCCTGCAAACCAGAACCGACAACAGCAGTCACAAGCTCCACAGAATCAGAAGCAACGGTAGGGTAACAAGGGATGCTATCAGTGTGGTGCTGAAGGTCACCTCAAGAGACACTGCCCACAGTTGAACCAGAACCAGAATTAGAACCACAACCAACGAAACGGGAACAATAGTGGAGACAACAACGGGGGTAATAACGACGGCAATGGTGCCAGGGGTCAAGTGTTCATGATTGGTCAGGATGATGCTAGGAATGACCCCAACGTTGTGATGGTTTCGACATCGTTATTGGTATGGATTGGCTACCTCAACATCGAGCAGAGATTCTTTGCAAAGAAAAGATCGTCCGCATTACTCGTGCTGGTTAAGAACCTTTGGTAATTCATGGCGACAAGCTCCTGGAGCAGCACCCATAGCTCGAGCACCTTATCGCTTAGCTCCAACTGAACTGGAAGAACTATCTAAGCAGTTGCAAGAACTTTTGGAAAAGGGTTTCATACGTCCTAGCTCTTCACCCTGGGGAGCTCCAGTATTATTTGTGAAGAAGAAGGACGGCATCTTCCGCATGTGTATAGACTACCGCGAACTGAACAAGGTGACTGTGAAGAATCGCTATCCACTTCCACGCATCGACGACTTATTCGACCAGTTGCAAGGGTCGAGCTATTACTCGAAGATTGATCTGAGGTCAGGCTATCACCAACTGAGAGTCCGGGATGAGGACGTCTCCAAAACAGCATTCAGAACACGCTACGGCCACTACGAGTTTCTAGTCATGCCATTCGGATTAACGAACGCGCCTGCGGTTTTCATGGATCTTATGAACAGGGTGTGCAAACCTTATCTTGACAAGTTTGTTATTGTTTTCATTGACGACATCCTGATCTATTCGAAGATTCGGGAGGAACACGAGCAGCACTTACGACTTATTTTGGAACTCCTACGAATGGAACAACTATACGCTAAGTTTTCAAAATGCGACTTCTGGCTACGTGAAGTCCACTTTCTAGGCCACGTGGTTAACAAGGATAGGATTCATGTCGATCCATCCAAGGTAGATTCGATCAAGAACTGGCCTGCACCTCGCACACCAACCGAAATACGTCAATTCTTGGGTTTGGCGGGTTATTATAGAAGGTTCATCAAAGACTTCTCAAAGATTGCACAACCGCTTACATTACTGACACAGAAAGGTGTTGTTTATCGTTGGGGTAATACACAGGAAACCGCGTTTCAGCACTTAAAGGATAGACTTTGTAGCGCACCTATCCTCTCATTGCCTGAAGTCACGGACGATTTTGTAGTCTACTGCGACGCATCTATCCAGGGTCTTGGATGTGTGTTGATGCAGCGGGATAAAGTCATTGCTTATGCTTCGCGCCAACTTAAGATTCACGAACGGAATTACACAACACATGATTTAGAGCTGGGAGCTGTTGTGTTTGCGCTCAAGATATGGCGACATTACCTGTATGGCACTAAGTGCACCATCTACACCGACCACAGGAGTCTTGAGCATATTTTTAAGCAGAAAGAGTTGAACATGCGACAACGTCGATGGGTCGAACTACTAAACGATTACGAATGTGCTATAAAGTACCATCCGGGCAAAGCCAATGTGGTGGCCGACGCCCTCAGTCGAAAGGATACTACACCTAGGCGTGTACGAGCGTTGCAACTCACTATTCAGTCTAGTCTTCCTTCTCAGATACGAGATGCTCAGGTAGAAGCATTGAAACCAGAAAATGTCAGGGCTGAAGCTCTACGCGGCTCAAGGCAACGGTTAGAACAAAAGGCAGACGGAGCCTACTATGTAACAGGATGCATCTGGGTCCCACTCTATGGCAACTTACGCGAGCTTGTAATGGAAGAAGCTCATAGGTCTCACTACTCAGTACATCCTGGTTCGGATAAGATGTACCACGACCTCAGAACTACATATTGGTGGCCTAGCATGAAAGCTCACATAGCCACTTACGTTAGCAAGTGCTTGACTTGTGCGAGAGTTAAAGCGGAATATCAGAAACCATCAGGTCCACTCCAACAACCTGAGATACCACAATGGAAATGGGAACAAATTTCCATGGATTTTGTTACTGGCCTACCTAGATCTCAGCGTGGGAATGATACTATTTGGGTGATCGTGGATCGACTCACAAAGTCTGCTCACTTCTTAGCTATCAAGGAAACGGACAAGTTCTCCACACTAGCAGACGTATACTTGAAGGAAGTGGTCTCAAGGCACGGGGTGCCCACCTCTATTATCTCTGATCGTGATGCACGTTTTACTTCAGAACTGTGGCAAGCAATGCACAAATCTTTTGGCTCTCGTTTAGACATGAGCACAGCTTATCATCCTCAGACAGATGGGCAGTCTGAGCGCACTATTCAAACTCTAGAAGACATGCTTCGGGCGTGCGTAATTGACTTTGGCAATGGCTGGGAAAAAAAAACATCTGCCACTTGTGGAATTTTCGTACAATAACAGCTACACCAGCATTAAAGCTGCTCCATTTGAGGCATTGTACGGGCGTAAATGCCGATCACCTCTTTGTTGGGCAGAGGTGGGTGACAGTCAGATCACAGGTCCAGAAATGGTAGTTGATACTACTGAAAAGATTGCTCAAATACGACAACGCATGGCGGCAGCTCGTGACCGTCAGAAAGCATACGCAGATAAAGACAGGAAACTACTCGAGTTCCAGGTTGGGGATCGAGTGCTACTCAAAGTTTCACCCTGGAAGGGTGTTGTTCGTTTTGGCAAACGAGGCAAGCTCAATCCGCGATACGTCGGACCTTTCGAAGTCATAGAGAAAATAGGCAAAGTGGCCTACAGACTGAACTTACCAGCTAAACTCAGTGCAGTTCACAACGTCTTTCACGTGTCGAATCTGAAGAAGTGCCTGTCAGATGAGACCTTCATAGTTCCTTTGAAGGAACTCACTATCGACGAGAGGTTGCAGTTCATCGAGGAACCTGTTGAAATCACGGATCGGGATGTTAAGGTCCTCAAGAACACTAGAATACCTCTTGTTCGAGTTCGTTGGAACTCCCGTCGTGGCCCAGAGTATACCTGGGAACGAGAAGACCAAATGGAACTCAAGTATCCCCAGTTATTCGAAACAATGCAACTACTACTGAGGCTGAAGCTACTACAGAATTTCGGGACGAAATTCCAAATCAACGGGGGGATGATGTGACACCCCAGGAAAACCAGTAATCTTCGCAAACCTGCTCGGGGAGCCGCGATACGAAACAGGTAAAAAACGTCACACAATTAGCTTCCTCAGTAACCACATGCTAAATTTCGGGACGAAATTTCTTTCAAGTTGGGGATAATGTGACAACTCGAGTTTCCGACATTTCACTTTCGCAATTAGTGCACGTTGACTGTTTAATCGCTTGACTATTTGACTTGTAACTGTACACGCTGTATTATGACAAAACATATTGTGATCATTTCATGTTTTTGGGATGGATGTTATAACATGAAACTTATCAGGAAAACTTAAACTGTTTAACATATGCAATGGCTCGACGAAACGAGTTGTGGTTCGCCATAAATCCTCACGACGAAACAGGTGTGAGTTTCGTCACATACATCTCGACGAAACAGAAGTATGTTTCGCCGAGCCCGGTTTCACCGAAGCCCATTAAGGGCCCAACACGTAACAACGAGTATTTTAGCGAATCAACCAGTTTGTTCGTCACACTTTTGGCAAAACAGAAACCCTAGAACTCTCCCCACTGTGACGGCAGCTGTGTGTGGTTTCTCCCAGCTCTCTCTAGCGATCAAAACCATCTTTATTATTACCTCGGTTAGTCGTACGTTTGTAAAATTGCTACGTAATTCTTTGATCGGTTTGATACATGTTTGCGTATATGCTTGATTTATGAAACGGCTGTATGTTTTGCATTTGTTAACTGTTGATGTTGTGTATGCGATGTTAGTATGATTCTTTCTTGCTAATGATTGTCCTAGTAGTTCATTATAAAAATCGATGATTTTATGCATTGGTTTCCTTGAACTTGTTGTGTGTCTCGATGAACAATCAAAGTGGCTGGCCCACTAAATGCAATCAGCATGATAATTCAATTATCAAAATTTACACATGAATCTCACTGATGATTTTTGGTCCAATAGAACTGGGGTGAATGGTTATTAAGGGGTAGATAGCCTTGGATATAAAAATGGCGGCTGTGTTTGTAGTTTTGTTAAAGTCAAACCATGTGCACACTTAGGGTGTATTGTCAGATTAGATAAGGGATTAATTCTATGTGTGAATGATCTTGCAATCCACTACATATTTTGGGTCCAATAATAGTATGAGAACATGTAATAATGGTCGGCCATGGATGTTGGGATTTATAAAAGTAATGATAGATGTCAACCGATAATTTATTATGATTCTGTGTGTTTGCTGTTGTGTTGCGACGAAACAAAGTGATGCCCTTGTAGTCTCGACGAAACACCTGCCTCGACGAAACACATGAGTGTTTCGCCGTAACCAAACTCGACGAAACCCATGGGTGTTTCGCCGAGACAGTATGCAACCAACCCAACTTTTTGTAAACTGATGCATGTTACTTGTAATATTAAACATAATACTTACGAACTAGAGTTCTTGCATGTTGATAGAACTTGTTGATATGGTAAAATCTAGTATCCCTAAATAGGGATTGGGTAGAGGGTGAAGTATAAAACAGTTAGCTAGTTGATCTAATCTGATGTCTCGGATTGTGAATGTTAAATGTTAAACCGTGCATGCCTTAAGTCGTATAGCGTATTCATTGGATTAATTTGAACTTGTATAGCCGATAAATGCAAGGTGTTGGTTGTTACTTGCGTGTACGTGATGAATCTTGACTGTTAGTCGAATCTTGTGAATGTAAACTAATTGCGTATACGTGCCAAACATTAGGACGCGACTGATTAACTGTGAGCACATACTTAGCATACCGAGCAAACCAAGGTGAGTTCACACAGCCAAGGCATGGGGTTCCCAGGGTGGGAATGGGTTTGAATTATTTACTTGTACTTACCTAGCTTATGGAACTTAGTTATATGGTCCTCGGGTGAGGAAGGATTATTGATAAGATACGACTAGACTAGTGATACTAATAGAACTGATCTTCGCACACACGCCGGGGTTGGCCGCGATAATATGACTGATCTTCGCACACATGCCAGGGTTGGCCGCGATAATATGACTAATCTTCGCACACATGCCTAGGAAGGACGCGAACTATACACTAAACTTCGCACACATGCCGGGTGGCCGCGATACAAATATACCTAGTCTAGAATACTCGGGAAGTTTTCCCTAATCTTCGCATACATGCCTAGAGGGCCGCGATACGAACTAATACGATACATGACTTAATGAACGAACACAAGGCTTACTATACTATTAAAATTACTGAACTATTAACTGTGAACTCGCTCAACTAGTTGTTGACTCTCTGCTGCATGCCTTGCAGGACCTTAGGTACTTATGGAGCTTGCATGGGAGGCGCGGTCGTTGTGGACATGGATCGTGAATGTTTGTTAAACATTATGACATTTCGTACTTATACTTATGATTGGGTTTACTTTTATGCTTCCGCTAAACATTGATACTATACTTTGGTTTTTGGAACACCTTTCATATTGTTTGGTTGATTTACACTTACTATTTACGTTGTTCAATATGATTGGTGGCTTGATCCTGGTCAGTCACGCCTCCAAGCGGTGGTACTCCGCGTGTGGATTTTGGGGGTGTGACATAGATGTCCACGCAGGGACTTGATTGGAACAAGGAAATTACAATATAAATAAATAAATAAATAAATAAGGAATCTTCAAAAATCCCTTGATTAAATTTGCCAGACCTTTGAGAAATCCTCGGTGGTTCCTACGCTCTTCTTGAACCTCCCGCTCCACCTAGCTCAACCTCTGAAGAATCTCCTGTTGTTGCGGTGGCGGTATCAGTGGCGGCTGGGCGGCTACTGATGTTGCGGAGGTTGAGGAGGTGGCGGGTATTGATACCCAAAATCTTGGTACCCAGACTGGTATGGGACTCCATAGGGCCCCTCAGGATAAAGAGCATTGTAGTTCGCCGCTACCAGGTATGGGTCAACTTCGGCGTAGTTGTAGTTAGTATGGGCTGGCTGCTCAAAAGGGTTATACACCGCTGCACCGGCGTGTGAAGGAATTGGGTTATCATAACCCACTGGTGGCGGTGCGACTGGCGCAGAGTCCACCTCGGAAACGGGGTTTGAAGGCCCACTCATATGTGGGTCTTCATGAAATGGAACCCCCTCGCACGAACATCCGTGCTCCTGATCTCCTACGCCTCGGTGGCTCCGGAGGCGGTTGCTGCTCTGGCAGCGGTGGTGGCGGTGGAGTGACCGCTACAAAACGTGAATCCTCAGAGGGATCTTGCTGTTGCTACTGCTGCTGCTGTGATGGGTTGCAGGAGGGAGTAAACACCCAGTCGTATTGGGAAAACCTCGCCTCATAGCTATCTGGACCATGATAAGGTGATCCATGAAAAGACGACCCATCCGAAATCTCGATGGGGTGAGTAGGTGTCCCTGATGGTGGTTCAGCAGGATCTGGGTCATCATCCATATCCATTCCCTGAGCTTCAGGGAAATGGTCTTCAGGGCCCAATGGGTTATGGCCCATTGGTTCTTCAATCTGATTCGCCGGGTTGAACCGGCTCTGAAAATATGGGGTCGGGTCCTGGAAGGCCCGATGTGAGGTTGACCGCTGTAGGATCGAATTGAGACCCAAACGAGTCGTTCAGAAGAGATTTAATCCGTTTCAGAGGCGGAAACTAAGAAACGAATGTAGTAACAGCTTGACTATCACTTTAACCTTCTTGTATATTCAATTAACAGTGATTACAATCAGAAAATATACCGGCAGCACTTCGGTACCTATTCCTATTCTCTGGTCTGTCCGCTTGAAATGACAACATAACACACATATATATAGGCTGAGTGTGACCGCTTGAAATGAACATGCACATGTTCAAGCGGACACTTCAAGCGAACAATACTTTTAACCTAATCTCAAGCGAACATGCATGTTATCTTTTCAAGCGAACAACAATCAAATATAACATTCTGATTTCAAGTTTCCATGCAATTCACGTGGTGTTGTCATGTGATGATGTCAACATTGATGTCACCATTATGATGTCATCATTTGATATGATGAGATCATGCTCGATCAAATCCGCAACGAACTCGAGACTTGAAATAAGACGAAGACGACAGATGTGTGCACCAACAGACTCCCCCTCAGATGTTGACGAGTCTTAAATGCCGAGTCTGGACAATCTTCAGTCTTTATCAGTTTTTAAACTTCCAAAATCTTGTCCTAGCTCTCCCCGCGAACATTCTCTACTCAGATATCTTCAGACCCCCCCTTTCGATATGCTGGGATCGCAGTCTGGCATGTTGAAGTCACAAAGTCTTCAGGTATCGGAACCTGTCTCACTATCATCAGGTTCAAGATCGAAACCTGGCGACACCTGCACATTCTTAACCTAGAAATAAATTTTCTGATGATAACTTGTAACATAATCTCACCATCTAATGAACCATTTTCAGGAATTACACAATCAAAGAATGATTTTACAATGTTAATCATTGATGAACCATTTGAAGATATATCATTTTTCTGTTCAAAACAACACACTCTCCCAAACTATCTGTTCATCATGTTTAGCACTCGGAATTTTGAAAATTAGCTCTCCAACACCAGTTGTCGAAAATCTTTTTGACTTTTTTCAAAAATTTATGCTAAAACACACTGAATTTTTTTTTTTTTTGATTTTTCAAATAGAATGAAATGCAGTAAAGAAATATTTACAGACAATATTTTTGTGAGTTCGTACAAGAGGATCATATCAGTTTTTGACAAGTCACAAGTACCGTTGAGCTTAGTTACACATTAAGAATTAAACAATTCACTTAGATTGCCGATATACTGATCCACTTAAATTTTCACACAAATTTCAACTTGTTAGGCCCTAAAGAGTGAGACTGACGCATCAAATTATTACAACGAGCTATGGTTACGAGCTGGGCATTACCGGGTTAGTTTATATTAGGTTGTGGACCTTTATAGGTCACTTGGGCCAAGCTTTAGGCCATGTGGGCCAAGCAGGCCCAAGGGGAGCCCATGTGGGAGATGGGCTTGTCTGTGTATATAAACAAGTTTTTGACTTGTTTTAGGGTTGGAACTTTTGGAACCTTATTGTTACAATTTCTCTAGAGAGAGAGGCGATCTTGGTGTCAACTTGTACCAGACGTTTTGCTTATTCAAGTAATAGAACGTGTGCAAGTTTGAAAGTGATTCGGTGTGTTCTTCGTATTCGGTTCGTACTTTCATATTTCTTCGGTTTATTCTTGAATCACATCAAGTTTGGATTCTGCACAAACTTGGTGTTGTTTGATATCATTGAAAGATCCGGTTATACGGGACTTACAAGTGGTATCAGAGCCTTTAGAACCTGTTCTAGGCTCGGTTTGATATCAAAGATTCAAGATTTTCATTATTTTTGGTTCGGTGTTCTTCACGTTCTTCATCGTATTCATCGAGTTTCTTAAAAAATTGGTGTATTTTGGTGGTGTTTGATTTTTTAAAGTTGTTAAGTTTTAAAATTTTCAAAATTTTTGCTAAGTTTGAAAAGATTGAAAAAAATTTCCAACAATTTCGAAAAATCTGGTGATTATTTGTTTTGAAAATTATTTGTTTCCTTATTAAAAAAAAGGGGGGGGGTCAAATATACATTTTTTTAAGGACTCACTAATCTTTCAAAAGTTATACGAATCCCTCAAATTTCGAACCCTTTGTTTGACTTTTAAAAGTTTCTTAAAAAAGTCAGTTATCAACATCACAGTGCATTTGGTTTTGACTCCCATCTTCCCAATTTTTAGGAAACAGCAGTTTCTGGTCTCGACTCCCATCTACCAAATTGTGTTTCTGTGGTCTCGAGTCCAACGGTTTCGGGTCCCCATAAACAACTTCCACAGTTTCACGGTCTCGAGTCCGACATCTTCTCTTTCCTGGTTTCGAGTCCATCATCTCACGGTTTCGACTCATCTTAACAAAGGTCTCGACTCATCTCACCCTGGTCTCGACTCACAGTTATCAGCTAGTCTCGACTCATCAACTTTCACAGTCTCGAGTCGCAACCACGGTTCCGAGTCGCAACCGAGATCTCGAGCTATCAACATCCATTGTCTCGAGTCGCAATCTCCAAACCACCACCTCTTCTTCAGTTACCGACCTTCGTCTTCATCATCTTCGTTCATCATTGATAAACACTGAACCACCATCACTGATCTTTATCGTCATACTCGCTACCAGACGTCTTCTTCAACGTCATCAACTGTCATCTCAGTCGCCGTTTCCTGCAACAACCAGCGACCACCACCTCTGACCACCACTTCCGTCACCGACCGCCGTCCTCTCATCATCTTCTCCGGTTTCACTTCCATCACCTCCGTTTAACTCCCGACGACCTCCGGTTACCACCTCCGTTTAACTCCCGACGTCCTCTCATCATCTTCTCCGGTTTCACTTCCATCACCTCCGTTTAACTCCCGACGACCTCCGGTTACCATCTCCGGTTTCACCATAATCACCATCATTCATTAGTTGTCCGTTTTAAACTTGCAGCACATATTGAAATAGAGAAAAGAAAGTTTGGCGGCTAAACTTTTGAATATTAGGGTTTCTGTTCTGATTTACGAGGAAGAAGACAGGGGTATACGATTGATTTGTTTTTTGTTAATAATAATAATAATAGTAAGTATTCTTTTATAATAAAAATAAAATTACATTCTAATTAAAAAAAATAAAAAAAAGGAGTTTGTTTGTGATAACGGTTTTGAAAGGTTTTGAGGTGCGGTTCAGAAAGTGGGTTCATTCGCCTACAAGGGTTTGAGTTAGCGAGTACACGGGTTCTTATTTGGTTTGTGTTTTGAGGAGAAGAACAAAAGTATCAACCACCCGCTGAAATTATGGCATTCATATTTCACAAACCCGTGGTTCAAGAAATGACTGTTGAAGATGTACTTTCTGTTTTCTGCACTCCTGAGTGTAGAGAAAGGGTTGAAGCTTATAGAATACACAACGCTGAGCTAATACAAGATTATCAAGACATAAAAAATAAAAATTTTACTTTATCAAAGAATGAAAATCTTTATAAAGATAAAATTGAAGCTCAGCGAAAAGACATCATCAAACTCAAAGATGATGTAAGTGTAAAAACAGCCCATTTCTTAGAAGCTCAGGAGAAAGTATGTATTTTGACTAAAGAACTGGAAGTTATCAGAGATAGATATCAAATAAATGAACTCAATATTAAGAAATTTGATTCTTCCAGCAAATTAGTCAAAAACTTGTGTGATCAACAGCTCGCATACAAGGAAAATAAAGGGCGTGGTTTGGGTTTTAATCAGGCTCCCCCTCCTTATAATGACAATTATACATATTTACGTATGACTGAGGAGGAGCTGATGAATGAAAGTAAAATGACTTATGGTCCTAAAACTGATAAGTCATCAATCAATAGCAGACCTGTTGATAAACGAGCGACTCCTCCAATAAATTTTGTTGCTAAGGGTTCAATTGATCCTAATGCTTCGTCTACATGTGCAGATGAAGTAGTTGAAGTAATGGTTGAAAAAGTGGTTGGGGATGAACAAGCATCAGAGTCTCATTCTTCTGAAAATTTAATAAATAAACTTAATTCAGACTCTATTGCAACGTTTGATATTTTTAAGTCAGTTTTTCGCTCTGTGATTAATTTCAGGCCTGATGATTTGGGCGAAAACGTTGATGCTTGTGTAACAGAGACTGAATCGGCAAATGAAACGAATGAGTCAGCTGAACCATCTGATTCCAAATGTGAATCATCTGAAGCAGCTAATTCTGAGAAATTGGAATCAGTTGATTCTAGTGAATTCATCTCAAGGGTGTCAAGTGCAGAACCATCTTGTGCTGATAATTCGTCCAATGTTTCAGCTGAGGTTTCTACTGAAGTTTCTGGTGTTTCATCTGGTAAACCAGAATTCTCCGATTCTGTCAAAGCTGAAGACATGAAGGAAGAAGTGAAGATTGACATGAACAAGGCTCAAAGTGCGCAAGCTGAACAATCTGAACCTTCTGTTAGTAATGAAAAGGTTCAGATAAAGCAACAAGAGCCAAAGCGAGCAGGTAAAGGACGCGAAAAGAAGAAGCCTAAACATCAAAGACAAACAGGCTCTCCACAGTCCTCAACGGGTAGGAATAGTCCTCAAAAGACCCGTGACGTGAAAAATGCTTTTGTTAAGCCAGTCAGTAATGGCAAATGTGAGAAATATGCATTTGACTGTGCTAACAAAGCTTTCGAAAAGACTGGTGAGATTTCAGAACAAGACTTGCAGTCTAAACAAATCAAGAAGAATCAAAAGAAATCTCCACCACAGAAGGCCCCAGCAAACGACAAGTACAAACATCCAAATTCATCCTCGTTTGCAAGAAATGTGCAACACAAACAAGCACAGAAAGGACCGGTTCGTCCTTCAGGGCCTGCAAGAGCAAATCCAACTGATCAGAATGCTTTCTACATGAAGAGACAGACATGCTTCAATTGCGGCATTGCTGGTCACATTGCTCGAAATTGCACACATCGTCCCTATGTACCCTATTACATGCAAAATCAGAGGGTTACATCAAAGGATAACTACCATTCCAAGCCAATGAAGGTATCATCACCTAAGGCGATGAAGAATGTGAATCCCAAGGTTAAACCTTCTGATGGGGATTGGAACGCTACTAAAAACAAACGCAAGGCTGATCAAGAACTAAAACGTTTTTCTAAAACTAACAAGCCTGAATCAGCTAAAGTTGCTCAACCGAAGGCAACAAACACGTTTGTTAAACCGAAACAGATTTGGAAACCCAAATCCAAAGCAGCAATGTCTCCAATCCTTGAAATGAAAGGGGACTTGTGTTTGAAGGAAGTGTCTTACTTTGATGCTTCAGGTAAACCCAGGACCACGATGGCCTGGGTACCCATGTCTTACTAATTTCCTTACCTTTCAGGAACAACCAAGGAGGAGCTGTTGACAATCTCTGGAATGTTGATAGCGGTTGTTCCAGAGATAAAAACGGGTAACATTTCACTGTTGCAAAAAGTTCAAATTTTTTTACAGATGATATGTTTCCTTTGGAGGAGATAAAAGAAGTAAGCAATGATCAGCAAAAGGTACCGTTTAAATTCAGTACTTTGATTTGAATTTGATTAGTCTTCAATCTAATGACGGAACGGTTAACCAAAAATATTTTTTTCCTTTCTTAGTTCATTATCTTTGTATATAATTGTCCTTTCTCTAGTAAATGGTAAATTTGCGCAAAAATACAAGATTTATGCACAAATTTAGGGGGGGAGAGGAACATATAGATAGATATAGAGTTTAGGGGGAGATAACTCAGAAAATAAAAAAAGAGTTTGCTGTAAATATGTATTGTTTTAGGGGGAGAAAATGAGAAAAATACAAAAACATTAGAAAATGAAAAAGCGAAAAAGAAAGATTGCATGATATGGGAAGTGAAATAAATGTTCGTGTTAAAGGGTTTTGACTAACACATGTAAGGTGCCATAGCTGAAAAGACTAGGATCTACTGTGATATGTCGATAGGCTTGACGCTCAAAATGATAAAAGATACTAAGTGTTATAAACATAACGAACTATGTACCATGTGGGTAACATACCAACGGCGTATGATTTTATGGTCTTAAATCTTGCGTTGATAGATAGCTGTAACGACTCACACAAAAATGTCCTAAAACGTTCTGTAAGTATAAACCTGGACCCTGATATAACAACTCTCATTAAAAATACTATTTCTTATTTTAATTTGCTCAAGAGGAAACTCTAATTGAGACACCCAAGTAATTCTGCATAAACCCTAAAATTTTCAGAATGATTAGAATCAGGATCAGGGCCCCTAAAACTCAGGGGGGGTATTCCCTACTCGACGATTATCCATATATCTCGCTGTCTATCTCGAAATTTCTCATTCCGTCGACTCAGCTGAACTCCAAACACACGTGGCAACCATCTGAGCATATGTAAGCCGTCGCGTAGCGCGACGACTATAGGAGTGACCAGTCGCGCTACGCGATTGAGTCAAAAGTTCAGTATAAATAAAGGGCTTTGGCAATTGATTTCTGGCATTCGTTCGACGAAGAAATTCGTTATACACTCCGAGTTATAGTAGAAACAGTCTCAAAATCACTAATTAGTATAGCGGGGTGCTGCTACGATGCCGGGTATTAACTCAATCGCTGCTACGATTCAATCCTTTCCTTCAACTTTTATTATAGTAATTAGTAGCTCGGGATTATACCTTCTAAATCCCGAAACTCTGCCCGTTACTAGGGTAATAACTTTAATCACTGGTACGATACTTTATCCGATCGATTGAACTATCTGATGGATGTTTAAGTGCTGCTCAAACTCGGGTTATACTTTGTCATTCGTCGTGAATTCGATGGATGTTTAAGTATTGCACTTTGTCATTCGTCGTGAGAGTTTATCTCGTGATCATCGTTAAAGTTGAATGGAGTTAATACACTAATGCGAGTTCCGTTGTATCTAGAAATTAGAACTCGTAACCAGGGAGATCCTAAAATAGAATATTTAGCAATTAAGTAAAATTATTAGTTAAGTAAAGATTAATTAACGGCTAAGCAAGATTAATTAAGCTAATTAATCAACTAAGTAAGATTAATTAAGCTAAGCTAGATTAATTAAGCTAAGTGCAGCTAAGCAAGATTAATTAAGTTAAGCAAGATTAATTAAGCTAAGTACGATTTATTAATCGCCTAAATAGATATATATGAAAAATAAATATATATATATGAGATAGATAATATCAAAGGAAGGTGCTAGGAAGGTGTAAGAAGATATATATGTGGGTAGGAAGCTTCCTAGAAGATGTATCGGTAACTTCCTAGAAAAGCTATAGGAAACTTCCTAGAAATTTCCTACTTCTTACCTATAAATAGGAAGCTTAGGAATTCATTTTCTTTGTTCATTTCTTCTATTCTTTTCTCTATACGTTGGTGTTCTAACCAATAATCACCGATGCGATGTTCTGTCCGATCGATTCATGAACCAACTAACGGATGCCAAAGTATTGTATTTTGTGAGTTCGTTAAACGGGTGCCAAAATGCTGTCTAAACAAGACTATACTTTGTGAATTTCGTTAAGGTTCGAATCTCGTGACTACCGTTAAGGTTTGATTTGGGTTGTACACAAATACGTATTCCATTCTGTTAAACTATATGTTTAACTATCAGAATACTCCCAAATATACAATCAAACAAGCTGTTAAATCATCAGAAGATTCAGAACAATAAAGTATACGCTTAATTATCAGAAGGAGTAGAATCAAGAAGCTTGTTAAATCAATACTGCATGCTTATAAAGTGAGTCATTCTCTTTTTATCAAAGTAATTTATAAATTCTTAAATATTTTCAAAGTTATAATTACAGGGATTAAGTTTATGTAATCACCAAATTACAACCGGTATGTGGGGTATTGTGCACATTACTATTGTATTATCACTTTAGGTGGGCGAGCCTAAAATTTGTGATATACGTCACTATTGGGTGACAGGACCCAATAGTGATATAACGTCATCATTGGGGCAGCCAATGGTGATATGACCATAGTCACAGATCCGATCGAGTGACAAATACCGTGGGTAGTTGGTTGATATCAGAAACATTGTAATCTTCCTTAATACTGTAAATTATAACAAACAGGTTGTTTTAGTAAATAGAATGATTCACTCAGTATTTCCCGCTGACAAAACCTTTTTCAAACATGTTTCAGGTAATTACAGTAGAGATGGATACGGCACTGAAAGACTTCAAGAAGTGGCTTATTTTATTAACTAAATCAAATTAAGAAATATTGTTTTATTAAAGCTACCATTGTAAAACACGGGTTTATCCCATCTATTTAATAAATAAAATCCGGTGTTTTCTAAACTCTGATATTTTTCCTAACTCACGGTCCTGATGAAATTTCCGCTGCAATATTTTTTAAAATAATCACCGGTACCACTGGGCTGTTCACGGTTCCCGATTCCGTCCAGGGTGGGTCGGGGGTCGTGACAATAGCCAACATCTGAGGTTTCGGGTCTTTATATTGTTGAATCATCCGGGGATATCTTGGCTGTCCTTCTGTTCAGAACTAAAATTGTACATGAACCCAGGAAAGAAAGTCACTTGGAATTAGCTCATTTCTATTTGAATGTCTGTATGTTGTCCCGATACACACAATTTTGATCTGATTCTGAAATCTTCTCTGAAAAAAGTCGTGTACCTCCTCTGCTGCATCCAGATATATGCTGACCTGGAGGTGCTAGGCAACGACAACTTCTGCTGCATCCAGATACATGCTGACCTAGCTGTATGTTGTCGCGCTATAGATCTAATACACCCGAAAGAGGCCCTCAAGTGCCCAAAAGAAACCCAAGAAACCTATATCAAACTGAGAAAAACTCATTTGATCTGTATATTATACCATCTCTACAAAAGATCTATTCTGTTCTCTTCTCAATCTATTCCCAGTTAAGATTTCAGAAATCTGGATTGGACTTGTGAAATATGTGGTAGGGAAGATACTTGCATGATAGAGTGTGCTGTTTATATTTCCAGGATTTGATTAGTATTTATTTGGGTGTTCATTGTTAAGAAATCAAAACATGATAAAACAGATTATATGCAGACCTAGATACAGTCAGGATATCTTAAAGGATGACATCAGTATACTCACCTGCTACGATGAATCGTTGTGCTTACCTTGATCGCGGGGGTATGCCTTGGAATGGGACACACGGGTATAATAGTATGATATTACCTAAAGCATATCACGAAGTTGAAAAATTGAAAGTTGAGCGTTAAAGTTTAAGTGGACAAACATATTGGCAATCGCATAGACCAGTTTGATTAGGCTCGTACTGAAAAGTGTTCCTTAGTCTGCCTGAGAACGAATTTTGATCCCATTGCAATTGTAATTGTATATTATGGTAGTTGTTTATATTTTGAGTTTTTATTTGTTTTAGTTCTTAAAATTAAAAAAAAAATTCAAAAAAAATTCAAAAATACAAAAATAGTGTCTTGCTTTTCTATAAAACCAAAAATCCAAAAAATAGAGTGTTTATTTGTTTTCTTAAATATTAAAAATGTAACCGTTCTTGAAGATTTGACTGATCATCAAAAGTTGAAAGAATTTAAATTGTGAAATCTGAGTATAAGTACTTGGTTGTACCTAGTGTTCATATGGTACTCTCCCTGTTGCATAATAAATGTTTGCTTATGAGTTTGTGAGAATGTGCAGAACTTGATTTCAATCAAGAACAGGGGTTGATGAAGACTGAGATGCTGTTAGTTGCTGAAGAAGCCTGAAGCAGCACAACAACAAGATGTACCTGAGTCAGAAGAACCGGATACGAGACACCGTCTGACAATGAAAGTGCATTTGAAGAAGTACCGTGAACCTGCTTGAAAGAAAAAGATTGAAGAAGAAAAGAGTTGTTGAGAATCCTCCTCTCACATTCTTTTTAACAAGATTTTCAAGCAAAGCTGATCGAGATCCTGATATGAAGCTAACTACAAGAGCTGAAGAAAAGAGACCCAGTGCTGAGAGTTCAGAAGTCAAGAACTTCCACAACATCTGCAGCATAGCGACAACCATAGACTTCGTTGAAGACGTTGCTCAATTCATGTTATGAAGACGATTTGATGGCATCAGTCTAGGGGGAGATTGTTAGGCCCTAAAGTGTGAGACTGACGCATCAAATTATTACAACGAGCTATGGTTACGAGCTGGGCATTACCGGGTTAGTTTATATTAGGTTGTGGACCTTTATAGGTCACTTGGGCCAAGCTTTAGGCCATGTGGGCCAAGCAGGCCCAAGGGGAGCCCATGTGGGAGATGGGCTTGTCTGTGTATATAAACAAGTTTTTGACTTGTTTTAGGGTTGGAACTTTTGGAACCTTATTGTTACAATTTCTCTAGAGAGAGAGGCGATGTGTCAACTTGTACCAGACGTTTTGCTTATTCAAGTAATAGAACGTGTGCAAGTTTGAAAGTGATTCGGTGTGTTCTTCGTATTCGGTTCGTACTTTCATATTTCTTCGGTTTATTCTTGAATCACATCAAGTTTGGATTCCGCACAAACTTGGTGTTGTTTGATATCATTGAAAGATCCGGTTATACGGGACTTACACAACTAATTCAGGATATGAGTTAGGTGTATTAAGAACTTAAACTCATTCATGTGTCCCACCTCTTGAATATACTCCCGTATCCAGATCCCAATATTCAGTCTTACAGGTGAGTATACCACAGATGATATCTCTAAAGGGTTAATAACTTATGAAGAATCATGAGAGCTCAGGTCAGAACTACCGTTCAGCAGAGAGATCATGACTCAACTTTTGAGTGTGTCCCCTTTAGAGGATCTTTTGAATTACAACAGCAATGACTATCAATTTTATTGTTTCATCAATTTGCTGAGGGCGGCACTATGTTTCAAGCAAGCAGAAAGTATTCTCCGGGGAATAGGTTAGAATTTCCATTCAGCAGAAGTCCCGGGATAATACCCCAGATATCACTGAGCATAAAGACCTAGTATCTCAGAAAGAGGGACCTTTCAAACGAGATTTCAGGGGTTACCTATATATCCAAGTTGTGTTCCCCACGAAATAAGCAAGTTTGAATTTAAGTTTATATCCCGAAAAAGCTTACTAAATGTGTAAAAACCTATCGACATATCATCAGTGAGACTGTTTAACGCTATTTAATCATTACATTTCTTTAGCATACTGTGACTGTCTACTGATGTACTATCATTTCCTCTTCTTTGACACTAAAACTCATTTTTGATTTTTATCATGTTTTTGGATTTTCTGAAAATTTCTACTGTAACACCTCGTAAAATCACGTCCAATGAAGTATTGACACGTGTAATAAACCCTATTGAAGTCAAACATTGAATTTAAGGGACTAATTTTTTGAAAAATCGAAAACTTTGATTATGAAAGGACTGGAAGTGATAGCATACCTAAAATAAGTTTCTAAATAACCTCTCACGATGATTATATTCACAAACGAGCCACTTGTTGATCGAGTATAGCCGTTTGCATAATTACTTGAAAGTTTGCGCAATAAAGGGTTAAAAGTGTCAACATGTTAATTCTTACCTCTGAGTGACCTTTTAACAAACCAGGAGCTTCATGATATTTGATTATACTCTCGGGAATGCCAAATAATGGCCGTTTAAGGTTTTTATGCCTTTAAGTAAAGTTACGCGCAACTTTGCAAGTTAGAGGGGCTAAAAGTGTCAATATGTTTAATTACACCTCTGAATGACCTTTTAGCAAACCCGAAGCATCGTGATGATTAATAATACTTTCAAGAATGCCTATTATGGGTTAGATGAGGCTTCAAATGCTATTAGATGATGAGATGCGCAAGTTTGCGCAATAGAGGGACCTAAAGCGTCAACTTTTGAATCTACGCCTTTCGGCGACCTTTTAAGCGAACGGGAGCTTAGTAACATGTATGTATATGCTTGGGAATGATCATTATGGGCCATGGAAGGCTTAGATATCATTAAACGACATTTCGCGCTACGTTGCGCAATTAAAGGACTAATTGCGTCAAACTGCAAAAGTAGGACGATTCATATGGTAACGGACCTTCCGGAATATGTCCATGAGTTAAAAATACCTTATTTATTCTTTATATAGCTTAGATATAGGCTTAGAGGTGTTTCGTGCGCAAAAATAAACTTTTATGTCATGCAGGGACTAAAAGTGTCAAAAAGTGCACAAGTTTGCATTTTCGCGCATATCTCACATTCTGAATATCTTCGGACACCCAAAAATTTATGTAAGCACTAAAATATTTTATTTTAGTGATCGCCTTGATAAAATTCCATTCGTCGCGTAGTTTGGACCGTTTTTAGCATACGTTCGTGTTTCGTCGTAATTAGACGCACAACGTGACCGCACGGCCAAACGAACCGACATCCGACATGTTTTTGAGCATGTTTCATGTCCCCTATGTTTAAACATTATAGTGGAGCCTTGAAATAAGGTTAACGGGCCTTAAACATGCCTAAAATGGCCTAAATTGCTCACAGGGACCAATTCTGTCATTATTGAAAGTGTTGTTGCTGGGCTGGACTGTCAGGCGGGCCGCGTAAGGCCACACAGAACCTCACGCGGGCCGCGAGGCCTGCACAGATACAGAAACAGCTACAGATAGCCTGTTTCTTGCTGTTTTCATGTTCAATCTGGTTTCTATTACTCTCAACTCGACTCTAGGGGCTTGCACACTGATTATTAAAACCACTATACACATGTTTTGATCTGGATGCACCCCCCGACACTTGTCGCGATCCCGTGCAATCCCGAAAACTATAAATAGAAGTGGGATTTCATTTGTTTTTCACACCTTCATTCACTTCTGTTTTGCTCTCTGATTTCTGGAGGATCTTGAGCCTATTTGAGAACCTCCTTCAGTCCTTTGGACTCTTGTAAGTAATCCCTTCATGCTTAGTTTAATTATTTAGCGTTTTAAACCGAAAAGTCAAGCGTTATCGATAAACGCTTTGACTTTTAAACGGTTGAGCCATTGTTCGTAACGAACATGGCTACGTGACCGTAATTAGGTCGGTGTTAAACCCTCAAAAGGGCACCTTCTAATTACCACGTTTACTTAGTTAAATTGTCGGGTCAAATAAAAGTCAAACGGGTTAGTTTTAAATAAATACATAACTATTAATATAAAAGTCATAAAACCAGTTTTCTCACGTTAATAACTTGGTAAATATTAATTGAACATGCCTAAGCATGATTCAACCCGACACTTCTAAGTATAGGCTCGGTTAAGAACCGAAAGTCGCAAAAGTTGACTTTTGCTTTGACTTTCAGTTCTGACCTGATTTAGCTTAGTTTAGATGTGCCTTAGGATTCCATTAGGACCATATTATAAGTTAGTATAACCCTCCAAGGTTATCCAACTTGGTTCCATAGAAATCCTAGTTCATGCGTGTTTCCGTTATATGCCTAAATGTTGACCGTTATGCCCTTTTGACCATGAAATGATATTTTTCAAAAATATCATTTCATGGTCAAAAGGGCATAACGGTCAACATTTAGGCATATAACGGTCAACACAGGTTCCATAGAAATCCTTTCACATTTTCAAAAATATCATTTCATGGTCAAAAGGGCATAACGGTCAACATTTAGGCATATAACGGAAACACGCATGAACTAGGATTTCTATGGAACCAAGTTGTATAACCTTGGAGGGTTATACTAACTTATAATATGGTCCTAATGGAATCCTAAGGCACATCTAAACTAAGCTAAATCGGGTCAGAACTGAAAGTCAAAGCAAAAGTCAACTTTTGCGACTTTTGGTTCCGAACCGAGCCTATACTTAGAAGTGTCGGGTTGAATCATGCTTAGGCATGTTCAATTAATATTTACCAAGTTATTAACGTGAGAAAACTGGTTTTATGACTTTTATATTAATAGTTATGTATTGTATTTAAAACTAACCCGTTTGACTTTTATTTGACCCGACAATTTAACTAAGTAAACGTGGTAATTAGAAAGTGCCCTTTTGAGGGTTTAACACCGACCTAATTACGGTCACGTAGCCATGTTCGTTACGAACAATGGCTCAACCGTTTAAAAGTCAAAGCGTTTATCGATAACGCTTGACTTTTCGGTTTAAAACGCTAAATAATTAAACTAAGCATGAAGGGATTACATACAAGAGTCCAAAGGACTGAAGGAGGTTCTCAAATAGGCTCAAGATCCTCCGGAAATCAGAGAGCAAAACAGAAGTGAATGAAGGTGTGAAAAACAAATGAAATCCCACTTCTATTTATAGTTTTCGGGATTGTACGGGATCGCGACAAGTGTCGGGGGGCATCCAGATCAAAACATGTGTATAGTGGTTTTAATAATCAGTGGGCAAGCCCCTAGAGTCGAGTTGAGAGTAATAGAAACCAGATTGAACATAAAAACAGCAAGAAACAGGCTATCTGCAGCTGTTTCTGTATCTGTGCAGGCCTCGTGGCCCGCGTGAGGTTCTGTGTGGCCTTACGCGGCCCGCCTGACAGTCCAGCCCAGCAACAACACTTTCAATAATGACAAAATTGGTCCATGTGAGCAATTTAGGCCATTTTAGGCATGTTTAAGGCCCGTTAACCTTATTTCAAGGCTCCACTATAATTTTTAAACATAGGGGACATGAAACATGCTCAAAAACATGTCGGATGTCGGTTTGTTTGGCCGTGCGGTCACGTTGTGCGTCTAATTACGACGAAACACGAACGTACGCTAAAAACGGTCCAAACTACGCGACGAATGGAATTTTATCAAGGCGATCACTAAAATAAAATATTTTAGTGCTTACATAAATTTTTGGGTATCCGAAGATATTCAGAATGTGAGTTATGCGCGAAAATGCAAACTTGTGCACTTTTTGACACTTTTAGTCCCTGCGTGACATAAAAGTTTATTTTTGCGCACGAAACACCTCTAAGCCTATATCTAAGCTATATAAAGAATAAATAAGGTATTTTTAACTCATGGACATATTCCGGAAGGTCCGTTACCATATGAATCGTCCTACTTTTGCAGTTTGACGCAATTAGTCCTTTAATTGCGCAAAGTAGCGCGAAATGTCGTTTAATGATATCTAAGCCTTCCATGGACCATAATGATCATTCCCAAGCATATACATACATGTAACTACGCTCCCGTTCGCTTAAAAGGTCGCCGAAAGGCGTAGATTCAAAAGTTGACGCTTTAGGTCCCTCTATTGCGCAAACTTGCGCATCTCATCATCTAATAGCATTTGAAGCCTCATCTAACCCATAATAGGCATTCTTGAAAGTATTATTAATCATCACGATGCTTCGGGTTTGCTAAAAGGTCATTCAGAGGTGTAATTAAACATATTGACACTTTTAGCCCCTCTAACTTGCAAAGTTGCGCGTAACTTTACTTAAAGGCATAAAAACCTTAAACGACCATTATTTGGCATTCCCGAGAGTATAATAAAATATCATGAAGCTCCTGGTTTGTTAAAAGGTCACTCAGAGGTAAGAATTAACATGTTGACACTTTTAACCCTTTATTGCGCAAACTTTCAATTAATTATGCAAACGGCTATACTCGATCAACAAGTGGCTCGTTTGTGAATATAATCATCGTGAGAGGTTATTTAGAAACTTATTTTAGGTATGCTATCACTTCCAGTCCTTTCATAATCAAAGTTTTCGATTTTTCAAAAAATTAGTCCCTTAAATTCAATGTTTGACTTCATTAGGGTTTATTACACGTGTCAATACTTCATTGGATGTGATTTTACGAGGTGTTACATCCTCACCCCCTTAAAAGAAATCTCGACCTCGAGATTTGCTTAAAGTAAAGGAAGTACTTTCTGTCATATCATGGATTTAACTTCCATGGTATATTTGGGCCTCCAAGGGTATCCCAGTTGACCTATACAATAGGTGCATACTTTCTTTTGGAGCTCCTTAACCTGTCGATTCTCAATCGACACAGGTTGCTCATACTATCATAGATCTGCATATCATTATGTGATAGTGCTTTTTGACTTATTGGTGGCACGTCGCTAAATCATCAGCGTGGGTCACATTGCGCGTCCCACCAAGCTCCTAAATTAGGTCTTAGCTCGTAAGCTATTTAGTCTTGATACATTCGAATCCTTCGAATGACTTTATATATTCCGAGCTTAACTAATCCTGAAAATTACAACTCGGCACACCCTTCTAGGGTGTTATCTTTTATTGAATCTTATCTTTTAACCAGAACTTAGGAGGGTTGCTATTTTCATAAATCCTTGATTTCCTGCCGTATACTGGCAACTTACAATCGATTATGGATTTGTATGATCTTATTTGTTGTTTCCTAGGCAACTTTCAGATCCTGATAATTGGACTTACCAATTCTCTATCTAACAATAGATGTTTAACATTCCATCTATACCAGGTCTCCAAAGGAGCAGCCTTAATACTTACATATCAATTATTATAGAAAAGCTTATCTTAAGGTGGGATAGTTATTCCAACCATTGCTCAAAACTAATCTTAAGGAGTAGCTAATCCTTACAGTTAGTCGAACAAATCGACGATCCTGGGCAGCTGATGGCGATTCTTAGTTGTTGCCTAAATAGGGTTGCGGTAATCAATGCATAAGCAAAATGAACCGTCTTTCTAATTTAACAATATCAAACTCTCGGAATATTGAGTTAGGCTATATGAATCTCCTATCTTAAAATTTACTTAATCATGGTTTCGATTATTCCATTAATGGTACTAGCTGTCTTGGAGATTTCATAATGATACAGTCCTAAATGGGATATAAATCTTAACTCTACTTGCCTCTCGGGAGGTAAACATGGTAGTCTTAGGAGAAGATAATCAAGATACAAGGAGGTTACAGAGATTTTCCAAATCTCAGGCTCCAGTTCATCCATCCTTGCTGGTGTCAAATGAGTGACACATTTATGTTACGAGTCCACGGAATTCTTAATCAGAGACACTTACTTAGACAATTCCATTCTGGATATCATCTTTGAATACCATTAGTTTACTTTAATACCGTATGACCATTGGAATATCTTTGTGGTTCCATGCATTAAACCTCCATACTGATCAGGCATGGAAGCAATCTATGGAACTTATTGAGATACACCAATCCTCATATGGTGCTTTTGTAATACCATATGGTATTCTTAATCGATAGAGATCAAGAGATATCAACTTCATATTCTGATGTACTTCATCTGGGGAGGGGGTACTCGAATTATATGACTGAAGATTTCTAGCAGGAACAGAAGAAATGGTTCCTATGATTTTGTTGGTAAGTTTTACCTTACACTTAACATCTAGGGTTCTTATAAAAGATTTTAAAATTTTGCTATACTTATAGTTTATGAAGGATTGATTGGTATCCGAATCAACGCAGAATTCTTAGCGTTTATTTACTGATAAGTGTTAAGGAATGTACCTGATGCCATTATTTATGAACTAGCTCAGGCATTTTAGGCGCTTTCATTCTTAGGCTTTCCTTCCTTAGCCGCATTTCCTTTGACAGATTTAGGGCACGTGGTCTTGATGTGGCCTTTCTCATTACAGCCGAAGCAGACTGCATTCTTCATATCCTTGCAGTCCAATGTCTTATGTTCCCTTGATTTGCAGATACCACAAGCCCTCGGCTGTGATTGGGATTTTGGTTCCTACCTGCACTTCCCATAATGGCGCTTCTTGCAGGTCTTGCATACAGGTTTCTGGTTGGACTTTTGTTTGTTCTTTTTCGTAGAACTCTGGGAGTTATCTTCCTCCCTTTTCCTTTTTAGTTCATCCCTTGCATTAGAGGTATGAACGAGATCCTTCTTGTGAGTAAGGACGTGTGGTCTTGGATGAGACTTGGAGCAAGTAGCATCGGGCTCCTTGAACTTTTTCACGGCCTTCTTCACAGCAACAGCTGCGTCTATCATAGTTTGAAGAACATCATTGGAAATTTTAAGGTTCACAATTGTAGCATCATTGGCATGTGTCACATCATCCATAACACGACCAACGGCTGTCTTATCTGAGTTTGCCATACTCGATATTGCTTCCTAACACCAATAAAACAATTTCTTAGTTGCAATCCAACAACTGCTATTCCTCATCCCGATGGCCTTAATATATACTAACCATGGTATCAATAACCCATACAGGCTAATATAGCACTAACATTCTTAATGAACGTTATTTAAAATGTATATTAATATTACTTAGCCTAGGTCGCAAAAGACCATCAATGGCATTTAAGGTTTGGACCTAGTCCATCGCTTTTCTGACCGAGGATCAAAACGTCTCATCTGTCTTTATTATATTGAAGAGTTTAGGTAGCTTGAAAGCTTGCCATAGGGATATCAGAAAAGAGTGATTCCTATTAGATATAAAATATCCATCTAAGGTTTGTTGGAGCACTCTCTAGAGTATCATCGGCCAATTTCTACTTCGCAGTAAATGACCGGAGTCCTAATCAGGCGGAGACAATAGTTCTCAATATTTATCGTTAATTATAGAATCATATGTGCCAGCATCAAATAAATTTCTGCATAACTTCTTTATAAGGGAAAAGTACCTGCTATATAGTCGTCATTCTGCACCATCTCCTGGGCGTTCCTCTGGAAGACTCATGCGTTTGTGTTCCTGGCCTCTCCAGGCTTCTTTATAAGCTTTGGGCAGTTGGTTTTGATGTGCCCTTCCTCGTTACAATTGTAACATGTCGCGCTCTTCAACTCCTTGCAATCTAAGGTTTTGTGACCCTTGGTCTTGCAAATTCCACACAATTTAGCACGTGAGTCGATAGTACATTTTCCAGAATGTTGCTTTCTGCAGTTACTGCATTTGGGTCTGTTATTAGACTGACTCGAGTTTTTCCTAAATTCGGAGTCTTCCTTGTTCCTAAGACTTCCCTTTTTCTTCTTGTCAGACCGATGAGAGTTCTCCTCCTCTCTTTCATTTTTCCCTCGCCAGAAGCCTTAACAGACTTATTTCTGATTGCATCTAAGGTGAGAGATAAGGATAAGTCCACCGCGGACCTATATATGGTAGGCCTAGATGCTTTAACATTCCCCTTTATCTCAGGTGCTAGGCCTCCAATAAAACGCGCTATGCGTTTAGGTTCAGGGGTGACTAAATAAGGAACTAGGCGGGACATAGTGTTGAAACTTGTCACATATGCCTGACAATCCAAATTCTTCATGACCAGAGTCAAGAAGCCTGATTCTATCCTTTCTACCTAATGCTGAGGGCAATAGTTTTCCTTGACTAATGCAGCAAATTGATCCCAAGATAAGTTGTAGAGTAGGACCTTTCCCGTGGCTTGGAGCAATGATCTCTACCATGCCAACGCTTCTCCTTTGAATGATTGTGAAACAAATTTCACAACATCTTGCTCCGCACAACCGCTGATGTCAACAACAGTGTCTATCTCATCGAGCCATGTCATGCAGTCGATGGCCCCTTCCTCTCCTGTAAAGTCTCTGGGCTTGCAGGAGACGAAATATTTATATGAACAGGTTTTAACATGTGGCTCTTTGTTAAGCACAACCTGTCTAGACGGAACACTCCTCTGATTTGACGAGTTATGAACATCGTCTTCCTTTGACTCATGTGATTTAGAAGGGGGCTTACTACGAGCCACAGATAGAGTCTTAGAGTGGGTATCATTTGATTCATTATACTGTCTGTCAAGAGCGCGAGTAACAGCATCATCTATTAATGCCTGTAGTTCCGCTCCAGTTATATTAATCCTGGTAGTATCATTGTTCACCTTCAAGTGGCTGTTAACTTCATCTGATCCAGCCATGTAGCTTGATCGCTACATAAATATTGACAATGATTTACTCAGAGGTTTTTATGAAATTATTATTTTTGATGATTTATTAACCATGGTAATATAAACCATATGGGTTAATTTTATTAGTATTTTCATTATAATTCATCCTAGTATATAAGACATTAAGGATATTTAAGTGGCACAACGGTCTTGTCATGAGGACATATTTGAATTTATAAGCCATGATCGTTTGGGATCGAGGCATTTAAGGTTTGAGCATAGTCGGTTACTTTTCTTGACAGAGAGTCGAAGACTACAACTGCCTTTTGTCTTTCAGGACACTAGATATAGTCCGTGGGCATTTCCCTTCTGAGGGATGTTTATGATATGATCATCTTTTCAGATGCTATTAGTCAAGATCGTTTTGATCATGACTATTATGCTTGGACGTGGTCCAACATTTTTAGGCAGGAGGTCAAAGACCACCACTGTTGTTGTCTTATCGGACAACAAGTTTAGCCCGTAGGCACTTCATCACTAACGGATGTTTATAATATGTTCATCTTATAGGATAACATAAGCCATGATTTCTAGATCATTAGGCCAAATCAGGAAATTTAAAAATTTCCAATATAGGGATGACTATTGTGATTTTCTCAGATCACTTTTGTCAAGAGTGTTTAACACGTTCTTAGGTGTTTAAAAATGTGATCATCTGTATTCGATGATTTAAGCCATGATTTCTAAATCACTAGGCTAGATAAGAAAATTGGAAGAATCCAATATAAGAATGACTGTTGTGATTTTCTCGAATCACATTTGTCAAGAGTGCTAACACGTTCTTAGGTGTTAACAAGGATCTGAATCTCTTGAATAGGTTTTTACCATTTTGGCCATGTCTAAAATGACACGTAGACTAGGTTTTACCTTTAAGATTCTTTTCAATATGTATACTGGTAGGAAAGGGATGATATTTATTTTATTCGGGATTTTTTTTTATCATAAATCCTTATTTACAAGTTAATAATAGCACAAATGGCCTAGTCACGTAGACAAGTTTAAATTTATAAGCCATGGTTTCAGAGAATCGAGACATTAAGGTTTGAATCAAAGCTCATTACCTTTTCTTGACAGGGAGTTGTAGGCTACCACTGTCTTTAGTCTCAGAGGACGTTAATTATAGCCCGTAGGCACTTCCCTTCTAAGGGATGTTATTTTCCTTTTATTCCATATTTCATGTTTAGAATGAAAACTTAATTTGATCACTCCATTATATGAAAATAAAAGTACAGAGTTGCCCTAAGCGGGTCTTTGAAAGGAATAATGTGTCCTCGAAGGGACTGAAAGATAAATATGTCCTTATAAGGACTATTAAGGAAACGATCTTCAGTAAGAGGAGTTTCTTCTTCCTTTTTATTTCTGAATGTTCTCTCCCTGAATGCTCGTTTCATTCTGGCCGCGGTACGAAGCTCAGCCTTTCTAGGCTCCGGATGTGGAGAATTTCTAATACGGCTTCTTCGCTTGGCGATGTATCCAATATATATAAGAAATTGGAAGTAATAGTTTTCAGATTAGGATCGAGAGCATTCCTATGTTAAGTCTAGACTCAGAAGGTCAAGGAATGTGCTACTGTGTCATTGAGATTAAACACATAAGGCTAGTGTTTAATTCACTCAATGTTGGCTCTGATACCAACCTGTCACACCCCAATATTTCCACGTATTACCGGTGGGCCCGGTGGGGAGTATCGTGACGTAGTTGATATCATCATAGTCAAACAACACAATATATAAATGCACAGCGGAAGCAAAAGATAAATATATTACAATCCGAATATAAAGTAATATCAAAGTATTACAACGGAAAGTAAAGGATCCACAGGCGGATCAACTAAAAGAAAAACTGTTCAACAGACTTCAGGCATCTGGAACTTGCAAGATTCCTTATTAACGCCCTGAGCTTCCAGCCAATTACGTTCAGTACCTGTCACTTAACCTTTTTTTTTGGAAAATACGTCAGTTTACACTAGTAAATACAATTAACTGACTCATTTTGGAAAAGAGTTTGAAAATTGATTTGAATGCACGAGGCACAAAATATCTTTTATAACTTGGGACAATCTTATTAATAAAAATCTTGTATCCGATTTACATGTTTGTCCAACATTTAGGGCCGGTGATTATACAATACAAGCCGGTCAAGATTAATCGACACACCATAAATATAACTCACAAGAAGACACCTTACGAGTGAGTATATCTTTTACATACGCAACAGGAGGTGTTATGCCTACACCTTGTGCTTAAGTTATGGCTATTCACTTTTTAAATGAGCCAAGGATATCCAGGACACGGTCATTAACCCCTAATGTTATTTGTTATCAATCAATACAGATTAAAATGGGATTATGCAATTTAATCATCTCCGATCAAAAGGTTTCTACACCCGACCAAACGGTATTTTTATAATACCGTATCCCAAGCCCACATAAGGGAAAATAAGTTAAAAGTATTTACCTGAGCTAGCAAATGCAATTTATACTCAGCCGTATATTCTAATCAGCAAGCACAAGTACTTCTACTGGGGCTCTCAACCTGGAACGAAGGTTTTATTAACCTATTAGATTCCTAACGGGTCTTATTTAAGTCGTAACTTAGACCGGTTAGTTTTAAGGAAAGGTTTATGGTTCAAAACGCATGATTAAGCGAAGACCGGAATAGGATATGATTTAGACCCGACAAGTTTGGAGACTTGTATAATATGGGTAAACTAAACACATTCTGGATTTGAGATAAAAACGATAACGTTTGACCCGTTTCGGCTAATTTATGCAAACTAGTTACATCAACCGAACCGAACGCGAATAACGCATGACGGGTAATCATAAGAGTCATATACAGGTTTCCTAAGTTAATATTCCTTAAATATGTTGTGATATCAGTAGGATACCTTCCATTATGCCCAAAACGAGTTTAAACTCAAAATAAGCCCCGTAGGGGTATTTTGGTCATTTTAAAGGTTATAAAATAGATTTAATGAACTTCTGAGGTTCGGGTCTGAATACATCAGTAAAATGACTTATTTTAACAGGGTATATTAATTGGTAATAAGTCTTATGTGACAAAATGGTTTTAAACCCAAACTATGCGTTTAATACGCGTAAAAAGCTATTTTAAGCGATTTCCGGGTTGTACAGGAAATCTGAGTTTTCTGATCAGGTTATAAAGTTCAAAATACTTTATTATTATATAAAATCAGTAGCAATTGGATTGGTATCAAAAGGTCTTGTAAAACTCATTTTATGGCCTAAAAGGGTATAATCGGTATTTACCGAATTAAGGCGATAGCCTTAGGTTATGATCATTTTAAAAATAATTAAAAATCTTTAAAAATCTCAAAATATTATATCACATCAGTGGGTAAAATGTTTGGTATTAAAAATTGTGTTTAGATAGGCTATATGCTAATTATGTCGTTTAATTAATAAAAAGCTTTTTAATTACGCTATTGAGCATAACTCCTAATCTAGACCTCCAACTGATGTCAAATTTTAGGGACACGTTTATATATATCAGTAATAAAGGTTTCTATTCTTTCACATTTTCAAAAATATCATTTCATGGTCAAAAGGGCATAACGGTCAACATTTAGGCATAAAACGGAAACACGCATGAACTAGGATTTCTATGGAACCAAGTTGTATAACCTTGGAGGGTTATACTAACTTATAATATGGTCCTAATGGAATCCTAAGGCACATCTAAACTAAGCTAAATCGGGTCAGAACTGAAAGTCAAAGCAAAAGTCAACTTTTGCGACTTTCGGTTCTGAACCGAGCCTATACTTAGAAGTGTCGAGTTGAATCATGCTTAGGCATGTTCAATTAATATTTACCAAGTTATTAACGTGAGAAAACTGGTTTTATGACTTTTATATTAATAGTTATGTATTTTATTTAAAACTAACCCGTTTGACTTTTATTTGACCCGACAATTTAACTAAGTAAACGTGGTAATTAGAAGGTGCCATTTTGAGGGTTTAACACCTACCTAATTACGGTCATGTAGCCATGTTCGTTACGAACAATGGCTCAACCGTTTAAAAGTCAAAGCGTTTATCGATAACGCTTGACTTTTCGGTTTAAAACGCTAAATAATTAAACTAAGCATGAAGGGATTACTTACAAGAGTCCAAAGGACTGAAGGAGGTTCTCAAATAGGCTCAAGATCCTCCGGAAATCAGAGAGCAAAACAGAAGTGAATGAAGGTGTGAAAAACAAATGAAATCCCACTTCTATTTATAGTTTTCGGGATTGTACGGGATCGCGACAAGTGTCGGGGGGGCATCCAGATCAAAACATGTGTATAGTGGTTTTAATAATCAGTGGGCAAGCCCCTAGAGTCGAGTTGAGAGTAATAGAAACCAGATTGAACATGAAAACAGCAAGAAACAGGCTATCTGCAGCTATTTCTGTATCTGTGCAGGCCTCGCGGCCCGCGTGAGGTTCTGTGTGGCCTTACGCGGCCCGCCTGACAGTCCAGCCCAGCAACAACACTTTCAATAATGACAGAATTGGTCCCTGTGAGCAATTTAGGCCATTTTAGGCATGTTTAAGGCCCGTTAACCTTATTTCAAGGCTCCACTATAATGTTTAAACATAGGGGACATGAAACATGCTCAAAAACATGTCGGATGTCGGTTCGTTTGGCCGTGCGGTCACGTTGTGCGGCTAATTACGACGAAACACGAACGGACGCTAAAAACGGTCCAAACTACGCGACGAATGGAATTTTATCAAGGCGATCACTAAAATAAAATATTTCTGTGCTTACATAAATTTTTGGGTGTCCGAAGATATTCAGAATGTGAGATATGCGCAAAAATGCAAACTTGTGCACTTTTTGACACTTTTAGTCCCTGCATGACATAAAAGTTTATTTTTGCGCACGAAACACCTCTAAGCCTATATCTAAGCTATATAAAGAATAAATAAGGTATTTTTAACTAATGGAAGGTATCATACTGATATCACAACATATTTAAGGCATATTAACTTAGGAAACCTGTATATGACTCTTATGATTACCCGTCATGCGTTATTCGCGTTCGGTTCGGTTGATGTAACTAGTTTGCATAAATTAGCCGAAACGGGTCAAACGTTATCGTTTTTATCTCAAATCCAGAATGTGTTTAGTTTACCCATATTATACAAGTCTCCAAACTTGTCGGGTCTAAATCACATCCTATTCCGGTCTTCGCTTAATCATGCGTTTTGAACCGTAAACCTTTCCTTAAAACTAACCGGTCTAAGTTACGACTTAAATAAGACCCGTTAGGAATCTAATAGGTTAATAAAACCTTCGTTCCAGGTTGAGAGCCCCAGTAGAAGTACTTGTGCTTGCTGATTAGAATATACGGCTGAGTATAAATTGCATTTGCTAGCTCAGGTAAATACTTTTAACTTATTTTCCCTTATACGGGCTTGGGATACGGTATTATAAAAATACCGCTTGGTCGGGTGTAGAAACCTTTTGATCGGAGATGATTAAATTGCATAATCCCGTTTTAATCTGTATTGATTGATAACAAATAACATTAGGGGTTAATGACCGTGTCCTGGATATCCTTGGCTCATTTAAAAAGTGAATGGCCATAACTTAAGCACAAGGTGTAGGCATAACACCTCCTGTTGCGTATGTAAAAGATATACTCACTCGTAAGGTGTCTTCTTGTGAGTTATATTTATGGTGTGTCGATTAATCTTGACCGGCTTGTATTGTATAATCACCGGCCCTAAATGTTGGACAAACATGTAAATCGGATACAAGATTTTTATTAATAAGATTGTCCCAAGTTATAAAAGATATTTTGTGCCTCGTGCATTCAAATCAATTTTCAAACTCTTTTCCAAAATGAGTCAGTTAATTGTATTTACCAGTGTAAACTGACGTATTTTCCAAAAAAAAGGTTAAGTGACAGGTACTGAACGTAATTGGCTGGAAGCTCAGGGCGTTAATAAGGAATCTTGCAAGTTCTAGATGCCTGAAGTCTGTTGAACAGTTTTTCTTTTATTTGATCCGCCTGTGGATCCTTTACTTTCCGTTGTAATACTTTGATATTACTTTATATTCGGATTGTAATATATTTATCTTTTGCTTCCGCTGTGCATTTATATATTGTGTTGTTTGACTATGATGATATCAACTACGTCACGATACTCCCCACCGGGCCCACCGGTAATACGTGGAAATATTGGGGTGTGACATCTACTCCCCCTAAAATGCAAACACATTTTAGGAAATTTGAAAACAAACTGTACAAAAAAAAAATTGACAACCGATATCGAATCACTTCAATTCGCCATCCACTTGGCATAAACAATCAGAACTCCCCCTTACACAAAACTATTTTCTCATTATGATTTCAAAACACTTAAGTTTGTTTTAACCAAAATGATTTGTCCGAAAAATAAGTTTTGTTAATTTTACCACTTGTAAGTTAGGGGTTTGGTTCATCATATTGTCCATTCAATCTCTTGTATCAGGATTACATAAAGTTCAAACTAATGACCTTGAGTAATCACTTTGTCAGAATCAACCTCTTACCACTTGTAAGTATATCCAAAACATTTAACTACATGTAGGAATAAATCATCTACACAAACCATTTTACCAATCAAGATGCCGATTCCTGCTTCGCACTTACCAACCTGGAAGCTCCAGCAAGTCGCAACCTGTAAAATTTAACTATTTTTTAAGATTCAATCACAAACTCAAATATCAAGAAAGATTTAAAGAATGATGCCGATTCCTGATCCGCGATTACAAACTTGGGATCTCCGGCAAGTCAGATTTTTCAAGTAAAGAACACAGACACCCAAGCCTGGCCTGCTTTGGGTGTAACTTTCTCAACTTCACTAGGGGTTGGGCTGTAAGTTGCTTTCTTTGTAGCATAAAAATCTTTTACCCCTTTTACTTTTCCCTCAACCATTTTCCCAAAAATGTTTTTAATATTTCCATTAAAAGCTTTCTCGATATCAAATTCTTTCTTCTCAGAATAGAATTGATTCGAAATATCAACCTTTCCAACCTTTGATTTAAAATTCTCAGCTCTCAATGGTGGAAAATGAACATCATCCATTAGAGGCACTGAGTTTTCAATCTTTTTAACAACTTGTGGCTCCTCTGACTTTGTGGAATCTGATTCATCGCCAGATTTTACATCTGATTTCTTAACAACCCAAGCTTGATTGTCAAGATTTCCCCTTTTCTTGTAAAACCTTTTTGAACACTCACCAAATTCATATGTTGAATTTTTAAACACTTTAAACCTTTCAGTTGGTGGTTCGGTTTTATCAACAACTACTTCTTTGAGTTTTTCTGAGACTCCCTGTTTTATGTTGGTTGCCTTAGGACAGTTCCAGGCGATGTGACCAACTTCTTGGCATTTATAACATGTTCTAGTCTCTTTTCTCTGATGAGCTTCAGTTTTCTTCTTTTCAGCAAGAAATTCCTGATTTGACTGTCTCCAGAAAGAACTCTTCTTTTCTTCCTCAGCAGAAGGACCTGAAACAAATTTTGTATATGTTTTAGAAAATTTTTCATTTTTATAGTTTTTAGGTGGAATAAAACCTAATCCTTTCTTTTTGTAGCTACCATTATGGTTTGGTTTCTTTTGAAAACCGAAACCAGAATTGTAACTCTTTTTCTTGTTTAAACGTTGTTGAACTCTTGAAGTGTATTTCTTAGGTTTTCCAGTAAGATTTAAATCTTTTATTTCAGAAATATTAATTTCTGTCATTTTGAAAACCTTTTTGATCATGTCAAAACGAACACTTCTTATTGGAAATTCTTTATCAAAATATAATTTGTCAGAACCATTCAAAGTATATGCAACTTCAAATGTTTCATCATTCAAATTAGATTTTGACAACAAAAATTCTTTACTATACACCCGTTTTCCCGACGACTTTGAACTCTTTTCAGATGAACTCGAACTTCTGACAGACTGACACGAACTTTCGGACTCGGATTTTAACTCTTACTCCTCATCCCTATCCAACACCTGATCGACCATTCTTTTTATTAATTCGGACTCATGATCTGTGTCAGACGCTGTGAACGTGACGTCAATATTGTCTGGTAATACATCGGTTAACTCGGACTCTAACTTTAAATTAACTGCCTTTTGGACTTGTTCCTCATTCGATTTTCTAGGCGAATACCCTTCCCAAATTGGAGGCGGACACTTGTTATAACAGACACTCTGTTTCTTACCAGTATCCTTTTTCTTCTTTGGATGTTCGTCTTTAAACGCCTCAAAACCTGCAATAGTAGGATAAATTCTATCAATTATATAATCACAACTTGTATAACTTCGCAGCAATCGTCTGATTCTTTCATTCTCAGCTTTCTCAGTTTCCAACTCTTGCTTCCATTTTGCACATTCTTCAATGTACAAATTTATCTCTTTCTGCTTTGACATCATAGTAGCATTCAACATCTTCAAAGCTTTCTCTCTTTCAGAGTTAGTCTTTTCCAGACTATTCACAGTTCTGTTCAATACATCATATGACTCTTTCAAATTTTTTACATCAAACAACAACTTTTCTTTCATCTTCTCTGATTCACTAAACCTCTCGTCTTTTTCTTCACATTGTTTGCAAGATACTGAACATGTAAGACATGGTTTTGTGACTTCAACAATCTTTTCAACTTCCACAGCCTTCTCAACTTCAACAACTTTTTCCACTTCAACTATTTTCTCAACAACCTTGACTTCTTCACTCTGTTCATTTTTTTCTTCTTGAGAAACAGACTCTTCATCTTGACTTTTCTCATCATCGTCACTGTTATCAATTTGTTCTTCAAGTTTTTTAATGAATTGAGCAATTGACAATCTACTAAACTGTCCAGAATTCTTCAGAATCATGAGATATGTACCCCATTTCTTTTGTGGTAAAGCATCAGCAAGCTTTTCAACCCATTCTGCTGGAATTTTAGTAATTTTCAACTGAGACATGGTACGCACAAGATGACAATATCTCTCAATGAGAGTCTTTGTAGATTCACCTGGCATACTTGAAAACGAGTCAAATTCTTTCTTTAATACATTAATCCTATTAATTGTTTCACTAGTCATATTAAAGAAGTTTAAGTCCATGATTCGGAAACACGTTTATCGAGACAGTCACTTAAAATGAAATATCAAATTCAAACTAGATCCCCTTTCAAACGAAATAATTCACCTCGTGAAACACCTGTAGAACCTGTAGATACCAAACAAAACAAAAACACAATCAGTTTAAATGAACTGAGAAAATGTGAATGCGTGTAACGGTTGAATCGAACTAGAACTCGTGTCGAAAATTCTCGGACTCGTTCCAATGTTGTTCGGATTTCAAATCCACAAGCAAACTGGTTGTTGATTGAACCAAGACTTTTTGATCAAAACACTTATCCACTAAAATCAAGTGAGTGGGCCGAACAAAACATGCAAACTAATATGATTGGGTCGAGAACTTTAAAGCCCACAACTGTTATGATTGGACCAATTAATCTACTCAAGAAACGGTGCTTTGTTTTGACTTGGAACTAATGTAGCAGACAAAACAAAAAAAATATCCACAAATATGATTGGGCCGCAATCTTTTTAATCACGTGACGGGCCTGACTCTTATCATTCCATATGCAAATACTTATATCAAGATATGGGCTGGCAACTTTATCCTTTGCATGCAAACTGGTTCAAACTATTTCTTTTAAACGAATTCTCATTGGACCTCCATTTACACTCGCGGACAACTTTAATTGTTCAATTCAAATAGCCGACAACACTTTGAATCACATGAACTGACACACGCATGTGATTTCTTGTCCCGAAGTACTGACACCCTTGTTCAGAATGTTATACACTCAAGCAGTCTATATTCATGTAACGTGAAGTCCCGAGACAATTAATGAAGCAGATTAATGTTGACAGACACTTTCAATCGGTGTGACTTTTTCAAGCGAAAGGTTGAATTTTTTTTTTCAAGCGACCAGTCAATTTCAAGCTAGATACCAGTTTCAAGCGGACTCAACACTGTTTTGTTCGCTTGAACAGTTGATGATGTCAGCAACTTCGAACAAATTTCAAGCGAGCAGATGATTTTAACCGGTTTTTAAGTTGATTTTAGTGCTGAAACTTTCCAGGATTTGTTAATACATGATTACGCATAATGTGTGAAAGTTTGAGCCGTTTTTATCCATGAAAAAATTTTAAGTTTGAAAAAGAAAGGTGTAGAAACAGAATTAGTGATGAAAACGAGTTGTTTTTGCGAAATCTCTTCCTCCTGAGCTCTGATACCACTTGTAGGATCGAATTGAGACCCAAACGAGTCGTTCAGAAGAGATTTAATCCGTTTCAGAGGCGGAAACTAAGAAACGAATGTAGTAACAGCTTGACTATCACTTTAACCTTCTTGTATATTCAATTAACAGTGATTACAATCAAAAAATATACCGGCAGCACTTCGGTACCTATTCCTATTCTCTGGTCTGTCCGCTTGAAATGACAACATAACACACATATATATAGCCTGAGTGTGACCGCTTGAAATGAACATGCACATGTTCAAGCGGACACTTCAAGCGAACAAGACTTTTAACCTAATCTCAAGCGAACATGCATGTTATCTTTTCAAGCGAACAACAATCAAATATAACATTCTGATTTCAAGTTTCCATGCAATTCACGTGATGTTGTCATGTGATGATGTCAACATTGATGTCACCATTATGATGTCATCATTTGATATGATGACATCATGCTCGATCAAATCCGCAACGAACTCGAGACTCGAAATAAGACGAAGCCGACAGATGTGTGCACCAACAACCGCCGCAACGGCAAGAAAGAGTGATGCGAATCTTCGGGCTCGTTCTCTGATTGCGGCCCAAAAGAATGATGGTAGGAGGGTGATGAACTTAGCGAGACAGGTCGCCTCGCGGGCTCCAAATATGTCATCCAATCCTCTTGAGTACTTGTGCTCATTGTAACAGACGGAGTTCGCTGGTGGGAAGGTCCGGCCTCGTGATCGTTGGGGGCGTTGAAGGGCCCCTTTCCTCGTCCTCCTCTATGGAACCTTGGTGGCATTTTGTTGAACCTTTCACAACAAACAAAAGAACAACAAAGGAAAATTATAAAGGATAAAATAAAATAAATTTGGATTAGTCCTAAGTTCTTTGTCTAGACTCGGAAGTCGAGGAATGTGCAAACTGTGTTATTGAGATTAAACACAAAAAAGGCTAGTGTTTAATTCACTCAATGTTGGCTCTGATACTAACCTGTCAGACCCCGATATTTCCACGTATTACCGGTGGGCCGGGTGGGGAGTATCGTGACGTAGTTGATATCATCATAGACAATTCATCACAGTTTAATACACAGCGGAAGTCGAAAGATAAAAACATTACAAACCGATTGAAAGTAATATCATTTATTACATAACGGTTGTAAAGAGATCCACAGGCGGATCAAAGTTAAAAGGAACATTGTTCAACAGAGTTATAACATCTAAGCTTGCAAGACTCTTTATTGATGCTAGGAGTAGCCAGCCTATTTCCGTCTAGTACCTGCACTTAACCTTTTTTGGAAAATACGTCAGTTTACACTGGTAAATACAATTAACCGACTCATTTTGAAAATGTTTAAGAAAATTGATTTGAATGCACAAGGCATAAAATATCTTTAATAACTTGGGATAATTATTTAAAAATAAACTTGTTAAAGAATTACATGTTTATTATACGTTCAGTAGCCCGAGTTGAATACCGGGTTAAAGATTAATAGACACACCACATAATATATCCCACGACGAGTTATTCTCGAACAGGTGGGTACATTATTTTACATACACACCGGCAGGTGTATACCTACACCCCGTGCTTAAGTCGTGGCCATTTCAATGAATGAGCCGAGGATATCCAGGACATGGTCATTAACCCCCCAAGGGTTTAGAATAAACAAAACAGATTAGACGGGTTATCTCAATGATTTAACCTTCATACGATGAAAAATTCAATACCCGACCAAGCGGTATTTTATATATCGTACCCCAAGCCCGTATAAGGGAAAATAAGTTAAAAGTATTTAACTAAGCAAATTATACAAATTTATCCCAGCCGTATTGTAGGATCGTTTTGTGACCCAAACGAGTCGATCAGAAGAGTTCTTAGACTAAACCAGAGGCGGAATTCATTGATTCAGTCTTCGTTTAGCTTGTATAACACTAGAACATCATTAATCTGTCTTGTTTATTGATCAAATAACAATTTACAGGCCAGAGACACTTCGACAGCACTTCGGCGTCGGAATCAAGAACATTACAAACGAAATCAGATCAAGGGGTATTTATAGGCATAGTGATTTCGCTTGAACATGCTCAAGCGGAATCACTTTCAAGCGGAATCACTCAAGCGGAATTAAAAGCAGAATTACCCACTTGATTTCGTGTGAAATGACACCTGTGTCATTTCAAACAAAATTACCTAAAAACACATATTTCCTCGTTTTCCATACCCTGATCTATACAATCTAGTACAAGACTCGATACAAGACGAGGTCGACAGACGTATTCACGAACAGACTCCCCCTCGGATGTTGACGAGTCTGAAGTATCGAGTCTTCTCATTCTTCACTCTTGACCGGTCTTCTCAACTTCAGGAACTTCTCCTGTCTTTCCATAGCAACAAGATCAGGAACCTGGCTTCTTTGTCTTCAGACTCCCCCTTTCACTCAGCTGGAATCGCAGTCTGGAATTCTTTATCTTTTAGCATAGTAATGAAAGCCTGGAATTCAACATCAGGAATCGAAACTTTGCTTTGTTCAACATTTCTTGCACAAACTTTCTCACAACCACATCAGTTTTTACAATAGTTATATCAAGTTCAAATTAATGACCTTGATTAACTAATCAAACTTTCTTTCTTCAAAAACAAATTTCTTCATTTAAACACACACTCCTGTTTTGGTCAAAAATTACCGAAGCAATTTAGTGATCAAATTAGTTAAGTGAGGTAGTGTGCTAGAAATATGTGTGTAAAATATTTTATCCAAGTTAATTGTAAAAACAGTTTCAGGATACGGCTAAGGATATAGAGTTGTATCTATGATCAAACGATGAGCGAAAAAGCAAAGGTGGACACATGATGTACGAGGAAAGGCCTTGATCAATCTAGATCGCTGGCATAAAACCTCGGGAGCTGACAATCGCAGCTGCCTTGTTCTTCTGTTACTTCAAATATCAGGATACAGTGCAGGATGTGGTGCGGATCAACTAGGTGTTACAATGTAATTCGAATACAAGTGTTTGTGTATAGTGTTTGCAGTGAGCTAGAGAGAAAAAGTGTTCGAAAGTGTGTGTGAAAGTTGTGTGCCTTAATCTGATCCGCCCCCATCTATTTATAGTAAAAGAAGTGTAACAAACTATCCTAACAAACTGGGATCCGGCGAATATTCCCCACTCGAACGTTGTAGACCTGGTCTTTCGGGTTCAACATCTCTCACATAACAGATACGCCCGAGTCTTGAGGAGAAGAAGTCCATCTGACCGTTAGTAACCCACAGCCTTCAACCTGCACATGGTTAATTCAATTAACCTCAGGATATCGCTCAGGATATTAGCAATATCCCAGTCCAGTATCCTGGTCACAAATAAACAATTAAAAGCAGGATATTAGTCAAGATATGTACGCTCAGAAAATGACCCATAACAATTGTCCCCAAATATATCTGTTGGTATACCAATCCAACGGATATATTTTAAAAGTTCTAACTCGTAGACCGAGGCAATTAAGATGAAACGACGGCTGAGGTGACCTTGTGCCATTTTCAATGCAATATTTACTTTTCACCCCTATACTCAGCCTATAATTAGCTTAGATATTTCTTTTTGTTATCATTATTCTCCAAGCGATTTTCAGGTAACTATTCTTTTCTTCATCCTCTGTTATCTTTCCAGGGTTTCTCTTTGTTTGCTGTAATACTCTCCATGGCATCACGGACAAGATCTCGTTCGGATGAACTAGTCCCAACCCTCGTGAGTCAAAACCTCATACGAGAGCCGGAAAAAGAAATCTGCTGCTTCAACAACGCCGATATCGCTGCCCTCAAGAGTTCCGGCACCTTTCCCACCGGAACAGTCATTCGGCCGTTCGACCGAGAGATCCGATCAGACGTGTCATCAGACGAATGGGTTTGTTTTTTCGCCTACCCCTTTTCTTTGGGACTCCGGTACCCATTTCCACCTTTTATCTCTCGTTTCTTCGACCTCACCGACCTTAGTTATGCCCAAACTATGCCAATGGTCTGGCGAGTTTTGATGGTACTGGATCAAATCAGATCTCGCCATTGCCCCGACCTGTGTATTGAAGACCTCCCTATAGCATACCGGTTGAGGTCCCATGGCGACAACCGTTTTCTTTTGTTTTCCACCTCCAAAAACCCTTTAGTCCTTAAGGCCACTAAGAACGAAGACCAATGGCGGCGAAAGTTCTTTTTCGTGAAAAGAGATTCCATCGACAAGGGTTTCGATCTGCCGATTAGATGGTTAACCAAGGGTAGGATCTAGGGTTTTAGGAATATCCCCAAGTGTATCCTTAAACTATATCCTAAACTTATATCCTGATGTTTTATGCAGCAAACTTCAGAGACTTAGCACCCCCAAGCGCGGAATCCAAGTCCAGGATCAAAGAAATATACCGACTTCCTGCTAGTGAAAGAACCTTTTCCCCGTCTCTTGCAGATTCAAGCCAAAAGTCAAGTTCAGAGATGTCTGGTAAGTATATTCTCAGTAATTATCTTTATCCATTAAACCGATTATCTTTCAGAGGTATCATAAGTTTAAAAATATCTTCCCTTGTGCAGTACCAGTTGTCAACCTTGAAGGCTTCCAACTCGACGAGTTGGACAGTTACTCCAGCCTTGTACCTGCTAAACAAGAATCCAAGCCGAAGTCGTCTGCCACACCAAAGCCTACCTCTTCAAAGACTATTACCGCTCCTAAAGCTCCTCCGGCATCTAGGACCCGGGCCTCTAACTCTCGGAAGAGAAAGGAAATGGATTCTCCAGCCGCCTCTGAGACATTCTCTCTCGAGAATCACGGATTTAATGAAGCCACATCATTCCTCAAGCAGGTAAAAATTCCCTTCCGATATCCTGCACATGTATGTTAATTCTTATCCTGCTTATTTTACATTGATACCTGTACCTTTAACTGCAGGGCTTGGAACGTCTCATGCACTTGTACGAAGACGCATGTGGGCTTAACAAGATGCTGGAGGTTAAGCTCGAAAAAGCCGAAGCCACTATAGCCGATCAAGGAACAATCGCGGCCGCCAAGTCCCAGCATTATGAAGACAAATACAAAGCAATGACCCAAGAACACCAAGCTGCCCTCCACAAAGCCAATGAGGATGCTCAGGCCAAACTAGACGCCGCTCTTCTCCAATACCTACAGGATATGAGTTCATATCGGGACAGCCTCAAAGCATCCGTTGTTATCTCCCTTCTCCAAGCTAGGTTAAGGATGGGTTATGAGGCCAAGAGCTTGGGCTTCGAATGCCCCTCCTGGAATGTAAAGGCTTGGGAAGCGAAACTACAGGATCTTGGAGGTCATCCCGTCGCTCATCCTGCAAAGCATGCTGGTGAAGAGCCTTCTAAGGTGGCAGAAGAAGTGGTCAATGTTGGTGATGGTGATGCCGAGAAGAATCCTAAGGCTGATGCTGGTGCAGATGCTGGGAAAGAGGCTGTTGATCAAGAAGGTGCCGCTCCTTAGGCGGCGAAGTGGGCGATGATGGATATACGTGCCAAGGCCGGAGCCCACTTTTTAAATTTCATGGTTGTGGTTTATATAAACAATTTACTTTTCCTGTCGTTGAACAATCTATATTTCCTGCATTAGAACAATACGATGACCAAAGGTGGATGGGTCATGGGTTTCAGGATGAAGCCCTTGGTCATCGGTTAGTATAACCTCTTTTGAATATCGTAACGGTTGAAGGTGGACAGGTCCCGTTTTGAGATAGAACCTTCAACTGTTACATAAGTATGGTAAAGACTAATTGTGCTTTTGGTGGATGGGCCTCGGTTTGAGGTGAATCCAAAAGCACAACTTTTGACATGTTAATAATATAACTTACTTTTGACTTATTTGTTGTTGCCTTTCAATTCATGTCATACATTCCTTAATGCAGAGTTTAGCTTTGCAAAATTTTGTACAACTATTCTTCAAAAATATCCTGATCAATATGCTCAGTGATATATTATGAAAACTTTTATTAAATAGAACTTCTAAAAATTCAATGAAATTTATAGAAAACTTTTTAAATAATAAAAGATAGTCCACTTTCTAAAACCTGTTTTGACCATACTTGTTTGATCAAGGTTTTAATTTCAAACTAGTATCAGTTCCAAATATTTTAATCAAATATCCTGAGAAGTATTTTGAAAATATATCCCGAGAATTTATCCCAATCAGGATGTTTAAGCTTTTGTCAAACATAGTTTCAAAACTCAAATAACGTTTCCCAAGGAAAGATCATACCAGGAATAGAGTATAACCCTACTCTCAAACTTCAATCCCTTTGCAACTCTTCCAATGAAGATGTCCCCTGTCTGAGACACTTAGTGTATTAGGTCCGAGCCTTATCCTTTGTGCTTTACACCATTGCCTCAGTAGGAATGTCCCCTATGTACAATGTCTTCAAATACTTAGAAATCTCCTGGATATCAGTTCCAATTGTATAGACGATTTTTCGTGTTACAGGGGTAAAACCCAAGAATGTACTGGAGATAAATCCCTTGTATCCTGGGGGAAATCCCAAATTTTCGTGCGCTACAGGCGGGAGTGTATAAACTCCAAGACTTAGAAAGGTGAAAACCTTTAAACCTTAGAGAGTATGATAATACCCTTTTATTGAGAGAGGGTGATCAATCCTCATATACCTTTAGGATTCAGGATATAGCCAATAGTAACGAAATTGTCAGCCACTTTTACATGGACTGGTCCTGCCACCTTGAACTATTCACGAATAACTTGCGCTCCAGGCGGGGTGTTTAAACCCAATTCAGAAGAAAGGTGAATACCTTTAAACTTGTGAAGGGATCAGGATCCCTTATACGTGAGAGAGGGGCCAATCCTCTAATCCTCCGAAGTATCCTGAGTATGTATCCTGGTGCTATATCCCGAAGTATATTCTGCAAAACCACTAAAACCTAAGGTGGGTGTTAGCCTGGCTAACACCCCTCCGATGCTTAAGTTAGTAATAGATTCAAAATAGCAAATAATATCAAAAGTTAATAAGAGATACAGAATTCATACCATCTTGAGCTGGAATTTAAGTTCCATACTCACTTAAAATAGAGTTTCAAATGTACAGCATTCCAAGATCTCGGTAGCATATCCCCCTCTATATACTTGAGCCGGTATGCTCCTTTTCCTGATTCTGATTCAACCTCGTAGGGTCCTTTCCATTTTGGAGCCAACTTTCCATCAGCGGGATTAGTAGTATTTTGAGAAGCTTTTCTTAACACCCAATCTCCAACTTTGAACCTTCGAGTCCTTATATTCTTGTTGTATGCTCTGGATATCCTTTGTTGATATGCTGCCATTCTTAGCCGTGCTGCATCTCTTGTCTCATCAATAGTATCCAGCTCCCGGCATAGGACTTCAGGATTCTACTCTAGATTCCTGAGGTTGGATCTTGCTGTGGGTATCACCATTTCTGTCAGGATCACTGCTTCTGCCCCAAATACTAAGGAAAAAGGGGTTTGACCAGTTGCACTTTTTACCGTCGTTCTATCAGCCCACAAAACAAAGGGTAATTCTTCTGCCCATCTTCCTTTCTTGGCCCCTAATCTCTTCTTCAAGTTGTTGACAATTATCTTGTTTGAGGATTCAGCTTGTCCATTTGCTTGAGGATGTACCGGGGTAGATGTAATCATTTTGATTCCCCAATTCTTGCAAAAGTCAGTAGTCCTTTTACTTATAAATTGAGATCCATTGTCACAAATTATCTCAGCTGGTACTCCAAACCTAGTCAGGATATTCCTTTTTATGAAGGATACCACTTCCTGATCTCTAACTTGAACAAATGCTTCTGCTTCAACCCACTTGGAGAAATAACCCGTCATTGCCAACATGAAAACCTTTCCTCCTGGAGCCCTTGGAAGAGATCTCTTATACAAAACATCATTTATAATAGTGAATCATGATACCTTCATTCTAAAGGCTTTAGGATTCTCATTCTTTGGGATGCGTCCTTCCTTGAGATATCTCATGATTGGAGCCGTCCAGGACTTAGGATCCTCCTCATCAGGATTCTGAATACTTATTACTTCCTTATCCTGAGGATTCGTCGCAGGATATAGGATATGTAATATTGGTATTGGGGTCCCTTCCGGTATCCTGACCGATGATCCCAGATTTGCTAAGGCATCAGCTTCAGCATTATCCTCTCTTGGTACCTGTTCAAGTGTAAAAATATCGAAATATCCTGCTAATTTTTTGAGAATTTCGAGATACTCGATTAACTTTTCTCCTTTAACTGCATAGGTTCCATTAAAATGATTAGTGATTAACAAGGAGTCAACATATACTTGCAAATTCTTGATACTCATATTTTTAGCCAACTCTAATCCTGCAATTAAAGCCTCATATTCTGCCTCATTATTAGTAGAAGGAAATTCACACCTAATAGCCTAGGGTAATATGTCCCCCTGTGGCGATTTTAGTAGTATACCTAAACCTACACCTCTTACGTTAGATGCACCATCAATATATAATGTCCAGCATTCTAAGTTTTCTTCTAGCTGTTGTACTTCTAAATCTACTTCACTTTGAATGTCACTACTGAAATCAGCCACAAAGTCAGCTAAAGCCTGAGACTTTATGGCATTTCTAGGCTCATATACTAAGTCATAAGCACTCAATTTTACTGACCACTTGGCCATCCTACCTGACATCTCTGGTTTCCTAAGCACGTTTTTAACAGGATAATTAGTTTTAACATGAATCCTATGTGTCTCGAAATAATGTCTAAGTTTTGTTGATGCCATAACTAGTGCTAATATCAATTTCTCTAGATGAGAATATCTAGTTTCAGCATCTAGTAAACTTTTACTAACATAATAGACAGGATATTGCTGACCTTCATGGTCCTTTATAAGAACGACACTTACAACATTCCCTGATACAGCGAGGTATAGGGATAGTGGTTCACCATTTTCAGGCTTCATCAATAGAGGTGCAGTTGAGAGATATCTCTTCAAATCCTGCAAGGCTGCTTCATGCTTTGTTTCCCATTCGAACTTCTTATTCTTCTTGAGGATATCATAAAATTCCTTGCATTTTTCCGAGGATCTTGAAATAAATCTGTTCAATGTTGCAACTCGCCCTGTTAGCCGTTGAACATCCTTCATATTCGAAGGTGATTTGATATCCAGGATAGCTTTAATCTGCTCCGGGCTTGCCTCTATTCCTCTTTTAGTCACCATATATCCTAGAAACTTTCCTGCCCCCACTCCGAAATGGCACTTAGCAGGATTCAGCTTCATGTTATACTGATCCAGGATATCAAACGCTCCCTTAATATCCTGGAGGTGATCCTCAGCCTTTTTAGATTTCACCACCATATCATCGATGTATACCTCCATTGTGTCCCCCAGCTTATCTTTGAACAACATGTTCACCAATCTCTGGTATGTTGCACCTGCATTTTTCAAACCAAAAGGCATAGCAGTATAGCAATAAATACCTGTCGGTGTCATGAAGGAAGTATCCTCCTGGTCCGAAGGCTCCATTTGAATCTGCTGAAATCCTGAGGATGCGTCCATGAATGTTAACATCTCATGCCCAACAGTAGCATCCACCATTGCATCAATATGAGGAAGAGGGAATGGGTCTTTAGGACAGGCCTTATTCAAGTCTGTGTAATCTACACAGACTCTCCATTTCCCATTTTTCTTTTGTATTACGACCACATTCGCCAACCATCTTGGAAACTTGACTTCTCTGATCATTTTGGACTTTAACAATCTTTCAACTTCCTCTTGGATGATTATATTTCGTTCAGGAGCAAACTTCCTTCTTTTTTGCTGAACAGGCTTGAACGACCTGTCAATTCCAAGCTTGTGAGTAATAATGTCTTTGGATATACCTGGCATATCCTCATGCTTCCATGCAAATGTCGACATCCTGCGTTTCAAAAGGTTAGTTAATCGTTCTTCAATATCTGAGGGATATTGGTCCCTACGAGCACTGAGATATCAGGATTATCCTGATCCAGGATAACTTTCTTTACATCCTGTTCAGAAGCCTCCATGATATCCTGGGCCCGCATCTTTAATTGCTATGCTGGATTAGGCTTAGTTGAGGATTTCATCGAGGATAAGTAGCATTCCTTCGCCTCCTGCTGATCACTATCAACCTTGACAACCCCCCAAGGGGTAGGGATCTTGATGCACTGATGATAAGTCGATGGCACAGCCTTCATATCATGGATCCATGGCCTACCCAGTATTATTTTATAGCAGGACAGGGAGTCCATCACACAGAAACGTTGTATCGAGTTGACCCCTTCAAACTTTTATCATGCAATACACAGACTCAAGTAATTCCTTTAAACTTTTATCAACTGTGATATGTGTGAAAACAAAGCAGAATGTTTAAACATTAACAATCAGATCGATACTTCTGTATACGCAGAGAAAGTCCAATGTTTAAACAAAATAAGAAAAAATAAAACAAGTTGAAGTTGTTTAGGCTTTAACTACCAGATCGATACTCACGTATACGCAGAGGTGATCCAAAGCTTAAATGAAACACCAAAGAAAATAAAGCAGAACGTTTAGGCACTAACATCCAGGTCGATACTCACGTATACGCAAAGGATGTCCAATGCTTAAACAAAATAAAGAAATAAAACAAGTTTAAGTCTTTGCAAAATAAAATGCACAATCACAGCGACTTTTCAGCAAAGTTGTGAAAGTTCACAGACTTAACCGGTTTTATGTCTTTCGACAATCAGCTATTACCGAGTAGGTACACAGTCACGAAGGACAAAACTAAGTACCATACTTTCAATCATGTTTCCCACTAGAACTAGGCTTTTTCATTTAAGTTTGTATCGTTATCGCAAATCTACTAGTCTAGCTGAGCCTACCGTCACATCTTTAGTGAGAGCGTTTATCACATTTTATCTCTCCATTTCTTTAGCATGCTATGACAGTCTAACTGATCTACTATCATTTCCTCTTTTTGCAACAAAACTCATTTTTGCATTTTTCAATGTTTTTAGAATTTTCAAATTTTCTAATTTTTTTAAAATTTTTACTCCCTCTAAATTCAAAATATGTCTCAATTTTGATTTTCTGGGGAAATTTGAAATCCAACTATACAAGGTAAAGTGACAACATGATGAGAATTACTTCAATTCTCCATTCACTTGGCATAAACAATCAGAACTCCCCCTGACAACAAAACAATTTCCCATAGTGATTTCAAAACACTTAAGTTTGTTTTAATCAAAATGATTTTTACGGAAAATTAGTTTTGTGAGTCATTTCTCAAACACGGGGATCATTCATCACCTTGTTTTCTTCAACCACATGTAGGAATAACAACAATACCACATGTAGAAAATCAAGTACAACTTAATGTCCCTGATTTACCACTTGTAAGACGAAATATCACCAGAGTGAATTTCTCAAGAAAGATAACGATTCCTGCTCCACTCTTACCAACCTGGGAGCTCCGGCAAGTAAGGTTTTTCATTTAAAGAGATCCACCCAAGCCTGACTAACCTTGGGTGTTTTCGAGTGATCATCACTCGGTTTCTTTCCAATTTCTTGTTTTAAATTCCTGTTATACAATGATGGAAAATTTACATCATCCATTGTCTTAACGGAATTATCACTTTTTACCTCAACAAATGGCTCCTCTGGTTTTGATGAACCAGATTCATCGCCCGAACGTGGCTCCTTTGACTTTGACAAATCAAATTTATTGCCTGATCGTGGCTTGTCTGACTTTGATGAGCCAGATTCATTGCCAAAACGTAGCTCCTTTGTTTCCGAAGAAACAAATTCATCGCCAGAAAATGAAAATTTCACTTTCTTTGATTTGTTAACCTCTTGATTAACCATTTTTTCTTTCTTTAATATCCCTTTCGTCATCAGATTTGTATCTGATGAATCCGTTTTACTTGACTGATAAGTCTTTGAAGAGCAAAACGATTTATCAGAACTGTTATCTATTTTTCCGGTTGTATCCGAGGACAAAATCTTTTCGAGATACTCTCGTGCTTTCTTCCTTTTCTTTCTCAGTATGTCTTTCTGCCCTTGTGAAAGCTTTACTTTCTTTTCTAGAACTTTCTGTTCTTTGGGCTTTTCTTCAACTTTGACTGGCTTCTTCTTTGTCATTTTCTAAGATTCAGCCCTCGATCTTCCCATTGATCTCATTGGGCAATCTCTAGCAATATGGCCTTTGATATGACATTCAAAGCATCTTCTCGTCTCAAAACTCCAACTCTGGCAGTTAACAGCAATGTGTCCTCTAAAACCACAGTTGTAGCACACTCTGTTATCGTACCATTCACCACTTTCACACCAAACACTTAGATCATAACACTGTTTGGCCTTGTGGTAGTCTTGTCGTCTCGTGTCAACTTGATTTGGCTTTTGAGCACTGTGGTCAAACCTGCACCACTTATTACCAACATTTTTTTAGTTTTGATTTTCAACTTTTTGTAATTTTTTATCACGATTGAATGACTGAACTGATGACCTTTTATTATCTTTTTGAAAATTTTTCACATTTTTCACATTTTGGTTTTGTTCCACTTTCTTCTTCAAAGGTTTTTGCGTAGAGCATTCACCCTTTTCAGACGATTGCAAAACATTTTCCTGAAATTTTTCTTTTAATTTCAAAAATATTTTCTTTTTCTCTTCTATATCATCAGATCCATCATCACAATCTTCAATTTTGACTTTGTCAAAATTTGTGACATTGTCACTTACTAGAACTGAATTGATCGGTTTTGGACAAATATAATCTGATACTGATGACGAAGTCTCAAAACCTTTCAACTTCTTCTCTAACTCCTTAATATTATTTCTATCAACTTCAGCTTCATTTTCAAGCCGAATGATTTTCTGGAGATGAGAATTTATTGCAATCTGTTTTTCAATATTATTTTTAAAAATAACAGACTTTTCATCTTCTAAAATCTTTATTTGACTCTGAAAATCTCTTTCAATTTTTAATTTTTCATTTTCAAACATTTTTATTTTATTTTCAAAATCTTTTTCTTTTTCTTTCAAAATTTTGTTTTCCAATGTCAAACTCTCCACATCTTTTAAGAGTTTGACATTTTCTGATCTGGATTTATCACAATTTAAGCACATCTCAGGCATCTTTTCTGTATCAGACATATTTTCTACATCAGCTTTCTTTACATCCTTGAAAGCTGGAATTTCTTTAACCTGTTCTTTTACCACCTTAACTTCTTCCTCAGACTTGACTTTTGAGTTTACTGATTCAGAATTTGAAGTTACATTTGTTGAAGTACTTGATTCTTTGACTTCATCATTCTGTGACAACTCAGTTGAATCATCTATCTTAAATTTTTCTTTGTGAGCATTGATAATCTGAGTCTTCTCGGATTCAACAATTTCTTCAACATTTGCTGCCTTTTGGTTCATCTTTTTCGCAGCAAGTTTATTCTTGAGCTTTTCAATTTCTTCTGCAAAGGATTCATTAAACATTTCAGAAGAAAATAACCTTTTATAAAATTCCAGTTTTTCAATTTCTCTACTATCATCATCACACTCTTCATCAGATGAGTTGTAAAAAACTGGAGCTTTCTCTGAAACATTTTCTAAAATATTTTCAGCTTTTTCTGAATCAACTTCTAAACCCTTTTCAGTTTTATCTAACACAATTTCTGAATCCTTTTTTATAGCAACTGATTCTCTTGAAATTGATTTTTCGAAAACTGGTTTTTCTTCAATTTCAATATAACTCTCTTGTTGAGATACATAGTAATACAATGCTATATCTTCTTCAGAATCCATGTTTTGGTAACAAGTTTCACAAAATGGTTCACTTTCAAACGAAATAGCACTTGGAAATGAAATTATCTTCAAACGAAATCAACCTCAAGCGAAATCCCTATTTCACACGGAATACCTCTTCACACGGAATTACTTGTTCAAACGAAATACCAGTTTGATGCGAAATCACTGATTTCGTGTGAAATGACACACTTTCACACGGAATAACACTCTGAAGCGAAATTAGGTAATTTCATGTGAAACAGTTCAAACGATATCACACTTTGAAGCGAAATCAGGTAATTTCGTGTGAAATAACTTCAACCTTTCAAACGAAATCAGGTACACGTTCAAACGAAATTAACCTTTTGGCCCATTTTTGTCACTTTTAATCTGAATTTAGGTCTGATTCTTTCAAGGGTTTGTTAAAACTGTATTTTACACACAATATCAAAAGATCTGTCCATTTAACCGTGAAATCTTGATTAATTTTGAAAAGAATGTGTAGAATTCATAATTTTCCAGCGAAAACAAGCTAAATGGTAAGAACTCTTCCTCCTGAGCTCTGATACCACTTGTAGGATCGTTTTGTGACCCAAACGAGTCGATCAGAAGAGTTCATAGACTAAACCAGAGGCGGAATTCATTGATTCAGTCTTCGTTTAGCTTGTATAACACTAGAACATCATTAATGTTAGTGCACTACGTCTATTGACTTCGTCTTGTATCATGTAATAGGATAGAATAGGATATTCTGTGCACGAGGTTCGAGAAACTGAGAAATGTGGTTTTAGTGATGATTTCGCTTCAAGTGAACTTGTTACAAGTTCAAGCGAAATCATATTCAACAGATTTCGCTTCAACCTGTTCAGGTTGTCTTCAAGCGAAATCTTCACCTATATATATAGTGCACATGTCATTTCACTTAGTACGCGACTTCCAGAACTGTAACGAAGTGCTGCCAATTTCTGTTCAGGTTGTAAACATTGTTATTATCAATACAAGCAACAGATTAAAGATTACAAGCTGTATTTGTGTCCGGTTTACTGATTCCGCCTTTAAACTGGATGTAAAACTCTTCTGAACGACTCAATCGGGTCAAACAACGATCCAACAAGTGGTATCAGAGCTTAGGACGAGGAGTTCATACTACTACAGCTTGATTCTACCGATTTCTCTCATTTCTACTCACTTCTTTTCTTATTTTTCAGATCTGAACTAGTTCCAACGGTCGAAATGGTCTAATTTTCGAGTATATTGTGTAAAACGTAGTTTTAACAAAGCCTACAAAGTTTCAGACTTAAATTCAGATTAAAACATGTTAAAATTGACCTAAAACCAGATTTCGCTTGAGAGTATTCGAAGATAACAGGTTGTTCTCGCTTCAAGTCAGACATTTTGGACTATTTCGCTTGAAACTTCTGAAGCGAACTTGATTCTGCTGGATTTCGCTTGAAAACATCTGAAGCGAAATAGTTGGGTTCGCTTGAAACTGTTTGAATTGAAACTTGTATTGTTGAAGCGAAATAGAGGATTTCGCTTGAATCAGATCTGGACTTGGTTTTCGCTTGAGATCAGTTGAAGCGAAATAGTGGATTTCGCTTGAACAGTGTTATATTGAGCTGTTTTCGCTTGAGGCTGTATATACTTCAAGAATTTCGCTTGAAGTTGCTGAAGTTTCAAAACTTTGAAAATTTCTAAGTGTTTGATTGATTTTTTTGTTCAGGTACGTTTACGATGGATGATAATTTCATAAACCCGTTTAGCGATATGTACGCGTTCACTTCCGAATCGTCAGATAGAAGATCTGAGATGAAAGAATATTCAAAAGAGATTTCGGAGAATTTGAAGTTTGAGAACATGTACGGGAGCCAACAAAAGCCACCAAAGCTAATGAAAGTGGAAGATTATCACTGGTGGAAAAATAGATTTGAGGGTTGGGTAAAAGCTTTTGCTACTGAAAGCTGGTTAAAACTGACAGATGAATATGTTGCACCAGTAAAAGAAGGAGGAGAGTTAATAGATGCAAAAGATTTTTCAGAAAAAGATATAAAAAATGTTGTGGCTGAACATAGAATGATAACATTGATCAAACAGTCAGTAAGAGAGGATATTATTTCATTGCTCGAACAAGAAAAGACTTCAAAGAGTTTGTGGGAAGCGTTAGAGAGAAAATGTGTAGGAAGTAATGAAATTGTTAAAAACAAAAAGAAATTGTTGCGTAAAGAGTTTGATTTATTCAATTGTATGAAAAATGAATCTGTTTGTAAAATGATTGAGAGATTCGGACATCTGAAAGTGGAGCTGATCAGACATCAAATCTTACCTTCTGAAGAGGAGCTGGTGGATAAACTGTTTGATTCATTGCCAAATGATCAAGAGTGGCAATACTTCGCTCTAATGGTGAAAAATACAATCAAGCCTGAAGATTTGAAATTGGATATGCTGATTGAAAAACTTGAAAGTCATGAGCTGGAGATAAAGAGATCTAAAGTCAACAATCCAGCTTATCAGCAGAATGTAGAGCTTTACTACAGAGTACCGCAGGCTGGGTCACCAAGAACAGCATTTTCTGCAGAAAGTTCAAGTTCAGTGAACAATGAAAGTCTTCACAGTGGTTTTCACAGTGGATCTTCTTCAAACACTTCAAGTCAATCTGCTTCAAAGAATTTGTTTCAGTGTAATATCGCAGTGGATCTGAAGAATGGGCAGAATTTCAGTGAAGAGTCGGCAAAACAACAGATGGTTTTCTTGGCATCTGTACTTGAATCGTATGAAAGTCTCGTTGCAGGGAAGATTGGCAATACCAATTTGACGAAAGAAGATTATGACCAATTAGACCCCGAGGAGATGGAACTAATGGATATCAGATGGTGCATGGCCAGTGCGGTTCGTCGAGCACAGCGGTTCATGGAGATCACGGGGAGAAAGTCAATTGGTGGACCATCTACCAAATTGGGATTTGATAAATCCAAGGTGACATGCTTCAAATGCAAACAAAGAGGTCACTTTAAGCGCGAGTGCAGAAATGCGTATGCTGCTGATGATTCTGAAAATCCATTCAATGAAGATTACTACAGGAAGGCGATTTATCATCAGAACAAGTCTGAGCCACCGAGATTAAAGCAACTAGAAGAAAGATCAAGGGCTCTTGCAGTTATATATGATGATGAAGGGTATGACTGGAGTCAAGAGATTCTACCTGAAGAAGATGCAGTTGGTTATGCATTTGTTGCAAATGATGATCATGATAGATGGTGGAGAAGAGACAGTGCAAGATGGGAGATTGGCAAATTGAATGAACCATTCAAAGAAGCCCAGAGAGCTAAAAGATGGAATGAAGAGTTAGAGTGTTACATGGATCCACAGGGTAATCCAGTAGTTGATCCATCAAAAGTGGATTTTGATGCTGTAACCAATGTGTTTCCAAGTGAGGGCACGTTCAACACAAGAAGGCTTTCTGATAAAAGCTATTTGCCAAATTTGATGATCAAGTTAAGAGAAGTTTTTGAAGCAAGTCTACCGAAGGTGGTAGAGATGAAGAAGAGAAAAGAAGAAGAACTGAAGAAGATTATTGAAGAAGTGAAGACTGTTGCAAAGCTTGCTGGAGAGGAACAGAGAGCTAAAGAAACGCAGAAGAATGAAGAAGAACAGAAGAATGAAGAAGCTCAGAAAGAAGAAAAGGAGGAAGATAAGAAAACTGAATCAGAAGAACCGGTGCTGAATGAGACTGAGGTTAGAAAATCTTCTGATCTATCTAATGTTGAAATGGTTGATGAAAAAGAAAACAAGTGCAGGAATTGCATAGAAATGTGTAAAGCCTGTACTGAAAAAGATGACATCATAAAAACAAAAGATATTGAAACAAGCAAACTTGAAAATGTTTTCAAAATGAAATGTAAAGAAATGATTGAGAAAGAAGAAATTTTGAAACTAAAAGTTGAAAAATTGACACAGAAATGTCAAGGTCTTGAAAAGGATAATGATGTTTATAGACAACTGTGTTCTACAAAATGTGTCGATTGTGTTGAAAAAGAATCGAAATTTCAAGATTTACAAAAACAGTATGATTCTTTAAAGTGGTCGAGTCAGAGAGTACAAGAAGCTTATGATACTTTGAAGAGCCAAGTCAAAAGTTTTGATCAAAGATTGTCTGAAACTTTAACAACTAAAGAAATGTATGAAAGAAAGTTTAAAGAAAAGCAAATTGAATTGAACAAATATGTTGATGAAATTGCTACTCTTAAACAAGTCTTGGCTGAAAAAGAAAAGGTTGTTACAAAACTTCAAAGTTATCATAACTCTTCGTACATTCTCGAACGCATTTTCAACATCACACCAGATGACAAAGATACTGAAAATTGCAAAAAGGGTATTGGTTCAGAATTTCATCAGGTACCACCACCATTGAGAAACAATTATACTTTTTATGATGAGGAAAATGTGGCAAAGGGTTTGAACATAGCTGACCAGTTACCTGAAAGTATCGATGTGACTTACTCCAAATCTGATTATGCTAATGATTCAGAGGTGGTAAGTAAGGTTGTTGAAAGTGTTTTGAAAGATGAGTCTACAAAAGGTAAGTCTGAATCACAGGATGAAGATGAAGGAAATTTTTATGATGGTTATTCGAAAAACACAAAATCCGAGAAAAATTTGAATGATGATTCAAAAGGATTGGTTTATACCATGATTGGATCGGACAAATTATTCTTAGATGTTGTATTCCCGATTCAGAATGTGATTTCAGAAAAGGTTGATAAAGTTTTCAAAATGGTTGAGATTGAGAAGTCTGAGATTCCAAAGTTTGCTAGTAAAAGTCATAGATCTTTTTATAACAAACCTGGTTTTAAGAAGAAAAACATGAAGGCTGGTTTGGGTTATAAAAAGAAACAGAATTGGAATCAAAGTAAAAAACCAAATGTGCAACAAAAGATGAGTTTTGTTCAAGGGAAAAGTTTGAAAGAAGAGGAAAAACTCAAAATTGGACAACAGTCTAATGAGGAGTTTGATGCTATGAAAAAGAAACAACAACAGGCCAAGGATGTTTCAAAGAAAGTGTGTTTTAAATGTGATCAAATTGGACATGTTGCACGAAAGTGTCCAAATCCAAAGCCTGTTGATGTTGAAAAACAGAAATCTGAGGATGTGAAATCAAGGTCAACCAGATTTGATTCGAAACAAACATGGAGGTACAATACAAACAAGTTTGCTTCAAATCAAAATTGGAAATCAAACCCGAACAGGTTCGATTCAAGACAGACCTGGAATTCTTACACACCCAGATTCAGAACAACACAGAGTTGGAGAAAATCTGTTGATATGACAAAACCTCAAGAGTTTTGGAAACCAAAAAATGTTATTCAAAATCAAAAGGTTCAAAAAGAGACAAACTTTTACAAAAGAGGTACTCCGGAAGGTCAAATGTGGAGTGCTAAGAAACAAGTGAAGTTGGAAAAAGATGAGAAAGTTGAAGTCAAAGTTGAACAAGTTTTAAGTGACAGAGAGTTTCCAAAATTGAATGAACATTATTGTATTGAAATACCTAAGGTCCAACAGACCTGGGCTAAATTGTTCAAATGATTGATAAAGTTTGAATGTGCAGGTGCTCACGGAATTCAAAGATTGTGAGAATGGAGGTTGGAGCAGCCTGGCACAACAAGGAGTGGAGGCTGCTGGATCCTGTGTTGGTTGAAACAGGAAGTTTATATGTTTTTTTATGTATATAAATAAACAATATTTTCAAAACCCTAAAAATTTGAAAAATTAAAAACCAAAAATATGTTTTTAGTTTGTTAAAATTTGAAAAACCAAAAATATGTTTGTTTTTAATTTTGTTTGATTGTATGTTGATTGAATACGCCGAAACCCTCACGGCTGAACAAACATGATTACTTTCATCAGATTGAAAAACGGTTTTCAAACTGTTAAAATCAATGTGTTGTAAATCATGGGGGTATGTTATATTTTCTGCAAATCAGAGCACTTTTAGCAGAAAATGGATGGCGAGACAAAGCTATCAGTATTGGTTGTCAAATTTTTTTTTAAATGGTTTTGCATTTTAGGGGGAGAAAAATTGTCATTAGAAAATCCAAAAACATTTGAAAAATTTGAAAAAGTAAAAAACATGATAAAATTTAAAAGTTGAGTTTTTGCGTAAAAAGAGGAAATGATAGTACATCAGTAGACAGTTACAGTACGCTAAAGAAATGGAAAGTATAAAAGAGTTAAACAATCTTACTGATGATGTGTCGATAGGTTTTCGCACATTTAGTAAACCGTCAGTTAAGGCAGTTCATCTTTGTGTACGAAGGCGGAATCAACGTAAACAAAGTCATAACAGCTTTAATCCTTTTAATCTTTCTTTTCTGATTGATTTGAGTGCTTATACAAGGTTTTCTGATACAAATCCGTCAGCACTTCGTCTCACATACAATGACCTCTTCTTCTTCGGATCTACCTACCAAATGAACACACAACCTATATATAGGCTGAAGATTTCGCTTGAGATTGCTTCAAGCGAAATCTCATATGTTGATTACGCTTGAAGATGTTTTAAGCGAAATCTTCAAGATTAACTACTACAAACCCTAATTAAACCCTGTTATGTGTTCTTTCAATCAATCTAGACACAAGACCTAATGCAGACGAAGTCAACAGACATTCCATGCACTAACAGACTCCCCCTTGGATGTTGACGAAGTCTTCAGCTCCTGAGTCTTCAGTCTTGGTCTTTTCTCCAACTCTCGGTCTTCACATCATAAGCATTCTTCACAGGTTTAAACTCACAACCTGAATCTAACTTCCATCTTCCCTTTGACTGTTGATCCAGACTCCCCCTTTCACATACTCCCCCTCTCAATATGCTAGAATCTGAGATGTCTGGTTCAAGCTTTGTCATTAAGTTTCCGTGGGAATTACTTAAACCTGCATATTCTCTACCTCACCATAAGTTTCACAAATTTATAACATTTGAATTTAATAAACTTACTGGTAGAAATCATTCATTCATCAATCTGTAAAGTTACATCAAGTTCAAGTGAATGACCTTGATTAACTAACCCCTCAATTTTACAAAACATTTGTATATGTCATTCAAAGTTTTCAACAAACTCTCCCATCCCAATTCATCATGTTTAGCACTTGGAATTTTGAATATCTACTCTTCAACATCAGTTGTCGAAAATCTTTTTGAATTTTTCAAAACTTTATGCTAAAACACACCGAAAATCTTTTTGAATTTTGAGTTTAAAGAAATGCAGTAAACAAATATATACAAACAATATTTTTTGTTTTTGCGTAAAAAGAGGAAATGATAGTACATCAGTAGACAGTTACAGTACGCTAAAGAAATGGAAAGTATAAAAGAGTTAAACAATCTTACTGATGATGTGTCGATAGGTTTTCGCACATTTAGTAGATTTATTCGGGATATAAACCTAAATTCAAACTTGTGAATTCGTGGGGAACACTACTTGGATATATAGGTAACCCCTGAAATCTCGTTTGAAAGGTCTCTTAATCTGATATACTAGGTCTTTATACTCTATGATATCTGGGGTATTATTCCGGGACTTCTGCTGAACGGTAGTTCTGACCTAGTCCTTGGCTAATACTTGCTGCAATGCTTGAAACACAGCATTAAACCCTCAGCATGCTGAAACAATAAAATTGATATATGCTGCTGTTGTAAGCAAAAAGATCTTCTAAAGGGGACATTCCGAAAAGTCGAAGCTGATATCTCTCTGCGTATACGGAAGTATCGATCTGAGATCCCTCGGCCCTCGCATACCTAAATTATATACAGATATCATTGTAGTATTTTCACCTGTAAGACTGATTATTGGGATTCTGGATACGGGAGTATATTCAAGAGGTGGGACACATGAATGATCTAAGTTCTTAATTCATCTAAATCGTATCCTGAGTAAATTGAAATTTGTATGAGAATTTAAGATGGATCAGTATATCGACAATCGAAGTAAATTGTTTAAGTCTGAGTATGAAATGTAGCTTAACGGTACTTGTGACTTGTCATAAACTGATATGATCCTCTGACGCATACTCAAACAAAAATATTGTCTGTAAATATGTTTGTACATATTTTGTTACTGCTTTATATTTTCAGAAAATACAAAAAGATTTTTGATTCTGCTTTATTTTCGACAACTGATGTCTGAAATGCTGAGTTTTAAAATCTAAGTATGCTGATTGTGTTTCTGAAAATAAAACAAGTTCATTAATTTGAAACTTGATTTAAATTCAAAAATTTCAAAAACAGTTTCTGATATCTCCAAGGTCATTAGCTTGAACTTGGATGATAAACTGTGAGGGAGTTGGATTCTTTAACACTGCCATATCAGTAAAGTATGTTGATAGGGGGAGTAGTTTAAAGAAGATTGATTGATATCATGAAAATGTTGTTACTTATAAATGGATGAGAAATTGCAGATGATAGTCCAGATTATGATCCCGAGAGCAAAGTCTAAGGGGGAGTCTGAAGACAAGCTTGAAACATGGAAGAGCTTGTAGATGGAAAGCTAGGTGTCGATCCTAAAGCACGGAAGCTTAAAGAAAGGGGGAGCCTGAAGCTGATAGAAGAAGAGAAAGATTATTAGATGCTTACAATGTTACAATCTGAGTGAGGAGACATAATGATCAACACTGAAGAAGGTGTCATAACAGAGAATAGTCACTGAAGACTTCGTCAATATCCGAGGGGGAGTCTGTTAGTGCACTACGTCTATTGACTTCGTCTTGTATCATGTAATAGGATAGAATAGGATATTCTGTGCACGAGGTTCGAGAAACTGAGAAATGTGGTTTTAGTGATGATTTCGCTTCAAGTGAACTTGTTACAAGTTCAAGCGAAATCATATTCAACAGATTTCGCTTCAACCTGTTCAGGTTGTCTTCAAGCGAAATCTTCACCTATATATATAGTGCACATGTCATTTCACTTGGTACGCGACTTCCAGAACTGTAACGAAGTGCTGCCAATTTCTGTTCAGGTTGTAAACATTGTTATTATCAATACAAGCAACAGATTAAAGATTACAAGCTGTATTTGTGTCCGGTTTACTGATTCCGCCTTTAAACTGGATGTAAAACTCTTCTGAACGACTCAATCGGGTCAAACAACGATCCAACAATTAATCTGTCTTGTTTATTGATCAAATAACAGTTTGTAGGCCAGAGACACTTCGACAGCACTTCGGCATCGGAATCAAGAACATTACAAACGAGATCAGATCAAGGGGTATTTATAGGCATAGTGATTTCGCTTGAACATGCTCAAGCGGAATCACTCAAGCGGAATTAAAAGCGGAATTACCCACTTGATTTCGTGTGAAATGACACATGTGTCATTTCAAGCGAAATTACCTAAAAACACCTATTTCCTCATTTTCCGTACCCTGATCTATACAATCAAGTACAAGACTCGATACAAGACAAAGTCGACAGACGTATGCACCAACACGTATACAATCAAGCAAGTACAGGTAGCTTTTACTGGTCCCCTAAATTTGGAAATGAAGGTTTTAATAACCTATTAGATTCCTAATGGGTCTTACTTAAGTTTAAAATTAGACCGGTTAGTTTTAAAGAAAGGTTTACGGTTCAAAACGCAAGATTAAGCGAAGACCGGATTAGAATGTGGTTTAGACCCGAGAAGTATGAATACTTGTATAATATGGGTAAACTAAACACATTCTGGATTTTGAAGTGAAAATGACAAGGTTTGACCCGTTTCGGCTAATTTATGCAAACTAGTTACATAAACCGTACCGAACGCGATAAATGCATAACGGGTAACCAAAAGAGTCATGAGCAGGTTTCCTAAGTTAATATGCCTTAAATATGTTGTGATATCAGTAGGATATCTTCCATTATGCCCAAAACGGATTTAAAATCAATTTAAGCCTCGTAGGGGTAATTTGGTCATTTTAAAGCTTATAAAATAGGTTAAATATTAATCTGAGGTTCTGGTCTAAAATGATCAGTAAAAATATTCATTTTTTCAAGTCATATCAGTAAGGTATTGCATATATGTGAAATTTATCATTTACAACCAAACTATGCACCGTAGGGGCATTTTGGTCATTTCACATAAGCTTTAAAGGTCAAAATGGGAAATCTGAGTTTAAAACTTTATCTTACTATTAGAATATAAAAATTTACTTAAAACATCAGTAGGTGTTAAGTCTTATATGCCATAAATAGTTTTAACCCATACTATGCGTTTAAAACGCGTAAAGGTCGGTTTTGGGTGATTTTCGGGTTATTCAAGGAAAGCTGAGATTTTTTATCAGCCCAGAAGGCTTAAAATATTTTATTTATCATATAAAATCAGTAGCAAAAGATTTGATATCAATATGTTATGTAAAACTCATTTTATTAGCAAAAAAGGTATAACCGACAATTACCGAATCAAAGTAATAACCCTATGTTATGATCAGTTTAAATATAAATAAATATCTTCAAAAATCCCAAAATATTATATTACATCAATGGGTAAAAAGTTTGGTGTCGAAATTTGGGTTTAAATAGGCTTTATGCACAAATACCGTTTAAATAAATAAATATAAAGCTTTCAATTTACCCTATTGAGCATAACTCCTAATTTAGACCTCAAACTGATGTCAAATTTTTCGGACATGTTTATAAATTAGTAATAAAGGTTTTTGTCCTCTCACATTTTCAAAATCTTGTTTTAAGGTCAAAAGGGCATAATGGTCAACATTTAAGCAATTAACGGAAACATGCAAACGAATCGGATAAATTAGGAACCAAGTTGTATAACCTCAGAGAGTTAAACTAACTTATAACCTGGTCCTAATGGAACTCTAAGGCATATCTAAACTAAGCTAAATTGGGTCAGAACTGAAAGTCAAAGCAAAAGTCTACTCTTGCGACTTTCGGTTCCGAACCGAGCCTAAACTTGAAATTGTCGGGTTGAACATGCTTAGACATGTTCTTACATTAATTACCAAGTTATACAAGTGTTAAAACAGTTTTCATGGATTCTACATTGTTAATTATGTGTTTATTTGCAAAATAACTTTCTGTTGACTTTTTATAATTAAGTTTGACTCGACAATTGACCTAGTTAGAGTGGAAATCAGAGGGTGCCCTTTTAAGGGTTTATTACCCACATAATTACCAAGTTATAGCCACTTTCAATTCGAAAAATGACTGGACCATTAGTGATTAATCACTAAGTCAAAGCTTAATTACGATGGCTTTGACTTTTGGTCATTAGACTAATAAAACTTGAATTAGGAAGGCTAAGAACACTCACAATGGTCCTTAGCACGAATTATGATCTGAAGAAAGCTTTCTTGAAGTCCAAAGAGCTCCAGAGAGTGTATGAGAATGATTTTCAAATGTGCAAGAACAATCTTGCAACAAAGGCTCCTTATATAGGAAGTTTAATTGCACAAGATCATTCCACATGAGTCTACCATTGATCCCTGATGAGTCTAAGTGTCCCCTATGCATTAAATACCACTGGTGCAGCCCCTGAATTCGAAAACCATGCATCTAAGGCTGTGGAACCGGCTGAACCTGCAGCTGTCCACTATTTTCTGCCCAGTTACAGGTCTTACGAACCGTAATCTAAGGGCCTTACAGTCCGTATCCGCTTTTTAATCTTTATCGCCCAGTTCAGCCACCTTACGGTCCGTAAGGTGGTCTCTTTGCGGTCCGTAAGACTCGCCCAGAAGACAAAAACTTGTGAACTTCTAACATTTGACCATGCAATCTCTTATAACTCGTATCTTTAGTCATTATCATCACAATGGGTCCACTTGATCAGGTCTGGTCAATCTTGAAAGTGTTGCCATGCATATGTATTGTTTTGGAATTTTGAAAGAAGCCAAGAAATGGAGAAATTTTCGTATAAACACATAGGATCCCATATTTGAATATTTGCATTAGTTACTATGAGATTTTAACCGGATGCATGTGAAGTCCTCATCGGATATTTATGAAAGTTTATAATTATTTTACCAAGGTTCGGTAATGTTAAAAAGGTCACTCAGAGGTAATAATTAACATGTTGACGCTTTTAATCTCCTTAGTTATCTTTCAATATGATCCGGGTTTATAACACGTTTAACGTTCATGACACGTGTCTTTAATATATTGGACGTGAATTTGCGAGGTGTTACAAAGCAGCTGAGTATCATCTGCCCAGCTCATATTACTACCCCCGAAATTACGACCAAGAAGTATATCCGTGCTCTGCCGGATTGTGTTGCAGACTTTGTGCTGCGAAAACGAAAACTATCGAGGAAACCTACCTGCTAGCCGCTGAGATCAACGATAAACGAGTCAGGGCTGGTTATTTTGATAAAGCCTCCAATAATCTGCACCAAGTCACTGCTGCTCCCACCGCTGAAACCGCCTCATAGCAATCTACAAAGTCCTCCTGCCGCTAGAGAAAGAACAACAGCTCCAGCAACAAGAACTGTGCAGTAACTGCCGCTCCACTTTAAGATGTACATGCCCAACCGCAATCTCAAAACCGCCAAGTAGCGGCGCCTGTGGCCAATGCACCGCCTGCCAAGCGTGCATACACTGGACCACACCCGCTCTGCCCTACTTGTACCTATCATCACCCGGTTAGAATCGCATGCCGGTTTTGTGTTCACTGCAACATGTACGACCACTTCATCGCTAACTATCATACCGGTCCACGCCATGCTTCAGCCCCGGTTCAAGCTCAAGCTCAAGCTCCTGCTCTACCAGCTCCGCAAGGACAGCAAGCAGCTCCTGCACCTGCTGCTCATGCAAGAGCCTGCTTTACGTGTGGTGATCCCAACCACTTCGCAAACGTCTGCCCCAACAGAGTGGTTAAGCAAGAGCCATAGCAGCAGCAGCCAGCACCGCAACAACACCAGCAGAAGCAGCAGCCAGCTCAGCAAGCAGCCCGCGGGCGCGTCTTCAACATCAACGCCTGCCAGGCTCACGAAGACAACAATATGGTTAATGGTACCTTTCTCATAAATGATATATATGCTTCGTGTTTATTCGAAAGGCTCCTAAATCCTAAGCACGTTAACCTCCCATCAACCTTCGACGTAGAAGTTTCCAACGGAAGAACCGTCACTGTTAGATCCGTTCTGCGTTACTGTACTCTCGATCTCAACGGTCACATTTTCCCAATCAATCTCATCCCAATGCAACTTGGTAGCTTTGATGTCATAGTAGGTATGGATTTCCTTCGGGACAATCATGCTGAAATTGTTTGCTTCGATAAAATGATTCATTTCTCTCTCGCGAACGGTGATCAATTGTGTGTTTATGGCGAAGTCGCTTTGAAGAAGTTGCAACTCATGTCGTGTGTCCAAGCTAGCAAGTATCTCCGCAAGGAATACCAAGCTCACTTGGCACACATCGTAGTAGAGGAGGAAAAGGAAGGAAAGACTCGAGTGAAAGATGTTCCCGTTTTTTGTGAATTCCCCAAAGTTTTTCCTAACGATCTACCTGGTTTACCTCCCACTCGTGATATCGATTTCCGAATCGAACTCATTCCTGGAGCAAATCATGTTGCTAGAGCACCTTATAGTCTCGCTCCTTCTTAAATGCGCGAACTCTCGAGTCAGCTCCAGGAACTACTTGATAAAGGTTTCATTCGCCCTAGCACCTCTCCTTGGGGCGCGCCTGTCCTTTTCGTCAAAAAGAAGGACGGTTCGTTCCGGATGTGCATTGACTATAGGGAATTGAATAAGCTGACTATCAAGAATAGCTATCCCTTGCCTCGAATCGATGATTTGTTTGATTAACTACAAGGTGCTACGTGTTTCTCGAAGATCGATCTACGCTAAGGCTATCACCAGTTACGAATTCAGGAGGAAGATATACCCAAAATTGCTTTTCGAACCCGCTACAGTCACTATGAGTTTGTTATTATGCCTTTTGGTTTGACTAACCCTCCCGCAGTCTTTATGGATCTAATGAATCGCGTGTGTAAACCCTTTCATGACCGCTTCGTCATCGTGTTCATCGATGATATCCTGATCTATTCCAGGTCAAAAACCGAACACTCGCAACATCTATGTTTACTTCTTGAGTTACTCCAGGGAAACCATCTCTATGCCAAGTTCTCCAAATGTGAATTCTGGCTTGAGGAGGTTCAATTCCTCGGTCACATCGTCAATAGTCAAGAAATTCATGTCGATCCTGCGAAAATCGAAAGTGTTAAGAGTTGGGTTATACTCAGGAAACCATCCGAAGTTCGCTCTTTCCTCAGATTGGTGGGTTACTATCGCCGATTCATCGCTGACTTTTCGAAAATCGCTGTACCGCTTACCTCGCTTATGCATAAGGACAAACCTTTTGTTTGGGGAACTGAACAAAAGGAAGCCTTTCAAACTCTCAAAGCTATGCTTTGCAATGCTCTCGTGCTCTCGCTGCCTGATGGAAACGTCGATTTTGTAGTCTATTGCGATGCCTCTAACCTTGGTCGTGGTTGTGTTATCATGCAACGAGACAAGGTTATCGCGCACGCCTCTCGACAGCTCAAGATCCACGAGAAGAATTATACAACCCATGACCTCGAGCTAGGTGCAGTTATTTTTGTGTTAAAGATTTGGTGACACAACCTTTATGGTACCAAGTGTACGGTCTTCACCGACCACAGGAGCCTACAACACATCTTTGACCAGAAAGAACTGAATATGCGCCAACGCCGATGGGTTGAACTCCTCAACAATTACGACAATGAGATTCATTACCATCCAGGCAAAGCAAACGTCGTTGCCAATGCTCTGAGTCGAGGAAGCTATTTGCATAGCGTTCGAAATACCCAAGCCCAGCACAATCTAGAAGCTTTCATCCGCGACGCCCAACATTCTTGTTTTACTGAACGTACTTTGAAGAAAGAAAGGATCATCAACAATGGCGAACAAATGGTGAAAAATCGAATGGTATCTTTCATTACCTGGACCGAATTTGGATTCCCAAGCGTACAAATTTACAACAAATCCTGCTCGACGAAGCCCACAAATCTCGGTATTCTATTCATCCTGGTGCAGATAAAATGTACCAGGACATGCGCTACAAGTATTGGTGGCCGGGCATGAAGAAGGATATCGCTACCTATGTTTCGAAATGCCTGACTTGTTCCAAAGTCAAGGCTGAGCATCAACGCCCATCTGGCTTACTCGTACAACCCGAGATCCCCATGTGGAAATGGGAGAGTATAGCTATGGACTTCATAACGAAGCTTCTGCGCACGCCATCAGGTCACTACAGCATCTGGGTTGTCGTTGACCGTTTGACTAAATCTGCTCACTTTCTGCCAATACGAGAAGACTTTAAGGTAGAAAAATTTGCCCGAATCTTCACCGACGAAATCATCTGTCGACACGGGACGCCTCGGGACATCATCTCTGACTACTCTTAATCTTTAGGAAATGTTTCAATCTGCTCTTGGTACTACTCTTAATCTAAGTACTGCTTTCCATCCCCAAACCGACGGTCAGACTGAAAGAACGATTTGTACCCTCGAAGACATGCTTCGCTCGTGTGTTATAGATTTCGGTGGTAATTGGGATTCGCATTTACCTTTAGTCGAATTTTCGTACAATAACAGTTATCACTCTAGCATCCAAATGGCACCATTTGAGACAATATATGGAAGAAAATGTCGATCGCCTATTGTATGGCACGAGATCGGGGACGCGCAAATTACCGGTCCTGAGCTGTTGCAAGAAACGACTGACAAAATCCTCCAAATTCGAGACAATCTGCTGAAAGCTCGAAGTCGTCAGAAAATTTACGCCGATAGACACCGCAAGCCCCTTGAATTTGACGTTGGCGATCACGTACTCCTAAAGGTTGCACCTTGGAAGGGGGTGATCAGATTCGGCAAGAAAGGAAAGCTCGCGCGTCGATATGTTGGACCCTTTAAAATTCTAGAAAGGATTGGTAAAGTGGCCTACAGACTCGAACTACCGGAGGAACTTAGTAATGTCCACCCGACTTTCCACGTTTCGAACCCCAGAAAGTGTCTAGCCGACCAGGAATTTCATGTCCTTCTTGAGGATTTACAAGTGGACGAAACATTACACTTCATGGAGAAGCCTGTCGAGATCAGGGGCTGAGAAACCAAGGTACTCCGACGCTCACACATTCCCATTGTGAAGGTTCGCTGGGAAGGCAAACGCGGCGCCGAGTTCACTTGGGAACTCGAAAGTGACATGAAGGCGAAGTATCCGCAATTGTTTGTTACGCCTACTTCATAAATTTCGGGACGAAATTTCCTGAAGTAGGGGAGGCTGTAACAACTCGACTTTTTGAAGTCAAAGTACAAGTCAAAGTCGAAGGAAGAAAGGATTGCTAATTGCGATCTGTCACCCCTTGCTTAATTATTGATATGTACTTCATGACAAGTATCGATACTCTATTCTATTTTTGCTTTAGTTGTATTATGTGGAGTACTTGTTAATAATCAATGATTAATCGCAGTTAATCGCTAATCGACTTATCACTAATCGCATCGCTATCGCATTGCAACTCGAATTATGTGTTCTGGATATTGTTTTACGTGTGTGTTCTATTATGTGTTACTTGTGAGTGTTATGTTTATGTTGAGGTGATTAATCGAACACGCAATCGCAACTCTATCACAATGCAATCTAAAAGCAAACGCTAAACACAAGTTATTTATGTTGATTGTATGTTAGATATAGTATTTAGGTTATTTGTGTAACTAATGGGTATTACTATCGCATCGCTCACTCAAAACGCATCGCAACGCTCAACACGCAAAAGGAAACGCCGAAACCTAACTCGCCGGACCACTTCGATCGAATGATCATTCGATCGAATGGTCATCCGAACGGATGACCATCCGATTGGATGGCCATCCGATCAATGTGCCATCCGATCCGCCACACCTACGCTACTTTCCTCTTTTAGCAACCTATAAATACACCTGTCACATCACCAACAGTGATGTGACAACCCTCTCTTCCGACCAGCACGCTCAAGCTCTCTTTTCTCTCGATTCCTCGCGATTCTTGTAAGTTTTCAACTCAAATCTTATACTTCTATGATCTATACCCACTTTTTCATCATTTTCACCTTTAAATCTTCACTTTTAACCTTGAAATCAGCGTATTTGAGGTGTTCTAAGATGATGTCATCATGGGGTTCTTATGAACTTCAAGCCTTGGCCTCATTCCACTAAGAACAACTCAGATCTACATGATTTCCACATGTTTTAACACTATTTTCGCATAGATCTAAACATTTTCATAAGTAGAAGGATTGAAAGATGGTTTCACAACTTTCTTTCAACTCTTTTACACTCAATGCACTCAAAACCGATAGAATCGGAGCTCGTTCAGACCTTCTACTCATTGCTAGTGAAGTCTCGGTCTGAGATCTGATTCCTATCGAAGAGACAACCGATTTTGGATTGGACATGAACAACCGTCACGAATAGTAAACTGATCGGACTGGGGTGATTCCCACTTCGGTCGGACGACTTGGACTTGACGAGGTTCCGTTGTTCAATACGTTGTCACACCATCTCGATCAGACCGCAAACTTTTCAACTTAACCAAATATTCAAAACGATCAGATTGTAGTGTTAGGATCTGAGTTTCAATTGATTGTGTTTTACGTTTGAATAAAATGAAAATGAACAAGAAATTGCAGGGAAATTGTAAATGAAAACAAACTTTCACACACAATCAAATAGGAGAAATGCTTTCAACACACATTTTAACATAGAACCGAATAATTGAATTTATTTCAAGGATTCAATTACAATGCATGCATGTATCACAAACTCCCCCTCAGCCTGAGCTCAGTAATTGTTTGTACAAGAGACAAGTGGTGAAAGAGCCAATAGAACAGTACAAGGTACTGTTCTATTTATAGGAATGAGCAAACCACTGAAGCATCTTGGCTGACGTCACCATGAAAGTGACATCTAACCTCCAAACAAACTCTAACTACTGATCTAATACAAACACTGCTTAGCTAACTACTGATAAACAACACATTACAAAGGAAAGACTAATCTACTGCTTTTTCCTTCCACTGTTGTGACTCCAGCAGTACTTGTACCATCAGCAGTGCTTGACCCATAACAGTAGATTGATCAACAGGTCTTCAATATTCATCAGTCTTTATACATAATCAGCAGTTATTTGTAGAACATCACTTGTATACAGACAGTGGATAGAGGCCATCAGTTGTTAGAATCACTTTCAAGGGGAGAGACTTGTATACATCCACTGCTTATTCTGGATCCACTGCTCTGATCCTGTTTTGGCTTTAATCAACTGTTCCTCTGGTAGGGTTCAATCCCAACAATCTCCCCTGGAACAGATGATGCCAAAACTCTTCATTGTTGTGGAACTTTATTGCCTCATCAACAGCTCTCTGACTTGTCCTTTAAATTGTAATTCAAAGTCCAAAGAGTTTGTGTCATCCTCATCCCTGCACAGTGTAAGATCAAGGAGATCTTGCAGATCTTCAACACACATGCCCAACGCTTGTTCCCTTGTTATTTTCTTCACTTCACCACTGGACTTGATCAGAGTCAGTACGTGGGTCTGTTTGTTAGATTTCCACTTTAGTACCTTTGAGTCTAGTGGGTTTCTTGGGAGAGGCTTTATTGCAGATGAGTTTGGAGATGGTGGCCTAGTAATCACTGGTTGAGCAGTGGTTGAAGTTTGTGCAGATTCAAGTCTTTCTTCAATCATCTTCTTATCCCCTTCTTTCACAAGGTAATCCTCTGCTTCTTTATCTTCTGCTGTTATTTTATCCATCTGCTTTTGTTTCCTTCTTTGGTAAATGAAGGCAGCAGGTGGAGCAATGGATCTCTTGAATTGTTGCTTTTGTGGTTCAGCTGAAACCATTGCTTCAGGATAATCAGGCTTTTGTGGAATGTTAGGATTTTTCTTCCTTAGTTCTTCCAGCCTTTTGTAAGATGCAAACACTTTATCCTCTGTCCATCTTGACACTTGATTCCTTGACCCAAAATCAGCTGTAATCAGCTCTTCTTTCATCCTCTTCAACTGCGAAGTCCTTTCTGGCACATTTTTCTTAAACTTTACCCATATAGGAGGTGTCTGCTTTACCTTTTTTTTTATCATATCTTGAATTCTGGCTGCTTCACTTTCAAGCTCTTGAATGGTCCATTCTTTGTACATGTACCTTTCTCCCTTGTATTTCTTGTAAGCCATGATGTTATCAAGATAGTCTTTTCTCAAGGTTTCATCTGCTCTTTCTGACAATTGCTGACAAAGATTTTTAGAAAACTGCTCCAAAGTTCTGACTTGTGTGAGCAGGAATTGAAAGTATCTTTGGATTTCCTTGTCAGATTTGCCCTTTGAGTTTCTTATGGAGATATCCTCTGCTTGTTGACCTTTCAATTTCAAATATTCTTCAATATTTTTAGGTCTTGGATATCCTTCAACAGATGGCAAGCTCCTTTTATCAGGATCATCTTCTGAATAGAAAGATTTGATCTCTTCTCTGACAGCTGCAAGTTCTAAAGGGTACTGGACAGCTGCAGATACAATAGCAGTGTTTGGGTTAAAGATTTGTGCAGAAGAGAGTGGAACGGGGTTTGGAATAGTGACAAGTGACAAAGGTTGTGAAGATGTTGGTGGTGGTGGTGATGAAGAATCATCATCTTCCAGGATTACCCTTCTCCTTTTTGGTTTAGGAGAGGCTGGTGGTGTTTTGGATGGTTGTGAAGTGGTGATTTGAGTGGTGGTGATTGAAGTGGATGGTGGCTGACTAACAGTTGTTGAAACAACTGGTGTTTCAACCACTGTTGTCATTACAACCGATGATGTGTCATCAGCTGTCTTCTGCTTTTTGGTAGGAGGCTGGTTTGGTGGTGATGGTATTTTTGGTATGGCTGTGGTTGTAGTGGGATCAGTGGTTGTGGTTGAAATGGTGGTGGTTGTTGGTTTAACAACTGCTGAAACCACTAAAGTACCAACAGTTGTTGATACAACAGGTGTTACAACAGTTTTTGGTTTTGAGGTTTGATGTTTGGAGCTTTTGGAAGGTTTGGAAGAATGTTTTGTGGATCTGGATGGTGTGGACTTGGGTTGCCTCACTTTTCTAGTGGGCTGCTTTCTTTTCTGCTCCAGATTTTCTTCATCCTTTGGCTCAGAAGTACCCTGCTCATTCATCTCCATAAAAACTATTTTCTCCTGTTCAAACCTAGCTTTATCCTTTTCCTCCATATCCTTTTTAACCTCTGCTTTTGCATCAGCAATGGCATTTGTGGTCACATCAACCTTTTTAGACCCATCTGGCTTGGGGATGTCTGCAAGCATGCTTGAATTGTCAGGTGCAATGTAAAGACCATCTTTATACTCCTTTTTCTTCAACTGCTTTAATTTCTCCCCCTTTTTGGCATCAGCTGATGGAGGGTTGTCCACAAAAATGATAGAGGGAGGAGCAGTGCCAGTGGTGTTCAATAAATGGGCCTTGATAGCCTTGATATCCTCTTAAGTGTCTTTAAACCTTGCTTCCATGACATTTCTGATCTTTTGAACCTGAATCTCATGTTGTTGATAAGCTAATTGTCTTTGATGGATGAGCAATGGTTGAAACAAATTCCAGAGCTCATTTGCAGTAGGTGCAGGTGGTGGTGCAGGTGCTTGAGCTGGAGCAGTAGTGGTTGGTACCTTTTGTACTTTCAACAATTGTTGCAGTATGTCTTTGATTTCTGCAACAGAAGTATCCAGTTTGTCAACTCTAGCCGTCAATTCTCGGTACATTAAACCATCACCCAACTTAATGGGATCATCTGATTTCCCACATTCAGTGGTTGTAACAGTGGTTGACTCAGGAAATGTATCCCAGAAATGATCCACTGATGCCCCTTTGTTTTGGTACTGGGGACCTCTTCCTTCATAATGAGAAACACTTTTTAGTGAACCAGTAAATACTGGATACACAAATGTTCCCAGAGAAGAAATTGCCTTCAAGGAAGTCTTATTGATGTAACCACTGTCCAAATGCAAACCAGTGGGTTCAGCACTTGTAGTGGCTGCTTCACTTGAACTACCACCAAGAGTTACTTGTAACTCAAGGGGTGTAACCTCCTCAGGTGTTGTTGGTGGGTTAGCATTGAAAAACCAGACCCAGTCACTTGTTAAGGTATATTCTCATTAACAGGTGAGTGAGAAGGACTGGTTTGTGTCTGGTTCAAATCAAGAGCATCAAACAAAAGTTTTGTTTGTGGGGGAATTGTGGCTGTGAGTATGGGTGTAGAAAGCGAATTTGCCCCGGGCAGTGGGCTGTGGATGATAGAATCAAGTGATTCTAGAGCATCATATTGTGGTGTCCCTATGTGTACAACCTGTTCTTTTTTAGAAGAAGCAGGAGGAGTTTGAGGCATGGGTTGAGATCTTTCTACCATCTGCTGTGAGGAAGTAGCAGCAGTTGTTTCTGGTGACTTTTGTTTTGTCACTTGCAGTTGCTCTAGGATCTCATCTTCCAGAGTTGCCTTTGTTTTGAGTTTGGGGGGCTTCTAAGTTTTCTTTTGTTTTGGTTTTCTGGTGGTTATAGGTGTGGGTTTCACAGCAATTGTTTTGCTGCTGTGATCACCTAGAGTAGTGGGCTCAGCAGCAGATACCTGAGGAGCAGTGGTAGCTGCTAAATTCTGCTCAGGAACCCCTGCTTTTGTTTTAGAAACTTTTGCTAGTCTTGTAAATGTTTCAGAAGTAAGGCCATTTATTTGAAAAGGTTCACCTTGTATAAGCACATGAGCATTATCTTTTGCAAATTTGTTTCGAAAATAGAAGCTCAAGAACCTTGGAAACAGTAAAACTGATTTTTTATCAATATTTTTAACCAAATCAACAAAGATCTCCTAGGAGTAGTTAAAATTTTCATTATGTAAAATAGCATAACCCAGGTATTGGATCTTTAATGGTATTTCATTAAAAGCAGTGGTTTTATTTGAAACACACATCAAGAGGGCATGGAATAAAAATCTTGTTGCAGGAGGAAAACTACCTTTTTGTAAGGTATCCTTTTTCATTTCCTCAGCATACCCCCTTTCAATAAAATCAGTTTGATACTCGATTTTGGGAAAATAAGTTTTACCTTGCTGATCATCAAGTTCAAATACCCCTGAAATGGATTGTGGTGTGATTTGAACTGCTTAACCCTTTATTGAGGAATTTATGGCGATTACCACATCATTTTGAGACTCAAGTGTGGCATTTTTCCAAAACTCCTTCTGGTTTGCCAGAAAAATTGGAGCAGCTGCAGTCAACAAAGTTTTGTACTTTGAAGACGAAAGAGCATCGATGATGGAATTGTAGGTTTCGGTGTGACTGGGTTTTGTCAGTAGACCCAAATAGTTGAGGGGAGCTTTGTATGGAATTTCAATGGGTTCGGTGGCCATTTGAGTGGGTTTGTTAGAAGATGAAGATGGTGATTTGGGAGCAGAAGAATACATGAGTAGGTTGCAAGATAGAGAAAGATGGAAACGGATTTGAGAAAGGAATTTTAGAATTCAATTCGACAGTGTAAAACCCTGTTTGGGGGTTTGAGGAGGGTTTTATAAAGGGAAAAGGTGAATGTTGACATGGCAACGGTTACAAAAGATCTGGCCGCTATGTACTGTCCACGTGCCAACCCCTGATGAATAATGGAGGACAGGTTTTTATGAAACCACTGATGGAGCAATATCAGTGGTTGCAACGGTTATAATGAAAGCAATGGGTGATTTTAACTATCAGTGTATAACATATCAGTGGATGAAAACACTGATTTTGAACAACAGTGATTACCAAGGAAATAAGAAAACAGGGGTTGACTTTCAACAGTGGACAACATTTAGTAGAACAGATGTTTGAACAAAACAGTGGATATGGCAGACTTTTAAGGATTTAATGAAAAATTCATTTTTAGCTATTTTTAATGATGGATTTTTGATTTTTTGAAAACATTTTAATGCTTTTATTCATAGAAAAACAAGATTTTGCTTGTTATTCCTTGTTTAGCATGACAATCCTAGAGATCAAGCTTTCAAAGGTGGATGTGTCTAATGCTTTTGTTAGTACATCTGCCAGCTGATCTTTAGTTGGAACATGGTGCAGAGAAATCAAACCTTTTTCATAGCAATCCCTCACAAAGTGATATCTGATATCAATGTGCTTGGTGGTTGAATGGGAGACTGGATTTTTGATGATATTTTCTGCTGCCTGACTGTCCAACATGAGAGGTGTCTTTAGGGCAGTGATACCAAAATCCAACAATTGATTTTGAAGCCAAAACAGTTGGGCTGTACAGCTTGCAGCAGCTATAGACTCTGCCTCAGCAGTGGATGTGGAAATAGCTGCTTGCTTTTTGCTTTGCCAAGACACTAAGCAACTGCCTAGGAATTGGCACCCTCCTGAAGTGGACTTCCTTGTTTTGTCACATCCAGCAAAGTCACTATCTGAGAAACCTGAAAGCTTGATATTTCCATCAGCTGGATACCAGATACCAAGTGTGGGAGCACCTTTTAGGTATCTGAATATCCTTTTTACAGCAATAAGGTTTGACTTTTTAGGGGCTGATTGGGATCTTGCACAAACACATGTTGCAAACATGATGTCTGGCCTAGATGTAGTTAGGTACAATAAAGACCCAATCATGCTTCTATATAGAGTTTGATCAACCAAATCATCCTTTTCATAAGACAAGACTATTTTATTGGTTGCAATGGGTGTACTGCATGGCTTGCAATCATCCATCTCAGATTTCTTTAAAAGTTCTTTGGCATATTTGCCTTGATGGATAAAGGTGCCATTTTGCAGTCGCCTTACTTGGAGACCAAGAAAGCACTGGAGTTCACCCATTGCACTCATTTCAAACTCAGCTGTCATGAGTTGCCTAAACTCTTCACACATTTTATTACATATGCTTCCAAAAATGATGTCATCCACATAAATCTGGATAATCATCAAGTCTTTCCCTCTCCATTTTAAAAACAGTGTTTTGTCTATTTTACCTCTTGTGAAACCAATGGAGAGTAAAAAGGTGGAAAGAGTTTCATACCAGGCTCTTGGTGCTTGTTTCAGGCCATACAAAGCTTTATTTAGCTTGTAGACATGATTTGGATTAAATGGATCCTCAAAGCCTGGAGGTTGACAAACATAAACCTCTTCTTGAATCTTACCATAGAGGAATGCACACTTGATATCCATTTGATACACCTTGATGTTGTGGTTGACAGCAAAGGCCAGAAATAGTCTGATAGCTTCAAGTCTTGCTACAGGGGCAAATGTTTCATCATAGTCAATGCCCTCTTCCTGTCTGAACCCTTGAACCACAAGCCTAGCTTTATTTTTTACAACAATACCCCTTTCATCAGTTTTATTTTGGAAGACCCACTTTGTGCCAATAGGACTCACACCCTCTTGCAATGGTACAAGCTCCCAAACTTGTTATCTTCTAAACTATTGGAGTTCCTCTTGCATGGCTTCTACCCAGCTGTTGTCTTTCAGTGCCTCTTGGTACTTGACTGGCTGATGGAGAGATAGAAAACCAGCAAAAAGACAAATGTTTTGGGATTGACTTCTTATGAGCACCACTTCATTGATGTTGCCAATGATTTGGTCAGGTGGATGAGATTTCAAGAAGATTAGATCTCCTTGGTATGGAACAATGGCATTTAATGGTGAAGGCTGCATATGTGAATCATCTGAGCTAACCACTGCTGGTGACTTTGATGATCCAGCAGTGGCTTCAAATGGAGGTGGAGGAATAGGAGGAACTGGTGTGAAAACATGTTGACTTTTATCCATTGTTTGATGGCTTTTGTCAACAGTGGTTGATGAGGACGGGCTACTTTGGTCAACAACTGTTGAGGTAGCAGTGTATGAGCTTTGATAGCTGTTTGGAACATTTGCTGCTCTTCCCATTGAAGCAGACTTTTGTTGAGGAATGATGACTTCATACCCATAGTCTGATGGAGGATTTTCTGATGGACCTGCATTGTTAGTCTTGACAGCAACACTTTCAAATGTGAATTTATCAAGATCAAATAATTCAGTAGGGTTTGCTGGGATTTTCATTGATGAAAGTTCATTAAACTTCACATTTAAAGTCTCTTCCACTGTCTTAGTCCTTGTGTTAAACACTTTGTAGGCCTTAGTAGTGGTTGAGTATCCCAGATGATAACCACAATCAATTTTGGCTGCAAACTTTGAGATAGAATCGTTTAAGTTTAAAATGAAATATGGGCAACCAAAAACTTTGAAATAAGAAATCAATGGCTTTATTTTATACAGCAGTTCATAGGCAGTCTTTTGATGCATGGGGTTGATTAAAACTCTGTTTTGGACATAGCAAGCAGTGTTTACTGCCTCTGCCCAAAAAGTTAATGGCAAACCTGAATCAGCAAGCATGGTTCTGGCAGCCTCAATCAAAGTCTTGTTCTTTCTCTCAACAACCCCATTTTGTTCTGGTGTTCTTGGAATGTTGTACTGCCTCACAATTCCTTTTGACACACAAAAATCATCTAACTCCTTGTTTCTGAACTCTGTGCCATTATCACTCCTGAAGACTTTTACTGGCAAGTCAAACTACTTTTCAACCTGTGTAACAAAGTCTTGCAGAATGCCTGCAGTCTCATCTTTTGAGTGTAAAAAGTAAGTCCATGTAAACCTAGAAAAGTCATTAATAGTAACAAACAATATCTTTTCTTCCTAAGACTCATAACTTTAACTGGGCCAAACAGATCCATGTGAAGCATTTGCAAGCACTTGGTTGTTTTGGACTCTTCAATTGATTTGTATGAGCTTTTACGTTGTTTTACTTTTAGGCAGAAAACACAATGCTCAGGACAGGTGAACAGTTTTTGAGGTAAGCCTCTTACTAACCCCTGTTTTGAAATAGCAGTGATTGTCTTGAGATTTGTGTGCCCCAATCTCCTGTGCCATAATTCTGTCTCTTTGTTAGATGCAGCTGAGAACAGACAGGCATCAGTCCTGGGGCTCTCTTTTGACATATCTACCACATAAACATTGCCACTCCTTTGAGCAACAAGTTGGGGTTTTCCATTTTTTTTATTGCTTCAATATTTTCAACCATTTCTAGTCCAACAATCCTATAACACTCTTTTGTAAAGAATGAGCCATAGCCCTTATCACTCATTTGAGAGACACTTAAGAGGTTGAATTTTAGATTGTCTATTAGATTGACATTTTCAAACTTAACTTTACCAGACTGAACTGTACCAGACCCCAGAACCTTCCCTTTACTATTATTGCCAAAGGATACATCACCCCCTCCATGAGTTTTGAAATCTTTGAGAATGGCTCTACATCCTGTCATATGCCTGGAGCCTCCACTATCTACATACCAAAGACTATCTAAGCATGCAGAAGCTCCCTATACATGTAGTAAAAGGTTAGTTCATTAGGGTCTCCAAAGCCACTAAGGCTTTGGATGGGGTCTCAACAGTGTCTAGGTTAAGTTCAAGTGGATGGACAGTGGTTAGCTCAGGGGTTTGGACAGTTTTGGAACTGTTTTTCTCTAACCACTGTTGGGGGTCTTGCCCAATTATCTGCTGATAACCAAAAGGATGCCTGTTCACTCTTCGTTTAGAAGGCCTTTTGTAAGCCTCATAAACATGTGGGATCCTTTGGTATGGTGGTTGTCCCTTACCTCTTCTGTATTGGTTAGCAGGAGGTGCATCAGTCACCTGAACATCTCTTTTAACAGATGTTTGGTTTAGCTGTTTTGTAACAGCTCTTTGAACTGGCACAAACAGAGGTTGGTTCTTGGTGAACTTGACAGATGAACTTGATGAACTCAAGGATGTTTTTGCAGTGTACTCATTCTTTTTCACATCAAAGGATTTGAGATACACACATTCTTGAGTTTTGTGGTTTGATTTACCACAGATGGTGCAGCTCTCAGCAGGTACAATAACACTTGTTTGGTTGATATCATATGCTTTTAGATGAAAACAGTCTTTTATTAGATGGTTCTTCTTTTCATGGAAATCACAAAACAGGGTTTTTGATATTTTCTCTTTTCTTCCTCTTTTTAGACTCCTTAGCAATAGAGTTTTGAACTGCTGTTGGGATGTCTTTGAGAGGAATAACCTTAGCTTTAGGAGCTTTTACACCATCAGTGGTTGTGAAGTCCACTGGTTTAAAATTTTCAAGAATGTCACACTCATCAGACCATGTGGGTTTAAATTGATACCTCTCAAGTTCCTCAAAAGTTGAGGACCCCACAGATCTTTCCAGAGTGATTTTGTTACCAAGTTTGTCAGTTATCTTAACTTCTTGGCCATTCTTGTTTGTTGGAATGATTTTAACTGAACCAGCTTGATTTGCAGCATTGTTTTCAACTTAATCATTTTTTCTAAAGCCAATGCCAAATTTCACATTGCTTTCAAGCTGTTTCTCAAGCATTATCTCAAAACCTTTGCAAGATTCCACCCATTTTTCACAAGTAAATTAGGTGGACTCCAACTCCTTTTTGCAAGCTTGATATTTTTCTATCATAGTTTGGAGTTGGTTTTTGATAATGCTTTGCTCTTCTTTTAGACTGCAGATTTATTTATCCTTTTCAGCCAATTTGATTTTAAATTCTTTTAAAGACTTCTCAAATTTGACTTCATCAGTTAACACTCTATCCTTAAGGTTTTCATTCACCTCTTTAATGTTAGCAAATGCAATGATGCATTTGTCTAAACACAGATTTTCAAGAACCTGAGATGATACCTTGGCTGCAGCCATCATGGCACAATCACATTGATGATCACTTTCTTCATCAGCTCTCTCTTCTTTCTCACCTTCTTTCTTCTCCTCCTTTTCTTCTTTGTCTTCTTTGGACCAGGGGTCAAACAGTGGTTCTATCAGGGGTTCTGGATTTTCTCCTAGCAGTATTTCACCAGCAACTGCAGTAACCACTGCTTCAGCAACTTCATCCACTGTTTCAGCACTTAGCTGTTCTCCTTCAGCTTCCAGCCCTTCTACTATTGATTCTAATTCCATAAAACAAAATTCATCATTAGGAACATCATTAGAAGCATAGAGTGCAAAATTTTCATCACCAAGCTCATCAGGCATACTGCTCCAGTCAACAAAGCCTTGGGTGAAAAAGCTTTGCTGATTTGGTTGAACCACTGTTGGAGCAGTTTGTTGGGGTGCAACTGGTTGCACTTGAGCCTGAGGGACAGGGGCTTGAACATACTGAATTTGTGGAACAGTGGTTTGAACATAATGCACAGGCACAGGGGTTGCAGCATAGTGATCAGTGTTAACATGGGTTGTAGGGGTATATTGGGCATAGTGCACAGTGCTTTGGTTTTGTGGTCTAGGGTTTGAGCTGGGATGAGTAATAATTGGACCAGTGGTTTGACTCCTGCATTCCCTAGCAAAATGACCTAGCCTATTGCACTTATAGCACTTGATTTTTGACGTATCTAACCCTACTTTTAAATTCCCATGTAACCCTGGGAATTTTCTCCCTGTTCTTTTATAGAATTTGGTTGTTCTTACACTAAGCAATGCCAATTGATGCAAAATGTCCATTTCTTCTAAGTCAGTGGAATCAAAGTGCTGTAAATCATTGAGTTCAAAACACATATTATCAGGGATCTGCCTTTCTCCATTTGCTGTGAAAGCAAAGTTGGATGACTGAGGATCAGAGTTGAAGTTTGCACCAGCAGTTATGTCAATAAAATGATCATAACTCTGATCCTTACTGCAGCTAGTCTCTTCCTGACCCAGAAGAGCTGTGTTGCCAAATGTGTAGTCATCTGCAACTTTGCCAGACTCTTGCAACTTCTTTTTCTGGTTTAACTCCCTTTTATAGGTCAGGAGTCTACCATGAAGTTGGGTCAGTGTCAGATCTTTGAACTCAACAGAGTTTCTGGTCACAAATGCAATGGTGTCCCATTTTTCAGGTAGTGATCTAAGGAACCTGGTGTTTTGAGTTGAATTAGTAAATTTAACATCAACAAGCCTTAGTTCACTAATGAGACAACTGAATCTCTCAAATTGTTGGGTTAATGTTTCACCCTTAACGTGACAAAATGTTTCATACTGCTGATTCAAAATTTCCCTGTTATTGTCAATTACTTCTTCCGTTCCCCCAAATTGTTCCTTAAGTGCATCCTATAATTCCTTGGCACTGTTACAATGTAACAGTCCAGCATAGATCTCATAGGGCAAAGCAGATGCAACGATGCTAAATGCCTTGGCATCGAGTTTGAATTTTTGAAAATCAGTTTCAATATAGTTTTCAGGTTTCTTAGGTTTGAAATTCTTTGTATCCTTAGCACTCGGCACCATTGGAACATGTGGTCCAAAGATAACCAACTTCCAACATCTGGTTTTCTGTTGAGCAAGGATGTGACCCATCCTTCTCTGCCAGATGTTGTACTCATTGCGCTTCAGCATGGGTGGTTTGAAGAGTGAACCGATGCTATTGTTAGCATCTTCTGCTTGTGATGTCATCTTGGTTGTTTTACAGACACTGATTCATCAACTTTGTTCGTGATTAAACCTTGCTCTGTTTTTCAACGAAACGAACAATAATAAGTATCAACGATTGTGAGCTGAACTTTTACGTCAAAATGATTGTTAAATCAAATTTGACTGTCCTAGCTCTGATACCAATTGTTAGGATCTGAGTTTCGATTGATTGTGTTTTACGTTTGATTAAAATAAAAATGAACAAGAAATTGCAGCGGAATTGTAAATGAAAACAAACTTTCACACACAATCAAATAGGAGAAATGCTTTCAACACACATTTTAACATAGAACCGAATGATTGAATTTATTTCAAGGAATCAATTACAATGCATGCATGTATCACAAACTCCCCCCTCAGCCTGAGCTCAGTAATTGTTCGTACAAGAGACAAGTGGTGAAAGAGCCAATAGAACAGTACAGGGTACTGTTCTATTTATAGGCACGAGCAAACCACTGAAGCATCTTGGCTGACGTCACCATGAAAGTGACATCTAACCTCCTAACAAACTCTAACTACTGATCTAATACAAACACTACTTAGCTAACTACTGATAAACAACACATTACAAAGGAAAGACTAATCTACTGCTTTCTCCTTCCACTGTTTTGACTCCAGCAGTACTTGTATCATCAGCAGTGCTTGACCCATAACAGTAGATTGATCAACAGGTCTTCAATATTCATCAGTCTTTATACATGATCAGCAGTTGTTTGTAAAACAGCACTTGTATACAGACAGTGGATAGAGGCAATCAGTTGTTAGAATCACTTTCAAGGGGAGAGACTTGTATACATCCACTACTTATTCTGGATCCACTGCTCTGATCCAGTTTTGGCTTTAATCAATTGTTCCTCTGGTAGGGTTCAATCCCAACATGTAGGATGGATTGATGTCCGATTGGATTGCCATCCGATCGAACGACAATCCGATCGGACTGCACATAACCTCCAACACTTAAACTTTTATAATTTTCAAGGATCATCAGTTTCTAACGGATTGCCATCCGATCGGAAGACCATCCGATCGAATGACAATCCTGCTGTGAACTTGTTCTCTGAGAAATATCTAACCGACGGATCGCCATCCGATCAAACGACCAGAAAGCTAGAGATACTTCTCTGTTTTCAAAATGCTACAACGAAAACCTCAAAGTCACATCATACACAAACACATCCATCCCAAACGAATGTCAATCTGACTGAATGGCCATCCGAACGGATTGTCATTCGATCGAATGACCATCTGTTAGGATTGTCATCCGATCGGATGACCATTCGTCACTTGGTTCACTCTTCACCGTTTAACGTGTCGCTCATTCGCTTATGCTATCGTTAACTATTTAGGCTAAACCCTCAGCGCTCCCTTCAATCCAAGAGAGTGTTTATTTACTAAACACGATCTGGTGAATATACTCGATCCCTTTTTGCTTTAAGCACTTTTGGGTGTTACATTCGTTACTTATATCAAATCACATCAATCACACAACGCAAACACTTTTATACGCTAACCATTACTGCATGTTATACGTGTTAATCGATGAATGCTTGTATGTTATGTTTACACAGTGATTGTTGCCTGACACCTTAGCAACGATAGTACTATAGTTTGGACTCAGCACCTGTCGTGGACAGGGGTTGTTAAGGGCTTTTCTCGCATGTCACGGTGGTGATATGTGTTGCGCATTCTACAACTCGCAGTCACGTCTGTGCATATTTCATTGCCGATAACTTACTTGCTTCACATTATACATGTTACATTCTGGTTATACGTAAATTCGCTTTCTCTACTACTATACTATTAAACTTGTATGCTCACCTTTACACTATGTGTATTGACCTCTATTTTAACGTATGTGGCAGGTGCTTAAGATGATAGGAATGCTGTGCTTTGGTGAATCAAGCTAGGGGTCTAGTTATGTCACGCTAAATCTGAGTTGTCGGAACAATGTTTGTTTTTTAGAACAATATCTGTAATAAATGTTTTTATCTTATATGTTTATGGTATGGGACGTGAACAGTAAATATTCAGTAATATAATAGTTGTTATGGATTCTCTTGGACAATCTGTTTCGCTCAGTGTCGCGCCCCGATGTTTCCGTCATCGGTTGGGGTGTGACATCGGGTAGCGGCGGAGTTGGCCGATGGTTCTGGCAGCGGCGACACCCGGCGGTTCAGGCCGGCGACGGTCTTGGTCAGCTTTGTGTATGTGTGTGTGTGTTATGGGAACTTTGCTTGTTTTTCCAACCCTCAAAATGCAAGACCAACCCTCCTTTAAATAGAGAATGAAGATCTATGCACGTTTTGTCACACCCCGACCACGTAGAACATACAAAACGTGGCGGAAACATCGGGGAGTGTTGTAACAGAATTAATGTTTCAAATCCATGGCAATTGAAGTTTCGTTTTATTAATTAAAAGTGTTACAATGTCTTAACAAACAAAGAAATACAACATAATTAACTAGTCTTGTATCTTTTATTGTCACTAAAGCCCAAGTCTGCCTATGTGTATCTTGATCATCTTATGCAACAGCTCCTGAAAAACACATGTGAAAATAGGTACGTCAGCATAAAAATGCCTGTGAGATACATAGGTTTTGTGAAAATAGGTTTCATGACTTATGTTTGAGAAAATGTTTAGTCATGAACCTTGTAATTTGCTTTGTCTTGTAAATCATTTGAAAAACAATAAGATCAGATGATATGTATAAATAAGTGAATAATGTATGGTTAAATGAATAACCATGTAAAATGAGTTTGTATAAGATAAGTTGTTTGTAAATCAATGTCTTGTGAAAAGTATGTTATTTGTATAAAATGTTATATGTATCAAACTGAAATGATTCAAATAACGCTACGATATGTAATACCATACAAACATTTATATATAGGAAGTACCAGCGGCGTATCCACCATGCTTGTATCATATTACACACGCATCGTTACTTAATCACTTAATCAAACCAAACCAACAATGTATGATGTCTATGTCTAGACCAATTGTCAAATGTATTGGATAATATGTCAAAGTGTTTATGTCAAGATGTAAATCATGTAGTGTAAAACAAATGTCAAACATGTTTATGTGTCAAATGTAAATCATGTCAAAATGTCTATGTCAAATGTCCATGTCAAATGTCTTTGTCAATTGTCTTTGTCAAATGTCATGTATGGCAAGTGGAATGTATCAGCTAAACCATATGTAAAATGCACAAAAACAAGGTATTGAAGTAAAACATGGTTTAAATCAAGGTTATGTTTTGTGTAATAAATGCATGTTATACTGATATAAACATCTATGCGGTATTGTGAAAAATTCATTTAAACAAACCCAACGTCATATCAAAATGTAAGCATATGAAAACAATGCACTAAGTATGTAATCAAATGAACATACATAGCGTGAAATGTCATGTAAAACGATGTACTAAGTAATGCACACAATGGGCACACCTAGCATGAAGTGTAATGAAATCATGTACTATAATGTACTAACGAACATAGCAGTATATGATGTGAAAACAGGAAAGCATGAAAGTAACAAGTAGGCACATGTGTTTCACCCCAAAACAGTTTGGAAAATAGTAAAAGAGGGGTCTATGTACTCACTTGAGATTGCTCAGAAGTCCTAAGATAACCACCAAGCAATGCTAGAGATCACGGAATCAAACGACACCTAATATAGGTAACTATTTTAATAAACCGGACCTATAATCGGAAGATCGGGTAGCATGAGGGTTTGTAAACCAAATGAGTGTAGGAACTCATGTAACATGGTTTAACAAAGCCTACATACTAAATGAAACCTAACCTAAGTGCTTACGACCCATTACGACCCGTTTAGGTAGCTTATGCTACTTTAACGCGTCGTTCGCGTAAAACGCGTTCGGAACGCATAACTAGTCCTATGATAAGTAAAATATGCCTTAACATGTCTAATATTGTTGCCATATCAGTTTAGATACCAAAATTTATGTTACATATGCTTAAAATGAATTTTGGCGTAAAAAGGGCATTTTGGTAATTTACCTAAGGCATATAAACTACCTATCATACAACTACTTAAACGAAGCGACCATAAGGTATAACCTCGGAAGGTTATTCCCTATATACTATGGTCACCTAATATGTTTGGTCGGATCCTAATGATCGACCAAATGGGTCGGGTTCGAAAGCATAAGCGACTGATCAAGTCGCTTACCCTTACGACCCTAGACAACGTGGTAATCAGTAGGCATAGTCACAAGGACTATAACCATCGTGATTACAATCACGTTGCGAAGTTCTAACGAACTTCGCATTGACCATAAACTGGTCAATGCAGAAAGTCAAACAAGGTTTGGCTTTCGGACTCGAAAAGCAATAAAAGAACAAAGGAACACTTACAAAGGGTCCCCGAATGCTAATCTAGATCCAAATAACTCAGGTATGAAACAATGGTTCCAACTTAGAGTCTTTTGGATCAGATTCTTGTGAGGAAAAGTGAAGGGTGGAGGTGGGTATTTATAGTAAATGGTCCACCGTTAGGATCGTTTGTCGAATATCGTGCCTTAATCACATCCGTACATGTGTCGGAACCTTATGGTACCCAAAATGGCCACTCACCATAAGAGATCAACATGTGGCAAGGGGTTAGGGAGTGGTTAACAGCTGTTAACAGCTGTAAAAAAAGATATTTTGCTGCATCTAGCCCCTACTTAGGGACCTAGTTTGGCAGATTTACAGTTTCAGTCCCTGCAACCTCAAAACTTGGTTTTCGATGCGTTTTTTTTTGACACGTTTAAGCCCCGTTAACCCCATTTCAAAGCTCTAAAATGAAGTTAAAGTATAGGGAACTTAAAATGTGTTCAAAAATATCTCGGGTGTCGGTTCGTTTAGCCGTACGGTTACGTTGTTCGGTTAATTACGACGGAATGCGCGTAAGCGCGAAAAATGATCCAAATGGCGTGACGAATGGATTTTTCTTATGCCAAACACTAAAATAAAATATTTTAGTGCTTACATAAATTTTTGGATGTCCGGATGTATTCAGAACGTAAGTTATGCGCGAAAATGCAAACTTGTGCACTTTTTGACGCTTTTTGTCCCTGAATGACCCCAAAAGTTTATTTTAGCATACCGAACCCCTCAAAGCCTATTTATAAGCTATGTAAAGGATATTTATGGTATGTTTAACTTATGGTCATGTTCCGGAATGTCTGTTCCAGTACGAATTGGCATACTTTCGCAGTTTGTCAAGTTTAGTCCCTGTAAGCGAATTAACTTGTTTTTGCCATACCAAAGCCTTCAAAACTTATTTCTAAGTTATGTAAAGGTTATTTAAGGTATGTTAAGTATATTTCACTATTCCAGAGTGTTCGTTGAATTAAACTGGTTATATTTACGCATCAGTGCGCGTATAACCTTCCAGAAAGCGATTTAAAGTTTGGAATCGAACAAGAGTTGATATGTGCAAAAGATACACATATTTATACAAGTCCAAAGTATGAAATACAATATTTCATTGGTTTGGCATTTGTTTGATGGTCGCAGTGACACAGGTGTCACAGTCTCCCCTACTTTAGGAAATTTCGTCCCGAAATTAATTTCTAGAGGAAACTTGTGAAGACAGCTGTGACAGTTTCGCCTTCTAATAAATCCATTGACCCTTAAGTAAAACTCTGGGTCATGTTAGGATTCTTAGCGAAATTATCGACTATCAATGTAAAGTCCTTGTAGTAACAAAACATGGAGTTTCGAACTACGGACAGAAGAATGTTTCTTATGAAGACTCATCATAGGAAACTTGAATTTAGGATTGGGAAGTGTAAGATAAAACGACATCGGTCAAAGTCCAAGACTTCTCCCGTATCATTACTCTTGCCACTATTGGTCTTTACACATGACAAAACTTCATGTGGTTTCTGTGCACTGAATTCCATAATTATGTAGGCCTCCATAATTACGTACTTCCTTGCACAGTCCGCACAGTTCATTTCATAATGCGTATGGGAAAAGTCAAACGAATAATCCTGTGGTGATTTAACTTGATTGTAATAGAGTCTCATTAACTAGGTCACCAAAGGATTAGATAAACGAACAATCTCTTCAGCTAAACTACCCCAGAGAAATATTTAACTACACCGACGTAGGATGTATTTAACTTTAGATCGACGTAGGATCTCTTTAACTCAACTACCTAAGAGAAACATTTAACTACACCGACGTAGGATGTATTTAACTTTAGATCGACGTAGGATCTCTTTAACTCAACTACCTAAGAGAAACATTTAACTACACCGACGTAGGATGTATTTAACTTTAGATCGACGTAGGATCTCTTTAACTCAACTACCTAAGAGAAACATTTAACTACACCGACGTAGGATGTATTTAACTTTAGATCGACGTAGGATCTCTTTAACTCAACTACCTAAGAGAAACATTTAACTACACCGACGTAGGATGTATTTAACTTTAGATCGACGTAGGATCTCTTTAACTCAACTACCTAAGAGAAACATTTAACTACACCGACGTAGGATGTATTTAACTTTAGATCGACGTAGGATCTCTTTAACTCAACTACCTAAGAGAAACATTTAACTACACCGACGTAGGATGTATTTAACTTTAGATCGACGTAGGATCTCTTTAACTCAACTACCTAAGAGAAACATTTAACTACACCGACGTAGGATGTATTTAACTTTAGATCGACGTAGGATCTCTTTAACTCAACTACCTAAGAGAAACATTTAACTACACCGACGTAGGATGTATTTAACTTTAGATCGACGTAGGATCTCTTTAACTCAACTACCTAAGAGAAACATTTAACTACACCGACATAGGATGTATTTAACTTTAGATCGACGTAGGATCTATTTAACTTTAGATCGACGTAGGATCTATTTAACTCTATCAACACATGTTGTCCTTAAACTTTGGAATAGTACTTTATAATCCAAGGGACTTAATCTACAACATAGAAGTCCATTAAGGATTTAAGATAGTACATTTTTGAATATCCTACTACGAATCCCTCATATGAAGGTATGAAAGATTCTACGAGGATTTGGATAGCGAATATCCAGAGTATACACGAACACAAAATGCATAAATGGAAAGACAAGATGCATAAACACATAGTCACATAACCACAAAATTGTTTATCTAGATCTTTAATTTGTAAGTTTTGTTTTGTTAATTACGTACATGCATTTAAAGCACACTAGGAATTCCATTTCATGGATTTCATTCGGTACTTTAAACATTAGCGAGAATCTAACTATGAAGATAGAAAGATCTTCCAAAAATTCGATTTCGTTTTCAAGAAAACGCAATATTCGAATTAAGGTGTAATTATTTCTGAATATACGAAAATACCCTTAAGTACCCTATTAAGAATTTATAATGGTACCTTGGGTATTCGTACAGAGTTGTAACTTGCGCCTTGTACTTCGTTTCCTTGGAAGAAACGGGTATTTTGGATTTCCGTGGAAAACGCAAGAGATAATAAAATGGAAGAAATTACGGGGTAGTCTGTTCTTCAAGGAATACGGTTCCTTGATTGTCGGTATTGTAGAGGATACGTTGTTTATACCAGCCATCACATTTGTACATTGCAATGTAAATAAAAAGATTTATTTATTAACATTGATAACAACTGTTTCATGGACCTTGACAACAAAAGAAAATAATACATAAGGCTTGATTATTTCTAAACAGCATTGCCTTCTAGTTGGTCTGATGCTCATCCCTGAGCCGGATTCGCATTAGCAAGCCTTGGGCAATTCCTTCGGAAATGGCTCATCTCGCCACAGTTGAAGCAAGGACCTGGTGGAAGACGAGCTTGAGCAGGATTTACTTGAGGTTGGTTTGGACCACCTTGGTTTGGGGTAAATCGACAAGCATTTGCCAGGTGACCGAGTCGCCCACATGATGCACATAAATGACACTGTAGGTGAGCTAAGTGATGTGCATTACATTTGTCGCATATCGGTGCAGTACCGGCATAAGGTTTCTTTGCAGGAGGTTGAGTTGGTTGGTTGTGGGTGTTTTGGTTGGGTTGAGCAGCAATCGCAAAATTCTGCGAAGCCTTACGCTTCTTGGACTTCTCAGGGGATCCAGTCCGTTCATCCATGGTCTTTGATTCCTCGATTGGCTTCTTGTCACCCTTTCGAAAAAGTTTATGCTTTCTGATCTGTGATTCAGTCAAGGTTGCAGATAGCTCAATGGCCTTCCTAACCGTAGTGGGGTTACTACCAGTAACAATGTCCTGGACTGAGTCAGGGAGACCATCAATGTATTTTTCGATCGCCTTATCCAAAGGCGTAACCATGGTAGGGCACAACAGGCTCAGCTCCTCATATCGATCAGTGTATGCTCGATGTTCACCGCTGCCTTGCTTAAGATCGTCGAATTCCCTTTCCAATGCCCTGATCTCGTGACGAGGACAGAATTCCTTCATCATCAGTGCTCGAAGTTCTTCCCAAGTTTGGGCCAGTGCCACTTCGGCACCCCTATCTCTCACCACACCGTTCCACCACGTCAGAGCTCGTTTCTCAAAGACACTAGATGCGAAATCTACCTTTCGCTCGTTTGGACATTGTACATGCCTGAAGGTGCTCTCTAAACTCTCGAACCATTGTAGAAGTGCAGTCGCTCCTTGAGACCCGGAAAACTTTGATGGCTTAGCCGAGTTGAACGTCTTGAAGTTGCAAAGGGCATTATTGTTGTTGATAGCTTGGTAACATTGAGCAACGACGTTCGGGATTGCAGCAGTCATTTGCTGTGTAATGACAGCTGCCAGATCGTCAATAGATATCGGATTTTCGCGTCGTGGAGGCATTCTAAAAGAGGAAACATGAAAGGAAACGAGTGAGAGAATTAGACGAAAAGAATGAGATGAAACAAATCTGATGAAAGCTAGGATAGTGGTCATTTGTTTGTTACTGCAAAGCAACAACGACACACAGTGACTGAATTAAAGTAAATGGATCAAAAATAATGTATCGCGAAGACATGCTCGCCTATAAGTGAACACTCATCCCAAGAATTCCCAGGTAAGCACAACTGGTCTCGCGTCTGATGAGATATATACGAAGTGCTTGCCTAGACAGAAAACCCAGAATACAGGCATTCACCCTTCCAGTTTGCACGTGTTCACATTATTTAAAAACCCAAAACCTTGACGAGATTTTGAAAACTCAAAGGGGTTCAAAACCATATAATAGAGAGTTCAAAACCTTACAATAGAGGGTTCAAAACCGAGTAATTAATCATCCTAGAACAGATGATTAGTTTTCAAAGCGGTTTTGAAATTTATGTTCTTGTTGTGGTAGTCGCCTAAGGATAGGTGACGGTATTGTTTTATGACTAAACGCAAGTAAACTCGCGTTAGGGTCCTAAGAAGGTTATAGACTAGGTCAAAGCATTACTAATAACCTAATTCCCTATAACCATTGGCTCTGATACCATCTTTTCTGTCACACCCCGACCACGTAGAACATACAAAACGTGGCGGAAACATCGGGGAGTGTTGTAACAAAATTAATGTTTCAAATCCATGGCAATTGAAGTTTCGTTTTATTAATTAAAAGTGTTACAATGTCTTAACAAACAAAGAAATACAACATAATTAACTAGTCTTGTATCTTTTATTGTCACTAAAGCCCAAGTCTGCCTATGTGTATCTTGATCATCTTATGCAACAGCTCCTGAAAAACACATGTGAAAATAGGTACGTCAGCATAAAAATGCCTGTGAGATACATAGGTTTTGTGAAAATAGGTTTCATGACTTATGTTTGAGAAAATGTTTAGTCATGAACCTTGTAATTTGCTTTGTCTTGTAAATCATTTGAAAAACAATAAGATAAGATGATATGTATAAATAAGTGAATAATGTATGGTTAAATGAATAACCATGTAAAATGAGTTTGTATAAGATAAGTTGTTTGTAAATCAATGTCTTGTGAAAAGTATGTTATTTGTATAAAATGTTATATGTATCAAACTGAAATGATTCAAATAACGCTACGATATGTAATACCATACAAACATTTATATATAGGAAGTACCAGCGGCGTATCCACCATGCTTGTATCATATTACACACGCATCGTATGCAGCTATTCATTCAGGTTCGGTGGCTGAATCCGCCACTACACTCTATTTGGAGCTTTTCCAATAGACAGCTCCTACATTGAGAGTGAATACGAATCCTAATTGTGAGCGAGAATCATCTTGGTCACTTTGGAAGCCAGCATCAGTGTAACACCTTACAGTGAGCTCCTCTTCCACTCCTCCAAACACCAAGAACATATCTTTGGTTCTTCTCAAGTACCTCAGAATGTTCTTTACTGCAGTCCAATGGTCAATTCCAGGACTATGCTGAAAATGATTGGTTATACGAGATGTTAAGTCTAGTACATAGCATACGTGATTGAACCAATCACTGAAGCATATGGAACTACTTCCATTTGCTTAATTTCAATGTCGAAGGAGATTGCGATTTGTTCAACACGGTTCCTTTAGTCATAGGAACATCTCCTTTCTTGGAGTTTTCCATCTTGAAGCGTGTCATCGTTTTGTCTATGTACGTTCTTTGACTTAGCCCTAGAAGCCGCTTAGATCTATCCCTATAAATCTTCATTCCTAGAATGTAAGCAACTTCTCCAAGATCTTTCATTGTGAAGCAAGATCCCAAATAGTGTTTAACTTTGTTAAGCATAGTGATGTTATTTCCAATGATTAGTATATCATCCACATACAGGATGAGGAATGATATGGTGCTCCCACTAACCTTTCAATAAACACAAGACTCATCTTCATTCTTGACAAAACCAAACTCTTTGATCTTCTGGTCAAAATGAAGATTCCAGCTACGAGATGCTTGCTTGAGTCCATAAATGGACTTATTGGGTTTGCACACCTTAGTTGGATATTTAGGATCGATGAAACCTTCAGGCCGAACCATATAGACATTTCCATAGAGATGTCTATTAAGAAAGGCGGTTTTGACATCCATTTGCCATATTTCGTAATCACAGTACGCAATTATGGCAAGCAATATCCTGATTGATTTAATCATAGCAACGGGTGAGAGGGATCATAGTTAATACCTTGAGTTTGAGTGAAACCCTTCGCAACTAGCCGTGCTTTATAGGTGTGTATATTTCCATGCATATCGGTTTTTTCTCTTGAAAATCCATTTGCTATCTATTGCCCGAGATTCGGGGGTAGCTCAACCAAGTCCCATACTTGATTGTCATGCATAGATTGCATCTCGACGTTCATGGCTTCTTTCCATATCTCGGATTCCAACTCTAAGATTGCAGATTTGTAGTTAGCAGGTTCGTCATTAGACTCGGCTATTAATAAGACTTCAGGACCTTTTAGACGCCATAGACATCTATCAGATTCTTGCGAATTCTACTACTTCTGCAAACACTTGTGTTTTATATCTGATTCATTGTCAAGAATTACTTGTTGATCAAATAGTCCGACTACATTAGCGGTTGTTTGTGGTTCATGAATTTCTTCAAGATCAACCACATTATTTGCAGTTTCTCGATTAAGAAGTTCTTCCTCGAGAAAGTGTCCCTTCCGTTTGATGGAAATCACATTTGCATCAGGATGGTAGAAATAATATCCGCTTCTTTTATAGTATCCGACGAAAACAACCTTTTCTCCTTGAGGATCGAGCTTATCATCAGAATCACTTGTGATGTATGCATTACATCCCCATACTCTAAGGTATTCCAAATCGGGTTTACTCCCATGCCATATCTCATATGGCGTTTTTGTTTACCCTTTTGTCAGAGCTAAATTGACAATGCGGGAAGCGATCATAAGAGCATGTCCCCAAAAGGAGTGTGGCAAGTTAGTTCTACACATCATCGATCGAACCATATCAAGTAGAGTTCGATTTCACATTTCACTCACGCCATTAAGTTGGGGTGTGTCAGGTGGAGAGGGTTGTGAAACTATTCCACACTCTTTCAGATGATTGAGAAATTCAAAGATGAGGTATTTACGACCTCGATCTGATCGAAATACTTTTATCTTTCCATCAAGCTGGTTTTAGTCATGGTTTCTAGTCATGGTTCTAAAAGGGCCATATACATCATGTGAATGAGTTCTAGAAGACCATTGATTCGTTCACCAACATCGGTGAAGGGGTGTTTTGTGAGTTTGCCAGCTAAGCAAGATTTGCAATCATTAAAGGAGTCATGTCTAGTGGATTCAAGAATCCCCTTGGACTGGAGCCATTTTATGCGTGCCTTACTTATGTGGCCAAGTCTGCAATGCCATAAATATATTTCATTTATGCTAGCTTTGTTACGTTTAGAAAGATGATATATGTTATTACTTGTTTGAACATTAATCTCATAAATACCATTTCGAGGTTTAGCCTCAAAATAAAAGACATCATTCAAGTAGGCTAAAATAGAAAAACCATTAAAACGTACTTGAATCCTTGTTCAAACAGTGAAGAAACTGAAATAGTGTTTCTAGTCAAACCTGTGACAACTAGCACAAACCGGTAATTTCCGTACACTTTAGTTATTGCTTAATGACTGCAATTATGTGCTTAAATGTCAACATTGACTGATTACATGCTAAACAAGTGAATTCATGCACGTTGTATACTACAAAAATATTGCTTTATGCATAAACGAGAGCGTTGCATCAAAAAAAAACTAGTAAACTCACCGGTAAGACACACTGTGTCAACAGAACTGCAGAAAGCAGTCGGACAATAGAATTAAGGCCTAGGTGTAGGTCCGACGACAAAAGTACATTAAAACCCAAGAGTACATGCAAGGGTTTAATATATAGACATTGCGAAAGCAAAAATAAGCACTAAAAAGCACCCGGAACGCACTTTAAGTGCAGAATTTTGTATAATTCAGCAATAAATCAGCTTTTAACAACATAAATGTCATGCAGAAATTCCGTTTTACTATCCAGAATACTTCCCCAAGTGTCGGGAATTCACTGTGTCACTAAAACTAATATTAACGACACTTTAAATGCTTATTTAGCACATTAACGGATTAATATCCAACCGAACAACCGGACTTTACCCGGAACATAAAAATATTGTCATGACATTGTTTTTCTTTTTCTGAGCTAGTTAGGGTCCCCGAATACCCTAACACCCATTACAAAACACTACACACTAGTAACTTAATTTAATGTCCTAATTAACTAACTATATACTTTACCATTTGGTTCAAACCCAACTAAATGCCCACCCCCCCCCCATCCGATCGGTCTTCCCCTAGGGAACACACACCCTTGATTTGTTGATTATTTTAATCTAATTGCTTCATATCTAGTGGGCATAGTATCTAATGGTTAATAATGGAAAAAGGGTTATAAGTAAACATGTGAGATAATACTTTCATTTCATAATCACCACTCAAAAGAAATTGCATTCTTTCTCCCTTCTTTGCTTACGGCCGAGAGCATCCACCCACCATCCACCCACTTTCAACTTTGATATTGCTAAATCACATATTTACAAGAGTGTTAGAGTTCCTACAAACAAGCTCGGTGCTTACGGAATCGCAAGGACCTCTCTACGACGCTATTAACCACCCATTTTCGTCTAGTTTCTTCCCTAGCCTCGAGCTAGTAGTAAGTGTCTCTAAACATTCTCTTGTTCATATTTAACGTGGTTAATAAGAGATTTAACGGGTAAAAATCATAAACACTAGAGATCAAAGTTTAAAGTCTTGTAAAGAAGATGAACTTAGTGGATAAAAAAAAAGAAACTAATAGTGTAAAACTTATGAAACTTGTTTTATTATGGTTATTTTATGTTGTTGATTTCTAGTAGTGGGACGGATCGCCATCTAACCACGCTAGGTCATGTTCATGGAACATGAACTAGCAATATGTTTAGTGTTATGTTAAATAGAAAAGTTACAAGATGACGAACCCTTTCATACGGAAACATGAACTTGTGTAAAAACGATTTTTCTTAGGAAATGGAGTTCTAAACTAGTAGATCTACGGATCTACAAGTGGTATTTTTGAATAACCAAGTGTATGATGAAATCATGTTTAAAAAGCCGGATCTTTCTCAAAATAAAGACATTTTTGAGAACCAAAAAGTGTATAGACACTTGTGTAACGAAAGGATTTAACAAAGAAATATTTTCGTAAATACCGACTAGAAGTTGTAAAACTTCATATTCTTTAAAAATAAAGTTTTCGAGATAATGATTTTATTTTTAGAGATGGAAAGACCCACTAAATGTGTTGAAAAGTTACTACATAATTTTACACAACTTGCAAGTTCATGTGTATGCGATTTGTGTTTATTTTGATTAGTTTGATATTTGAAGATGGTATTTTGATGATGGAAAATTGATTGCTTGAATTTTTAAAAGAAAATGATACGCTAGTAAGCGTGGACACCTCCAGCTACAGAGGAAACTCTGGCGAAATATTTCTAGAATTGTAACTTTTTTTTTTGTTACAAATATATTATTAACTTGTTTTCAGAATATAAACTTCGCCATGATTTTAGTGCAAGATACCAAATACCGGAGGTGGATTTTCATAAATAAAACTTGTTAAATATATATTTCGAATATATATTTATCGCTTGTGTGATTATGTGATTATTTTGTGAACTAGGTATATATTATTTTTAGAGTAAAAATAATATGACTTGGAAATACTCGTAAGGAGTAAAAATACAAAAAAATACACATGCAACCTATTTAGACAAAATACTTAATTCGGGTGCAAAGTGCAAAATACAAAATACTTCTATTAAATTTTGAGAAACTAATATAAGTAAAATACATAGTTAAAAATATAAAATATTTCTAACACAACAATACAAATACAAATACAAAAGAAAGTGACTGTGCTTGTGCGACGCAAGTCTAGTGGCTAACGTTTAATAAAAAACGTTTAGGTCACAACACACAATAAGCAAATCCGGTGAAGTTACGACGCAAGGAACGCAAAGTTGTGAGTTCATGCTCCCCCTTTTCTTTTAACTGTTTTCAGTTTTATAACTTCGGGGGTGAAATACATGTACAAATATTATTATGTTTACAAATGGTATGATAACAAGAAGCACACTTGGTGAGAACGAGAACCAAGTGTGACGAGATATAGGAATACAAGAAACGCACTTGGTGAGGACGAGAACCAAGTATGATGCGTTATGAGAAATGATACGAGAAATCATGTCACGAATAGGGTACCATAAGCACCATTAATCAACATTATACCTAGACCGCAGAACAAAAGGTTAGATCTAACGGGTGTCGGGCAGCCACACTCTCGGTGAGGGCGAGAATCGAGTAGTGATTTTGTGTCTCAGAATATACCAATTAAATGCCTAAGGTTTGGTGACTTCCTATGTCGTGTCACATGTTAATGGCTTTGCAACCCATTAACAATCCTGATACTTACAGGAATACTTTACTTACATAAAATTCATACCATACTAAAACTTGATTAATACTTGAAGTACGTGGGGTACTCAAGAAAACATGAGTTATACTTGAGTACGTGGGGTACTCAAGAAAACGGGAATTATACTTGAAGTACGTGGGGTACTCAAGAAAAACCTGAATTATACATGAGTACGTGGTGTACACATGAATACTTGATTTATACATGACACAAACTATGTTTTCATACAAAGTATACAAACGTGAAATACAAAAACTGCATGAATTCACACCAACATTATGTTGACGTTTTTTTTCAAAACTCACATGTATTTCAGGAAACTAGGATGGATGTGCGCGCGGTCTTGCTTATGCTCTTGGATGTCGCTTATGTTTATCTTTGAATAAAGATGTAAACCTTTAAGACAATGTTTTATGTTATCTAGCGATGTAAACGCTAAACTTATGTTTTCAAAATATGGTATTTGATGTTTTTACGAGCATATAGCATGTTTACCTTTCGTATGCAATGAGAACCTTTCATGATCACACCTCGTGCTTCCGCCGCAGAAAGGGGTGTGACAGATTGGTATCAGAGCTGCGATTGTAGTGAACCAGGATTCCTTCTTGAGTCTAGTCTACAATCTCTAGGATCCTTTCACGAAAACAATTTTTCAAAGAATTTTCATTGCATAAAACGTCCCGCGACATCCACTACCTGAAACTGTCTACATGAGTCTAGAAAAGACACTACGAGACTTAGAGTGCACTAGAGTAGCACTTGCCCTTAACTGAGAAACTACTTGCAATTATGTGTGATAATTAGCATAAACTAGAAGTAGAATGTCACAAGTATATGTGGCTTTACCTAAAAGCGATGGCCCATCTGAAGGAAGAAATACGAAGATGAAACGAACTGTGCGGACTGTGCAAGGAGTTACGTAATTATGGATGCATACATAATTATGGAATTCAGTGCACAGAAACCACAGCAAGTCTTGTCACGTATAGATTCCCTCAGTGCAAACCTACTAAGTACTCTGCTAGAGTAATAATTGTTTGATGTCACTTATGTGGTATATACCTGTGAATATATATACTACTACTGTCTAGTATGACGATATCAAACAAATATTTAACCCTGTTGTGTTATGTTCTGTCAGAACATGGCACCCAGGAAAGCTGTGAATGCTCGCAATGATGATCAACCTCCTCCTCCCCCACTGCGAAGAACTGCTGAAGAGCTAAACGCTCTACTGGAAGAACGGATCTCCGCTGCTATTGCCCAATACGAGGCAAACCGAACTCAAGACAGTGGTGGCCCAAGCAACGCTAGACGTAATGGGAACGGAGATTCATCTGGAGGCAACGCAGCTCAAGGTAATCTTAAGACAATTTGCTAAGCATGGAGAAATTTATGAACGGTCCTTGATTCATTATTTCTTCGATTGCTCACATGTGAATTGGTTGAATCAATTCCAGGCTGCACTTTCAAGCAATTCCTCGACTGCAAGCCAATGAACTATGACGGCACAGGAGGTGTAGTAGCATTTGTGCGCTGGACGGAGAAGACTGAAGCTACTATCCGCATGAGCAAGTGTACCGCGGATCAGCAAGTCACTTTTGCTACCGGATTTTTTGTCGATGAAGCTCTGACTTGGTGGAACCTGCAAGCCCAAACTTTGGGTGATGATGCCGCTTATGGCTTAACTTGGGAGGAACTGAAGGAAAGAATGAGAGAGAAGTATTGCTCTCGCGCTGAACTCCAAAGGCTGGAAACGGAGTTCTAGCACTTGACCATGGAAGGTACTGACATCAATGGTTATACTCGAAGGTTCCATGATCTGTCTAGAGTGCTTCCCTACATGGTGACTCCCGAATTCAAGCGCGTTGAACGCTACATTTGGGGACTGGCCCCAGAGTTTCGTGGCATGGTGACGTCGGCCAAACCACAAACAATCACTGAGGCTGTAACTCTGGCTGTCAGCCTGACTGAAGATTGTGTTCGTATGAAGAAGTTATCACTGAACCCAACAGAGAAGACCGAGACACATGCTGAGTCGTCCGGTGACAAAAAGAGAAAGCATACAAGTTTGAACCAAGCAACTCGTAACAATAAGGGTTTCAGCAAGAAGCGCGACGCTAACCCGTCTCAGGAGGCGAAAACCCAAGCAACCAAAGCATACCAAGGCTCCATGCCTAAATGCCAAAAATGTAAGTATCATCATGATGGAGCTTGTCGCATTCCAAGGTGCGACAAATGTGGTAAATTGGGTCATCAAACAGAAGACTGTTGGGGAAAAGGAAAGAACCGAAATGGAAATGGTGCTGGTAACAAGAATGGTAACGGGAAAGGGCGGAACCAAGGATGCTTCAAGTGTGGAAGCAATGATCATTTCATGAAGGACTGCCCAGAGGGAAACAATGCTCAGGCTAGAGCATTTGTGATTGGAGCAAAGAACGCACGCGAGGACCCTAACGTGGTCACCGGTACGTTTCTCATTAACAATCACTTTGCATCCATATTATTTGACACTGGCGCCGATTATAGCTTCATGTCTGTGGAATTTAAACGCATACTTGGAATAGAATCTAGTAGATTAGAAATTCCTTATTCCATAGAACTAGCCAATGGTAAACTTGTTGAATCGGGCGAAGTCGTTAGAGGCTGCTCATTTGAACTTGGTGAACGAAGATTTAGCATCGACCTCTTACCTATTCAACTGGGTAGCTTCGATGTAGTAGTCGGAATGGACTGGCTGTCCAAGAACAAAGCTGAAGTTGTATGTCATGAGAAAATCATTCGCATCCCTCTAACGGATGGTGAAACTCTCATCGTGCATGGAGAAAAGCGAGACGCACCTCTTCGAATCATCAGTTGTCTGAAGGCACAGAAGTGCTTAAGGAAAGGATGTGTTGCCTTCCTAGCACACGTGGTAGACAAGAAGGCTGTGGAGACAAAACTCGAAGACATTCCTGTGGTGAAGGAATTCCCTGATGTTTTTCCCGAAGATCTGCCAGGACTACCTCCGCAGCGACAAGTCGAATTTCATATAGACTTGGTTCCAGGAGCCGCTCCTGTGGCCAAGGCTCCCTATCGACTTGCGCCATCCGAAATGCAAGAATTATCTACACAACTCCAGGAGTTGTTGGATAAAGGATTCATAAGGCCAAGCTTCTCACCCTGGGGAGCTCCAGTATTATTCGTGAAAAAGAAGGACGGAACACTGCGGATGTGTATCGATTACAGGGAACTGAACAAGCTCACTATCAAGAATCGGTACCCGCTACCGAGGATTGATGACTTATTTGATCAACTGCAAGGATCAAGTTACTATTCCAAGATCGACCTTCGGTCTGGATACCACCAGCTGAGAATCCAAGAGGAAAGCATACCAAAGACTGCATTCAGAACACGCTATGGGCACTACGAATTTCTTGTGATGCCGTTCGGGCTGACGAACGCGCCAGCGGTCTTTATGGATCTGATGAACCGCGTATGCAAACCATATCTCGATAAATTCGTGATTGTATTTATCGATGATATCCTGATTTACTCGCGAACGAAAGAAGAGCACGAGCAACATCTCAAAACTATTCTGGAACTACTGAAGAAAGAGAAACTCTATGCAAAGTTCTCGAAATGCGAATTCTGGATTCGCGAAGTACAATTTCTTGGTCACATTGTGAATGAGAAGGGCATTCATGTTGACCCGTCCAAGATAGAAGCAATAAAGAATTGGGAAGCCCCCAAAACCCCGACTAAAGTTCGACAATTTTTGGGCCTAGCGGGCTATTATCGGCGATTCATCGAGAATTTCTCAAAGATAGCCCAACCGCTAACGACCCTTACACAGAAAGACAAGAAATACGACTGGGGTCACAAACAAGAAGAAGCCTTCCAGTTACTTAAAGACAAGCTCTGCGATGCACCAATACTATCATTACCCGAAGGCACTGAAGACTTCGTGGTATACTGCGACGCCTCACGACAAGGCTTGGGTTGCGTGCTCATGCAACGCCAAAAAGTCATCGCTTACGCTTCGAGACAATTGAAGGTTCATGAAAGAAACTATACCACTCACGACTTGGAACTAGGTGTGGTGGTATTCGCCTTGAAGATCTGGCGACATTATTTATATGGTACTCGATGTACAATTTTCACAGATCACAAAAGCTTACAACACATATTTGATCAGAAGGAATTGAATATGCGCCAGCGGCGATGGGTCGAGCTGCTGAATGATTACGATTGTGAGATCAAGTACCATCCTGGAAAGGAAAACGTTGTAGCGGACGCGTTAAGCCGAAAAGAAAGGGTTAAGACCCTAAGGGTTCGAGCGTTAGAAATGACCATTCGAACGAACCTCACTGCACGCATTCGTGATGCACAACAAGAAGCTCTTAAAGGAGAGAACCGTAAAGCTGAAAACCTACGGGGTATGCTGAAATACATGGTGCCAAACGAAGAGGGAGCCTTATACTTCAAGAAGCGTATTTGGGTTCCACTCTATGGTGGCATACGAGAAGTCATCCTTGATGAAGCGCATAAATCGAGATACTCGATCCACCCAGGGTCGGACAAAATTTATCAAGACTTGAAAGAGTACTATTGGTGGCCGAGACTCAAAAGCGACGTTGTTGTTTACGTTGGAAAGTGCTTAACCTGTGCCAAGGTTAAGGCCGAATATCAGAAACCGTCCGGACTACTACAACAACCAGAGATTCCCGTGTGGAAGTGGGAACAAATCTCGATGGACTTCATAACGAAATTACCCAGGACCCCGAGAGGGCACGATATGATATGGGTAATAGTTGATCGATTAACGAAATCTGCGCATTTCCTACCGATCCGAGAGAAGGATAGCACTGGAAAGCTTGCAAAGATATACTTAAGGGAAATTGTGGCACGTCATGGAGTGCCAATCTCAATTATTTCAGACAGAGATGGACGCTTTGTCTCAAGAATTTGGCAATCATTTCAGGAAGCCTTTGGATCTCAGTTAGACCTAAGCACGACATTCCATCCGCAAACAGACGGCCAGAGTGAACGGACTATACAAACGTTAGAAGATATGCTCCGCGCATGTGTCATGGATCTAGGCGGCAGCTGGGATACTCATCTACCTTTAGTTGAGTTTTCCTAGAATAACAGCTATCATACGAGCATAAAAGCCGCACCGTTCGAAGCTCTGTATGGCCGAAGTGCCGATCGCCCTTATGTTGGGCAGACGCAGGAGATAAACGTATGGTTGGTCCTGAACTTGTACAAGAGATAACCGACAAGATTGCACAGATCCGAGAGCGCATTAAGGCGGCTCGAGATCGACAAAAGAGCTATGCTGACCCGAAAAGAAAATCAGTAGAATTCGAGGTGGGAGACAAAGTGTTCTTAAAAGTCTCACCTTGGAAGGGCGTTGTCAGATTTGGAAAGCGTGGAAAGCTGAATCCATGATACATCGGACCATTCAGAATATTGAAAAGAATTGGTACCGTGGCATACAAGTTGGAGTTACCGGAAGAACTTAATGGAGTACATTATACGTTTCATGTATCCAACCTGAAGAAGAGTCCAACACAAGAAAACGTGATCATCCCGATGGACGAAGTGCATATTGATGACGCCCTCCGATTTACAGAACAACCCGTTGAGGTTACCGACTGGAAAGTCAACAAGACTAGGAGGAGCACTGTTAAACTTGTCAATGTACGTTGGAACTCTAAGCACGGACCCGAGAACACATGGGAACGCGAAGACCAGTTCAAAGAAAAGTATCCCCACCTATTCAAGAAGACTCCTGCGAGAGTTGGTTCAGCTTGAATTTCGGGACGAAATTCTTCTAACGGGGGGAGACTGTGACAACTGGCACAAACCGGTAATTTCCGTACACTTTAGTTATTGCTTAATGACTGCAATTATATGCTTAAATGTCAACATTGACTGATTACATGCTAAACAAGTGAATTCATGCACGTTGTATACTACAAAAATATTGCTTTATGCATAAACGAGAGCGTTGCGTCAAAAAAAACTAGTAAACAAACCGGTAAGACACACTGTGTCAACAGAACTGCAGAAAGCAGTCGGACAATAGAATTAAGGCCTAGGTGTAGGTCCGACGACAAAAGTACATTAAAACCCAAGAGTACATGCAAGGGTTTAATATATAGACATTGCGAAAGCAAAAATAAGCAGTAAAAAGCACCCGGAACGCACTTTAAGTGCAGAATTTTGTATAATTCAGCAATAAATCAGCTTTTAACAACATAAATGTCATGCAGAAATTTCGTTTTACTATCCAGAATGCTTCCCCAAGTGTCGGGAATTCACTGTGTCACTAAAACTAATATTAACGACACTTTAAATGCTTATTTAGCACATTAACGGATTAATATCCAACCGAACAACCGGACTTTACCCGGAACATAAAAATATTGTCATGACATTGTTTTTCTTTTTCTGAGCTAGTTAGGGTCCCCGAATACCCTAACACCCGTTACAAAACACTACACACTAGTAACTTAATTTAATGTCCTAATTAACTAACTATATAATTTACCATTTGGTTCAAACCCAACTAAATGCCCACCCCCCCCCCCCATCCGATCGGTCTTCCCCTAGGGAACACACACCCTTGATTTGTTGATTATTTTAATCTAATTGCTTCATATCTAGTGGGCATAGTATCTAATGGTTAATAATGGAAAAGGGGTTATAAGTAAACATGTGAGATAATACTTTCATTTCATAATCACCACTCAAAAGAAATTGCATTCTTTCTCCCTTCTTTGCTTACGGCCGAGAGCATCCACCCACCATCCACCCACTTTCAACTTTGATATTGCTAAATCACATATTTACAAGAGTGTTAGAGTTCCTACAAACAAGCTCGGTGCTTACGGAATCGCAAGGACCTCTCTACGACGCTATTAACTTTTTTTTAGAGTTCTACAAACTTGCAAGTTACTAAAATCATGGTTGAATTTTTAAAAGAAAATGATACGCTAGTTTGTAGGACCTCTCTGGCGAAATATTTCTAGAATTGTAACTTTTGTTTTTGGTTACAAATATATTATTAACTTGTTTTCAGAATATAAACTTCGCCATGATTTTAGTGCAAGGTACCAAATACCGGAGGTGGATTTTCATAAATAAAACTTGTTAAATATATATTTCGAATATATATTTATCGCTTGTGTGATTATGTGATTATTTTGTGAACTAGGTATATATTATTTTTAGAGTAAAAATAATATGACTTGGAAATACTCGTAAGGAGTAAAAATACAAAAAATTACACATGCAACCTATTTAGACAAAATACATAATTCGGGTGCAAAGTGCAAAATACAAAATATTTATATTAAATTTTGAGAAACTAATATAAGTAAAATACATAGTTAAAAATATAAAATATTTCTAACACAACAATACAAATACAAATACAAATACAAAAGAAAGTGACTGTGCTTGTGCGACGCAAGTCTAGTGGCTAACGTTTAATAAAACACGTTTAGGTCACAACACACAATAAGCAAATCCGGTGAAGTTACGACGCAAGGAACGCACAGTTGTGAGTTCATGCTCCCCCTTTTCTTTTAACTGTTTTCAGTTTTATAACTTCGGGGGTGAAATACATGTACAAATATTATTATGTTTACAAATGGTATGATAACAAGAATCACACTTGGTGAGAACGAGAACCAAGTGTGACGAGATATAGGAATACAAGAAACGCACTTGGTGAGGACGAGAACCAAGTATGATGCGTTATGAGAAATGATACGAGAAATCGTGTCACGAATAGGGTACCATAAGCACCATTAATCAACAATATACCTAGACCGCAGAACAAAAGGTTAGATCTAACGGGTGCCGGGCAGCCACACTCTCGGTGAGGGCGAGAATCGAGTAGTGCTTTTGTGTCTCAGAATATACCAATTAAATGCCTAAGGTTTGGTGACTTCCTATGTCGTGTCACATGTTAATGGCTTTGCAACCCATTAACAATCCTGATACTTACAGGAATACTTTACTTACATAAAATTCATACCATACTAAAACTTGATTAATACTTGAAGTACGTGGGGTACTCAAGAAAACATAAGTTATACTTGAGTACGTGGGGTACTCAAGAAAACGGGAATTATACTTGAAGTACGTGGGGTACTCAAGAAAAACCTGAATTATACATGAGTACGTGGTGTACACATGAATACTTGATTTATACATGACACAAACTATGTTTTCATACAAAGTATACAAACGTGAAATACAAAAACTGCATGAATTCACACCAACATTATGTTGACGTTTTTTTTCAAAACTCACATGTATTTCAGGAAACTAGGATGGATGTGCGCGCGGTCTTGCTTATGCTCTTGGATGTCGCTTATGTTTATCTTTGAATAAAGATGTAAACTTTTAAGACAATATTTTATGTTATCTAGCGATGTAAACGCTAAACTTATGTTTTCAAAATATGGTATTTGATGTTTTTACGAGCATATAGCATGTTTACCTTTCATATGCAATGTGAACCTTTCATGATCACACCTCGTGCTTCCGCCGCAGAAAGGGGTGTGACAAAACCAGGTGCATATAAACAGTTATTTAAAGTGACTACAAGGCTAGGGGAACATGAAAAACAAAATGTTCCGGTTGCCAGAATTCGAACTCTTTTTTCATTACCAACTATGAGTTCCAGGTGGCCTTGTTTCAGTTTCTTCCACTTTTCAGGCTCCTGCAAGACATTAACGAGGTGGAGACCACATCCGGTATCAAATACCCATGTGTTGCTAGAAATAGTGAAAAGTTCGATAACATAAATGAGAGTATTTGAAGAAGTGCCAATGTTATTTGCCTTGTTCATCTTTAGTTTGGCTAGATACTGTGGGCAGTTTCCCTTCAAGTGCCCCCTTTGGTTGCATTCAAAGCACTGACGCTCCTAGGAGGGTGTGGTTTTGCAACATGCTTGTTGTTGGTGGCATTTCTGGCAGCAACAACAACTTTTCTCTTGCCTTTGCTCTTATGTTTCCTTTCTTATTATTGGGCTTCTTAACACCACCAGACTTGACCATTAGAACTTGGTTGGTTTTGTGGAATAACTAAGTTTGTTCATCTGGTCAATATATCCTTTCCTCTTTAGCACATGAGTCCTTATACATGATCCTTCCAGAATTTTACAGCTTATGAGTTGTTTCATGGTGTCATATCTGTCACACCCCCAAAATCCACCTGCGGAGTATCACCGCTTGGAGGCGTGGCTGACCAGGATCAAGCCACCAATCATATCGAACAAATGTAAATAGTAATGTATTTCAACCAAACCAATATGAAAGGTGTTCAAAACATAAGTATAATTCAATGTTTAGCGGAAGCATAAAAGTAAACCCAATCATAAGTATAAGTATGAAATGGCATAACGTCTAATCAAGCATTCATGATCCATGTCCACAACGACCGCGCCTCCCGTGCAAGCTCCATAAGTACCTAAGGTCCTGCAAGGCATGTAACAGAGGATCAACAACTAGTTGAGCGAGTTCACAGAAAGTAAATGCGTAATAGTAAGTTCGTATGTAACATGTGGCTCTACTGGACCGATAGTACGTTCTATTGGTGGGGGCTTCCCATGTTGTATATCCACTAGACTATTCGTAACCATAAGTATCCTTCCCAATCCGAGGATAGTAGTAAGTATAATTTTACGTAGGTTTTACGTAAGTGCCCTTCCCAACCGAGGACAGTACGTAGCGAGTACGTAGGTTTAGCGCTGGCGTCCTTCCCAATCCGAGGACGGTAGTACATGGGTTTTACGTAGGTTTAGTGCTGGTGTCCTTCCCAATCCGAGGACGGTACGTAGGCTTTACGTAGAGTTTGGCACAGGCATCCTTCCCAATCCGAGGACCGTGGTAAGTAGTCTAGTGGTGATGTAAGTACAAGTATTCATTCAATCCCATTCCCAACCCACCGGGGAATCCCATGCCTTGGTAAGAGTGTGAACTCACCTTGGTTTGCTCGGTATGCTAAGTATGTGCTCAAAGTAAATCAATCACGTCCTAGATTATTCACGTATGCGAAATCAGTTTACTTACGAGTACAACATGGTAACACCGAGTCAAAGATCATCACGTAGCACATAACACATATTCAAACACATACGGAACATGCAATTCAGTTAACAGCAGTTAATTAGGTCAGTTAAGTTCTAACAGAAACAAACCAAGTTAAAACAGGTTTCCCCACTCGACGAAACACCTTCAGTTTCGTCGAGAGTCCCTTCAGCGAAATAAAGTTCTGTTTCGTCAATTACCCTTGGCGAAACACCCTTCCTGTTTCGCCGTAAATTCTGTTTCGTGAACACATACCAGTTACGCAGCTTATCACAGAAACCCTAACCATCACTAACAGCCGTTATACGCCATCTACCAGCAATTATCGATGTCATAACATAATCATCATCATGGTACTTAATATCTAGCATGAAGCCTAATTCAATAGTGACAGTTTCAATGAGAATATCATCACATAATCATGTCTAGCATGAACCATCGATCCTGTAATCATACGTAACAGTGAATGGTACTTCAAATACACATCGAGTGAAAACACAAAAGTTCTTACACATGTTCAGGGGTGCACATGGTCACTTAGATCACTCATAATTTTCACAATAGTTATCATCATCATTGCTATTAAAGTGACTAACACAAATGGCCGACCACTGCTATTATTTTCATGCCATAATTGGACCAAACTTTTATAGTGGAATTTCAATTCATGCACATGATGCCTACATCTAACACATATATATATAACCGATTATCATGCATAACATCATCATCAACTCATCGCTGGCATTCATATCACATAATCAGAAAATAAACAATCGATTAGAACTAACCGGAAGTATAGACGACGATCAGTTCGGTTACAAACCTCCAATGGATGTTAGGTTGCCGTCACAAAGCCTCTAGGGTTTCGAAAGTTTCTAAAATGTCTGATTCTATACGTGACTTAATATTTATACGTGAAACAGGCTTTTGGGCTTTAGTGGGCTCGGCGAATCAGTTTGGGCCGGCGAAACAGACGGCGAAACAACTCTTGACGAATCAAAACTTGATTCGTCGTGCAGGTAATGGCGAAACAGATTCTTGTTTCGTCGCTATGTGTGATCCGTCGATCCAGTTTGTGTTTCGTCCAAGGTGACGTGTTTCGTCATACACTCAAGTGTTTCTAAATTGTCTAAGTGTTTAAGTGTACAATATACAATCAACACATATGATGCAAAAACAATACATTTTATCATATCACACGAAGTGTACCGTTACAAATCAGACGAGTCAAACAACTAAACAGTCAAAGTCAACGTGCAATAAATGCGAATAAAGAATGTCGGAAACTCGAGTTGTCACATTATCCCCAACTTGAAAGAAATTTCGTCCCGAAATTTAGCATGCGGTTACTGAGGAAGCTAGGTAAGTTGTATCGTTTACTGGTTTTCCTGGGGTGTCACATTATTCCCCCGTTGATTTGGAATTTCGTCCCGAAATTCTGAATTAGTAGCTTCACCCTCAGTAGTGGTTGCACGTTTTCCGAATAATTGGGGATACTTGAGTTCCATTTGATCTTCTCGTTCCCAGGTATACTCTGGGCCGCGGCGGGAGTTCCAACGAACCCGTACAAGAGGGATTCTCGTGTTCTTGAGGACCTTAACATCCCGGTCTGTGATTTCAACAGGTTCCTCGACGAAGTGCAACCGCTCGTCGATAGTGAGTTCCTTCAAGGGAACTATGTGGGTCTCATCTGACGTATACTTCTTCAGATTCGACACGTGAAAGACGTTGTGAACTGCACTGAGTTCAGGTGGTAAGTTCAGTCTGTAGGCCACTTTGCCTATTTTCTCTGTAACTTCGAAAGGTCCGACATAACGCGGATTGAGCTTGCCTCTTTTTCCAAAACGAACCACACCCTTCCAGGGTGAAACTTTAAGTAGCGCTCGATCCCCAACCTGGAATTCGAGTAGTTTCCTGTCTTTATCAGCGTATGCTTTCTGACGGTCACGAGCTGCCGCCATGCGTTGTCGTATTTGAGCAATCTTTTCAGTAGTATCAACTACCATTTCTGGACCTGTGATTTGACTATCTCCCACCTCTGCCCAACAGAGAGGTGACCGGCATTTACGCCCGTACAATGCCTCGAATGGAGCAGCTTTAATGCTGGTGTGGTAGCTGTTATTGTATGAAAATTCCACAAGTGGCAGTTGTTTTTCCCAACCATTGCCAAAGTCAATTACGCACGCCCGAAGCATGTCTTCTAGAGTTTGAATAGTGCGCTCAGACTGCCCATCCGTCTGAGGATGATAAGCTGTGCTCATGTCTAAACGAGAGCCAAAAGATTTATGCATTGCTTGCCACAGTTCTGAAGTAAAACGTGCGTCACGATCAGAGATGATGGAGGTGGGCACCCCGTGCCTCGAGACCACTTCTTTTAAGTAAATGTCTGCTAAGGTAGAGAACTTGTCTGTTTCTTTGATAGCCAAGAAGTGAGCAGACTTTGTGAGTCGATCCACGATCACCCAAATAGTATCGTTTCCGCGCTGAGATCTAGGTAAGCCAGTAACAAAATCCATGGAAATTTGTTCCCATTTCCATTGTGGTATCTCAGGTTGTTGGAGTGGTCCTGACGGTTTCTGATATTCTGCCTTGACTCTCGCACAAGTCAAGCATTTGCTAACGTATGTGGCTATGTGGGCCTTCATGCTAGGCCACCAGTATGTAGTTTTGATATCGTGGTACATTTTATCCGCACCAGGATGTACCGAGTAGCGAGACTTATGAGCTTCATCCATTACTAGGTCACGTAAGTTGCCATAAAGTGGAACCCAAATGCGTCCTGTGACGTAGTAAGCACCATCTTCCTTTTATTCTAAACGTTGTCTTGAGCCACGTAGGGCTTCAGCCCTGACGTTTTCTGGTTTCAATGCTTCTACCTGAGCATTTCGTATCTGGGAAGGAAGACTAGACTGTATGGTGAGTTGTAAAGCTCGCACGCGCTTAGGCGCAGTGTCTTTTCGACTGAGGGCGTCAGCCACAACATTGGCTTTGCCTGGGTGATACCTGATTGAGCATTCGTAGTCATTTAGCAGTTCGACCCATCGTCGTTGTCGCATATTCAATTCCTTCTGTTTGAATATATGCTCGAGGCTTCTGTGGTCAGTGTAGATAGCACATTTGGTACCATACAAATAGTGTCGCCATATCTTAAGTGCAAAAACAACCGCTCCCAGCTCTAAATCATGCGTAGTGTAGTTCCGTTCGTGAATCTTAAGTTGGCGCGAAGCATAAGCAATGACTTTATCCCTTTGCATCAATACACATCCAAGACCTTGGATAGATGCGTCGCAGTAGACTACGAAATCTTCCGTGCCTTCAGGCAATGAGAGGATAGGTGCGCTACAGAGTCTATCCTTTAAGTGTTGGAACGCTGTTTCCTGTGCATTACCCCAACGGTAAACAACACCTTTCTGTGTCAGTAGTGTAAGCGGCTGAGCAATCTTTGAGAAGTCTTTGATGAACCTTCTGTAATAACCCGCCAAACCCAAGAATTGGCGTATTTCTGTTGGTGTGCGAGGTGCCGGCCAGTTCTTGATCGAATCCACCTTGGATGGATCGACATGAATCCCATCCTTGTTTACCACGTGGCCTAAGAAGTGGACTTCACGAAGCCAAAAGTCGCATTTTGAAAACTTAGCGTATAGCTGTTCCGTTCGAAGAAGTTCCAAAATAAGTCGTAAATGCTGCTCATGTTCCTCCCGACTCTTCGAATAGATCAGGATGTCGTCGATGAAAACAATGACGAACTTGTCGAGGTAAGGTTTGCAAACCCTGTTCATAAGATCCATGAAAACCGCAGGCGCGTTCGTTAACCCGAAAGGCATGACCAGAAACTCGTAGTGGCCGTAGCGTGTTCTGAACGCTGTCTTGGAGACGTCCTCATCCCGGACTCTCAGTTGATGATACCCTGACCTTAGATCAATCTTCGAGTAATAGCTCGACCCTTGTAACTGGTCGAATAAATCGTCGATGCGTGGAAGAGGATAACGATTCTTCACAGTCACCTTGTTCAGTTCACGGTAGTCTATACACATGCGGAAGGTACCGTCCTTCTTCTTTACAAATAGTACTGGAGCTCCCCAAGGCGAAGAGCTAGGACGTATGAAACCCTTTTCCAAGAGTTCTTGCAGTTGCTTAGACAGTTCTTCCAGTTCAGTTGGAGCTAAGCGATAAGGTGCTCGAGCTATAGGTGCTGCTCCTGGAGCGAGCTCGATCTGAAATTCGACCTGACGATGAGGCGGTAACCCAGGTAACTCTTCAGGAAACACTTGAGGAAAATCGCGTACTACAGGAATATCCTCCATCTTTTTCTCTTTCTTCGATGTATCAGTAACGAGAGCTAAAACAGCTGTGTGGCCCTTACGCAAACACTTCTGAGCCTTCAAAAAGGAAATGATGCCACTCACGACACCACTCTTGTCGCCTTGAACTTCGAGAGGTTCTTTACCAGAACGGGGAATACGAATGATCTTCTCCTTGCATAGGATCTCTACTTGCTGTTGGGATAACCAATCCATACCGATGACGATGTCGAAACTACTTAGAGTTATAGGAATGAGATCAATAGAGAAAGTCTGACCAGCGAGGATAAGATTACAATCCTGAACTATGTGTGTGGCCTCTAGACTTTTACCGTTGGCTAACTCTACGACATGTTTGGTGTTCAAAAGTGTTGGTGCACGTTTAAGCATTTGGCTAACCTTTAGAGACATATAACTGGTATCCGCACCCGAATCAAATAGTACAGTAACATAAAAGTCGTCAAGAAGAAACTTACCCATGACTACGTTGGGATCATTCCTGGCATCACCCTGCCCAATCACGAATGCTCGTCCCCTAGCGACGTTGTTCCCATCATTGTTGTTTCCCCCGTTGTTGTTCCCATTGCCCTGGTTGTTGTTGTTGTTGTTGTTCTGGTTTCGGTTTAGCTGAGGGCAGTGTCTTTTGTAGTGACCTTCAGCGCCACACTGAAAACATCCCTTATTGCCCTGTTGTTGATTCTGCTGTGCTTGCTGCTGCTGCTGATTTTGATTTACAGGCCGTGGGCTCCTACAATCCTTGGCCTCATGGCCCACCCTGAAACACCTTTGACAACGAACCTTGTTACACTGGCCACTGTGGTGCCTGCTGCAGTTGTTGCACCTTGGGAGGTTCCCTCGATAACCGCCCTGCTTGTGACTACCCGAAGATTGCTGACTAGGGCTCTGATAGTTGTCAGTCTTTCGCTGCTGAACTTGAGACTGAACGGAAGCTGAACCTTTACTGGAATCCCCCTCCCATTTCCTCTTGTTGTCACTGGGAGTAGCAGGAGTAACTGAAGTAGTAGTGGTAGTTGTAGCGTTGATGCGTTTAGGCAACCTGTTCTGCTCCACCGCTTGATCAGTGAGACGGTGAGCCAACTGAACAACCTGCTGGTAGGTGGCATGATTGGCGGAAGTCACATGGCTTTGGATCTCTGGCACCAGACCCTTAAGATAAAGTTCGATACGCTTGTCCACCAAAGTAGGACACAGTAATGCAAGCTCATTCGATCTCTTTGTATACGCCTCAATTTCAGACCCTGTCATCTTGAGGTTGAAGAACTCAACTTCCAGCTTATGTTTGTCATCACGACTGCAGTATTCTTCCTTGATCATCTCTTTGAAATTGTTCCATGGGGTGGCGTTAGCAGCAACCAACCCTAGTATTTGGACCTGTGCTTTCCACCATGTGAGGGCTAAACCCTCGAGAGTACCGGTAGCATATTTCACCCTGCGTGCCTCAGGGCATTCACACATTTCGAACACAGACTCTAGCTTCTCGAACCAGTGGAGAAGGCCTACGGCTCCTTCAGTGCCGCTGAAAGTAGTTGGACGACAGTCCATGAAAGTTTTGAAAGTGCAAACAGGTGGTTGACCTGTTGTGGAAGAATCAGAGTAATGTTAAACACAAGAGTTGGTGTAAGAATGTAGGATCTAAGGATCCTAGCATGAGTTGTAACTGCAGGGTATACCTCCTGCTTGTGCGGCTGCAACCGCCGTAGTAACTCGTTCGTTAATGAGTGCCGTCAACTGGTCCTGAGTCATGTTGATACGTCCAGACATGATCTTCATAGTAAAGATAACGTAACTGAGAGAGGTTCGCGAATAGTGCGATGACAGAAGAGTGTAAGCACACAAGTGTTCTCATGCAATGACAAATAGTGAGCAATGTAATCTAAGCATACCACGAGCAAAGTTCTATGTAATTCTAGCATGTAGGCAATAAACATAAACCTTATTACCTAGGATGTTGAGTCTTGCACGTGGAGCGAAGCGTCGTTGTGGATCGTTGAGCACTGTACTGGTTATAGTCTGGTTTTAATAAAAACGTTTTCCCCATATTAAAACCAAGTTCTCTATAACCAATGGCTCTGATACCAATCTGTCACACCCCCAAAATCCACCTGCGGAGTATCACCGCTTGGAGGCGTGGCTGACCAGGATCAAGCCACCAATCATATCGAACAAATGTAAATAGTAATGTATTTCAACCAAACCAATATGAAAGGTGTTCAAAACATAAGTATAATTCAATGTTTAGCGGAAGCATAAAAGTAAACCCAATCATAAGTATAAGTATGAAATGGCATAACGTCTAATCAAGCATTCATGATCCATGTCCACAACGACCGCGCCTCCCGTGCAAGCTCCATAAGTACCTAAGGTCCTGCAAGGCATGTAACAGAGGATCAACAACTAGTTGAGCGAGTTCACAGAAAGTAAATGCGTAATAGTAAGTTCGTATGTAACATGTGGCTCTACTGGGCCGATAGTACGTTCTATTGGTGGGGGCTTCCCATGTTGTATATCCACTAGACTATTCGTAACCATAAGTATCCTTCCCAATCCGAGGATAGTAGTAAGTATAATTTTACGTAGGTTTTACGTAAGTGCCCTTCCCAACCGAGGACAGTACGTAGCGAGTACGTAGGTTTAGCGCTGGCGTCCTTCCCAATCCGAGGACGGTAGTACGTAGGTTTTACGTAGGTTTAGTGCTGGTGTCCTTCCCAATCCGAGGACGGTATGTAGGCTTTACGTAGAGTTTGGCACAGGCATCCTTCCCAATCCGAGGACCGTGGTAAGTAGTCTAGTGGTGATGTAAGTACAAGTAATCATTCAATCTCATTCCCAACCCACCGGGGAATCCCATGCCTTGGTAAGAGTGTGAACTCACCTTGGTTTGCTCGGTATGCTAAGTAGGTGCTCAAAGTAAATCAATCACGTCCTAGATTATTCACGTATGCGAAATCAGTTTACTTACGAGTACAACATGGTAACACCGAGTCAAAGATCATCACGTAGCACATAACACATATTCAAACACATACGGAACATGCAATTCAGTTAACAGCAGTTAATTAGGTCAGTTAAGTTCTAACAGAAACAAACCAAGTTAAAACAGGTTTCCCCACTCGACGAAACACCTTCAGTTTCGTCGAGAGTCCCTTCAGCGAAATAAAGTTCTGTTTCGTCAATTACCCTTGGCGAAACACCCTTCCTGTTTCGCCGTAAATTCTGTTTCGTGAACACATACCAGTTACGCAGCTTATCACAGAAACCCTAACCATCACTAACAGCCGTTATACGCCATCTACCAGCAATCATCGATGTCATAACATAATCATCATCATGGTACTTAATATCTAGCATGAAGCCTAATTCAATAGTGACAGTTTCAATGAGAATATCATCACATAATCATGTCTAGCATGAACCATCGATCCTGTAATCATACGTAACAGTGAATGGTACTTCAAATACACATCGAGTGAAAACACAAAAGTTCTTACACATGTTCAGGGGTGCACATGGTCACTTAGATCACTCATAATTTTCACAATAGTTATCATCATCATTGCTATTAAAGTGACTAACACAAATGGCCGACCACTGCTATTATTTTCATGCCATAATTGGACCAAACTTTTATAGTGGAATTTCAATTCATGCACATGATGCCTACATCTAACACATATATATATAACCGATTATCATGCATAACATCATCATCAACTCATCGCTGGCATTCATATCACATAATCAGAAAATAAACAATCGATTAGAACTAACCGGAAGTATAGACGACGATCAGTTCGGTTACAAACCTCCAATGGATGTTAGGTTGCCGTCACAAAGCCTCTAGGGTTTCGAAAGTTTCTAAAATGTCTGATTCTATACGTGACTTAATATTTATACGTGAAACAGGCTTTTGGGCTTTAGTGGGCTCGGCGAATCAGTTTGGGCCGGCGAAACAGACGGCGAAACAACTCTTGACGAATCAAAACTTGATTCGTCGTGCAGGTAATGGCGAAACAGATTCTTGTTTCGTCGCTATGTGTGATCCGTCGATCCAGTTTGTGTTTCGTCCAAGGTGACGTGTTTCGTCATACACTCAAGTGTTTCTAAATTGTCTAAGTGTTTAAGTGTACAATATACAATCAACACATATGATGCAAAAACAATACATTTTATCATATCACACGAAGTGTACCGTTACAAATCAGACGAGTCAAACAACTAAACAGTCAAAGTCAACGTGCAATAAATGCGAATAAAGAATGTCGGAAACTCGAGTTGTCACAATATCGCTCCTGTCGGGCTTGTTTCTGGAACATGCCTTTCAGTTGTTGGATCATGTCATAAGCATCCTTATCTTCCATGTTCTTCGGAAGTTCAGGAGACATTGTGGCTTTCATAAGGCAGGCTACCTCAACGGAATCCTCGTTATGTTTCTCCAGTGCCTTGCGAGCAGTAGTAGAATTACTTTCAGGCTCAGCAGGGACTGGGCCATCAAAGATATACAACTTTTTCTTCATATTGAGAACTATTCTCAGATTGTCGTGCCATTCGAGAAAGTTGGTGTTATTCAATTTTTCTTTTCAAATATAAACTTGAAAATGAAGGAGTAGTTTTCATTAGACATTTGTTATATAAGCAAGGTGATTTATTTAGTATTTTCGATGTATATCTCCTTATTTCGTGAAGTGAGACGATAAGGAATGAGAATCCGGTTAGAAGCTCTTTCTAAAGGCAGCTGGGGCATGCAACATTAACAAGAGGTTCAAGCGGACTGACAACGATTGTCAATTGTGAGAAAAGCACAACTCCTGGGGTTTATGAGGCTGCGAGGATAACCTATTGTCCTTGCATTGATACGTTTGGCCTCATCTATGCCACTTTCGTTCTCGCGACAGCTGGGGCACGTAAAAACGAGAAGAAAAGTAATAGTCGTCCTAAAACGGTCATATGTGGAAGGGTCGAATGTGTCGACAAAGCCCTTGCACCTTGGAAGGATACACTAGACACCAAGTGTCATGATGTGGCTCCAACATTGATGGTTCGCATTATGCCCCAAGTGTTACTAGTAGTAGGATGGCATAGACCATTGATTTTAATTTTTACCAAATAGGGTCGTTATAATCGGTTTTAATTTAGATATTAAATTTGCGAGATAACCAAAAGACCATTTCACCTCTCGGGACAATTAGTTTTAGATAACCTATAAAACTAAGTTTGTCGCGACTTGGTATAACCAATTAAAGTTAATAGTGAATACTATTAAGTTTATGAGTTTTAAAGATGTGAGAAAAAACATGTTATAAAACTCTAGTGGTTATAAAAATAAGCAAGTTGCTAGAACTTACTTTTTCCCGATTTCATTTATAAAAAAAATAAAAAAATAAAAAAAAACCTTTTTTTAAGAATGCATTTTGGCATTAGGTTGAAGTGTAATGACATTTATTAAAAGGCAACCATAATAACAAAAATGAATATGTAAATCATATGTGCATGATTGTGATCTTGCTAGAGCCAAGTAGCAAGATCAAACGGGTCACGGTCACAACACACAAAACAACCACAAGGATGGACTTGAGTGCATCTTGTTGTCTTGAGCAACTCCCACTAAATCCAAGACTCCTCTTGCCATCCAGTTTTGCTTCGGGTCTTCGTATCAACAATATTTAACAAGTAAATATAACAAAGACAAAACCCTATCTATTACAACCTTGAACCACAAAATTGGCCAAAACCATAAACTAGTCTATTACAACTTTGAGCCGCAAAGTGGGCCTAAACTATGAACAAAACCAAACATAAACACAACCACAAGATCGGGCCCGATTTACATATTTAACATAACCAAAAGTTTCTTTGGGCAAGTTTTGGTCAACCAAATATTAACAATTAAAAAATATGACCAAAATATATATATATATATATATATATATATATATTGCCCAAAATAAAATAAATAAAAAACTTTAGACTTTTAAAGTTTGTGACTTATTATTTGTGACAACCGTAAAAAATCCAGGTATCCGTACAATTTAATTAACCATGATTAGTGCTTAATGAGTGTGCTGAATTACAAATGACTGCTCTCTGATTACTGCATCATACTTACATGTGCATCACATATTGCATAATGTCACATCATATCTACATACAAACCACATTGACATAAATGATGCACAAAAGCACAGTTAGCGGATAACTTAGAAAAATGCTGACGAGATTCAGTACATAGACAGACAGTGTTTTGAGACCCAGTATGAGCCAGAGACCAAGTTTTACACTAGTATAGTGTGTAGGAAAGTGAGGATCACAAAACTGCTTTACTAGGTGATAGTTTAAGTGCCGGAAAGTGCCTAAAACTCACCCAAAGTGCTTAATTCAGCATATTTCAGCAAAAATCAGCATTTTAACAAGCTAGTTACATGCAAAAATATGACTAAATGGTCCTGAATGCTTTCCTAAGTGTCGGGAATTAAAAGTGTAACAAAAGGGTACATAAAGAACACTAAACGGTATAATTTAGCACTTTAACGAACCGGTATCTAACCGAATAACCGGACACCACCCGAAACATCAAAATCACACTAGAAGCATTGTTTTAATATTTCTGAGCTAGTCATGAGCCCCGAACACCCTAACACACTATATAACACCATAACAACTTAAACACTAACTAAATCCCTTGAAATCTAATTAGATTACTTAACCACCATCACAAACTAACCAAGACCCCCCCCCCCCTCATGTTCACGGCATCAAGGGTGGACCCACCCTTGATCTTCCTTTGATTCATTAAGATTTGATTAAGATATGGTCTTGTACTTAAGAAACATGTTAACCATTGGATAATACTCTAAACTTGGATATAAGGAAGTGATGATGGATTAAACCCTCATTCTCACACCCACTCAACACACACACTTTCTTTCTCCTCTCCCTCTCTTGGTCTCGGCCGAGAACACCCCTCACACCACCACCATTGTCAAGCTTTGATTATCCGATCCAAGTTCATCACAAGGTGCTAGAAGGTGTCTTAAGAAGTGTGGAGCTTGTGGATCTTCAAGGACCTCTTCCAATTGCTTTTATCCATCACATTTGTCACCTCCATCTTCTTGTGTTCTTCCCTAGCCCTTGTGCTAGTAGTAAGCTTCTTGTCACTTGAATTTACTCCATATTTAGTTGGTTAAAAGATGTTATGTAAGATGTTAATCACAAGAACACTAATGAACAAGAAGATGAAACTTTAACATAAGCTTAATAACATAAGAATACATGTTGATTAGTGTTGATTTGCTTCTTGATGATTGATGATTTGTGTTAGTGATGTTAGACATCATATGAAACCTACTAGATTGTGATTTAACACATGATCTAGTAAGTTAAGGTGGTGATCTTGTGAAAGACCAAGATCATCATACTTTATGTTTCTCATGAACTTGAAGAATGAAAATGATTTTATGAATAATGAAACATGTAACATAAATACTAGACATAAACTTGGATGATTTCAAAACTAGTTTTCTCAAGAAACTAAGTTAAGTCACAAGATTTACATAAACATTGTTTTTAAAGAAACTAACCATGTTTCTAGTGGTGAAACAAGTATAAAAATACAGTGTTAACAAGAAAAAATCAAAAGAATGATTTTTGGAAAAATCATCTAGTAAGTTGTAAAAGACTAAACTTTACAAGAATAAGATTTACAAACAAATAACCACTTTTTAAAGGGTAACTAAACCTACTAAGCACACTACCAAGTTACTACAAGTCTTTATGAAAGTTCAAGTTCATGTTGTTATGTAAAAAAGCATTGTTTTGGCACTTGGTAAGTGTAGGTTAAGTTGTTGATTGTTGTGATGATTTTAAAAAGAAAATTATATGCTTTAAAAGCATGGACACCTCCATTTTTAGGGGAAACTATGATAAAAATTTTCTAAAAATATAAACACTTAGAAAAATATTTTCAAACAAGTATTTATAAGTGTATTTTAACCATGGATTTTCTACATAAACTTTGCAATAATTTTTGTTACAAAAATACAAGTATTGGAGGTTGGTTTTTATAAATAAAAATGGATGAATCTATATTTAGAATATATATTTACATTAAAGACATGATGTGTGAAAATTTGTATACTTTGTGTAATAGTTATATTATTTTAGGGTTAAAGTAATATAACTTAACAAAATACCAAAAATTTACAATCCAAAATATTACCAAAATCATAAGGAATAAATGCACAAGTTACACACATAATATTGGAAAAACCAAACAAGAATGTAACTTACAAAATATTTCGGAGAACACATTTATGAGCATATTTTTGGTAAATAATATTTTGGATACATGAGAAATGAAAATATGATTTTTATTATTATTACAAAGTATATCATATTTTCGACAAGAATAAAATATATTATTTTTTAGAAGTAAAAATATATTTTCCTAAAGTTTTTAGAAGATGTATGATTTTTGGGGAAACAAATATATATATATTTTCTTGGATAAACTTGAAATACATTTGGGATAAAATAAGTTTATATATATATTTTCTAAGTTAGACTTAAAAATATATTGTTTTGCGAAAAGAAAAATTAGGAATATTTTTTCTAAGAAATACTTCTTGAAATATATATTTTTTTGAAATATATATTGGATACTTATTAAAGATAATACACGCCAGAATACTTAACAAATACAAGAATACGAATACACATGTATAAGATACCCCCATCCTTGGGAAGGAAATACAAGCATGAATACTTGAGAAGTATTATTACAAAAATATTGTTTAACAAATTATTCCAAAATTAAATATAATTTACAGTTAAGATGATTATTATTTTAACAAGTAATTATAACTTGGAATAATATTGAATACATAAAGAAACGTAACTCGAACACGTTAAAGACAAGGCACGGCCCGTCCGTCTAATAGACGTTAGTACATTGTAGGTAGTCGTGTTTGCTGAAGGGATTTGAGTTACGAGTACCGAAGATGCAAGACTGTGAGTTCATGTCCCCCTTTACTTTTACTGTTTTCAGTTTTATAACTTCGGTGGTGGAATACATGTTACAATTATTACAAACGTTTTATACATGGTATGGTTAGCTAAGGAAGGTTACTGCTTCATCATGTGAGTGGTAGGTACAACACTTAAGGCCATTAATCCTCGTCGTAGGACCGAGGGACATGAGTGATAGATCTATTTGGGTGTAGCGAGCCCACACCCATGAGGACCAGGGTGGCCCATGTGGTGACTATGTCCACATACTAATGCCGTGGCAAAATCCGCTAGGTTTGAGTTTTCCTGCACCATTTCACACATACCATTGGCATTGCAAACCATTGGTGATCTGTTTTTTCCTTATTGCTTCATACCAGGGCTTACATACATACAGACATACTTTAAAGATTATTCATATACACAGACAAACACATGAACTCGCTCAACTTTTGTTGATGTTTTCAAATTACATGTATTTCAGGGAACTAAGTGGATCTGGCAGGTGTATGCATGTTTTTCAAGCTGCATCATGAATAAAAGATGTCATCCAGAGCCATTAGGGTTTAGGAGATGTATCTTAATCCTGGACGAGATACATGGTTCTAAACTCGGGTTTATTTAAAGTCTTTTGTTGAGTATTCATGAACTCTTTAAACATATTGCATGGTTTGTAATTTAAATTCGGAGTCTACGTTTCAGACAATTATGTTGTGGTATTTTCAAGCTTATTTTATGGATAAACATCTAATGTTTTAAATCATATAGTGTTGTTATGATTGTATGCAATGGTATTAAGAAGTCACACCATAATCACGCTTCCACAAAAGTCAGGGTGTGACATTATTCCGGTGAAAAAGCCGGTTTCGATTTGCATGTGGTGAGCATCGACTCAGATACCACTGAAGGATGTCCGAATGGCATAATTTTACTTTTATTTTATGAACCCGGTTCACATACGTATGTGCTTATTTGTTATAAAGATTAGTCAAAACACTTTTGACAATTAAGAGTACATGTATATATATGTTGTTTAAAATAAACTTTAACGAGTGAAGATTATATATACATTTTTAAGCAACGGAAGCGTATGTAGCAAAATAACATGAACACTTTTATACCATGGAACAAGATCACCAACATGCAAACAGGAAATACAACATTAACCATAGGGGGTTTAGATATACCTTCGGTTAGTGAATAACCGGTTGAGACACCGAGGTTCAACGAACAAGTGCTAGTTATACGAACTATCGAAACGCGAGAATAGGTTGGGTAGCGGCGGAGGTGGCCGGCGGCTCTGACGGCGGCGACACCCGGCGGTTCAGGCCGGCGGCGGTCTTGGTCGGCGGTGTGTGTGTGTTATGAGAACTTTGTTCGTTTTTCCAACCCTCAAAATGCAAGACCAACCCTCCTTTAAATAGAGAGTGAAGATCTATACATGTTTGCCAAGTGGCGGACATGCATAGTGCATGTAATGCCATTGGCCGAGATCTAAGTGCGCTACAAGTGGCGATGCAAGAGTGCATGCGCGACAAGTGGCGTAGAAGAGTGCTCTTGTCTCACCTGGTCCATGTACACGTCTCTCAGTTTAATACCCGCGTATCGTTCGTAATTACCAGTTAAATTAGTTAAGTGGATTTTAGTTCGTTGCCCACGGTGTAACTCTTACAGGTCAAGACCCGGTCAGCAACGTTGACTTATCAAACCGGACATAAATATCCAGGCAGCATATAAAATTATTTTTCTATCAGTATCCCATGATGATGTTTACTGTATTAGCCTGCATTATTACCTTATAGACAGTTATATTCCAAAATCTTAATTTGTTACAAAATATTATTGACACAGTTCTTGTTTGATCTTTTAAAAAAATATTATCATTTTTTTTGTCCAAAAACTTCTTAAATTGCAAGTGGTTTTATAAGATATTTAAAATTTCTAAGAGTTTATAAAAAATAAAAAAGAATGAAAGAAAGCCCATAACTAGATTTCCAAACACCTGTTGACAATTATAGTCCAACCTCCAAAAACATAAAATTTAAGAAAACAGAAACATTATACCCAGCCCATACTAATACTAAGGTAAGTAGATCACCTAGGCTAAACCGGTCAGCAATGGTCAGCTTTAAAGAGTTTCAAAATTAGCATTCTCTATGGCGCTAAGCTACTTGTACTTCTTTGGCCACGTGTTAGTATGATTGGTGAGGCCAAATGAAGAACTCGCCCGAAGTTGGCGGCAGTAGCGGCATCGGATTCCCAACAGTCGACAACGAACCGGAGGTTGTGGGGTGGTTGGGCAGGAGGTGATGGAAGAAGTTCTGGTGATGGTATGGTGGTGCGGAGTTTGGATCAAATGGCATTGCGTAAGGAATGGGTGAGGCTGAGGAAATGTTGGCGAAACTGATGCTGCTTCCGTTACTGCCGCTGTTGTATTGTGGCGGCTGGTGATGGTTTGTGATTTGGGCCGGTTTTGGGTCGGACTCTAGAGAGATTTTCAAGCGCTTTGCGGAGCTGCCGATGGGAAGGGAGCTGTTGGAAATAGCTTGGACATCATACCGTTTCATCTCGAAGTTTGTGACTGCGTTCACCCCCCGGAATTTAATTGCTGCTATGTCGTACGCCTCGGCTGCTTCCTCTTCGGTGGCTGCATTATTTGTTAAATGTACGTGATTAATTAGCTTGTTAACAACTGTTGCATTCTATGGTCTCGACTACAGAAAGTTGTAGATTTTACCAAAAGTTCCGAGATACAGATCTTTGTTTCCAGCAACACGGCCAATCCTGGCTTGCCAACGACCTTGTTGATGATGCCTGGTGACACCCCGGTAGATGGATGCTCCCCTTGAGAAACCGCTACTTTTCCTGGAATTTTTTATATAAAAAAAAAAGTTAGAAATTGCCACCCAAAAACTGAAAAGCAACCCTCTCGACCAATAAATGGGTCGAGAGGGGTATTTTCAATCACTAACCAGTCTAAGGGGGGTAGGGGCACAAAGATACGTATTACTCAACTTTCAACTTATTTAACCAATCCATTAGACCCGACCCATGCAATTTGCCACTTATAACAACAGGTTAAGAAAGAAAACAAACCTTCTAAGTGATGCAATGAATTCTTGCTTTGTTGAGTTTTTCATTTCTTCAAGTTCTGTTGCATAGCTTGCAACCTACATCAATACAAATCCAAAAATGTATTATAGTCCCATTATCATAAAATATCAAAAATCCGCTTCAATCAATCAAATGAAACCGAGAGGATAAAGCAATATCTATTTACCGGGAAGTTTGTGGTGGCAGTCGGTCCCCAATATTTAAGAGCAGCCAAATCATAGGACCGTGCCGCCTTATCCTCCTTATCATAGCCGCCTGATAATCCACCAGACACGTTATAATCAATAATACAAAAAAAAAAAAAGAACAATTGACGGGTATAAGTCGAGTCCACTTACCCAAGTACACTGCGAAAAATAACATCAGTGGTCGGAGTAACAGCAATTAGCCATTTACATGCAAAAGAAAGCAAATGTTAGCTTATGTAAGTGGTCCATGATTTGATCACCAAAATACTTTCAGATAAAGCAAAAGCTAAAAGTTAGGAAAGCACTCATTTCGACCGGTACATACATTGATGATATGAACCACACGGTTAAGACCGGGGCTTGGTTTAACACAAAAGGAAAATAAAGCGGTTTTAGTATGGTTTATCTTTATCTCGTATAATGACCTATTCAACTTTTCTTACTAAAGTCACCCAAACAATTTTACAAGCACCAAGGTATGTATTTAGTTTGTTTATAAAAAAACATGTCACTTTCTAGGATGAAAAAGAAACGAAGTTAAAGAAAATTGAAGTAATATTCGTACGGATTTGGTATAATAAACGAAACTAAATACATATTTGGGTGACCTATAACGTAGTTAACAACCGTCACTTGTCAACAAACGTTATAGAAAGTTACCCAATGCAATCCGATGAAAAAAAAAGTTACATGTTTCTTTGATTAAAATTACTAAATTGATATAGTTGTGGACTTTAAAAACGTTTCGAAATGGGAAATGAGAGTTTGACTTGGTCAAACATATAAGACTGAATGAGGAAAAAAGGAAAGTGAAAAGCAAAAGTAAAAGCAAGTAGTGATGAAAAGAAACTACAGTGAAATGCAGACCTACCTACAACATAGTTTGTGTTGTGTGATACTAGATCCAGTTGGAAAGAGAAACAAATTTAACAAACAGGATTTTGTTTATATCTTGTGGACATATTCCTTCCATTTTGGGCAAACACATGACAACAACCATTCACTCCTTTCAAATCACTTTTTATAAAAATCAGTTTTAAATACTCTATAAATATCTGTATTTATCACTTTCAGCATAAATAATAAGAGTAAATTACAAAAATCTTACTTTTATGTATGTCACTTATTGCAAACTGTGTTATTTGTCTTCAATAATCACAGAAAACGTACTCGATGTTTGCAAACCCTTGCAAGTTATGTCCTTAAGCCCTAACTCAGTTAATTTTTGTGATTAAATCTGACCAAATAGACCACATAAGGGTATTTTGATGGTTAAATCTGACCATATGGACCCCATATTAGAGTAAAATGACCAAAATACCCTCATATGGGGTCTATTTGGTCAGATTTAACCATAAAAAATTAACCGAGTTAGAGCTAAAGGACATAACTTGCAAGGGTTTGCAAACATCGAATACGTTTTCTTTAATTATTGAAGATAAATGGCACAATTTGTAATAAGTGCATACATAAAGGACGATTTTTGTAATTTAGTCAAATAATAATTATTAAATCAATATACTTTTACATTATTTTTTAGGAAAAATCACTCACTCGGATTAATTTTGACATATTAAAATCCCAACTTGTAAAACATACACGAAACTAGTATTTTTTTTAAAACAAAAAGCCCAAATACACGTGCCTTTGAAAGTGTTTTAAAACAATGATCTCTTAATTCTTAAATTGGTCAAAATAAGATGTTAAAGTTTCTTCTTTTGATGTCACTTTATCAAACTGTTACAAATTTAAAAGTTAACTAGTCATTATTATTTTAAAAACAATCACAAGTACATGCACATGCACATGAGACAAGTTTATAGACTTTAATATAAAAAATTAGCTTAGTCACTTTTTTGTACACTTTAACAAATTTAAAGAACTTGAACTGAATATACCAAAATTAATGCATAAGCCAACGGAACCCCCTTTCTCCGGCCGGTTATATCTTATACCCGATCAACACTACGCTACGACAATGCACGCGATTGTCACACCTTTATAACTCAGATTGTTGGGGTATGACCACAAACATGTCATCTAGTAAATTACAATTAACTTTATTAACATTTTCTAATTAGAATTTAAAAAAAAAAAAAGATAATAAGTAAGAAGAAATGTTGTTGTACCTTGACGTCCTTTCCTGGCCTGACCCTCTCTCCTACAGCTATTATCCCAAAGATGCGCTTCATATCTTCCAGTCCACCTATGTCTGCAGCAGCACAAATCACTATTTTTTAATACAACATCCTTTTATAAAACACTCAAAACAAATATTTATTTAAAAATTTTAAAAAAATAAAAGACAATGAATAATAATGATACCTAGTAACACCTCTGTAGATCGAAGTCCTCTGCCCAAAAGTATCAGCAATCTTCTTACAACTATTCTGACCACCAGAATCAACGGCCACGATCGCCTTTTCATCTCCGCCGGCGGCGGTGGTAGTAGTAGCCGTAGCAGTGGTGGTTGTGATTCCCAACGACAAAGCATTCATTGACCGTTGACCGTAACCCAACTCGGTCGACTCGGAGAACTGAGTCGCCGAGTCGTCCACCTCGGAGCCGGAGTTGGTCTGAAACCCAGCGGTTGTAATCGCTTTAAGGTCTTGTTGATCGGTGTAGTAGACGGGACTAGTTCCGTCGTAGATGTGAGTCAATGAGGAAGAGTCCTGTGTTTCGGTTTCCGAGTAACGAAACGGGTTGGATGCCATGTCGCCGCCTAGAAAATCTTCTAGCTTAGGAGCTTGGTGGTTGTTGATGTCGGAATCCACAAAACTTCCCACTCCTTCTTGGTTGTCTTTTCCGGTGTTAGTCCAACCTGCACCACAAAACATATATTAATTACTCTAAATTTGTACATCCACTTTTGTTTCTGCTCCGTATTCAAGTGCATAAAATTTTGCTGCACCTGAATCCGGACTGACCACCATTCCGGACTCAGGTGCAGCCTATTCTACAAATTTTGTAGGATGTGAATCCGGCCGGATTCAAATAAAAGATAACAAAATAATAACGGATTTTGTAGGGAGTGAATCCGGCCGGATTCAGACAAAAGATAACAAAAAAATAACAGATTTGAAAAACAAAATGTGGTACTACCATTGGAGTAGAAATTATCGTTGAAGAAATACTGGTTCGGCTGCGAAGTGAACATCTCCATGGGTGACAAAGAAAACGAAAGCCAGTTATTTTCTCTCGCCATTAGTGATGAACAAGAAGATGACAAAGGGTTCAGAAACAAATCAAGCAACCATTCTTAAGGAGTGAAAAAGTAATTGTTTTTAGGCTGAAATGTGTGATTTTGAAGTAAGGGGATGAAGAATGGGGCACATGCAGATAAGAAAGTAGGAGGGAAAGTGAGTTTTGAGATGGTAAAAAGTTGAGGAGGAAGAAGAAGAAAAGGGGGGTGGGTGTAGGGGTAAGGGGGGGTATATAGTGGCAGGTTTCATGGTCGCACCGGCGTAAATTCAGTGGGAAATTCACACTTCTCTATATGTATTCTCTTTCTGACCATAAGCATAACATAATAATAATTGTTTAATAATTATACTCTATACCGCTCTACTCTTTCAAATGGGGTTTTCTAATGGCACACCCCTATCTATCCGCACATTTTTTCTATTCAATACGCATCGTATAGGCCTATACGATGCGTATTGAAATAAAATAAAAGACATGGCAGACTGACAGGTACATGTTATGTCTGGTGGCGGGGTTGATACGCATCGTATAGGCATATACAATACGTATCAAGGCACTGGTTTTTTGAAGTTTATTTTTTGTTGTGTTATGTCGAATGCGAACCCGAGAAACGAAAGAGATTTCGAGCAGTTAGTCGATGACATGATAGATAAAGATCTTGACATGATCATATCTATTTTCAAGTATTAGACTAGATAGTTCAAGATGAAATATATTAAAACCAACCAAGCCCACCAGTCTACAATGTGTTATGGTTAGATTTTTCAAGTCTGCACAGTGGGAGAAAATACTAGCACCCCTGTCAATATCTATACTATATTATAATGCATGAGAGATGGGTATTTTAAGATACCAAAAAAATAAGAATTTTCCCCCCCTTTATTTATAGAAAGACCCTTAAAACGAGGGTAGTTTAGTCTTTTAAACTCTATTTATTTTTTAGTCCCAAACTTTTTACACTTAAATCCCTGATATTTTAACAAAGTTATAGATAATTAGTTACAATTCACCCCTCCACAACAAACTTATAATTTTTTTACTTAGGGTGAGAGGGGAGTCCCCTCTCTTACGCACAACCAATCAGCACGCGCCACGTCAACTCCCATCTTAACTCCCCTCACACCCTCAATTTGATGGCGGCACTCCCCTCTTAGGGGACTTGCTTTTTTTATTCAAAAAGAAAAAAAAAGGAAAATGTTTAGATTGGTTGGAAAGAGGGTGACCCACCATCTCCCTCCCTCCTTCATGAGGTAACCTCTCACCGCTCCCCCTCCCCCTCCCCGCGTTGATGGCGGCGGTGTTCCCGCTAGGGGACTTGGGTCACCGCATGCCTCACCGCATGGTTGTAACACCCTTAAATTTTTTTCACTTGAATTTAATAATATTACATACCATTTTATATAAAAGATGTCTAAAGTTACGACATAGTTTCCATAAGTGAGATTCAAAAGTATCAAGCCCTTAGTCAACTATAGACTAATTGACACATTCAAAAGTTTCAAAACAAATTGTTTACAATCCATAAACATTGTCTATTAAAAGTTGAGATATTGCGGAAGTATTCAAAATGAGTGTTCGGTTCTTCAACATTAACTTGATCGCCATCCGGATAGTTCCCAAATTACCTAAGGTCAAAACCACCAAAAATATTAGTTTTGACAACAATTTGTATAGTACAAACAAGTCCTAGCATCAAAGTATAAGAAAAACAAACATTTTTCAGAAGTTACCCTGCCGCGCGTCGCGGCAGGTTTCGTTAAATATTTCGCGTGGCGCGGCGGCTCCCGCGTGTCGCGGAGTGTCTCGGTGATCCTGTCGCGTGGCGTGGCAGGAACGGTTTTCCAGCAGGTTGTGTTTTGTGAGCTGCATTTTCTGCCACCTCCGGAAAACCCAGTTTTAAACTTCGTTTGGCCATAACTTTTGACTCGTAAGTCCGTTTTAAGTGATTTTTCTTCCTATATGTCTGTAATTTAATTACCGACATAACTATTATAAATTCGATACCGAAAATTTAACTTACGGACCGAACAACTAAATGTCGCTATGCATTTGATCAACCCATTATAACTCTATTTATTTTGTTACCATTTAACTAGAAAACCTAAGGCGCTTATTACCCAACTTCCAGGGCTTATTATCACCGGCATTTCATTACCAAATCTATGGCTTCGTGCTCTCGTGATCATTTTCGCCATCTCTATCTACTTACAAAGTTATTACTACAATGTAACATTATTCAACCCGTTTGGTCCATCTTTGGATAATCCTCCATATTGATGGCTACCAAACGTCTACCAACCAAATCTTAACCTACGAATTTAAGTAACATACATGATCGCTACATCCAACATAATTTTTATCAACAACGCATAGTTTAACAACAATTTATTCAAATGTAACGGTTCAAGTTACATACCTTCAAAGTGGGCCTTTCAAACGTGGTTCGCCGCCCGCTTGTCCGTTTAACGCTCCTGCGCCCTTTCCTATAGAGTTCATTTATGACAATGTTTAGAACTCTCTTTAAACCACATATCGCATAATGCACCGAAACATCATAATTATGCGTTTAAACTTTTAATTTCAGTTTTAGGCCTTCTTAGAGGCATTTCAACAAACACTTTAAGGGCAGATTTTTCATGATTAAACATCAAATCTCTAGTTTATCACTTAACCCCAATTTTACAACATTCAATCATTTTACATGAGTATTAGCTTCTAAAATTCTGAAATCACTTCAATTTTGTCAATTTACACTAGATCAACACTCTATTTCCTAGTGTTTATCAAATTACACATAACCCATTAATTACCTACAAATGTGTTCATAGGTTTCACTAAAATTTCACATGATTTCAACTTGTAATCGTCTAGGGTTTGTCCCTAAACACTATAGTTGTTCCTAAATCATCATAAGGCACACATGCAACCAAAATCTCATATTCTCCCAATTTCATGAGAATTTCAAGTTGAGAGTTTTCATTAAATTTTACATACCTTGTAATCCTCTTGTGATGAGGATCAATAATCTATGCTTGATTTTCGTTTTGGACCAGATTTGCACTTCCAATTTGAGAGTTTAAGTAAGTTTCTAGGGTTTGAGAGTGGGGTGTCGCCCCCTTGCTTGCTCTGATCGACCAGACCCCCAAAATAGGGTGTTTGGTTTGTTTTTATTTGTTTAATTAAAATCAAACTTCAATTTTTAATAACTTAAGCCCCTCCACTTTGATCAACATGTAATTTGGTTACTTTTTAATCCTACTATAAGTTATTTCTAGACTATTAACTAACTAGGTTAAAATTCCTAGTTAGTAAATTCTCATTTATTTATACTTTATATTTCTAATATAAAGTTTTATATTTTCGGGGTGTTACAAGTCCACCCCCCTTAAAAGGGTTTCGTCCCCGAAACCAAAGTACGTACCAAATAATGTAGGGTGGAGACGTCGCATCTCCTCTTCGGACTCCCACGTAGTGTCCGAACCTTTCATATGCTCCCATTTGACCTTGACTTGATTAATCACCTTGTTCCTCAAACTTTTCTCTTTACGATCTAAAATCGCAATTGGTTTTACTACATAGTTGAGGCTGTTATCCACCTCGATATCATTGTAGTGGATACGAGCAGTTTCGTCGGCCAAACATTTTCGGAGATGTGACACGTGGAATGTGCTATGAATCCCACTCAACTCCTCGGGTAATTCGAGACGATAAGCTACTTTACCAACCCGTTCAGTGATCCTGAATGGCCCAATAAATCTCGGGCTTAGTTTCCCCCTTTTTCTGAATCTAATTATGCCCTTCCATGGGGAAACTTTTAGCATAACCATGTCGCCAACTTGAAATTCAATTGGCCTATTCCTTTTATCCGCATACGCCTTTTTCCTGTCTTGAGCCGCTTTCAAGTGTGCCCGAACCATGTCGATTTTCTCATTCGTAGTTTGGATTATATCAGTAGGTGCTAGCCCTCGTGGGCCCACTTCTCCCTAACATACCGGAGTTCGACATTTTTTGCCATATAACAGTTCATACGGAGCCATCTTAATGCTCGCGTGATAGCTATTGTTATATGAAAATTTGACCAAGGGTAGATAGACATCCCAACTACCCCTGAAGTCAATACTGCAAGCCCGCAGCATATCTCCCAACGTTTGTATTGTTCTTTCACTCTGCCCATCCGTTTGTGGATGGTAAGCAGTGCTAATGAACAATTTAGTTCCCATTTGTTCTTGAAATTCACGCCAAAAATTCGAAGTAAACCGAGTATCTCTGTCTGACACAATGGATATCGGTACCCCATGCCGTGCTATGATTTCATTGGTGTACACCTCCGACATCTTTTCGGATGTATAAGTCTCATGAATTGGAATGAAGTGAGCGCTTTTTGTCAGTCTATCTACAACTACCCATATAGCATCAAACCCGCGGTTAGTTTTGGGCAATTTGGTCAACAAATCCATTGTGATTTGTTCCCATTTCCAAACCGGAATTTCCAACGGTTGAAGTCTACCATATGGTTTTTGGTGCTCCGCCTTGACTTGTAAACATGTTAAGCATTTTTTTACGTTCTTCACCACATCTCTTTTCATCCCGGGCCACCAATAGTTTTGATTTAAATCATTGTACATTTTGGTCGCTCCCGGATGAATTGAATATCGGGATTTATGAGCTTCATCAAGTAGAAGCGCCTTCACTCCACAAGTATTTGGAACCCATATCCTCCCGAATCGAGTCTTCAACCCGTTATTCCCATCCGTCAAATCTTTCAACTGACCGATTATTCTTTCCTTCTTCCAATTCTCCTCTTTTATTGCTTCTAATTGCGCCTCTCGAATACGTTCAAGTATACCCGAGGTCACCACTAGCTGCATCGACCTTACTCGTATTGGGATATAGTCCGCTTTTCTGCTCAGAGCATCCGCTACCACATTTGCCTTCCCGGGGTGGTAATGTATTTCACAGTCGAAATCTTTCACCGTTTCTAACCATCGCCTTTGTCGCATATTTAACTCCTTCTGATCGAAGAAGTATTTTAAGCTCTTGTGATCGGTGAATATGGTGCACTTTACCCCATATAGGTAGTGCCTCCATATTTTTAAGGCAAATACCACCGCAGCCAACTCAAGATCGTGTGTGGGATATTTCTTCTCGTGTATCTTCAATTGTCTCGAGGCATAAGCTATAACTTTGCCCCATTGCATCAAGACGCATCCGAGCCCCGATAGTGAAGCATCCGAATAAACCACCATATCTTCGACTCCGTCCGGCAATGTCAGTACCGGAGCTTGAGTTAACTTTTCCTTTAGCGTTTGAAACGCTTTTTCTTGATCGACACCCCAAATGAACTTTTCTTTCTTTTGGGTTAGCTTTGTTAGCGGTGACACAATCTTGGAGAAATCTTGAATGAATCTCCTGTAGTATCCCGCAAGCCCCAAAAAGCTTCTAATTTCCGAAGGGTTCTTCGGGGGATTCCATTTTGACACAGCCTCTATCTTTGACGGATCCACCAATACTCCGTCGGCACTTATGACGTGGCCAAGAAATTGTACCTCTCGTAACCAAAAGGTACACTTAGAGAATTTCGCATACAGCCTTTCTCGTCTCAGTGTCTCTAACACTTCTTGCAAGTGGTGTGCGTGTTCAGCTTCACTTTTTTAATACACCAAGATATCATCGATAAACACGATGACCGACTTACCCAACATTGGCTTGCAAACCTGGTTCATGAGGTCCATGAAAGCCACGGGTGCATTTGTTAGCCCAAATGACATCATGAGGAATTCGTAATGTCCGTATCTCGTGCGGAAAGCCGTCTTAGGCACATCTTCTTCCTTGACCTTTAGTTGGTGATACCCAGATCTAAGGTCAATTTTTGAAAACCAGTTTGCACCTTGTAATTGGTCGAATAAATCATCTATCCTCGAAAGCGGGTATCGGTTCTTTACCGTGAGTTTGCTTAACTCCCGGTAATCGATACACATGCGCATGCTCCCGTCTTTCTTTCTCACGAACAATACCGGTGCGCCCCAAGGAGACACACTCGGCCTTATGAATCCCTTGTCAAGCAGGTCTTGAATTTGGGACATCAACTCTTGTAATTCCGACAGTGCGAGTCGGTACGGGGCGTTTGCTACGGGTTTTGCGCCCGGAATCAATTCGATCCCGAACTCTACTTCCCGTTCAGGCGGTATCCCCGGTAAATCCTCCGGAAACACATCTCCATAATCTCGTACTACCGGTAGATCTTCAATCTTCCGTGATTCTTTCTCGGGCTCATTTGCGTATATCATGAACGCCTTGCATCCTCGCTTCATAAGCTTGTGAGCTTTCAACATTGAGAACACTATGGGGTTACCTCCTTTTTCGCCATAAATGGTAACGTGTTTCCCGCTTGGAGATGTTAGTTTTATCTCTTTACGAAAACACACGACTTTTGCATGGTGCTGGGCTAGCCAATCCATCCCAACGACTACTTGGAATTCCCCCATTGACATCGGGATTAGGTCTATCAAGTATTCCTCATCGTCGATGCTTAATTTGCAGCCTCGACAAACATCACAAACTATAAAACTTTTGTTGTCCCCTATTTCAACTTCTAAGGGCACAGGTAATTTCGTCAATACAAATGAAGGATGTCGAATAAATCCATGCGAAATGAAGGATTTATTCGCACCCGTATCAAACAATACACGTGCTGGAATTGAGTTAATTGTGAATATACCTGAAACTACATCGGGTTCTGTCTTTTCTTCAGCCGCGGTAAGTTGGAAGGACCTAGCCTTCGCTTTAGGAGCTTCTGTTGGAGATTCTTTAACATCTCTCTTTCCAACTAAGTCCGGACATTCGGACTTTTTGTGGCCGGGTTGATAACATTTGTAGCAAACGGAGACTTTTCCCGGGCATAACGAGGCCGTGTGCCCCGTCTTATTACATATGGGGCATGGCTTGTCTTTGAATCGACATTCTCCTTTGTGTCCTTTCCCGCACACTTTACAACTTGGCGACCCACCTTTAGCATCCACCTTCTTTCCCGATTCTCCACTTCGGGCTTTCTTTGTAGGGCTTGGATTCACATCATGTGCCCTTCGCTCACCTCTTTCAACTTGTTTCTTCAACTCGATTTCCCGTTCCCGAGCAACGTTAATGATTTCGGTAAGGGTCTCGTATTTTGAAGGAGTCATAAACTCCCTATATTCAGCGCTCAACATATTGTAGTAGTAGTATATTTTATGTTCTTCGTTCGTCACCAATTCACTACTAAACTTCATCTTATCCATAAACATCGCCGTGATCTTGTCTATGGTTTCACCCTTATGCCTAAGTTGCATGAACTCTTCCTTGATTTTGTTAATGACCGCTTTGGGACTATGATGTTTAAGAAATGGTGTCTTAAACTCTTCCCATGTCATGGTCCTTGCCGCTTCGGCCCCTATTTCATTCTTTTTGTTATCCCACAAATCCTTGGCTTGTCCTCTTAACTGACCCGTTCCGTAAGCAACGAAATCGCTTTCGTCGCAATGGGTCCTTTCAAACACCCCTTCAATGTCGCCCAACCATCTTTGGCAAATTATCGGGTCGACTTCCCCGTTATAGATTGGCGGTTTACACGCCATGAATTCCTTATATGAGCACCCTTTACGTACTCCAGTTTTGTCTTTCATAAGGTTGACCGTATCCTCCAACCTTTTAACTCGTTCTTCTACGAGTGACAACACCGTACCTTGAATCTTATCTATAAACCAGGATAGACTGCTTTCAATTGCCTTTCCTACTTCCTCGGCAATTATTTCTTTCATTTGTTCGGTGCTTGTCGGCACCGGATCATTATTGCTCCCTTTCGGCATCTTGAAACTGAAATGTTTACATCAAACGTTAAACATTTCATTCATGACATTGCTTTGTTTGTTTCGGTTTAGCCAAGTTCCTAACTTGCTTTAACCGTTCACATTTAATGCACTTTCCGGGTTTGAGTGTGTTAACACGCTCTTCCCATGCATAACAATTCGTTTCTCATTCCTTACATAAGACATAATCTACTAACATAATGAGTTAATTCTTACCGGACGATCGATCAAGCTTGAACCGAACACTTTGTTGACAACCTTAAGCTCTGATTACCAACTTGTAACACCCTTAAATTTTTTTCACTTGAATTTAATAATATTACATACCATTTTATATAAAAGATGTCTAAAGTTACGACATAGTTTCCATAAGTGAGATTCAAAAGTATCAAGCCCTTAGTCAACTATAGACTAATTGACACATTCAAAAGTTTCAAAACAAATTGTTTACAATCCATAAACATTGTCTATTAAAAGTTGAGATATTGCGGAAGCATTCAAAATGAGTGTTCGGTTCTTCAACATTAACTTGATCGCCATCCGGATAGTTCCCAAATTACCTAAGGTCAAAACCACCCAAAATATTAGTTTTGACAACAATTTGTATAGTACAAACAAGTCCTAGCATCAAAGTATAAGAAAAACAAACATTTTTCAGAAGTTACCCTGCCGCGTGTTGCGGCAGGTTTCGTTAAATATTTCGCGTGGCGCGGCAGCTCCCGCGTGTCGCGGAGTGTCTCGGTGATCCTGTCGCGTGGTGCGGCAGGAACGGTTTTCCAGCAGGTTGTGTTTTGTGAGCTGCATTTTTTGCCAGCTCCGGAAAACCCAGTTTTAAACTTCGTTTGGCCATAACTTTTGACTCGTAAGTCCGTTTTAAGTGATTTTTCTTCCTATATGTCTGTAATTTAATTACCGACATAACTATTATAAATTTGATACCGAAAATTTAACTTACGGACCGAACAACTAAATGTCGCTATGCATTTGATCAACCCATTATAACTCTATTTATTTTGTTACCATTTAACTAGAAAACCTAAGGCGCTTATTACCCAACTTCCGGGGCTTATTATCACCGGCATGTCATTACCAAATCTATGGCTTCGTGCTCTCGTGATCATTTTCGTCATCTCTATCTACTTACAAAGTTATTACTACAATGTAACATTATTCAACCTGTTTGGTCCATCTTTGGATAATCCTCCATATTGATGGCTACCAAACGTCTACCAACCAAATCTTAACCTACGAATTTAAGTAACATACATGATTGCTACATCCAACATAATTTTTATCAACAACGCATAGTTTAACAACAATTTATTCAAATGTAACGGTTCAAGTTACATACCTTCAAAGTGGGCCTTTCAAACGTGGTTCGCCGCCCGCTTGTCCGTTTAACGCTCCTGCGCCCTTTCCTATAGAGTTCATTTATGACAATGTTTAGAACTCTCTTTAAACCACATATCGCATAATGCACCGAAACATCATAATTATGCGTTTAAACTTTTAATTTCAGTTTTAGGCCTTCTTAGAGGCATTTCAACAAACACTTTAAGGGCAGATTTTTCATGATTAAACATCAAATCTCTAGTTTATCACTTAACCCCAATTTTACAACATTCAATCATTTTACATGAGTATTAGCTTCCAAAATTCTGAAATCACTTCAATTTTGTCAATTTACACTAGATCAACACTCTATTTCCTAGTGTTTATCAAATTACACATAACCCATTAATTACCTACAAATGTGTTCATAGGTTTCACTAAAATTTCACATGATTTCAACTTGTAATTGTCTAGGGTTTGTCCCTAAACACTATAGTTGTTCCTAAATCATCATAAGGCACACATGCAACCAAAATCTCAGATTCTCCCAATTTCATGAGAATTTCAAGTTGAGAGTTTTCATTAAATTTTACATACCTTGTAATCCTCTTGTGATGAGGATCAATAATCTATGCTTGATTTTCGTTTTGGACCAGATTTGCACCTCCAATTTGAGAGTTTAAGTAAGTTTCTAGGGTTTGAGAGTGGGGTGTCGCCCCCTTGCTTGCTCTGATCGACCAGACCCCCAAAATGGGGTGTATGGTTTGTTTTTATTTGTTTAATTAAAATCAAACTTCAATTTTAACAACTTAAGCCCCTCCACTTTGATCAACATGTAATTTGGTTGCTTTTTAATCCTACTATAAGTTATTTCTAGACTATTAACTAACTAGGTTAAAATTCCTAGTTAGTAAATTCTCATTTATTTATACTTTATATTTCTAATATAAAGTTTTATATTTTCGGGGTGTTACAATGGTGCCCCGTTCACCCTTATTCTTGACATATTTTATGAACTATACTGTTTAAAAAAATCCAAAGATAGCATGACGACCTACACATTTTTATCGACGTTTCGGTAGTTGTCTTGTTCAATATCGACGCACGGATTAAAAGGTACAAGTCGATAATGCTTTAATGTACAAGTAATTAATACTTGTGATCTAATGCGCCTAATCTACAAAGATAGGCTCCATCTATGCAAACAAAACAAAAAGAATTAAAGGTACCGTAACATAAAATGAAGATATTGTGTGTCACATTTTATTTTATTAAAACTGCTTAATATCTATACTTAGATATATCTTATAAAAACTTAAAACTAACCACAACAAACTTCCTAAATAAAGGGGTGACAAATCTAAAATTAAACACTAATGCACTTCTATAGTTACTACTATAAATACATAGCAGGACACTCATATATCTATTGCTAAACAAAGTTAAAAAATGGATCCAGTTCTGAATTCAATTGTTGCAAAAAATCAAACATGCGAGATTGAAAATTCTAAAGTTAGTTCTGTTATATCGCAGTAGTGAATAATTGTTTTCTTTTATTTATTTTATGTGAATGTTAACTTATTTGATTTTTCAGATTCAATTGCATGATAAACATGTCAATTTAAACAAACCAGTTGTCGAACAAGCTTCTAAGGTATTGATTTTACTGGTTTTTAAGTATTATTTTTGCGTATATATTTCATATTAACATGTTCGTTATCTATACTATATTATAATGCATGAGGGAGTGGTATTTTAAGATACCCAAAAAATAAGACCTTCTTCCCTCTTTATTTATAAAAACACCCCTAAAATGAGGGTAACTTGGTCTTTTGAACACTAATTATATTTTAGTCCCTCATAACAAAATCATGGCTAATTAGTTACATTTATCCCTTTCCACAATAAACTGATAATTATTTTACATATTCTTGTCATATTTTATAAACTATAATGTTCTAAAATATCCAAAGGTATCGTGATGACCTACTCATTTTTGTCGACATTTCGATAGTTGTCTTGGTCAGTATTGTTGTGCGGATTAAAATGTACAAGTAAATGATGCATTAGTGTACAAGTGAGTAAAACAATGTATCCTATCACATTTCAAATGCTCAAGACTCTCTACGTTGTTGTCATTAGTATTAGTTTAATAATATTCTAACTCTTTTCACTCTGCTTTTCGTTTGATTAAGATTCTTCACCAATTTGTTCCGGCGACTAGATTAAATTTCGAAACCTTGCACATACGGGTTTGATATGAGCTGTGTTCGTATTCTGTATGTTTGTGTATTTACTTGGTTGGGTGCACACACTTACATGGATTAGCAGGTAGTAACTTGACATCAAACAAGCTTACTTGTTTTATCTAATTAGTTGTATTAAAAAACTTTATATAATACCATATTCAACAAAATAAAATTTTAGTTTTCATAAAAAAAGTTATAAGAATGTTTTTAGAAGCATTTTCGTTTTCATAAAACCTTTTTTTTATTTATAAAAACGTTTTTTTTAGTTTGGTAAATAAGTTTTCCTCCAACAAACTTTTAGGAAAAAGCTCCATAATCTAAACATAATACATATTCAAAAACTGAATACCAGATTCTGTTGCATTTTTTTAGGGATTATAAGTACAAAAATACTCTTATAGATAATATTAGTTAGTTGAAAAAAACTACAAGTTATTCAATTCGTTGATTTATAGGTTATATATATAGTATACTTCATTAATCTTTTTCACTTTAAGAAATTTCTTGTTCTTTAAAATTTTTGGTTTACAGGTATTTCAATTTTATATTGTGTATAACTTTGATTGATTCTTCTATGTTCACGCTTAATATTCATCTTATTTATTATTCAGTGGTTTTGAAGCTTCAATATTCATCCTTTTATATCTTTACACATGTATGTATGTTTCTAAAACATGATATATTGTTTGTTTTTTTATATTATGTTTAACTGTGAACGTTGTTTTTTATCCTATATTATTCATAACGGTAACATGATATAAATATGTAACTAAAATACTTAACATTTTTTAGTTCCACAAATTACTCCAGCTACTACTGATGTATCAGTTAAAGAGGAGAACAAAGAAGAAACTCATCATCAATAATCAAATAGTCATAGATACAAGAAATTCCGATGGACGTTGATCTCGATGATGACAAATGGTGGTGTGACAATATAGATGACATGCTTGAGATGTTTAAGTCGTATGATTACTAAACTGATCTTATCATGATGCAAAGTACTTTACACTTGAGCTTTTAATTTTCAACTTTTATATTTAAGACTTATATTTCCTTATTCGTATACTACTTTATATAACTTGTATTTATGTTTAAGACTTATTTTTTTATTCGTTTGTTACTTTATTGCGTCAATGGTTTCTTCAAGTACTTGATAATATAAATTCTAAATTTAATAATTACTAGACATGTGTAATACTTATGACATATATCCACCACAATAATGTTACTATAATTATTATACGAATAAGAAAACTACCAGAAACGAGTGCCGCAATGCAAAGTGTCACCCCCGCCGCTAGGGATGGCAATCAAACCCGAACCCGCTGGGTAAACCCGAAACCCGAAACATTTGGGACGGGTTTGGGGTCGGTTAATCGGGTTTGGGACGGGTTTGGGAATAGTTTTTATTTTTTTCGCGGGTTTGGGATTTAGTGATATACCCGTTTATCCGACCCAATTACTCGATAAAGTGTACCCGTTTACCCGATTGTATACCCGATATAATTTCTTTTATATTATTAAATGTGTATATATATGATACATCCATTTTTACACATATAGGTATTCTATTTCGTATACATTGTAGTTATTTGATATATATTTTTATAATGACAATACAAAATGTAACCAGTTAGTAGTTACCCGATAGATGCCCAATGGGTTTTGAGATGAATATACCCAACGAGTAATCTTTTTAAATTAACGGGTTTACCCCAAACCCGTGGGTATACCCGATACCTGATGGGTATTTACCCGCTAGAAACCCGACGGGTTTGGGACAAGCTTATCTAACCGGGTTTAGGTTTGGGATTTACCTAAACCCGACCCATTGCCATCCCTACCCGCCGCATCGCGCGGGCACCATACTAGTTATCATAATGCAATGAGACATAACTGAGATTTAAGTGGCATGTTAAAACGGAACATAATCCCAGATTGTCTAAAGAAAAGCTTTTATCATGTGTCATGTGGTAAACAACTACCAAGGGGATATTCAGATCTCTATTCGGTCATCTTTCCGAGCTTTTACACACGAATATGTGGTTCCCAATTTGCGAAACATAATCCCAGATTGTCTAAAAAAATGCTTTTATCATGTGTCACAGATCCGGCAATAGGGCCCACGGATCTTCAAGCCCACTAGTCTACAATGTGTTATGGTTAGATTCTTCAAGTTTGCACAGTGGGAGAAAAGACCTGCATCCTTGTCGTGTCGTATTTTCTCCTTTTCTAACTCTCGAAGAATCTCGTAACGTATTCTCTGTTTCTTTAAATCGTCTGTAAAATTATGTTTCTCTAATATGACACATGATAAAAGCGCTTCTCTAGACAATCTAGAATTATGTTCCGTTTTATGACAGATGATAAAATCACTTCTCTAGACAACAGGTGCAACTTTATGGCACGCTTACCTTAATCACATTTTCCATGGAGTCACATATCCGACAATAGGGCCCACGGATCTTATGCCCACCCGAGACCGACCTCTGGATCACACGTGGGAGAAAAGACCAACACCCTTGTCGTTCCGTATTTTCTCCTTTTCTAATTCTCGAAGAATCTCGTAACGTATTCTCTGTTTCTCTAAATCGTCTGTAAAATTATAAAAAAAATAAACTATGCGGGCTTTCCATCCATATATTCCGTCCAACATATAACACATGATAAAAGCGCTTCTCTAGGCAATCTGGGATTATGTTCCGTTTTATTCAGTCGTGAGGTGGTCAAACCTTTCTAAAAGTAGAAAAAAAATAAAACATTAACAAGTAACAAAGATTGAAGAACAAAAGAAGAAAGTGTTCCTCTTTTTTACCAAGCATGTCATCTGAAACAATTAACAGGACATTGTTAACACGGGAATTCTATTGGAACACCTGATCAAGAGAAACTTTTTCGTGCTAACTGCCGATACCTCATCCTTCTTATCTTGCTATTAAACGAGGTATAATAGCTAATAAAATATGTTTAACTTTTGAAGTCTGTATATTCTCTAACTTTTGAAGGTTCTTTATATGCTTCTTTCCTGATGCATGTCTGTGTTGAACAGTTTCTCCGTCGCTAATTTCTCCATTCACCGTGAAATCGAACAGTTTCTTAATAGATTCCGTCCGGTTTCAAAGCCAGTTGAGGATTACGAGTGTTCTAGACTCATTCAAGGCATGCTTGTTTGTGTGATTTACATAAATAAGGATGCATTCCATGGTAAACGATGCAGCTGATGAAACCAAAGCTGTTATTTCGGTTGCTCAGTACTTCCGAGACGATTCAAGTGAGTCCTATGAAGCAAGTGTCTGTCTATTCAATTGAAAAGAAACATTATATGCTTCCTTCCTGATGCATGTCTGTGTCGAACAGTTTCTCCTTCGCTAATTTCTCCACTCACTGTGAAATCGAACAGTTTCTTAATAGATTTCGTCCGGTTTCAAAGCCGGTTGAGGATTACGTGTAACACCTGTGCCTCCACGGCCATCAAACAAATACCAAACCAATGAAATATTATATTTCATACTTGGGATTTGTAAAAATATGTGTATCATTTGCACATATCAATTCTTGTTCAATTTCAAACTCTAAATCGCTTTCTGGAAGGTTATACGCGCACTGATGCGTAAATATAACCAGTTTAATGCAACAAACACTCTGGAATAGTGACATTGGCTTAACATACCTTAAATAACCTTTACATAACTTAGAAATAAGTTTTGAAGGCTTTGGTATGGCAAAAACAAGTTTATTCGCTTACAGGGACTAAAGTTGACAAACTGCGAAAGTATGCCAATTTGAACTGTAACAGACATTCCGGAACATGACCATAAGTTAAACATACCATAAATATCCTTCACATAGCTTAGAAATAGGCTTTGAGGTGTTCGGTATGCTAAAATAAACTTTTGTGTCATTCAGGGACTAAAAGTGTCAAAAAGTGCACAAGTTTGCATTTTCGCGCATAACTTACGTTCTGAATACATCCGGACATCCAAAAATTTATGTAAGCATGAATATATTATGCTTTAGTGTTTGGCTTGCCAAAAATCCATTCGTTTCGTCATTTGGATCGTTTTTCGCGCTTATGCGCATTCCGTCGTAATTAAGCGAACATCGCGTTCGTACGACCAAACGAACCAACACCCGGCATATTTTTGAGCATGTTTCATGTCCTCAATGTTTAGGCAACATTTTAGGGCCTTAAAGTTGGCTTTACGGGCCTTAGAAGTGCCGGAAATGGGCTTAAACACGTGCAGGGGCTGAAACTGTCATTTCTGAAACTTGTTTTCTGATCTGAAGAGCTAGGCGGCCCGCCTCAGCCAAGCTTAAATCTTAGGCGGCCCGCGTCAGTCCTTCTGACCAGATTAAATGCATTTAACCACAAGTTGCAGCTGTTTAATCCTCCACCACACATTCCTAATTATCTAGTCAGTTGATAAGGATGGAATTTTAGTCACCATAAGGTCCCGACACTTGTACGGGTGGGATTAAGGCACGTTTTTCATGAAACGATCCTAACGGTGGACCGAAAACTATAAATACCCCAACACCCCCATTGCTTAAACCACTAGAATTCTGATTTGAGGAGCTCTAAGTTGAAACCATTGTTTCATACCTGAGATTCTTGAATCGGGATTAGCATTCGGGGACCCTGGGTAAGTATTCTTTCGTTCTTTTATTGCTTTTCGAGTATTTCGAGTCTGAAAGTCAAACTTTGTTTGACTTTCTACATTGACCAGTTATGGTCAATGCGAAGTTCGTTTGAACTTCGCAACGTGAGTGTAATCACGTTGGTCATAGTCCCTTGGGACTATGCCCACTGATTACCACGTTGTCTAGGGTCGTAGGGTAGGCGATCTAATAAATCGCCTATACCTTCGAACCCGACCCAGTTTGGTCGATCATTAGGATTCGACCAAACACTTTAGGTGACCATAGTAGGTAGGGAATAACCTTCCGAGGTTATACCCTATGGTCGCTTCGTTTAAGTAGTTGTATGATATGTAGTTTATATGCCTTAGGTAAATTACCAGAATACCCTTTTCATGTATAATTGGTAATTAAGCATATGTAACCTAAACTTTTGTCACATAACTGATTATGTAACACGTTTAGGCATATAACACTTGTCATAGGACTAGTTAGACGGTCTGAACGCGTTTCACGCGCACGACGCGTTAAAGTAGCATAAGTTACCTTAATGGGTCGCGATGGGTCGAAAGCACTTAGGTTTGGTTTCATTGTAGTATGTAGGCCTTGTTAAACCATATCATATGAGTTCCAACACTCATTTGGTTTACCAAGCCTCATCCTATCCGATCTCCCGATTTAAGTCCGGTTTATTTATATAGTCTTAGATTGCCGACTGATTCCGTGCTCCCTCTAGCTTTGTTTGGTTGTTGTTCAAGACCTCCAAGCATTATCAGGCGAGTACATTATTCCCCTCTTTTACTGTTTTCCAAACTGTTTTGGGGTGACTCATATGTGCTAAATGTTTTCGATGTTATAACGATGGTTTCAAAAACAATTAAGACGATTTATACAAAACTAATAACGATTTCAATAAAGTGAACAAACTCGTTGGTTGTAGTTACATAACAAATGACATTCATTAGCAATGATCAAGCCGACCAGTATTAGGTTATGGTACCATAGGATCTGACAAATCCCGTTATTTACTACACCCGTGGTTATGTGTGGGTATGGTAGGTAGCGACTGAATCTATAATTGTTAACTTACCCTATGGAGGTTTGTTAATACAAAAACGAGAAGCGACGAAAACGAGAAGCGACGAAAACGAGAAGCGACGAAAACGAGAAGCGACGAAAACGAGAAGCGACGAGAGTCAAGAAGGTTTGAATGTTATTAGCGAGACGACCATTTAAGTAGTTTCACGACCTAAAACGAATTAAACGATTTACGATTGGTTTTCACACGATGTTTTAACGATTGGGTAAACGATTGGTTTTCACACGATGTTTTAACGATTGGGTAAACGATTGGCTTCAAAGCGATATACGATTGGGTTTTGGTTACATATTACATGATTTACATTGGGCATGAACATTACTTTGGTGGTTTGGTTTGGGTAAGTGATTTGAGTAACGGTGCGTGTGTAATATGATACAAGCATGGTGGATACGCCGCTGGTACTTCCTATATATAAGTGTTTGTATGGTATTACATATTGTAGCGTTATTTGAATCATTTCAGTTTGAGACATAGAACATTTTATACAAGTAACATACTTTTCACAAGACATTTATTTACAAACAACTTATCTTATACAAACTCATTTTACATGGTTATTCATTTAATCATGCATTATTCTCTTATTATACATATCACCTGAACTTATTATTTTTCAAATGATTTACAAAGACAAAGCAAATTACAAGGTTCATGACTAAACATTTTCTTAAAACAGAAGTCATGAATCTTATTTTCACAAAACCTATGTACTCGCCAGCATTTCTTTGCTGACCTCGTTTTCACATATGTTTCAGGTATTGTTGAATGATATCGATTGATAAGATGCATGCTCACATAGGACTGGACAAGGCCTTAGTGACTAAATAACAATGATAGATTATGTTTAAATTGTGTATTTAGATTTCCAAACGATGTAATTATTCAATGTTTAAATAAAACGAAACACTTTTTGGTATCCATGGTTATGAAACATTAATTCTGTTGCAACACGCCCCGATGTTTCCGCCGCGATTTGTTGTTTTACGCGGTCGGGGTGTGACATTACGAGTGTTCTAGACTCGTTCAAGGCATGCTTGTTTGTGCGATTTACAGAAATTAGGATGCATTCCACGGTAAACGACGCAGATAATGAAACCGAAGTTGTTATTTCAGTTGTTCAGTACTTCCGAGACAATTCAAGTGTGTCCTATGAAGCAAGTGTCTGTCTATTCAATTAAGAGGAATCATTGCATTACATCCCCGTTGAAAACAAGTGGTTGTAATGATGGGACCCTTGATTTGAAACACATTTTTAAGAAATTTATAGTTTAATACGCATCGTATAGGCCTATACGATTCGTATTAATCAATGAAATTACTGAAATACCCCTGTTTTTCTGGTAAATTCAGGGGTATTTTTGAGAAATTCAAAGTTTAATACGCATCGTATAGGTCTATACAATGCGTATTAAGTCGATATACGATACGACATAGGCCTATATGATCGTATATGGCATAATTTCAAATTTAGTTTTATCGTGTTTCCCTCGGTTCGACGCGTATACGTGTCGTTTTTTGCCGAACTTTCACATATTTTGTCGTTTTATGACGCATACCTTCAACATACGTCGTTTCGATGCCGTTCGGTTGCATGCGAATATCGTATTCTATGATTATGTACAGTTTTGTTTGAAATCCACTTGTACTGCATAGTGCCTTGTTATATGTATACGTGTGTGGAAATATCATTAGTCGCTTATTTTGATGTATTTTTGCCTATTTTGACGTATTCTAACATATTGTTGCGTATTTTATAGTATTTTTGACGTATTTGAGCGTATTTTAGCTTATTTTAACCTATTTTAGGGTATTTTTACGTATTTCGGCGAATTTTAACGTATTTTCATGTGTTTTTTTTCGTAATATGACGTATATTAACATATTGCATCGTATTTTAGCATATTTTCATGTATTTTATGGTATTTTAGCGTATTTTATCGTATTTTAGCGTATTTTAGAGTTATGTTTCATATTTTAGAGTTTTTTTTTTCGTATTTTAGAGTATTTTAGCGTATGTTGAAGGATAACGCAAAGAAGTTCTCCACAGTCTTTTATTCAGATCTCTATTCGGTCATCTTTCCAAACTACAACACACGATAAGTTTAAACTTTATAGTGGGTGATTTGCCAGGAAGGGATTGGAGGTGATTTATACTTTTAATAAGCTTTCACAATTGTCAAATTCGTTGCGTGCATTCATATTGTTTAGACAACAACAGATGATGAATGGATTGTTGGACTTCTTGTTCCAAATGCAACTGTAGGATCCGTACTTAAAGGTCTCTCTAAAATATGCAACCGAGACCGCCTTGTTAATTTTAATGAAGCAATGAAGATTGAATGTGCAAACCGCAACCGTTTTTTACTACGAAAACGGTGGCTATGCAAAATACAAACCGCAATCGTTTGTGACTATGGGAAACACTAGCAAAAGAAATAAATATTTTTAGAGAAGCATTGGGATTCAAGGGTTTAGTTAGAAAATAATCCTAGATTGTCTAAATAAGCGTTTTTATCCTAGAATGTGTGCAGACTGAAACATCTTAACACGATATAATTTCAAGACTGTTTGCCGGGCTTCCAATGCTCACACAGGGTGATAAACAATGCTGATATGAACACATACCAACTGATTCAGATTTAAACAATGCACGCCTCAATTCATCTTTTTTACTCTTTTCTTCGATTTCAACAAATCTTTTCAATAATCAGTACGCAACAAATCTTTGTGCAGTTATTCGGAATGCTTCGGATCATCATAGAAGATGAAACTTCAGCTACCATTTTTCCTTTTCCTTCAATTTCGAGAACATTCTCCGTAACATGAAGACGTGTCGGGATCTTCTGCTAGTGCTTTCTGTAACCAATTGGGAACCACATATTTGCTTTAAGATTTATGTATCTGAATCAGGTTCTCAAACAAACACTACTAAAGATGAGTTGGTATTGAACCAAGAATATGAAGATCACGGTGCAAAGATACCACCTTGTTAATTTTAATGAAGCAATGAAGATTGAATGTGCAAACCGCAACCATTTTTTACTACGGAAATGGTGGCTATGGGAAATACAAACCGCAATCGTTTGTGACTATGGGAAACACAAGTTTTCTTTTTGAGCTTGATGGATGTCTGTTATCTCAACGCTTCTCTTTACATTACTAATCTGGAATTGGAGAACCGTTATGTATTTGCTTAGTGATCTGGAATTAGAGAACCGTTGTGTATCTGAATCAGGTTCTCAAACAAACACTACTAAAGATGAGTTGGTATTGAACCAAGAATATGAAGATCACGGTGCAGACACGTGGGAAGAAAGTCAATGGACTGCCGCAGATGAAGTCAAATGTGATCAAACTTGGACATCAGACGTAAATCTTGAAGCAAATATGTGGTTCCCAATTTGCGGAACATAATCCCAGATTGTCTAGAAAAGCGCTTTTATCATGTGTCATATGGTAACAAGAGTATGTTGTTCCAAGATCAATTCCAATTGCAGTTTTTTCAACTCTCCTGCTCCAAATGCAGCTGATGAAACATGAGCTGTTATCTCAGTTGTTTAGTACTTTCGTGATAAATACAATGTTCATCTGTAACGCCCTAACACGTAATAACTTAAAAACGACGCAGTGGAAATATGAGCCCAAAAATTTCTTTCTCTATTAACGACATTACTTACGTAAGGGAAAAAGTACAAAATGTCAAAGGTCTTATAAAAAGGAATTTACAACATTCATACTTAAATTAATACTTCAAGGCGATACATAATTTGAACTATGTGACTATTCTTCCGTACAACCCTTGTTCTTTGACTCGATCAACGCTTGCTTATCTTCGTTAGTGGTAGAGGAAATCCGTGCGATACCTGTGGACATCACATACAACTTAACCATTAGTCATTAACACACCATACGACATTATTCTGTATAATAGGAAGTCGTATAACAATCCATGATGTAAACTTAGGCTCATTCAAGCATTCTCTAAAATTCTCTTAATCCAATTTCGGCTTCAATCCCTCATAAACCCGACGATCTCATACCTGCATTACATTCCAATCTCAAGGCACAACATTAGTAATCGTCAATGCCCAAACGTGTTGAAACCATTCTTTCATACATTTATAACATCTCACACTCTTACATGTATACATTCCTAATTCCTACGTACATACAAACATATACACTTACATATATACGCACACATTCATACACGCATACATACATACGAGCTCACGCATACCACTTTTATTCACATATACTTATGCTTGTCATGATCACAACTTCCCATAATATAAGTTTTATACTTATCGTTCTGCATACCTACTCGTTCCTAGGCTCGATTACTTATAGAATTCCTTCACTAACACGAAGGAAAATCCATACTCTCACTATCCGGAGGCTCATATCATCACTTATATTCAAAACCGACTTTAATATAAGTTATGAAACATTGAAAATCATTTAAAACATCGAGTCCGGATATGAAATCGAACAAGAAAACAAAGATTACCAGCTATTGGCTTCCTCGCGGGGCGCGACAGATGCAGCCCCCGGTTCTCGCGGGGCGCGACGACTATCGCGGTGCACGACCGTGTTGTAGGCTCATCGTCGCGTGACGCGACGCCCTGATTTCGATAGAATGTTCCTTATTTCTGTCAAAATCACTGTTGCACATTTGCCCAGCTATGATTTTAACCAAAATTCCAACTTCTAAGTTTCATAACTTTTGATGTACATATCCAAATTACAAGATTCTTGTTTCTATGCGACCGTAATTTAAATTCGGATCCGTTTATCACCTCGGGTCGCAGCAAGAGCTGATTTATAAGCAAACGGCTTATAAATCCTCTATACCATTATTTGACCCGTTTAATCCTACTAATTTACCTTCGTTATAGATAACTCCTTCATTATACTAAAATAACACTTATCTTAATACTCTCATTCATTACATAATCCTTGCATAATTTTCCACACTCATAAATATTAAAATTCTACATACGTACTAAGAAGTGAATCGGAATCACTTACCTTAAGCGTGCGTATTAGAGCTTACTTCCTTGCCTTATCTCGTCGCGTTAGCCCTCGTGCTTGAGTCAATTGATACGATTCCCTTCCTTACATGTCATCACATTCGTATCAAAGTTAGCATATATATGATCATACATACAAACATTCATTTCTTTTCATTTACACATTATTTTGACTTTCATTAGTCACATTTTCGCATACTTAAGACATATACCAATAGTTACCTCATTCAAATCTCACGCAACTCGATTACAATCACACATAGCACATAAATCATCTAATACATAACACATTAATTCTCTACTCTTACATTTGTGTCCAAAAGCCCATCCATTACATTCATACACTGTTGACTTTCAAAAGTCAACGATCCAACTTACATGTATACTTTCATATTGTTATTCTTAATAAGGTAGACCATAGTAATAACATCGTATGCATTTCATACTCATGTGATGATACACATACCGCATGATCACCTAGTTATATGCACATATAATCACATAGTCAATCCTACATATGCTAATTCTTCATGATCCTACAAATTGACCACCACATTCAAAGTTAATCCATTTACATAACTCTACGATCTTTACGTGCTAGTGAGTTCACACGCTTAATATTTAGTACATGATCATTTACTAGTTATGATCAAACACTTAATCCCACATACGGTGTGCATCACACCCTCAAAGCATGTAGTATAACCTTCTAATGCATGTATCTTACCATATCATCTTATCAAACTAATTTCCCACTTGTAATCCATCTAGAACACATTCCTTTTGCAAACCTATTATCTATTACATCATTATCACAACCTACATATATTTATCCATTGTTAGCATACAATTTCACTTATCACTTTCACCTAAGCATATCATCAAACACTTGGTGTGCATACCACTTTCTAAGCATAATGTACAAGTGTTTCAAGCATGTCCTTCCCAATTTCATCTCATGAACCATCACATTCAAGCAAAATCTCATAATCATCAATTCCACATTAAGTTTATCTATCACAATCTATCATATAACACCTTATACATCACATAATCACAATATAACACCTACAAGTTCATCATGATCATCTTCTTCACACTCATGCATTGGGTTTCATTCTAATTCATCCAAATAACTAAAAATTTAACCACGATTCAACTTTAACATGATAGCATTGACAAGTATTCATTCTAACTAATTCATGGATTAAACATAACCCACTTCATACAAGATCACCAATCTAAGTTTTAAGACATACCTCATGATCCCCTTGTGTAGGTGATCATTATATCATGTTCAATCATAAGTTTGAGCTCCAAATTTTCCTTCAATTTGAAGCTTCTTCATGAACTAGGGTTTGAACCCTTGTTCTTTCTTCTCCTGGACATCGACACACACACACACACACACACACACACTATGTGTGTGTTATGATTTAATTTTATTTATTAAAACTCTTGTTTCCCTTTTAACAGTTTTGGTCCCTTAAGTTCCGTTTGATAATAAATGAGACTGAAACTCTTATCTTGTTACTTATATTCATGTTACCACTAGGTTAATTTGTTCCTAGTTATTTTGTTTACGGTTTCACCTTTACCACTAACAGTACTTTTACCCGTTCCTTTATATTAACCGTGTTTAAATTACCAAACCCGTTTTTGGGGTGTTACATCATCTTCGTTATCCTTTGCTTTCTACAATTCAAGCAGGCACGGATGCTAAACGTACTGTTATTACATCCGAGACGATTCAAGTGAGTCCTATGAAGCAAGTGTCTGTCTATTTAATTGAGAGAAATTATTGCATTACATCCCTGTTGAAAAACAAAATCGATAAATTTAGGGAAAATGGGGTTGAAAGATGATAACCCAACAGTGGAGGATCTCATTCTACAGCTACGATAAATTCAGGGGTATTCTCAAATAATATTTCCTAGATGTTTGAAGACCGACAAATGTCCAAAGTGCTGCTTCTTCATTCGCGTGACGAAAAGCTACCGCGTGACAGGAAGCTACCTTGCAAAATTAAAAAATTAAGTCGACACCTTCAATACGCATCGTATAGGCCTATACGATGCGTATTACTTTTTGATAAGGGGACATTGTCAGCCTTTGACTGGCATAGAAGTTTGAACCCACCTCAATACGTATCGTATAGGCCTATACGATCGTATTGAGGGTGTCCATTTAATCCCCCAAGTTGTGCCAATAATACGACCCTTTCAAATTTGCAACCAACCGTATAAATATACTTAAAATGCTTATATGTAGTAGTGGTTTGATATAAAGAAAGAAAAAGATATAAAATGTAAGAATATATTATTTTTTATATGTTACAATAAAAAAAGTTATGTTTATATGCGATTACATGTTTATCAGACTTCTCTAATTAATTTTTATGTACATGTTAAACATATAAAAAGAAAAAAAATGTGTGGATTGTATGATATGTTAAAAGTTAAAAACATAAATATTAGCATTTACACGTCATCATACTTCTATTGTTAATTTATTTATGAGTAAATTGTCATTTTAGTCTTTGATGTTTATCCCAAATTGTCATTTTAGTCTAAGTAGTTTTTTTTCTTCTCTGGGTCCCTGAGTTTTCATTTTTTTTTTGCCATTTTAATTACAATGTCTAACTCCATCGAAAAACTTGGTTATAACCAGAGGTATTTTTGCCATTTTCGTTATGAACTTTTCAACTTGCCATTTTACTCTAAAACTTATTTTACATTAAAAAATAAAAAAAAAATTAATGTTATAAAACACACACATATACATATATATGTATAAATTAAATAATATATATACACACACACACACAAACATTTCTATATATATAGAGTTAACTGCCATTTTCGTCCCTGTGGTTTGGTCACTTTGGCCATTTCAGTCCATTTTTCAAAAATGCGCCATTTTCGTCCCCCACGTTCTGGAAAGGTGCCATTTCAGTCCAAAAATCATAACCCAGTTAAGTCAGTTTGTAAATAAGGACTGATTGTGTAAATTTGTAACATAAAGGACTGATTGTGTAAATTTGAAAAATGGACTGAAATGGCAGTTAACACCACCACCACTAGCCCTGCCACCACCACCACTCCGCTGCCACCACCACCGCCACCACCGCCACCACCGCCACCACCGCCACCACCGCCACCACAGCCACCACCGCCACCACAGCCACTGCCACCACCACCGCCACCACCGCCACCACAGCCACCACCGCCACCACAGCCAATCCATCCATCATTGTTCATCAACAGTCACCGTTCATCATCGTCATCATCTCCGTCAACGATCACAACGATCACCAAGCACATCACCACCGCTGTGTTCGGAGTTCTCGAGACCACCGTGCCCGATATAAGGTGCCTCTGCCATCCACTGGAAGGGTGTACAATTAACCATATAAGCAGCCATCACACTGAAAACACCAGCAATAAGTCCGCTTGATACTTTGGCCAACACCTTCACTGACTTCAACACTTGGACCTCTTCATCAATATGTCTGGTAAAAGCAACTGCTTGCTTACATGTACATGCTAACGATTTCAAAAAATCACCAGAAAGCGTAAGCTTTCCATCACCATTAAGATTCCATATCATGTCTTCATAATCATCTTGTCTCCCATTTACCACAAATTCTTTCAATGTCAAGATTATACCCAACCAGCTGTCACATTGGCCTTTAAGAAACCTTACAAAATCTTTGTAAAGTTGAGATGTTTGAAGGTAGATTTTATGGTAGTCATTCACTAAATCAAACACCTGTGGATCATGCCTCCATTCTTCCTTGCACTCACTTATGAAAGTGAAACCTTCTTAGTTAATTTCATGTAGACATGTAATTACTTTATGGATGTCATCCAGGGACCTTCTTTCTTCCACCATCGGACTGGGGTCACAGATTATTTTTATTATACATCTGGTGTTGTCATGAATGATGGAATGACAGTAGATGAGGCTCGAATCATCAGCTTCTTCACAAGCACATATATACCTATTTAAATCAGTGCGAATTAGAAATAAAGTTGCTCGATACAAAATGGTTATCGCCTCACTCACAGGACTTTCATATTGTTCTTTATTAAGTGGCATGAACGGTACTCCAGTGCCAGATAACTGTATATTACTAGCCACAATAAATTGATTCAAAGTAATCCCTGCCTCCCTTATAAGTGTCTTGAAAAAGAAACTATCCGCATACAAATAAATGCAAATGATGTGAAAAAATCATCACAAAAGCGGATACCTTTAGCAGCTTCAAGATCATTAAGCTGTTCTAGCATCTCTTTGTAACTGTAATCGTTTTCCGTTCTAATTTTTGCCACAATTCACTCCGGTCATCGTTCACAACCATTGTTCACCTCCGTTCATCGCCGCCATCCTCTCCGACAGGGCTGTGGTGGTGGCAGCGGAGTGGTGGTGGTGGCAGGGCTGTGGTGGCTGTGGTGGCGGTGGTGGTGGTGGTGGCAGCGGAGTGGTGGTGGTGGCAGGGCTAGTGGTGGTGGTGTTAACTGCCATTTCAGTCCATTTTTCAAATTTACACAATCAGTCCTTTATGTTACAAATTTACACAATCAGTCCTTATTTACAAACTGACTTAACTGGGTTATGATTTTTGGACTGAAATGGCACCTTTCCAGAACGTGGGGGACGAAAATGGCGCATTTTTTAAAAATGGACTGAAATGGCCAAAGTGACCAAACCACAGGGACGAAAATGGCAGTTAACTCATATATATATATATAAACATTACTAAACTCACAATTGTAATAATTATATTATTATAATTTATACATAATTTCCTAAAAGTAAACAACTAAACCCAGCTTTTTCGAAACCTAAATTCACTAAACAATTGTGACTTCCACCAAGCCATCAATACAACCTCCACCACACCAGTTTAACCATCACCACTACACCAACACTCCAATTACCACCAAACTCTGTACACCACCATTACCTTTCACCACCCACCTAAACTGCGATGACATCCAACCACAACTAAATCGTCGTCAACCTCCACCATCGTCAGAAAGGCAACCACTACCAGTCACCATCTCAAACCACCATTGTTCACAACCATCACCACCGTGATGCCAACCGGAAAACACTAGAAATGGGATTAGAAATCGGGTTTCATTCTTGTCACCGTCAGATTCGAGTCTCATCCCTGGTCACCATCAGATTCGAACTTCGTCGTCGGAGCCATGGTGGTGTGGAACCACCGGGAATGAAGGGGGAACTCGATTAAGTATTTTTAAGTGAGATATTGGTGGTTTTTGGCTAGATCTGGCGATGGTGGAGATGATTTAGGGAACGATGGGGATGATGGTTGTAACGCCTCGCTTTTAGAACTTTCCTTATTTAGAAAGTTTTCTTATAATCTATTGTGGGAAACCCGTATCTCTTGTAATCATATTTCCAAGACCTTGATCGTAATAAAACTTGATCATTCTTAAAGGAATTATACATTGAATATTCATACTTGATCACTTCTAATCTTCATTTAACACCAAACTCTAATCCTCCACTATATAAACAAGCCTCCTAACACTCATTTTCACTTTTCCAACTCATTTACACTCTCAAAATGCTCTCAATTCAGCTGGAAATACTAGTTTTGGCAGATTATTCTAAGTGCCAAAGTGAACACTTTTCTTCAACTTTCTCCACCATTTCTTCTTCTACAAAGTTTGGAACACCTCTAGGAGTGTTTCCATAAGATTACCATGGTAATCTAAGATGTAAAATCACCATTTTGAGGTCCAAACTTTCTGTTTTGGAAGAATACTTGTTAAACTTTTATAAAACTATGTTTTCTTGATTGTATCTTGTGCCTACTTGTTTTTGAACCTATCTAAGGTTATGAGACTTGTTAGGAGTTGATTCGTATGAAGTTTAAGAGGTGCAAACACTTCTAAACTTTCTGTTTTGATTTCATATTCTTGTATATTCATGTTCTTGTTAATAACTTGGTGGAATCTTGTACCCACCAAGCTCACAACCAAGTCTATGGTTGTGGGTTTATGTTGAGGTAATTACCATCCAAGTTATGAGTTCAAACACTTATTTTATTTCTGTTTATATATGGTAAAACCAATGGTGAAAACAAGCATAAGTCATCATCTTCCATATGATGAATTTGTGACTTGTGAAGTGTGAACAAATGGAAGCTTTGGCTTTCCAATCTAAGTTCCACTCCTTCATTTGAACCTTGTGTATGAACACTTTTGTGACTTACTAGAATCAAAGTACCTTAGCCCCGTCTAGCCCTCCTCACTTAGTTCATTCTTTACATGAAGTGTTGGCACACCCTGGTTGTAGTGTACTTAGTCACTTGAGCTTATGTTAGATAGGTTTATTTTCTTGTTATTCATGACCCTCCGAACCATTTTCATGATGGTTTGTATAGTGGTGAATCATACAATGAGGTTTCAACCTCCATGCTTGACATACATGATACTACATGTTATCTATGATTGGACTTAGTTTTAGGTTGATATTATAACTATATATACATAAGAACATGGCTGATTTTGTGATAGTAATCAAGTCATGATTATTCGTCATAAACTTAGGCTATTATATCTAAGTTCTAAGTCACTTGTTGTTGATTCTAATGGGCAACTTGGGACCCATGAAACCACATAACATAGTGTCATAAACGAGCGGTTAGAACTAGATATTACTTTGATATACATACTTTTGATACTTTCAATTCTAAATCCCGAATCCTACCACTTCCTAAACATCATGTAACCTTATCATTGAATCCTTATCCGCAAACAACTCGTCAATCACGGATAGTCGGAAAGCATGTGCAATATTGTGAGTACACTTGTTACGCTTTAACACACTTTTGGATGTAACATGTTTAACTTATCACAATACACAATTCACACAAACTGTTGGTGCATATGTCTGTCGACTTCGTCTTGTATCGAGTCTTGTATGTGTTTAGATAGATCAGGGCACGAAAAACGAGGAACTGTGTTAGAAGCTTATTTCGCACGAAATAGATAAGCTATTTCGCACGAAATGACTTTGTCATTTCGTACGAAATAGACCTAGCTATTTCGCTTGGACTGTTTCGCACAAAATAAGCATCCCTATAAATAGGTGTCTTAACTTCTTCATTTGAAACTTTGTGATTCCGGTACCGAGGTGCTGCCAAAGTGTCTACTCGTTGTAAAACATTGTTATTTTAATCAAAAAGACATTTAAAGTGAATCTCAAGCTGAATCAACTTGATACGTTTGTTTCCGCCTCTCGTATTGAGCAAAAACTCTTTTGAACGACTCATTTGGTCATGAAAACGATCCTACAAGTGGTATCAGAGCTTAGGAGGAAGAGTTCTTACTGATTCAGCTTAAAATTCTGATTTCTACACTTTTTTTCAAAATTAAACAAAATTTGACGGTTAAAATGGACCGATTTTCACACATTATATGCGAAACATCATTTTAACAAAGCCTTGAAAGTTTCAGACCTAATTTTGAACTAAAAATTGATCAAATTGACAAAAATATGGCCGACATAATGACACCAGCAGCATTTCGCACGGAATAGATCCTTTATTTCGCATGAAATCACATTTTGTGATTCATTTCGCTTGAAACTGAAGTTCATTTCGCATGAAATCAGTATTTCGTGTGAAATTTGATTGATTCCGCACGAAAACATATCATTTTGTGTGAGCTATTTCGTACGAAATCACCTATTTCGTACTAAAGTGGCTTCATTTTGTGCGAAATCATTTATTTCGCTCCAAAGGGTTTCATTTCCTACGAAAGCATCTCATTTCGTGTGAATTCATTTCGTTTGAAGTTGTCTTGCAGGTCATTTCGTTTGAACAGGGTATTTCGCTTGAAAAGATCATTTCGTTTGAAAGGGTTGATTTCGCTTGAAAAGCTGATTTTGTGAAACTTGTTACCAAATCATGGAAGAAGAATTTTATAACGCTTTTGCTACTGCCCCGACTACTCCGGCTACCATTGCTCAAAGCATGAGCATGGAAAATGAAACATGAACTTTGCAAAAACCCCTGAAGCTAATGGGCATTGAGGAGTATTGTGGTTGGAAAGATCGGTTTGAAAACTGGGTTCAAGCTAATCATTTGAGATCTTGGGAGTGTATTGAGAAAAAGTATGTCAAACCTCGTACGGATTTAGGTGTAATCAAAACAATTTCTAAACTGACGGATAAAGAATGAGACATGTACAAAGCAGAAAAAATGATGATTAGTCTACTCCAGCAAGCTGTGAAAGAAGACATCTTCGTATTGCTTCAATACGACAATACTTCACGTTCGATTTGGGAAGCACTTCGAATTAAGTTTGAGGGAAGTGAGAAGATGATTAGGAGTAAAAAATCATTGCTAAAGAAAGAGTTTGATTTGTTTTCAAGTTTTCCAGGAGAATCTTCAAAGAAATTGATCGAAAGATATTGTCACTTAGTGTGATCTATGTCTTTGTTGGAAATAGTCAAAGATCAAGAAGAATGGGTTGACAAACTAGCTGATGCTTTACCTCAGAAAGAGTGGGGTACCTATTTGATGATCTTGAAGAATACTGGAGAGTATGACAAATTGACAATTTCCCAGTTTATTGAAAAGATTGAAGGTCAAGATCTTGAACATCAAAAGATTGCAAGGATGAATAATCCAAGTAGTCAACAAGATGTCAAAATGTATTACAAAGGTAGTGTTCAGGATGTTGAAGCAAGTCCAAAGGTCCAAACTGCTTTCAGTGCTGAAAACTCATCTGGATCAGTTAATCAAAGTCCAAACAGCAGTAGTGGATTTTCTTCATATCCGAGTGTTAATCCGAAGGGCTCAACCTCAAGTCATCAGTTTCAAAGTTCAAACAGTAGTAATGGTCATGTTTTACATTGCAACATCGCATTACCTCTTCAGAATGGTCAAAATTTTTCTGAAGAGGTCGCAAAAGGTCACATGTCACTGTTAGCCACTGTGTTAGAATCATATGAGGGATTGGTTGCTGGAAGGATCGAAAATCCTATGCTGACGAAAGAGGATTACGATCAGATCGATGCAGAAGAGATGGAACTTATGGACATTAAATGGTGTTTAGCGAGTGTTTTGAGGAGAGCTGAAAAATTTAAGATGATTACAGGGAGAGATGATTTTAGAGATGCAAATGTTTCTAATTTGGGTTTTGATAAATCTAAAGTTACTTGTTTTCGATGCAGGGAGAAAGGACATTTCAAGAGGGAATGTAAAAATCGAGAAGCAAGTGGAGCACAGAATCCTTTTGGAAATAATGATTATTATCGGAAAGCCATATATCAACAAGTTGCTCATCAACCGTATCAACAACAAGAACCACAAACTGCACATGCTAAGAAGGCAATCGAAGAGTCAAACAAGAAAGCTTATTTTGGTATAATTGATCAAGATGATGAAAAAGTGGCAGAAGGTTTTAGTTGGGACAAATACATTCCACCTACTTCAAAAGTGGTAGCTCTCACTGCACAAATAGTTCAAGAACCAGATTTGATGAAGGAATGGATGAAAGGGTTTGCTAGTGATGAGAAAAACCAAGATGGAGAGTTTGTTTCTTCAGATGATAGTTCAGAAAAGACAACAGTCTTTGATCAATCATCATCTGATAGCAGTGATGATGAAGAAGAAACTCAAATAAATATTGGAAAATCTGTATTATCTCCTGAAAGTTTTGAATTTTATTTTGCAGATAGATTGAAGAAGCTGAAGGAGAAACGAGCAACAAAAGAAAAGAAAAAGGTGAAAAGTGTTGCTCAGGAAAAGATTTCCGAACAAAGTGAAGAAGTTAAAGTTACTGAGCAGATGGTTGAAACTGTAAAGGTAGTTGATGATGAGAAGATAATTGAAGTTGAAAAGATTGTTGAAGTCATCAAACCTTGTCTAAAGTGTTTGGAGTCATGTAAGTAGTGTGAAGAGAAAGAGGAGAAGTTGAGTGAGCAAGATAAGATGAAAGAAAAATTACTGTTCGACCTCAATTATGTGAAAGAATCGTATGATGTGTTGAATAGAACAGTGAATGGTCTACAAAAGACAAATTCTGAAAGAGAAGATGCATTAACAATGATGAATGCAGTAATGATGTCAAAGCAAAAGGCCATTAACCATTACATTGAATAATGTGCCAAGTTGAAGCAGGAGTTTGAGACAAAAAAGATAGAGAATGAAAGAATCGGATGATTATTACAAAGTTATTCTCGTTCTGATTATCTAATTGATAGAATTTATCCAACTGTTGCAGGTTTTGAAGCCTTTCAAGATAAGAAGTCTGAAGCGAAGGATACTGGTAAGAAACAAAGTGCAAATTATAACAAGTGTCCGCCTCCGATCTGGGAAGGTTGTTCTCCCAGAAAACCCAAATGAGGAGCAAGTAAAAAAGGCAGTCAATATAAAATTGAAGTCTGAAACAACTGATGAGTTACCAAAAAACATTGACGTTACGTTCACATCGTCTGACACTGTTAATGGCTGAGTTAATAAAGAAAGTGGTCGATCAGGTGTTGGATAAGGATGAAGAGTCAGAGTCAAAGTCCGAGTCTGGAAGTTTGAGTTCATCGGTCAACAGTTCAAAATCATCGGTTAAAAGAGTTTACAATAAAGAATTTCTTTTATCAAAATCTAATTTGAATGACGAACCAATCAAAGTGGCATATACTTTTATTGATTCAGACAAATTATATTCTGACGAGGAAATTTCCAATAAGAAGTGTTCAAATTGAAAAGATCAACAAGGTTTTCAAATTAACAGAAATTAATATTTCTGAAATAAAAGATGTAAATCTTACTGAAAAACCTAAAAGGTACACTTCAAGAGTTCAACAACGTTTAAACAAGAAAAAAGGTTACAGTTCTGGTTCTGGTTTTCAAAAGAAACCAAACCATAACAGTAATTTCAAAAGGAAAGGTTTGGGTTTTGCTGCAGAAAATCATAAAAATATGAAAAATTTTAAACCAAAAACTGTATTTGTTTCAGGGACAAGTTCTGAAAAAGAACAAAAGAGCTCATTCTGGAAGCAATCAAACAAAGAATTCCTTGCTAAGAAGCAAGAGGGAATGAAGAATGGAGCTAATCAGAAAAAGTGGGAAACAAGAACCTGTTACAGATGTCAAGAAGTTGGACACATTGCCTGAAACTGTCCTAAGGCAACCAACACTAAACAGGAAGTTGTTTCTAAACTCAAAGAAAAGATTGTTGATAAAACCGAACTACCAACTGAAAAGTTCAAAGTGTTTAAAAATTCGACATATGAAGTTGGTGAATGTTCGAAAAGGTTTTACAAAAGAAGGGTGAATCTTGACAATCAAAAGTGGGTTGTTAAGAAATTAGATGTGAAATCTGGCGATGAATCTGACTCGTCAAAGTCAGAGGAGCCACAAGTTGAGTCAAAAGGAGAAAATTTAGTTCCGCCAATGGATGACGCAAACTTTCCACCATTGCGGGCTGAAAATTTTAAACAAAAAATTGGAAAGGTGGAGATCTCGAATCAATTCTATTCTGAAAAGAAAGAATTTGATGTTGAAAAGGCTTTTAATGGAAAAGTGAAACATATTTTTGGGAAAATGGTCGATGGGAAGGCCAAAGGGGTGAAAGAATTTTATGAAGAAAAAAGAAATGTTGAAACTCCAAATGAGACTGAAAATGACACATCCAAGTTTGGTCCGACTTGGATGTCTGTGTTTCATATGTAAAAATCCTGACTTGCCGGAACTCCCAGGTTGGTAAGTGTGGAGTATGAATCGGCATTTTCTTGAGAAATTCACAACTGTGATATTTCGATCTACATGTGGTGGTATTTTTAAATATTGTGATTTTTAAATTTTCAAGTGGCATTGTGATATGTACCTACAAGTGGTTAATCAAGGTCATTAAGTTGAACTTGATTTAACTTTCATACAAAATGGCTGAAAGAACAATGTGATGAGTTTATCCCCGTTTTTACAAAGTGATATCAACAAAACTAATTTTTCGGAAAAACCATTTGATTAAAACAAACTTAAGTGTTTTGAAATCATAATGGGAATATAGTTTGTTGTCAGGGGAGTTCTGATTGTTTATGCCAAGTGGATGGCGATTTGAAACAATTCACAACAGTTGTCACTTTATTTGTGTAGTTTGTTTTCAAATTTCTTTTAAATGTTTTTGCATTTTAGGGGGAGTAAGAAATTTCAGAAAATCCAAAAACATTTGAAAATTTGAAAAATCCAAAAACATGATAAAATCAAAAATGAGTTTTGTTGTAAAAAGAGGAAATGATAGTACATCAGTGGACTATCACAGCATGCTAAAGAATTGGAAAGTTAACATGTGATAAACGGTCTCACTGATGATATGCCAGTAGGTTTTTACACACTTAGTAGATTATGTTCGAGATATAAACTTAAATTTCAAACTTACTTATCTCGTGGGGAACATCTCTCGGATATATGGGTAACCCCCGAAATCTTGTTTGAAAGACCACTCTTCTGAGATACTAGGTCTTTATGCTTAGTGATATCTGGGGTATTATACCGGGACTTCTGATTTTGCGGAAGCAATGGCCTAGTCCCCGTATAAAACTTTTCGCTTGCTTGAAAAATAGCACCCCCCTCAGCATAAAAAATGATGAAACATTGCAAAATGTTAATCATGTGTTGTTGAAGAAAAGATTCTCTAAAGGGAACACACCTAAAGTCGAAGCCATCATCTCTCTGATTTTGCAGAAGCAATAGCCTGAGCTCTCATGGCCCTCGCATTTAATCCTTTACAGATATCATCTAGGTATACTCACCTGTAAGACTGAATATTGGGATCTGGATACGGGAGTATATTCTGAGTTGGGACACAAAAATAAGTTTAAGTCTTTAAAACACTAATCTCGTATCTTGAAACAGTTGAACTTTGTGTGAAAATTTAAGTGGATCAGTATACTGACAATCTAAGTGAATCGTTTAGAACTTAAAATGTTTAAAGCTTAACGGTGTTGGTGATTTGTCTCATAAACTGATATGATCCTCTTACACAAACTCACAAAAATATTGTCTGTAAATATTTCTTTACTACAATTCGTTTATTTCAAAATCCAAAAAGATTTTCAGTGTGTTTTAGCATAAATTTTTGAAAATACAAAAAGATTTTCGACAACTGATGTTGGAGAGCTGATTTTCAAAATTCCGAGTGCTAAACATGATGAACAGGTTTGGGAGAATGTGTTTGAAATAGTTATTCTTTCATGTGATACATCAGAGATTAAAAATGTTAAATCATTTTGTACAATACTTGCAAATGATGTTTTAAGTTTGTGTCTACAAGTGGTAAGCAGAGAATAAATTTGTCAAATTTTAAATTTGTGAAATTTATTTTGAGGTAGAGGATGTGCAGGAATGGAACATGAAGTGAACTAGGTCACGATTTTGGAACATAAAAGCCAGATTAAGGTCCCAGCACAATTTAAGGGGGAGTCAGTTAGCAAACAGAGGAGTCTGAAGATTTTTAGATTAACGTCTAAGGGGGAGGTTAGCTGTTGATGCTGATAAAGAGAAGAGAGAAGATTGAGGATGCTTTACACTGTTAGACATTTTGGAAAGAAAGAAAAGACTGATAAAGACTCGACACCGAAGACTTCGTCAACATCCAAGGGGGAGTCTGTTGGTGCATATGTCTGTCGACTTCGTCTTGTATCGAGTCTTGTATGTGTTTAGATAGATCAGGGCACGAAAAACGAGGAACTGTGTTAGAAGCTTATTTCGCATGAAATAGATAAGCTATTTCGCACGAAATGACTTTGTCATTTCGTACGAAATAGACCTAGCTATTTCTCTTGGACTGTTTCGCACGAAATAAGCATCCCTATAAATAGGTGTCTTGACTTCTTCATTTGAAACTTTGTGATTCCGGTACCGAGGTGCTGCCGAAGTGTCTACTCGCTGTAAAACGTTGTTATTTTAATCAAAAAGACATTTAAAGTGAATCTCAAGCTGAATCAAATTGATACGTTTGTTTCCGCCTCTCGTATTGAGCAAAAACTCTTCTGAACGACTCATTTGGTCGTGAAAATGATCCTACACAAACATTTTTATTCACTTAATCCTCCATACGTGCTATTTGTTATACTTAGGTTTCATGCTAGAATACATGCATGCTATTTGTCATTAACTTAGAGAGCCCACCTTAACAATTATAGCGCTATAGGTGTAGCACACCACCTGACGGGGTATTGTTAAGTAACAATTTACGATCTTGATTACTTCGGTGTCGAGGGGTGAACATTATTATACATAACGGTCTCGTTCACTTTGGTGGCGAGGGATGCTCATTATTCTTGTGGACAATCGGGTTTTACTTTTAATTATGAATGCTAGATCAACCATGTATACCAAATTGCCATGTTGGATTTGAGAAATTCTTTATACTTATGCTATGTATCTAAAACTTGTGTACTCGCCAATACTTTTGTATTGAACTATGCTTTTAAAAGATGTTGCAGGTTTATGATGATGTTGATGATGCATGGAACTTAGTAGGATGCCTGGAAACACATTTAGACTTTATATACTTGTTGTAATATAATTCTTTTGTTTCAAGTTGTTCTAATTGATTTCAAACAATGCAAACTTACGCCGTTTTTGACGCTTTTAGTCCCTGTTTGATCAATTAAGCGTATTTTCGCATACCGAACCACTCAAAGCTTATTTCTAAGCTATGTTAAGGTTGTTTATGGTATGTTTAGCTTATGATCATGTTCCGAAATGTACATTGCCATATGAAACGGCAGACTTTTGCAGTTTGACGCAAATAGTCCCTGTGATCGAATAAACTTGTTTTTGCCATACCAAACCCTTCAAAACTTATTTCTAAGTTATGTAAAGGTAATTTAAGGTATGTAAAGCTTATGTCACTATTCCGGAGTGTTAGTCGCGTTAAACTGATTACGTTTGCGCAACAGTTTGCGTATAACTTTCCAGAAAGTGATTTAAACCTCGAAATCGAACAAGAATTGATATGTATAAATGTCATATGTAATTTTACAAAACCCAAGAATGAAACACAAGATTTCATTAGATCCGTATTTGTATGATGGTCGTAGAGGCACAGGTGTCACACCATGCCATTCCACTTGTTGCCATCCCTGCTGAGGATTGGCCTTCATTGTTGACTTGGATGACGATGTTGAGGTCCCAGTGTTCGAGGTCGACCACCTTGATGATGATCTTGGAGATGGCAAGGTTTTCGACATTGCTATTCTAGACGTAGCATCACCTGTAGTCTCCGTTATTGACATTTCCTCTGATTCTGATCCCGATTCTGACGCTGACTCATGAGAGTCAGTGACCTCTTCTGCACTCCGGGCCGCAGGCCTAGAGGCTTACCCTGCAGATGACGATGATGCCATGTCAGCTGCACCTGCTACACCTACTCCTATTTCCACGCCTGTTGATACACCTCCTCATACCCCCACTCATGTTACTAGTGACAGCTTATCACAATCACCTGTCCCAGTAGACCACTCTAGTTGGGTACAACGTATTCATTTTGCGTCAGCCTTCCCACACACACCACCTACTCATGAGGGAGAGCCCTTAGGACATCCACATGTACCACCACCTGAGATAAGCCCACGTTTTCATCCATCCCGATCTTTTCCATCATCCCCTCCACATGTCATGCCATCATCTAATCCGTATCATCCTTTTCACAACTCTGGGTATACCAGGGATGATCTTCTCTTATCCCTCCAGCATTAGGTTGAGATCCTCTGCCGAAGGATCTATGAGCTGGAGAAAGAGTCTGATGCAAGACGACCCCCTCCACCAGACTTCCCAACACCAGCCACACCACCACCACCATCTTCACCACCACCACCATCTCCACTACCACTAGCATCACCACCACCACCTGTTCATGCACCAGTAGATCGTTATGCTGCTCGAGTCCTTACACTTGAGCAGCAGGTGAGATTCCTGATTCGTCTTCCCTACACCCCCACCATCTCCCCTGACCCATTAGGTTTTTTTCCTTGCAAGTACTTTTGTTGGGAGCATTATTTATGGATCTGAAGACTGAAGCCGAGTTTTGGGTACAACTTGAAGACAAATGATCGCCAATGTGAAGAAATATATTTTGCCTTTATATGTATTGAACTTGTAATGATTGGGTGATGTAACCCATATGCATTTTTGTTTCTTCACAAACAATTATGTAATAAGTTGTCATGATATATATATAAAAACTCAGTGATTATCTTTGTAACACATAAGTATTTATCTGTTTATGCAAGTTTGTTGCTGTATGAATTGATTTATATGTTTGGTGGATTGTTTGATTGTGCATATGTGTATATATAGATATATATTCTTTTATTATATACTTAATAAAAGTATGGTAGTATCCGATAAACGTCTAACCGTGTTGTGTTATGTTTTGAAAGAAACATGGCTCCCAGGAGAATGGTGAATACCCGAGGTTCAGATCAACCTCCACCCCCACCGATGCTGAGGACTGCTGAGGAGTTGAACTCTCTTCTTGAGGAAAGTATTTCTGAAGCTATCGCCCAGTACGAGGCGAACCGTGCTGAATACAGTGGCGGCTCAGGAGGTACTGGTCGAAATGGTCATGGAGATTCATCTGGAGGAAACCCTAACCAAGGTAACATTGAGTTGATTTGCTACAATTTAATGAAACTTATGAACGGTCATTGTTTCATTGATTCTCATTCATGAATAGGTTGTCTAAATTCCAGGTTGCACCTACAAGCAGTTTCTAGACTGCAAGCCACTGAATTATTATGGCACATGAGGTGTTGTGCTTTCATGCGCTGGACGAGAAAACTATTCCACTATCCGAATGAGCAAGTGCACCACGGATCAACAAGTTACTTTTGTTACTGGGTTATTTGTTGATGAAGCCTTGACTTGGTGGAACTTACAAGTTCAGACTCTGGGTGATGACACAACTTGTGGTATGTCATGGGACGACTTTAAGGAAAGAATGAGGGAGAAGTACTATTCACGTGCTGAACTTTAGAAACTGGAAACTAAGTTCTGGAATCTGTCCATGGTTGGTGCGGACATTGTAGGTTACACTCAAAGGTTTCATGATCTCTCGCGAGTGATCCCCTATCTCGTAACTCCTGAATGCAACAAGTGCAAGTATCATCATGATGGAGCTTATCGCATTCCGAGATGTGATAAATGTGGAAAATTGGGTCACCGTACAGAAGATTGTTGGAGAAGAGGAAATGGAGGTGGTAATAGGAATGGGAACAGAAATGGAAATGGTAATGGTACTGGCAATGGAAACGGTAATGGAAATGGCAACGACACTGGTAACCAGAATGGAAATGGAAACGGGCGAAACCAAGGATGTTTTGGTTGTGGTAGTAAGGAGCACTTCAAGAAAGATTGCCCAAAGGAAAACAACGCTCAAGCTCGAGCATTTGTCATAGGAACAAGGAACGCCTGCTTAGACCCTAATATGGTCACTGGTACGTTTCTTATTAACAATCACTTTGCATCCATACTTTTTGAAACTGGTTCCGATTTTAGTTTCATGTCTGTGGAATTTCAACATATGCTTGGAGTTGAGTCTAGTAGGTTAGACATTCCTTATTCCATAGAATTAGCCGATGGCAAACTTGTTGAATTAGGCGAAGTTGTTAGAGGGTGTACATTGGAACTTGGTGAATGAAGATTTAGCATCGATCTTTTACCTATCCAATTGGGTAGTTTTGATGTGGTAGTCGGCATGGACTGGCTATCCAAGAATAGAGCCGAAGTTGTTTGTCATGAGAAAATCATTTGCATCCCTCTTGCGAATGATGAAACACTTATAGTACATGGGGAGAAGCGCGACACGCCCCTGCGAGTCATCAACTGCACGATGGCCTAGAAATCCTTGTGAAAAGGATGTGTTGCCTTTTTAGCGCATGTGGTAGATAAGAAGGTTGAGGAACCAAAGCTTAAAGATATTCCCGTAGTGAAGGATTTCCCTGAAGTCTTCCCTGAAGACTTGTCGGGATTATCTCCACAGAGATAAGTCGAGTTCCATATTGACTTGGTCCCAGGAGCCGCACCTGTGGCCAAGGCACCTTATAGCTTGGGCTATCCGAGATGCAAGAATTATCCATACAACTCCAGGAGTTGTTGGATAAGGGATTTATAAGGCCAGGTTTCTCGCCTTGGGGAGCTCTAGTGTTGTCCGCAAAGAAAAAGGATGGAACCTTACGGATGTGCATTGATTATAGAGAGTTGAATATGCTCACTGTTAAGAATCGGTATCCGTTACCGAGGATTGACGACTTATTCGACCAGTTGCAAGGATCGAGGTATTACTCCAAGATTGACCTTCGGTCTGGCTCTCATCAGTTGAGGATACATGAGGAGAGCATACCGAGGACAATGTTCAGGACTCGTTATGGGCACTACGAGTTCTTATTCATGCCGTTTGGATTGACAAACGCTCCTGCAGTTTTCATGGACCTAATGAATCACGTATGCAAACCATATCTCGATAAATTTGTGATTTTTTTATCGACGATATCCTGATCTACTCACGAACAAAGGAATAGCACGAGCAACATCTAAGAACCATTCTGGAACTACTAAAGAAAGAGAAACTTTACGCGAAGTTCTCAAAGTGCGGATTTTAGATTCGCGAGGTACAGTTCCTTGGTCATGTGGTAAACGAGAATGGCATTCATGTAGACCCGTCAAAGATCGAAGCAATCAAGAATTGGGAAGCGCCCAAAACTCCGACTGAAATACGACAGTTTCTGGGGTTAGCGGGCTATTACCGAAGATTTATTGTGATTTTTCTAAAATTGCTCAACCGCTAACTTCCCTAACACAGAAAGATAAGAAGTTTGACTGGGGAGACAAACAGGAAGAAGCCTTCCAACTTCTCAAAGACAAGTTGTGCGATGCACCGATCTTATCGCTGCCGAAGGTACTGAAGACTTTGTGGTATACTGTGATGCTTCACGTCAAGGTTTAGGTTACGTGCTCATGCAACGCCAAAAGCTCATCGCATATGCATCACGACAATTGAAGGTTCATGAGAAGAATTATACCACCCACGGCCTGGAGCTAGGCGTGGTGGTATTTGCCTTGAAGATTTGGCGACATTATCTGTATGGTACTCGGTGTACTATCTTCACAGACCACAAGAGCTTGCAGCACATATTTAATCAGAAGGAATTAAACATGCGTCAGCGACTATGGGTTAAGTTGTTGAATGATGATGATTGTGAGACGCCTTAAGTCGAAAGGAAAGGGTTAAAACCTTAAGGGTTCGAGCTTTCGAGATGACAATTCGGACGAATCTCAATTCGCGCATTCACGATGCACAATAAGAAGCACTCAAGGAGGAAAATCTTAAAGCTGAATTTCTCCGGGGTATGTAGAAACAATTGGTGCCAAACGAAGAGGGAACCCTATACTTCATGGGACACATATGGTTTCCGCTCTACGGTGGTGTTCAAGAGATAATCTTAGATGAACCTACAAGTCAAGATACTCGATCCACCCAGGATCGGACAAAATGTATCAAGACTTGAAAAAGTATTACTGGTGGCTAAACCTCAAGAACGACGTTGCTGCTTACGTTGGAAAGTGACTAACCCACGCTAAGGTTAAGGCCGAGTATCTAAAACCAGCAGGTCTACTGCAACAACCAGAAATACCTGTATGGAAGTGGGAGTGATGCGTGTCGGTGTGTATATATATTTATGTATATTTTTAGCCATTTTTACACTTTAGTCAAGTTTTAAATTTATAAAACATGATATTTTACTAACACTAGACACACATATGGGCAAGTGCACCCATCGTGAGCGTAGTATAGCGTTGGTAAGATACCGAGGTCGTCAAAGGACACAAGAGCTTTTAGTACCGGTTTATCCTCAACGTCTAATCAAATCAAAATTTTAGAAAAAGGTTTAAACATGAAAATAAAAACTAAAAATGCTGAAAAATAAAAATAAAAATAAAACAGATAGACAAGATGAATCACTTGGATCTGACTCGCCTTTAGTGTAACCTTTGATTATTTTCGCACTTTTGCACTTTTTAAGAGATTATCTTAGTTATAGTAGTAGGCCCCTCTTTTGAAGGTGACGTTACCCTCAACCCAGTAGTTTGAGTCAGCAAGGATACAATCCTAAGGGGTTGGATTATTGAAAGATAATTAATTAAGTTATTAATGCATAATGTGGTAGGCCCCTCTTTTGAAGGTGACATTACCCTCGGCTAAGTAGTTTGAGTCAGCAGGGATACAATCCTAAATAGCCGGGTTAAAGTTTTAATAGTAGTTTACATATGAGGGGGTCAAGGAGTTCGAACCCCCGCCATCCAATACCAGTGGGTATTGAAGGAGGTCCTACTAAACTTGACCCAGGTCCTTGCAGGATCTATACACTGAACAAGGCAAGACTCTTACCAAACCATTCCCTTAACCCCCGACCAGGTAGCCAACATATCTCCATATAGACCGTGGAGATATGAATGGTGTAAATCTTTTATTTTATATAGACAGCAAAATAACGCCAAGACACCACGGACAAATGATAAGGAAGATTCATCTTCAACATAAGAAACTAGTTATTAAAGTTATTAATACATAACCAAATAAAAAGTGCGAAAAGATTAAAAATAAAAAGTATTACACGAAATGCTTGTCTTCACCAAGTGATGTAAGAGACTTAGGCAAACATGGCCTTTGATTGTCAAGAACTCTTACGATCAATCTTGGATCCCGAGACTACTCACACACTCTATGATGGATGATGGATGATGGTGGTGGATGTGGGTTGTGATGGTGGTGGTGGGTGGGTGAACTGTGAGAGAGGTGGTTTGCCAAGGGATGGTTTGCAAGTGAGCCAAGAACCCCTATTTATAGCCTGCACAGAAGCCCGGACACAGCCCCGTGTCCATTGGGCACGGCCCCGTGTCCACCCATCTTCTCTTTCTTCATTAATTGCAGTTTGTCTGCATTATTTGACCATGCCCCCGTGCCCGCTGGGCATGACCCCGTGTGCAGAAGCGTATCTGTACTATCAAGATTTGCCTAGATTCTGCGAATCTTAGCGTTGTCCACGGCCCCGTGTCCAGTGGGCACACCCCCGTGTTGGGTGATAGAAGCTTCTACAACTTTGTCTTTTCTGCAGACTCTTGGGCACGCCCCCGTGCTCAGTGAGCACGGGGCATGTTCAGCCTTCTGTTCTCTTGTTCTTGCTTGGGGAGATGCTGTTGAGGGGTCGGGCATGCCACGTTTATTCCTTTTCTTGTATTATTGTTAGTTTTAGCTGCATTTTTGCTTCTTTTGTTCATTTAAGCTTTTTTAACCCTGAAAATACAAAAGGAAGACAAAAACACACTTTTTCCAATATTAGTACTAAAAAAGGGTTAGTTTTATGCCACATTTGATGTAATTTATATGTTGCATTTTGCACACATCAGGGAGCAAATATCGATGGACTTTATAACAAAATTACCTAGGACCCCTAGAGGACACGATATGATATGGGTGATAGTTGATCGATTAACAAAGTCTGCGCACTTCCTACCAGTTCAGGAGAAAGATATCACTGGAAAGCTTGATGAGTTGTACCTTAAAGAAATTATGGCACGTCACGGAGTGCCTATTTCGATAATTTCAGATAGAGATGGACGTTTTGTATCAAGGAACTGGCAATCCTTCCAAGAGGCCTTTGGATCTCAATTGGATCTAAGCACGACCTTCCATCCGCAAACAGACGGCTAGGGCGAACAGACCATACAAACTCTTGAAGACATGCTTTGCGCATGTGTAATGGATCTAGGCGGCAGCTGGGATACTTACCTACCCTTGGTCGAGTTCTCCTATAATAACAACTATCATACAAGCATAAAAGCCGCACCGTTCGAAGCTCTATATGGCCTCAAGTGTCGCTCACCGTTGTGTTGGGCAGAAACCGGAGATAGATAGTTGATTGGTCCCGAACTTGTTCAGGAAACAACTGACAAAATCATTCAGATCCGAGACCGTATAAAGGCAGCTCGTGATCGACAAAAGAGTTACGCCGATCGAAGACGAAAACCTTTAGCTTTCAAGGTGGGAGAGAAAGTTTTATTGAAAGTCTCACCTTGGAAGGGTGTAGCAAGGTTCGGGAAATGTGGAAAACTAAATCCATGATACATTGGGTCGTACAAGATTTTAGAAAAGATTGGTACCATAGCATACAAACTGGAGTTACCGGAGGAACTGAATGGTGTACATGATATGTTCCATGTGTCAAAGCTCAAGAAGAGTCCAACCCAGGAAACAGTTATCATCCCTGCGGATGAGGTGCACATTGACGACAAACTCCGATTTACAGAAGAACCTGTTGAGGTAATGGACAGGAAGGTCCAAAAGACAAGGAGGAGTGTATTAAACTGGTTAAAGTACGTTGGAACTCTCGACAAGGGCCCGAGTATACTTGGGAAGGTGAGGATCAGTTCAAAGTTAAGTACCCCCACCTATTCGAGGAAGCTCCTGTGAGAGACGACTTAGCTTGAATTTCAGGACGAAATTCTTTTAACGGGGGTAGACTGTGACAACTGGCACAAAACCGGTAATTTCCGTACTATTTTAATAATTATTTATTTCCTGCAATTATGTGCTTAAACGTCAACATTATATGCTTACTAGCTTTACATATGAATTCATGCATGTTTCATACTTCAATTATCACATTGTGCATTACATTAAGCGTTGCGTCGAAACGACTAGTAAACTCACCGATAAGATAAGATAAGCTGTGACAGCATAGCCTCAGCATGCAATATATGGTAGATTTAGGGCCTAGATGTAGGTCCAGTATCAAAAAATACAATAAAACCCAAGTGTGGGAAAAAGGGTTAACATAAAGACTTTCCGGAAGCTAAAACAAACACTAAAAATAGCTCGAAACGCACCTAAAATGCAGAGTTCTGCAGAAAATCAGCAAAAACAACATTTTATCAATAAAATAGCATGCAAAATTTATGTTCAAGTGTCTAGAATAACTTGTAAAGTGTCGGAAATGAAAATTGTCAAAAAGGTATTTCATACCTTGTAAAATTGCACTATTTAGCACTTTAACGAACCGATAACCGAACGATTAACCGGACACTACCCAAAACACCAAATAGAGACTAGAAGCATTGATTTTATGATTTAAAGCTAGTTATGATGATAAAACACCTTAAATATCATAGAAACACATAAACACACATAACTTCATCTTAAACCCCCTAACTTACACTTATAACCTTTAACTTCCAAAAACTTACACTTAACCCCCCCTCTTTTGTAACCGACCCCATAGTGGCCCACCAACATTTCCCCATTAAAATATTCAAGTGTAGGTAAGATATTAGACATGAAACCTTAAGGACAAAGATGTGTTGGTGGATATAAGAACCATGATCTAGTGTGTTGAAGGAAACCTTATCATTTTCATTTCTTTCAAACTCTCTTCTTCCTCCTCTCTTCTCCCACCTATGGCCAACAACCACCACCCACACACCTTCATTTTCAATCATCTTACAACCATTCCAAGCATGTACAAAGGTGTATGAAGGTTATCTAAGGAAGCTACAAGTGTTAGAAGTTGAAGGACCTTCTTGTGGAGCTTTTAACCACTCATCTTCTTCAATCTTCATCATCTTCTTGTTCTTGCCACTTCCCTAGCAACTAGAGCTAGTAGTAAGCACCATAAGCTCTATTTTACTTCATGTTATTAGTATGTACATGTCACACCATCAAAGAACCTAAACTTTAAAAGATGGTAACATGAAGATCTAACATAATCTAAGTGAAAATGAGTTGTTTTGAAGTTGTTTGATGTATGTTATGATGAAGTTGTGAATGTTTAATCTTGTGTCTTTAGTTAGATCCATTATGTGAAATCTTGTTAGAAGCTTAGATCTAACAAGTTTAAGCATGGATCTTGAAAGATCCATGGTTAAACTTGAAGATGAACTTGAAAAGTCTTTATGTAAACATGAAAAATGGTTTTTAAAGTATGTTCTTGTGATCTTGAAGTAACTAAGTTGATGGATGGTTAAGTTATGAGATTTAGCTCTATAAAAAGTTCATGAAAAAAATTCATCAAGAAGCTTATTTTTAAAGAACCAAGTATGTTAAGTGTATATTTACAAGACTACATGTTTTTACAAAATAATCAAGTTCATCCTTGGGTTTAACATGATGAAATTAGTGTATGTAACTTGTGAGGTTGTTGGAAATTGATTTTTGGGGATGAAAAGAAAATAAACACATGTTTTGAAAACATGGGAAACCTCCTTTTTAGGGGAAACTATGTCAAAATTTTATAAAATTTTGATACTTAGAAAAATATAAGTTTTGGTGAAACTTATTCCCCAAAAATTCACCTAAAAATATTTGCTAAGGTTTCCTAATTTTTGTACGAAATTTCAAGTCAAGAAATAAAGATTTCTTTAAGGTTAAAATTCAATATTTAGTATGTATATTTTTAGGGAAAATATATATATTTAGTGATCACCAAATTTTGTGCTAAGTGTATATTATGTGTATTATATGTAGTAGTGTATTAGAAACTTGAAAATAAACTAAATACTCCCAAGGAGAATAAATACCAAAATACACACAAAATATACAAGGAAATATTTATAAATATATATACAAGAATTATCCATGAAAGGGGTATTTGGAAAATGAACAAAATATATATTAACATAAATATATTCCTCAAAATATATGTACTTGGACAAGTATTGGACATTTTTGGACCAAAATATAACATTTTTGGACCAAAATATATATTTGGACAAATATATATGATTACTACCAAGGAATGAGAATTATACAAAAATATGGTAAATGACAAAAATAAATATATATATATTTAACAAGTATAACAAAATATATATATTTCAAACAAACCTTAAAAATATATTATTTTTAAGAAATATAATTTCGGAGAGTATTAAAAATCAAAGTATTGATTTTTGACAAATAATGTAAAATTGCACAAGTATTTACATGAAAATAAAAGTATACTTCCCTAAATATACTTACACAAAAATAATATTGAAAATATTATCTAATAATTACCTATATTTATTTTTGAAAAATAATATAAGTACCGTATTTTGGATAAGTTAAAAATATAGATTATTTTTAACACATACCGTTTTTCAAATCCTACATATACGAATATATATTTTTGGAAGTAAAATATATATTTACAATTAAGCAATACAAATTCAAATTATAATAACGCGACAAACGGGCGAGACCCGACAAACAAGGGCACGACCCTCACAAATGATGAACTTACACAAAACAAATATTTAACTTAAGATGGTGACTTGTACTTAGTGAGTTACATGTCTAGTGATTAACGTACATAGAACACATATAGGTTACGACACCTACAAGACAAGCCCGGTGAAGTTTTCGACGCAGGATACGCAAATCAGTGAGTTCGTGTCCCCACTTTTAAACTTTTCTTGTTTTCTAAACTTTGGGGAAAATACATGTATTGTGTTATGTAGAAACAAAACTAAAGAATGACGTATAGATCATGTGACGAATAGGGTGAGACTTAAGCACTATTAATCAACTATATACCTAGACCGTGGAACAAAAGGTTAGATCTAATGGGTTTCAGGCAGCCACACTCTTGGCCACGTTTTACCTAGAGTGTTTTTGTGTCTCGAGTCGTAAATCGACAGGAAAATGCCTTTGGTTTGGATGCTTCCTATGTCGTTAGAAATGTTAATGTCCTTGCAAAACATTAACGATCTCAATTTCCTTACATTTACATAATACATTTTCAACTACATTTTACAATTACATACCATGATTCTTACAACAATTACTCATATGTTTTACCCAAAACTGCATGAATTCACACCAACTTTTGTTGACGATTTTCAAAACTTACATGTATTTCAGGGAACTAAGTGGATGTGTGGGCGGCCTCTTTGCTCAAGAATGTTGTTTGTGTTTCAAGTTATCATGTGTCTATGCTCCGTTGCCACTTTTGATGGATTTGTTTGTTATATCCCGCCTCCTTGCGGTGATATAGTGAAAAAAACCTTGATCTTTGTTTTGAAATGAAGTTGTAAACTTTTCAAACAATTATATGTAAACTTTAAACTTTACCTTTGTTTTGAATGTTAAACTATAAATGGCAATTTGGGGTTATTTTATAATCATATAGAATGTTTACTATTCGTATGCAATGAGAACCTTTCAGGATCACACCTCGTGCTTCCGCCTTAGAAAGGGGTGTGACATACTTAAACATAAACATGCTTATATACTACATTCATATACACACATTTTTATTTTCAAAGTTAATATATACCCTGATTCATACACAACTAGTACAAACTATGCGGATCATGCGACAATCAATATAATCGCGGGTGCACACGGGATTATAATGGTAGACGCATGAAAACCATAGGGTGTTCTACTGTGTATGGTAAGACACGGAACGTAACATGACACCGAATAACGAGACGGACGTAACATGGTTAAAGCATGGTGGATACGCCGCTGGTACTTCCTATATATAGGTGTTTTTACCATGCTACCAAACTTTCGCAAAACGTGCCATGAGAAATTCGTTGTTTTGCAGACCTTACTTAGACACGATACATAAACTTTAACAACTCACAAACGCACTACTAAACGCCCGATATCCTATTATCCATGACGAGACCTCATCCTCAACACTCATATGCACATTGTATCCAAATGATCATACCATTTTTACCCTTGTGTTCATCTAGTAGAACGTTCGTTCACTCTCATACCTCTATTATTCCTAATCATCCTTTTTATTTTTCTACAAACCTTATTTCCAATCAGTCAGTTCAAACATTTAAACCCTAACATACCTCTTTTCTACCTTCCATCTTCTATTCATCCACAAACATATTTAATCAGCCGTTACCTAAAACTGTGACATTTGTGCCTTTATGACCATCATACAATTACGAATCCAATGAAATCTTGTGTTTCATTCCCGAGATTTGTATAATTACATATGACAATTACATTTTTCAATTCTTGTGTGATTTCGAAACTCCGAAACTGTGACATAAGCTAAACATGCTATAAATACCCTTTACATAGCTTAGAAATAAATTTTGAAGTGTTCGGTATGGCAAAAACAAGTTTATTCGAGCTCAGAGACTATTTGCGTCAAACTGCGAAAGTCTGCTGATTCGCGTATTTCTTAATACGGAGCACGTACACACATCCAAAAAAATTTTAATCATTAAAATATTGTATTTTAGTGATGTGAATGCAAAAATATCATTTGTTACGCAATTTGGATCGTTTTCGCATCCGTTCGAACGTTCGTCGTAATTAAGCGAAAAACACAACCGTACAACTGAACGAACCGACATCCACAATATTTCCAAGCATATTTCAAGTCCCCTATGCTTTAACATCCTTGTAAAGCCTTAAAATTGGGTAACGCAGGTTAAACCCGTCGAAAACAAGTTTAAGGGGCTGCAGGGACCAAAACTGCCAAATTGGGTTAACGCAGGTTAAAAGCGTCGAATCCGACCCGTTTGTTCGATCATTAGGATCCGCCCAAACACATATTTGTGACCATAGTTGTAGAGGGAATAACCTCCTGAGGTTATACCTTATGGTCACTTCGTTTGGTTAGATATATAATAAGTCGTTATTATGCCCTTAGAAAATGACCTTTTTGCGCATAAATTCATTTTAAGCATATGTAATAAATTTTTCACATATAAACTGATATAATAACATTTTCAAACATGTTTGGGCATTTAAGACTTATCATATGACATGCTTAACCATCCGAACGCGTAGTTATGTAAATGACACGTTAAAGTAACGTAAACTACCTTAACGGGTCAAAAGCACTTAGGATTCATTCCAAATCAGAATGTAGACTTTGCTAAACCATTTCATATGGGTTCCAACACTCATTTGGTTTACAATACCTCATTCTATTCAATTTCCCCTGGTTATGTACTGATACTTTAACATATTTACCCGATGTTAGGACACATTAGGACACGTTCGAAGCTTTGATATTTCACTTGATTCAAGGATACTTTGCAATCCCAAGTGAATACATAGCTTCCCTATTTTATGCTTTCAATTGTTTTGGGGTGACTCATATGTGCTAAATGCTTTTCAAGTTTTCAAAACAAAAACTATGGTTTATATAAAACATGACGATTTCAATAATGTGAACGAACTTGTTTGTGCGTTAATTCATAATACGATTGACATACATTAGCTTTGATCAAGCCGACCAGTAGTTTGTTATGGTACCATAGGACTGACAATCCCGTTATCGGGCTATCCACTAGATTTGGTGAATAGTTTGGGGTAACGATAGAATCTGTTATTTTAACAAATCATGTGTTGATTTGTTAGTCGGTTTAAAAATGCCTTTCAGGGTCTATTAAAGATACCCCATGGGTGGTATAGTCGAGTCACACAGGTTTGAATGTGTTCATTAAAGAACGACCAAAAGTTTTCACAGTTAAAACACGGACGATTGACGATTGCTTTATAACACGGACGAATGGCGAATGGTTTATAACACAGATGAATGACGATTGGTTTTATAACACGAACAATTGATAACATGGATGATTTGAACGATTGGTTTATAACAAGGACAAATGGTTTTTGAACAATGTCATGCAATGATTTTCACTTAAAGATATAAATCATACAAAGTATTCTTTCAAAGACGACTTACTACTCGGTTTTACAAAACAAATGTTTTCGGTCAAGATTCATGGCTACAAGGTTTTGTTTTACTTATATCAACTTGTAAAGTTGATAAAAACATATTGCAATATCAAACACTTTTTTATTTCAAGATTTATACTCGTCGACTCTCGAAGTTGGGCGAGGTATTGCAATTTGAATTCAAAGCCATGAATCTTGACATACAAAACCTATGTACTCGCCAGCTTTCTTTGCTAACTATTTTTCACATATGTTTCAGGTTCTTTTATGTGATGATTGTCGATGCTTACTTTACTTAGGATGGACGCGGGCTTTAGTGACTTAAAAACTTGAAAGACAATTGTTGAGCTTATTTGGTTTGTATAAAAACAATGAGTCTGTTAACTAAATAAAACAAAACTTCAATTACCATGTGTTGTGAAACAATGATCCTGTGACATGACTCCCCGACTTTTCTGTCGCGGTTTGTTGTATTACGCGGTCGGGGCGTTACAGAAAAAATTGGTATCAGAGCCATGGTTATAGGGAATTAGGTTATTAGTAATGCTCTTGACCTAGTCTATAACCTTCCTATGACCCTAACGCAAAAAAAATTGCTTTTAGATTCTTAATACAATACCATCACCTATCCTTTGGTGATTAACAAAAACAAAATACAATTCATTATCTGGAGTCAAAACTTTTCCAAAACTTCACAAGAAATCATCTATCCTTAGATGATTTGTTTTAGGATTTTTAGCCTTCGATGTTTTCAAAATCCCATCAAAGTCTGGGCTTTAATAATGTGAACATGTGCAATCCGGAAGGGTGGGTGCCTGTACACTGAGTTTTCTGTCTAAGGCTAGAGTGTTCATACAAATCCGCATCAACGGACCAGTCACTCTTACCTGGGAATTCTTGGGGTGAGTGTCCACCAATAGGCTAAAGCATATATTCGCGATACATTATAAAGACCCATTTACTTTTATTAGTCACTGTGTCGTTTGTTTGTTTTAGGTAACGAACAAATGATCACAATCCTTATGCTTCGTCGATATTTTAAGGTTCAATTTTGGTTATCCAATAACATCTCACTTGTTTTCTCTCATATTTTTCGTTCTCTTTAGAATGCCTCCTCATCGCAGCGATACTCAAAGGTCTAAACTGGCTTCTACAATCACACAGCAACTAAGCATAGTACTCTGTGGGACCATTGACTTAGCTGCCGCCATGTCTCATCTTAATGATGAAACTACTCATGAGGCACCTAAGAAGACAAAAGCCATCAAGAAAATCAAGGAACCGTAAGGCTTCAAAGAACCTTACAGTGATTGCTCCAACTCCGCTTAAACAAGTGGGACGCCAGGTGGCATCACCACCAGCTAAGAAGCCATACAGAGGAAAGGCTCCTCTTTGCAATCAATGTGACCTTCATCACTATGCCAGTGTCCAATGCCAAAAATGGTCAAACTGTGGACTTATTGGTCATACAGCAAATGTCTGCCGTTCAGCCACTATGCCAAACCAAGCAATGGCAGTTCCTACTCAACCTATCACAACTCCTCATGTGATACATGTTTATCCTAACTACCCACAAGGAACCTGCTTCAATTTTGGTTATCCTAACCACTTCAATTGACCTAGCTGGCAGATGACGACCCAACGAATGCGCACAAGATTAACACTGGTAATATCAAGGCTTGTGCTGATGTCTGAATAAACACATAAACTTTTATGTTTTCTGTTTATTTTCTAAGAACCTTGAAAACACTTTGGTTGTTCTATAAATAAATTTTTTATTTCAATTTTATTTACAAGACCAATGTAATTACGCGTATGTATGGCATACCCCTACAATACCAATACCAACACCAAGTATATGATTCCTTGAAAATCAAACTACTCTCGTAGTTTCTTCTATTTTGTGATCACTCGCGATCTCCACAAAATCCTAAGTACTTGTTTCTTCTAAGAAACAAAGTACAAATGTACATGTTATAACTCTTAACGAATACTCGAAGTACCACTTTTGTCACACCCCGACCACGTAGAACAACAAAACGTGGCGGAAACGTCGGGGAGTGTTGTAACAAATTAATTGTTTCACAACCATGGAAATTAAAGTTACGTTTTATTTATTAAACAAGAAAGTTACATTGTCTTAAACAAGAAAAAAAGAGTACATAACATAATTTAACTAGTTCTTGCTTCATTTTAAGTCACTAAGGCACAGGTCCGCCTAAGTGTGTCTTGATCATCCTATGCAAAAGCTCCTGAAAACACATGCGAAAATAGGTATGTCAGCATAAAATGCCTATGAGATACATAGGTTTTGTGAAATTTGGATTCATGACTTAAGTTTAAGAAAATGTCTAATTAAATTTAGTCATGAACCTTGTAAATTGTTTTGTTTTGTTTTGTAAATCATTTAAAAAGCGATAAGATCAGATGATATGTGTGAATAAGAGAACAATGTAAGGTTAAATGAATAACCAAGTAAAATGAATTGTATAAAGTAAACTGTTTTGTAAACCAAAGTCTTGTGAAAAACATGTTACTTGTGTAAAATGTATAAGTCCAAAATGAATGATTTAAATAACGCTATGATACGTAATATAATACAAACACTTATATATAGGAAGTACCAGCGGCGTATCCACCATGTGTGTATCATACTACTCACATCTCGTTACTTAAGTCACTTAAACAAACCACCAATGTATAACGTCTATGTTTAAACCAATTGTCAAAAAAAGTCCTTGTATAAACCATGTCAAATGTTAAAAGTCCAAATGTAGTCAAGTAATGTGCAACAATCGTTATGTATGGTAAGTAATGTGTTGTTACATAAACCAAATGTAAGAATGTACAAAACAAAGTATTTTGAATATATCAAAAGTTATGTTTTGCAAAGTAAATGCATGTTTTATTGATACAAACACTTATGTGGTAAGTTAACGCATACATTCAAGCCTTGTGATAGACAGATAACCCTAAGTCAAGGTTATCAAAAGAAATGTTTTCGGATTCAGTCATTCCTTATATCCAAACAAACCCAGGATGTCAGGAACGGAATTTGTCAAGTCCTATGGTACCGCTACTTACTACCGAGCGGCATAGCTAATGTTAATGAACGTATATAAGTCCCGTTTGTACAAACCAAATGTCATACCGATTGTAAACATGTTAAATGAAAACACTGTGCTAAGTATGCTCAGTTAACATACAAAGCAGAAAAGTCATGTAAATCAATGTGCTAGCATGCTCAGTCAGCATACATAGCAGAAATGTTAAGTAAAACGATGTACTAAGTATGCTAAGTAAACATACATAGCAAAACAATGTAATGTAAATCATGTACTATAAATATACTAACGAACATAGCAAGTATATGATGTGAAAACATGGAAAACATGAAAGTAACAAGTAGGCACATGTGTTTCACCCCAAAACAGTTTGGAAAACAGTAAAAGAGGGGTCTATGTACTCACTTGAGATTGCCTAGAAGTCCTTGAGTAACAACCAAACAATGCTAGAGATTACGGAAATCAAACGGCACCTAAGTGCTTACGACCCATTACGACCCGTTTAGGTAGCTTATGCTACTTTAACGCGTCGTTCGCGTAAAACGCGTTCGGACCGCCTAACTAGTCCTATGACAAGTAAAATATGCCTTAACATGTCTAATATTGTTTCCAAATTAGTTTAGATGTTAAATGTTATGTTACATATGTTTAAAATGAATTTTGGCGTAAAAAGGGTATTTTGGTAATTTTCCTAGGGCATATAAACTACCTATCATACAACTAACTAAACGTCGTGACCATAAGGTATAACCTCGGAAGGTTATTCCCTATTTAATATGGTCACCTAACGTGTTTGGTCGGATCTTAATGATCGACCAAATGGGTCGGGTTCGAAAGTTTAAGCGATTGATTAGATCGCTTACCTTTACGACCCTAGACAAGCACAAAACTAAAAGTGACAAGCTAAGCATGTTAAAACATGCTTACCTAAGTTAGAAAACAAGTTTGGTATCAAAACAAACGGTTTTGATACCTAAAAGTAGTTTGGTTACAAAATACGCAAGAATACGCATTTTGGCCGAAACTACGACTCGTCACTGAGCCTATATAACGTGGTAATCAGTAGGTATAGTCACTAGGGACTATAACCATCATGATTACGATCACGTTATGAAGTTTAAAATAATTTTTCATTGACCATAAACTGGTCAAAGCAGAAAGTCAAACGCAGTTTGACTTTAACGATAAAAACGAACGAAAAGAACGAAAGAATACTTACAGAAGGTCCCCGCAAGCTCTTGATCCGATTTACTCTCAGGTATGAAGCATAAACTTCAACTTAGAGAGCCAAAATCAGATTCAAGTGTGAGTTTGCAAGGAAATGAAGGTGGGTATTTATAGGAATTCAAGAACCGTTAAGATCGTTCATCGAAAACTGAGCTTTGATCTGGACCTTACATGTGTGCCCATGGTTTTCTAAAACCATGGGAGCCCCTAATAATGGACTAGGTTCATTGAATACCAGCCCATGGTTTTGCAAAACCATGGGTTAAGACCATCAACACTTCAAAATGGACTAGGTTCATTGAATCTGGTCAGAAATTTCAAAAATGGTCCTTGCACTTGTAAAACTGGATTTTTTTTTTGCACTTTTAAGCTCCGTTAACCCCATTTCAAGGCTCTAAAATAAAGTTAAAGTATAGGGAACTCAAAACATGCTCAAAAGTATCTCGGATGTCGGTTCGTTTGATCGTATGATCGCGATGTTCGCTTAATTACGACGGAATGCGCATAAGCGCGAAAAACGATCCAAATTGCGTGACGAATGGATTTTTCTTATGCAAAACACTAAAATAAAATATTTTAGTGCTTACATAAATTTTTGGATGTCCGGATGTATTCAGAATGTAAGTTATGCGCGAAAATGCAAACTTGTGCACTTTTTGACGCTTTTAGTCCCTGAATGACCCACCCAAAAGCTTATTTTAGCACACCGAACCCCTTAAAGCCTATTTCTAAGCTATGTAAAGGATATTTATGGTATTTTTAACTTATGGTCATGTTTCGGAATGTCTGTTCTAGTACGAATCGTCATACTTTTGCAGTTTGTCGAATTTAGTCCCTCTAGGCGATTAAACTTGTTTTTGCCATACCAAAGCCTTCAAAACTTATTTCTAAGTTATGTAAAGGTTATTTAAGGTATGTTAAGCATATGTTGATGTTCCGGAGTGTTTGTCATGTTAAACTGATTACGTTTACGCACCAGCTTGCGTATAACTCTCCAGAAAGCGATGTAGAGTTTGAAATTGAATAAAAATCAAAACATGAAAAATGTCAAACATGAACAAACAAACATTGGGATCAAATAACTTTGTTTTATTGATAACTGAACTGTTTACAATGATTACAGACACAGGTGTCACAGTCTCCCCTACTTGTGGAAATTTCGTCCCTAAATTTATTTAGAGGAAACTCGTGAGAATAGATGCGGATACTTAGCCTTCATTTGATCCTCACGTTCCCAAGTAAACTCAGGTCCACGCTTAGATTCCCAGCGAACTTTAACCAATGGAATGCGCTTGCGTTTAAGCCACTTGACTTCACGTTCCATAATTTCCACAGGTTTCTCAACAAATTTCAGTGTTTTATCAACACGAATTTCGTCAAGTGGTATGTGGAGGTTCTCATCAGCAAGACACTTCTTGAGATTAGATACGTGGAAAGTTGGATGAACGTTCCCATGTTCAGGAGGTAATTCAAGTCTGTAGGCTACCTTACCGATTCTTTCGATGATCTTGAATGGTCCAACGTATCTAGGTGCAAGTTTTCCTTTCTTTCCAAATCTGATCACACCTTTCCAAGGTGAGACCTTAAGTAATACGCGATCACCGACTTGAAATTCCAAGGGCTTTCGTCGTTGGTCCGCGTAACTCTTTTGACGGCATCTAGCTGTCTGAAGGTTATCACGAACTTTCTTAAACTTATCAGTAGTTTCTAAAATGAGGGCAGGTCCAGTAACCTGAGCCTCACCGATCTCATTCCAGCAGACTGGTGAATGACATTTTCGACCATAGAGAGCTTCGAAAGGAGCCATGTTGATGCTGGAGTGATAACTGTTGTTGTAGGAGAATTCAATTAACGGAAGATGTGAATCCCAACTACCACCAAAATCGATCACACAAGCTCTAAGCATATCCTCCAGAGTCTGGATTGTTCTTTCAGATTGACCATCCGTTTGCGGATGATAAGCTGTGCTCAGATTGAGTTGGGTCCCCATAGCAGATTGCATGGTTCTCCAAAAATGAGAAGTGAAGCGAGCATCTCTGTCAGAAATGATGTTCAAAGGAACACCATGTCGAGATAAAATTTCATCCACATAGATTTTAGCAAGTTTGTCTGCAGAAAAATCCTCATGGATTGGCAAGAAATGCGTTACTTAGTAAGACGATCAACAACTACCCAGATGGCATCATGACCTTTCTTTGTGCGCGGAAGTTTAGTAATGAGATCCATAGTAATGTTTTCCCATTTCCAAACTGGGATCTCTGGTTGCACCAATAAACCAGAAGGACATTGATGTTCAGCCTTAACCTTAAGACAAGTAAGGCATTTTGATACATATAAGGCAATGTCTTTCTTCATACCAGGCCACCAATACTGAATACGAAGATCCTTATACATCTTATCTGAGCCAGGATGAATAGAATAACGAGACTTATGGGCTTCATCCATAAGCAAGGTGAGAAGATCATCTTGGCTTGGGACCCACAAACGGTCCATGAAGTAATACGATCCATTGTCCTTCAGTTCAAGATCAGGTGTTATGTGTTAGGGAAATTCCTTATCCATCAAACCTTGTGAAACACAAGTGTGTTGAGTCTGAGTGATGCGTGCTTGGATATCAGATCGAGCTTGAATATCAGATTGAACACGAACACAATGAAGCTTAGTACGTTCCTTACGACTCAAAGCATCGGCTACGACATTCGCCTTACCAGGATGGTAGCGAATTTCGCAGTCATAGTCGTTTAGAAGCTCAACCCAACGTCGTTGCCTCATGTTGAGTTCTTTCTGATTGAAGATATGCTGAAGACTTTTGTGGTCCGTGAAAACCACCAATTTTGTACCATACAAATAGTGTCTCCTGATCTTAAGAGCGAAGACAACTGCACCTAACTCAAGATCATGAGTGGTGTAGTTTTTCTCATGTATCTTCAACTGCCTCGATGCATATGTTATGACTTTGTTCCTTTGCATGAGAACACAGCCAAGACCCAAGTTTGATGCATCACAATACACGACAAAATCATCATTACCCTCAGGCAATGATAGAATAGGCGCATCACAAAGCTTCTGCTTCAAGTTTTGAAAAGCTTCCTCTTGTTTGAATCCCCAATCAAAGGGTTTGTTCTTCTGAGTTAGAGCAGTTAGAGGAACTGCAATCTTTGAGAAATTTTCAATGAAGCGGCGGTAATAACCCGCAAGACCAAGAAAAGAACGAACTTCAGTAGGAGTAGTAGGCGTATCCCAATCCTTAATCACACTGATCTTGGAGGGATCTACATGAATACCTTGTTCGTTGACAATATGTCCTAAAAATTGAACTTCTTTAAGCCAAAATTCGCACTTGGAGAATTTGGCGAAAAGTTGCTCTTTCTTTAGGAGTTCCAGAGTAAGACGAAGATGTTGCTCATGATCAGCTCGTGTCTTAGAACAAATCAAGATATCATCAATAAAAATGATGATGAACTTATCTAAATAAGGCTTGCAGACCCTATTCATTAAGTCCATGAAAACAGCAGGAGCATTTGTCAACCCGAAAGGCATAACTGTGAACTCATAATGCCCATAACGAGTGCGGAACGCTGTCTTGGGAATATCTTCTTCATGCACACGAAGTTGATGATACCCAGAACGCAGATCAATCTTTGAAAAATAAGAAGCGCCCTGTAGCTGATCAAAGAGATCATCTATGCGAGGTAGGGGATATCGATTTTTGATGGTAAGCTTGTTAAGCTCACGATAATCGATACACATCCTAAAAGATCCATCCTTCTTCTTGACAAAAAGAATGGGAGCACCCCAAGGTGAAAAGCTAGGACGGATAAAACCTTTGTCAGAGAGCTCTTGAAGCTGCTTAGACAACTCTTGCATCTCCGACGGTGCAAGACGATATAGAGATCTGGCAATGGGATTTGCACCAGGTACGAGATCAATACGGAACTCGACATGGCGTGCTGGGGGTAGACCAGGTAACTCTTCAGGAAATACTTCAGGATAATCCCGAACAACAGGGATATCTTGAATAGACTTACCTTTGCCCCTATCTGCTGCAACATGTGCCAAAAAGGCCACATAGTTCTTTCGCAGATATTTCCGAGCTTTAAAACAAGACATGAGTTTGAGACTACCAGCAGGTTTCTCACCACGAACCTGTAGGATCTCCCATGTCGAAAGCGGCACACGAACGATCTTCTCGAAATAAACTACCTCTGCGTGATGCTTGGCTAACCAATCCATACCCACTATAACGTCAAAGCTTCCAAGTTGCATTGGCGTGAGGTCGATTGGAAAAAGATGGTTATTAAGGTTCAACTTGCAGTTGCGAAGAACAGAATCAAGAACAATGGGTTCACCACTAGCAACTTCTACTGTCAAGGGTTTTCCTAGTTTCGTTCTAGACACGCGAAGTAATGGCTCAAAAGATAATGACGCAAAACTCTTATCGGCACCCGAATCAAAAAGAACAGATGCAGGCTGATTATTAATAAAGGACGTACCGTTGACCACATTATTGTCTGCTTGAGCCTCTTGTGTATTCATGTTGAAGACTCGACCTCGAGCCTGATTCTGATTTGGATTTGGATTGGCGTTAGCTAGTCTTAGACACCGGTTTCTGTAGTGGGTCAGATCCCCACAATTGTAGCACGAACCAGGAGGAAAATGAGGTCGTGCAGCTTGACCTTGTTGCTGAGCAAGAGGCTGAGCAACTTGTTGGGCTTGGTTCTGAACTGCCTGATTCTGGTTGACAGGAATGCGGCATGTAGCGGCAAGATGACCATTTCTTCCACAGTTAGTGCAATGACGACATTGGAGATGTGGTAGGTGATGGCCGTTACACCTGTTGCACAAAGGTGCATTGCCAAGATAAGGCCTCTTGGCGGTTGGTTGCGCAGGCTGATTTGGTGCAGCTTGAGCCTGTGCAGTAACGACATAGTTTTGGGAAGCCTTTCGCTTCCTAGACCCCTTTGAGGAACCAGAATCCTTTCCCTTCTTGTTTTTACCATTCTTGCCATCCTCTTTGTCAGACGCCTGCTTCTTACCTTTGTCACCCTTTTTTTGCAGCTTTCCCTTTCGAACCTGCGACTCAGTCAATGTCGCTGCTAACTCGATCGCCTGACGGACTGTGGTAGGGTTACTACCAGTAATGATGTCTTGCACTGAGTCAGGTAGACCATCGATGTACCTTTCGATAGCCTTGTCGAGTGGGGTAACCATGGTCGGGCAAAGCAGACTCAATTCTTCATACCTATCAGTGTAAGCCCGATGCTCACCACTATCTTGCTTCAAATCATCAAATTCCCTTTCCAAAGCTCGCAGCTCATGACGAGGGCAAAACTCCTTCATCATAAGGGTTCTAAGTTCAGCCCATGTTTGCGCTAAAGCAACTTCAGCACCACGATCTCTCATAACCCCGTTCCACCATGTAAGAGCCCTCTTCTAAAACACACTGGAAGTAAACTCGACCTTGCAATTATCAGGACACTGAACGTGACGAAATGTACTCTCAGTGCTCTCGAACCATTGTAGGAGCCCAGTTGCTCCTTCAGTACCACTAAACTTGAGTGGCTTAGCCAAATTAAAACTCTTAAAATTGCATGGAGCATGATTATTGTTGTTGGCTTGGTTCAGTTAAGCAATAAGATTTGGGAAAGCAGCAGCCATTTGCTGCGCGATGATTTCTACCAGTTCGGCATTTGCTATCTGATTGTCGCGTCGAGGAGGCATTCTAAAAGAGGAACATGAAAGGAAACGAGTGAGATGATTGGATGAAAAGAATAAGATGATTCAAAAATTGACAACAGCAAAGATGGTGGTCATTTGTTTGTTACCATAAGGCAAACAAACAACACATTGTGACTAATCAAGTAAATGGGTCAAAAATAATGTATCGCGAAGATATGCTCGCCTATAAGTGAACACTCACCCCAAGAGTTCCCAGGTAAGAGTGACTGGTCCGATTATGTGGATTTGTACGAACACTCTAGCCTTAGACAGAAAACCCAGGGTACAGGCATTCACCCTCCCAGTTTGCACGTGTTCACACTATTTAGGGCCCAAAACTTTGACGAGATTTTGAAAATTCAAAGGGGTTCAAAACCTTGTAACAGAGGGTTCAAAACCTTACAATAGAGGGTTCAAAACCTAGTAATCAATCATCCAAGAACAGATGATTAATTTTCAAAGCGGATTCGGAATTGATGTTCTCGTTGTGGTTATCACCTAAGGATAGGTGAAGTGCATGTTTTAAGATCTAAACACAAGATAACTTGTATTGGGGTCCTAGAAGGGTTATAGTCTAGGTCAAAGCATTACTAATAACCTAATTCCCTATAACCATTGGCTCTGATACCAACTTTTCTATCACACCCCGACCACGTAGAACAACAAAACGTGGCGGAAACGTCAGGGAGTGTTGTAACAGAATTAATTGTTTCACAACCATGGAAATTAAAGTTACGTTTTATTTATTAAACAAGAAAGTTACATTGTCTTAAACAAGAAACAAAGAGTACATAACATAATTTAACTAGTTCTTGCTTCATTTTAAGTCACTAAGGCACATGTCCGCCTAAGCGTGTCTCGACCATCCTATGCAAAAGCTCCTGAAAACACATGCGAAAATAGGTACGTCAGCATAAAAATGCCTGTGAGATACATAGGTTTTGTGAAATTCGGATTCATGACTTAAGTTTAAGAAAATGTCTAATTAAATTTAGTCATGAACCTTGTAAATTGTTTTGTTTTGTAAATCATTTAAAAAGCGATAAGATCAGATGATATGTGTGAATAAGAGAACAATGTAAGGTTAAATGAATAACCAAGTAAAATGATTTGTATAAAGTAAACTGTTTTGTAAACCAAAGTCTTGTGAAAAGCATGTTACTTGTGTAAAATGTATAAGTCCAAAATGAATGATTTAAATAACGCTATGATACGTAATATAATACAAACACTTATATATAGGAAGTACCAGCGGCGTATCCACCATGTTTGTATCATACTACTCACATCTCGTTACTTAAGTCACTTCAACAAACCACCAATGTATAAAGTCTATGTTTAAACCGATTGTCAAAAAAAGTCCTTGTATAAACCATGTCAAATGTTAAAAGTCCAAATGTAGTCAAGTAATGTGCAACAATCGTTATGTATGGTAAGTAATGTGTTGTTACATAAACCAAATGTAAGAATGTACAAAACAAAGTATTTTGAATATATCAAAAGTTATGTTTTGCAAAGTAAATGCATGTTTTATTAATACAAACACTTATGTGGTAAGTTAACGCATACATTCAAGCCTTGAGACAGACGGATAACCCTAAGTCAAGGTTATCAAAAGAAATGTTTTCGGATTCAGTCATTCCTTATATCCAAACAAACCCAAGATGTCAGGAACGAGATTTGTCAAGTCCTATGGTACCGCTACTTACTACCGAGCGGCGTAGCTAATGTTAATGAACGTATATAAGTCCCGTTTGTATAAACCAAATGTCATATCGATTGTAAACATGTTAAATGAAAACACTGTGCTAAGTATGCTCAGTTAACATACAAAGCAGAAAAGTCATGTAAATCAATGTGCTAGCATGCTCAGTCAACATACATAGCAGAAATGTAAAGTAAAACGATGTACTAAGTATGCTAAGTAAACATACATAGCAAAACAATGTAATGTAAATCATGTACTATAAATGTACTAACGAACATAGCAAGTATATGATGTGAAAACATGGAAAGCATGAAAGTAACAAGTAGGCACATGTGTTTCACCCCAAAACAGTTTGGAAAACAGTAAAAGAGGGGTCTATGTACTCACTTGAGATTGCCTAGAAGTCCTTGAGTAACAACCAAACAATGCTAGAGATTACAGAAATCAAACGGCACCTAATATAGGTAACTATGTTAATAAACCGGACCTAAATTGGAGGATCGGATAGAATGAGGGTTCGTAAACCAAACGAGTATGGAAACTCGTGCAATATGGTTTAACAAAGCCTACATACTAAAATGAAACCTAACCTAAGTGCTTATGACCCATTACGACCCGTTTAGGTAGCTTATGCTACTTTAACGCGTCGTTCGCGTAAACCACGTTCGGACCGCCTAACTAGTCCTATGACAAGTAAAATATGCCTTAACATGTCTAATATTATATCCAAATTAGTTTAGATGTTAAATGTTATGTTACATATGTTTAAAATGAATTTTGGCGTAAAAAGGGTATTTTGGTAATTTACCTAAGGCATATAAACTACCTATCATACAACTAACTAAACATCATGACCATAAGGTATAACCTTGGAAGGTTATTCCCTATTTACTATGGCCACCTAATGTGTTTGGTTGGATCTTAATGATCGACCAAATGGGTCGGGTTCGAAAGTATAAACGATTAATTAGATCGCTTACCTTTACAACCCTAGACAAGCACAAAACTAAAAGTGACGAGCTAAGCATGTTAAAACAAAAGGTTTTGATACCTAAAAGTAGTTTGGTTACAAAATACGCAAGAATACGCATTTTGGCCGAAACTACGACTCGTCACTGAGCCTATATAACGTGGTAATCAGTAGGTATAGTCACTAGGGACTATAACCATCATGATTACGATCACGTTATGAAGTTTAAACGAACTTTGCATTGACCATAAACTGGTCAAAGCAGAAAGTCAAACGCAGTTTGACTTTAACGATAAAAACGAACGAAAAGAACGAAAGAATACTTACAGAAGGTCCCCGCAAGCTCTTCATCCGATTTACTCTCAGGTATGAAGCATAAACTTCAACTTAGAGAGCCAAAATCAGATTCAAGTGTGAGTTTGCAAGGAAATGAAGGTGGGTATTTATAGGAATTCAAGAACCGTTAAGATCGTTCATCGAAAACTGAGCTTTGATCTGGACCTTACATGTGTGCCCATGGTTTTCTAAAACCATGGGAGCCCCTAATAATGGACTAGGTTCATTGAATACCAGCCCATGGTTTTGCAAAACCATGGGTTAAGACCATCAACACTTCAAAATGGACTAGGTTCATTGAATCTGGTCAGAAATTTCAAAAATGGTCCTTGCACTTGTAAAACTGGATTTTTTTTTTTGCACTTTTAAGCTCCGTTAACCCCATTTCAAGGCTCTAAAATAAAGTTAAAGTATAGGGAACTCAAAACATGCTCAAAAGTATCTCGGATGTCGGTTCGTTTGATCGTATGATCGCGATGTTCGCTTAATTACGACGGAATGCGCATAAGCGCGAAAAACGATCCAAATTGCGTGACGAATGGATTTTTCTTATGCAAAACACTAAAATAAAATATTTTAGTGCTTACATAAATTTTTGGATGTCCGGATGTATTCAGAATGTAAGTTATGCGCGAAAATGCAAACTTGTGCACTTTTTGACGCTTTTAGTCCCTGAATGACCCACCCAAAAGCTTATTTTAGCACACCGAACCCCTTAAAGCCTATTTCTAAGCTATGTAAAGGATATTTATGGTATTTTTAACTTATGGTCATGTTTCGGAATGTCTGTTCTAGTACGAATCGTCATACTTTTGCAGTTTGTCGAATTTAGTCCCTCTAGGCGATTAAACTTGTTTTTGCCATACCAAAGCCTTCAAAACTTATTTCTAAGTTATGTAAATGTTATTTAAGGTATGTTAAGCATATGTTGATGTTCCAGAGTGTTTCTCACGTTAAACTGATTACGTTTACGCACCAGCTTGCGTATAACTCTCCAGAAAGCGATGTAGAGTTTGAAATTGAATACAAATCAAAACATGAAAAATGTCAAACATGAACAAACAAACATTGGGATCAAATAACTTTGTTTTATTGATAACTGAACTGTTTACAATGATTACAGACACAGGTGTCACAACTTTAAATCCTTGATTGGATACCTAAGGGTGCTTTTATAAGTCCTTAATTGGTCTTATAAAATATGTTATATGACGATGTACATATCATTACCTTCTGGTTTTTCATGACATTATACATAATATATGATTTTAAAGACATTACATATGGTTTTAAAACATTTTAACATAGCGTGTTTACCCAATATACCTAGTCCACGATTTCAAAAACATTATACATATTTTCAAAAACCTCATAAATGATTTCAAAGACATTTCACATTGTTTTACAACATTTTATAAACATATTTACCTAATATATATAGTGCGTGATTTCAAAAACATTATATATGATTTCAAAAGCATCAAACATGTTTTCAAAGATTCCATGCATGGTTTTCAAGAACATTCTACTTCGTATATTGACTTAGCGTACGCACTCGGTATTCAAAGACATTTTTCTTCATATGTTAACCTAGCATACGTAGTACACGGTTTTCAAAAACATTCTGCTTCGTACACGTAGTACACGGTTTTCAAAGACATCCTGCTTCGTATGTTGACTGAGCATTCCTAGTACATGGTTTTCAAAACATTTTCGCTACACGAATTCCAAATCCTTATAGGATCTTCCTATCTTTATAGTTAGATCCTTATGGATGTTTAAAGTACAAATCGAAGTCCTTAATTGGATTCCTTGTGTACTTCAATACATATGTACAAATTGACAACAAGTTGATGACCAAATTGACAATTATGTGATTATGTGTTTATGTGTTTAACGGATTCAAATGCTCGCTATCCAAATCCTTGTAGAGTCTTCCATATTTTAGTATGCTAGATTCTTAAAAGGATATCCAAAAACTACTATCTTAAATCCTTAATGGGCTTCTATGGAATAGTTAAGACCCTTGGATTCCAAAAGTACTATTCCAAAGTTAACAAGATCATGTGTTGATATAGTTAAAGAGACCCTTTGGTGGTCTAGTTAAAGATATTATTCGTCAATCTAGTTAAAGAGATCATTCGTTGATCTAGTTAAAGAGACCCTTTGGTGGTCTAGTTAAAGAGATTATTCGTCAATCTAGTTAAAGAGATCATTCGTTGATCTAGTTAAAGAGACCCTTTGGTGGTCTAGTTAAAGAGATCATTCGTTGATCTAGTTAAAGAGGCCCTTTGGTGGTCTAGGTAAAGAGATTGTTCGTCAATCTAGTTAAAGAGATCATGTGTTGATCTAGTTAAAGAGACCCTTTGGTGGTCTAGTTAAAGAGATTGTTCGTCAATCTAGTTAAAGAGATCATGTGTTGATCTAGTTAAAGAGACCCCTTGGTGGTCTAGTTAAAGTGATTGTTCCTCAATCTAGTTAAAGAGGTCGTTCGTCGATCTAGTTAAAGAGATCATATGTTGATCTAGTTAAAGAGGTCGTTCGTCGATCTAGTTAAGGAGATCATGTGGTGATCTAGTTGAAGAGACTTTTGGTGGTGTATTTAAAGAGATAATTCGTTGATCTAGTTAAAGAGACCCTATGGTGGTCTAGTCAAAGTCATCAGAGGATTATTCGTTTGATTTTCTTCCCCTACACATCATAAAATGAACTGTGCATACTATGCAAGAAATTACGTAATTATGGATGCATACATAATTATGGAATTCAGTGCACAGAAACCACAACAAGTTTTGTCATGTGTAAGAACCTATAGTGATAAGAATAACGAAACGGGAACAACGTAATAAGGGCATGGTGGATACACCGCTGGTACTTCCTATATATAAGTGTTCTTTATTACATTGCAAGCGTGGCATTATTTAAGTTACTAGAAGTTCTGGACCTTGACCAATGTTGTTTTATCTCTCCGACTCCAATTTCGAGCACACACAAGTTTCTTATAATAGTCTTCATAGGAAACATTCTTCCATCCGTTGTTCGAAACTCCAAAGTTCACACTCTCTTCGAATTCTTCTACGACAAGAATATCACTTTGACAATTACATGACATTCTTGAGGTTCAGTACAATCATAAACCAATCTATTGGAATGAAGTTTAAATCTTCAGATCTAAACTCTTTCCGATAGACAACAGACGAGTACGATTAACAAAGTTCGCTAGAATCCAAACGTGGCCCAGAGTTTTAATTAGGGAACAGAGGATTTATTTGAAAGCGAAACAATCACATCTGTTTTCACAAGTTTCCTCTAAAATTAAATTTCGGGATGAAATTTCCTAAAGTAGGGGAGACTATGACATTTGTGCCTTTACATATGACAATTACACATTTCAATTCTTGTGCGATTTCGAACTCTCAAAAGCTTTTCTGGAAGTTATACGTAAACTGTTACGCAAACGTAATTAGTTTAACACGACGTACACTCTAGAATAGTGACATAAGCTAAATATACCATAAATACCCTTTACATATCTTAGAAATAAGTTTTGAAGGGTTCGGTATGGCAAAAACATGTTTATTCGAGCTCAGGGACTATTTGCGTAAAACTGCGAAAGTCTGCCGATTCACGCATTTCTTAATACGGAGCACGTACACACATCTAAATATTTTTGTAATCATTAAAATATTGTATTTTAGTGATGTGAATGCAAAAATATCATTCGTTACGCAATTTGGATCGTTTTTTCGTTCGTTTGAACGTTCGTCGTAATTAAGCGAAAAACGTAACCGTACAGTCGAACAAACTGACATCCACAATATTTCCAAGCACATTTCAAGTCCCCTATGCTTTAACATGCTTCTAAAGCCTTAAAATTGGGTTAACGGGGGTTAAACGCGTCGAAAACAAGTTTAAGGGGTTGCAGGGACCAAAACTGCCAAATTCAGAACTCAGCCTAAACTGGCTCGCGGGCCACAATAGCTAGGGGTGTATTAGGTCGTGGGGCATGAAATCCAGGGGTGTATTGGGTCACGTGGTGCGAGAACATCAGCTGGCAGATTGTTAAAAACAGCCAACAGCCTTGGTTTCTTATGCATTGTTTTGAACATTGTGGGCAATCTTGTGTGATCACCAAGCATAGAATCTGATCTTGGACACATGTATTAATCCTATTCTTCCTTGGGCAATACACAATCCACATGGCATGATCTTGTGCTTCATAAATTCCTATAAATAGCAAGATTTTCAAGCCTTCCAACTTGCTAATTTGCTCTTTCTTCTCTCTATTACTCAAAGTTGGAGTTGCTACCACTTGTGGATGCCTCCCATCTGAGTTTTCTAGTCTTCTTTCATCCTAGAACACAAGTGAGTGTTCTTCCTAGGCTTGTTTATTTATTTTTAGTTATTTCAAGCTAAAAAGTCAAACATTGTTTGCTTTCAGTTATGACCATGAATTGGTCAAGTCAAAGTTCAATCGAACTTTGCAACGTGATCATAATCACGATGGTTATAATCCCTTACGATTATACCTACTGATTACCACGTTTACTAGTCGAAGTGACGAGTCTAAATTTCGGTCAAACTGCACAATTATGTGCATTTTACGATGGAACTATTTTCGGGTATCAAAACACTTTGTCTTGATACCAAATCAGTTTTGCAACTTAGTTAAACATGTTTTAACATGTTTAACTCATCACTTCTAGTTTAGTGCTTATTTAGGGTCGTAAGTCGAGCGGATTGACCACCGCTTTGACTTTCGAATCCGACCCGTTTGGTCGATTATTAGGATCTGACCAAACACATATTTGTGGCCATAGTTGTATAGGGAATATCCTCCTGAGGTTATACCTTATGGTCACTTCGTTTGGTTAGATATATGATAAGTCGTTATTATGCCCTTAGAAAATGACCAAAATGCCCTTTTTACGCATAAATTCATTTTAAGCATATGTAATCAAATTTTTCACATATAAATTGATATAATAACATTTTCAAACATGTTTGGGCATTTAAGACTTATCATATGACATACTTAACCATCCGAACGCGTAGTTACGCAAATGACACGTTAAACTAGCATAAACTACCGTAACGGGTCATAACAGGTCAAAAGCACTTAGGATTCTTTCCAAATTAGAACGTAGACTTTTCTAAACCATTTCATATGAGTTCCAACACTCATTTGGTTTACAAGACCTCATTCTATTCAATTTCCCCCCGATTATGTACCGATACTTTAACATAGTTACCCGATGTTAGGACACATTAGGACACGTTCGAAGCTTTGATATTTCACTTGATTCAAGGATACTTTGCAATACCAAGTGAGTACATAGCTCCCCTCTTTTATGCTTTTAATTGTTTTGGGGTGACTCATATGTGCTAAATGCTTTTCAAGTTTTCAAAACAAAGACTATGGTTTATATAAAACATGACGATTTCAATAATATGAACGAACTTGTTGGTGCGTTAATTCATAACACCAATGACATTCATTAGCTTTGACCAAGCCGACCAGTAGTATGTTATGGTACGACGGGTGGTCCATAGTACAACCCTTAAACGGTCTAAATATACACGCATCTCACGCTTTACACGGTTAATTGTTTGAACATGGTAACTACTAGTTGTTTGGTCTTGCAGGTTTTAAAGATCATAAAAAGCGGGTTTTATGAAGTTTGGATGGAAGCTTGAAGTGGTGGAAACAACTTGAGAGATCAAGAGGTTGAAAAGAAAACAAAGAAGGATGTTACAGCAGTCGCCGTAGCCTACGGCTAGGGCCGTAGGTTACGGCCTCCACTTCTCATAAAATGTCCACCGTAGCCCAGTTTAAAGGGGGCGTAAGAAACAATGGGCGCCGTAGCCTACGGCTGGCGCCGTAGGTTACGGTGCCATGCTGATGTGCTTTGACTCTTTGACCACCGTAAGCTACGGCTTGCGGCGTAGCTTACGGCGCAACTGTAGCCAAACTTGTAACTGCCATGTTTAATGTCGTTTTTATGAGTCTTTTGAGGTCCAATCATGGGCATTCGGTTACACATACTTTGGAGATGAAATTTGGGAGCTTCTTGGTGCTTGGGACACTTGTTAATCATTGGGTTTTATGTTTTTACTTTATTTGAAGATCAAAAGTTAGATGATGATGTTTGTTAAAGCCATGTGTGGCTAAGCTTTTGATGACTATCTTTGGTTGAAGGTTATGTAAGACTTTATGCTTGATTTCTTATTTCTAGAATAACGAACTTTTTCTTTATGATTTGTTTGTTATGGTGTGTGTTTATTTGCTAGTAAATTATTAATTGTTATGTTAATCTAATTTGAAACCACACGTTCTTGGTGCCATTGGCAATTGAGATATCATGGGTAGAATTAGGATTGGGTAATGATTGATTGGTCATCGGGTAACAACCTCACATTCTAGGAATCTGAGTACTTAGTTCCCTTTTATCGCAACAAGTAATCACACATGAACTATGTCTATGTAGTTTTTTCTAGTTGAATGATAGCATAAATGTCAAAGCTAACCGGAAACCAAAGATGGTCATTTGTCTCTAAATTGTTTACAAACCAAATTCTCATTTTGCAATTAGAATAGTAGTCTTAGTTTTAAAATCAAACAATCAACCCAACTCTTGAATTTACTTTTATTGCAATTAGTTTAATCTTAGTCAATTTAGCCACACTTTTAAATAACGCATATTCCACAAACTCCCTGTGTTCGATACCCACTTACCGCTAGCTATTTAGTAGTAATTGGATTAAATTTGATTGTGACCATGACATCACGTCAAATTTTGGCGTCGTTGCCGGGGACTAGTGCGCAACGTGTGTTATTTTTGATCTTTTTAAGTTTGTTATTTTTCTGGTTTACGCTGGGTGTGTTAGTGTGCAAGTATTTACAGGTGCATGCGTACTAGGAGCTCTCACAAGCTATCACCATTGGCATTTGATCCAGAAATTGGATCGACTTTGTGAAGAAACATAATTTTGTTATGAGAAAACAAAATCAGCGGTTCACCAACAACACCTACTACACCAGTTACACCTATTAGATACATGGATCCACCACCACCACCCACTACGGGTCAACCTACACCATCTTTTACACCATCTTCAACACAACTTTCACTAAATACTACCATTCCTATAACGACATCAGAAATCAAACCAACCAACACTACATTACCCAAGAACACTCAACTGGAATACTCTTTTAGCTATCAAGCTACATCATCTGCCGTTCCTGCTTATTCAACATTTTTCCCAACATCCGGCCAACCTTCATCATCACAACAAATACCACCACCTAACTTATACCAAATTGGTCCATCTATTATCCATTCTACTCCATTTCAACCAGGAGTGCAATTTCAACATACTTCGGGAGTAAGACAAGATGGGTTCGATGATGGGTATAATGACGACTTTGGGGGATATGAGGAAGAAGGATACATGTATGGAGGAGATGGAGATCAATGTGAGTATACCTATGTTTAAGGTCAAAATCAAAGAATGCCAAATGTTGGTAGGATTCCTCAACAACAAATCATACCTCAACAATTGCCACCACAAGGTCCATCGGTACAAAGACAAGTTCAACAACCTCATGTGGGGCTGACATTTCAACCACCTTTACAACAGTTTGGACCTCCACGAATGCAAGTTCAAAGACCAATGGGTCCTATACGTCCAAGAGTTCGATTGGGTGTACCAAGAAGACATATTCGAGAACCCGCGAGAGGCATAGAAGCACATTTTAGACCGGTGATCACTCATAATCCATCACTGATAGTTATCCCTCAAAATGATCAAGGGAGGACGTTTGAAGTTCGAATGAATTCGTTACAAAGTTTTCCAAAGTATAAGGGTCTAGCAACGGAGGAGCCTTATTTTCATTTGGAGGCTTATGATTAGATTTGTAACACTATTGGGGGTCAAGGGTTCTCAGCCGATGATGTTAGGTTGGTGCTATTCCAATTTTCCTTAGAAGACAAAGCGAAAAAGTGGTTTTATACCTTACCTTCAGCATCTATCTATACATGGGCAGAAATGCAACAAATCTTCTTGGACGAATTCTTCACCGCCTAAAAGACAAATGATGCTTGAAGGAGTTTGAGAAGTTTTCAACAACAATCGGGTGAATTGTTTCATGAGGCATTCGAGGGGTTTAATATGATGATAAAGAATTGTCCTCATCATGGGATAGAGCTATGGGAGTTGATGAACGCATTTCATGAGGGGTTATGTTCCGAAGATGCTCGTGACTTAATGTCTATCACAAATGGTACTTTTGGCACAAATTACGAACAAGATGATTGGCAATTCTTGGAACAAATGGCGGTCACATCAAAAAGAAAAGCTCAGTCTTCAAGGAGGGCATGACCGGCTATTACTAGAACCCAAGTGCATGCGGCGGAAAATGCAAATGTGCAAACAAGTAACCAAATTTATGATGTCTGTGCACTTTGCAATGAATTGGGGCATGCAGCTAAAAATTGCCAAGGAGTGGAAGGGCAATATGAGGAGGTGAATGCATTGCAAGGGCAAGGTGGGGGTGGTAGAAATTATAACATGAATTCCAATACTTACCACCCCGGCTTAAAAAACCACCCAAACTTTAGATATGGAAATCCCTCGAACCAAGCCAACTCGAATTTTCAAGGAAGTCAAGGTAACTTTGTTCCGCGCCAACCTTTCAATAATCAAGGTGGATACCGAGGTGGGAACAACCAAGGGTTTCAAAGGCAATATCAAACGGGTCAAGAGCAAGGGGGTCTTCGGGTGGAAATGAAATGATGGAAATGTTAAAGACAATGCAAGCGGAGATGTAAAAGAGGTACCAAATGGACGATGCTCGCATTCAAAAGGATGAGATCCGTGACAAAGCTATTCAATCTTTGACCACCCAAATGGGTCAACTCGCAACCGAAGTGGCGGATTTGAAAAAAGGTAAAGGTCAATCACCAAGCGACACTAAGGTAAACCCTTCCCATAATTCTTCTCGTGGTAATAATATAATATTAATCATGTAAGTGTTTTGAGAAGTGGGAAAGAGTACAAAACCAATCCTTCACCGGATTTGGTTGATGGGGTGGTTGAGGATATAACGGGTCAAGAAAGTGAGGAAGAAAATGAAACACCTAAAATTTCTTCTAAAAAACCCAATTTTGAAAAACCTGTGAATAATGAAGAAATAAAAGATAAAAATGAGGAAGGGGGATCTAGTCAAGTACCATTTCCCTCGGCTTTGTTAGATCCGGGTAAAAAGAATTTTATTTCAAAACGGGGTCCTCAAAAGTACCCGCATATGCCAAGTTTTTAAACAAGTTAAAATTAATCTTCCATTACTTGAAGCAATTAAACAAGTACCCGCATATGCCAAGTTTTTAAAAGAATTGTGTACTCAAAAGAGGCAACAAAAAGTGTCTAAATTGGTTGATTTGACCGAGCGGGTAAGTGCGGTTTTGAAAGGAGATCTTCCTCCTAGGCTACAAGATCCGGGAATGCCCCTTAGTAATATTCAAGTTGGGAATTTTCAAACTGCGAGGGCGTTACTAGATCTTGGGGCCGGAGTAAGGATTTTACCGGGGGGGTTATATGACCAATATGATTTTGGTCTATTGAAACGAGTTGAGACAATGGTGGTATTAGCCGATTTATCTCATAAACTCCCTCGGGGTATTGCGCGGGATGTTATAGTAAAATTTGATGAATTTTATTATCCCATTGATTTTCTTGTGTTAGATTACTCATCCGCGGACCCAATTCAACAACAAAATGTTATTTTGGGTCGGTCGTTTTTAAACACCGCTCATGTCGTAACTGATTGTCGATATGGTACGGTCGACATGACATTCGGTAATAGAAAAATGAGATTGAATGTTTTTACTAACGGTGCTAATGCTTTTGGTGGTGATGATTGTTTTCTAGCAGATTTCATCGATGGATGCGACCCGCATGAATACGAAGAAGAGATTTTGGAATCGTGTATGTGTGATGTTTCTTTGCAGGTTCACACATGTGCATTGGAGATGGAAGAGAAAGAGCAAGAGGCTCTAGCGGTCAAGGAAGGAAGACCGCCATGGACCCACCAAATGGAAATTTTACCGGTGGAAATCGATTCGGGTACAAGGCCCTCTCTAGAATGTCCACCAAATGTGGAGTTGAAGAAGCTACCAAAACACTTAAAGTATGCATTTTTGGGGGAGAATGACACCTTACCGGTGATCATTGCTTCTAACTTGGAGGTTGCTCAAGAACAGGATTTATTGCGGGTGTTGAAGGCTCATAAGGCGGCAATTGGATGGACGATAGCCGACTTGAAAGGTATTAGTCCATCCATTTTCATGCATAAAATTATTACAAATGAAGATGCAAAGCCTACCCGTGAGACGCAAAGAAGATTGAACCCAAACTTGGGAGAAGTGGTAAAGAAGGAAGTTATAAAGTGGTTGGATGCGGGGATTATCTATCCCATCTCGGACAGTGCGTGGGTTAGTCCGACTCAGGTAGTGCCTAAAAAGGCCGGCATCCAGGTAATAAAAGATGAACAAGGCAAGCAAATTGCCACCCGACCGGTCACCAGGTGGCGATTTTGCATTGACTATAGAAAATTAAACGCCGCTACCTCTAAGGACCATTTCCCGTTACCCTTTATTGACCAAATAATTGAAAAACTTTTGGGTAAAAAATATTATTGTTTTTTGGATGGGTATTCGGGTTATAACCAAATTGCTATTCACCTGGACGTCCAACACAAAACCACGTTTACATGTCCTTATGGTACTTTTGCTTTTCGGTGAATGCCATTTGGATTATGTAACGCCCCGGCCACTTTCCAATGATGTATGATGACTATATTTTCGAACACGGTTGGGGAGTCTCTTGAAGTATTTATGGATGATTTTTCCATTTTTGGCCCAAGTTTCGAGTCTTGTCTTGATGAATTAGAAAAAAAGTTTTAAAAAGGTGTGTTGAGACAAACTTGGTGCTAAGTTTGGAAAAAAGTCACTTTATGGTTCAAGAGGGTATTGTGTTGGGTCATGTGATTTCGGACCGGGGGATGGAGGTAGATAAAGCAAAAATTCGGGTAATTTCATGTCTACCTCCACCAATGAATGTCAAGGGGGTGAGATCATTTTTGGGACATGCGGGGTTCTATCGAAGGTTTATTAAAGGTTTTAGTGTAATTACAAAACCTTTATGTAAATTGTTGTTGAAAGATGTTCCTTTTGATTTTACTAACGAATGTTTGCAAGCGTTTAATGTGTTGAAGGAACAGTTGGTGAAAGCTCCTATCTTGCAACCACTGGATTGGTCGAAGCCGTTTGAAATTATGTGTGATGCTAGCTACACAACCATTGGAGCAGTTTCGGGTCAAAGGGTTGATAAGAATCCGGTGGTGATGTATTATGCAAGTAAAACTTTGTCCGAGGCGCAACTGAATTACACCACAATCGAAAAAGAATTATTAGCGGGGGTGTATGCCTTGGACAAGTTTAGATCTTACATTTGGGGGTGTATGCTTTCTCAACATCAAATTCCTTCTTCTCAGAATAAAATTGATTTGAGATTTCAACCTTTCCAACCTTTTGTTTAAAGTTTTCAGTCCGTAATGGTGGAAAATGGGCATCATCCATTGGCGGTACTGATGTTTCCAGTTTTATCTCAACTTGTGGCTCCTCTGACTTTGTAGAATCAGATTCATCGCCAGGTTTTACTTCTGATTTCTTAACAACCCATGCTTGGTTGTCAAGATTTCTTCTTCGTTTGTAAAACCTTTTCGAACATTCACCAACCTCATATGTTGAATTTTTAAACACTTTGAACTTTTCAGTTGGTGGTTCGGTTTTGTCAACCACTTTTTCTTTGAGTTTTTCAGAGACTCCCTGTTTTGTTTTTGTTGCTTGAGGACAGTTCCATGCAATATGACCAACTTCATTGCATTTGTAATAGGTTCTTGTCTCCTTTCTTTGAAAATCTCCATTCTTCATTCTCTCTTGCTTCTTGGTAAGGAATTCTCTGTTTGATTGCCTCCAGAAAGAACTCTTTGATTCCTCTTCACAGCTTGTCCCTGAAACAAATTTTGTATTTGTTTTAGAAGTTTTTTCATGTTTATAATTTTCTGGTGGAATAAATCCAAGACCTTTCTTTTTGAAATTACCGTTATGGTTAGGTTTCTTTTGAAAACCAGAACCAGAACTGTAACCTTTTTTCTTGTTTAAACGTTGTTGAACTCTTGAGGTGTATTTTTTAGGTTTTTCATTAAGATTTACATCTTTTATTTCAGAAATATTAATTTCTGTCATTTTGAAAACCTTTTTAATCATTTCAGTTTTAACACCTCTTATTGGAAATTCTTTATCAAAATATAATTTGTCAGAATCATTCAAAGTGTATGCCACTTCAAATGTTTCGTCATTCAAATTGGACTTTGACAACAAAAATTCTTTACTATACAACCGTTTTCCCGACGACTTTGAACTCCTGACAGACGAACTTGAACTCCTTGACTCGGACATTGACTCGGACTCCTCATCCTTATCTAACACCTGATCGACCATCCTTTTTATTAACTCAGACTCATGATCTATGTCGGACGCTGTGAATGTGATGTCAATATTGTCTGGTAATACATCGGTTATCTCGCTCTCCAACTTTATATTGACTGCCTTTTTTACTTGTTCCTCATTCGGTTTTCTAGACGAATACCCTTCCCAAATTGGAGGCGGACACTTGTTATAACTGACACTCTATTTCTTACCAGTATCCTTTTTCTTCGGTTTCTTGTCTTTAAACACTTCAAAACCTGCAACAGTTGGATAAATTATGTCAATTAAGTAATCAGAACTTGAATAACTTTTCAGTAATCGTCTGATTCTTTCATTTTCAACTTTTTCAATTTCCAACTCCTGCTTCAACTTAGCACACTCTTCAATGTAGTAATTGATCTCTTTTTGCTTGGACATCATTGTTGCATTCATCATTGTCAAAGCATTTTCTATTTCAGAGTTTGTCTTCTGCAAACTATTCACAGTTTTGTTCAGTACATCGTACGATTCTTTCACATTCTTAACATCAAACAACAACTTTTCTAGATCAGTAAACCTCTCATCTTTTTCATTACATTGTTTGCAGGGTTCCAAACATGTAAGACAAGGTTTTGTGACTTCAACAATCTTTTCAATCTCCACAATCTTCTCAACTTCAACTACCTTTTCCACTTCAACAATCTTCTCAACAACTTTAACTTCTTCCATTTCTTTTGCAGCTTTTCTCTCTTTAAGTTTCTTCAATTTATCTGCAAAATAAAATTCAAAACTGTCAGAAGATAAATGAGTTTTTCCAATGTTTATCTGTTCAATTTCTTCATCATCATAACTAGTATCTGTTGAACTGTTTTCAGACGAAACAGATTCTTCATCTTGACTTTTCTCTTCATCGGATAACACTGCTATCCATTCTTTCATCAATTCTGGCTTTTGAACAATTTGAGCAATGAAAGCTTTAAACTCCCTATTCTCATCCACAAACCTATCCCAGCTAAATCCTGGAGCCATTTCCTCATCATCTTGATCAATGATACCATAATAAGCTTTCTTATTTGCATCTTCGATCATTCTGGCATGTGCAGTTTGTGGTTCCTTTTGTTGATGTGGTTGATGAGCAACCTGTTGATATATGGCTTTTCGATAGTAATCATCTTTTCCAAAAGGATTCTTTGCTCCACTAGCTTCCTGATTTTTGCACTCTCTTTTGAAATGACCTTTCTCCCTGCATCGAAAACAAGTAACTTTAGATTTATCAAAACCCAAAGTTGAAACATGAGCATCCAAAAAATCATTTCTTCCTGTAATCATTTTGAACTTTTCAGCTCTTCTCAAGACACTAGCTAAGCACCACTTTATATCCATGAGCTCCAATTCTTCTGCATCGATGTGATCGTAATCTTCCTTTGTTAGCATCGGATTACCAATTCTTCCAGCAATCAATCCTTCATAAGATTCCAAAGCAGTAACCAATAATGCCATATGACTTTTAACAACTTCTTCAGAAAAATTCTGACCATTTTTAAGATGTAATGCAACATTGCACTGAATCATATGTCCATTACCAACATTTGAACTTTGAACACTTGGAGGATTGACATTTGAAAATCCACTAGTGTTGATTGAACTTTGACTGACTGATTCAGATGAATTTCCTGCACTAAAAGCGGTTTGGATCTTTGGACTTGCTTCAACAGTTTGAACATTTCCTTTATAGTACAATTTGATGTCTTGTTGATTGCTCGAGCTGTTCATTCTAGCAATCTTTTGCTGTTCAAGATCCTGTCCCTCAAGCTTTTCAATAAACTGTCCAATTGATAATCTACTAAACTCTCCTGTATTTTTTAAAATCATGAGATATGTACCCCATTCTTTCTGAGGTAAAGCATCAACTAACTTTTCAACCCATTCTGCTGGAGTTTTAGTAATTTTCAACTGAGACATGGTACGCACAAGATGACAATATCTCTCAATTAGAGTCTTTGTAGATTCACCTGGCATACTTGTAAACAACTTAAATTCTTTCTTCAATAATGATTTTTTGCTATTGATCATTTCCGTACTTCCTTCAAATTTCTTCTCAAGTGCCTCCCATATTGAGAAAGCACTACCATCATGCTGAAGCAAAACAAAAATGTCCTCTTTGACAGCTTGTTGTAAAAGAATAATAATCATTTTCTCTCCTTTATAACTATCTCTCTCTTTGTCTGAAAATTCTGAGATAATTTTATCAACATTCAAAGCGGTCTGTGGTCTAATATATTTTGTTTCAATGCTTTCCCAAGCTCTAAGATGATTTGCCTAAACCCAATTCTCAAAACGATTTTTCCAGCCATGGTACTCTTCAATTCCCATAAGTTTCGGGGGTTTTTGCAAAGTTCCGGTTTCATTTTCCATGTTCATGTTTTTAGCAATTTCAACTGGAGTAGTCGGTGATGTAGCAAACGCATTATAGAACTCTTCTTCCATGATTCGATAATATGTTTTTCACAACAGTCACTTTCAAACGAGATTAGGTCTTTCAAACGAAATCACTTCAAACGGAATACCCTCTTCAAACGGAATACCAAGTTCAAATGGAATATCCTCTTCAAGCGGAATACCAAGTTCAAACGTAATATCCTCTTCAAACGGAATCCCTTATTTCGTATGAATTTTTCAAACGGAATTAATAACTTGAAACGAAATCACTTATTTCGTTTGAAACTTCAAGCGGAATTAAGAACAATTTCAAACGAGATTAGGCTGATGTCATCATTTCGCACAAACTTTTCAAGTGGAATTACGAATTAAACAGGTTTTAAGTAGAATTAAGGTCTGAAACTCTCAAGGGTTTGTTAAAAAACAGTTTCGCACAATATATGAGAAAATCAACCAATTTTAACCATGAAAAATTGTCCAATTTTGAAAAGAAGGTGTAGAAGTAAGAAAATGAGATGAAATCAGGCTGAAATCTTCAGAACTCCTCCTCCTGAGCTCTGATACCACATGTAGGATCGTGTACGGACCCGAAACGAGTCGATCAGAGGCGTTCTACACAATATGAAAGGCGGAAACAGACATATTGTGTGTGATTCAGCAAGATATTCACTTTAATACTCTTTCTGATTAATCTGACAAAGTTTTACATCAAGACAAGACTTCGGCAACACTTCGGCTCTGGAAACACACATACACAACTAACTCAAACGGAATCAGGCACTAGCTATATATAGGCAGCTTAATTCCGCTTGAACATGACTCAAACGGAATCACAGTTCAAACGAGATTAGCAGTTCAAACGAGATTACAGTTTCAAGCGGAATTAAGAGACTAATTCCGTTTGAAATCACTGAACCATTTCAAGCGAAATTACATCTTGTAATTTCGTTTGAACATGTCTGTTAACCTATTTTCTCGTTTTTCGTGCCCTGATTTATCTATACATATACAAGACTCGATACAAGACGAAGTCGACAGACGCATGCACCAACAATTCCGATCATAGTGCGGTCTGATATTTGATGGAAAAGAAGGACGCAAAGCCCCGGTTGATTCGTTAGGTGCTTTTGTTGCAAGAGTTCGACTTAGAAATTCAGGACAAGAAGGGTTGTGAAAATGTTGTGGCGGATCACTTGTCCCGAATTCCATTGGAAGGTGTTGATGATCCAAGTGAAATTAATGAAAGGTTCCCTGATGAGCAATTGATGATCGTATCTACTTTTGTTGCACCTTAGTATGCCCACTATGTGAACTATTTGGCCAAGGGTGTAATTCCAAGTCATTGGACCAAGAAAGGAAGGCAACAATTTTTGAGCCAAGTCAAGCAATACATATGGGATGAACCGGATCTCTTTAAGATTGGACCCGATCAAGTGATAAGGAGATGTGTTCCCGAGACCGAAGTGTTAGAGATTTTGACACATGCTTATTCATCGGCATGTCGACGGCACTTTAGTGGAAACAAAACGGGATATCGGGTGTTGATATGTGGGTTTTATTGGCCCACAATCTGTAAAGATGCTTGCGAGTTTGCTCGAAATTGTGTAAATTGTCAAAAAGTGGGAAGCATTTCGAAGCGAGATGAAATGCCTTTACAACCAATCTTGGTGGTTGAGGTGTTTGATGTTTGGGGAATAGAATTCATGGGTCCTTTTCCAAATTCTAATGGGTTTTTGTACATATTAGTTGCGGTGGATTACGTCTCGAAATGGATTGAAGCTATTCCTACAAGAACCAATGACCATTCGGTTGTGTGTAAGTTCGTGCAATCAAACATCTTTGCTCGTTTCGATGTTCCAAGGGTTATAATTAGTGATGGTGGTTCACACTTTAAAATTTTTAATTTCGGGAAATTGTTGAAAAGATACAATGTGAACCACCGAGTTGCTACACCGTACCATCCGCAAACAAGTGGACAAGTCGAAGTGTTTAACCGTCAAATCAAAGAAATTCTCATGAAGACGGTGCGAACGGATAGAAAGTATTGGTCAAGTAAACTAGATGATGCATTGTGGGCATATCGGACGGCCTACAAAACTCCAATTGGTACTACCCCTTACCGTATGGTGTATGGGAAGGGATGTCATTTACCAATGGAGCTAGCACATCGAGCACATTGAGCAATCAAAACGGTGAATGCGGATTATGACGAAGCTGGTCGAGTTAGGAGGCTTCAATTGAGCGAAATAGATGAAATTTGAGACGAATCATACGAATGTGCATCCGCATATAAAGACAAACTTAAGAAGGTCCATGATGCAAAGCTAAGAACAAAGACCTTCGAAGTAGGTCAAAAAGTGTGGTTGTACAATTCGCGATTAAAGATGTTTGCGGGTAAACGTAAGAGTAAATGGATGGGTCCCTATGTCATCCGGAGAGTGGGTAGATTTGGTGATGTTGATATTCAAGGTGTGCAAACCAACAAGCAACAAACGGTGAATGGGCATCGGCTTAAACCGTACTTGGAAGGCAATGACATCAACAATCTCGAGCTAGATAAAGTGGGTTACATTCTACGCCCATTGGATGACGAAGAAGCTTGAAAGAGGCCCAGGTTTGGTAGTGTACATATGTAGTGAAGTTTAGTTTGTTTTGTTTTGTTTTAAATAAATACCGTCTCCGTTTAAAACTTGTGTTCGAGACAAGTGTGGGGAAATTCTTCGGAATCGCCCTAGCATAGTGTTGAGGACAACACGGGTTTTTAAAGGGGGGTAGGGTATATTTTCACGTTTTTGAAAAAAATCATAAAAACCATAAAAATTATAGAATTGAAAAAAAACAAAAAAAAAACAAAACTTAAAATAATTTTTGCAAGTAAAACATAAAGAGCCAAAATCGCCCAGTAAGTGCCGTAAGGGCGTAGCTTAAGGTGGCCACTGAACAAAAATTTTTCATTACGCCACCAATAAACTATCCTACGGCGTAATTTTTTGAATCAGAGATTGACGTAACCTACAGCAGGAGCCGTAAGCTACGGCACGAAGCTGGGCGATTGGATGGGTTTTGTAGGCAGTTTCATATATAAAAAAACAATAAATAAATATTCCGAAATTATTAATAATAAAACTCATTAACCCCTTTTCTTTTGTAACTCCCCAACCACAAATCTTCTGCACGTTCCCCATCCACGCATTTTCTTTTTATCTTCTTCTTATCCTTCATATCTCAAGAACCCTAGTTCTCCATAACCATCCATCTTTCATAACTTTCTCAACTCTTGGCCAAATCCAGTGATTTTTGAGTCAATCTTGACTAAATTTTCACAAGGAGTTCAGATTTACACTTATATTTCGAAGATTCCTTTGTTTTGGTGGTTGAATTTGAGCATTAAGGGTCCGAAAATTGGGGGTTTTTAGTGGGTTTTTGCTTAAAGTGAAGTTCTTGTCATTCTCATCCTTTTTCAAGCCAAGGTATGCAATTTCTTTTCATTCTTTGAAGTACATTGTAGATTTGTAAGTTTTCATTCTTGTTTTTGCTTACATACACTTGCTTGTAGAGGTTAGATAATAGGATTTTGTTAAGTTGTTGAACATATGGGTATACATGTGGTAATGTCTAACTGAATTTTTTTTTTTGGAAAAACTCTATATTGTGGGGACATCATGCCCAAATTTTGTTTGAAAAGATAAAATTTTTGGGGCTCCTACATTGATACTTATAGTGTCAAGCAAGTGGGGGGAAGTTTTGAAGGTGAACTCATATGGTTTTTGTGTGTGGTTTGTAATGTGTGTAGGACATGGTGAGAACTAAAGGAAAAGCGGGAGAGATTTCCTCGAGTCAGCCTCAAGTGGAATCACAACAAGAAAATAGAAGGAGATTGACTCGGGTTGGAGACCCGGACTCGGAAGAAGATGCTCCTCCTAGGGGTCCAAAACCAGATTGGACATCCGGATCGTTACTTGAGCAACCCGAGGAGTGGCGAACTGATTTATTTCATGATCAAATGAACAAGTTACAGCAACGTAAAGAGGCTTTCATCTGTGAGAAAGAAGTTAAAGAAGTGGATTTTGGGCCTTTCGGGATAACGGACAAGTTCAGAGCTTTGGGTTGGGAAGCGGCTCTTAAATGTTATGATAACAAGGTAAAGACAATGTATGATTGAGAAATCCAAGAGTGGATGGCCACTCTAGAATGTCCTCCGTTCAAGGCCCCAAATAAGATGAAACTTGTTGGGACGGTTAATGGGGTGAGAGTTGAAATGTCATACGATTCTTTACGCCGCATTGAAAAATTTGATAGTAAGTCATCTAATCAATACATTTATCCATGCCTAAACGATCTTTATCACAACCCCGAAAAACACCCTCAATGGCAAAACATGTTGGATTACCTTTTTGTCCCGGGTACTACACACGGGAAGTTGTTAAGAAGAAATTTGAGAATTGAGGCGAAACTGATGTTGGTGATATGTACGCATAATGTTATCCCGAGGCGGGGTGACAAAGTGGAGGTTAGATTCGCGGAGGTACCGGTCCTATATATGTTGATGCATGGGTCGCCATTGATTCCATTTTGGTTTTTAGTGTTGAACAACATTTGGCTTAGCCGAAATAGTGGTGAGAGAAAGATTGTTCCCCATTACCTATTGATTACGGCATTGTTAAAGCTTTATGGGGTGGTTGGAGCCGAAGACAAGGGTTCGTACAAGAAGTTCAAACCATTTAATATTAAGCATTTGGGATCGGGATGGGAATATAAAGAGGAGGAGAGGTACCACAAGTTAAAAACTGATGGGAAAAGGTGGAGAGCATTAAAAGTGGACGCTCGTCCACTCCAACCGGGGGAGGCCGATGAGCCTGAGACTAGTGTTGAGGAAGTTAGTGGAGATGATGATTATCGCGAGTATACCATCACAGTTGATGTGGAGATGGGGGGCGCTGGCCCAAGTAGTGGTGTTCGTGGAGCGGGGATGGAGCAGGGGTAGATTGGTAGTGCATTTGATTATTGTAACACCTCGTAAAATCACGTCCAATGATGTGTTGACACGTGTACTAAACTCTAATGAAGTCAAACGTTGACTATTAAGGACTAATTTTGCAAAAAATCAAAAACTATGAATATGGAAGGACCAAAAATATCAACATGCCAAACTTGTGCCTCTGATTAACCTCATATGATGTTCGTATTTTTTATTGAATAAATAGTCGGACACAAGAAGCCGTTTGTGCTTAAAACCAAAAAATTACAAACGACAGGGGTTAAAAGTGTCAACATGTTAATTCTTACCTTTGAATGACCTTTTAACGATCCTGAAGCTTTGTAGAATCTTTTTATACTCTCACGACTGTTGGATAATGATTTCGTGGAATTACGATGCAAATAAACAAATTAAATTGCAATTATCAAGAAGATTGGTTAAAAGCGTCAACATGTTCAAATTAACCTCCGAGTGACCTTTTAATGAACCCGAAGCATCGTGATGTTTGATAATACTCTCGATAATGCCTAATATGGATAACATAGGGCTTTGACGCGATAAAATGATAATGCGCGCAAGTTATGCATTAGAGGGGGGCCAAAAGCATCAATCTATAAAACTACACCTTTGAGCGATCATTTAAGCAAACTGGAGTAAACTGGAGTGTCGTAATATCCCATCATACTCTTGGGAATGCTCGTTATTGATCTTGAAAGGCTTTTATGCCATTTCGCGTTAAAACGCACAAGTTCGCAAATTAAAGGGTTAAAAGCATCAACGAGCATAAACTAGTGTTTTCGTTAATCGTTTAACGAAACCGGACCTAAAGGTGTTTGCTTATACTCCCTAGATCATCTCCAAACTAACTACAAGGGGTTTTTGTGCCTAAAATGAAAGTTACATAGCATATAAAGGTGTAGGGGTCAAAATTGCCAAGATTGAAACTTGTTTGCTGAAGTTTGGTGTGGTAGCGCTACGCCACAGCCTACCCCTTTTGCTGTGGCGTGCAGCGACAACTCAATTTTGACAGATTCTCACTTCCAACAGCCAGTTCTTCTTCCTTGTTCACCACTTGATCTCTAAAACCATTTGATTCATTCTAGGGGCTTGCTAACTGAATTATAAGCGTGGTATTACACTTGTTTTAATCCTAGAACTCCCTATGACACATGTTGATCATCCAATGATCCTCTAAACTCTATAAAAGGGGTGTAGAATTCACTTCAAAAATTCACACCATCATTCCAATCTGCTATACTTCTCAATATTAGAGGATCCTGAGCAATTGGGAACCTCCAAGGAGTTTTCTTCAGTCCATAGGACCAATTGTAAGTGTCCTTTCATGACTAGTTTATTTTATTTGGCTTTTAGAGCCGAAAAGTCAAGCGTTTTCGATAAACGCTTTGACTTTTAGCTAGACCATAAACGGTCAAGCCATGGTTCGCAACAAACATGGCTAAGTGATCGTAATTAGGTAGGTGTTAAACCCTCAAAAGGGCACCTCCTAATTACCACGTTTACTTAGTTAATTGTCGGGTCAAAGTAATTAAATAAAAGTCAAACGGGTCAGTTTTTAAATAAAATTCATAACTAATAACATAGAAGCTATAAAATCAGTTTTGTCACTCTAATAACTTGGTAAATATTAATTGAACATGTCTAGGCATGTTCAACCCGACAATTCTGAGTTTAGGCTCGGTTCGCGACCGAAAGTCGCAAAAGTAGACTTTTGCTTTGACTTTCAGTTCTGACCCGAATTAGCTTAATTTAGTTATGCCTTAGGGTTCCTTTGTGACCATATTATATGTTAGTATAACCCTCTGAGGTCATACTACATGGTCCCTTAGAAAACAAATATCATTTGCATGTTTCCGTTAAATGCTTAAAACTTGACCGTTATGCCCTTATGATATAAAAACGAGATTTTTGAAAATGTGAGAGGACAAAAAGCTTTATTACTGATATATAAGTATGTCATAAAAATTGACATCAGTTTCTGGTCTCAAATAAAAGTTATACAAGATATCGTAAAACAAAACTTTTTTTAATTAAATTGTATTTTTAGCATAAATCATATTTAAACCCAATTTTTGGCACCAATCTTGCTACCCACTGTTATGATATAATTTTTAGGGATTTTTGGAAATTTTTGTCAGATTTTATACTGACCATAACATAGAGTTCTTGTGTAAATTCGGTAATTAACGATAATGCCCTTTTCATTAATAAAATGAGTTTTACATATCAATTACATGCCAAACCTTTTCCTACTGATGTTATATATTACATAATATATTTTAAGAATTTGAGACTGATCAAAACTTCAGAATTTTATAAACATCTTGAATATCGTCAATTATCGACTTTTACGCAAATTAGGCGCATAGTATGGTTTAAAACCATCTTTAGCACCTAAAACATGATACCTACTGATTTTATAAATGAATTTTAATACTTTAACAGTTAGTATAAGTCTTGAACTCAGACTTCCAAATTTGACCTCAAAAGCATATGTGAAATGACCAAAATGCCGCTACGGTGCATAGTTTGGCCATAAATGATTAAACACACATATGTATGATATCTTACTGATGTAACTTGATAAAGTAAATATTTTTACTGAATGTTTGGACCAGAACCTCAGCTTACTATTAAACCTCTTTTATAAACTTTAAAATGACCAAAATACCCTTACGGGGCTTAAATTGGTTTTAAATTCGTTTTGGGCATAATTGTAGATATCCTACTGATATCACAACATATTTTAAGCATAATAACTTACAGAACTTGTACTGGACTTATCCGGTTACTCGTTATGCATATACGCGTTCGGTGCGGTTTATGTGACAAGTTTACATAAATTAGCCGAAACGGGACAAACCTTATCATTTTTACTTCAAAATCCAGAATGTATTTAGTTTACCCATATTATACAAGTCTTCATACTTGTTGGGTCTAAATTACATTTTATTCCGGTCATCGCTTAATCTAGCGTATCGTACCGTTTCTAATATTTTAAGTTAGCCGGTCTAGTTCTATGACCTAAATAAGACCCGTTAGCATTCTAAATTGGTTATATATATTACCGTCATTACAGACTAGAGCCTCCCGGTAAAAGCTATCTGCATTTATTTAGATTGGATACGGCTGAGTTATATAAATCTTGCTGTAAATCGAGAAGTAGCTCAGGTAAATACTTTTAACTTATTTTCCCTTATACGGGCTTGGGATACAGTAAACTATTACCGCTTGGTCGGGTGTAGAAACCTTTTTATTCGGATATGATTAAATTGTATAATCCCGTTTTAATCAGTGTTGCTTGATAACATATAACATTGGGGGTTAACGACCGTGTCCTGGATATCCTTGGCTCATTTAAAAAGTGTAAATGTCCACGACTTAAGCACGAGGTGTAGGCATACACCTGTCAGTTGCGTATGTAAAAGATATACTCATTTTGTTCGGTTTATTTAATACCAGCCCTAAATGTTGGACAAACATGTAAATCTGATACAAGATTGTTATTAATATAATTGTCCCAAGTTATAAAGAATATTTGTGCCTTGTGCATTTAAATAAATTTTCATAAAATATTTTCGGGCCTTGTGCACCTAAACCAATTTTCATAAACATTTTCAAATGTGTCAGTTATTGTATTTACCAGTGTAAACTGACGTATTTTCAAAAGACTAAGTGACAGGTACTACACGCAAATAGGCTGGGAGCTGCTTGGTGTCAATAAATGATCTTGCAAACCCTTTGGATGCCCTAAAGTCTGCTAAACTTCATTTTGTATATTTTATATAGATCCGCCTGTGGATTTATTATTACAAACTCATCTGTAACTATCATTTCGGTATTTTCAGACATTTGGGTTTTGTAATAATATTTTATATTCCAAGACTTCCGTTGTGCTATTCTGTGTATGTTTAACTATGAAGATATCAATCTTACGTCATGATACTCCCCACCGGGGCCACCGGGCTGAGCTGTAAATATCGGGGTGTGACAGGTTGGTATCAGAGCCAACGTTTGAGTGAATTAAACACTTGCCTTTAGTGTTTAATCTCAAATGACACAATAGCATATTCCTTAGACCTTCTGAGTCTAGACTTAACATAGGAATGCTCTCATCCCTATTAAGTAAACATTGTTTTCGATTTTATGTGTTTTAAATATGTCGTCAAGCAAAGAAGCCGTTAATGGAGATTCTTCTCGTCTGAAGCCAAGAAATGCTAAGCTTCATACCACGGCTAGAAAGGGCATGCGACCGGTTTGGAGGAAGACCTTTATGGACTCATTCCTAAAACCAAACCCATTGAATTTTTAAACAAACTATGGAGTCCATACCAGAGGTCCCTAAGGCTCAAATCTCAAAGTCGGTACCAGTGGAGTTCACACCAGGAGATCCCTGAGGCTCCCATATTGAAGATGATACATGTGGATACTATTAATCCCTATTTCCTACCTCCAAATTTTGGAATTTCAGACTTGGACTATACCAGTCAAAACCTAATCAGTGATCCATGTCATTTCTTTAACCATTTAATTATTGGATTCTACTTCTGCAATGGATCCTGATTTGAAATATTTATTTTATTTACTGATATTATCACGTATCCCTACCATGTACAGAAAACAAAGAAGAGAAACAATCGAAATGAAGCAAAGAAGGCATTAGAGAATCCTTCTTCCATAATATTCCTTGTCTTTTAAGTCCCTATAAGGACCAAACTCTTCTATATATTCCCTTTGTGGACATTATGTTCCAATATAGTCCCTTCGTGGACAATATATTTCAATATAGTCCTTTTATGGACATTATATTTCAATAAAGTCCCTCGGTGGGCATGCTATTTCAATATAGTCCTTTCATGGACAAGCGATTTTATTAAAATCCCTCTTGGGAATACACTATTTAAATAGTCCCTTCGTGGACTTAGTATTTCAAAATAATCCTTCCATGGACATTATACTTCATTATTGTCCTTTCACTGGCATAATAATTCATCATAGTCCTTTAGAGGACATATCGTTTTACTATTATCCTAATGATTAACATATCTTATAGTCCCTAAACGGACTTATATTTTCCCTTCCGTCCCTGTTTGGACAGGTATTGCTTCAAAGTCCCAATAAGGACCTATCTCTTCTATATAGTCCCAGTATGGACATTTGTTTATTATAATCCTCATATGAACATATATGTCGATGTGAGTCCCTGTGAGGACACCTGTTCAGCAAAGCCCTTTAGTGCGCACGCTGTATCAGTATAGTCCTTTTATGGACATGTTATTTTATTAAAATCCCTTTTTGGATATACTATTTCATTATAGTCCCTTCATGGGCAAACTGTTTTAATATAGTCCCTATACGGACTTATGATATTTTATAGTCCTCTGTGGACAAATATGATAATAAAAGTCCTGATTAAGGCACTATTGTAAACTTCCTAATGATTTATGGAAAGTTGTGAAAATTTTTATATAGGTACTCATTTCGTCCTTTATCAAACAATAGTATCAATTTTATTCGAACTATATCGATCTGCTAATTAATCTCAAAAAGATCTTCTTAATGGTATAACCTAGCCAATATGTCAATACAGGCATGCTATGATGGTAAAACCCTCTTAAGACAATTAATCCTTGTTAACATCTGAGAACATGTTAACACTCCTGGCAGTGTGACTTGAGAGACCACACCCGCCGTCAAGGTATTTGGACTATGTCCAAGCCTTAGAGCCTATATGATCGAATTAGATCATGGAAAGTACCATCAAGGTGATGATCAAAATATATAAACATCCGTTAGTGATGAAGTGCCTACGGGCAAAACTTGCTGTCCAAAAAGACAACGACAGTTGTGGTCTATGACCCCCTGTCTAAGGATATTGGACTATGTCCAAGCATAATAGTCTATATGATCAATGCGATCATGACTAATATCATCTGATACGATGATCATATTATTAAACATCCTTAATGATGTTTTGCCTACGGGCCATAACATATTGTCCATTTGAGACATTGACATTGTGATCTTTACGATCCCCTGTCCAAAGTAGTCAGCTATCCTCAAGCCTAATAGTCTATATATGATAAATGTGATCATGACTAATATCATCTGAAATGATGATCACAATATTTAACATCCTTTAGTGATGTTTCGCCTACGGGCCAAATACTATATTGTCCATTAGTGACATTGACAAATGAGACCGCGATGGTTTCCCATCAAAGGTGATGGGCAATGCCCAAGCCTTATAGTCTATAAGATCGATAAGATCTTGACAGATATCTTAAATTACGATAATTATATGTATATATATATAAACATCCATTAGTGATGTCCAATTATTGGCCTATGTGGCAAAATAAATCGTCTTTCAAATGATGACAGATGTAGTCTATGACACTCTGCCCAAAGGTGAAGAACCATGTTCAAACTTTATAGTCTCTGATCAAATAAGATCGTGACTTATATATTAAAATGTCCTCCGTGACAGGCCTTTTGTGCCATATCCTATATGTCCTTTGTGAAAAGGCCTTCGTTCCATACGACTATTAATGTCCTTGGTGACAAGCCTATGTGCTACATTTATATGTCCTTCATAATGGACTTATGTCCCATATTTTAAAAGTCCTTAAGGCGAGCCTTTGAGCTATCCAAAATCGTCAACATAACAAAGACAGTTGTGACATTTGATCCTCTGTCAAAAAGGTAATGGACTAGATCCAAACCCTAAATGCCGTTGATGGTCCTCTTGTGACCTAGGCTAAATGTAATTGATAAACATGCAAATAAAATTCATTAGGAATGTTCATAACCTATTAGCCTATATGGTTTAATGATACCATGGCTAATGTATGTTAGGTCGTCAGGAAGATGACTAGCTATTGTAATGCAATTAAGCAATTGTTTAATTTGATGTTTAGTACCAAGCTTCGAGTATGGCAAACTCGGATCAGACAAACAATAGTCGCGATACTAAAGATGCGACAAATACTAATGATGCAACAAATGTGAACCTCAATGTTAATGGAGTTAATCTCCAAGCTGGGATTGACGCAGCTATTAAAAAGGCCATGAGAAAGGTCATGAAAGGGTTCAAAGAGCCAAATGCTACTTGCTCTAAAACACATTTCCTCTGATCATGAGAAGAGTTTTATTCATACTTCGAATGTGAAGAATAAACCAAATAAGATCATATATAGCAAGGAGGCCCGGTCCTTTAAAGGATGCACTTAAAAGTACTTCGTCTCTTGCAAATCAAGAGACTTCAATGGCGAAAAAGGGGCCATTGATTGCATGAAATTGTTGGATGAAATAGAAACCATTATGTGTATCAGCGGTTGTGCTGGAAAGGACATTGTTAGTTATGTATCACAGTCATTCGATGGCAATGCCCTTAGTTAGTAAGGATATTAATAAAGTCCACAAGAAAGATACCCTCATACAATATGGGATGGTTCAAGTTTATGGATCTTATCAGAAAAACCTGTTGCCTGCAACACGAAATGGAAAAGGTGGAATCAGAATTTTCTGACTCTCACCATAAAAGTTCTAGACTGTCGACAGTATGTTGCAGACCTTAATTTATTGTCTGGGTTAGTGCCCTATTCAGTTAACCTAGAATCTAAGCATAATGCACTATATATTGGTGGTATAGCATCATAAATTAAAGGGCATATTAAGGTTTCAAAGCCTGCTTTGTGTAAATCCATTATGGATCTATCTCAGCTATTCACATTATATGGGTTAAGAAATAAACCAGTCAAAGCTGAGACTGCCAGAAAAGGAGAAAGGAGGGTAACTCCTAGAAATCTAAGAAAAAAGGGTGTAGTTAAGTTAGAGAGAGTAAGAATGGAGGCGCATAAACCCTCCTAATGAATGCTTGAGGCAGTTCGTATCAATAATAGCACCAGGAACACCCTTATCGTGAATCAATTGATAAGAATTCTGTTTTGATTCGGGAACTATTAAGTCTTTCATAGATCATAAGCATAGCAAACTTTTAAAACTTTTCCATAAGAACTCCAGATATTAAGTGTAAGGTAAAACTTACCGACGAAAACCATAGGAACCATTTCTTCTATTCTTATCGGAAATCTTCATTCATAAGATCTGGAGTACTCTATCTTCAGATGGAGTACGACAATATATGTTATTTTATTTTGTTATCTCATTGATTTCTATCAACTGCGAATGCCAGACTATGCTTGATAAAAGCGCCATATGAGGATTGGCGTATCCTAGTGTATCCCGTAGATTGCTTCCATGCCTGATCAGTATGGAGGTTTAATGCACGGAACCACTGAGATATTCCAATGGTCATATTGTACTAAAGTCAGCTAATGGTATTCAAAGAAGATATCCAGTATAGAAATGTCCAAATGGGTGTCACTAATTAAGGCATCCGTGCATTCATAAAGAAAAATGTGTCATTTATATGGCACAAATAACGATAGATGAACTAAAGCCTGAGATTCAGAATATCTTTGTTATCTCTGTGAATCTCGATCGTCTTCTTCATAGAACTACCTTGTTTACCTCTTGAGAGGCAAATAGGGTTAAGAATAATATCCCACTTAGGGCTGCATCTATTGAAAAAACTCCATATCGGTTAGTACCGACGGAAATGGAAGAACTAAGAACCAATTAGATATGCTTTTAGACAAGGTTTCATAAAGCCTAAATCATAATTCTGAAAGCTCCGGTATTATTAATTTAGAAAGACGGTTCATTATGCTTATGCATTAATTACCACAACCGTACTTAGGTAACATTTGAGAATCGCTATCAGCTGCCCAGGATCATCGATTGATTCGACTAACTGTGAGAGTAGCTATTCTCTAAGATTGATTTAAGTAATAATCAGAGTGACTGTCTCACCCTAATTTAGTCCTTCCACGACTAATAGTTGTCATATATTCATCAAGGATGCTCCTTTGGAGACCTTGTAGAGATGGAATGTCAAACGTCTGTTTATTGGACAGAAGTTTGGTAAGACCAAGTTATTAGGACCTGAGATTACCCTAGAGTCAACAGATTAGATCATATAAATATGTGATTATTCGAAAGCTGCTAGTAACTGGCAGAAAATCAATATTAATGAGGGTTGCAAACCTCTTAAGTTCTCAATCAGGAACAAGACTCAACAGAAAGTACCACCCTAGAAAGGCGTGCTACACTTTGATATAATGAATAAGTTAAACTCTATATATATTGGACTATTCGAGAAAAACCGAATATGTCAAGATCGGTAGCTTGTAAGCTAAAATTTACCTGAGGAGCTTGATGGTAATCACAATGTGTTTCACGCTGGTAATTTCAGGATTTGTCTAGCTATTAAGTCAATAGCATTACCACATTGATGTGTAGACAAACAAAAAACTTATGGTTTGTTAAGAAACCAGTGTCGAATAAGGATCGACAAGTTAAGAAGCTCCGAAAGAAAGCACATACCTATTATTAAGGTTAAAAGGGATGCCGTAGAGGCCCTGATTATACATGGGAGGTCGTATTCACTACATGACAGAAGAACTCCTATCTTTTGAGCAAATCTCTAGGTAGAGATTTCTTTTAAGGGGGTGAGGATGTAACACCTCGTAAAATCACGTCCAATGATGTGTTGACACGTGTACTAAACTCTAATGAAGTCAAACGTTGACTATTAATGACTAATTTTGCAAAAAATCAAAAACTATGAATATGGAAGGACAAAAAATGTCAACATGCCAAACTTGTGCCTCTGATTGACGTCATATGATGTTCGTATTTTTTATTGAATAAATAGTCGGACATAAGAAGTCGTTTGTGCTTAAAACCAAAAATTTACAAACGACAGGGGTTAAAAGTGTCAACATGTTAATTCTTACCTCTGAATGACCTTTTAACGATTCCGAATCTTTGTAGAATCTTTTTATACTCTCACGACTGTCGGATAATGATTTCGTGGAATTACGATGCAAATAAACGAATTAAATTGCAATTATCAAGAAGATGGGTTAAAAGCGTCAACATGTTCAAATTAACCTCCGAGTGACCTTTTAACGAACCCGAAGCATCGTGATGTTTGATAATACTCTCGAGAATGCCTAATATGGATAACATAGGGCTTTGATGGGATAAAATGATAATGCGCGCAAGTTATGCATTAGAGGGGGGCCAAAAGCGTCAATCTATAAAACTACACCTTTGAGCGATCATTTCAGCAAACTGGAGTGTCGTAATATCCCATCATACTCTTGGGAATGCTCGTTATTGATCTTGAAAGGCTTTTATGCCATTTCGCGTTAAAACGCACAAGTTCGCAAATTAAAGGGTTAAAAGCGTCAACGAGCAGAAACTAGTGTTTTCGGTAACCGTTTAACGAAACCGGACCTAACGGTGTTTGGTTATACTCCCTAGATCATCTCCAAACTAACTACAAGGGGTTTTTGTGCCTAAAATGAAAGTTACATGGCATATAAAGGTGCAGGGGTCAAAATTGCCAAGATTGAAACTTGTTTGCTGAAGTTTGGTGTGGTAGCGCTACGCCAAAGCCTACCCCTTTTGCTGTGGCGTGTGGTGATGGCTCAATTTTGACAGATTCTCACTTCCAGCTACCAGTTCTTCTTCCTTGTTCACCACTTGATCTCTAAAACCATTTGATTCATTCTAGGGGCTTGCTAACTGAATTATAAGCCTGGTATTACACTTGTTTTAATCCTAAAACTCCCTAGGACACATGTTGATCATCCAATGATCCTCTAAACTCTATAAAAGGGGTATAGAATTCACTTCAAAAATTCACACCTTCATTCCAATCTGCTATACTTCTCAATATTAGAGGATCCTGAGCAATTGGGAACCTCCAAGGAGTTTTCTTTAGTCCATAGGACCAATGGTAAGTGTCCTTTCATGACTAGTTTATTTTATTTGGTTTTAGAGCCGAAAAGTCAAGCGTTTTTTTATAAACGCTTTGACTTTTAGTTAGACCATAAACGGTCAAGCCATGGTTCGCAACAAACATGGCTAAGTGATCGTAATTAGGTAGGTGTTCAACCCTCAAAAGGGCACCTCCTAATTACCACGTTTACTTAGTTAATTGTCGGGTCAAAGTAATTAAATAAAAGTCAAACGGGTCAGTTTTTAAATAAAATTCATAACTAATAACATAGAAGCTATAAAATCAGTTTTGTCACTCTAATAACTTGGTAAATATTAATTGAACATGTCTAGGCATGTTCAACCCGACAATTTTGAGTTTAGGCTCGGTTCGCAACCGAAAGTCGCAAAAGTAGACTTTTGCTTTGACTTTCAGTTCTGACCCGAATTAGCTTAATTTAATTATACCTTAGGGTTCCTTTGTGACCATATTATATGTTAGTATAACCCTCTGAGGTCATACTACATGGTCCCTTAGAAATCAGAGATCATTTGCATGTTTCCGTTAAATGCTTAAAACTTGAACATTATGCCCTTATGATATAAAAATGAGATTTTTGAAAATGTGAGAGGAAAAAAAGCTTTATTACTGATATATAATTATTTCATAAAAATTTGACATCAGTTTCTAGTCTCAAATAAAAGTTATACAAGATATCGTAAAAAAAACTTTTTTTAATTAAATTGCATTTTTAGCATAAATCATATTTAAACCCAATTTTTGGCACCAAACTTGCTACCCACTGTTATGATAAAATTTGTAGGGATTTTTGGAAATTTTTTTCAGATTTTATACTGACCATAACATAGAGTTCTTGTGTAAATTCGGTAATTGACGATAATGCCCTTTTTATTAATAAAATGAGTTTTACATATCAATTACATGCCAAACCTTTTCCTACTGATGTTATATATTAAATAAAATATTTTAAGCATTTGAGACTGATCAAAACTTCAGAATTTTATAAACATCTTGAATATCGTCAATTATCGACTTTTACGCAAATTAGGCGAATATTATGGTTTAAAACCATATTTAGCACCTAAGACATGATACCTACTGATTTTATAAATAAATTTTAATACTTTAATAGTAAATATAAGTCTTGAACTCAGACTTCCAAATTTGACTTCAAAAGCATACGTGAAATGACCAAAATGCCCATACGGTGAATAGTTTGGCCATCAATGATTAAACACACATATGTATGATATCTTGCTGATGTAACTTGATAAAATAAATACTTTTACTGAATGTTTTTGACCAGAACCTCAGCTTACTATTAAACCTCTTTTATAAACTTTAAAATGACCAAAATACCCTTACGGGGCTTAAATTGGTTTTAAATTCGTTTTGGGCATAATTGTAGATATCCTACTGATATCACAACATCTTTTAAGCATAATAACTTACAGAACTTGTACTATACTTATCCGGTTACCCGTTATGCATATACGCGTTCGGTGCGTTTTATGTGACAAGTTTACATGAATTAGCCGAAACGGGTTAAACCTTATCATTTTTACTTCAAAATCCAGAATGTATTTAGTTTACCCATATTATACAAGTCTTCATACTTGTTGGGTCTAAATTACATTTTATTCCGGTCATCGCTTAATCTAGCGTATAGTACCGTTTCTAATATTTTAAGTTAGCCGGTCTAGGTCTATGACCTAAATAAGACCCGTTAGTATTCTAAATTGGTTATATATATTACCGTCATTCCATACTAGAGCCTCCCGGTAAAAGCTATCTGCATTTAATTAGATTGGATACGGCTGAGTTATATAAATCTTGCTGTAAATCGAGAAGTAGCTCAGGTAAATACTTTTAACTTATTTTCCCTTATACGGGCTTGGGATATGGTAAACTATAACCGCTTGTTCGGGTGTAGAAACCTTTTTAATCGGATATGATTAAATTGTATAATCCCGTTTTAATCAGTGTTGCTTGATAACATATAACATTGGGGGTTAACGACCGTGTCCTGGATATCCTTGGCTCATTTAAAACGCGTAAATAGCCACGACTTAAGCACGGGGTGTAGGCATACACCTATCAGTTGCATATGTAAAAGATATACTCATTTGCTGGGGATAACCCGCCGTGAGTTTATATTCGTGGTGTGTTGTTTAATCTTGTTCGGTTTATTTAATACCGGCCCTAAATGTTGGACAAACATGTAAATCTGATAAAAGATTATTATTAATATAATTGTCCCAAGTTATAAAGAATATTTGTGCCTTGTGCATTTAAATAAATTTTCATAAAATATTTTCTTGCCTTGTGCACCTAAACCAATTTTCATAAACATTTTCAAATGTGTCAGTTAATTGTATTTACCAGTGTAAACTGACGTATTTTCAAAAGACTAGGTGACAGGTACTACACGTAAATAGGCTGGGAGATGCTTGGTGTCAATAAAGGATCTTGCAAACCCTTTGGATGCCCTAAAGCCTGCTAAACTTTATTTTGTACATTTTATATAGATCCGCTTGTGGATTTATTATTACAAACTCATCTGTAACTATCATTTCGGTATTTTCAGACATTTGGGTTTTGTAATAATATTTTATATTCCAAGACTTCCGCTGTGCTATTCTGTGTATGTTTGACTATGACGATATCAATCTTACGTCACGATACTCCCCACTGGGCCCACCGGGCTGAGCTGTAAATATCGGGGTGTGACAATTATGCACAGCAGCCTTATGAACCATATTGGGCTCACACGGGAAACATGGGGCAGGTGATTGAACAGAGGCGACCTCCTACTTTTGGTGATTGGTCTGAACCCAATCAAATCCTTTTTTATCAACAAACTTACATAGGGGCTAGCATGGAAAGGGCTCTTAAACAGAGCTATGATAGACATGAACAATGGAATCAAGCTCACATGTATGCCCACCAGGAGGAGATGAATAACTGCTATTTGGATGATCGTCAGAGAAGGATGCATGACTAGTGGCATGCGGGTCAGCCGGTTGTAGTAGACCCACCGATTGTGGATTATTCCACATTGCCTCCATATGATGGTAGTGTGAGGTATCCCACCCCACCGTTGCACCATTCACAATGGGTGGATCCACTCACCATGGGTCATCAACAAACGAGTCAAGAGGGCGATCAGGGCAGTAGCGGTGCTTTTGGATTTGGAAAATTGCGGAGATGATGACATCCATCTTTTGGCCTCTGCAACCAAAGTATTATTGACCAGGTCGTATTTCACATTATCTTGTATATTTTGATGTCTTTTGTTTATGGTTGGGAGGTTGGGTGGTGTTTATGTGTTTGATGAGTTTTATGGGAGGTGCTAGTTAGTGGTGTTTTTAATGTTAATAAAAGAAAAAAAATAAAAAATACAAAAAGAAATTTGTATTTTGAGATAATTAGCCAAAGTTAGTGTTTTTGGTTGAAAGCGATCTTCCCTTCAAAACCATACATTGGGGACAATGTATCCCAAGTGTGGGGATGTGGGGAAAATTTTGAGAATTTTAAAATTTTGCAAACCGAGCGAAAAATTGTTGAAATTTGAAAACTTGATATTGTTCCACATGACACACCGACACCCTTTCTAGTCATTTCTTGGTGAGTTCTTGGGCCACACACATGATTATTATATATTCTTTCTTTGTTTTGAGTGGCGGTGTGTGATTTGTGTTAATAGAACTTGTGTATGAATACTTGTTGAATCCTAGGATTAGCATGCTTGTGAAAATGATAAGGGTTTTTAGGTAGCCTTGTCTAGATGTGTGAGAGTGTGGGATTGGGGGGTTGGACCTCATATGTTACATATATGAGCTTGGTATTGTGAGGGGAGGGGGTTTGGTCTTTAGTAAACCATGTTTGAGCCTTATGCCATTCGGTTGTGACCCAAGCCTAGCTCTTACAAAAAAAACTTTACCTATTGAGACGACCCGGTTTAGGAGCTTTAGTATGTAGTTGTTGATGTTTATGATTATATTGTTGAAAAAAAAACAAGAGAAAATTATGAGAAAAATGCAAAAAGAAAGAGTTAGTTGCGATAGTAGTTGAAAAGAAAAGAAAAAGTGGATGATGTTGTGTACATAGTTGATAGTTGCTTTGTTTTGTAGTAGAAATAAAAACATGGTCGAATCAATGAGCTACTTGCATATATATCCCACCATTTTCCTACCTTTACACATAACCCCGTTACAACCCATAAGTCCTTTTGATTCATAAGCATGCTAAGTGTTTGATAGGAGGAGACTTGATTTTTATACAAGCTTATTGTCGCACAAACACACATTTGCATTGAGTGTTTTAGCATAACGTTGCTAATATTCTTTGTCACCGAGGGTTATTGTGAGGGGTGTGTCTTGTGGTGTGATAAAAGGTTAGTAAAAGGACAATACATTTTAGCTTGGTTTGCATGTTGATCGCTTGTAGGTTTGAAATGGTTTTTGAATGGGTTGCTTGGGACAAGCAACGGGTAAGTGTGGGGATGTGACGGGTGGTCCATAGGACAACCCTTAAACGGTCTAAATATACACGCATCTCACGCTTTACACGGTTAATTGTTTGAACATGGTAACTACTAGTTGTTTGGTCTTGCAGGTGATAAAGATCATAAAAAGCAGGTTTTTTGAAGTTTGGATGGAAGCATGAAGTGGTGGAAACAAGTTGAGAGATCAAGAGGTTGAAAAGAAAACAAAGAAGGTTGTTACAGCAGTCACCGTAGCCTACGGCTAGGGCCGTAGGTTACGGCCTCCACTTCTCATAAATTGTCCACCGTAGCCCAGTTTAAAGGGGCGTAAGAAACAATGGGCGTCGTAGGTTACGGTGTTATGCTGCTGTGCTTTGACTCTTTGACCACCGTAAGCTACGGCCTGCGGCGTAGCTTACGGCGCCGACTGTAGCCAAACTTGTAACTGCCATGTTTAATGTCGTTTTTATGAGTCTTTTGAGGTCCAATCATGGGCATTTGGTTACACACACTTTGGAGACGAAATTTGGGAGCTTCTTGGTGCTTGGGACACTTGTTAATCATTGGGTTTTATGTTTTTACTTTGTTTGAAGATCAAAACTTGGATGATGATGTTTGTTAAAGCCATGTGTGGCTAAGCTTTTGATGACTATATTTGGTTGAAGGTTATGTAAGACTTTATGCTTGATTTCTTATTTCTAGAATAACGAACTTTGTCTTTATGATTTGTTTGTTATGGTGTGTGTTTATTTGCTTGTAAATTGTTAATTGTTATGTTAATCTAATTTGAAACCATACGTTCTTGGTGCCGTTGGCAATTGAGATATCATGGGTAGAATTAGGATTGGGTAATGATTGATTGGTCATCGGGTAACAACCTCACATTCTAGGAATCTGAGTACTTAGTTCCCTTTTATCATAACAAGTAATCACACATGAACTATGTCTATGTAGTTCTTTCTAGTTGAATGATAGCATAAATGTCAAAGCTAACCGGAAACCAAAGATGGTCATTTGTCTCTAAATTGTTTACAAACCAAATTCTCATTTTGCAATTAGAATAGTAGTCTTAGTTTTAAAATCAAACAATCAACCCAACTCTTGAATTTACTTTTATTGCAATTAGTTTAATCTTAGTCAATTTAGCTACACTTTTAAATAACACATATTCCACAAACTCCCTGTGTTCGATACCCACTTACCGCTAGCTATTTAGTAGTAATTGGATTAAATTTGATTGTGACCACGACATCACGTCATGGTACCATAGGACTGACAATCCCGTTATCGGGCTATCCACTAGATTTGGTGAATAGTTTGGGGTAATGACAGAATCTGTTATTTTAACAAATCATGTGTTGATTTGTTAGTCGGTTTAAAGAGGCCTTTCAGGGTCTATTAAAGATACCCCATGGGTGGTATAGTCGAGTCACACGGGTTTGAATGTGTTTATTAAAGAACGACCAAAGTTTTCACAATTAAAACACGGACGATTGACGATTGGTAAATAACACGGACGAATGGCGAATGGTTTATAACATGGACGAATGACGATTGGTTTTATAACACGAACAATTGATAACACGGACGATTTGAATGATTGGTTTATAACAAGGACGAATGGTTTTTGAACAATGTCATGCAATGATTTTCACTTAAAGATATAAACCATACAAAGTGTTCTTTCAAAGATGATTTACTACTCGGTTTTACAAAACAAATATTTTCTGTCAGGATTCATGGCTACAAGGTTTTGTTTTACTTATATCAACTTGTAAAGTTGATAAAAACATATTGCAATATCAATCACTTTTTGATTTCAAGATTTATACTCATCGACTCTCGAAGTTGGACGAGGTATTGCAATATGAATTCAAAACCATGAATCATACAAAACCTATGTACTCGCCAGCTTTCTTTGCTGACTATTTTTCACATATGTTTCAGGTTGTCTTATGTAATGATTGTCGATGCTTACTTCACTTAGGATGGACGCGGGCTTTAGTGACTTAAAAACTTGAAAGATAATTGTTGAGCTTATTTGGTTTGTATCAAAACAATGAGTCTATTAACGAAATAAAACAAAAATTCAATTACCATGTGTTGTGAAACAATGATTCTGTGAAATGACTCCCCGACGTTTCCGTCGTGGTTTGTTGTATTACGCCATTGGGGTGTTACAAAAACCATTTTATTAAATACCTAACTTTCTTGTTTCTCACCAATAAACAATTTTCTACAAACATGTGATTTACTGATGCTCATTGAAACCAATAAAACTATTCTTACAATCTACGATGTGGACCACACTTTTCATCAAAACATAAACCGTTTTATACGAAAACTTTTCTTTTTTTTAACATCTTTTAAAATACTACTCTCATCGGTCCATTCAAACTCAATTAAACTCACTTTGCCTATACACATACATACACGTTCTACTTACGATTAATGTCTCAAATCACCTTAGGTAAACGAACTACTTTTACAAATCTATTTTTTCCCACGCATTTTCAACACACTTCAAACTTCAAAAATCTCAATTTTAGTCAATCATCCTTATTAGCCAAATGCTTTTTCCAAAGTCTTCCTCTTGAATAAATTTCAGGACTAAATTTCCTAAAGGAGGGGAGACTGTAACGCCTCACTTTATAACTTTCCTTATTTAGAAAGTTATCTTATAATCTATTTTGGGAAACCCGTATTTCTTGTAATCATATTTCCAAGACCTTGATCGTAATAAAACTTGATCATTCTTAAAGGAATTATACATTGAATATTCATACTTGTTTATACGTTCAATTCATATACATACTTGATACACGTTCGTCACCCTCGTAAACACATGCTTATTTTACACGCAAACGATCGTAAATACGTATTTTATACATTCAAATACTTAATTTTATATTTACAATACATAGTCCATCCATTTATAGGTATTATATACTTAATTATACGTTAAATATACAAGAAATACCACAAAATACCCCAAGAACCAAACTTCAGCGACTAAAAGTGACAAAAGACGAAAGTTGCCTGGTAAGGGGTGCGGCGCTACGCGTAGCCCCCCTCCCTTTTCACCTACGCGGGGCGTCTAGCCCCTGAATCCGCAGAAAATTGGTTCTGGTCACGAGATTGGCCAACTCTCAACCATATTTCTCACCTAATCACTTTTAATATTCATTTAACACCAAACTCTAATCCTCCACTATATAAACAAGCCTCCTAACACTCATTTTCACTTTTCCAACTCATTTACACTCTCAAAATGCTCTCAATTCAGCTGGAAACACTAGTTTTGGCAGATTATTCTAAGTGGCAAAGTAAGCACTTTTCTTCAACTTTCTCCACCATTTCTTCTTCTACAAAGATTGGAACACCTCTAGGAGTGTTTCCAGAAGATTACCATGGTAATCTAAGGTGGAAAATCACCATTTTGAGGTCCAAACTTTCTGTTTTGGAAGAATACTTGTTAAAACTTTTATAAAACTATGCTTTCTTGATTGTATCTTATGCCTACTTGTTCTTGAACCTATCTAAGGATATGAGACTTGTTAGGAGTTAATTCGTATGAAGCTTAAGAGGTGCAAACACCTCTAAACTTTCTGTTTTGATTTCATATTCTTGTATATTCATGTTCTTGTTAATAACTTGGTGGAATCTTGTACCCACCAAGCTCACAACCAAGTCTATGGTTGTGGGTTTGTGTTGAGGTGATTACCATCCAAGTTACGAGTTCAAACAATGATGAAAACAAGTATAAGTCATCATCTTCCATATGATGAACTTGTGACTTGTGAAGTGTGAACAAATGGAAGCTTTGGCTTTCCAAACTAAGTTCCATTCCTTCATTTGAACCTTGTGTGTGAACACTCTTGTGACTTACTAGAATCAAAGTACCTTAGCCCTGTCTAGCCCTCCTCACTTAGTTCACTATTTCCATGATGTGTTGGCACACCCGGGTTGTAGTGTACTTGGTAACTTGAGCTTATGTTAGATAGTTTTATTTTCTTGTTATCCATGACCCTCCGAACCATCTTCATGATAGTTTGTGTAGTGGTGAATCATACAATAAGGTTTCAACCTCCATGCTTGACTTACATGATACTTCATGTTATCTATGATTGGACTTAGTTTTAGGTTGATATTATAACTATATATACATAAGAACATGGTTGATTTTGTGATAGTAATCAAGTCATGATTATTCATCATAAACTTAGGCTATTATATCTAAGTTCTAAGTCACTTGTTATTAATTCTAATGGGCAATTTGGGACCCATGAAACCACATAACATAGTGTCATAAACAAGTGGTTAGAACTAGATATTACTTTGATATACATACTTTTGATACTTTAAATTCTAAATCCCGAATCCTACCACTTCCTAAACGTCATGTAACCTTATCATTGAATCCTTATCCACAAACAACTCGTCAATCACGGATAATCTGAAAACATGTGCAATATTGTGAGTACACTTGACCATTTTACGCTTTAACACACTTTTGGGTGTAACATGTTTAACTTATCCCAATACACAATTCACACAAACATTTTTATTCACTCAACCCGCCATACGTGCTATTTTTTATACTTAGGTTTCATGCTAGAATACATACATGCTATTTGTCATTAACTTAGGCAGCTCACCTTAACAATTATAGCGCTATAGGAGTAGCACACCACCCGACGGGGTATTGTTAAGTAACAATTTACGGTCTCGATTACTTTGGTGTCGATGGATGCACATTATTATACATAACGGTCTCGTTCACTTTGGTGGCGAGGGATGCTCATTATTCTTGTGGACACTCGGGTTTGACTTTTAGTTATGCATTCTAGTTCAATCTTGTATACCAAATTGCCATGTTGGATTCAAGAAATTCTTTTATACTTATGCTATGTATCTAAAACTTGTATACTCGCCAATACTTTTGTATTGAACTATCCTTTTAAAACATGTTCCAGGTTTATGATGATGTTGATGATGCATGGAACTTAGTAGGATGCCTAGAAACACATTTAGACTTTAAATACTTGTTGTAATGTAATTCTTTTGTTTCAAGTTGTGGTAATTGATTTCAAACAATGTAATTGATCCAATTAGCAATGAAATGAAATCCATTATTTAAATACTTGTAGCAATTTATTGTTATGAGTAATGAACAATCTCGTTTTCGTCTCACTTCGATGTTTCCGCCATCGGTTGGGGTGTGACAATGGTGGCTTTTGATTTGGGGAACGGTGGGGGTGTGCTGGTAGGTAGGGGTGGTGCTGGCGGCAATTGGTGAAGATGATGGGGTGGTGGCGGACAGATCTATGTGTATCATGGGTTTAATAATGGGTGTGTTTATACATATAATCATAGTAATCGTTATTATAGTTATAACAATTGTTATTATAACAATTTTTATTATAATTATTATATATACAACGACTAAAAGAAAAAAAATATAAAAAATGGTTTTGGATGAAAATGACAATTAAAAAAATCCTTTTTGTTAATGCCAAAAATACCACTGGTTATAACAAGGTTTTTAGATGGAGTTAGGCAATGCGATCAAAATGGCAAAAAAAAAAAAGGAAAACTCAAGGATCTAGAGGAGAAAAAAAAAACTATTTAGATTAAAATGGTAATTTAGGACAAATCTAAGGGATTAAAATGAAATTTACTCATTTATTTATGTTTTATTTATGTATGGAGACATATGTTCATAATACTTTCTTCAGATTAGGGTTGTTCACAAGCCGAGCCGAACCGAGCAGACCTTTGCTCGTGCTTGGCTCCTTTACAAACCGAACCGAGCGGAGCGGCTCATTTAAAACCGAACCTCAAATCGAGCGAGCATTTTTCGAGCAAAAAATATTCCGAGCGAGCGTCGAGCGAAGTTCGAGCGATTTGGGAAACCGTGTCGCACGATTTAAATTTGCTGAGAGATATAGTGACAATGTTGGGTCTCAAGTTTTTATGTCTTTAAAAACAAGCACATTTCATTGCATAATATTTTCTTATGATTAACAATATTGTGGCCGACGAGACGATGATCATAATGCACGGACAATGACGTTGAGAGCAGGAGACGATCGACTTAGAGTAACGACATGAAACATTGAGGCGATTAGCAAACTGTCATTTATCAGTTTAGTGTTTAACTATTAGATTTGATATTAATTTTTTATTGGCGTGGTTGGGCTAGTACGTAGATATAATTGTAAATTTGTATATAGTGGACCAAAATCTAATTGAGTTGTATATATAAAATTATAAATTTAATTTGTATTTAAGTATATATGTATGTGTAATGTGTGTATATATATAGGTGTGTGTGTGTATATGTATAATATATATTTGTGTATATACATGTTTATGTATATGTATACTAATTAAAAATAATAATTCGAGTCGAACCGAGCCGAGCGGACCTTTGCTCATGCTTGGCTCGTTTACAAATCGAACCGAGTAGAGCGGTTCATTTACAACTGAGCATCAAATCGAACGAGTATTTTCCGACCAGTTTCTGAACGAGCGTCAAGCGAGCGATAAATGACGGACGATTTGAACGGCCCTACTTCATATACAAAGAAAGAAAATAAAATGTGTATCGTATGAATATGTTATTATTTAATATGTTACTACTAATTAAACTTCAAACAATAAATATAAGCGTTTACACATTTATCACACCTCTCAAATTAATTTGTGTGTGTATGGAATATTCGTAGTAGTAGTACTCTTTAGATACAAAGAAAGAAAAAAATTATAGTTTGTATGAATATGTTATTATTTTTAATGTTACACTTAAAAAACTTCAAATCACAAATATAAGCGTTTACAAGTTTATTATATTTCTCTAATTCTTTACTTAATTTGTTTACGTGTGTATATGTGTGTTAAATTATTAATGACAATATGTAATTTTTTTTATAAGTTATTCATATTTGACATTTTTACTAGTTATTTTTCTCTAATTACTTGATGAAATTTACGACATGTGAATGATGTTGCTATTTAACCACGTTATTTAATTATTTAAATCATGTATGAAATTGTTTTTCACATCATAATGTGAAAAGAGAAACATTAAATTCATATACTTATTATTACGTGATCGATGGTCTTTAACTCATGAATATTTTTGTTCATTTACTATAAAAGTTAAATGAAAATACATATATGTATTTAATAAATCATTTTGTATTTTCAAAACTAATGATACGCGTTTTGGTACAATTTAGACTTGTAGATCTAGTATACGGGTGTATAATCATGGTATATAAACATATATTTTTTTGTAAATCCCCTAAAGTGAAGGGTGAACCCCTCATGAGATAGGGGAAAATTTTCATCCACCTAATCATGATGTGCCATGTCAATTTTCATCTTGTCTAAAAACATAAGAGGTGGTTTCACCAAAACATTTAAAAAAAACATGATTGGTTGAAAGAGAGTGGGGCCCACCATTACCTCCTCTCTCTCAATTTCCCCGCATGCGACAACTCTTCCCCGCAAAACACCTTCAACGAGCGGCTTTTCTTTGTTGGCGGTGCACCCCTCATGCGGCAAACCTCCTCCCCGCACAAGTTCCCCGCTCCACCCCATTCATCCTAAAAGGAAAATAATTCACTAAAAATAGATTTTGACTAAGTAGTCTAAGAAGAATTGTGATGATGACAAGTGACACTTTTTATAAGTAGGAAGGAATGACATTTTTGTACTAAAACATCTTACTCCTTATAAGACCGCCCGTAATGGGGCGTGATTTATTAAAAAAATTCAAAAAAACGCCCAAAAACGCCGAATAGCCATTACACCGGGGCGTGTTTCGTCGTTTTCTTCGGCGAAATTGGATTTGGCGTTCTTTGAAACACGCCGAAGCCCCCCAAAACTTGATTTCTTTGCCCAATAAGACATTGCCATGTGTGTATACTTAGTTTTAATTAAAAAAAAAACAAAAGAAATTAGTCCCTAAAGTTTAAGAAGGAAGAAGAAGCATGAGGTTCTCCATGTTTAAGTTGCAGGTTTAAAAAAGGAAGAAGAAGCTTTAAAAAAAGGATTTTGCATTTCAGTCCCTGAAGTTTAAAAAATGGATTTAAACTTCAAAAGTCCTTAAAAAAAAGATTTTGCATTTCAGTCCCTAAAGTTCTAATTAGTTTTAATTAGATTTTGGCAATGTAATTATTTTACTTTTTTCAGGGTTTTTTTTTTATTTCTGGTATTGTATTTTTTTTTTAATTTAATAAAGTATTTTAAATTTTTAATTAAAAAAAATAATTGTGTGATGATTGGAATGGGCGTTATTGGGCATTATTCTTACTGCAGCACTTTTGCAATAACGTCCAATAATGCTCCCATGCTGACTGGACTGCCACATGGCAGAAAACCCCCATGGTAGGGACATTATTGAGCTAACCACTACGCATGGTCTAAGTAGGAATGTGAAAATGACATGTGACACCCCTTTTGTTTTCTAAAAAATACAATAAAAAATCCAGTACAAAAAATCTAGCACAAAAAATCCAGTAAAAAAATATAGCACAAAAAAATCATTACAAAAAAATATAGCAAAAAAAATATAGTATAAAAAAATATAGCACAAAAAAGTTCAGTACAAAAAAATATAATACAAAAAATCCAACACAAAAAATTTAGAAAAAAAAATTAAGACAAAAAAATTTAGCATAAAAATTTAGTACAAAAATGCAGCACCAAAAATGTTATATACAACATAGAAATACAAAACATTTTTGTGGGTTTTTTTAGTCGCCATATTTTATATAGAATATGGTACTCAAATTAAAGATAAAAAAACGCTTGATTTTATTATAAAATTTTTATAAAAAAATAATGTCGCATAAAAAGTTACGAACGTTTAAAAAATAGAGTATGGAATATGCATTTGTCTTTCATGTGTAGAGAGAAAAACAATAAATATGAATTTAACAAGATACCCTCCAATCATTTTTTTTCTACATTTTCATTTTAACTATTGATTTAAAATATTAATGGTTAAAATTATTTGTTATCCTACTCAAATAAAATAAACTTTTTATTTGAAATACTAAAATATGACTTTCATATACGAGCATATAACTTTGATACCATTGGTTATCAAATCAATCAAGTAAACAGGGTTTAATTAGATTTGACAGCCCCTAACGAAATCATAACAACGTGTAAATATGTGAAATTGATATAATATAATCTGAAAAGAAAGATATTTAGAGAGAGAGAGAAATATATATAATATAATCTGAAAAGAAAGATATTTAAAGAGAGAGAGAGGATTGTTTACTTTACGATATAAAATAAATAAACAAGAATATCTAAGTGACATATTATTTATTTGGCTTCTAGTGTAATGGAATATTTAATTAGTGAAACAATGTGTATGGAACAAGGTTGCGACATATCTGGGTTAGGCTGCCCGAAAATGGTTGTGTGTTTCACACCACTTTCACATAATTCGCACACTTGTCCTTCATGCCGCGCTAAATTCATAAACTAAAAATATAAAATATAAATGATTATAAACTAAATATATTTGTTTTTTTATTGAACATCTTTTAATCTAATTGTTTCAATTTCTTATTAAATATTTTCATCAGTGAATTGCGCATATTTCTTTGTTTGTTTCAGGTGCATACAAAAGTAACAATACCACTATAAAATATGACCCCTTATAAATATAATTTATACAAACAAAATATTCACACAAACTTAATGTTAATCAAATATATCATCAATATTCGATAGAGAAAGAGAATGTTTTGTGCATTAACACTCATGGTATATACGGGTGAATCACAGAAAGACTAAAAGAGAAATGAAATGATAATCACAACCCATATTAGTGAGACATTTATAAGGGCGATCAATTCAAGTTGATAGTTGAAGAATGATCACTACCCACTTAGTAAGACGTTGAAGAGGTGATCACTATCAAATAGTGAGATGACATCCAATGTATGTCCCTTCATCAACACCACCTTGTGTAATACCAATATGACTGTGTTTGTTGTGGGAGGTATGAAATGTGAAGAAAAGTAAAAGAAAAAGTGTGCCACGTAGACGTCACGTATACAACGGAGATGCCACGTACAAAACAGGACTTTAACGTTTCACACTAGGTAAGGTGTGTTGTGTCACACCCTGACCTGCAGCGGAAAAGGTGACCGGGACATGATCCGATTGCTCATAGCTTATGACAAGTAGTAAAGATTGAATATTATTAATAATTAAATTGACAAGTCTTAATTACAAATAATAAATTAAAACAACATGTATCCGTTTTATTTCTCTAAGACATCATCCCTAAGTGCCATCATCCATCTTAAAACCTGTTAACCTGTATTATGTGGAAAAATGGTTTTTGGGTCAAAAAAATTGGTGAGCAAATCAAAAGGTTTTAATGAAAAAATGGTTTCTCTTTACTTGTTTTGAAATGGGTAATTAATAACATGCAACTCTAATGATAATTAAGTGAACAAATGTACACAACATGTAACCAACAACACACATACACAACCAACTGAATATGTAAGCTGCTATAAATGAACCGCACACACACACAACCAACTGAATATGTAAATGTAAATGTACTGAACAATGAATATGAGACTCAAGCCCACAAGGAGTGAGTCTAAATGTGGTGGCGATACTAGACTACAACCCATGATCGTGGGGAATCTAGTCAGCCGATGGTAGCGATCCATCTGAAATATGAATTGCACACAAATGAACTTGCCCACACTGAACTTGAATACACTTACCTTGCACAAATAATCACCAAACACAACATCACATAATTACACCTTGAACATTGCATGTATTTGAATAATGATTTTGAAATATTGTAAATGCACATGATACACCCCAAAATGGTTAAATGATAAAAGGGGAATTTGGATAGATTTACTCAAAGGTTACGTTTTGTGTTTCCTTGAAATAAGCGCACGACGAGAGAGAGAACTTCAAATAGTGAAAACTACCCTAGAACATAAGCACCACACACTAAATATGTGACAAACGGCACAATCCGGTAACTTCCGTATCACTAGATAATTTTTTATTTTCTACAATTATGTGATTTAAATGTCAATATTACATGTTTGCATGTTATACATCTTAATCATGCATATCATACATTTCATTCATCGCATTGTGAAACAATTTAAGCGTTGCGTCAAAACAATTAGCAAACTCACCGGTTAGATAGGTTGTATAACTACCCTGCTAAAATTTTCGATACCCTAAAAATAATTAAAATATCCCAATATGTCTTAGAACACACCCCGTATATGAAAACCGAGCCCAAAATACCATATATAATTAAAAATAAAATAAAAACAAGAAAATGGGACCGCTCGCGGGGCGCGAAGACCCCCTTGAACTCCAACACGGGCCGCGACAGCCAGGAGGTCAGACGAGCCCCTGAGCCGCTACGTGGCACCACTCGTGGCAAGCCTAGTGGCCGAGTCAGCCAAGCTAGGGCCTACCCTAGCTGGTCTCGTGGGCCGCGAAGCCCCTGGAGGACATCTACGCGGGGCGCGACGGAAGTCGACGAGACACTATAAATAGAGGCCTTCAGCCTCAGTCTCAACTCGTTCATTTTCTCGATCTTTCTCTCTCAATATTCTGCATAGCTATTATAATCTCGGGCATAATACCCCTCTAAATAACGAAGTTCTGCCCCGTTGTAAGTATCATAACCCCAGTTACGTATTAGATACGCTGCCTGATTGATCCAGGGTTCCGTAACGGCTGTCGTGGTTCTGCCCGACGTAGTCGTTGGAATGTCTTCTCGGGGAGGGTATTGTTAATGTAAATATTGGGTTATTATACTAACGCGTGTGCATTTGTGTATTTAATATATAATCACCAGAAAATCCTTAAGGAAAACCCTAAGACAACAATGTGAGTAATCTCCTTTTTGCTAATTGTTTTTACAAAACCTCATATGATTAACATTATATTAAACAGTGATTGAGTATTTGTATTCTACAATTATCGTCGGTATGTTAGGGTTTTGTATACAAAATTTGTTACTACATTGTGAGTAGTAACATGACCATAAGTCGGGTTGACAGTACCGTGGGTGGTAATTAAAGTTGATGGAAACAAATGTAATTGCGCGACCGCCCTCAATACTGTACAATGGTTTTACTTAACTTGATTAACTGGGATTCACTCACCAGTATTTCCCACCAACAAAATGTTTTTAAACGTGTTTCAGGTAACAAAATGTGAAAGCCAAATAGAAGTCAGCTGGACAGCACTGAAGGCTTGGAAAAGTGGCTATAAAGTTACCTAAAATAAAGAGATGTTTTATTTAAATAAAACAGGGTTTATCTCTATGAAAAATGTGTGTACTTGAAACTTGGGATTTTCCCATGTGTTTAATATATTAAAAGCGTGGTATTTTACTCTGATAAAATATTTCCTAACTACGGTCCTGATGTAATTTTCGCTGCCAAAATGATAAACACCGATACCACTGAAACTGGCCGCGATCGCCCGTTCCCGGGTAATTAGGGGACGAGGGTTGCGACAGAAGGTGGTATCAGAGCTAAGCCACTGATTCAGCCACAGAAGTGTTCTGCTAACACCAAGATATTATTCAATATGTTAGGAAATTTTTCCATGGAACTACGTGCATATTTGTATTTTATTGTTGTGTGTTATTTGACTATTTGTTAGTTTACAGTATGAGCGATCAAGGACCCTCTGACGCCTATCGTCAGTTGTCCAGCTCACCTAGGAGCGAAGGTGCCTCTTCACAGCCTACCCTCTCAGGGTATTCAGCTGACAATGAAGATGGGATATTCCTGTTTAAGGCTCAGTCTGAAGAGCCATTCCCTCCTAAAAAGAGAGGATGGTTCAGTAGGGGAGCGCATGAACGTAGAAAGAGGATGAAAAAGTTACAACAACAGCGATTTTTAGCACCCGCTAAGAGAGAAACAGATGCCCATACCCAAGATATGCTCAATAGGAGTCTAGCAAACTTTCATATTCTAGCAACTACAGCTGCAGACCCTAACTTGGAGCAACTTATAGCACCCCAACCATTACCCTTGTTTCCCACCCAACCAATGGAGATTGAAGTCAACCCAGAAAATCAAATCCCAATGCCTGATTTTGACCCTACTGAGATACCTAGAGTACCAGCACCCAATCCCTTAGACCCAGACTACGACCCGTGGTTTGACGATCAAGGGATTATCAGCAACGCTACCCAATATCAGAAGAACCCATGTCAAACCTAGCAGCTTACCCAGGTCTGGACCCTCTAGATCCCTATTATGATAATGATGAATACATTAGGGAAATCCTAGAGAATCCATATCCTCATGAAGAACCCATGCCACAGTACCCAGATCCAGTACCAGCACCTGCACCCCCAATGAGTGCAGAGAATGTGCAAGAACTCCGAACCTTTGGTGAGGAGATTTTAGAAAGTAGTGACAGGATGAGGCATATCGGAGAATGACTCGTCTGGAACTACGACGAGCGTAATATGGAGTTCTGGATGAACCCATATCAGTGATGGTGGTAATAATAATAATAAAATAAATATATATATATATATGTGTGTGTGTGTATGTTTGAAAAAAATGTATGATAATATATATATATATCGTAGTATAGACTACTTCGTGGTTAGTGATGCATACTAGTATTGTATTCTTATTCCAGTTGTATTGTAATAATTATAAATGCATACTATAAAATAGAGTAAGTCGCAATGCTCGACGATTTTGTGATCAATATGCGTGTTGTGTGATTGATTAAATATTATCTTGTGATATTAATATGTGGCAAATGTTTAAAATTCAGATGCACAACGAAGTGAACCAGGAAACCAGAATGACAATAACCCGAATAATGATAACCCGAATAACGATAATAATGGAAACCAAGTGGATAACTGTGCCATCCAACACATAGTGGCACAAGGGATAATAGATGCAATGCCATATATTATCAAAACAGTTAGGGAAGCAGATAATAAAAGTAACAATGGTAGTAAGCGACCCACTGAACCTGAACACAGCGTAAACAATGGACCCATACTTCAAGTGCCCAATCCCAAAAGAAGAAGAACCATGTCTTATGGTTGTTCTTATAAAGAATTCTGGTCTTGTAAACCAATGGAATTCTCGGGCAATGAAGGGGCCTTTGCAACTCTACGCTGGATAGAAAAGACTGAGGTTGTCTTAAAAATAAGCAAGTGTGCGAAAGAGGATAAGATAATGTTTGCTTCCAATCTATTTAAGAACTCAGCCTTAGAATGGTGGAACACTATCCTCCAGTCTAGAGGAAGTGATAGGGTTTACAATATGGAATGGGAGGAATTTAAGAACATGGTGGAAAGGAAATTCTGCCCTCCCAATGAAAAAGAACAGATCGCAAATAAGTTCCTAAACCTTAGAATGACTGGAGTAGATAGTAAGGGTTATACTACGTTATTCTTTGAATATGCTGAATAGTGCCAACCCTTGCATCACTTGAACCAGTAATAATCTCCCGCTACATCTTGGGATTAATCAGTGAAATTAGGCATGTAGTCAAGGCAGCTAGACCTCAAACTATAGAAGAAATCGTAGAACTAGCAAACACCTTGACTGATGAATTAGTACGTACACGAGAAGAGGATCATAGGAGAAACTTAGCTCAAAAGCTTACCCAAGAATTCCATTACGGTAATTCCATCCGTGGGAAAAATGTAGGTTCTACCTCTGCACCTTACTGCAAGGCTTGCAAGAAGAAACATTCAGGAAGATGCTCCACTTACTGCAATTTCTACAAAATACCAGGACACAAGGAAGAATATTGTAGGAAGAAACCAAATGATGGAATGTGCTTCAACTGTGGAGAAAAGGGCCATATCAAGCCAAACTGTCCAAAACTAGTTCCAGCCAAGAACAACAAGACTACTAAAAATGCTAGAGCATTTGTTCTGACTGCAGAAGAAGCAAAGATGATTCCGGACGTGATTGCCGGTACGTTTATAGTTAATGATTTTTTGCTAAAGTATTATTTGACTCTGGTGCAGACCAAAGTTTTATTAATACTTCATTTTACAAACTTCTCAATCAACCATTAACTAAACTCCCACAACAATGTCTCGTAGAAACAGCAAATGGGAAAACCATTAAGATTTCCGAAATCTTGCAGGGAGCAAGAATAGAATTTTAAATCAAAAATTAATTGCAAACCTTTACCCAATGAATCTGGCCGGATTTGATGTTGTATTAGGAATGGATTCGTTAATAGCCAATAAATCCAGTATTTTATGTGATCAAAAGTCGATTCAAGTAAATTTACCAAGGGGTGAAAAGATCACAATTGTAGGATCGTTGGGGACGACCAAACGAGTCGTTCAGAAGAGATCTCGTCCAATACGAAAGGCAGAATCAGACGTATCAAAGTTATTTCAACTGGATACACACTAGAATCACTTAAACTATCTCTTGTATTGATTTGAAGACTTTACAATGGCTGGAGACACTTCGGCAGAGCTTCGCTACCGGAATCACAACCCTTACAAATGAAAGACCTGGACTCTCTATTTATAGGCACGCTACTCCTCATGAACCAGATACACCCACTTCACACGAAGTGATCACTTCGTACGAACTGACATCCCAGTTCGTGCGAACTGGTCTGTTTCACCTAAAATCCTATTTTCTCGTAAACCGAGCTCCAGTCTATCCTATTTTAATACATGACTCGATACAAGATGAAGTCGACAGACATATGCACCAACAAACTCCCCCTTGGATGTTGACGAGTCTTCAGTACGAGTCTTCAGCATGTCGAGTCTTCAGTCTTGAATAGTCTTCTCGCTTTTTCCAAAGTATCTAACACTGTAAGCATCCTTCAATCTCTTTCTTTCTCTCGCTCATCAGCATCAGCAGCTTCTGGCTTTAATGTCTTCAGACTCCCTCTTTCGATAAGTTGGGATCACAGTCTGGAATTCACAATCTACAGGCTTTGGATCTTTCACAAGTTCAGGACCGTTGCCTGACTCTCCGTAGCCACAGGATCTGGAACCTAGCTTGAATCTGCATATGCTTATGCGGAAAATCCTCAGGAATCGGAACCTGGCTCTTTCCAAGCTTTTTACCTGCATATACTCTACCCAAAAGTAAGATATAACAATTTTAATCTATGCTTACCACTTGTTAGATCAATTTCAAAACATCACTTGATAGATTATGACATTTCTCAAATTATCTCCAATTTTTAACTTCATTTTTCATCTCAAACAAACTCTCCCAAACCTGTTGTTCATCATGTTTTGCACCCGGAATTTTGAAAACCAGCTTTTCAACATCAGTTGTTGAAAATAAGATGAAATAAAATCTTTTTGATTTTTTCAAAATTTTATGCTAAAACACATTCTTTTTGTATTTTTCCTTTAATGAAAAACAGTAAAGAAATATTTACAAACAAAATTTTTGTGAGTTTGTGTAAGAGGATCATATCAGTTTTTGAGACAAATCACTAACACCGTTGACCTTTTTAGACTTTAGGTTCTAAATGATTCACTTAGATTGTCAGTATACTGATCCACTTAAATTTTCACACAAAGTTCAACTGTTTCGAGATACGAAAATTAGTGTTTTAATGGACTTAAACTTATTCGCGTGTCCCACCTCAGAATATACTCCTGTATCCAGACTCATATATTCAGTCTTACAGGTGAATGTACACTAATGATATCTGTAAGGGGTGAATGCGAGACCATGAGAGCTCAGGCTATTGCTTCCGCAAAATCAGAGAGATGATGGTTCGACTTTAGGTGGGTCCCCCTTGGGGATCTTCTTTTCAACAGCACAAGATTAGCATTTTTCAATGTTTTCATCATTTTTTATGCTGAGGGTGAGCTTTAATATTAAAGCAGTGCAGAACATTATATGAGGACTAGGCTATTGCTCCCGCAAAATCAGAAGTCCTGGTATAATACCCTAGATATCATCACGCACAAAGACCTAGTATGTCGGAAATAGAAAGCCCTTCAAACAAGATTTCGGGGGTTACCCATATATCCGAGAGATGTTCCCCACAAGATAAGTAAGTATTTGATATTTAGGTTTATATCTCGAAAACAATCTACTAAGCGTGTAAAAACCTACTGGCATATCATCAGTGAGACCGTTTATCACATTTGACTTTCCAATTCTTTAGCACGTTGTGATTGTCTACTGATGTACTATCATTTCCTCTTTTTCACAACAAAACTCATTTTGATTTTTCGATGTTTTTGACTTTTTAGATTTTATCATGTTTTTGGCTTTTTCAAATTTTTAAAATTTCTAAATTTTTTACTCCCCCTAAAATCAAAATATGTTTCAATTTTGATTTTCCGGGAAAATTTGAAAATATAAAAAACAAACTGTACAAAGTAAAACGACAAACTGATGTGAATTGCTTCAATTCTCCATTCACTTGGCATAAACAATCAGAACTCCCCCTGACAACAAACTATTTTCCCATTATGATTTCAAAACACTTAAGTTTGTTTTAATAAAATGGTTTTTCCGGAAAATTAGTTTTGTTGATACCATTTGTAAGATCGGGGATTAATTCATCACCTTGTTCATTTAACCACTGTATGAAAGTTAAATCAAGTTCAACTTAATAACCTTGATTAACCACTTGTAGGTTCACTTATCAACAATTACCACTTGTAAATTGAAATATGACAATGTTGAATTTTTCAAGAAAGATGTCGATTCAAGCTCCACGATTACCAACTTGGGAGCTCCGGCAAGTCAGGTTTTTCAGTTAAGAGATTCTCCCAAGCCTGACAGTCCTTGGGAGATTCTGAGTCATCGTCACTCGGTTTCTTTCCTTTTTTCTTCCCTTTTTCATAAAATTCCTTTACCCCTTTGACCTTCCCGTCAATTATTTTTCCAAAAATATTTTGAACTGCAGGGTTAAAGGCTTTTTCAACATCAAATTCTTTCTTTTCAGAATAGAATTGATTCGAAATTTCTATTTTTCCAATTTTTTGTTTAAAATTTTCAGTTCGCAATGGTGGAAAGTTGACATCATCCATTGGCGGTACTGAATTTTCTCTTTTTGGCTCAACTTGTGACTCCTCTGACTTTGACGAGTCAGATTCATCGCCAGAACTAACATCTGAATTCTTAACAACCCACCTGTGGTTGTTCAGATTCACTTTTCTTTTGTAAAAACTTTTTGAACACTCACCAACCTCAAATTTTGAATTTTTGAAAACTTTAAATTGTTTGGTTGGTGGTTCATTAACAACCACTTTCTCTTTGAGATTAGAGGAAACTTCCTGTTTTGTTTGGGCTGCTATTGGACAGTTCAATGCGATGTGACCAACAATTTTGCATTGATAACAGGTTCTTGCCTCCTTCTTCTGATTAGCTTCTTCTTTCTTCATTCTCTCTTGCTTTTTAGCAAGGAATTCTTTGTTCGATTGCTTCCAGAATGAACTCTTTTCCTCTTCTTTCGAACTTGACCCTGAAACAAATACAATTTTTGGTTTATAAATTTTCTCATTTTTATGATTTTCTGGTGGAATAAAACCTAAATCTTTCTTTTTGAAATTACCGTTATGGTTTGGTTTCTTTTGAAAACTCGAACCAAAACTGTAACCTTTTTTCTTGTTTAATCTTTGATGAACTCTTGAGGTGTATTTTTTTAGGTTTTTCAGTAAGATTTACATCTTTTATTTCAGAAATATTTATTTCTGTTAATTTGAAAACCTTTTTAATCATTTCAGTTTTGACACCTCTTATTGGAAATTCTTCATCAGAATATAATTTGTTAGAATCATTCAAAGTATATGCTACTTTGAATGTTTCGTCATTCAAATTATTTTGTGATAACAGAAAATCTTTATTGTAAACTCTTTTAACCGGTGATTTCGGACTGTCAACTGATGAACTTGAAGTTTCAGACTCAGACTTTGACTCTGACTCCTCATCCTTATCCAACACCTGATCGACCAATTTCTTTATTAACTCAGACTCATGATCAGTGTCAGACGATGTGAATGTGACGTCAATATCATCTGGAAATCCATTTGAAGGTTCAGATTCCCACTTTAAATTGGTTGCCTTTTTTACTCTTTCTGAATTAGGATTTCGTGGAGAATATCCATTTTCAAGCGGTGGTGGACACTTGGTATAATCAGTACTATGTTTCTTACCAGTATCCTTTACTTCAGTATCCTCTTCTTCAAACGCTTTTATGCCTTCTACTGTAGGATAAATCCTGTCAATCACATAAGAAGCACATGAGTAACTTCTCAATAACATGTTTACCCTTTCAGTTTCTATCCTCTGGCTTTCCAATTTTTGTTCAAGTATAACACATTTTTCAATGTAATTATTGATGATTTTCTGCTTTGTCATGAACGCTCCATTGAGTGTCTTCATAGCTAACGCTTGTTCACTGCTTGACTTGTTGTATTGATTCATAGCTTTGTTTAAAACATCATAAGATTCTTTCAGTCTGTTCATGTTATGAATCAATTTGTTATTGTGCCTTTTCACAGTATCACAATTTTCACATTTCTCAGGTATCTTTTCTGCATCATCTTCCTTTTCAACCTTGAAAGCTGGAATTTCTTTAACCTGCTTCTTTATCACTCGAACATATTCATCATCACTATCATCTTGTTTTTTAACCTGCTTCTTTATCACTCGAACATTTTCATCATCACTGTCATCTTTCGCAGCTTGTATTTCTTTGATCTCTTTCATTTTACCTGCATAATACGAATTATCATCATCACTATCATCTTTTTCTTTAACAGTTGCTGCTTTATGATTCTTCTTTTTCGCAGCTTGTTTTTCTTTGATCTTTTCTGTTTTACCTGCAAAAAAAAATCATCATCATCACTATTAGTTGAAAAATTTATGTGATAATATTTAAGTTTTCGAATTTCTTCGACATCATCATCACTTTCTTCAAAAATTGGTGCTTTTCTTGAAACCTTTTTTGTTGAAACTGAATCTTCTTCTTTCTTTTTCGGACTGAATTACTGAGATTCGTAATAAGCATACGCCATTTCTTCTTCAGCAGTTGTATCTTCAAAAATTTGAGCAACAAATGCTTTAGTTTTTGAAGTTCTGTTAGGATCGTAATTATCCCAACTAAAATTCTCCTAACTAAAACCTTCTAGCAATCTTTCATCATCTTGATCTATTATACCAAAACAAGCTCTTCTTGATGATGACTCTTCGATCATTTCCTTCTTAGCATGTGAAATTTGTGGCTGTTGTTATTGATGCGGCTGTTGAGCAACTTGATGATAAATCGCTTTTCGATAATAATCATTGTTGCCGAATGGATTTTGAGCACCACTTGCTTCGCGATTTGTACATTCTCGTTTGAAATGCCCTTTTTCCCTACAACGAAAACAAGTAACTTTAGATTTATCAAAACCTAAAGTAGAAACATTAGCATCACGAAAGTCATCTCTTCCAGTGATTTGTTTAAACTTCTCAACTCTCCTCAACAAGCTCGCTAAACACCACTTAATATCTATAAGTTCCATCTCCTCAGCATCAATCTGATCGTAATCCTCTTTTATCAACATTGGATTTCCGATCCTTCCTGCAACTAAACTCTCATAAGACTCTAACACGGTTACCAACAAAGACATATGACCTTTGGCTACTTCTTCAGAGAAATTCTGACCGTTCTGAAGATGTAATGCAATGTTACAGTTTAGCACTTGACCTTTACCGTCGTATGAGCTTTGCGATTTAGAACTGGTTGCTGAAAACTCTGGATCAAATGATGGATATGAAGAAAATTCATTATTGTTGTTCGATCCTCGAGATGATCTTCCAGAAGAACTTTTTGCATTAAATGCAGTTTTGATCTTTAGTGCAATGTTGGTCCTATCACTAGTACCTCCTTCAGTCCTTTGTAATATAGACCAATGTCTTGTTCACGATTAAAGTCCTTCATTCTCGCCATCTTTCATTGTTCCATCTCTTGAACTTCGAGTTTTTCTATAAACTGGCTCAACGTTAGATTTTCAAATTCATCATTATTTTTCAACATCATAAGATACGTGCCCCAAACATCTTGTGGCAACGCATCGGCCAACTTTTCAATCCATTCTTCTTTATCTTTCTTGATGTCCAATCCCTTCATGTTAACCACCAAATTGCAATATCTTTCAATAATCTGCTTGGTGTTTTCAGTTTTTAATCCATGAAATAGATCAAATTCTTTCTTTAAAAGCGATTTTTTGTTCTTGATCATGTCTTGACTTCCAACAAACTTCGTTTTTAATGCTTTCCATATTGAGTGTGCACTTCCGTTGTGTTGTAATAAAATCAAGATTTCTTTTTTAATGGCTTGTTGCAATATACTGATCATCATCTTTTCACTTTTGTATTTCTTTTTCTGATCATCACTTAAATCTTTAATAGCAACATTCTCTCCGTCATCATCAGTCGGTCTAATATATCGTTGTTCAACACATTCCCATGCATCTAAGTGATTTGCTTGAACCCAATTTTCAAAACACTCATCCCATCCACTATACTCCTCAATATTCATGAGCTTAGGCGGTTTTTGCATGGTTCCCATTTCATTTTCTAAGGTCGCGTTCTGAGCAATAGTGATCGGAGTTGCAAATGCGTTGTAAAATTCGTTTTCCATGTTACGGTTTCGAGAATTCACAAAAATAGACTTTTCAAACGAACTGAAATGATTTTCAAGCGACCTGGTAAGTTCCAAACGACCTGGTCACTAATTTCAAACCGTGCGAACTGAACTTTCAAAAGAATTGACGTTTCACACGAAATGGACCACTTCGTGCGATCTGGTTCAACTTTCAATCCGTACGAACTGGTTCAATATCAATTAGTGCGAACTGGGTTTAATTGATGTGAACTGGATCAATTTTAAATGAACTGAATCAATCCGTACGACCTGATAAGGTTCCAAACGATCTGAACCTCTAAGTCACTTTCTTACGAACTGGTTCAAACCTCAACGACTTCGCACGACCTGGTTTACCACCAAACAAGCTGAACTCACTTCGCACAACCTGACTCAAACGAACTGGGTTAAGTTTCACACGACCTGACTTAAACTCACACGAACTGAGCACACTTCGTGCGAATTGAGTGATGATTAAAACAAACTGGACCCTTTCAAGTACCCCGTGCGAACTGGTAACACTTTTCAAACAACTTGGAACTCGACTTCGTGCGAACTGGAGTCTTTTCACATGATCTGAGCTATTCTCGAACGAACTGACATGTTATCGGTTGATTTTTGACAAAATTGATCAAGTTTTAGGTCGAATTAAGGTTTGATTCTTTCAAGGATTGATTAAAACTGTATTTCGCGTGTTATATCACAAAATCAATCCATTTTATCCGTAAAATCTTGGTTAATTTTGAGAAAACATGAAGAAAGTAAGTAGAAATGAGTAGAAATCAGAATTTTTGATGAAATCAAGCTGAAATGGTAAGAACTCTTCCTCCTGAGCTCTGATACCACTTGTAGGATCGTTGGGGATGACTAAACGAGTCGTTCAAAAGAGATCTCATCCAATACGAAAGGCGGAATCTGACGTATCGAAGTTATTTCAGCTGGATACACACTAGAATCACTTAAACTGTCTCTTGTATTGATTTGAAGACTTTATAATGGCTGGAGACACTTCGGCAGAGCTTCGATACCGGAATCACAACCCTTACAAATGAAAGACCTGGACTTTCAATTTATAGGCACGCCACTCCTCATGAACCAGACACACCCACTTCACACGAAATGATCACTTCTTACAAACTGACATCCCAGTTCGTGCGAACTGGTCTGTTTCACCTAAAATCCTATTTCTCGTAAACCGAGCTCCAGTCTATCCTATTTTAATACATGACTCGATACAAGACGAAGTCGACAGACATATGCACCAACAACAATTAAAGGAGATAAGCCATCTAGATCCACGAAATTCATCTCTGTGATGAAAACAACAAGTTATATAAGAAAAAGGATCATTAGTGTATTTGATTTCTATAATCACTAGCACTAAAGGAAAAGAATTAAAAGATATCACTGTAGTATCTCAATTTCCAGATGTGTTTCCAGAAGAATTGCTAGGACTACCTCCAGACAGAGAAGTTGAATTCAGAATTCATCTGCTACCAGGAACAACACCAATTGCCAAAGCACCTTACCGTTTGGCACCCGCAGAAATGCAGGAACTGAAGAAACAGTTAGACGAATTATTGGAAAAAGGATCATACAGCCAAGCTCATCGCCATGGGGAACACCGATTTTATTCGTTAAAAAGAAAGACGGATCAATGTGTATGTGCATTGACTACCGCGAATTGAATAAAGTCACGATAAAAAATCGGTACCCATTATCGAGAATCGATGATTTGTTTGATCAATTACAAGGAGCTCGATTTTTCTCTAAAATCGACTTACGATCAAGATATCATCAACTAAAGGTACAGGAAGAGGACATTCCTAAGACCGCTTTTAGAACGAGGTATGGCCATTATGAATTTACTGTCATGCCATTTGGTTTAACCAATGCCCCAGCCGCATTCATGGACATGATGAACCGAATATTTAAGCCATATTTGGATAAGTTCATAATTGTTTTTATAAATGATATTCTCATTTACTCTAAGAGTAAAGAGGAACATGCAAAGCATTTGCACGCACTTTTAAGTTTATTAAGAAAAGAAAAGCTTTATGCAAAGTTTTCAAAGTGCGAGTTTCGGTTAGAAAAGGTACAGTTTCTTGGACATTTAGTTAATCATGAAGGAATTCATCTGGATCCCACAAAGATCGAGGCGATTACCAAATGGAAAACCCCTGAGTCACCAACCGAGGTTAGAAGTTTCTTAGGATTGGCCGGTTATTATAGAAGATTTATTCGAGATTTTTCTAGAATAACCATTCCCTTAACTAAGCTAACCTGTAAATCTGTTAAGTTTGAATGGGGACCAAAACAGGACCAAAACAAGAAGAAGCCTTTAGAATCCTTAAGCAAAGATTAACCCACGCACCCATACTAGCGTTACCAGAAGGAACTGAAGACTTTATAGTCTATTGTGACGCTTCTAAGTTAGGTTATGGATGTGTGCTGATGCAACGTCAAAAGGTTATAGCCTATGCATCTAGACAACTTAAGAATCATGAAGAGAATTATTCAACCCATGATTTGGAACTAGGAGCCATAATTTTTGCCCTTAAGATTTGAAGACATTACCTTTACGGCAATAAGTTTACCATTTTCACCGACCATAAGAGTTTAAGGTATGTTTTTGGGAAAAAGGAATTGAATATGAGACAAAGACGCTGGATGGAGATACTTAGTGATTATGATTGTAATATCAAGTATCATGCAGGAAAGGCAAAAGTAGTGGCTGGTGCTTTAAGTCAAAAGTGTCATGAAAAGCCAAAAAGTGTACGTTCTCTTAAATTAAATCTACAGATAGATTTAAATGAACATATTAGAAAGGCACAAGAATCAGTAATCAAGGATGATACTGAAAAGTTAAAAGGAATGATTAAGGAATTAGAACAAGGAACCGATGGAAATTAGAGATTCCATAAGAAAAGAATGTGGATACCCAAATCAGGAAACCTACGCCACCGTATATTAGAAGAAGCCCATAAGTCTAAGTATACGATGCATCCTGGAAGTGATAAAATGTATCAGGACTTAAGAAAGAATTTCTGGTGGATAGGAATGAAACAAGATATAGCAGCATATGTTGCAAAGTGCTTAACATGTTCACAAGTTAAAGCTGAACATCAGAAACCCTTAGGTTTGTTACAGCAATTGGAAATGCCTGTATGGAAATGAGAATTAATAACAATGGACTTTGTTACCAAATTACCTAAAACAAGAAAAGGTAATGATACAATCTGGGTGATTGTAGACAGGCTAACTAAGTCAGCTCATTTCCTACCCATGAAGGAAACTTTCGGTATGGAACAACTAGCTAAATTGTATGTAAATGAAATAGTTTCATTACATGGAATTCCTTTATCAATTGTGTCTGATAGGGATAGCCGTTTTACCTATCATTTTTGGACAAGTTTCCAAAAAGCAATGGGAACCAAGTTGAATCTAAGCACAGCCTATCATCCTCAAACGGACGGACAAAGCGAAAGGACAATTCAGAAAATGGAGGATATGCTTAGATCTTGTGTAATTGATTTCGGATGTAATTGGGATGATCACTTACCGTTAATAGAATTTTCTTACAATAATAGTTATCACACAAGTATCAATGCTGCACCATTCAAAGCACTATATGGACGGAAGTGACGAACGCCAGTCTGTTGGGCAGAAATTGGAGAAAAGAAACTATCCGGACCTGAGGTAGTGCAAGAAACAACTGACAAGATCATTCAAGTCAAGGAACGATTGAAAGCAGCACGTGATCGACAGAAGAGTTATGCAGATAACAGATGAAAGCCATTGGAATTTTAGGTAGGAGACAAAGTGTTATTGAAAGTCTCTCCTTGGAAAGGAGTGCTAAGATTCATCAAAAGAGGAAAGCTAAGACCCAGGTATGTTGGACCTTTTGAGATTATTAAAAGAATAGGACCTGTAGCCTATCAGCTACAACTGCCAGCGGAAATGGCAGGAATACATGATGTATTTCATGTATCTAATCTCAAGAAATGTTTAGCTGATGAATCACTGGCAGTACCTCTTAAGGACATAGAGGTAAATAAGCAGCTAAAATTTGTAGAAAGACCTCTACAAATTGAAGACAGGAAAGTCAAGAATATCAAACACAAGAGATTAGTTTTGGTCAAAGTAAAATGGGACTCCAAAAGAGGACCAGAGTACACTTGGGAGCTTGAATCAGAAATGCAAAGGAAATACCCGCATCTATTCCAGTAGACCTCGAGGACGAGTTCGAAAACAAGGTGGAGAGGATTTAACAACCCTCCTAAAATTTTCGATACCCTAAAAATAATTAAAATATCCCAATATGTCTTAGAACACACCCCGTATTTGAAAACCGAGCCCAGCGTACCATATATAATTAAAAATAAAATAAAAACAAGAAAATGGGGTCGCTCGCGGGGCGCGAAGACCCCCTTGAACTCCTACACAGGCCGCGATAGCCAGGAGGTCAGACGAGCCCCTGAGCCGCCACGTGGCACCACTCGTGGCAAGCCTAGTGGCCGAGTCAGCCAAGCTAGGGCCTACCCTAGCTGGCCTCGCGGGCCGCGAAGCCCCTGGAGGACATCTACGTGGGGCGCGACGGAAGTCGACGAGACACTATAAATAGAGGCCTTCAGCCTCAGTCTCAACTCGTTCATTTTGTCGATCTCTCTCTCAATATTCTGCATAGCTATTATAATCTCGGGCATAATACCCCTCTAAATAACGAAGTTCTGCCATGTTGTAAGTATCATAACCCCGATTACGTATTAGATACGCTGCCCGATTGATCCAGGGTTCCGTAACGGCTGTCGTGGTTCTGCCCGACGTGGTCGTTGAAATGCCGTCTCAGGGAAGGTATTGCTAATGTAAATATTGGGTTATTATACTAACGTGTGTGTGTTAGTGCACTATGTCTATTGACTTCGTCTTGTATCGAGTCATATAATGTAATAGGATAGGATAAACAGTGCTCAAGTTGCTAGAAAGTGAGAAATATAGTTTTGTTGGTAATTTCACTTGAAACTGCCAAAGTCCATTTCAAGCGAAATCAACAATGTTAATTTCGCTTGAAGGAAGCCTTGGTCGTTTCAAGTGGAATCACAACCACTATATATAGGGAGCATGTCTGTTTCATTTGAAGCGGAATTAGGGTCTTGTATTCGGTAACGAAGTGCTGCCGAATTGTCTCCGGGTGTTGTAATCACTATTATATCAATATACGAGACATTTAAATTGTATCGAGCGTCCGTGTCATTGATTCCGCCTTTGATTCGGATAAACAACTCTTCTAATCGACTCATTCAGGTCGTACAACGATCCTACAAGTGGTATCAGAGCGCAGGAGGAAGAGTTTAGCTTGATTACTTCTGTATTCTGACTTCTACACCTTCTTTTTCAAATTGGACAAGATTTCACGGTCAAAATGGATTGAATTTTTCACAGTACATGCGAAATAGTATTTTAACAAAGCCTTGAGAGAATCAGACCAAAATACAGATTAAATGTTACTAAAATGGGCCTAAAACCTAATTCCGCTTGAACGAACATTCTTTGAAAAGTCTAGCTGATTTCGCTTCAAGTCGTTATTCCGCTTGAATTTAGCACCTGATCTCGCTTGAATCAGTTATTTCGCTTGAAAAGAATCAGTAATTTCGCTTGAAGTGTCATCTAGGGATTCCGCTTGAAAGTTGCTATTCCGCTTGAACATGTGATTTCGCTTCAACTAGTGATTTCACTTGAGATTATTATTCCGTTTGAAAGTGGATTTTTCGCATCAAGATCATTTCGCGTCAACCGAGTGTCAGTCTGTTTCAAGTTGTTTGATATTGCTTAAACTGATTGTGTTTGTTTGACTGTTGTCTCCAGGTACATTGATTCAGGAATTTTCAACATGGCTGAAGAGTTTTTCAATACTTTCTACAATGCGTTTACCTCAGATACGTTGGAAGCTTCAGATGTTACACCCAAAGCGATAACAAAATCAATTAAAGACAATGTTAAACATGAGAACTTTTATGGAACCTATTCGAAACCACCGAAGCTTGATAATATTGAGGATTATGTTTGGTGGAAAGAAAGGTTTATCAACTGGACTAAAGCGTTGTCATACCCCGACTTTCCACGTGTCACCGGTGGGCCCGGTGGGGAGTATCGTGACGTAGTTGATATCATCATAGTCAAACAACACAATATTTAAATGCACAGCGGAAGCAAAAGATAAATATATTACAAACCGATTATAAAGTAATATCAAGTATTACAACGGAAAGTAAAGGATCCACAGGCGGATCTTAAAACATAAACATTGTTCAACAGACTTTAGACGCCTAGAACTTGCAAGATTCCTTATTAGCGCCCTGAGCTTCCAGCCAATTACGTTCAGTACCTGTCACTTAACCTTTTTGGAAAATACGTCAGTTTTCACTGGTAAATACACTCAACTGACTCATTTGAAAAGAGTTTAAGAAATTGATTTAGATGCACCAGGCACAAAATATGTTGACACATTGATTAAAATGCACAAAGGCAAAATTAATCTTTTATAACTTGGGACAATTATATTTATAATCTTGTATACAGATTTACAAGTTCGTTATACGTTCAGGGCCCGATGTAGAAACCGAGTCAAGATTAACAGACACGCCACAAGTATAAGCCCACAAGAGAGTGAGATACCGTTTCCCTTTAAGCAACTTTCAGTGTATGCCTACACCCCGTGCTTAAGGCGTGGTCATTTTATAATACAATGATGTCAAGGATATCTGGGACATGGTCATTAACCCCTAAAGACTTTTATTTCAAACAATACAGATTAAACCGGGTTACCTCAATAATTTAATCACAATCCGATTAAACATTCAATACCCGACCAAGCGGTATTATTATAATACCGTATCCCAAGCCCGTATAGGGAAAATAAGTTAAGAGTATTTACCTGAGCTAGCTCCTGTCTTAAATAGCAAGAATTTAATAACTCAGCCGTATTCACTTAAGTAAGCGTAGGTACCATTTACCGGAAGGCTCTAGTCTGGAATGATGGTATAAATAACCAATTAGAATGCTAAGGGGTCTTTAATTAAGCCTAAGCTTAGACCGGTTAGTCTTACCGAAAGATACGGTTCAAATGCATGATTAAGCGAAGACCGAAATAGAATGTGTTTTAGACCCAACAAGTTTGAAGACTTGTATAATATGGTTAATCCAAACACCTTCTGGATTTTGAGATAAAAAGATAAGGTTTGACCCGTTTCGGCTAACTTATGCAAACTAGTTACATAAACCGAACCGAACGCGCAAGAAGCGTAACGGGTAACCATAAGAGTCATATACAGGTTTCCTAAGTTAATATGCCTTTAATATGTTGTGATATCAGTAGGATAGCGTCCATTATGCCCAAAACGAGTTTAATCTCAAAATAAGCCCCGTAGGGGTATTTTGGTCATTTAAAAGGTTATAAAAGAGGTTATCTAAGTTTCTGAGATTCGGGTCTGAATACATCAGTAAAATAACTTATTTTAATAGGTCATATTAGTTGGTAATAAGTCTTATGTGACAAAATGGTTTTAAACCAAAACTATGCGTTTAATACGCTTTAAAAGCCATTTTAAGCGATTTCCGGGTTATACAGGAAATCTGAGTTTTCTGAACAGGTTATAAAGTTCAAAATACTTTATTTATTATATAAAATCAATAGCAATTGGATTGGTATCAAAAGGGCTTGTAAAACTCATTTCATTGCCTAAAAGGGCATAATCGGTATTTACCGAATTAAGGCGATAACCCTAGGTTATGAGCAGGTTAAAAATAATTAAAAATCTTTAAAAATCCCAAGATATTATATTACATCAGTGGGTAAAAGGTTTGGTGTCAAAAATTGGGTTTAGATAGGCTTTATGCTAATTGCGCCTTTTAATTACTAAAAGGCGTTATAATTACGCTAATGAGCATAACTCCTAATCTAGACCTCCAACTGATGTAAAATTTTAGGGACAACTTTATAAATCAGTAATAAGGATTATTATCCTTTCACATTTCCAAAATTCTCGTTTTATGGTCAAAAGGGCATATTGGTCAACATTAGGCATTTAACGGAAACGAGTAAACGAATTGGAAAATCAACGATCCAACCACAGAGGGTTATGCTAACATGTAGCCTGGTCCTAAGGAAGCTCTAAGGCATTTCCAAATCATACTAAATCGGGTCAGAACTGAAGTCAAAGCAAAAGTCAAAGTTTTGCAACTTTCGGTTCCGAACCGGGTCTAAACAAAAAATTGTCGGGTTGAACATGTTTAGACATGTTCTTACACTAATTACCAAGTTATATTAATGATCAAACAGGTTGTAGGGGTTCTACATTGCTAATTATGCATAAATTGAAAAATAAGCATTCTGTTGACTTTTTAATAACAAGTTAGACCTGACATTTGACCTAGTTAGAGTGGGAATAAGAGGGTGCCCTTTTTAGGGTTTATTGCCCACATAATTACCAACTTATAACTACTTTCAATTCGACTAATCACTGGACCATTAGTGATTAATCGCTAAGTCAACCGTTAATTATGACGGTTTGACTTTTAAGCTAAAACTAAGCAAAAACTTAACTAAGAAAGGTTAAGCATACTTACCAAAGCCTAATGCACTATTAGGAAGGTTTAGGGTCTGCTCTTATGCTCCAGGAAGCTCCAAGAAAGCAGATGGAAAGGTGTGATCAATGGTTGCAACATTGTGGCCTTTATATAGTGATTTTAATTCATTAGATTGTTGACAACTTATGCTACCATGGATCCCAGATCATTTACAAGTGCCTCTAAGGCCTAGGAACATGTAGGGGGCGCCCATGAAGTGTTAAAGGGCAATACATGACGTTTACATGGGCTGAACAGGCAACAAAAACGAGTTGCTGCATCTGGGACCTTCTTGCGCACCGTAAGGATTTTGGTGTTGAGGTGCGCAAGCCCTTGGCCGGCACAAAGAATCTTTCAAATGTTGACAGTTTTGACCCCTGGACTTCCAAACTTGATTTTACCTTTATTTCTTGCACTTTGGGCCCTCTAAATTGAATTCTAAGGGCTTCAAGACTTATACGAACTTTGTTAAGTCCTTGGTTAACTTTTGATCACCCGAAAAGTCATAGATTTCAACGTTGACGCTTTTAACCCCTTGCACACGAATTTTATCATAACTTTCTCATACGATAACGAAACTTGGTGAAATTTTTATCACGCATTCTAGTGAGCATAATTAATCGTTACAAAGCTTCGGGTTTGCTAAAAGGTCACTCAGAGGTATACTTTAAACATGTTGACACATTTAACCCCAGTAGTTTGTAATCTCTCACTTTTAGCCTCGTATGATCCATGATTTATTCGTCTGATGGTATCAACATCATGTAGGGTTATTGTAAAGTATATTTATTCACTGTTGACATTTTGAACTCGTATATTCACATACTTTCCATGTTTGTCAACTTTAGTCCCTCAAGAACATTCTTTCACACGTTCAAGCTTATGACACGTGTCAATACATTATAGGACATGAATTTTCGAGGTGTTACAAGCGTACGCACATGAAAGTTGGTTTTGCTTGGAGTTTGGCTATGATAAACCTACTGATGACAAAGGAGAAGAAATTCAGCTTAAAAGTTTTCAAGAAGAAGATAAACGAAGATTTTCATATGAGCAGAAAATGACCGCCTTGATTCAACAATCAATTCGAGATGATATTTTTTCATTATTAAGTCATGATGGGTCTTCGAAATCTATATGGGAAGCTTTAAGGGTGAAAGCTGAGGGGGGTAAACAAATCAAGAAAAACAAAATTGCGTTATTAAAAATGGAATTTGATTTGTTCGATAGTTTGAAAGGAGAGACTGTTAGACAAATGATTAAACGCTTTTGTCATCTAAAAATTGAGCTTGAAAGGTTTCAAATTGTGAAAACCAGAGAAGAAATAATTGACAAAGTAATTGAAGCGTTACCACGAGCTGATTAGTGGCAAACGTTTGTTTTTATTCTGAAAAATGATGCTTTGTATGATACAATTTCTCTTGATGTTTTGTTAGAAAAAATTGAGAGTCACGATCTTGAGTTACAAAAGCAAAGCAAGATGAGCAGTTCGTCACATCATCAGAATGTTGGTCTGTACTACAAAGGCAATTTACCTTCGCTGAAAGCTGATAGTTCACCAAAGACAGCATTCAGTGGTGAGAAGATGAAAGAACCACAGACAACCTCACCGAGCTACAATTCTGGATATCATTCATCTTCAAAAACAAGTCCTGCAGAAGCAGAGGAGATATTGTGCAACATTGCTCTTAAGTTGAAAAATTCTCCTGCAATGAGCATCAATGCAGCAAAGCAGCAAATGAGTTTCCTTGCATCTGTTCTGGAATCGTATGAAGGTCTGGTAGCTGGCAAAATTGGAAAGTCCGAATTAACCAAAGAAGACTACGACCAGATTGATCCGGAAGAGATGGAACTCATTGACATCCGTTGGTGTCTGGCAAGTTGCATTCGCAGAGCTCAAAGATACATGGAGATTACTGGGAAGCAATCATTGGGTGGTCCATCAACGAAGCTTGGATTTGACAAATCCAAAGTGACCTGCTTCAGATGCAAGCAAAAAGGTCATTTCAAAAGTGAATGCAATAATTCTGCAGTCGGAGGAAATGAGCGTCCTTTCAATGATGATTACTACTGAAAGGCAATCTACCACCGAAGCAAAGAAGAGCCGAAAATGATTGAAGATAAACCCAAATCAAGAGCTTGTGCAGTTTTCCATGAAGATGAAGGATATGACTGGAGTCAGATTCTTCCAGAAGAAGATCGTGTTGATTATCGATTCAAAATTAGAACAAAGGAAGATGATCAAACTTTACCCAAAAAGCATGATCATTATGCTTTTGTTGCTGAAATTCAAGAGGAAAACAAAGAAGAAAAAAGGCATAACTGAGATAAAAGAGAAAACTCGAGAAGAGATTTTGAGAGAGAAATTTTTATTGTTGGATGCAGAATGGAGAAGATGCAGGAAGAATATGAAAATGCTGTTCGAAACAAAAGATGGGATAAGAAACAAGAATGTTTCGTCAACAAAGAAGGAGAACCTGTTGTTCCAAGAAGTGACATAGTTCACGATGATGTTCTTTTAGTAATTCCTCGATCTGGGGAATATTACTCAAATGTTGCAAAAGACAAGACATATGTAAAAAGGCTGGATAAAATCATCAGGAATGCTATGACATCAAAACTGAGGAAGAGGAATGAAGAAGAATATTGAGAATTTAGTTGATGATTTGAAGAAAATTGCTGAGAAGGTGAAGGTTGAAGAAGAGAAAGTTGAAGATGTGAAGATGTCTGAGAAAGAGGAGGTGATAAAAGAAAGAGTAGTTGAGAAAGAAGCTGTCACTGAAGAACAGCAAGTTGTAGAAGCTGAAGTGAAGATTGATAATTCTGCTGATGTTACTGGTGATGTTGGTATTAAAAATGATGCTGGTTTTGGAAAAGAAGAAAAGCAGAATGTTGCTGATCAGAATCAGACTGAAATTGCAGCAAACACCAAAGTGCCTATCACTGAGGTAAATTCTGATTCTGAAACTTTAATCAAAATCGTTGAACAGTGCAAGAAATGCATGGAAATGTGCAGAGCTTGTACTGAGAAAGATGAAAAGTTAAGAACAAGAGATCTTGATTTCACAAAAATCGAGGAAGTTTTCAAAAATAAATGCAAAGAAATGTTAGAAAACGAAAAGGTTTTGAAAGATAATTACGAAAAACTTTCGGAAAAATGTAAACAATTAGAAAAAGAAAATGAAGTTTTGAAAGAAAATGTTTTGAAAATGACAGAAGAATGTTCTCAAAAAGAAAATGATTGTCAAGAAATGAAAAAGGAATATGATTCAATAAAATTGGCTTATCACATTACAAAAGAAACATATGAAAAAGTAAAAAGTGAAATGAAACTTGTTCAATCAAGATTGAAATATTGTTCTGAAACAACTGATACGTATAAGCGAAATTATGAAATAAAGCAACAAGTTTTTAATTCTTACATTGAAGATGTTGCTAAACTTAAGCGTCAGATTGCTGATTTAGAACAGGATAATAACAAGTTAAAAAGTTATCACGCATCGTCATATGTGCTTGAAAGAATTTTCAATATAAAACTGGGAGATGGTGAGTCTGAGCAAAACAAGAAAGGTATTGGCTCAGAGTTTCATCAAGTTCCACCACCGGAAAAGTTTGCATTTTATGATGATGAAAAGGTTGAAAAAGCTTTCAACATGGTAGATCAATTGCCAGACAACATTGACGTAACCTATTCCAAATCTGATGATTCTAGTGATTCAGAGGTGGTAGGTAAAGTCGTTGAAAGTGTGTTGAAAGAAGAGTCGGTTGATACAGGTAAATCTGAATCACAAGATGAAAATGAAGGTAATTTTCATGATGGATATCTGAAAAACAAAAAATCCGAGAAAAATTTGAATGATGATTCAAAAGGATTGGTCTATACCATGATTGGATCGGACAAATTATTCTTATATGTTGTATTCCAGATTCAGAATGTGATTTCAGAAAAGGTTGATAAAGTTTTCAAAATGGTTGAGATTGAAAAGTCTGAGATTCCAAAGTTTGCTGGAAAAGGTCACAAATTTTTTTATAACAAATCTGGTTACAAGAAGAAAAATATGAAGGCTGGATTGGGTTATAAGAAGAAACAAAGTCGAAATAAAAATGAAATGCCGAACTTTTAGACAAAGATGAATTTTGTTCAAGGAAAAAGTTTTGAAGAAGAAAAAGAACTTCAATTTATACAACAGTCTAATAAAGAGTTTTATGATCAAAAGAGAAATCAACAACCACAGGTCAAAGATGTTTCAAAACGAACATGTTTTAAATGTGATCAAATTGGACATCTTGCACGAAAGTGTCCAAATCTAAAACCTGCTGATGTTGACAAAAAGAAGTCTGAAAATGTTGAGAAACAGAAATCTGAGGATGTGAAACACAGGTCAACCAGATTTGATTCAAAATAAACTAGGAGATACAACACAAACAAGTTTGTTTCGAACCAAACTTGGAAATCAAACCCGAATAGGTTTGAGACTAGACAGATCTGGAATTCTCACACACCCAGATTGAGAACAACACAAAGTTGCAAAACAACTGTCGATGCAACGAAACCAAATGAGTTTTGGAAACCAAATGTTGTTATTCAAAATGAAAATGTTCAAAAAGAGTTACATTTTTACAAAAGAGGTACTCCGAAAGGTCAAACATGGAGTGTTAAGAAACAAATGACTTTGGTAAAAGATGAAAAAGTTGAAGTTAAAGTTAAAAAAGTCTTTGATGACAAAGATTTTCCAAAACTGCATGATACATATTGTGTTGAAATGCCTAAGGTCAAACAGACCTGGGCTAAATTGTTCAAGTGATTAAATAGTTTGAATGTGCAGGTGCTCAAGACAACTGAAGATTGTGAATATGCAAGTTGGAGCAGCCTGGCACAACGAGAGGAGGAAGAGGCTGCTGGATCCCGTGTTGGTTGAAACAGGGAGTTTGTTTGTTTTCTGTACATAAATAAACAATATTTCAAAAACCCTAAAAATTAAAAATTAAAAAAACAAAAATTTGTTTTAGTTTGTTAAAAATTTGAAAATCCAAAAATATGTTACTTGAATATGCCGAAACCCTCACAGCTGAACAAACATGATTAATTTCACAAGATTGAAAAACGGTTTTCAAACTATAAAATATCAATGTGTTGTAAATCATGGGGGTATGTTATTTTCTACAAATCAGTGCATGAGAAGCAGAAAATGGATGGCGAGATAAAGCTATCAGTGTTGGTTGTCAAATTTTCTTTAAATGGTTTTGCATTTTAGGGGGAGTATTGTTGTTAGAAAATACAAAAACATTTGAAAATTTGAAAAAGCCAAAAACATGATAAAATTCAAAAATTGAGTTTTTGTGTAAAAAGAGGAAATGATAGTACATCAGTAGACAGTTACAGTATGCTAAAGAAATGTAATGATTATATAGCGTTAAACAGTCTCACTGATGATATGCCGATAGGTTTTTATACATTTAGTAAACTTTTTCGGGATATAAACCTAAATTCAAACTTGCTTATTTTGTGGGGAACACTACTTGGATATATAGGTAACCCATGAAATCTCGTTTGAAGGACCCCTTTTTCTGAGATACTAGGTCTTTATGCTTAGTGATATTTGGGGTATTATCCCAGGACTTCTGATTTTGCGGAAACAATGGCCTAGTCCTCGTATAATATTTTCTGCATGCTTGAAATATAGCAATCGCCCTCGGTACAAAAAATGATGAAACATTGAAAAATGATAATCATGTGCTGTTGAAGAAAAGATCCTCTAAAGGGGACACACCTAAAGTCGAAGTCGTCATCTCTCTGCTGAACGGAAGTTCTAACCTGAGCTCTCACGGTTCTTCGCAATTTAACCCCTTACAGATATCATCTAGGTATACTCACCTGTAAGACTGAATATTGGGATCTGGATACGGGAGTATATTCAAGAGGTGGGACACATGAATGAGTTTAAGTTCTTAATACACCTAATTCGTATCCTGAATCAGTTGAAATTTGTGTGAAAATTTAAGTGGATCAATATATCGACAATCTAAGTGAATTGTTTAATTCTTAATGTGTAACTAAGCTCAACGGTACTTGTGACTTGTCAAAAACTGATATGATCCTCTGACGCGAACTCAAAAAAAAAAATATTGTCTGTAAATATGTTTGTAAATATTTTTTTTTTGCTTTATATTTCAGAAAATACAAAAAGATTTTTGATTCTGCTTTATTTTCGACAACCGATGTCTGAGATGCTGAGTGTCAAAATCTAAGTAAGCTGATTGTGTTTATGAAAATAAAACAAGTTCATTAATTTGAAACTTAAAATTTTAAAATAAAAAATTCAAAAACAGTTTGTGATATCTCCATGGTCATTAGTTTGGACTTGGATGATTAACTGTGAGGGATTTGGATGCTTATATTGTTATAGAGCTAGTTTCCGATTCGATTCGATAAAACTGCCAAAATTATGAAATTTGTTTAAAAGTGTTTTGTTTAGAAAGTTTGAGTGAGCCAGGTTACAATTCCTGGATATTTGAAAGTTTGAAATGTTGTTACTTATAAATGTATGAGTGTTGCAGATACTGTACCAGACTACGATCCCGGTAGCTGAGTCTAAGGGGGAGTCTGAAGACGAGCTCGAAACAAGGGGAGCTTTTAACTGAAAAGCAAGGTGACGATCCCTAAAGCATGGAAGCTTGACGAAAGGGGGAGCCTGAAGAAGGTGATAATGTTAGAGCCAGAGACAGAGCATGAAGACTGATCAAGACTGAAGATGTGTCATGATAAAGACTCGACACTGAAGACTTCATCAACATTCAAGGGGGAGTCTGTTAGTGCACTATGTCTATTGACTTCGTCTTGTATCGAGTCATATAATGTAATAGGATAGGATAAACAGTGCTCAAGTTGCTAGAAAGTGTCGCTTGAAACTGCCAAAGTCCATTTCAAGCGAAATCAACAACGTTAATTTCGCTTGAAGGAAGCCTTGGTCGTTTCAAGCGGAATCACAACCACTATATATAGGGAGCATGTCCGTTTCATTTGAAGCGGAATTAGGGTCTTTTATTCGGGTGCTGTAATCACTATTATATCAATATACGAGACATTTAAATTGTATCGAGCGTCCGTGTCATTGATTCCGCCTTGGATTCGGATAAACAACTCTTCTGATCGACTCATTCAGGTCGTACAACGATCCTACAGTGTGCATTTGTGTATTTAATAGATAATCACCAGGAAATCCTTAAGGAAAACCCTAAGACAGCAATGTGAGTAATCTCCTTTTTGCAAATTGTTTTTACAAAACCTCATATGATTAACATTATATTAAACAGTGATGAAGTATTTGTATTCTACAATTATCGTCGGAATGTTGGGGTTTTGTATACAAAATTTGTTACTACATTGTGAGTAGTAACATGACCACAAGTCGGGTTGACAGTACCGTGGGTGGTAATTAAAGTAGATGGAAACAAATGTAATTGCGCGACCGCCCTCAATACTGTACAATGGTTTTACTTAACTTGATTAAACTGGGATTCACTCACCAGTATTTCCCACTGACAAAATGTTTTTAAACGCATTTCAGGTAACAAAATGTGAAAGCCAAATATAGGCCAGCTGGATAGCACCGAAGGCTTGGAAAAATGGCTATAAAGTTACCTAAAATAAAGAGATGTTTTATTTAAATAAAATAGGGTTTAACTCTATGAAAAATGTGTGTACTTGAAACTTGGGATTTTCCCATGTGTTTAATATATTAAAAGCGTGGTATTTTACTCTAATAAAATATTTCCTAACTACGGTCCTGATGTAATTTCCGCTGCCAAAATGATAAACACAGATACCACTGAAACTGGCTACGACCGCCCGTTCCTGAGTAATTAGGGGACGAGGGTTGCGACAGGTTGTGTCAGCACAACCTTAGTACTAAGCTAAATAGTAGATTTAGGACTTAGATGTAGGTCCGACATAAAAATATATCAAATCCCAAGTGGGAAAACAAGTACAATAGTTAACACTTTCCGGAAAAACATTTAACGAACTTAAAAGTGTCCGTTTGGACCATAAATGGCAATTTTCCGCATGATTCAGAATCCGGCAAATTACACTAAGTCCAGAAATGATGTTTAACATCAAAAACAACTTAAAAAGTATCGGGGATACCGTTAAAACACAAAAACATATCATACCTTATAAGTTACGCAACTTAACCTTTTAGCTAACCAAACAACGAAACAAGCACCAAACAATTATCTGAACACTACCAAAACACCAAATATGAACTAGTAACATTGTTTCAATGTAGTAAAATTAGTATTGGCCATATAACACTTAGTTACACATAAAAATCACTTAACACCTAATTAAACCCTCAAATTTCCTTTAAGCCCCTGAACAATCAAAAGTTGCCAATTAACCCCCCCATGCTCAAGATGACGGTTCAAATGGGGGCCCCACAAGCCCCCATGTTGTCTCATGCTCATGAAATTTGTTTTTTGGTTGATGAAGTGTATAGAAGTAAAGTGTGTGCATAAGGTTATATCAAGAATCCTTATCTTCATTCCTTTCATTCTATCACCAATTTTTAAACACATATTCTCCTCTCCTCTCTCCCTAACCTTCGGCCAAGACACCACCATAATCACTTTCATCTTTTGTTCATCTTCAAGCTAATCCAAGAGTTCCTAAGGTGTATCAAGCAAAGTTAAGGAAGGTTCAAGGCTTGGAAGCTCAAGGACCAACTCATGGAGCTTTTAACCACCACTTTCATCCTCTCTTCATCTTCTTATTCTTGTTGCATCTTCCCTAGCCAATAGTGCTAGTTGTGAGTCCTCTAATCCTTCATTTTGATACTTATTAGTAGTAGGTTATATGTGTACAAGTTAAACCATCAATAAAACTAAACTTTAAAGTATGCATATGAAGAAATAACAAAATCTAACATAAATAAGTGATTTTTGTGTTATGTTGAAGTTGTTATGAACTTGTAGTTGTCTATTTTGTGATATGGATGAGATCCATCACATGTATGCTTGTTAGAAGTGTAGATCTAACAAGTATACACATGGATATTGAAAGATGCATGAACATGTTAGTAGACTTGAAGAACTTGAATTATGAACTTGTGAGTATAATTAAAATGATATGTTTATGTTTATAAACTCACCAATAAAGTGGATGAACAAGTTTTAAAAAATAAGTACTTACAAAGTATACAAAACATGGCAAACAAGACTTGTTTCAAGTAGATCCACATGTTAAAAGTATAGATCTAAAATACTACAAGTTCATATGAAATTTCAAGTTTGTTAGCATGAAAAGTATGGATTATTTTGTATATTGTTACTTGAAAGATTTTTGTGATGATTGTTGAGTTTTAAAAAGAAAATTAACACATGTTTATAAACATGGGAAAACCTCTAATTTTAGGGGAAACTATGGCAAAATATTTATAAAATTTAAACACTTAGAAAATATATTTTTACAAGACTTTTTGCAAGAAAAATGTTCAAAGTGTTTAGCCATAATTTGTCCTAAATTTTTATACAAAATATAAGTTAAGAAAATAGTGTTTTTTTTAAAGATTAAAATGGATATAAATATATATAACTACGGCAAGTTATATATATTTAGTGGTCACCCAAAATTTGTGTGTTTATGTGTATATTATGTGTATTATGCACTACTAGTATACAAGTAGGGTTCAAAAACTACAAAATACAAATAAATGATACAAATATAAAATACACCCAAAAAACCACAAAATACAACTAAGTAGAAAAATACTTAATCTTGCCCAAATGGGTGTATGGACAAAATACAAAATATATAGATTTAATCGCCCGGATAGTCCCTATGGTTTGTCGTTTTTTCACATTTAGTCCCTGACTTTTCAAAATAGCATGTTTGGTCCTTGTGGTTTGCTCATTTGTTAGTCGGGTAGTGTGACAACTGTGTTCTGTAATCGATGTACAATGTAAAACAATGTTGGTTATCAATAAAAAAATGTGCTTTGGTGTTATTATATGTGTTTTGGTGTTATTATATGTGTTTTGGTGTTATTATGTGTGTGATTGTGTTTGATGATTTTACAATTTGATTCGATTCCAATTTCAAGCTTTAAATCGCTTTCTGGAAGGTTATACGCAAACTGGTGCGTAAACGCAGTCAGTATAACACGACAAACACTCCGGAATAGTGACATAGGCTTAACATACCTTAAATAACCTCCACATAACTTAGAAATAAGCTTTGGATGGTTTGGTGTGTTGAAATCAAGTTTGTTCAATCGCAGGGACTAATTGTGTCAAATTGCGAAACTATACCGATTTCTATAGTAACAAACGTTCCAGAACTTGATCATAAGTTAAAAATACCCTAAATATCCTTTACATAGCTTAGAAATAGGCTTTGAGGGGTTCGGTATGCTAAAATAAACTTATTTGATCAATAGGGACTAAAAGCGTCAAAAAGTGCACAAGTTTGCATTTTCGCGCATATCTTACGTTCTGAATATATCCGGACACCCAAAAATTTATGTAATCATTAAAATATTTTATTTTAGTGATTGGCTTGATAAAATTCCATTCGTCGGTTAATTTGGATTGTTTTTGCGTTCGTTACGACTTCCGTCGTAATTAACCGAACAACGCAACCGTACGACCAAATGAACCGACATCCGACATATTTTTGAGCATGTTTCATGTCCCCTATACTTAGGCATCATTGTAGAGGCTTGAAAATGGTTTAACGGGTCTTAAACGCATCAAAAATGGCCTTAAAAGCATGCAGGGACTGAAACTGCAATTTTTGAAACTTATTTGCTGATCAGAGGCTCAGGCGGCCCGCGTAAGATCTCCCCTTACTCTTATGCGGCCTGCCTAAAACTGTCAGACCTGCAAAAACCATTTTCCAACCTGTTTCCAGCTGTTCCAACTGATTTGGGGGCTTGCAAATGGTATTTTTGAACCTATGGGCTTGTTTTCAAGTGCCCAAGGTATTGCAAATCAATGGGCATGAGGTGTATGGCCAAGATCAAAGCTCGTTTCCCGATAAACGATCCTAACGGTTCTAGTTTTCCTATAAATACCCCACCCCCTTGCTTCAAAACCCACATTTGATCTGAGAATTCTCTAAGTTGTTGTGATTATTCACTACATACCTGAGAATACTTGGAATCAAACCTTCTTGGACCCTTTGTAAGTCCTCTTTCGTTCTTTTTATGCGTTTTAAGCACGAAATTCAAACAGAGTTTGACTTTCAGCTTTGACCAGTCAATGGTCAACACAAAGTTTCGTTGAACTTTGCAACGTGAGCGTAATCACGATGGTTATAGTCCCTTGTGACTATACCTACTGATTACCACGTTGACTAGGAGTAGTGACGAGTCGTAGTTTCGGCCAAAATGCGTATTTATGCGTATTTTGTAACCAAACTACTCTTGGGTATCAAAACCGTTTTTTGGTACCAAAACCTGTTTTCTAACTTAACTAAACATGTCTTAGCATATTTAGCTTGTCGCTTTTAGATTAGTGCTTGCGTAGAGTCGTAAGTCAAGCGGACTAAACACCCGCTTAGACTTTCGAACTCGACCCGTTTGGTCGATCATTAGGATCCGACCAAACATGATTAGTGACCATAGTTGCATAGGGAATAACCTTCCGAGGTTATGCCTTAGGTAAATGACCAAAATTGTGACAAATGTGTTCTGTAATCATCGTATAATGTAAAACAATGTTGGTTATCAATAAAACAATGTGCTTTGGTGTTATTATATGTGTTATTGTGTTAGATGATTTTACAATTTGATTCGATTCCGATTTCAAGCTTTAAATCACTTTCTGGAAGGTTATACGCAAACTGGTGCATAAACGCAATCAGTTTAACGCGACGTACACTCCGGAACTGTGACGTAAGCCAGACATACCCTAAATGTCCTTTACATAACTTAGAAATAAGTTTCGAAGGATTCGGTATGGCAAAAACATGTTTATTTGGACTAAAGAACTAATTACGACAAAACTGCGAAACGAACATTGGTGACCGCCCGGATAATATTTAAATCCCAAAAATATTCTGTTATGATTAAAATTTTAGTTTTAATCAGGTTCGTGTTGAAAAATAAATTAAAATGCTTAAAAACGTTATTTTTCGAGTTTAAGCGCGTACCGCGTGTTTCTGCGCGACACAATGCTTCTACTGCAAAACACAAACAACGCAACCGAATCTCGACAACTGAAATTTATTTCAGTAATATTTTGGCGAGTTTATTTTTATAGAATAATAAAAATAATTTAGAACGCCATAAACCGGGATTTAAACGCTAGATAAAATACCTGGTACCCAGTTAAATACCTGTTTAACTATATTTACCAAACGAATTTACACTTGGACCCCCTCCCCCACCCATATCTACGGTCATATATACATGGGGACCCCACCAAATTTTTGCTAGATATGGCAATATTCATTTGATCTTGTGTGGACAAGTGGTGGTGCATGCCAAGTCCATATCTCTTCCATATCTTGCCATATATCTCCATAAAATCTTACAAGATCATCCTACCTTACTACAACACTCAAGTCCCTCACTCTCTCTCTCCCCAAACTGTCCACCCTCTCTCTCTCTCTCACCATCTTCATCCTTTCTTCAATCTTGTTCTTCATATTCAAGCTCATTTCTAGCAACCTTCAAGTTGGTGTGAAGATCTAAAAGGGTTTCCAAGGTGCTTTCAAGTGATTCCAAGCTTCCTATCATCAAAATCTCATCCAACAACTTACTTGAATCTTGAAGGTATAACATTTATGTTTAAATCATACTTGTGATTCTTGGCTGTTCTTGATGATTTGAAGTTTCTCTTGAATCTTGGAATTTTCACAAACTTGAAATCTAAAATGAAATGGGTCTTGATACAAGTGAAAATGGTGGTGATATGTATATATATATAACCGTACATATATACATGTGTGTATGAGTTTTGAAGTTTGATTTCTTGATAAGTACTTGTTTAGGTTGTTACATGTTCTTGAAGGATAGTTAAAATGCAAGTGTTTAATGATTTGTGTATGTATGTTAAATGACCAAGTACATCAGCAAATAAACCTGAATATATCACATATTTGATGCATTTAGATTAACATAAAATGATGATGTTATGATAGTATGCTTTAGGCACTTCTACATAAGGATACATGTTGATTTAAAGCTCAAGAAGTGATAAAAAAAATGGTTGTATGACAAAAATATTTTTGAAACAGGTTATAAACACTAAAAATAACATTATTTGGTAAATTATAATGGCATGAAACTTTGACATAGGTTTGATAACTTTGCATGTTGTACATATAGATTAAAAAGTGGTAAATTATGTGAAATTTGCATGATTTATGTGCTTTATTTAAGACCTGCACTATCATGAGTATAACCATTATTTTATTCAGTAAATAACATGGGTTATGTTAAAATTTCAAGTCGTTTCGATTTGGGATGGTTCGGGTAACGTTTGATGCAAAACTATGCGGTAAAACGGTTAAAAATCGCCTTTTCGGAGGATTTTTATCAAACTGTTTTAGATCTGTAACCAAACTGATATTTTTTATATAGAAACAAGTATTCTAACTTATATTAAGTTTACTTGGTGTTTGGTTAGTCATACGTGACTTCCGACACCCAAAAATGTCACCGAATCGCTAAAATAAGTGTTTTTCGGCATACACTAGAATGGGTTGTTCATGAGTAAATTTTATGTGTTACAATGTGCTATGTGTTTTACAATATGTGTATGATGATGTGTTAGTTTTGACAAAATTATGTGTTTTACGCTTGAGCATATATATACAAATACACCAAGATAATAAAAAATAATAACTTTTCGAGAAATCTCAAAGTTATGTGAAAATTCTAAGTATCGGAGAAACTTCGGTATTTTTGTGAGTTATTTATTATTAAATCATTCTTATTTAATTTAGGACGAATAAACAATTTGAGGGATTGTGTTAACATATAAAAACGCACCCAAAGGTGAGTACATAGATCCCCTCTTTTTACTGTTTTCGATTATTTTGGGGTGATTCATATGTATCAAAATGGTTTCAATATTCTAACGATGGTTTCAAAACGATTGAGATGGTTTATACAAAACTAATAACGATTTCGATAATGTGAACGAACTTGTTGGTGGTAGTTACATAACGAATGACATTCATTAGCATTGATCAAGCCGACCAGTATTAGGTTATGGTACCATAGGATCCGACAAATCCCGTTATCCGACTGCACCCATGGTTATGTGTGGGTTATGTGGGTAACGACTGAAACTGATGATTGTTAACTTACCCTTTGGAGGTTTGTTAATGCAAGAACGAGTTGAATGATGGACGAGTCACAAAGGTTTGAATGTTATTAGCAAGACGACCAAAAAGTAGTTTTCACAATTAAAACAAGAACGATTTGTACGAGAACGATTTTGAACGATTATGAACGATTTAAATAAGTGAACGATGATCTATAACGAGAACGAGTTAAACGATGTTACACAACGAGGTTTACTAAACGATATAAACCATACGAGTTTTATTACGAGGGCGATTTACGATTTGGTTTACGAAAACAAATGTTTTGGTTTAAGATTCATGGCATCAAGGTTTATAAATGATAACCAATCTGTTTTGACTTGGTTATTCATTTTACAATACAAACATTTTACAAAACAAGGTTTTCTACTATTAAACAACGAAGTTGTACGAGTTATTTCAACATGTAAACGAGCCATGAATCTGACACTCACACAAAAACTATGTGCTCGCCAGCATTTCTTTGCTGACTTTGTTTTTACATATGTTTCAGGTGATGTTGCTTAATGTTGATTGCGAATAGGATGCATGCTCACTTAGGACTGGACGAGGCCTTAGTGATTTAATAACGATGATAGACCATGTTTGACTTGCTTGTTTAACTTTAAGACAATGTTTAATATTCAATAAAACGAAACTCTTTGTATCCATGGTTTGAAACAATAATTCTGTTACAACACTCCCCGACGTTTCCGCCTCGATTTGTTGTTTTACGTGGCCGGGGTGTGACAAAAATGCCCTTTTCATGCATAATTGGTAATTAAGCATATGTAACATAAAATTTTGTCACGTAACTGATTATACAACATATTTAAACATGTTTAGGCATATAATACTTGTCATAGGACTAGTTAGACGTCTCGAATGCGCTTATGCGCGCACGACGCATTAACGTAGCTAAAGCTACCTTAATGGGTCATAACGGGTCGAAATCACTTAGGTTAGGTTTCGATCTTGAGTGTAGACTTTGTTAAACCATATCACATGAGTTCCAACACTCATTTGGTTAACAAGATCTCATTCTATCCGATCTTCCGATTGAGGTGTCGATTGTTTGACTAGTGGTTCGATTACTAGGTGTTGCTTTATTTCTCTGGTTTACTTGAGTTGTTGAAGTTCTATTGATTGAGGATACTTTGCACTTCATGTGAGTACATAGTTCCCCTATTTTACTGTTTTCAATTGTTTTGGGGTGATTCATATGTATCAAAACGATTTTCGATATTTTAACAATGGTTTCAAAAACAATTAAGATGGTTTATACTAAACTAATAACGATTTCAATAATGTGAACGAACTTGTTGGTTGTAGTTACATAACGAATGACACTCATTAATTTTGCCCGAACCGACCAGTATTAGGTTATGGTACCATAGGATCTGACAAATCCCGTTATCAGACTGTACTCATGGTTATGTGTGGGTTAGGTGGGTAACGACTGAATCTGTGATTGTTAATTTACCCTTTGGTGGTTTGTTAATGCAAGATAGTCAAGTCACGAAGGTTTGAATGTTATTAGCGAGATGACAATAAATAGTTTTCACAATTAAAACGAGGATGATTTAAACGAGTTAACGATTTGAACAAGATTAAACGGGTTGGATAAACGATTGGTTTTTGGTTAAGTGTTTAAATAACGGGACGGGTGTAATATGGTGAAAACATGGTAGATATGCCGCTGGTACTTCTTATATATAATTGTTTTCAACATATTATATACCGTGGCGTTATTTAGTTCACTTGGGTAAACGATTTTGAAACGATGTCACATAACGATGTTTTCGAAAGGATATAAACCATACGAGATTTATTAAACGAGTTAATACGAAATGTTTTACAATTTGGTTTACTAAAACAAATGTTTTTTTTTGTGTTAAGAATCATGGCTATGAGGTTTTATAAATTATAACCCGCTTGATTTGATTTGGTTAATTTCGTTGCAATATTATACTCTTTTCAAAACAAGGTTTTTAATAAGGTATTGCAACATGTAAACTAGCCATGAATCCGACACTCTTATAAAACCTATGTGCTCGCCAGGATTTCTTTGTTGACTTTGTTTTTACATATGTTTCAGGTGTTGATGCTTGATGTTGATTGCTAGGATGCATGACTCACATAGGATCTGGACGAGGCCTCAGTGACATAATAATAGTGATAGTCAATATGTAACTTGTTGTTTCGTGTTAAAACAATGTAAATTACTTAATGAATCAATAAAACGAAACTTTTTGTATCCATGGTTGTGAAACAATAATTCTGCCACGACACTCCTCGACGTTTCCGCCACAGTTTGTTGTTTTAACGTGGTCGGGGTGTGACAGAAGAGTTGGTATCAGAGCCAATGGTTATAGAGAATTAGGTTATTAGTAATGCTTTGACCTAGACTATAACTTTTAGGACCCTAACGCAAGGAAATTTGCGTTTAGATTTAAAAAAAAAACAAAATCGTCACCTACCCTTAGGTGATAACCACAACGAGAACACAGATTTCGAATCTGCTTCGAAAATTAATCATCCATTCTAGGATGATTGATTACTAGGTTTTGAACCCTTCCAGTTTGACTCATATTTGGCTTAGTTCCTTTCGAGTTTTCAAAATCTCGTCAAAGTTTGGGTCTAAATAATGTGAACACGTGCAAAATGGAAGAGTGAATGCCTGTACCCTGAGTTTTCTGTCTAAGGCTAGAGTGTTCGTACAAATCCACATAATCGGACCAGTCACTCTTACCTGGGAACTCTTGGGGTGAGTGTTCACTTATAGGCTTGCATGTCTTCGCGATACATTGTTTTGATTCATTTACTTTGATTAGTCACTGCGTGTCGTTTGTTTGTTCGAGGTAACGGACAAATGATCGCCTTCCTTGTGTTTTGTCGATACCTCTTTTGATTTCCCAATTATCAACCTCACTCGTTTCCCAATTATGCCCCCTCGACGTGATGCACAATCTTTTACTGCTGAAGAAGTCGCAGCCCTTGTCTCTCAGCAAATGGCTGCTGTGCTTCCAGGCATTGTGACCCAAATCCACGAGTTATACAACAATAACAACAACAATGCACAGTGTAATTTCAAGAATTTCAATTCTGCTAAGCCGCTAAAGTTTTCTGGGTCGCAAGGAGCAACTGCGCTCCTGCAGTGGTTCGAGAGTATCGAGAGCACATTCAGACATGTGCAATGTCCGAATGGGCGTAAGGTTGAATTTGCATCAAGTGTGTTTGAGAAGCGTGCTCTTACGTGGTGGAACGGAGTGATACGTGATAGGGGTGCCGAAGTGGCATTGGCACAAACATGGGAAGAGCTTCGAGCTCTCATGATGAAAGAGTTTTGTCCCCGTCACGAAATTCGAGCTTTGGAACGAGAGTTTGACGATCTAAAGCAAGATGGGGGAGAACACCGTGTGTATACGGATCGTTTTGAGGAACTCAGTCTTTTGTGTCCTACTATGGTTACCCCGTTGGAGAAAGCGATAGAGAGGTATATCGATGGTTTACCCGATTCCATACAGGATATTGTGACTGGCATTAATCCTACTACTGTTCGTCACGCGATCGAGTTGTCGGCTACCCTGACTGAGTCTCAAGTTAGGAAGGGTAAACTTACCCGCAAGAGTGATAAGAAGAAGTCGACCGATTCTGTCAAGGAAAAGGGTAAGGGTAAGAAAGGTGAGTCGTCGAAGAAGTCGAGAAAGCGAAAGGGTGCTCAGAATTTTGCAGTAACTGCACAAAATGCTCAGAACCCTCAGAATCCACCAGCTCAACCTCCTGTGAAGAAAGCGTATGCTGGTACCGCACCTCATTGTGCCCGCTACAACGGTCATCATGTTGCACAACAAGCTTGTAAGCAATACACAATTTGTGGTAAGCTTGGGCATCTGGCCAACATATATCGTTTGGGTCAGAATCAGGTTGTTCAGAATCAGGCTCCAGTTCAGGGGAATGCTGCTAGATTCCCACCGGGTTCATGTTTCAATTGTGGAGAATTTGGTCACTTCCGCAACAATTGTCCGAGGTTGGTGAATGCAAATGCGAATCCGAACGTGAATGTCAACGCGAATGTAAATCCTGCTCGTGGACGAGCGTACAACTTGAATGCCAACGAAGCGAGGGCTGACAACGAGGTTGTCAATGGTACGTTTCTTGTTAACAATCGACCTGCATCTATTCTTTTTTATTCTGGTGCCGATAGGAGTTTTGTTTCGTTATCTTTTGAGCCTTTACTTGCGATACCTAGAACTAAACTGAGGAAACCCTTATCTGTCGAAGTTGCTACTGGTAAACCTCTTGTTCTCGATTCTGTTATTCGTGATTGTCAGTTGAACCTTGATAACCACCTTTTTCCCATTGACCTCACACCGATGCAACTTGGGAGCTTCGATATTATCGTGGGGATGGATTGGTTAACCAAACATCATGCTGAGGTGGTTAGTTTTGATAAGATTGTTCGTATTCCTCTTCTGTCTGGCGATGTTCTGGAAGTTCGTGGCGAGAAGCCATCTGGTGGATTGAAGCTTATGTCGTGTACAAAAGCCCAAAGTTATTTGAGAAAAGGATATGTTGCTTTTCTAGCACATGTCACCGAGGAGAAAGGCAAGAGCAAGAGTATTCAGGATATTCCGATTGTTCGGGATTATCCAGGGGTGTTTCCTAATGAACTGCCTGGTTTGCCTCCAGTTCGTCAGGTCGAGTTTCATATTGACCTTGTACCCAATGCCAACCCGATTACGAAAGCACCTTATCGTCTTGCACCGTCGGAGATGCAAGAGTTATCAAAACAGCTTCAAAAATTGTCTGATAAAGGATTCATCCGTCCGAGCTTTTCGCCTTGGGGAGCTCCTGTCCTCTTTGTGAAAAAGAAATATGGATCTATTCGAATGTGTATCGATTATCGTGAGCTTAATAAGCTTACCATCAAGAATCGATATCCCCTACCTCGAATTGATGATCTCTTCGACCAGCTGCAAGGTGCTTCGTGTTTTTCCAAGATCGATCTGCGTTCTGGGTATCATCAGCTCCGTGTATTCGAAGAAGATATTCCCAAAACTGCTTTTCGCACAAGATATGGGCATTACGAGTTCACTGTCATGCCTTTTGGTTTGACGAATGCCCCAACTATCTTTATGGACTTAATGAATAGGGTCTGTAAACACTATTTAGACAAGTTCATTAATGTGTTCATCGACGATATTCTCATTTATTCAATGTCTCAAGCTGAGCACGAGCAACACCTTCGCTTAACGTTGGAACTCCTTAAGAAGGAACAACTTTTTGCTAAATTCTCCAAGTGTGGGTTTTGGCTTAAAGAAGTTCAGTTCTTGGGTCATATAGTCAACGAGCAGGGTATTCATGTGGATCCATCCAAGATTGTTGCAATTAAGGATTGGAACACACCGACGACACCTACATAAATTCGTTCTTTTCTTGGTCTCGCGGGATATTATCGTCGATTCATTTCTAATTTCTCGAAGATCGTGTCACACCCCCAAAATCCACCTGCGGAGTATCACCGCTTGGAGGCGTGACTGACCAGGATCCAGCCACCAATCATATTGAACAAGCATGTAAGTAATTATAAAAATCCAACCAATATAATTGGTGTCCAAATAAAACATAGTTTAAGTTGCAAGCGGAAGCATAACGATAAAATCCAAAACCAAATATAAGTTCAAATGGTTCAATGTTTAACATGGCACACAATTGTCCATGTCCCACAACGACTCTTCCCCATGCAAGCTCCAGTTAAGTACCTATAGACCTGCAAAGCATGTAGTAACGAGTTAACAACAAAGTTGAGCGAGTTCACAGTTGGGTGTTCGTTTTAAGTTGTTCCAAAAACAGTTTCCTTTAACTGGCATCCCTGCCGTGGGGGTTACCCCATAGTTGAAAACGTGTTTAGTTTATTCCCGTTTATTCTGGCAATCCAGCCGTGGGGGCTACCCCATGTTTAATTATCTGGCTCTTCGGTCGTGGGGGCTACCCCATGTATATACTACTAGACCCGTTACCATATCGACTGCTGACTGTAGTCATGTTTATGTGCCCTGAACTGTCAATGTCTATCATCATTGACGTGCCCAGATCCATTAGTTCACGCCCGTCCTCTGCGGCACGGTGTGAGGCTTGTCAGACCTAAATAGCGCTATCTAACTAATGACCTGCTCGCCATTGGCCCGGCGATTAAGTCGATATAAAAAGGAGGGACTTCGTGATAGAGTTTTGGTCTAGTGAAGTTTAACTGTCCATAAGGACGAGGAATTATATTCCTGAACCCGTACTGTCCTACCCAAGAAGGACGAGGAATCCATATTCCTTAACCCCATTCCCAACCCCTGGGAATCCCATGCTTTGTAGAAAGTGTGAACTCACCTTAGGTTAGCTCGGCAGATAAACGAAAGGTCGATTGAGCTCCTAGTGGTCAACCACGTCCTAACATGGTTACCATACAAGTCAGGTCTAGGTTCAAGTAATGCACGCATGTTTACACATAAGCTAGCAGGTTAAGAACACGGATTGATCATGGCAACACATTAACAGTTAAGAACATAACACATTCAAGCTTGTGCGATTCAAGTGGAAGCCCAATAATAACTTGCCCAATCTGTTGTGCGTCCAGCACATCTTGTGCGATTTAGTTGGGCCACATGGCCGAATAACATAACAAACCTAGCATCAATGTGTGTATGGCCCAAGGCTTGTGCGATCAGCACAGGCTTGTGCGGTCCACAAGTCTTGTGCGATCATGCATATCTTATCTGTACTGTGTGCTCTACTAAGTTGTACCCCACTTGTGCGATTCCCTTGTATGTTCGGTCTTGTGCGACCGGAGCCTCTTGTGCGATCAAGAGACTTGTGTGATCAGTTATATGTCTTTCCTCAAATCATGCAAATCAGTTACACATTCTATAATTACACTGTTTTAAAATCAATCAATCTCTAATCGGTTATTATGTACCCGAAGCGTAATCAATCATGAGCAACACTTATCAAATCGGATCAACATCAATAATTAAATCAGGAATCATGCACATTCATACAACCCTAATTGTAATTTACTCAAGAACAGAAATCACCAAATCATTCGAATCTGTGATTTCAATAACTAATATGCAACCCTAATCCGTTTAAACATGAACCAAAACACAAGCAACAATCCTAACATCGAAGCATATTAACATACTTTATGATTTCGATCTCTTGCATGCATACTAACATAATCAATCCAACAAACAATCATTCGAACATGAATACATCTCAACCGAATAATCATGCTTTCTGATTTTAAATCATCATTCGAATCATAACATTAGTCAAACAAGAAAGAAATAATTTATCACAATTGCTTGCCAATTCAATACCCACTAAAACCAATTATTTATTATAGTTGTTGACAGTTCATCGGTTCACATGCGTGATTAATATAAAGTTTATACATGATGATCACATCATCACATCACCTTATCAATCATCACTAGATAGAATTAAAAAATCTAGAATTCATGCAACTAACACTCTTGATATTAGTCTAACATTTATCACCACCATCACATGCAGCAATCATTGCTAAATAAGTCAAAGTGAAGCACTAACCAAGTATGAGGATGAGATATGGATGCCAACAACGATGAAGCGTCGGGGTAGGAATGGGAGGCTGCCGTCAAGTTGAAAAGAAAGAGGCACGGCTCTAGGGTTGGCGAATGATGACTAACAGAATGTATACACCTAATAGTGGGTTGGGCCGAGAAGTAGAACTGGGCTGAAATCCTTCACATGGCTGTCCTTTGGGTTTCAAGTACAATAGGTGTAGCCCGAATGGGCTTGTGCGATCAAGATAGAATTGTGCGATCGGTTCGTTCATATACATACATACATTACACATAACACATATCAATCATTCAATTAATATCTCACATAACGTAATCACATATTGTTCAAACAAGTTACATTTAGCACAAAGATAGGTTGGGTTGGCGAATGATGACTAACAGAATGTATACACCTAATAGTGGGTTGGGCCGAGAAGTAGAACTGGGTCGAAATCCTTCACATGGCTGTCCTTTGGGTTTCGAGTACAATAGGTGTAGCCCGAATGGGCTTGTGCGATCAAGATAGAATTGTGCGATCGGTTCGTTTATATACATACATACATTACACATAACACATATCAATCATTCAATTAATATCTCACATAACGTAATCACATATTGTTCAAACAAGTTACACTTAGCACAAAGATAGGTTCTGAAATACGAGTAGTCACATTATCCCCAAGTTGAAAGAAATTTCGTCCCGAAATTTGGTACGTACTCACTGAGGAAGCTAGTTAAGTTGCATGGTTTTCCTGGTTTTCCTGGGGTATCACATCCTCCCCCCGTTGATCTGGAATTTCGTCCCGAAATTCCGTGGTAGCTTCAGCCTCAGTAGTGGTTGTACTGTTTGCGAACAGTTGGGGATACTTTAGTTTTATTTCATCTTCGCGTTCCCAGGTGAACTCTGGGCCACGACGGGAGTTCCAACGAACTCGAACGAGAGGTATTCTGGTGTGCTTGAGGGCCTTAACGTCCCGGCTCGTGATTTCAACTGGTTCCTCGACGAATCGTAACTGCTCGTCGATAGTGAGCTCCTTCAAAGGAACTATGAGGGTCTCATCTGACAGACACTTCTTCAGATTCGACACATGGAAAACGTTGTGAACTGCACTGAGTTTTGTTTGTAGGTTCAGTTTGTAGGCCACTTTGCCTATTTTCTCAATGATTTCGAAAGGTCCAACGTATCGTGGGTTAAGTTTGCCTCGTTTGCCAAAACGAACAACACCCTTCTATGGTGAGACTTTGAGTAGCACTCGATCCCCAACCTGGAACTCGAGTGGTTTTCTGCCTTTATCGGCGTAGCCTTTCTGGAGGTCACGAGCTGCCGCCATTCGTTGTCGTATCGGAGCAATCCTTTCTGTTGTGTCTACTACAAGTTCTGGGCCAGTGATCTGACTATCCCCCACCTCTGCCCAATGAAGAGGTGATCGGCATTTACACCCGTACAATGCCTCGAATGGAGCGGCCCGAATGCTGGTGTGGTAACTGTTATTATATGAGAATTCCACTAGTGGCAGATGTTTTTCCCAACCATTGCCAAAGTTAATCACACATGCCCTAAGCATGTCTTCAAGGGTCTGGATGGTGCGTTCAGACTGCCCATCCGTTTGCGGGTGATAAGCTGTGCTCATATCTAAACGTGAGCCAGAGGACTTGTGCATTGCTTGCCACAGTTCAGAAGTAAAACGTGCATAACAATCAGAAATAATGGAGGTGGGCACCCCGTGCCTCGAGACAACTTCCTTAAGATATACGTCTGCTAGAGTGGAGAACTTATCCGTTTCCTTGATAGCTAAGAAGTGTGCAGACTTTGGGAGTCCATCCACGATGACCCAAATAGTATCATTCCCACGTTGAGATCTAGGTAGGCCAGTAACAAAATCCATGGAAATTTGCTCCCATTTCCATTGTGGTATCTCTGGTTGTTGGAGTAGGCCTGATGGTTTCTGATATTCAGTCTTGACTCTCGCACAAGTCAAACACTTGCTGACGTAAGTTTCTATGTGGGCTTTCATGCTAGGCCACCAGTACGTAGTTTTCAAGTCGTGGTACATCTTATCTGAACCAGGATGTACTGAGTAGCGAGACTTGTGTGCTTCATCCATCACAAGCTCTCGTAGGTTGCCATAGAGTGGGACCCAAACATGTCTTGTTACGTAGTAGGCACCGTCTTCCTTTTGTTCTAACTGTTGCCTTGAGCCACGTAGGGCTTCAGCCCTGACGTTTTCTGGTTTCAATGCCTCTACCTGAGCATCTCGTATCTGTGAAGGAAGACTAGACTGAATGGTGAGTTGTAATGCTCGCACGTGCTTAGGCGTAGTTGTCCTTTCGACTGAGGGCGTCAGCCACAACATTGGCTTTGCCTAGATGGTACTTGATGGCACATTCGTAATTATTCAATAGCTCTATGCATCGACGTTGACGCATATTCAACTCCTTCTGTTTGAAGATATGTTCGAGACTCCTGTGATCGGTGTAAATGGTACACTTGGTACCGTACAGGTAATGTCTCCATATCTTGAGTGCGAAAACAACAGCTCCCAGCTCCAAATCGCGTGTAGTGTAGTTCTTTTCGTGAATCTTAAGTTGACGTGAGGCGTAGGCAGTGACCTTGTCACGTTGCATCAGTACACATCCAAGTCCCTGAATGGATGCGTCGCAATAAACCACAAAATCGTCTGTGCCTACAGGCAATGAGAGGATAGAGGCGCTACAAAGTCTATCCTTTAAGTGTTGAAACGCAGTTTCCGGTGCATCACCCCAACGATAGGTGACACCTTTCTGTGTTAGTGAGGTGAGAGGTTGCGCAAACTTGGAGATGTCCTTGATAAACCTTCTGTAGTAACCTGCCAAGCCCAAGAATTGGCGGATTTCTGTTGGTGTACGGGGCGCAGGCCAGTTCTTGATCGAGTGTACCTTGGATGGATCAATGTGAATCCCATCCTTTGTTTACCACGTGGCCTAGAAAATGGACTTCACGAAGCCAGAAGTCACATTTCGAGAACTTTGCATAAAGTTGTTCTGTTCGAAGGAGTTCGAAAATAAGTCGCTTATGTTGCTAGTGTTCCTCCTGACTCTTGGAGTAGATCAGAATGTCGTCGATGAGAGAAAGTGACACATTCATTTGGTTAGACTAGGTTTCGAACGTCGAGTCTGAGAATCCATAACGGTCGTATCAAGTTCAAAGTTCAGTACTTTGGTATCATCACATGTATAGCCCAAAGCTCATCGAGTAATATTCGTAGAGTGTAACTTGTCCAAGCAAGTGTTCGCGAGGATTGTTGTTAGGATCACTGAATCCCAAAAGTATATCATGCATTGGTGGGGCAACATAAGAAGGAGTAGTCTCATTCGGTGGGTAAGCGTTTAAGAATCCACAGCAAGGGTTTACTCAATATTGAATGTATAGCTGGATGCATGCCAGTTGGGTAAAGTTAAGATAAAGTATGTTGTTGACTACATATTGTTGTCACGGAGTTAAACCAATCAAAACAAGAACTTAACATAGCAGCATGGTTATCGTACAATCGTGTAGCGTTAAGTTTCACTGTGACTCCCACTAGGAGCCGTTGGATTCGCCCCCATGTGAAGGAGTGACAATTTACCTAAATCCATGAACTTAGGTGTGTGTGTTTCATCAAGTAAGTAACCAAGTCCAGGGGGTTTCCTTAAGTCGTGCAATTGAGTCCAAAGTACGTCTGCGTATTCATGAGGTTCCAAGGAAAGACGTGTAAACGCATTCAAGAAAGTAAAATAGTATCAACATAACACCACTATTCTCAAGGTTTCGTAGAGTGATCACCAGTGATCAGGAGTCTAGCCTCCTAAATTCTCTAAGCTAGAGAGTGGCTCGCTTCAGTGGCTCGTCATGGAGGAGCGAGAACGTAACGTTGTCGTGGTACGGGTGTGATGGTTTGCCTTAAGCTAATGGTATGGAGCGGACATACTTGCCAATAATCATGAATCGATGCTAGAGTTAGTGCAGAGATTTTGTATACGCAAGAAAACTATCATAAAATGGAGTACGTCTCTTGTAATGTAAGGTGGGTCATGCAAACGTATAATTTATCGTGCTTGCTGGTAGGTTGACTGATCCATAACTCTGCCCCTAAATATCTTGAAGACTACTTCACCAATAATGGCATCCATTCGCTAAGTTGGGTATACGATAGAGTTGATCAAATAGAATAAAAGTGAACTATCCAACAGGGTAGTAAGATAGTCTCGCGTTTGGAAAGGGTCGCGGTATGGTTGTTGGCGTTTCATTAAATTGGTTACCATCCGAAATAACAGGGAGTTAGTGAGGTTCATACGAAGGATCGAGTGTAAACAGGGTCCATTGATAATCAAAAATTTCAACCAGTTAACCTGCTGTCTAGAAGCAATTTCCAGTAGTGGTACATGGCGGCATGGCACAAAAAGGGAAGTTCGTTGCATCACGGTCACAAAAGTATATCACTTGCCCAAAACGGAATTTGGTTAGTAGGGTTGCTAGTTTGCAAAACGACGTACGCGTGTAATTGTGGCTGCTTCGTTTCTGGTATAGACGACTAGTGGAGATGATAAGGTTCGTCACAGGATGCGTGGGTGTAGTTCTCCTAAACCCAAGTTCATTTGAGCCGGTTCTGGTCTATGTGGTTGTGTGGCATACAAGCCGGATGTATAGAGGGTCAAGTGGCGACGTCACGTCGAGATAAGTGTACAAATAGATAGAATGCATAAACAGTCGTAGCAGGGTGACGAGCAATTAGAAAGGGGTTTGACCACCTCTTGTCAAGTAGTTAAACGTTTGTGTGCCACATGGGGTGTAGTAGGGATAACAGGCAACATGCTACTGTTCTAATAATTATACCATAGACAACACATCATGCAAAAAAAAGTACCCTAGCAGGTAGGCAATATCAACTTAAATCACATTACCTAAAGTATTGAGTCTTGCACGTGGAGCGAAGCGTCGTTGTGGATCGTTGAGCACTGTACAGGTTATAGTCTGGTTTTAACAAAAACGTTTTCCCTTATTCAAACCAAGTTCACTATAACCAATGGCTCTGATACCAATCTGTCACACCCCCAAAATCCACCTGCGGAGTATCACCGCTTGGAGGCGTGACTGACCAGGATCCAGCCACCAATCATATTGAACAAGCATGTAAGTAATTATAAAAATCCAACCAATATAATTGGTGTCCAAATAAAACATAGTTTAAGTTGCAAGCGGAAGCATAACGATTAAATCCAAAACCAAATATAAGTTCAAATGGTTCAATGTTTAACATGGCACACAATTGTCCATGTCCCACAACGACTCTTCCCCATGCAAGCTCCAGTTAAGTACCTATAGACCTGCAAAGCATGTAGTAACGAGTCAACAACAAAGTTGAGCGAGTTCACTGTTGGATGTTCGTTTTAAGTTGTTCCAAAAACAGTTTCCTTTAACTGGCATCCCTGCCGTGGGGGTTACCCCATAGTTGAAAACGTGTTTAGTTTATTCCCGTTTATTCTGGCAATCCAGCCGTGGGGGCTACCCCATGTTTAATTATCTGGCTCTTCGGCCGTGGGGGCTACCCCATGTATATACTACTAGACCCATTACCATATCGACTGCTGACTGTAGTCATGTTTATGTGCCCTGAACTATCAATGTCTATCATCATTGACGTGCCCAGATCCATTAGTTCACGCCCGTCCTCTGCGGCATGGTGTGAGGCTTGTCAGACCTAAATAGCGCTATCTAACTAATGACCCGCTCGCCATTGGCCCGACGATTAAGTCGATATAAAAAGGAGGGACTTCGTGATAGAGTTTTGGTCTAGTGAAGTTTAACTGTCCATAAGGACGAGGAATTATATTCCTGAACCCGTACTGTCCTACCCAAGAAGGACGAGGAATCCATATTCCTTAACCCCATTCCCAACCCCTAGGAATCCCATGCTTTGTAGAAAGTGTGAACTCACCTTAGGTTAGCTCGGCAGATAAACGAAAGGTTGATTGAGCTCCTAGTGGTCAACCATGTCCTAACATGGTTACCATACAAGTCAGGTCTAGGTTCAAGTAATGCACGCATGTTTACACATAAGCTAGCAGGTTAAGAACACGGATTGATCATGGCAACACATTAACAGTCAAGAACATAACATATTCAAGCTTGTGCGATTCAAGTGGAAGCCCAATAATAACTTGCCCAACCTGTTGTGCATCCAACACATCTTGTGCGATTTAGTTGGGCCACATGGCCCAATAACATAACAAACCTAGCATCAATGTGTGTATGGCCGGCTTGTGCGATCAGCACAGGCTTGTGCGATCAGCACAGGCTTGTGCGGTCCACAAGTCTTGTGCGATCATGCATATCTTATCTGTACTGTGTGCTCTACTAAGTTGTACCCCACTTGTGCGATTCCCTTGTATGTTCGGTCTTGTGCGACCGGAGCCTCTTGTGCGATCAAGAGACTTGTGTGATCAGTTATATGTTTTTCCTCAAATCATGCAAATCAGTTACACATTCTATAATTACACGGTTTTAAAATCAATCAATCTCTAATCGGTTATTATGTACCCGAAGCGTAATCAATCATGAGCAACACTTATCAAATCGGATTAACATCAATAATTAAATCAAGAATCATGCACATTCATACAACCCTAATTATAATTTACTCAAGAACAAAAATCACCAAATCATTCGAATTTGTGATTTCAATATCTAATATGCAACCCTAATCCGTTTAAACATGAACCAAAACACAAGCAACAATCCTAACATCTAAGCATATTAACATACTTTATGATTTCGATCTCTTGCATGCATACTAACATAATCAATCCAACAAACAATCATTCGAACATGAATACATCTCAACCGAATAATCATGCTTTCCGATTTTAAATCATCATTCGAATCATAACATTAGTCAAACAAGAAAAAAATAATTTATCACAATTGCTTGCCAATTCAATACCCACTCAAACCAATTATTTATTATAGTTGTTGACAGTTCATCGGTTCACATGCATGATTAATATAAAGTTTATACATGATGATCACATCATCACATCACCTCATCAATCATCACTAGACAGAATTCAAAAATCTAGAATTCATGGAACTAACATTCTTGATATTAGTCTAACATTTATCACCACCAGCACATGCAGCAATCATTACTAAATAAGTCAAAGTGAAGCACTAACCAAGTATGAGGATGAGATATGGTTGCCAACAACGATGAAGCGTCGGGGTAGGAATGGGAGGCTGCCGTCAAGTTAAAAAGAAAGAGTCACGGCTCTAGGGTTGGCGAATGATGACTAACAGAATGTATACACCTAAAAGTGGGTTGGGCCGAGAAGTAGAACTAGGCCGAAATCCTTCACATGGTTATCCTTTGGGTTTCGAGTACAATAGGTGTAGCCCGAGTGGGCTTGTGCGATCAAGATAGAATTGTGCGATCGGTTCGTTCATATACATACATACATTACACATAACACATATCAATCATTCAATTAATATCTCACATAACGTAATCACATATTGTTCAAACAAGTTACACTTAGCACAAAGATAGGTTGGGTTGGCGAATGATGACTAACAGAATGTATACACCTAATAGTGGGTTGGGCCGAGAAGTAGAACTGGGCCGAAATCCTTCACATGGCTGTCCTTTGGGTTTCGAGTACAATAGGTGTAGCCCGAATGGGCTTGTGCGATCAAGATAGAATTGTGCGATCGGTTCGTTCATATACATACATACATTACACATAACACATATCAATCATTCAATTAATATCTCACATAACGTAATCACATATTGTTCAAACAAGTTACACTTAGCACAAAGATAGGTTCTGAAATACGAGTTGTCACAGATCGCGGTTCCACTCACTGCTTTGACTCAGAAGAATAAGCCTTTTGAGTGAGGACCCAAGCAAGATGAAGCATTTCAAACACTGAAACAGAAGCTATTTGATGCTCCTGTTCTATCTTTGCCCGAAGGAAACGATGATTTTGTTGTCTACTGTGACGCGTCGAATCTAGGACTTGGTTGCGTTCTTATGCAACGAGGTAAAGTCATAGCTTATGCGTCTAGACAGTTGAAAGTTCACGAGAAGAACTATACGACTCATGATCTTGAGTTAGGAGCTGTGGTTTTCGCGCTTAAAATCTGGAGACACTACCTCTATGTAACGAAGTGTGTGGTTTTCACAGACCACAAAAGTCTCCAGCATATTCTTAATCAGAAAGAGCTGAACATGAGGCAACGACGTTTGGTTGAAATCTTAAACGATTATGATTGCGAGATTCGCTACCAACCTGGTAAGGCGAATGTCATAGCCGATGCGCTTAGTCGAAAGGAACGAGTCAAGCTTCATTCTGTTCGCACTTTATCTGATATTCAATCTCGTGTCCTTCAAGCTCAACCATCTTATGTGATCAAAGGCTTATTGAAAAATGAGCTACCGCTTCAACTTGAGCTTAAACTCGAAAGGAAAGACGACGGTTTGCTCTACTTCAAGGATCGTTTGTGGATTCCGAAACAAGACGATCTTCGCACCTTAGTGATGGACGAATCTCACAAGTCTCGATATTCTATCCATCCTGGTGCTGATAAAATGTACAAGGATCTTCGTACTCAGTATTGGTGGCCTGGTATGAAGAAGGATGTTGCCTTGTATGCAGTGTTGTAAAAGTCGCTAGGCGGTCTCTAGTCGGCCGACTGGGGAATTGGGAGTAATCAGAGTACTCGGAGAGTACTCGGGGAGTACACGGACATGGTAACTATAAAGAAAATTAATTGTTATATATTACACATATGTTAAAATAAGCATAATTCATGTCGACAGAGTATAATTTAAAATGAAACATGTTTAAAGTTCAAATATTCTGAATACAAGTCCGAGTAGTCCAAGTACAAGGCCGAGTAGTCCGAGTACAAGGCTGAGTAGGCCAATTTTGACCGATTTTGACTAATTAAAAGTCAACAAACCTCGTTGACCGCCTACACCGACTAGGCCGACTCTTTCCGACTACGTCCGACTAGGCGCCGACTAGGCGCCGAGTTTGACTGAGGCCGACTAATTGAGTCCGCCTAGGAGGAAGTCGCCTCAGAGGGGTTCCGAGGACCGAGTACTCAGCCTTGGAATCCGACTTTTACAACACTGCTTATATGTATCGAAATGCCTAACTTGTCTCAAAGTTAAGGCTGAACATCAACGACCTTCTGGTTTGCTTGTACAACCAGAGATACCGGTTTGGAAGTGGGAGAACATTGCTATGGATCTCATCACTAAGTTACCGCGTACGTCTAAAGGTCATGATGCTATTTGGGTTGTTATCGATCGATTAACGAAATCAGCTCATTTTATACCGATTCGCGAGGATCTATCTGCTGATAAACTTGCAAAGATTTATGTTGATGAGATTGTATCACGACATGGTGTTCCTTTGGATATCATTTCCGATCGTGATGCTCGATTTTCATCTCATTTCTGGAAAACCATGCAATATGCTTTGGGAACCCAGCTAAATCTAAGCATTGCTTATCATCCCCAAACAGATGGACAATCTGAGAGGACGATTCAAACTTTGGAGGATATGCTTAGAGTGTGCGTGATAGACTTTGGTGGTAATTGGGATTCTCATCTGCCATTGATCGAGTTCTCATACAATAATAGTTATCATGCTAGTATTAATATGGCACCATTCGAAGCTCTCTACGGTTGAAAATGTCATTCACCTGTCTGTTGGAATGAGATCAGTGAAGCTCAGCTTACTGGACCTGAGCTTATTCTGGAAACAACAGACAAAATCAAGAAAATTCGCGATAATCTTGTGACAGCTCGAAGCCGTCAAAAGAGTTACGCGGATATGCGGCGCAAGCCCTTAGAATTTCAAGTCGGAGATCGTGTCCTACTCAAGGTGTCACCTTGGAAGGGAGTGGTGAGATTTGGAAAGAAAGGAAAACTTGCACCTCGATATGTGGGACCATTTAAGACTGTGGAAAGGATTGGGAAGGTTGCCTATCGACTAGAGCTACCTCTAGAGCTTGGAAATATTCATCCGAATTTTCACGTGTCCAATTTGCGAAAGTGTTTAGCTGATGCAGATCTTCACATCCCTCTCGACGAAATCCAAATCGATGAAACGTTGCACTTTGTCGAAAAACTTGTGGAGATAACGGACCGTGCATTCAAACAGTTGAAGAACAAACGGATTCGATTGATCAAAGTTCGCTGGGAATCCAAACATGGCCCAGAGTTTACTTGGGAACGTGAGGACCAAATGAAGGCGAAATATCCGCAATTTTTTTCACAAGTTTCCTCTAAATAAAATTTCAGGACGAAATTTCCTAAAGTATGGGAGACTGTAACAACTGTGTTCTGTAATCGATGTACAATGTAAAACAATGTTGGTTATCAATAAAACAATGTGCTTTGGTGTTATTATATGTGTTTTGGTGTTATTATGTGTGTGATTGTGTTTGATGATTTTACAATTTGATTCGATTCCAATTTCAAGCTTTAAATCGCTTTTTGGAAGGTTATACGCAAACTGGTGCGTAAACGCAGTCAGTATAACGCGAAAAACACCCCGGAATAGTGACATAGGCTTAACATATCTTAAATAACCTCCACATAACTTAGAAATAAGCTTTGGATGGTTTGGTGTGTTGAAATCAAGTTTGTTCGATCGCAGGGACTAATTGTGTCAAATTGCGAAACTATACCGATTTGTATAGTAACGAACATTCCGGAACTTGATCATAAGTTAAACATACCCTAAATATCCTTTACATAGCTTAGAAATAGGCTTTGAGGGGTTCGGTATGCTAAAATAAACTTATTTGATCAATAGGGACTAAAAGCGTCAAAAAGTGCACAAGTTTGCATTTTCGCGCATATCTTACGTTCTGAATATATCTGGACACCCAAAAATTTATGTAATAATTAAAATATTTTATTTTAGTGATTGGCTTGATAAAATTCCATTCGTCGCTTAATTTGGATCGTTTTTGCGTTCGTTACGACTTCCGTCGTAATTAACCGAACAACGCAACAGTACGACCAAACGAACCGACATCCGATATATTTTTGAGCATGTTTCATGTCCCCTATACTTAGGCATCATTGTAGAGCCTTGAAAATGGCTTAACGGGCCTTAAACGCATCAAAAAATAGCCTTAAAAGCATGCAGGGACTGAAACTGCAATTTTTGAAACTTATTTGCTGATCAGAGGCTCAGGCGGCCCGTGTAAGATCTCCCCTTACTCTTACGCGGCCTGCCTAAAACTGTCAGACCTGCAAAAACCATTTTCCAGCCTGTTTCCAGCTGTTCCAACTGATTTGGGGGCTTGCAAATGGTATTTTTGAACCTATGGGCTTGTTTTCAAGTGCCCAAGGTATTGCAAATCAATGGGCATGAGGTGTATGGCCAAGATCAAAGCTCGTTTCCCGATAAACGATCCTAACGGTTCTAGTTTTCCTATAAATACCCCACCCCCTTGCTTCAAAACCCACATTTGATCTGAGAATTCTCTAAGTTGTTGTGATTATTCACTACATACCTGAGAATACTTGGAATCAAACCTTCTTGGGCCCTTTGTAAGTCCTCTTTCGTTCTTTTTATGCGTTTTAAGCACGAAAGTCAAATAGAGTTTTACTTTCAACTTTGACCAGTCAATGGTCAACACAAAGTTCCGTTGAACTTTGCAACGTGAGCGTAATCACGATGGTTATAGTCCCTTGTGACTATACCTACTGATTACCACGTTGACTAGGCGTAGTGACGAGTCGTAGTTTCGGCCAAAATGCGTATTTATGCGTATTTTGTAACCAAACTACTCTTGGGTATCAAAACCGTTTGTTTTGGTACCAAAACCTGTTTTCTAACTTAACTAAACATGTTTTAGCATGTTTAGCTCGTCGTTTTTAGATTGGTGCTTGCGTAGAGTCGTAAGTTAAGCGGACTAAACACCCGCTTAGACTTTTGAACTCGACCCGTTTGGTCGATCATTAGGATCCGACCAAACATGATTAGTGACCAGAGTTGCATAGGGAATAACCTTCCGAGGTTATACCTTATGGTCACGTAGGTTTAATTAGTTGTATGATAGGTAGTTTATATGCCTTAGGTAAATGACCAAAATGCCCTTTTCATGCATAATTGGTAATTAAGCATATGTAACATAAACTTTTGTCACGTAACTGATTATGCAACATATTTAAACATGTTTAGGCATATAATACTTGTCATAGGACTAGTTAGACGTCTCGAACGCGCTTATGCGCGCACGACGCTTTAAAGTAGCATAAGCTACTTTAATGGGTCATAACGGGTCGAAAGCACTTAGGTTAGGTTCCGATCTTGAGTGTAGACTTTGTTAAACCATATCACATGAGTTCCAACACTCATTTGGTTTGCAAGATCTCATTCTATCCAATCTTCCGATTGAGGTGTCGATTGTTTGACTAGTGGTTCGATTACTAGGTGCTGCTTGATTTCTCTGGTTTACTTGAGTTGTTGAAGTTCTATTAATTGAGGATACTTTGCACTTCATGTGAGTACATAGTTCCCCTATTTTACTGTTTTCAATTGTTTTGGGGTGATTCATATGTATCAAAAAGATTTTCGATATTTTAACAATAGTTTCAAAAACAATTAAGATGGTTTATACTAAACTAATAACAATTTCAATAATGTGAACGAACTTGTTGGTTGTAGTTACATAACGAATGACATTCATTAATTTTGGCCGAACCGACCAATATTAGGTTTTGGTACCATAGGATCTGACAAATCCCGTTATCAGACTGCACTCATGGTTATGTGTGGGTTAGGTGGGTAACGACTGAATCTGTGATTGTTAATTTACCCTTTCGTGGCTTGTTAATGCGAGAAGCGAGATAGTCGAGTCACGAAGGTTTGAATGTTATTAGCGAGACGACCATAAATAGTTTTTACAATTAAAACGAGGATGATTTAAACGATTTAAACGAGTTAACGATTTGGAAACGATTTGAACAAGATTAAACGAGTTGGATAAACGATTGGTTTTTGGTTAAGTGTTTAAATAACGGGACGGGTGTAATATGGTGAAAACATGGTAGATATGCCGCTGGTACTTCTTATATATAAGTGTTTACAACATATTATATACCGTGGTGTTATTTAGTTCACTTGGGTAAATGATTTTGAAACGATGTCACATAACGATGTTTTCGAAAGGATATAAACCATACGAGATTTATTAAACGAGTTAATACGAAATGTTTTACAATTTGGTTTACTAAAACAAATGTTTTTGGGTTAAGAATCATGGCTACGAGGTTTTATAAATTATAACCCGCTTGATTTGAGTTGGTTAATTTCGTTGCAATATTATACTCTTTTCAAAACAAGGTTTTTAATAAGGTATTGCAACATGTAAACTAGCCATGAATCCGACACTTTTATAAAACCTATGTGCTTGCCAGCATTTCTTTGCTGACTTTGTTTTTACATATGTTTCAGGTGTTGATGTTTGATGTTGATTGCTAGGATGCATGAGTCACATAGGATCTAGACGAGGCCTTAGTGACATAATAATAGTGAGAGTCAATATGTAACTTGTTGTTTCATGTTAAAACAATGTAAATTACTTAATGAATCAATAAAACGAAACTTTTTGTATCCATGGTTGTGAAACAATAATTCTGCCACGACACTCCCCGACGTTTCCGCCACGGTTTGTTGTTTTAACGTGGTCGGGGTGTGACAGGTAGTCCCTATACTGGATGTGTGTTAGTTTGTTCAGTTAAATTGATTTGAAATGACCAAATTACCATTTCTGTTGTACATGAATAATCACATCCTCCACGTGCTCTGCTTTCACTTCTTTTGGTATTTCTATTGTCTCCACCTGCAAATCTTATCCACTGATCAATTCCTCTGTTTTCATCCAACAAATCAAACACCATTAATGGAAAACAAACACCCACCGCTGGCGCCACCCTCATTCACGGCGGAGCTCTTCGTCGACGATGGCTCTTAGTCATCATCCACCGGAATTTTCTTCTCAATTTCCCCCCACCGGTATTACAACTACAGCTGCTGTAAACTATTTTTTTTTTTTCGTTTATGGGTTTGATTTGGTGTGGTGAAATTGCAACTTAATTTTGATTAATTTAGGGTCATTTGTTTTGGAGTGATTAGGGTTATTTGGAGTTAAACCCTTGGTGGGTTGCAGGACCGGCCCAAGCCCAAGTATTTTGAGGTTTGGGCTTTAGGCCTCCAAATCAATAGGGCCTCCAACTTAAAGAAAAATATATATGATATTTGGGTTGGACTGAACTTATCTTTACTCATACAAAATATATAAAAATACAAAAAAATTAAGTTAACTTCGCCAACAATAAACCTTTTAGTTTAGAGTAAATTACATTTTTGGCCCCTGTGGTTATATTACTATTACTATATTATCTCAAAATAAGAATTTTTAACATATCTGCCCCCATGGTCTCTATAACTAACCATTTTGGCCCCCATGATCTCTAGACTTAGGGGCCAAAATGATTAGTTATAGAAGCCATGAGGGCAGATATGTTAAAATTCTTATTTTGGGCTACTATAGTAAAAGTGGTATAACCACAGGGGCCAAAAACGTAATTTACTCTTTAGTTTATTTTGCCGGTCACAAGCCTTGGTAAAAGAGGGTTTTTTCTCAAATATTGTTTTATTTTTTGGAAAAAGGCCTCGAGTTTTTGAATTTGCTTTAGGCCACCAAAATGATTGAGTCGGCCCTGGTGGGTTGTTACTTTCTTGAATGTTAAAATAGACTTTTGACTGTAAATTGTTAATTTGGTGAATAATTTGTGTGTGTGATTTTAGAAAAAAAATGAAGGTAAACCCTTTTTGGGTTGTTTTTTTTTTAACACTGAAACTTTGTAAATTGTTGAATTGGTGAATTATTTGTTTGATTTTGGATAAATTGGAGTTAAACCCTTGTTGGTTGTTAGTTTCTTGAATTTTATTTTTGTTGAAATGCATCAACTTGATGATCTTGAAACTATTTTTGTGGTTTTATGTTCTCAAAGTTTGTGATGTTTTCGGGTGTTTGGAATTTGGGATTGTTTATAACAGTTTTAAGTAAAAAGATTGGTTTAAGCAACTTAAAAGTTGAAATTGTTTATTCAGAACATCTGATACAACGGGAAAAGAGTTAGATAAATGATCATATTTAAATGATTTATTTGAGGGTTTTTAATGTTTTAATAAGAAAGGGTAATTTGGTCATTTCAAATCAATTTAACTGAACAAACTAACACTCATTCAGTATAGGGACAACCCGAGTAACAAGTGAGCAAACCACAGGGACCAAACATACTATTTTGAAAAGTTGGGGACTAAATGTGAAAAAACAACAAACCACTGGGACTATCCGGGCAATTAACTCTTTGGAAAATAAATTTAAGAGTAAACTGCCAAAATGGTCCCTGAGATTTTGTCACTTTTGCCACTTTAATCCAAAACTCAAACCTGTTGAATTTGGATCCTTGTGTTTCAATTTTGTTGCCATTTTCAACCAAAAGTAAAATCTAGTCAGATTTTCAGTTAAATCTAGTTTTTTTTTATGTTTTTTCCTCCTTTTTAATAAAGGGAAAATTGTCAGATTTTTTTTTACTTTTTTATAATAAAATGTTAAAAGACTATTTTGCCCTTCATTAAAAGGGAGTAAAAAAAACAGAAAAGCTAGATGTTAACTGAAAAATCTGACCAGATTTTGATTTTAGTTGAAAAGGACAACAAAATTAAAACATTAGAGAACCAAATTCAAAAGGTTTAAGTTTTGAAATAAAGTGCAAAAAGTGATCGAACGTCACAGACCATTTTGGCAGTTTACTCTAAATTAAAAAAAATGTAGCTTTTGACCTTTGACCAGAAGCCATGTTCATTGCCTCTTTCTTCCTCGATGACCGGTCGGGGGTGGCCGCACGTGCGTCCTCTTTCATCGTTACCTAAATGTTAATTAATCGTCTATTGCACTTCATAACACACATCGGTTACACCGATTCATTGTTTGAAAGCATTAATTATTCACACGACCTACACATATTATATTTAGAAATATTATAATCATAATAATAATTTTTTTAAATAACTCTTGATTTATAATTTGTTTATTACCTATTTACCTCGTATAAATTAATTTATTAAAAAGTTAAGTTGATTTGATTCAGCTTGTTGGTTCATTGAGTCCAAGCAAGCTACAGGTAGCTTGTTTTAATAAGTTTTTGAGATCATATGACTCGAATGACTCATTTTTGTAATGTACAATATCAAGCGTAGTTGGTTAACTAAAAATTGCAAAATCATGGTGACGTCAGTGCCACGTATGCAGTGATAGTCAAGACTCGGATAGCGAAGAAGAGTTGGCGATCATCGTTGGTGACACCATTGAAGGCATGGATTGAAGACTCAAGATCGAAGATTGTTTTGTGATTAAATGTGACAACTCGTGTTTTGTAGTTCTTTCATGTTTATTCTATAGCATAATTTATGTGTACGTTATGTGAACCATTATGTTTAATGTTAACTCAGTGGTTGTGGTGTATTAATGTATTATGGGTTAGTTGATGATTTAAATCGTTTATGGGTTTTATAAATGTTAGCCGCACAAGTCTTCGAGTCGCACACCTTCACCTTGATCACACACCCTTGCACCCTCATACCTTTGGGCTTTCGGTCCTGTTGTCCACAGCCCAAACCAAACTCGGTCCACCTCCTCTCTTTCCTTGTATGCGTGAATGCATGAGGGCATTCACATAATCATTATTCCAACATCTTGCAAACCCTAGCACTCCCAAGCTTGGCGGCAGCCTTCTTCCTCTCTCTCTCGAGATCGACGACATAACTCCTCATTCGAAGCTCTCCTCCTCGTTCATCTTAACATCCTCGTACACACCATCTTGCGGTTAGTTATCATCTTTGTAAATGGGTCTTTTCTTGTGTGATTGAATGTGTTATTCTTGATGATTGATATTTGATGGCAATAAGAGTTCATAATAAAATTCTTGTAATATTCAAACTGTTAGAGGAGGATCATGATTCAGGGCCTTGGTTAGGAATTTTGTTGAACTTGATCGATTGTATGACAGTGGTTGATAATTGTTTCGAATTGGTTTTGAATGCTAACTGTTAGTGTTACTTGGAAGGGTTAGAATATTACTGCCATGAGTTAGTTGTTTAAGAAGATTATTGAATGTTTGAAGTTCATATAATGGCGATAACATATGATGAATTGGACAAATCGATGAATGGGTTAATCAGGTTGAGTAGTAGATTTGGATGTTAATCCTAGTGCTAAAACTTGTTAATGATTGATGATGATTAGGGTTTTAAGGTTTTATGGAAAGTTGTTTTAATATATGGTGTAATTGATTGGCCACAGTTAATGGGATTGTTTAACTGATCCCACACATGGAATCGCACAACACGCCGGATCGCACAACACCTTGAGCCTAACATTTATATTGGGCCGCACAAACCTAGAATCTCACAACATGAGCCAATCGCACAAAGTGTGTAGTCGCACAAGTCCATTTGGGCTGAATGAATGTTGGGCCTTGCATGTTGGATTGAATCGCACAAGTTGCTGGGCCGCGGACCAGTTATAGGATCGCACAACTTAGCTGGGCCTGTGAAGTCTGTTGGGCCGTACACGTCAATCAGACAACCCAAAACCCAATCGTACACTTGCAATTGGGCCGGCCATGTTGGATCGCACAAGTGATGGTTTAACCGCACATCTCTATTTGGGCTTGAGTAACTGGGCCGCACACACAAGCACTTAGCTTTCTGACCTGTTAACTTTGTATGTGTATGTGAACTTGCATGACTAGACTGTATGTAGCTTATTACGTGAGGCTATGCGTTGTCCGTTACGTGCTATGTGATGTTACCTGTTAAATACCTGATTCACTAGTAAACAAAACTGATTGATATTTATAACCATGTTAGGACATGGTTGATCAACCGTGAACAAGTAATTTAAATTACCGAGCAACCCAAGGTAAGTTCACTTCTCTTGAGCATGTGTCCCGGTGGGTGGGACAATCAAACGGGTATTCCTGAGAGGAATAAGTCTTTTCTGGGTAAAAACTGGGATGTTGGATAATACACTCATTTCCTATCACCTTAAGTCCCATCTTCTATCGAATAGTTACCTGAGAGGTAACGGGATATTAGTTGATAGCGCTATTAGGCTTGGTAACCTCACACCGTACCTGAGAGGACGGGCGTGAACTAATCACCTTAATCATGACCAATGCCTTGATAGGGGGCACTGGGGACGGGCAAACAAACTGACGCCATCTTGTACGGTATCGAGTTATTATCAACATTATTTTCGGAATTGTTATTAAACTGGACTAAACACTTGGTAACCAAACATTTTGTAAAAACTGTGAACTCGCCAGCTTTTCGCTGATACACTTGTTGCATGCTCGCAGGTCTCTAGATTCTTTGGACAAGGAACTTGTCGTCTGGAATCGCTGGAGTAGTCATGGGTCGAGCCTTTTGGAAACACATGACAATATATTTAGTTTTCATATATTTGGTTTTGGAATATTGAATGATGATTTATCCTATGCTTCCGCTGAACATGTTAAACTTGAGTTATGTTAAGAATGTTTTAACTTAATAAATGGGAATTTTATTTAGAGTAAATTACAACCGATGTCCTTTATGTTTGTACCATATTACAACCGGTGTCCTTTAACTAAAGATATTACAGGCTCCGCCCTTTATGTTATCAGTTTTTAACACCCTATGTCCTTTAGTGTTAACCTAGTTTAATTTTTTGGTTAAGTCTTACCATGTGCCTCTAACATGAGAGCAGCATGGTCTTTTCATCTAAATTCTACATTTAAAAACTAAATAAATAATCTATTTCATATGCAGTCTATTCTCAAATTAAATCCCTTTTTAATATGCAACTTAATTTAATTTAATGATGTATATTAATTCTGAATAGTTGGCTGTGTATATTAACTGAATTTAACATCAATTCAACCCCCCTTTTTACGGCACTTTAACATCGAATAAACCATGTTTTTTAACAGCTTTTAGGCAGCATGTGCAGCCCATCGCTAACACCTTTTTTACTCCAATTTTGGCTGCACAAGGATACCAATCCCAAATACACAAAACAACATGCATAATTATATGAGAACTTGAAGGCTACTTTCAAAGGAAAAGTTTATAAAGATATGCTATGGAAGGCGGCCACATTTACCACGGTTGTTCAATTCCAAGATGCAATGGATGAATTGAAAATTTTCAATGCAAATGCCCATTTGTGGTTGTCAAAAATCCCACCTCAACACTCGTTTAGTATGATTTTAAACCTTGGTTTGTCATTGTCATATAATTATGCAGTTTGTTTTGTGTATTTGGGATTGGTATCCTTGTGCAGCCAAAATTGGAATAAAAAAGGTGTTAGCGATGGGCTGCACATGCTGCCTGAAAGCTGTTAAAAAACATGGTTTATTTGATGTCAAAGTGCCGTAAAAAAGGGGGGTTAAATTAAATTAAATTGCATATGAAATAGATTATTTATTTAGTTTTTAAATGTAGAATTTAGATGCAAAGACCATGTTTCCCTCATGTGAGAGACACATGGTAAGACTTAACCAAAAAATTAAACTAGGTTAGCACTAAAGGACATAGGGTGTTAAAAACTGATAACATAAAGGACGGAGCCTGTAATATCTTTAGTTAAAGGACACCGGTTGTAATATGGTACAAACGTAAAGGACACTGGTTGTAATTTACTCTTTTATTTAATATCTTGTTATTGGTTCAATATGATTGGTGGCTGGATCCTGGTAAGTCACATGCCTAGCGGGGTTTCCGCATGGGGTATTTTGGGGGTGTGACAGTTTGGTATCAGAGCCACTGGTTATAGTGAACTAGGTTTTAAAACGTTTTTATAAAACCATACTATAACCGAAAAGCTCAGAAATCGACCATGACACTCAGCTCCAGATTGCAAGGTTCGCCTCTCGTTTACTTACTGAACAGCATCACTAATGTACACTTATGTATGTCATTGCACGTGATTGCACACATAGCACTACAAAATGAGGCCAGGTGTTATTTGCCTACGTTATGTGACTGATAGTGTGACGTTCCCTCTAGACTTTCATGATCTATGTTTTGTGATGTCTTTTGCCTTGTTATTCGAAACTGAGTAACCTTTTAACGCGGGATAAGAGGAGCTGAGATAAACATGCAAATCACATTATCATTATGGGTGTACACATAATAATAATGTGGGGTGCATGTGAGTCCCAGTGAGGCTTAGCGAGTGTGAAAGGGATCCTGTTTCGTTGTTTGACATAAACTGTAGAAGTCATAGCGATGTTTGACTCCTACTCAATCTCGACCCTTAACCTTTTCCACTCTTCTTATATAGAATCATGAGCGGATGAAACAGTGGACGTGGTGGAGGCCGCGGCGGTGGACATGGCAACATTGTGATGTCCCAAGCTGAGTTAACCGACTTGATCAATACTCGTGTGGCTGAAGCCCTAGCGGCTCAGCAGGCTGGTCAACACGTGAATCTGAATCAGAACAACCCGCCTGTTTGCACGTTCAAGACATTCATGGATTGTAAGCCACAGACGTTCAGTGGGACTGAAGGAGCAATATGGTTACTTCATTGGTTTGAGAAAGCAGAGTCGGTCTTTGCTATGTGTAACTGTCTTGCTGGGGACAGAGTGAAGTTTGCTTCAGGCACACTAGGAGATGGTGTCTTGACTTGGTGGAACTCCCAAGTTCAGATGCTGGGTATCGAAATGGCAAACACAACTACTTGGGATGATTTCAAGGAGCTGATGCGAGAAGAATACTGCCCTCGTGATGAGATTCAAAAGCTGGAAAATGAGTACTACAACTTGAAAATGGTGGGATTCGAGATCGAGGCGTACACGGAGTGATATCATGAACTTGCGAATATGTGTCCTAACCTATCACGACCACCGCACCGAGGAATTGAGCTGTACATCAATGGGCTAGCACCACAAGTCAAAGGTTTAGTTACTGCTGCAAACCTTGACAACCTGCCCCGAATCATCCGCTTAGCCCATAAGATCACATACCAAGAGGTCGAACGTGGTTCGCTACCTCCTCGTGTTTCTACTACTGCTACTACTGCTACAGCTACTACGCCTGCTATGGATAACAAGCGCAAGTGGAATGATACAGACAAAGTGTCCAACTTGAATCAGTCACAGAAGAATCCAAACAACAGTAACAATCGCAGTTTTAGCCAGTCATCCTCTGTCAATCAGAATCAGAGCAACAACTCGAATCAGGGTTCTTACGCAGGGAAGCAACCAAAAGGCACTAAGTGCAATTACCATCACCGTGGGCCGTGCACCCGAATCTGTCATGGGTGCAACAAGGTGGGCCATATGGCTAGAGATTGCAGGGCCCCATTCCCAAAACAGCAGCAACAGCAGCAACCTCCGCAGCCACAGCAACCACAGCAACAGGAAAGGCAGCAGCCTCAACAGAACCAGGGTAATCGTAAGGGATGCTTTCAGTGTGGAGACGAGGGTCATTTTAGGAGGGATTTCCCTCAACTGAGTCAGAATGCTGGGAATAATAGCAACAATACCGGGAACAACAACAACGGGAACAATGGTGGGAATGGTGCGCATGGAAGAGTGTTTACTCTCGGCGCTGGTGAGGATAGGAATGATGGCAATGTTGTGACCGTTACGTTTTCTGTGAATAACCTATTAGCTTCTGTTTTATTCGACCCTGGTGCCGACTGGAGTTATGTGTCTTTGGGGTTCAGTCGTCAGTTAGGGTTGACTCCAACACCTCTTGTAAACAAACACGTAGTAGAGTTGGCCGATGGCAAGTCAATTGAAGCCTCACATGTTCATTTTGGGTGTAAACTCGATCTTATGGGTCAAGTGTTCGACATTGACCTACTTCCCGTTACTCTTGGAAGCTTCGATGTAGTCGTTGGTATGGATTGGTTGTCCAAGCACCAAGCGGAAATTCACTGTAAAGAGAAAATCGTACGTATTCCTCTCCCCAGTGGAGAATCCCTGTCGGTCCAAGGTCACCAAAGCAGAGCAAAGGTTAACCTTATCTCAACCATGAAAGCCCAGAAGTGTCTAAGAAAGGGCTATCCTGCTATTTTAGCACTTGTTACTGACACTCGGTCTGAAGAGAGGAAAATTGAAGACCTGCCTGTTGTTCGTGAGTTTTCCAATGTGTTTCCTGAAGAGCTTCCTGGTTTACCTCCCCACTGTCAGGTGGAATTTCAGATTGACCTTACACCAGGAGCAGCCCCGATTGCTCATGCTCCTTATCGTCTTGCACGAGGAGAGTTGCAAGAATTATCTAATCAACTTCAAGAACTGTTGGATAGAGGCTTTATCTGACCAAGTTCTTCTCCTTGGGGAGCCCAGTTCTGTTTTTGAAGAAGAAAGACGGGTCCGTTCGTATGTGTATAGATTATCGTGAACTCAACAAGGTGACGGTTAAGAACCGCTATCCTTTGCTACGCATCAACGATCTGTTTGACCAGTTGCAAAGGTCAAGCTTCTACTCGAAAATCGACTTAAGATCGAGCTATCATCAGATGAGAGTCTGAGAGGAGGATGTCCCTAAAACAGCTTTTCAAACGCGGTATGGCCACTACGAATTTCTGGTTATGCCATTCGGGTTAACTAACGCACCAGCGGTCTTTATGGACCTCATGAATCGTGTGTGCAAACCGTATCTCGACGACTTCGTCATTGTGTTTATCGATGACATTTTGATCTATTCTAAGAGGAAGGAGGACCACGAGCGGCACTTGCGTGTTATCTTGGAGCTCTTGAGAAAAGAGCAACTCTAGGCGAAGTTTTCTAAGTGCGACTTCTAGATACGAGAAGTACACTTCCTTGGCCACATTGATAACGAATTGGGAATACACGTGGATCCCGCCAAGATTGACGCTATCAGAAATTGGGCAGCACCAAAGAATCCTTCGGAGGTGCGACAATTTATAGGCCTCGCTGTATACTACCGCAGATTTATCAAAGACTACTCAAGGATCGCTCAACCTCTTACCTCGTTGACACAAAAAGGGGTTATATACTCTTGGGGAACGAAGCAGGAAGACGCTTTTCAGCTGTTGAAAGAAAAACTTTGCAACGCTCCGATCTTGTCTTTGCCTAAAGGTACCGAGGATTTCGTGGTGTACTGTGATGCTTCTATTCAGGGTCTCGGTTGTGTGTTGATGCAACGCGAGAAGGTGATAGCTTACGCTTCGCGATAATTGAAGATTCACGAGAAGAATTACATAACTCACGACTTGGAGTTGGGGGCCGTGGTCTTTGCGTTAAAAATCTGGAGGCATTACTTGTACGGTAATAAATGCACTATTTATACCGACCACAAGAGCCTTCAGCATATCTTTGATCAGAAGGAGTTGAATATGCGACAGCGTTGCTGGGTAGAACTCTTAAACGACTACGATTGTGCAATCAAGTTTCATCCAGGTAAAGCCAACGTGGTAGCTGATGCCCTCAGTCGAAAGGAAACAAAACCCAAGCGCGTCCATGCTCTGCAGCTCACCATCCATTCTAATCTTCCTGACCAGATCTGTTCTGCTCAAACTGAAGCGTTGAAAGAGGAAAACCTTGAAGCTGAATATTTACGGGGCATGGAGAAACGACTTATAGAGAGATGTGATGGTATTTATTATTTTATGGAACAGATATGGGTTCCTTTGTATGGAAACCTCAGAGACCTTGTGATGGACGAAGCACACAAGTCTCGCTACTCTGTTCACCCAGGTTCTGATAAGATATATCAGGATCTAAAAGTCCTATATTGGTGGCCGAAGATGAAAGCCCACATCGCGACGTATGTGAGTAAATGTTTGACTTGCGTGAAAGTAAAGGTGGAATATCAGAAACCATCTGGCCTGCTTCAGCAACCAGAAATACCCTTGTGGAAATGGGAGCAGATTGCCATGGACTTTGTCACTGGTTTGCCTAGGACTCAAAACGGGAACGACACCATCTGGGTGATCGTAGACCGCCTGACGAAATCTGCGCACTTCCTAGCAATCAAGGAAACTGATAAGTTCTCACAACTAGCTGCTGTTTATCTTAAGGGGGTGGTTTCTAGGCACGGGGTGCCAACCTATATTATCTCTAATCGTGATCCACGTTTCATATCCGATTTGTGGCAGTCCATGCACAAATCATTCGGCTCACGTCTCGACATGAGTACTGCTTATCACCCACAGACGGATGGTCAAAGCGAACGAACTATCCAGACACTTGAAGACATGCTGCGAGCATGTTTGATCGATTTTGGTAAAGATTGGGAGAAACACTTGCCTTTGATAGAGTTCTCTTACAACAACAGTTACCATTTCAGCATCCAGGCAGCTCTGTTCGAAGCATTGTACGGACGGAAATGCCGTTCTCCTCTCTGTTGGGCTGAGGTGGGTGACAGCCAGATCACAGGTCCGGAGCTTGTACTTGAAACACCAGAGAAGATTGTCTAGATCAGAAATCGTATGGCGGCAGTGCGTGACCATCAGAAAAGCTACGCTGATAAGCGTAGGAAACCTTTCAAGTTCGCTGTAGGTGATCGTGTCATGTTGAAAGTCTCACCCTGGAAGGGTGTGGTGCGTTTTGGGAAGCGCGACAAACTTAATCCGCGTTACGTCGGGCCATTCAAAATTCTGGAACGAATTGGTAAAATGGCCTACAAGCTCGAGTTACCTTCTGATTTGGGTAACGTTCATGATGTCTTCCATGTCTCGCAACTAAAGAAGTGTTTGTCCGATGAAACACTGGTGGTACCATTCCAAGAACTGAAAATCGACGACAAATTGCAGTTTGTCGAAGAACCCATCGAAATTATGGATCGGGAAGTTAAGGTCCGTAAGCATAGTCGAATCCCGATCGTGAGAGTTCGTTGGAAATCAAGACGTGGACCGAAGTGCACGTGGGAACGCAAGGATCAGATGAAGCTCAAGTATCCTGAACTATTCCAAACTGCCCAATCTAATCTTGATGCAACTGGTAAATTTCGGGACGAAATTCTCTTTCAAGTTGGGGATGATGTGACACCTGAGGAAAATCCACATTCATCTTGATTCATCACTCCATTTATCACTCCACTTCTCTGAGATGGCTTACCAAATTTCGGGACGAAATTTCTTTCAAGTTGGGGATGATGTGACAACTCGTATTTTGCAGTTCTTTCATGTTTATTCTATAGCATAATTTATGTGTACGTTATGTCAACCATTATGTTTAATGTTAACTAGTGGTTGTGGTGTATTAATGTATTATGGGTTAGTTGATGATTTAAATGGTTTATGGGTTTTATAAATGTTAGCCGCACAAGTCTTCGAGTCGCACACCTTCACCTTGATCGCACACCCTTGCACCCTCATACTTTTGGGCTTTCGGTCCTGTTGTCCACAACCCAACCCAACCCAAACCAAACTCGGCCCACCTCCTCTCTTTCCTTGTATGCGTGAATGCATGAGGGCATTCACATAATCATTATTCCAACATCTTGCAAACCCAAGCACTCCTAATCTTGGCGGCAACCTTCTTCTTCTCTCTCTCGAGATCGACGGTATAACTCCTCATTCGAAGCTCTCCTCCTCGTTCATCTTAACATCCTCGCACACACCATCTTGCGGTTAGTTATCATCTTTGTAAATGGGTCTTTTCTTGTGTGATTGAATGTGTTATTCTTGGTGATTGATATTTGATGGCAATAAGAGTTCATAATAAAATTCTTGTAATATTCAAACTGTTAGAGGAGGATCATGATTCAGGGCCTTGGTTAGGAATTTTCTTGAACTTGACCGATTGTATGAGAGTGGTTGATAATTGTTTCAAATTGGTTTTGAATGCTAACTGTTAGTGTTACTTGGAAGGGTTAGAATATTACTTCCATGAGTTAGTTGTTTAAGATGATTATTGAATGTTTGAAGTTCATATAATGGCGATAGCATATGATGAATTGGACAAATCGATGAATGGGTTAATCAGGTTGAGTAGTAGATTTGGATGTTAAACCTAGTGCTAAAACTTGTTAATGATTGATGATGATTAGGGTTGTAAGGTTTTATGGAAAGTTGTTTTAATATATTATGTAACTGATTGGCCACATTTAATGGGATTGTTTAACTGATCCCACACATGGAATCGCACAACACGCCGGATCGCACAACACCTTGGGCCTAACATTTATATTGGGCCGCACAAACCTAGAATCGCACAACATGAGCCAATCGCACAAAGTGTGTAGTCGCACAAGTCCATGTGGGCTGAATGAATATTGGGCCTTGTATGTTGGATTGAATCGCACAAGTTGCTGGGCCAAGGACCAGTTATAGGATCGCACAACTTAGCTGGGCCTGTGAAGTCTGTTGGGCCGTACACGTTAATCGCACAACCCAAAACCCAATCGCACAGTTGCAATTGGGCCGGCCATGTTGGATCGCACAAGTGATGGTTTAACCGCACATCTCTATTTGGGCTTGAGTAACTGGGCCGCCTACACAAGCACTTAGCTTTCTGACCTGTTAACTTTGTATGTGTATGTGAACTTGCATGACTAGACTGTATGTAGCTTATTACGTGAGGATATGCATTGTCCGTTACGTGTTATGTGATGTTACCTGTTAAATACGTGATTCACTAGTAAACAAAACTGATTGATATTGATAACCATGTTAGGACGTGGTTGATCAACCGTGAACAAGTAATTTAAATTACCGAGAAACCCAAGGTGAGTTCACTTCTCTTAAGCTTGTGTCCCGGTGGGTGGGACAATCAAACGGGTATTCCTGAGAGGAATAAGTATTTTCTGGGTAAAAACTGGGATGTTGGATAATACACTCATTTCCTATCACCTTAAGTCCCATCTTCTACCGAATAGTTACCTGGAAGGTAACGGGGTATTAGTTGATAGCGCTATTAGGCTTGGCAACCTCACACCGTACCTGAGAGGACGGGCGTGAACTAATGACCTTAATCATGATCAATGCCTTGATAGGGGGCATTAGGGACGGGCAAACAAACTGACGCCATCTTGTACGGTATCGAGTTATTATCAACATTATTTTCGGAATTCTTATTAAACTGGACTAAATACTTGGTAACCAAACGTTTTATAAAAACTGTGAACTCGCCATCTTTTCGCTGATGCACTTGTTGCATGCTCGCAGGTCGCTAGATTCTTTGGACAAGGAACTTGTCTTCTGGAATCGCTGGAGTAGTCATGGGTCGAGCCTTTTGGAAACACATGACAATATATTTAGTTTTCATATATTTGGTTTTGGAATATTGAACGATGATTTATCCTATGCTTCCACTGAACATGTTAAACTTGAGTTATGTTGAGAATATTTTAACTTAATAAATGGGAATTTTATTTAATATCTTGTTATTGGTTCAATCCGATTGGTGGCTGGATTCTGGAACGTCACACGCCTAACGGGGTTTCCGTATGGGGTATTTTGGGGGTGTGACATTAAAGAGGATAATGAAGCCCGATAATCACTAAAGCAAGTGAGCTTGTTTTATTTAGAGTTAATTACATAGTTAGTCCCTATGGTTTGCACAAAGTAACATACTTAGGTACTAATAGTTTAAAATAACATTCTAGGGTATTAACTTTTCATTTTGTAACGTTTGGGGGTATTAAGCTAATTTGTAGGCTTAAAATCACATTCTGTTAGTACCTAAGTATGTTATTTTGTGCAAATCATAGGGACTACCTATGTTACTACCTTAGAAGTTAATACCTCCAAACGTTACAAAATGAAAAGTTAATACCCTAGAAGGTGATTTTAAACTATTAGTACCTAAGTATGTTGTTTTGTGCAAACCACAGGGACTAACTAGGTCACACTTGTTTGATGTTATTATATTCTATTGGGTTGAAACTTATGGATCAACTTCTTTAATCAAGGTCGATTAGACCATGGGTATGGTGGGACTTGGGTTGGGGGTATGAGTTGACACGTGGAGTTCGAGCCCCCCCACCGCCTAGTGACGTGTCCGTGGGGTATGGCGGGGCGTGGGTGCACCGCGTGGGTTGGCGGTGGACAGCGAATAGGAGGCCGCCACATCGGATCTCAAGCCCGCCCCACACCCGGCTTCAAACCCAAGACCCAAGGGCCACGCCCCAACCCAAGCCCCAAGGGGTGGTGGCTTGGGCGTTTTCCCCCAACCCACGCCCCATACCCCACAATCTTAGGTTTAATAACTGTGAACCGTATTAGCGGTTATCGACAAAAACTCATAGTGACATAAGCATTTTAGGGGAGTCAAAGAACTTAATCTGTAATCACTTTATACATTCACAATAAAAAAAGATTCATTCTTGTCAATTTTGTTATGGTTATCAGTTTTGGTTGTATTCGCATGTGTGTATTTCGATTACATGGAAAAAAGGTGTGAACATTGTGATTTGTATCCAGTAGATGGTTCATGATGTGAACTGTAGAACAAGACTAACAATGTAATAGACAAAATCAATATCGAAGTAAAGCTCGATTAGGGGGTTAGGGGGCACTCCCCATCTCCATCGCTTGAACCCCCACTATCATCCAATGCTATTGTGACGCCTCATCTACATCACTTGTACCCCCAAAGTGATTAAATTAGTTGCAGCTGTGTATCACTTGATTAGCTGAACACGCTGCCATTTCCCAAGAAATTCCCCGCCACTTCCTTCCACCAACAACCAATAACATCACACCACATGTCTTCTTCCACTAACAACCAACACATCACACCCGGGTTCACCATGACGTGATATCATCACTTGAACCCAAGGCTTCATCTTGGGAGTGCCCCCCCTTACCAGGTATTGTCTCATGTGACAATCGTTCCAATTAATAAACAATGCATGAATAGATCAGGGGCGTACCCACCCTAAGCCAAGGGTGGGCGGGCGCACCCCATGAAAAAATATTTTTAAGTGTTATTTTTCGCCGGAAATCCCGACCGCACCCCTTGGAATTTTTCACCTGCACCCCTTGAAAATTTTCAACCGCACCACTTAGAAAAAAATTAATTATTAACCACTTATTCACTTAATTATTTAATTCAATCAAAGCCCAATCTGCAATCAATTTTTATTAATACAAGCCCAAACCCAACCTAAAGAAATTTGAACTAAATAAAATAACTCAAACCCATCCACCCATTCCATTTCCAAATCCCGCCCCCAAAAAAACTCCCGTCGAATTGACGCCACTGCTCGCGACTTGGTGGCTTTTTTTACCGGAAAAACCAAAATTACGGTTGGACCGACCCATATTACGTCAGAATTCCAATATAGAACTAGTATGGTTTATTTATTTATTTATTTTGTTTTATGTGATGATTAGGAGAAAATATAGATGTGTAAGGGTTTAATCTTTTTATATTTTTTTATATTTTTTTGTTGTTCTAGACTTGTAGTTAAATGATTTTGTTGTTTTATTTATAGCTTTGTTTATTTAAATGATTAGTTACAAGTAATCAACATTTAATATTAGAGCTTGAATGTTTAAAAATATAATTGAAAGTTATGGGCTATGGTTGAACATGATTGTTTATTTTGTTTAAGTGTTTAGTGTTGTTTTATGAACTTATGGAGCAAATTATATGTGTTAGGAACAATGAGTAAGAATGTAATGAACTTATGGCATGTTTAGTATCTTTAGATGATATTTTGGATATATTTCAAAAAAAAATCTATAGGGCACAATTTTAAATACGTTTGTAATTTGTAATGACGTTTAACGTGTTTTTGCCGATTTATAAATTTTAGTTTGATGTTCTTTTGTCTTACATGATCCGACCCGACCCGCTATGTACATATATTTTTATACAGCAAGGGGTCTAAAATCTTTGAAAATATTTCGCACCCCCAAGAAAAAATTCCTGAGTCTGCCACTAGAATAGATATATCACATGTCACACCCCCAAAATCCACAAGCGGAGTATCACCGCAGTAGGTGTGACTGACCAGAATCTAGCCACCAATCACATTGAACTCATAGGTATATTTAAATAAAACTTTCATTTATTAACATTAAGTGTTACAACGTTACAAATAATTCACAGTATACAGCGGAAGCATAATTCATTCGTTAAGTGTTTATAAATCACATGTAAAAACCATTAGTCTTGTGTTGCGATCCCATGTATCTCGACCAATGACCACTCCATCCTCCCAGACAGCAAGTTCCAAAAATATGCACATAAGGGCCTGCAAGGAATGTAACCACGAATCAACAACAAAGTTGAGCGAGTTCACAGTTGGTTGTCCATTTTAAAGTTGTTCCAAAAAAACCATAAGTTCATTCGAAAACCAGTAGTTAATCAGTTCCCTGTTTCCCAAACCATAACCAGTGGGGGCTACCCCATGTTGTGAACCACTAGACTAGTTATATACATTGGCGTCCTTCCCAACCGAGAACGGAGGTACGTATTCTACCCATCCGAGAATACGCAGGTTAAATGTAGTCGTCCTTCCCAATCCGAGGACGGAGGTACGTATTCTTCCCAATCCGAGAATACGCAGGTTTAGTGTAGGCGTCCTTCCCAATCCGAGGACGGAGGTACATATTCTTCCCAATCCGAGAATACGCAGGTTTAATGTAGTCTATTTGTGGTGAATATACAGGTTTCATCTTAGCTTCTTAATCCCATTCCCAACCCACCGGGGATCCCATGCCTTAAGAGTGTAAACTCTCCTTTGGTTGCTCGGTTTGACTCTTTAAAAATATCTAGCAGTCAAAGTCGGTCAATCACGTCCTAGTACGATTACCAGTTAGTCCATTAGTGGTTTCAAATAGGGCACAAAGTTCCTACACGTATCTAGCATGTAGCACATTTAATCATACAATGCTAATTATCACAACATAGTTTAGCGACGACACAAGTGTCACAAAAGGTTCAAAATACCCTTCAATAAAATTCAGCAATATAGTGCATTTTCGGCAGTTTTCGGATTGTTATCCGGAATAGTTCGTGCACAACAAAATTCCCAAAAAAATTACAGAATGTTTTAAACAATCCAAATATTATTGTATCAAAATATCGGGATCCAATTCATCACCAATTATTTTATAAAATTCATTTACCGGGCTGCAATAAGATTCGTCACTTTCTGACTGCAGTCCACAAAAAAAATCATTTAAAATTTATCGTAAATCCGATTGACAAAATTCCAGTTGGAGGTTTGCATGAACACTTAAGAGCATCAACAGTATAAATTTCATGGTCTAAATCTAAGTACGCAGCAAGTTATGTCCAAAAACATATCGCGTAAAATCTGCAGAAAACGCAGCTTAAATTGCTGAAACGAAATAAATTATTTAAAATAGTAAACGATGTCTAAAAATCATGATTTTAACGCCATTAGAAGCGTATTTTAAAATAGCACGTTATAGACTCAAGAAACGATAATTTTCGTTAAGTTATGACCCCGTTACAGCCAACTGAAGTCGGCTGTAACTGATGGACAGCCTTCTATTTTCGTTACCCGATCCCCATAAACGCTTCATTCGCGAACCCGATCAGTTATAACATCAACTAAAGCAGATATAGATTATTTATATCATGTTCATCACTATAAATCTTCATAATTATTAATGATACCAAGTCAAAACAGCCAACCGATCAAATCACCCACCTAACTTGATCACTAACAAATTTAATCCTTTAATATCATCATATGTATCAAGAACATTTAATTTAAACAGAAAACACAGGTTATAACCAGAGGACAACGCACTAGATCTTGCATGACTTAAAGAACTACACAATAAACCAAAACACCATAGAAAAACGATCTCTAGCGAGTCATAGTTCACAATTTTCACATAACACCAAGCATCATTTAAACAATAAAACGCAGCCATGTATTAGCGGAACATCAAACCGAAAAATAAACGAAGTACGAACTAACCGAAAACAAGGTGCTCGAGGGATGCGAGTGAGAGAGAGAGCTAGTGCGAGAGGGGGAGTGCACCGAGGAAGGAATCGCAACCAAAGGGGGAGGGGTGTGGTCTCCTGCAGCCGTAGATTGCCAAGGGAGAGGAAAGTAGGGTTTTTTTATGCAACACCCAACATGCAAATATGTATATAAGATAAATGGGAATTCGGTGGGGGTGGTTTGGCGTATAGGAGGTGGGCCGAAAGTCAACTGATTTGGGGTTGGTTTTTTTTTCTTTTGAGCCGCAAATAGGTAGGGAAAACAAAGGGTGCAATTCAAACGTAATCTGGGCATCACATTGTTGTCCAAATATATTAATATGTTATTTTTTTAACTACTAAAAAAAATAAGGGACTAATAATACAAGCAATAACTAATATATAATCTATATATTAATCAAGTTACGGTTCAACGGTTAGGTCAGTTCAACACGATATGAATTTGGTTTCGACTATTCGTTCGCACACTAAAAATTAAATAAGTATAAATTTAATTCGTCGAATAGAATAAGTATATAATTATTTAAAAAAAAAACAAAACGAATGGTTTTTACCTTGAAGTTACGGGTTGTCACATCATCCTCAAGTTGAAAGAAATTTCGTCCCGAAATTTATCACATAGCCACTGGAGAAGCTAGTTGTGTTGTGCGTTTTCCTGGGGTATCACATCATCCCCTAGTTGATTTGGAATTTCGTCCTGAAATTCCGCAGTAGCTTCAGAAGTGGACTCACCTTCCTTGACAACTGGGGATACTTGCGTTTCATTTGGTCTTCTCGTTCCCAGGTGAACTCTGGGCCACGACGGGAGTTCCAACGAACTCGAACAAAGGGTATCCTGGTACGCTTGAGAATCTTGACCTCCCGGTCCAAGATTTCCACTGGTTTTTTGATAAATCGCAACTGATTGTCGATGTTGAGCTCCTTGAAAGGAACTATGAGGGTTTCATCTGACAGAAACTTCTTCAGATTCGACACATGGAATACGTTGTGTACTCCACTGAGTTCTTCAGGTAGATTCAATCTGTAGGCCACCTTGCCAATTCTCTCTGTGGTTTCGAAAGGTCCAACGTACCGCGGGTTGAGTTTGTCCCGTATACCAAAACGAACTACACCTTCCCAAGGTGAGACTTTAAGTAGTACTCGATCCCCAACCTGGAACTCGAGTGGTTTCCTGCGCTTATCAGCGTAGCTTTTCTGACAATCACGAGCTGCTGCCATTCGTTGTCGTATCTGAGCAATCTTCTCTATTGTGTCTATGACGAGTTCTGGGCCAGTGATTTGACTGTTTCCAACTTCTGCCCAACCTAGAGGTGATCGGCACTTCCGTTCATACAATGCCCCGAACGGAGCACCCTGGATGCTAGTGTGGTAACTGTTGTTATACGAAAACTTCCACTCAAGGGAGGTGTCTTTCCCAGCCGTTGCCAAAGTCGATTACACATGCTCGAAGCATGTCTTCAAGAGTTTGGATGGTGCATTCAGTCTGCCCATACATCTGTGGATGATATGCTGTGCTCATGCCTAGACGTGAGCCAAAGGATTTGTGCATCGCTTGCCACAAATCAGATGTAAATCATGGGTCACGATCAGAGATACTGTTGATGCATTTATTATCTATCGCCTTCGTCAATCCGAGTCGTAGTGAAAAGCCGGAAGAAATCAAGTGCATAATGTTATATTTAGTTAGAAATGGCAAGGTGGCAAACTTGTAATTAATGAGAACTTTCATTAAGTTGCCTTGACCATATAAATAGGAGGTTATGTCATGATTTTAGTAAGACGTAAGATTTTTTAGAAGACTTGAAGCAGACTTTCTAGAGAGAGAAAGTGTAGAGAGAGAAAGTAGTGTAAACGTGAATTTTTGTACAAGATTTGTCACATCATTCAATAAAATCACGTTAGTAGTACGATAGTGTGTGTTCGGTCACGTACGTTCACGGATTCCGCACGTGAAACGTCCGTTACGCAATCGAACGGCGTCAAAACCGGTCCTACAAGTGGTATCAGAGCTAGGAGCTCGATTGCACGATCAAACACATCGTTTTCGTACCAGATTTCAGCCGATTCAGATCCGATTTCATCTATTTCTTCATCTTCTACCTACTTTTCACGTTTTTCACTGAAATTAGTCAAATTGAACAGGTTTTCATGGTCCGTTTCGTCTGATTTTTGGATATGTTGTGCGTATAGACCTGATCTACAATCCTACAAAGTTTCAGCTCGAAATTCCTAGCCGTTTAGGAGAAATCTAAGATTTTCAGTTCGATTTCGCGTCAGAATTTGCAGGTCCGATTATAGTGACGTCATGCTTCTGGTTCGCTCTTCTGGATCGCTCCAACGTACATTTTAAGCTGTTTCTGGTCCGCTCATTTGTCAGTTGTGGTTCGCTCGATAGTCATTATCTGGTCCGCTCCAGTGTCAGTTGTGGTTCGCTCGATAGTCAGCTGTCTGGTCCGCTTTTAGTACAACATTCTGGTTCGCTCGAAGTACTAATCTCTGGTTCGCTGATAAGTCAATTTCTGGTTCGATTTTAAAATCAATTTTTGGTCCGCTTATTTGACATAGAGATTCGCTCCAAATGTAAAAATTCTGTTTCGCTTTTGTGTCATCGTTGTCAGCAGGAACAGGTTAATTGCAGACTTTTAATTGCACCGCCCAATCACTTTTAAGTCACCGTTGCCATAAAACAAGAGGTCCAATTAAAAACATGTACACCGCCTTTTTGTCTGTTGTTGTGATGAGTATTAAACCTGTTCAGCCTTTGAGAAGTATTTGTCGGATTCTTAACTGCATATAAAGTTGTCGGCCACACTCAATTTAACGATCCAATCAGATTTAAATGATATTAAACATTGTCGGTTTGTTTGTTGGAAATTGAAAATTAAAATTGAGAGTTTATTAAAACAGTGCACCGACCCACTAAAGCTTTTAGGCCCAATCACCAAGTTGTGATTATTAAAGGTGGTAGTTATTTGCAGATCTTTGTTCACCGTCCCACTTTAATAACATCATTATTCTATAAAGAATTGGGGGCATTTGAATTAACAGTGTGCATTCATTGGAACGGGTTCACGAATCTTCGACAACGAGTCTTAGATTGGGTTCATCAACACACTGTTACATATTCAATTTGTTTTGAATTGATCGTTTGTTTGTTTGTTTGCAGATGATTCGAGGTGATTTACAAGGTGCAAATACCGAGAAGTTGAAACATTGTGCACTTTGAACTAAAAATAATTTTGAACAATGTCGTTTAACGAAGAAAGTGTGGTTAACATGTTTGACGAAGAGGAAAATTATAACCTTGAAAGGTTAAATGATTGGTTTGATGGGTGTTGGGGTAGCAAATATCAGAATGAGAGTAAGAATATTTGGGATAAAAGATTTGAATGTTTTTTGTGTATGAAAAATGAAACAGTGGATGAGTTGGAAAGACGGTTTAATTGTCTAATTGAAAATTTAACAAGGTACGAGATAAGAATATCAAATGCCGAAAAAATATCAAAATTTGCGGACGCGTTACCTTCAGAGTGGGATGAATTTTTTATTGAATTGAAAAAGGATTCTAGGTTCTCAAATTTTTATCCAAATGAATTTATAAATAAGCTCAAAACACTCAAGTATGAAAATAATAAGAAAAAGAAAGAGTTTATGAATGGAGTAGAAAAAGAATTGGAAAAAATGAGTTTGGATGTGGTTTTTGAAATATGCAAAAGAGTCCATATGTGTCGTGTAGCAAAAGATGTTATGAAATACGATATTAAGAGGGGTTGTTATATTGATGAATATATGAATCCTCTTGATTTTGTTAAAATTTTTTGTGCAGGCACATACAAGATAGAGACACAAGATATTTCAAAGAATGAAGAATCCAAGCAAGATGAAATTTCAAAATGTGAAGTTGTTTGCTCAAAATGCGAAAAATTCGAAGCAGACAATGCCAAACTCTTGAAGAATGTAGAGAGTTTGACTTTGGAAATCAAGAATTTGAAGGATGAGAAACAATCTGACAATAAACAGATACTTGTTTTGCAAGAAAATTTTGAGAAACTGAAATCTGAAAATGTCAAACTGTTAAGTGAGTTGGACAGTTTGACATTGGAAGATAAAATTTTGAAAGAAAAAGTAAAAGATTGTGAAAATGAAAAATTAAAAATTGAAAAAGATTTTGAAAATCAGATAAAAATTTTAGAAAATGAAAAATCGATTTTTGGAAAAGATAATCTTGAAAAGCAAAAGGAAATAAATTCTCATCTTGAGAAAATTATTCGACTTGTAAAAGGAGTTGAATATGCTAAAATTAAAATCAAAGAGTTAGAGACGAAATTGAAAAGTTTTGAGACTGTATCATCAACACCAGATCTTGTATGTCCAAAACCGATCAATTCTGTTTCAATAAGTGACAATGTCACAAACTTTGACAATGTCAAAGTTGAGGATTGTGATGAAGGAGCTGATGATGAAAATGAAAAACAAGCTAAACAAAAATTATTTTTAGATCTACAAGAAAAATTTAAAAATACTGTTTTGCAATCTATTGAAACAGGTGAATGTTCTAAGCAAAAACCTGTTAAGAAGAGTGTAGAACAGAAACAAAATGTTAAAAAACCGAAAAATTTTCAAAACAACAATAAAAGCTTATCAGTTCAGTCATCCAATCGTTATAAAAAACCACAAAAAGTTGAAAATTTAAACTCACAAAAAGTTGGTAATAAGTGGTGCAGGTTTGACCACAGTGCTCAAGTGTCAAATCAAGATTATAGGAGAAGTTGTGAGTACTACAAATCAAATCAGTGTTATGATTTGAGTGTTTGGATTGATGGTGGAGATTGGTACGATAACAGGGTGTGTTACAACTGTGGTTTTCAAGGACACATTGCTGTTAACTGCCAGAGACAGAGGTTTGAGACGAGAAGATGCTATAACTGTCAAATCAAAGGACACATTGCAAGAGATTGCCCAATGAGATCAATGGAAAGATCGAGGGCTGAATCTCAGAAAGTAGAGAAGAAAAAATCAGTTAAAGTCGATGAAAAGCCCAGAGCACAGAAACAACAAGAAGTGAAAGAACCGAAAGTGAAACTTTCACAAGGGCAGAAAGACCGACTGAGAAAGAAAAGAAAGAAAGCTCGAGAGTATCTTGAAAAGATTTTGTCCTCGGATACAATCAGAAAATCAGATAACAGTTCTGATAAATCGTTTTGCTCTCCAAAGAATGATCAGTCAAGTAAAACGAATTCATCAGATACAAATCTGAGGACAGAAGAGAGAGTAAAGAAAGAAAAAGTGGTTAATCAAACGATTAACAAAACAAAGAAAGTGAGATTTTCACTTCCTGGCGATGAATTTGTTTCTTTGGAAACAAAAGAGCTAAGTGTTGGCAATGAATCTGATTCGTCAAAGTCAGAAGAGCCACAAGTTGAGCTAAAAATTGAAACGTCAGTTCCGCCAATGGATGGTTTCAACTTTCCACCATTGCGAGCTGAAAATTATAAACAAAAAGTTGACGAAGTTGAAATTTCAAATCAATCTTTTTCTGAAAAGAAAGATTTTGATGTTGGAAAAGCCTTTAACCCCAATGTTCTAAACATTTTTGGAAAAATGGTTGATGGAAAAGTAAAAGGGGTAAAAGAATTTTATGAATAAAAAAGGTATGCTCAAAACACCCAAGGACCGTCAGGCTTGGGTGAATCTTTTTAACTGAAAAACCTGACTTGCCGGAGTTCCCAGGTTGGTAAGCGTGGAACATGAATCGACACATTTCTTGAGAAATTTCACTCTGGTGATTTTTCGACTTACAAGTGGTAAACCAGGGACATTAAGTTGTACTTGATTTTCTACATGTGATTGTGTTGTTAAAATCGATAAATGTTAAATCTTACATGTGATTAAAAAAAACAAAGTGATGAAAGATCCCTATGTTTGTGAATCGACACACAAAACTAATTTTCCGGAAAAACCATTTTGATTAAAACAAACTTAAGTGTTTTGAAATCATAATGGGAAAATAGTTTGTTGTCAGGGGGAGTTCTGATTGTTTATGCCAAGTGGACGGCGAATTGAAGCGATTTGATATCAGTTGTCAAGTTGGTTGTACAGTTTAGTTTCAAATTTCCTAAAATGTGTTTGCATTTTAGGGGGAGTAAGAATTTTTAGAAAATCCAAAAACATTTGAAAATTTGAAAATGTCAAAAACATTGAAAAAATCAAAATGAGTTTTGTTGAGACAAGAGGAAATGATAGTAAATCAGTGGACTATCACAGCATGCTAATGAAATGAAATGTCAAATGTGATAAACGGTCTCACTATAGATGTGACGATAGGCTCAGCTAGACTAGTAGATTTGTGATAACGATACAAACTTAAATGAAAAAGCCTAGTTCTAGTGGGAAACATGGTCGAAAGCATAGTACTTAGTTTTGTCCTTCTTGACTGTGTACCTACTCAGTAATCGCTGATTGTCGAAAGACATAAAACTGGTTAAGTTTGTGAACTTTCACAACTTTGCTGAAAAGTCGCTGTGATTGTGCATTTCTTTTTGCAAAGATTTAAACTTGTCTTATTTCTTTATTTTGTTTAAGCATCGGACATCCTCTGCGTATACGTGAGTATCGACCTGAATGTTGTTGCCTAAACGTTCTGCTTTATTTTCTTTGGTGTTTCGTTTAAGCTTTGGACCTCCTCTGCGTATACGGGAGTATCGACCTGGTGGTTAAAGCCTAAACAACTTCAACTTGTTTTATTTTCTTATTTTGTTTAAACATTGGACTTTCTCTGCGTATACGGAAGTATCGACCTGATTGTTAATGTTTAAACATTCTGCTTTATTTTCGCACAAATCACAGTTGATGAAAGTTTAAAGGCATTGCTTGAGTCAGTGTATTGCATGATGAGGGGATATGCTGAGATCGTGGGGTCCATAAGAATTTAGTGCAAAATTAATACATCTTAACGTATCGGTAATCATTTCGAAAGTTTTTAGATTGAGCTTAAGAGGACAATTATATCGTCAATCAACGTGAATCGTTTAGAACTTAAAACGATTAAAAGCTTAACGGTGCTTGTGATGTGTCTCAAAAACTGATATGATCTTCTTTCGCAAACTCGCAAAAATATGTTTGTACATATTTCATTTCTGCATTACATTTCTCTTATTACAAAATCCAAAAAGATTTTAGTGTGTTTTAGCCTAATTTTTTAAAAATCCAAAAAGATTTTCGACAATTGATGTTGGAAAGCTGATATTCAAAATCTCAAAGGCTAAACAAGATGAACAATTGGTTTGGTTAAGATGATGAGAAGTTGGAAGATAATCCTCAAATGTTTAGATGATTTATTAATTTGAATCACATTATCGTGTGTTATATGTTTGAGAATTTTGAGTGAACTCTTTTAGAGTCAAAATTATTTTGTCTTACGAGAGGTTGAGATGTGTAGGTTTCTGATTCTGTTGCTACAAAAAGCAAGGCGTCGATCCCAAAAGCACGGAAGCTTGACGAAAGGGGGAGCCTGAAGATTCTGAAGAAAAAGAGCAACGGAAGCTGAAGACAGATCCACCGGGATTCTGTTCGAGCAAGAGTATTTGAAGACTCTCACTAAAGATTCCGTCAACATCCAAGGGGGAGTTTGTTAGTGCAGTTGTCTGTCGACTACATCTTTGTTCGAGTCTTAGAGAGAGAGAAAGTCAAGCCGCTATGAGTTTCACTACGAGATTGACTACGGCAATATCCAAGGGGGAGATTGTTGATGCATTTATTGTCTATCGCCTTCGTCAATCCGAGTCGTAGTGAAAAGCCGGAAGAAATCAAGTGCATAATGTTATATTTAGTTAGAAATGGCAAGGTGGCAAACTTGTAATTAATGAGAACTTTCATTAAGTTGCCTTGACCATATAAATAGGAGGTTATGTCATGATTTTAGTAAGACGTAAGATTTTTTAGAAGACTTGAAGAAGACTTTCTAGAGAGAGAAAGTGTAGAGAGAGAAAGTAGTGTAAACGTGAATTTTTGTACAAGATTTGTCACATCATTCAATAAAATCACGTTAGTAGTACGATAGTGTGTGTTCGGTCACGTACGTTCACGGATTCCGCACGTGAAACGTCCGTTACGCAATCGAACGGCGTCAAAACCGGTCCTACAGATACTGGTGGTTGGCACCCCATGCCTAGCACCCACTTCTTTCAGGTAGATGACTGCAAGTGAAGAAAACTTATCCACTTCCTTGATGGCTAGAAAGTGTGCTGGTTAAATGAGACAATCAACGAGCATCTAGGTGATATTGTTTCCGTTTCGATTTGTAAGTAGACTAGCGACCAAATCCATGGTAGTCTGTTTTCGCTTTCCATATAGGTGTTTCGGGTTGCTAACACTTCACCTTGACTTCCCACAAGGTTTATAAATCCTAACGTCTCTCATCAAAACCCAGATGACTAGAATATCAAAGCCGGTGTGCTTTGCTCAACACGAGTTCCCTACAGTTGCCGTAAAATGAGACCCACATTCGTTCCATGAGGTAACGAGTATCGTCCGACCGGTCAAAGGTTGCTTCTCCATGCCCCGCATGGGTTCAACTTGAAAATCCTCTTCCTTCAGTTCTCCAGTTTGAACAAGGCGAGTCGGATCAGGAAGCTAGAGTCGATAGTGAGCTGCAAAGCTCGTGCACGTTCAAGTTTCATAGTTGTAATCATCCTACAGTTCCCTCCAGCGATGCCATTAACTGATTTAGCTCTGTCGAAGCCAAGGTACACGGGAGGCCCTTGTGATCGGTCTAAATAACGCATCTGGTACCGTCCAAGTAATGCCTCCATCTAAAATCCCAAGACCACGGTTTTCACCGCCAGTTGGGTGTCGTGCAGTTCCTCTTTGTAACTCCATCACGTAAGTCATCACTCTCTCGTGTTGCGTCGGTGTGTAACTGGGACTTTGTTTCGGACCATCATGGTATACCACTAAATCACCCGCACCCTCGGGTAAAGATGATGCTCAGTGCATTGCAGAATTGGAATTCGAAAGCTGAAAAGACGTCCTCCTGTTTCGTCTTTCATGAACACAGCACCCTGCCGTGCTAAAGAGATTTAAGCTGCGTGACCTTGGAAAATCCTGCGATTAATCTGCGATAATATCAAGCGGGTCCAAGAAATTGCTGTACCCTCGAAGGACTCTTTGGTGTCGATTAGTTTCCAACCAAAACGGGTCTTAGCGAGATCCACGTACATTCCTATTTTGTTGGTTATATGACCCAAAAGGTACCTCTCGAATCCAGAAGTTACCTTTATCAAGACTTCGCACGGTGTGGCCCCTCCCTCAGGAGCTCTCAAATAAAATACAAAGCTGTCCATGATGTTCTTTTCTCCTAGGAAGGATTCAAAACGCCATCCAATAGCATGGTCGGTTTACCTGATCCATAAAACTGCTGGTGTGTTGATTACCCTAAGGGTCATGGAATACAAAGTCGTATGGCCGAATTGTGTCGGATAAGCTGCTTTAAAACATCCTCCCCTTGGACTTCCATCTGGTAATAGTCCGCTCGTAAGTCAACCCTCGAATCAAAACTCGTCCCTTGCAACTAGTCGACAGGTTTTCAGTACATGGTCGAGGCAAACGGTTCTCAACTGTCGCCTTGATGAGTTCTTGAAAATCAGTACACACACAAAAAGACTTATCTTCACAGATATAACTGGGGCTTTCCAAAGCGAGAACTAGGTCCTCCAAAACTCCTGTCCAACAATTCTCGTAGTAGCTTATACAGTTCTTGCAACCCTCCTGGTGTAAAACGGTTGGAGTACGAGTATTCAGAGCTGCCTCTGGCATGAGATCAACTGAGGTTCTGACTAACAGTTATGGAAGTAAATCTGAAAGTTCCTCGAATAGCACACTGAGATGTGTCACAAACAATTGTTGGATCCTCGATCCTATTTTCCTTAGTCTTATCATCAGAAACGGTTGCTAGCATAGCGGGGTTATCCCTCTGTAGACACTTCTGGGCCCTCATAGCTGGACTGGCGCTAACCCTTGCACCTCTCTGACACTTTAGAATAGGCAATGGTCCTGCACTAGGGAGAAGGATACGCAAAACTAACTTCTTATAGGGTATATCTGCGTGATGTCTGAATAACCAATACACCCTAACTGTTGCATCAAAATTGTCAAGGGTAGTAGAAGGAATGTCAATGTCGAACACTTGTCCCGCAAGGTCAAGTTTGCATCCCAACGATCATATGAGGTTTCCATTGTCTTGCCATCAGCCGATTCCACAACAGGTTGGGTTTCAAGAAGCATCAGGGTTATAGAGAACAGAGACGAAGTGATTCGTTACCCAGAGCATGTATGCCACCATGTTATTACAATCCTGGCGTCGCCCATGCCAATCCTAAATGCCCCTCCATGAGCATCATTTCCCTTGTGGTTGTACTTGTTGCGAGGATTTCCAGTACGACCGTCGTTCCCTTGGTTGTTGTCGTTTTGATTTAGCAACAGCCACTCCATGTCGTAGGCACCTTCATTTCTATATTGTTGGTCGCCATTTCAAGTACCTTGATGTTGCCGTGACTGTTGCCTCCGATGCTGTTGTTTGAAACGGAGCTCTACGATCTTTCATCAACAGGGTCCATCTTTTCATATTACGTGCCACGTTCTAAGGCGCTACTCACTGTGCTGGCAGTTACCCACTCCACGCTTAGTTGATTGCCATTGCTTATGTCCCGATTGATTCGTAAGAGCTGACTCCAATGAGTCGTTGACAAGGGTAAGGATTCGATTAAAGCCAATTCGCTGGTGTTCGTTACCGGTAATCAGGGTCGTCAAAGTACTGAGGTCGGTAAATTAGTACGCTCATCTTCCACTTGTAATACACGATATGCTACGAGAGTGTTGCAGAAGTGATAGCACTTCGGGATCCAAGGCGTCAATACGTCAAGTTCCAACAAACGAAGAAAGGTGAGAAAGATATAGACCAATCATTGTCGTTGCAACATCCAACTCAAGGATGTTCGTACAAGCACCTAACATTCTACATAATTCGCTAGGTGTTCAGATGGGTGTTCAGGTAATACTCGATAGCGTCGAGATTCGAAAGGATCCAGAGAGGAATGGAAAGTTCACGTTCAAGTAGGGGACAATCATTGCTATGACCCCTATAGGTTTGTTATGTTTCACATCGATCAAATAACGGAACGGAACCCCTTTTCCACTTGTTAAGGCTCACTGAGACTCGCATGCACCCCACATTATTATTATTATTATTATTATTATTATTATTATTATTATTATTATTATTATGTGTGCACCCACAATAATATTGCGATTTGCCTGCTCATCTCAGTTCCTCCTAACTCATGTCAAATGGTTCCTCAAACTCAGATGTCAAACGGAGGTCGTCAAAGTAATAAGATCCCAATAATTCAAGGAATATGTCATACTATCAACGCATCATAAGGTAAGAAAGCAATCCATGCCATCATGCTATAGTGACGAGTGTGTGTTCGTATGTTTCGTCATAAACCAATGTGTACTAGTCACGTAATGTATGCAACAAGTAAGAAAAGCGAACTGTAACACCTGTGCCTCCACGGCCATCAAACAAATACCGAACCAATGAAATATTATATTTCATACTTGGGATTTGTAAAAATATGTGTATCATTTGCACATATCAATTTTTGTTCGATTCCAAACTCTAAATCGCTTTCTGGAAGGTTATACGCGCACCGATGCGTAAATATAACCAGTTTAATGCAAAAAACACTCCGGAATAGTGACATAGGCTTAACATACATTAAATAAACTTTACATAACTTAGAAATAAGTTTTGGAAGGTTTGGTATGCCGAAATCAAGTTAAATCGCTTACAGGGACTAAATTTGACAAACTGCGAAAGTATGCCAATTTGAACTGTAACAGACATTCCGGAACATGCATACCATAAATATCCTTCATATAGCTTAGAAATAGGCTTTTAGGGGTTCGGTGTGCTAAAATAAACTTTTGGGTCATTCAGGGACTAAAAGTGTCAAAAAGTGCACAAGTTTGCACTTTCACGCATAACTTACGTCCTGAATACATCCGAACATCCAAAAATTTATATTAGCACTAAAATATTTTATTTTAGTGTTTGGCATAAGAAAAATCCATTCGTCTCGCCATTTGGATCGTTTTTCGCGCTTATGCGCATTCCGTCGTAATTAACCGAACAACGCAATCGTACGGCTAAACGAACCGACATCCGAGATATTTTTGAGCACATTTTAAGTTCCCTATACTTCAACTTCATTTTAGAGCTTTGAAATGGGGTTAACGGGCCTTAAACGCGTCGGAAATGACCTTATAGCACAACAGGGACCAAAATTGTAAATCTGCCAAACTTGGCCCTTGCGCACCGTAAGGGTTTATTTGTTACGGTGCGCAAGCAGTGTCCAGATGCAGCAAATCGATTTTGGCTGCTGTTATCTGCCCCTAAACATTCCCCAAAGGTCAAGTGCCACTTGTTAAACTCTTGTGGTGGCCAAAATCAGTTACCATAACATCTCGACAAGTGTACGGGCTAGATCATTCCCTCTTCTCCAAGAAACGATCCTAACGGTGAACCGAAATCTATAAATACCCAACCCACTTCACTTCATTTCTCACAAGAATCTGATCATTTGTGCTCTAAGTTGAAACCTTTGTTTCATACCTGAGCTATTTTGATCTAGATTAGCATTCGGGGACCCTTCGTAAGTGTTCCTTCGTTCTTTTATCGCTTTTCGAGTCCGAAAGTCAAACTTTGTTTGACTTTCTGCATTGACCAGTTTATGGTCGATGTGAAGTTCGTTTGAACTTCATAACGTGAGCGTGATCACGATGGTTATAGTCCCTAGTGACTATACCTATTGATTACCACGTTATCTAGGCTCAGTGACGAGCCGTAGTTTCGGCCAGAATACGTATTCTTGCGTATTTTGTAACCAAACTACTTATGGGTATCAAAACCGTTTGTTTTGATACCAAATCTGTTTCCTAAACTTAGTTAAGCATGTTTTAACATGCTTAGCTCGTCACTTTTAGTTTAGTGCTTATATAGGGTCGTAAGGTAAGCGATCTAAACAATCGCTTATACCTTCGAACCCGACCCATTTGGTCGATCATTAGGATCCGACCAAACACATTAGGTGACCATAGTATATAGGGAATAACCTTTCGAGGTTATACCTTATGGTCGCTTCGTTTAAGTAGTTGTATGATAGGTAGTTTATATGCCTTAGGTAAATTACCAAAATACCCCTTTGATGCCAAAATTCGTTTTAAACATATGTAACATAACTTTTGTCATCTAAACTGATTTGACAACCATATTAGACATGTTAAGGAATATTTTACTTGTCATAGGACTAGTTAGGCGTTCCGAACGCGTTTTACGCGAACGACGCGTTAAAGTAGCATAAGCTACCTAAACGGGTCGTAATGGGTCACAAACGCTTAGGTTAGGTTTCATTTAGCATGAAGGCTTTGTTAAACCATATGACATGAGTCTCTATACTCGTTTGGTTTACGAACCCTCATTCTATCCAATCATCCGATTTAGGTCCGGTTTATTAATGTAGTTACCTATAATAGGTGCCGTTTGATATTCCGAGATCTCTAGCATTGCTTGGTGGTTATCTTAAGACTTCTGAGCAATCTCAAGTGAGTACATAGACCCCTCTTTTACTGTTTTCAAACTGTTTTGGGGTGAAACACATGTGCCTACTTGTTACTTTCATGCTTTCCTGTTTTCACATCATATACTTCCTACGTTCATTAGTACATTATAGTACATGATTTCATTACATTTTATGCTATGTATGTCCATTGTGTGCATACTTAGTACATGGTTCTACATTACATTTCTGCTATGTATGTTAACTGATAGCATGCTAGCACATTGATTTACATGACTTTTCTGCTTTGTATACTTAGTACATTTCTTATTCATCATATGCTTACATTTTGGTATGACATTTGGTTTGTTTAAACTATACTATACATTCATTAACACCGATCATGCCGCTCGGTAGTAGGTAGTGGTACCATAGGACTTGACAAATCCCATTCCTGAAATCTCGGGTTTGTTTGGACGTAAGGAATGACCGAATCCGAATACATATTCTTTTGATAACTCATTTTTACATAGTTATCCGACTGTCGCAAGGCTTGGATGTATGAATTTTCACAATACCGCATAAATGTCTAATATCAGTATAGCATATATTTACTACACAAAACATAACTTTGATTTAAACCAAGTTTTACTTCAATACTTTGTTTTGTGCATTTTCACCTATGGTTTAGTTGATGCATTTCACTAGCCATACATCTCATTTTGGTTACACATTACATGATTTACATTTGACAAATAAACATTTTCGACATTGGTTATACATAACATTTGTTGCACATTACTTGACTACTTTTGGACTATTAACATTTGATATGATTTATACAAGGACTTTTGACTATTGTTTTAAACATAAACTTATTACATTGGTGGTTTGTTTAAGTGACTTAAGTAACGAGGCGTGTGTAATATGATACAAGCATGGTGGATACGCCGTTGGTACTTCCTATATATAAGTGTTTGTATGGTATTACATATTGTAGCGTTATTTAAATCATTTCAATTTGAGGCATATAACATTTTATACAAATAACATACTTTTCACAAGACATTGTTTTACAAAACAACTTATCTTATATATACTCATTTTTACTTGGTTATTCATTTAACCATACATTATTCTCTTACTTATATATATCATCTGATCTTATTGCTTTTCAAACGATTTACAAAACAAAGCAAACTACAAGGTTCATGACTAAACATTTTCCTAAACATAAGTCATGAATCTCATTTTCACAAAGCCTATGTATCTAACAGGCATTTTTATGCTGACGTACCTATTTTCACATGTGTTTTCAGGATATGATGCATAGGACTTGTCAAGATACACTTAGGCGGACTTGGGCCTTAGCGACAATAAAAGATGCAAGACTAGTTATTTACGTTATGTTTCTTTGATTGTCAAGACATTGTAACTACTTTAATCAATAAAACAATATTTCAATTTCCATGTGTTATGAAACAATGATTCTGTTACAACACTCCCCGACATTTCCGCCACGTTTTGTATGTTCTACGTGGTCGGGGTGTGACAGAAAAGTTGGTATCAGAGCTCATGGTTATAGGGAATTAGGTTATTAGTAATACTTTGACCTAGTCTATAACCTTTCTAGGACCCTAACGCGAGTTTACTTGCGTTTAGTCATAAAACAATACTGTCACCTATCCTTAGGCGACAACCACAACAAGAACATAAAATTCAAAACCGCTTTGAAAACTAATCATCTGTTCTAGGATGATTGATTACTAGGTTTTGAACCCTCCATTGTAAGGTTTTGAACTCTCTATTATATGGTTTTGAACCCCTTTGAGTTTTCAAAACCTCGTCAAGGTTTTGGGTTTTAAATAATGTGAACACGTGCAAACTGGAAGGGTGAATGCCTGTATTCTGGGTTTTCTGTCTAGGCAAGCACTTCGTATACATCTCATCAGACGCGAGACCAGTTGTGCTTACCTGGGAATTCTTGGGATGAGTGTTCACTTATAGGCGAGCATATCTTCGCGATACATTATTTTTGACCCATTTACTTTGATTTGTCACCATCTCATTTGTTTGCCTTAGGTAACAAACAAATGATCACAATTTTCATTCGTTACCATTCTGTATTGATTATCCAATAACCTTTCACTTGTTTCTTCCTATGTCTTTCATTTCCTTCAAGAATGTCTCTTCCTCTCAGCAACGGCCAAATGTCCGAGCGAACAGCCAAATTTGCCCAGCAAATAGGCGAAGTGATTCAGAAGACTGTGGATCTAGGCATTGCCATGGCTCGTCTCAACAATGAAGCCTCTCGTCTCGACAATGAAGCCACTCAAGAGCCACCAAAGGAAGCAGAAGTCAAGCCAGCACCAAAATCAAGGAAGCGTAAGGCTTCAAGGAAACCCGCAGCGGTTACACCTAATCAAGCGGGACCTAGCCATGTGGCAAGGCCACCAGCTAGGAAGCCATACAATGGAACTTCACCCCTGTGCAACCAATGTAACCTTCATCATCATGCTAATGTGAAGTGCCGTGAATGCCAAATTTGTGGACGTAAAGGTCATACAGCAAAAGTTTGTGTTGCAGCAGTACCAAATCAAACAGGACCCATCCGGGTGGCAACATCACCTGCTAAGAAGCAATACAAGGGAACGGCACCATTATGCAACAAATGTAAGGGGCATCACCTAGCTCACTTACAGTGTCATCTGTGTGTATCATGTGGACGAGTTGGTCACCTGGCAAGTGCTTGTCGATATAACCCGAACCAAGGTGGTCCAAATCAACCCCAAGTCAACCCTACTCAAGCTCGCTTTTCGCCTGGATCGTGCTACAACTGTGGCGATACGAGCCATTTCAGGAACAAATGCCCAAAGCTTGCTAATGCAAATCCAACCCACGGATGAGCAGTTGGCTGATTAGAAGATGTTGTTGTCTTATGCTTTTGTTTCTTCTATTTCTTGTAATGTGAAACAATCTGTTTTGTTTATAAATAAATTGTTGTTCACAATTCTGCTATGCGAGGGTAGTTACATGTGTGTATGACTTTTCCTATGATACCTACATCAAGGAACTATGTTCCTTACAAACTACTCTTGTGATTTCTCTCTTTCAAATGATCGCTCATGATTCTCTCGAAAATTTTAAGTACTCGTTTCGCTCTAAGAAACAAAGCACAGAAAATAAAGTGACATTATGAGTAATCATGCTTCTGCACATCTGTGCCTTTGAATCCTTGGTTAGATAACTAAGGATATTTTCAAATCCCATACCCATTACGTTTTGATTTTTCATACACAGTACAAGTATTTCAAAAACAATCTTCATGATCTCAAAACATTTCATATAGTTTGAAAACCATTTTTAAATGCATTGTCTATGTTATTTCAAAAACATTGGCTATGTTTTAAAAAACAACCTTCATAATTTCAAAATGTCTCATATAGCCTGAGAACAATATTAACACAATATATTTTCTTATTAAGTGCATGATTTCAAAAGCATCATTCATGTTTCCCAAAGACCTTATACATAATTTCAGAATTCATCTCGCATAATTTTAAAACACTTTTATAAATATACTTACCTAGTACACCTACTTTATGATTTCAAATGTATTATATATAAGGTTTCAAAAACATTGAACACATTTTTTTTAAGAACCCCATGCATAGTTTTCAAAAATATTTTCCTCATACATTGACTTAGCCTTCAAATTCCGCTTCATATGTCGCCTTGACATAGCTAGCATCTCAACTTCATAAGCATTTTACTTCATGTTTTGACATAAGCACATCTAGTGCAAGGTTTCAAAACATCTCCAACTTCTAAAATCCATATGGGATCTTTTTATCTTCACATTTAGACCCTTGTGGATGATCATCATTCAAATCAGAGTCCTTAATTGGATTCCTTATGTACCTAAATTCGAAGATTTCGGTTCCTTATAATCGAAATCGAATTTTTCTTTTAAAAATCTTTCTATCTTTATAGTTAGATTCTTTATAATGTTTAAAGTACCAAATGAAATCCACGAGATGGATTCCTAGTGTGCTTTAAATACATGCACTCTGTTAGCAAAACTAATTAACAAATTAAAGATCTAGATAAACAATCTTTGTGGTTATATGACTATGTGTTTATGCATCTTGTGTTTTCTCTTATGCATTTTGTGTTGTTATACTCTGGGTATTAGTTATCCAAATCCTCGTAGAATCTTTCATATCTTTATATGAGGGATTCGTAGTAGGATATTCAAAAAGGTACTACCTTAATTCCTGAATGGGCTTCTATGTAATAGTTAAGACCCTTGGATTATATAGTACGATTCCATGATTCATAAGAGACCCTTTTAGTGGTCTAGTAAAAAAGATTGATTCAAAAATCTGGTTAAGAATGACATGTGATGATATAAGTTGAAAAGACTCCTTGGTTGTCTATTAAAATCATTTATTGATTTAATAAAAGGGACCCTATGGTGGTCTAGTCACACTCATCACAGGTTTGTTCATTTGGTTTTCCCCTACACATTATAAAATAGACTGTGTGAACTATGCAAGGAATTGTCTAATTATGGACGCGTACATAATTATGAGATTCAGGGCACGGTAACCACAGTAAGATTTATTATGTGTAAGAACCGATAGTGACAACAATAACAAAATGAGAACGATGTAATGGAGGTACGGTGGACGCACCAATGACGCTTTATATACTTGAATATAGGTATCCCTCTTACATTGCAATCATGATGTTATTAAAGTTACTAGAAGTTCAGAGCCCTAACCAATGTTGTTCGATCTTTTCAACTTCATGTTTTCAAGCTCTCACAAGTTTCCTCTAAATAAATTTCGGGACGAAATTTCCTAAAGTAGGGGAGACTGTAACACCTGTGCCTCCACGGCCATCAAACAAATACCGAACCAATGAAATATTATATTTCATACTTGGGATTTGTAAAAATATGTGTATCATTTGCACATATCAATTTTTGTTCGATTCCAAACTCTAAATCGCTTTCTGGAAGGTTATACGCGCACCGATGCGTAAATATAACCAGTTTAATGCAACAAACACTCCGGAATAGTGACATAGGCTTAACATACATTAAATAAACTATACATAACTTAGAAATAAGTTTTGGAAGGTTTGGTATGCCGAAATCAAGTTAAATCGCTTACAGGGACTAAATTTGACAAACTGCGAAAGTATGCCAATTTGAACTGTAACAGACATTCCGGAACATGCATACCATAAATATCCTTCATATAGCTTAGAAATAGGCTTTTAGGGGTTCGGTGTGCTAAAATAAACTTTTGGGTCATTCAGGGACTAAAAGTGTCAAAAAGTGCACAAGTTTGCACTTTCACGCATAACTTACGTCCTGAATACATCCGAACATCCAAAAATTTATATTAGCACTAAAATATTTTATTTTAGTGTTTGGCATAAGAAAAATCCATTCGTCTCGCCATTTGGATCGTTTTTCGCGCTTATGCGCATTCCGTCGTAATTAACCGAACAACGCAATCGTACGGCTAAACGAACCGACATCCGAGATATTTTTGAGCACATTTTAAGTTCCCTATACTTCAACTTCATTTTAGAGCTTTGAAATGGGGTTAACGGGCCTTAAACGCGTCGGAAATGACCTTATAGCACAACAGGGACCAAAATTGTAAATCTGCCAAACTTGGCCCTTGCGCACCGTAAGGGTTTATTTGTTACGGTGCGCAAGCAGTGTCCAGATGCAGCAAATCGATTTTGGCTGCTGTTATCTGCCCCTAAACATTCCCCAAAGGTCAAGTGCCACTTGTTAAACTCTTGTGGTGGCCAAAATCAGTTACCATAACATCTCGACAAGTGTACGGGCTAGATCATTCCCTCTTCTCCAAGAAACGATCCTAACGGTGAACCGAAATCTATAAATACCCAACCCACTTCACTTCATTTCTCACAAGAATCTGATCATTTGTGCTCTAAGTTGAAACCTTTGTTTCATACCTGAGCTATTTTGATCTAGATTAGCATTCGGGGACCCTTCGTAAGTGTTCCTTCGTTCTTTTATCGCTTTTCGAGTCCGAAAGTCAAACTTTGTTTGACTTTCTGCATTGACCAGTTTATGGTCGATGCGAAGTTCGTTTGAACTTCATAACGTGAGCGTGATCACGATGGTTATAGTCCCTAGTGACTATACCTACTGATTACCACGTTATCTAGGCTCAGTGACGAGCCGTAGTTTCGGCCAGAATACGTATTCTTGCGTATTTTGTAACCAAACTACTTATGGGTATCAAAACCGTTTGTTTTGATACCAAACCTGTTTTCTAAACTTAGTTAAGCATGTTTTAACATGCTTAGCTCGTCACTTTTAGTTTAGTGCTTATATAGGGTCGTAAGGTAAGCGATCTAAACAATCGCTTATACCTTCGAACCCGACCCATTTGGTCGATCATTAGGATCCGACCAAACACATTAGGTGACCATAGTATATAGGGAATAACCTTCCGAGGTTATACCTTATGGTCGCTTCGTTTAAGTAGTTGTATGATAGGTAGTTTATATGCCTTAGGTAAATTACCAAATTACCCCTTTGATGCCAAAATTCATTTTAAACATATGTAACATAACTTTTGTTATCTAAACTGATTTGACAACCATATTAGACATGTTAAGGCATATTTTACTTGTCATAGGACTAGTTAGGCGTTCCGAACGCGTTTTACGCGAACGACGCGTTAAAGTAGCATAAGCTACCTAAACGGGTCGTAATGGGTCACAAACGCTTAGGTTAGGTTTCATTTAGCATGAAGGCTTTGTTAAACCATATGACACGAGTCTCTATACTTGTTTGGTTTACGAACCCTCATTCTATCCAATCATCCGATTTAGGTCCGGTTTATTAATGTAGTTACCTATAATAGGTGCCGTTTGATATTCCGAGATCTCTAGCATTGCTTGGTGGTTATCTTAAGATTTCTGAGCAATCTCAAGTGAGTACATAGACCCCTCTTTTACTGTTTTCAAACTATTTTGGGGTGAAACACATGTGCCTACTTGTTACTTTCATGCTTTCCTGTTTTCACATCATATACTTCCTACGTTCATTAGTACATTATAGTACATGATTTCACTACATTTTATGCTATGTATGTCCATTGTGTGCATACTTAGTACATGGTTCTACATTACATTTCTGCTATGTATGTTAACTGATAGCATGCTAGCACATTGATTTACATGACTTTTCTGCTTTGTATACTTAGTACATTTCTTATTCATCATATGCTTACATTTTGGTATGACATTTGGTTTGTTTAAACTATACTATACATTCATTAACACCGATAATGCCGCTCGGTAGTAGGTAGTGGTACCATAGGACTTGACAAATCCCATTCCTGAAATCTCGGGTTTGTTTGGACGTAAGGAATGACCGAATCCGAATACATATTCTTTTGATAACTCATTTTTACATAGTTATCCGACTGTCGCAAGGCTTGGATGTATGAATTTTCACAATACCGCATAAATGTCTAATATCAGTATAGCATATATTTACTACACAAAACATAACTTTGATTTAAACCAAGTTTTACTTCAATACTTTGTTTTGTGCATTTTCACCTATGGTTTAGTTGATGCATTTCACTAGCCATACATATCATTTTGGTTACACATTACATGATTTACATTTGACAAATAAACATTTTCGACATTGGTTATACATAACATTTGTTGCACATTACTTGACTACTTTTGGACTATTAACAATTGATATGATTTATACAAGGACTTTTGACTATTGTTTTAAACATAAACTTATTACATTGGTGGTTTGTTTAAGTGACTTAAGTAACGAGGCGTGTGTAATATGATACAAGCATGGTGGATACGCCGTTGGTACTTCCTATATATAAGTGTTTGTATGGTATTACATATTGTAGCGTTATTTAATTCATTTCAATTTGAGACATATAACATTTTATACAAATAACATACTTTTCACAAGACATTGTTTTACAAAACAACTTATCTTATATATACTCATTTTTACTTGGTTATTCATTTAACCATACATTATTCTCTTACTTATACATATCATCTGATCTTATTGCTTTTCAAACGATTTACAAAACAAAGCAAACTACAAGGTTCATGACTAAACATTTTCCTAAACATAAGTCATGAATCTCATTTTCACAAAGCCTATGTATCTCACAGCCATTTTTATGCTGACGTACCTATTTTCACATGTGTTTTCAGGATATGATGCATAGGACTTGTCAAGATACACTTAGGCGGACTTGGGCCTTAGCGACAATAAAAGATGCAAGACTAGTTATTTACGTTATGTTTCTTTGATTGTCAAGACATTGTAACTACTTTAATCAATAAAACAATATTTCAATTTCCATGTGTTATGAAACAATGATTCTGTTACAACACTCCCCGGCATTTCCGCCACGTTTTGTATGTTCTACGTGGTCGGGGTGTGACACGAACCTTGCAATCTGGAGCTGAGTGTCATGGTCGTGTTCACGCTTTCAGAACTGTTCGGTTATAGTCTGGTTTTATGAAAACGTTTTTCCCTTTTTAAAACCAAGTTCACTATAACCAATGGCTCTGATACCAATCTGTCACACCCCCAAAATCCACAAGCGGAGTATCACCGTAGTAGGCGTGACTGACCAGGATCTAGCCACCAATCACATTGAACTCATATGTATATTTAAATAAAACTTTCATTTATTAACATTAAGTGTTACAACGTTACAAATAATTTACAGTAAACACCGGAAGCATAATTCATTCATTAAGTGTTTATAAATCACATGTAAATACCATTAGTCTTGTGTTGCGATCCCATGTATCTCGACCCATGACCACTCCAGCCTCCCAGACAGCAAGTTCCAACAATATGCACATAAGGGCCTGCAAGGCATGTAACAACGAATCAACAACAAAGTTGAGCGAGTTCACAGTTGGTTGTCCATTTTAAAGTTGTTCCAAAAAAAACCATAAGTTCATTCGAAAACCAGTAGTTAATCAGTTCCCTGTTTCCCAAACCATAACCAGTGGAGGCTACCCCATGTTGTGAACCACTAGACTAGTTATATACATTGGCGTCCTTCCCAACCGAGGACGGAGGTATGTATTCTACCCATCCAAGAATACGCAGGTTAAATGTAGTCGTCCTTCCCAATCCGAGGACGGAGGTACGTATTCTTCCCAGTGCGAGAATACGCAGGTTTAGTGTAGGCGTCCTTCCCAATCCGAGGACGGAGATACGTATTCTTCCCAATTCGAGAATACGCAGGTTTAATGTAGTCTATTAGTGGTTTCAAATAGGGCACAAAGTTCCTACACGTATCTAGCATGTAGCACATTTAATCATACAATGCTAATTATCAAAACATAGTTTAGCGACGACACAAGTGTCACAAAAGGTTCAAAATACCCTTCAATAAAATTCAGCAATATAGTGCATTTTCGGCAGTTTTCGGATTGTTATCCGGAATAGTTCGCGCACAACAAAATTCTCAAAAAAATTACAGAATGTTTTAAACAATCCAAATATTATTGTATCAAAATCTCGGGATCCAATTCACCACCAATTATTTTATAAAATTCATTTACCGGGCTGCAATCAGATTTGTCACTTTCTGACTGCAGTCCACGGAAAAATTCATTTAAAATTTATCGTAAGTCCGATTAACGAAATTCCAGTTGGAGGTTTGCATGAACACTTAAGAGCATCAACAGTATAAATTTCATGGTCTAAATCTAAGTACGCAGCATGTTATGTCCAAAAACATATCGCGTAAAATCTGCAGAAAACGCAGCTTAAATTTCTGAAACGAAATAAATTATTTAAAATAGTAAACGATGTCTAAAAATCATGATTCCAGCGCCATTAGAAGCGTATTTTGAAATAGCACGTTATAGACTCAAGAAAGGCTAATTTTCGTTAAGTTATGACCCCGTTACAGCCAACTGAAGTCGGCTGTAACTGATGGACAGCCTTCTATTTTCGTTACCCGATCCCCATAAACGCTTCATTCGCGAACCCGATCAGTTATAACATCAACTAAAGCAGATATAAATTATTTATATCAAGTTCATCACTATAAATCGCCATAATTATTAATGATACCAAATCAAAACAGCCAACCCATCAAATCACCCACCTAACTTGATCACTAACAAATTTAATCCTTTAATATCATCATATGTATCAAGAACATTTAATTTAAACAGAAAACACAGGTTATAACCAGAGGACAACGCACTAGATCTTGCATGACTTAAAGAACTACACAATAAACCAAAACGTCATAGAAAAACGATCTCTAGCGAGTCCTAGTTCACAATTTTCACATAACACCAAGCATCATTTAAACAATAAAACGCAGCCATGTATTAGCGGAACATCAAACCGAAAAATAAACGAAGTACGAACTAACCGAAAACAAGATGCTCGGGGGATGCGAGTGAGAGAGAGAGAGAGCTAGTGCGAGAGGGGGAGTGCACCGAGGAGGGAATCGCAACCGAAGGGGGAAGGGTGTGGTCTCCTGCTGTTGTAGATTGCCAAGGGAGAGGAAAGTAGGGTTTTTTTTATGCAACACACAACATGCAAATATGCATATAAGATAAATGGGAATTCGGTGGGGGTGGTTTGGCGTAGAGGAGGTGGGCCGAAAGTCTACTGATTTGGGGTTGGGTTTTTTTTTTTCTTTTGAGCCACAAATAGGTGGGGAAAACAAAGGGTGCAATTCAAACGTAATATGGGCATCACATTGTTGTCCAAATATATTAATATGTTATTTTTTTTAAACTACTAAAAAAATAAGGGACTAATAATACAAGCAATAACTAATATATAATCTATATATTAATCAAGTTATGGTTCAACGGTTAGGTCGGTTCAACACGATATGAATTTGGTTTCGACTATTCGTTCGCACACTAAAAATTAAATAAGTATAAATTTAATTCGTCGAATAGAATAAGTATATAATTATTAAAAAAAAAAAAACAAAACGAACGGTTTTTACCTTGAAGTTACGTGTTGTCACATCACACACCTGCTGTTGGAAATATTGAAGGTAAACATACAAGTTGGTATGTTTCCTCCATCCCACATTGGTGGGGGAAGTGAACTTTGAGTGGTTTATAAGGGATTATTCCTTATGGGCCTCCAAAGTGTTAAATGGGTTGAGTAGTGGATGAAGCCCACACGCGCGCCAAGCCGCGAACTCGCGAATGGTCGCGTTTGAGGCGCGAATGGGCGCGTTTGAGGCGCACTTTGCACTTCGCACGTATGCTGAGGAGCTTTTATTTTTAGCTAAGGTCCGGTTCAGGTGGGTCAGATTTGTGGATCGAATGAGATAAAGAGATAGAGGTGAATTCGAAACAGTGGGGGTTATCCCATTATCTCTGGTAATTCGAATTCGTGTGGGATATCTCCAGCAACCGAATTTGGTTCTGGATGGTTATCCTACTCCCCGTTTTTCTCTTTCTTTGGTGAGATCACAACCTATAAATAAAGCCTCCTGCTACCCATTCATCCACTTATAATTTCGCAGCCTCCTCCCACCTGTGTGCTCCAGTTTCCACTCCAGCGTCTGCGTTTTCTAGTTTCCATTGCTGTTGGAATACCAGATTAGTTCTGCATTAAATCCTGGGAGTTTACGCTGCAGCTCACAGTAATAGGAGTGCGTAAAATCCTTTAAGGACAGGAGTCATCCATGCAGTTCAAGGATCTTCGTTCTCAATCGCCAGGTTGGTTTTAATTTTGCGTGTTCTTTAAATTTGTCCGATAACGGGACAGTCTCCTTCTACCTTTCTTTAATCAGTTTGCTCGAGTTGGAACAAACTAGTTTGGCTGATAACTCGGTAATTAATAAAGTTAATATTAATTTACTGTTTGATTGAAATATTTTCAACATTCTTAAAGGATTTTATTTTGTGTTTAATCAACAGTACTAATGGACTCTGAACTACCAACAGCCAATCTGAGATTCATGAATCAAGAGTTTGTCAAGTTTGGCAGATTTGATGGTCAGAACTATACCCGTTGGGCGGACAAGGTTAAGTTCATGCTAGTTGTGCTGAAACTTTACTATATCCTTGATCCAGACTTGCCTAAAATCCCTGATGACCCTACTCTTGAGGCAGGAGAGGTCCCGAATCAAGATTTGGCAAAGCAAAGACTTGTCCGTAAGGAAGCTGAAGATCTTTGCCTTGGCCACATCAAAAATTCTCTTTCGGATCATCTCTATGACTTGTACGCGCCGGTAAAAAGTGCTAGAGAATTATGGAAAGCTTTGGAAGATAAGTACAATGCTCATGAAGAAGGTACTAACAAATACCTTATTTCCAAGTACTTAGACTTTCAAATGATCGATGACAAGTCAATCCTGGAGCAAGTGCATGAACTCCGAGTTCTTGTTAACAAATTGACCGCACTTTTTATTCCGCTACCAGAAATATTTCAAGTAGGGGTCATTATTGCAAAACTGCCTCCTAATTGGAAAGATTTCTCAAAGAGAATGATGCACAAGTCTGAGGACTACTCTTTGGACGAACTGTTGAAGCACCTCCGAATTGAGGAGGAAACGCGCAACAGGGACAAACGAGGTAAAGTCGGATCGAGTGTGAATCATGTTGTTGGAGGATCTGGTCAAAAGGGAAAAGGGGCATCATCAAAGAATAAGAAGTTTACAGCACCAAAGAAAAAGGAATTTAAGAAGTCACAACACACTAACAACCATCAACCAAAGAGGTCTGGTAAATGTCATGTTTGTGGTGAAACCAGGCATTATGCACGAGAGTGCTCTCAAAGGAAATCTGGATCTACGGTTGGCTCTACAAGTGCTATTGATGTTGAGAAAGTCACCAATCTAGTGGCCAATGTGGGTCTTGGAGAGGTGAACATGCTTTCTCAATATACATGCATTGTGGCATGTAGAGGATGGTTTTTGGATTCTGGAGCCACTGTTCATGTTTGTGGGAATCGAGGGTCGTTTCTTACTTATGGTCTTGTTCCTCAAGGAATAGTGGTGGTATGTGCTGATGGACATCGTGTAGAAGTTCATGGTAAAGGCATGGTGCGACTAAACTTTAAAGATGGTCAAGTGGTTACTCTTCAGGACGTGTTGCATGTTCCTGGTATCACCAAGGGTCTTGTTTCTGCTGATAAGTTCGATCGGAATGGTTACAAGCTGGTTCTCAAGAATCTCCGTGTGAAGTTTTCTCTAAATGACATCTATGTGGGTCAAGCAAAGAACACGGGTGGAATGTATCGTCTTGACTTAGCTTAAGATGGGATTGATGAAGAAGAAGACTCGGATGAAGGGGGCGTTTCTGTGATTGATGGGTTTGGGAATGAAAGTGATAGTGATAGTGGTAGTGATAGTACTAGTATTGGTGAATGTAATGCAATTGGTTTTGAATTGAATGAAATTATGTCTTCTGATTATATCGCTTGTTCAATTTCTTTATGGCATAAACGTTTAGCTCATACAAATATTAAAAACATTGAAAAAATGCAAACTAAAGGTTTATTAAAATTAAAAGATAAAGACTTTGAAAAATGCGAAACTTGTGTGAAATCAAAATTCACAAAGAAACTTTTTCCAAGTGTCCATAAATGCAATACATCACTACTAGAACTAATTCATTCAGATATTTGTGAACTGAATGGAGTTCTTACTCTTGGGGGTAAGAGATATTTTATCACTTTCTGTGATGACGCGAGCCGATACTTATATGTTTATTTGTTGCATTCAAAAGACGAAGCTTTTGAGGCATTCAAAATATATAAGGCTGAGGTTGAAAAACAACTAGAGAAACGCATTAAAATTCTTCGCTCGAACAGAGGAAGGGAATACTTTAACCGAAAGTTTGATGCATTCTGCGAAGAGGAAGGCATCATACATGAGAGAACTGCACCGTATACTCCCCAACAAAATGGTTTGGCTGAGAGAAAGAACCGAACCTTGGTAGAGATGGCTAACTGTATGTTAAATCAATCGGGTCTACCTCGTAATATGTGGGGGGGAAGCTGTGTTAACAGCATGTTATGTTCACAATAGGATCACTAGTCGTGTGATACCTACGAGCCCATATGAGTTGTGGAAAGGAAGAAAACCAAACCTAGAGCATTTGAGGGTTTGGGGTTGTCTTGCCTACTATTGCGTACCTGATCCAAAGACACTCAAACTGGGAGAACGAGCTTTCAAGAGTGTATTTATTGGATATGCTTCGCATAGTAAGTCTTACCGATTGTTGGATGACGAATCAGGTATAGTTGTAGAATCCAGAGATGTGGAATTCTTTGAGAACAAGTTTTCTAGAGATGATGAAAACTCAAATTACACCACAACTTCTAGTACTTCTGAAAAAAGAGTCCAACCTTCACCGATAGTTGAAGAACCAAGGAAAAGTACTAGAGTTAGAAAAGAGAAAAGTTATGGAGATGATTTCTTTTCTTACCTGGTTGAGGGAACTCAAAAGAAAGTGATGAGAGAGGTCATTTTTCTGTAAATTTGGATGATGATCCTAAAACTTTCAGCGAAGCAATGTCATCAAGAGATGCTCCTTTGTGGAAGGAGGCAATCAATGATGAAATGGATTCCATTATGGGAAATGGAACTTGGGAATTAGCTGATCTGCCCAAGGGAAAGAAACCTATTGGATCCAAATGGATTTTCAAAAGGAAGTATCCAGATGGATCCATCTCTGCCTCTAAAGCAAGATTAGTTGCTAGAGGGTATAGGCAGAGAGAAGGGATCGACTATTTTGATACCTATGCACCTGTGGCTAGAATTAGTTCTATTAGAACTCTAATAGCGGTGTCTGCTTTGAAAGGGCTGTACATCCATCAAATGGATGTAAAGACATCATTTCTAAATGGGTATCTAAATGAGGAGATTTATTTGGAGCAACCAGAAGGGTTTGTGATGCCAGGACAAGAGAACAAAGTGTGTAGACTTATTAAATCTATGTATGGTTTGAAGCAAGCTCCTAAACAGTGGCATGAGAGATTTGATACCACTGTGACTGCTTTCGGGTTTTGACACAATAGTGCTGACAAATGTATTTATACTAAGTGCGAACCCGGTTATACAGTCGTGATTTGTCTCTATGTTGATCATTGGCACTCACCTTGAAGGTATTTCTGAAACTAAGAAATATTTGTCCTCGAACTTTAAGATGAAAGATCTAGGAGAAGTTGATACCATTCTTAGGATTAAGGTGAAAAGAACTGGAAGTCAGATTTCTCTAAGTCAATCTCATTACATAGAGAAAATTCTGACTAAGTTTCAACACTTAAATATTAAAGAGTTTAATACCCCGTTTGATCAAAGTGTGAAACTTTAAGTGAACTCTGGAAGAGCTGTGGCTCAACTGGAGTATGCGAGTGCTATTGGAAGTATGATGTATGCAACGCATTGCACTCGTCCTGACATTGCTTTTGCTGTAAGCAAACTGAGTCAGTATACTGTTAATCTAGGGTCAGAACACTGGAAGGCAGTGGATAGAGTACTTGGATACCTGAAAAGGACCAGTAACTTAGAATTGACATACACGTCTTCTTCTAGAATACTCGAAGGTTATTGTGATGCAAGCTGGATTGATCACACCAGTGATTCAAAATCTACAAGTGGGTGGATTTACACTCTAGCAGGAGGATCAATTTCTTGGGCGAGCAAGAAACAGACGTGTATTGCCCACTCAACTATGGAAGCTGAGTTCATAGCGCTAGCTGCGGCTGGTAAGGAAGCGTAGTGGATTAGAGATCTACTTACTGACATCCGTCTGTGGGATGTTCCAATGCCGTCTATTCCCATGTATTGTGATAGTGAGGCCACACTATCTAAAGTATACAACGCAGTGTATAATGGGAGGTCAAGACACATAGGTCTTCAGCACAATTATGTGAGACAACTGCTTGAAAGTGGTACCATCAAGGTTGTCTATGTCAAGACAAGTAAGAACTTGGCAGATCCATTTACTAAACCTCTGACGAGAGATTTGGTTGTGAATACCGTGAGAGACATGGGTCTAAAACCACAATAGAATCGTTAATTATGGAAACCCAACTTGAACTTAGTGCTCCTATTTCTCAAGTTTAATGGGTAAAAACGAAGTCACTTAACGATAGAAGGTACTATCAAATTTGATAGATCCATGTGAGGTATGATAGTACGTCGTTGCCGAGCACAAGGGTGAGCTTATGCTCTTAACAAAGTTTTGGAGGCATCCAAACAACGTGGATGATGTAAAACTTCGCCTATATAATCTAGGGGTGGTGCCGCCTCAAGTGAAGATTAGTGGTTTATCTTCTAAGGGGTCATGAAAAGGATTTATAGCGCACGACCATATTCACGCTCAGTGAGAATGCAAAGTCAGCTGGTGATGTGTGGGGTTAAACCGAAGGGGGCTATCAGGTTTATGGTTTAATTCCATAGGACACCATCAAATCTGTCTCTTCTTGTTAATAAACATAAACTAGGTTTAATCTTCGTGACACCTAGTGACATCATCAGTCTAAGTGAAAGGAAACATTCCAACTTGGTGGGGGATTGTTGGAAATATTGAAGGTAAACATACAAGTTGGTATGTTTCCTCCATCCCAAATTGGTGGGGGAAGTGAACTTTGAGTGGTTTATAAGGGATTATTCCTTATGGGTCTCCAAAGTGTTAAATGGGTTGAGTAGTGGATCAAGCCCACACGAGCGCCGAGCCGAGCCGCGAGCTCGCGAATGGTCGTGTTTGAGGCGCGAATGGGCGCGTTTGAGGCGCACTTTGCACTTCGCATGTACGCTGAGGAGCTTTTATTTTTAGCTAAGGTCTAGTTTAGGTGGGTCAGATCTGTGGATCGAATGAGATAAAGATATAGAGGTGAATTCGAAACAGTGGGGGTTATCCCATTATCTCTGGTAATTCGAATTCGTGTGGGATATCTCCAGCAACCGAATTTGGTTCTGGATGGTTATCCTACTCCCCGTTTTTTCTCATTCTTTGGTGAGATCACAACCTATAAATAAAGCCACCTATGTGCTCCAGTTTCCTCTCCAGCTTCTGCGTTTTCTGGTTTCCATTGCTGTTGGAATACCAGATTAGTTCAACATTAAATCCTGGGAGTTTACGCTGCAGCTCACAGCAATACGAGCGCGTAAAATCCTTTAAGGACAGGAGTCATCCGTGCAATTCAAAGATCTTCGTTCTCAATCGCCAGGTTGGTTTTAATTTTGCGTGTTCTTTAAATTCGTCTGATAACGGGACAGTCTCCTTCTACCTTTCTTTTATCAGTTTGCTCGAGTTGGAACAAACTGGTTTGGCTGATAACTCGGTAATTAATAAAGTTAATATTAATTTACTGTTTGATTGAAATATTTACAACACCTGCCTCACTAATACTATTAGGATACTCGCACAATGTTGTGAGGGCGAAATTTACAAAGCGATACTCGTTTCTTTTAGTTATCAATCCTTTCCTGATATCTTGTATACTGCTTATATTAGTTTCCCTTTATTTGTATAGCATTTAAATACTAAGTTTGAGTTCAGTTTGTGGATGTCAATCAATATACCACACCATACCTCCAACCATTTGTCCTTTAAAATTAAAAAAAAATGTATTTAAACCAACACAAATACAAGGAGAAAATCAATCAATGCATCTGATAACTCTTGATTAATCCAAATTGATGAACTGCTAACACTTCCTTATTCATTAGTGAACTTGTGTTTGTTTCTACAACTGGAAAACAATTAGGTCGGATCATACCAGAATGGGTTAGTGTTAAAACAGGCACTTTTAAAATAAGTATTATGTGACTAAAATAATAAATATATGCTTCTCATATATTGGGTCTGGGTCAATGCGGGTCAGGGATAAAATGGGTCATACGGGGTCCGCTGCTCAGGTATTGTAATATAGCGGGTCCAGGTCAATGTGGCTACTGGATTTCACCAGGGCCTCTGGTCTCTGAACTTGTTTGTTCCCTTGACTCAAATTGTTGCTAGCATCAGTAGAAGCTTTCACAGCAGCCTATTTTCTTCTAGACACACGATTAATAGCACGTGTGTATGCAATAGTATCAGCATTAGGATTGTCACCCCTATTTCCAATCCAGCCCTTTGAATTCGCTTCTTCATCTGTTATGCTAGTTTTAAAAAACTGGATTTGTTCTTTAGGTCTTGTGGAAGTGAGTAACGGTTTTATACAAAGGTGGCAAGATAGACAGTTCTAGTAACAGACAGGGGTCGGAATGGGTCCGTTTTAAGCATTGGTCAAAACAGGCCTGAGTGAGGTGATTTATCCACAAACGCATTTTGTGTCCATTTTTTAATAAATAATGAATGTGTTAATTATGACTACATAAACAAAAAAAATGCAGTATTAATCTAAATCTTACTTCATGTTCAATATTGTCCCTCGCCTATTTTGTGGTGCGGTGAGGATCAACGTAATCCTTCGTATGCTTAATCAAGAATTGTTCTAATGTATCAATGATCTGTTGCTAAAAATAAGATAAACAATAATAATTAAATAGAAGATCAAATAAAAAAACGAGATGATTGTGTTTCAAACGGCAAATGGTTTTCGCCGTCTTTAATGCAGCCTTAGTGAAATTTGATCTTTCTCGAGGTTTGTGGATGATGAAAAATGCCATATGGTATGCCCTTTTGGCCTGACAACATTAATCACAAATCACAAACTACATGCTATGATTGTTTAATACATACAAATACAGTAAAACACAGTTGTTAATTATATTTAACATCTTAGTGGCTCGCACATAGAATTTTATTTTTCCATTAAAAGGGGCTCGCACATTTTCTGCGGTACGGCCGATACCCCCTGTGAATACTCCGCCAGTATGAAAAGTTCTTAATGTTAATTGAGTACCCGGTTCTCTAATAGATTGACCTGCAACTTCTCCCAATTCGACCAGGTCATCATGAGTTGGACTCCAGCCATAACATATTTGACAAATCCAAGATATACTCCTACAAGTAAAGGATGTTTGAATAGCGATTAATATAACAAATGAAAACAAACCTCATCAAACCCCAAAGACAAAGCCCCCTATTGACTGCATCCTTAAAGTCTTAGTCCGGTCTCTAATCTTATGACATTTGTAGACATCCACTGGTTGTAATTTCTGAAAAGATAAAAAAGAATATGTTTTCTAGTTAATGTGTAACCGGTTACTTACTTGAAATGCAACACTGAGAGCACTTGAAAGAACAATTTCAGACCATAGCCCATTGGTATTAACGACTGGAAGAAGGGATTTCGGTCCAGCCCCATTCAAATTCTTCAATAGTTGGCTGGAAATTCCAGGTATAGTAGAGATTGTGAAAACAGGTTTGGAATGTCAAACTCACGAAAAATTTAAGGACCTGATACTGGGCTCTAAATTAAAAAATGTCAAGGAAGAAATCAAAAGGTGGAGAAGAGAGAATAGAGAAATCGAAGAGAAAGAGTACTCGGAAGCCACCGAGAGACAAAAAATCTTAGACGCTGATGCTGAAATAAGAGATTTAGAGGAAAATGAAATTGAATCGTGGAGAGAATGCAAAAGAAAAATCAGAGATTGGTTTTGGAAAAAAGCAAAAGACTATAAACAAAAAGCTAGAACAAAGTGGATATTGGAGGGTGACGAAAACTCCAGGTATTTTCATGCTATAATAAATTGTAATATGGCAAGGAATAAGATAAACGGTTTCTGGATTGACGGTTCATGGGTTGTGGACTCGTCAGCTATAATGAAATACATCCAGGAGAGTATGATAAAAAAGTTCAAAGAACCTGTGGAATCAAGACCTCGAATGCCGCCAGATGGGTTCTCGCAGTTATCGGAGATAGAAGCAAACCAGTTAATTGAAAAGTTCACTCGGGAAGAAGTAAAATCAGCGGTTTTCGAGTGTGGCTCAGAGAAGGCGCCGGGTCCAGACGGGTTTACGTTTGCTTTTATTAAAATTTTTTGGAATGAACTCGAAGGGAATGTGATGGATATGATGGAGCAGTTTCACTTACATGGGTCGATTCAAAAATCTTGCAGTACCTCCTTCATCTCATTGATCCCAAAAGTAAGTGACCCAGTTACTTTATCTTACTTTAGACCAATATCACTTATTGGCGTGATTAATAAAATTATATCAAAGGTATTGGCAAATCGGTTAAAATGGATTCTTAACAGCATCATATCACATGAACAGTCTGCTTTCGTTGCTAGTCGTAATATAGTAGATGGCCCCTTGATATTGAATGAAGTAGTGTCTTGGGCGAAAAAACAGAAAACAACAGATCTTTTTGTTCAAGGCAGATATAGAAAAGGCTTATGATACACTTAGCTGGAAGCTTTTAATATCAATACTTACACATATGGGTTTTCCCTCACGTTGGAAAACATGGATGATGGGGATCCTATTCTCGGGAAAGGCGTCGGTATTAGTTAATGGGTCTCCGACGGGGGAATTCCAATACAAGAGATGTTTAAGACAAGGCGACCCGCTATCTCCTTTCTTATTCACAATCGCAATGGAAGCTCTACATGTTCTAATGGTTAAAGTTGTAAAGAAGGGTGTGTTCAAAGGTTTAGAACTACTGAATAATGGGCCATGTTTGTCACACTTATTCTTTGCGGATGACTCAATCTTTATGGGAGTGTGGGATAAAGAAAACTTGATCTCAATGCGGAGAATACTGAGGATATTTTTCTTGATGTCAGGGTTGAAGGTAAACCATAATAAAAGTTTTCTATATGGGATCGGGCCAAATGCAACAGAGATTGAGAACATGGCTTGCATACAGAAGTGTAAAACGGGCCGGTTCCCTTTCACGTACTTAGGTCTAAAAGTTGGGGCGAATATGAACAGGGTGGGCAATTGGAAAGAAATTATTGATAAGTTTAACAAGAGGCTGTCGAACTGAAAAACAAGATTATTGTCCTTTGCCAGAAAACTTACGCTAGTCAAATCGGTATTAGGATCTCTTCCAAATTACTTTCTATCATTGTACAAAGCTCCAAAGAAGGTAATAAAAATATTAGAAGGTATTAGAAGACGATTTTTATGGGGGGGGGGGGGTGTGGGAATGTTAATAAGATAAGATGGATGAAATGGGAGAGAATAATAGGTGCAAAAAATATAGGCGAACTCGGTGTGGGGGGGATTAGAGAGATGAACATGGCATTAATGATGAAATGGAGATGGAGATTCAAAGAAGAACCGGAGCAACTTTGGGTTAAGGTAATAGAAGCAATACACCGAAATAGGAGAACTATAAAAAATGTACCAATTAAAAAGGCACTAACTAGAGTATGGAAAACGATCGTTGGGGTGGAAGAAGATTTAAAAAAAATAGGCATTGATGTGAATGGGTGTCTTAGAAGCAAGGTAGGTACGGGGGATAAAACGTTTTTCTGGCTAGACTCGTGGGCATCTAATAGACCATTAAAAGAAGAATTTCCACTCATGTTTGATTTGGCCAAAAACAAGATGAGCACGGTGCAGCAAAATTACAAAACGAGTCAAGGCGGGGTGTTATGGGACTGGAAGTGGAGTAGACTACCTGATTGTAATGAAGAAAAAGAGGAATGGGAAGCTTTAAGTGCTGTACTGATGCAGCAAACATTAGGCCGAAATAAAGACATGTGGAGATGGAAAGAGAACATGGCGGAAGGCTACTCGGTGAAAGAAATCAGAAAAGATTTAGCAGGAATTATAGATATCAATGCTGAACCAAACAAGGTTGAATGGTGTAAAATAGCGATGGCCAAAGTTAATTTGTTTGTCTGGAGGGCTGCTGAAGAAAGAATTCCAACAAAGGTAGCACTATCAAGGAGAGGTATGCAGGTTGGGTCGGATGCATGCAAGGTCTGTGATTTAGCTCCGGAAATGGCAAACCATACTCTTATCCACTGTCCGATCACAAAAGAAACATGGCTGCAAGTATGGTCATGGATGAATATTCCTATGAGGGATCACAATGAAGACTTGAGAACAAGATTACAGGAGAGGAAGGAGTGGCCCAAAAAAAAAGTAAAAATAATATATGCCATTCATCTTCTTATCGCATGGTCAATATGGAAGAACAGGAACAATAAAATCTTCAATGACATGCTCAAGAGTCCTAGCAAGATCGTGGAAGAAATCAAGGAAGAAGCGTTCGAGTGGGTAAAATTAAGAGCAAAGTTGTCTGGAATAACATGGAATGAATGGAAAAACTTTTGTTTTAGGGAGTAATTAGCTTACAAACTTATGAACTATCTCCTAGAGATTAGAAGAACAAGTTGTATTCTTATCCTTGATTGTACTCTTGAGATGGATGCGACGTCATAGTAACTTGCTATGTGTCGTAATCTTTCGGTTGATAAATAAAGTTCTGTTGTTGCTGTTAAAAAAAAAACTTACTTGAAATGCACTAATAATTATCTTTTAAAAAATACATAAATTTAAGACCTGTATCAAAACTTATAAACAATAAATTCTCATAATGTAAAATATTAATATTAATATCATAATCATTTCATTAATTTAAGTCTTTTCTCAATTTTTTTTTTTTTACCATTTTATGCTTCTTGCTAACAAATTGAAATAATTTTTAGTGATGCCTTTGCATGCTCAAGTTGAGGCACTTTCTTCATCGCCTCACGCATCTGGCGCGCCTTTTTATCCATATCCATGGCCATCTGGCCCATGTTTTTTTTTTTGAAAAGAAACTTTCAATCAAAACACCGAACCCGAAGACCGAGCTAGACAAAACAAAACAACCGAAAAACGACACTAACTACATAATTACAAAATTACACCAATCATTCCAAAGAATGGAACGAAAAGAGGATCTATGCTTGAACCAAAAAAATCCCACAACTCTAATTTCGCTAAAAACGTCCTCAATACTAACCCGCGCTCCCGAAAACACCGCTCTATTCCTTGCCTTCCAGATACACCAACAAGCTATAATAATAATGCCTTGCACGACCATCCTGTCTACCGGACCCAGACCGCAAAATTTGTGAACAACCAACAAGTCTTCAAAGGAAAAAGCGTAAATATTCTGGATACGAAGCCAACTGCTGATTTTCTGCCAAATGATAGCAGCAACATAGCAGGACAGGAACAGATGCTCCGCAGATTCATCGCAGGAATTACATAAAGAACAAACCCCCGAACCCACCTGAATTCCGCGACTGAAAAGGGCATCGGCCGTAGGGATACGATTCATTTCTGCTCTCCACACAAAGATGTTACACTTTGAGGGAACCCACTTACACCACTCAAGAATAAAACGACCTTCCGACAAAGAATTCCTGTTCAGCATGTTCTTGACCGCCTTGACCGGAAACACACCCGAACCGTCCCCCGTCCATTTCCACTTGTCCCTAGCGTTGGACAGATTAACCGAGGATAACTTACTCGATAGAGCATCCAGCTCCTACAGTTCCTCTTCTGTTTCTGGGTCATGTCTCCAAAGCCAGCATCCATCGTTTTCGAGCCGATCCTTCACCGAGCAGTTTTTAACTACCTCCAGCCTAAATAAGCATGGAAAAGACTCAAATAACGGAGTTTCTTCCAGCCAAGGATCAAGCCAGAAGTAAATATTACTTCCAGTTCCAACAAATCCTTTGAAAAAACCACGCATTGTCTTGTCACCAATAACCGGCTTGTTGAGGATGTTGCACACGTTAACCCAAACACCCCCAATAGCTTTCTTACACGGCAGAAACGAGAACCCCACATTACCCGAATGAATAGCCTTAATAAATTTAACCCATAAGATATCAGGTTCACACTTTAAATGCCACCCCCATTTACAAAGAAGAGCTAAATTGACGTCAAATAATTTACACAAGCCCAAACCCCTAGCTTTCTTCGGAAGAGTCACCCTATCCCAAGCCACCCAATGGGTTTTTTTTACATCATTCGATCCTCCCCATAAAATTTTTTTGATGATACTTTCAAGGTCTTTTAATACCTTAACTGGCGCTTTGTATATGGACAAAAAATAGGTGGGCAAACTCTCGAGCACAGAGCGTATCAACGTAACCCTGGCCCATGTAATTAGCTACATTGCTCAACAAATTTGAGGAGATAAGAGAGCCTGCTATTTTCTCTGTTAGAGACTGCTGCAGTGCCTCCATGCCCTGCGACAGGGCATCCTCTGCCTACTGAGATGACTGGTGTAGGTTACCAATTTGGAATAATTGTTGTCTCGTGTGTATCAAAAATGAATTTTCAAGACTAAGGCCATACGGAGTGGCATCGGTTTCATGAGGTAAACTTGGTTTACCTATCGGGAACACCACTGCCAACATAAGTTTACCGACCAAAGCTAAAGGATTTCGGGGAAGGTTCACCGAATCGGTGAGAGGGAGGGAAGGGGAGAGAGAGATGGGTGTGTGGTAGGGTCCATGCCTTCTCAACCAATCACACATTTTTCCTTTTTTTTAAATAGTTTACCTATTCCAAAGTGTCTAACCACCACCAACGTTTTTGAGCAATAGGTAAACAAAATAGGTAAAATAACGTGGCACTGTTTGATTGGGTGATTTGAGAGTAGGAATGGCAATGGGCCGGGCTTGGGCCGGGTATTGCTAATCCCAGGCCCATACCCGGTTGTAATTCTTTGTCCCATACCCGGCCCGTTACCCGTCGGGTATTTTTTGGGTAATTACCCGTCGAGTATCGGGCATACCCGCGGGTATCAGGTATACCCGTTAGTTTCTTAAAAATACCCGTTGGGACAAATGTGCAATTTTTACTTTGATGTTTATATAATTTACTATTTTAATGACTATAACAAATGAAAATAGGATTAATAACTTACATATAATATTCAGACCACAAATACTAAACTAAATTAAAACGATTCCCTAATTTCATAAAACATCCACATAATAAAAGGTGATAACTTCCACATCCAATATACATGCTCAAAAATAAGTTATATATTCACTAAACACTTGACAAATACATATCCACACGTGACTATAGAGAAGGTAATAAGTACTTGCACTAAGGGGCTGTTTGGTAGCCTCTTAATGGTTTAAAACCTCTGAATGAATAAGAAGTAACCTCAAGTCTGAATGGTTAAGAGGTAACCTCTGAATGGTAAATCATCACATGTCACATTCTTCTACATTCTCATAGGTAAAATTCTTAATGGTTCCATTAAGAGATAGCCTCTTAATGACCATTCAGAGGCCACCAAACAGCCCCTAAGTTTATATATATGGAAATCTATAATATGATACTTTCGGGTATTATTCCGGTAAATGGGCCGGGTATCGGGCGGGTATCACTAAATCCCATACCCGTACCCATACCCGATTTTTTTCTATTTTTAAGCCCGTACCCGGCCCATACCATTGGGCTTCGGGTATACCCGACCCGTATGTTTCGGGTTTCGGGTATACCCGTCGGGCTTGGGCTTTTTTGCCATCCCTATTTGAGAGTTTACCTATTCAAAGTGTCTAACCACTCCCTACACCCTAACTTCCTTTCCTGGTACAAAAAGAAAAAAAATCTAAAAAGGAGGAATACCTCTCCGAGTTGTGCATCCGTGTCTGTCTATCAAAAATAAATCTTCACCAAATTCAGAATTCCTAGTTGGTTCTGCACAACATTTCTTCTACATATAATTTCCAAAAATGGCGTATGAATCATCTTTCACAATGATGCTCAAATGGAACATTCGAAATATTCTAATAATATGTATATACATAACTGATTAGATTACATGGGTGTGGTTTTATGCCTATCTGAATACTCCGCTTCTGTTATTGACCATCTTAGACCAAGCGTAATAGGCGTTTTTTGCCCTCAATCCCGCCCAATCCCGCCCCAAAACGCCGGCAAGGCCGCCCCCATGGGCGTGTTTGGGCGTTTTCTTTCAAAAAAAGTCCGGCAGCGTGTTTTGAATCACGCCGGAGAAGAGGGGCTTGACCAATGATGTTTAATCTTCTTTTTTCTTGTCCAATAATTTTTTTGTTGGTTTTATTATTTTATTTAACAATGCCCCACAATCCTCACATCTCCGCTACACCCATTTTAGAAAACGCCCCATAATGCCCCATTGCTGACTGAGCTGCCACATGGCGCAAAACGCTAAGGGTGGGGTGTTAACCACTTCACATGGTCTTATGTTACTCTGGGTGCAACCCCAAATTTACCTGCTTAGTTCCCCTAAACACTGTTGAATATTACATCCAAAATATTCTTAACTTTCTAGATGTAAGGAAAAACAAAATCTAAAAAAGGCATACCTTTTTTTTGTAAAGGGTTACCCCGGTGAATTTTATACCAACCAAAACCAATCAAACAAGTGAGGAGCAAAACACACCTCAGTTCTCTCGAAAGACATGCCAAACAAGAGTAAAACAAGCGCACAACAAAACGCTAAACAAAACACACCAATCAACTATGACTACAGACACAATTAACCATAAAAATAAGACTAGCCACAATCATCATCAGCTACTATAAGACCCCGCGGCAACACCCACTCTTGCAAGATTCTATCTGTATGTACAGAATGCTTGAACTTCATCGATTGAAGCTTCAACCAAACAGTAGATAGAATAACATTAACCAGCTGCTCATGATTCCTTCGTTTCGTCGAAAATAATCTCCTATTTCGTTCATTCCATACAAAGTATGCCGAAGCGCTAACCACCAGTTTAGCAATAACATGCCTTGCCTTCTTCGAATTCGCTATCCCCATTAAGAGATAAAAAATAGCACTCCATCTGTTAGAGATCGCTCCCATGTCCGCTCTAACTTTGACACCGTCCCAAACTAGGGAAGCATAGCCACACTCAAAAAATAGATGCTCATGAGAGCCCGGACCTGAAGTACACAACGAGTATCACATAAGATTAAAATTAGCATTACCCGAGGTGTTCCATCTGCTCATAACGTCTTGGGTCTTCAACTTCTTATTGACAATAAGCCACATTATAAACGAGTGTCTAGGAATAGCTTGCGAGAACCAAACCAGATTAGACCAATGGACCTCATCCTGAGTAGCACGAATATCATCCCACACCGAAGCAGTGCCAAAGTCAATCACAATCCCCATCCTATTCTTCCACACCAGCTTATCTTGCTTTGCCACATCCAAGTTGATATCACGCAAGAGCCGCAAAACTGGAAACCGACTAGACCAGATAGAAGGCCAATGCCATCCACCCTGGCCGAAATCATCAAACAGTTTGGTATCCATGTACTACAGCATACCTGTATCCGAGTACTACAACTGCGATGTCGAAGTGGTCCCATTCTCCACCTTGTAAGAAGACTACCATTTAACCAATGCTTCCCAATCCATTCGACGATCCTTTTACTGATCTGCTAACCCCAAACTCCCCGCCAATTGCCCACTTCCCCTAAAACACCAACATGACAACAACAACAACAACAACAACAACAACAATCAAATTCAGCAACCATAACACTAATTTCCTTCCATGAACTAATTTAACACAATTCACATTTGGAACTAAGAGGGGGAATTGAGCCCGCTCTTTAGTAACATTTAGGGTTTGAAAGTTATCTAGTGGTCCCTAAACGTTGATGTGGACAAAAGCTGGAATGACTGACCCCTCGCAGTCGTCACCACCAAATCTGGCACCTCCGTTCGTATGTGTACTTTCTGGGAGACTAAACCGTGCCCGTCGAAGGTTCTAAGAATAGTCCATTGGTGAACATATCTTAGGTTGGGTTGTGAAAAATAATTAAAATAAATAAAAAATACCTCTTTTTCCTCTCAACCTGGTCGTTGGAACAACCCAAGGTTATAAGGCATTACTTATGTCATTTTGTGCCTTAAAAAAAAACTTATGTCATTTTGTGCCTTTCAAAAAAAAAAAAAAAAAAACTTATGTCATTTTGCAACTTGTCAAAACTTAATTGGTGTCATCTTTTAATTTTCCCTTTTTCATTTTATTCATTTCCCTCACTAATTTAACTAAATAAAACAACTAAATACATCGTATTTCTCAGAAAAAAAATTGTGAACGTTACAATATAAATTTTATTAAAACAGAGTTCGTTCAAAAATTTATATTTTTCTAGTATATTATATATTTGATGGTTTAACTTTTTAATTTTTTATATTTAAAATAAATAGCGTTTGTTTATTTTGATATACAATAATTATTTTAAATATGATTATTTTTATACAATAAAAAATAATCATGTATTACATTTATTTAATAAAAATTTCGATTGGGTTGGATTGTGAATGTGTATCAAAAATTGAGTTGGGTTGGGTTGTGTATGTGAAAGAGAGAGAAATTAGTTTTATATTAAAGGTTGGGTGAGTTAGGTTGTGAATGAGAATGGTCTAAGAGGTCATGAATTTGTTTTAAAATAAAGAAAAAATCTAATTTCCTTCGCAACCCGATCGCTCAAGCAAACCAAGGTTGTAAGAGGTTGTCATGTTCTTTTGCCACTTGTCAAGATTGGATTGGTTCCATCTTCCAATTTTCTTTTTCATTTTATCTCTTAATTTACAATTCCTCCAATAATTTAATAACTCAAATAATTTATAATGTATAAACTTAAGAAAAAAAAAACTAAATACACCGTATTTCTTTAAAAAATTGTCAACATTACGTTCTAAACTTTATTAAAAACGGAGTTCGTTCGAAAAAAATATATATTCTAGTATATTACATATATCGACAGTTTAACTTTTTAAATTTTATATTAAAAATAAATAACTTTTAATTGTTTGAAATAAAATAATTGTTTCTAATATTATTATTTTTAATACAATAAAAAATAACCATGTGTTACATTTATTTAATAGAAAATTAGGTTGTGTTGGGTTGTGAATATGTGTCAAAATTTGACTTGGGTTGGGTTGTATGTGTGGAAGAGAGATAAATTAGTTTTTTATTAAAGGTTGGGTTGAGTTAGGTTGTGAATGATGATAGTCTAAGAGGCCATCGGCTCTCTGTCCTCACCATTGTGTTCGCTGGAAGTATGTGATCATCACAAAACCCTAGCGCCGATGTTAGGGTTTGTGATTGTTACTGACCTATCCATATACGTCACTTTAAATGTCTTACACCATCGCCGCTGTCGGTGGCCGGAACCCTCTGATTTTCTGCTTCTCTCTTGTATCTCTCTACATATGAAAAGAAGAACGCGTGATAATGGGGGAGGGGGTTTGATATGGGGAGCATGAGTTCAAAATTTGGATGCTAAAAGTGGAACAGTTTTAGCCGCCCAAAAATTCCAAGTATGCTCAAAGGCTTGTGGTATAAAACTTATATTTAAATAAATATGGTGAAATTGCATTTCTACCCAATTTGATATACATTATAATATAGTAAATATAGATTAGTAAATAATAGATGATAGATAATAGATATAGATGAATTGTTCAGTTCTTTAAATTTTGGTTTTTCGATGGTACAAAAGAACCAATAAATGGTTTCTTGTTAATTTGGTCTTCGATCATTGGTTATTGGTTGATTTCGGTTCGATTTTCATTTGTTTTTGGCTAACGGTTCGGTTCCAAGGCATTGTTAATCACTTAACATATAAAGATTTTAATAAAAAAATTATAACAGTATTATACTCAAATTAAAGAGAATAAAATGTTCGTTTTATAGTGTAGTTTTTTAATGAAATATAATCATATGAAAACGTTATTGACGTTTAAAAATCGTGAAGCTAGTTTGTTTAAAATAAGGGGGCAAAAGTGTAAAACTAACTAATTATCTATAATTTGTTAAAGATAAGGGAATTAAAGTGTAAATAATATTAAGGGTTTATAGTGTAACTAATGTATAAAACACCAATTGACCCTAATTTTAGGTTGTACGTTATGCATTAAACTAAAAAGTGTTGTTTTTAGTATCTTAAATAGTCTTTCCCTCATGCATTATAATGTACTAGCAGGATGTCCGCGCGATGCGGCGGGAGCGACACATCGCATTGCGATACTTGTTTTTAGTAGTTTCTTATTCATATAATATTTTAGCATCATTGTGATAGATATACATCAAACAAAGTAATTGGGTAATCCATTTCATTGTGTTGTGCATGGTTCGGTCGATTTGGTTATTATCCTCAGCCGAAACCAAAGTCATTGGTTAGTCTATTTTATTAACCAATCGGTTTTCGGTTAATCACTTTGTTTTATTCGGTTAGATTAACGGTTTTTGGTTCATTTAATTTTAGTTAATAGCATAAAACAAACTTGGGCTAAAACTTTTGCTTAGAAATATAACCAATCGGTTTTCGGTTAATCACTTTGATTTATTTGGTTAGATTGATGGTTTTTTGTTTGATTAATTTAATTTCAATTAATAGCAAAAACCAAACTTGGCTAAAACTTTTACTTAGAAATATATGAAATTGAGGTATAAATATATGAAATGAAAATATAAATATATGAAATAGAGATATAAAATATGAAATATATGAACTAGAGGTATAAAAGCAAGAAATATATAAAAATATGAATGATTCGGTTCGGTTAAGCCAATTTTGGTTTCGTCTGTTTTCGGTTTGGTTTAGGTTAACGGTTTAGTTTTTGCTCACTGATAACCGATTTTGGTTAGTATCCGATAGGTGCACGCGCTATGCGGCGGGGAAACACAGACATTGCCACTGTGTGCATTATTCGGTTGGTTATATTATTATCCTCAACCAATCGATGTCACACACCAACCGATTGCGGAATCATCGGGGCGCGGCACTAGACGAACCAGATTGCTCAAGAGAATCCATAACGACTATTCATTACCAATATTTAACATGTTTAATATCCCATTACTATTAAACAAACATTCCAACAAATGTCATAAGGGTGTCCGGAGTGGTGCGACAAAGGGGAGTGGCAAAGGGTTTTGCCGCGCGGCAACACCGTCGTCGACCCCTTTGCCGCTCAGTTTCATAAAACACTCGGTGACCTCACACCGCTCGGGAAAATCCAAAATTTGAACGTTGGGGGGACGAGTAACGGCTATAATGCCGTTTAAAATAAAAAAAAAATATTTTTTTTCTTTAAAGAATTAAACTATAAATACCAAACCAAACCAAACCATCACCAAATACCTTCAAATTTATACCCAAACCAAACCAAAAAATACCACCAATTCTTCCCAAACATTTACAAAACAAAATGGCGGATGAACTCCCGTTATGGTTCCCACCCATGAGTAGCGACGATTCATCAGATAGTAGCATTCTTTTTTATTTTCAAAATCTCATCGAAGAAGCCGAACTTCAAGACACGGGCACATCTAACCGAAGGAGATATATTGAACGTCAACGTGAGGAGGGGCATGAGACACTCACGGCGGATTATTTTGTCAAAGACCCGAAGTACAACGAAGATATTTTTCGGCATAGGTTCCATATGTCGAAACATTTGTTTCTAAAAATTGTGGCCGACGTGGAAGAGAACAACCCATGGTTTCAAGAGGCCCTCGATGCGCGAGGTAGGAAGGGCTTTACGCCGTTGCAAAAAGTGACATCGGCTATTAAACAGCTCGCAACTGGTAACACTCCAGACGAGAACGAGGAGTACTTGCATATGGCCGAAAGAACTTCCCGCGAGTGCCTAGAATATTTTTACGACACGGTTTGCAAAAAATATACGCTCCCGAGTTCTTACGTAGACCGACAAGCCACGACATGGCACTTTTATACGAAGCTCATGAGGAAAAACATCACCTTCCAGGTATGTTCGGTAGCCTTGATTGCACCCATTTCGTTTGGCGATTTTATCGAGGCCAATATATGCGAGGAGATCACCGATACCCGACTGTTATGCTCGAAGCGGTTGCATCTCAAGACTTATGGTTTTGGCATGCTTTTGCCGGTCCACCGGGTTCTCTAAACGATATCAATGTGCTACAACAATCTCCGTTATTTTTAACGGAACGAAATGGAACCGTGCCAAAATGTCCATTTTACGTTAACAACCATTTATACAAACGTGGTTATCTGCTCACGGATGGAATCTACCCTCCATGGTCCGTGTTTGTGAAGTCGATCCCTTGCCCTCACGAAGTAGACGAAAAGAAATTCAAGAGGCAACATGAGGCGGCAAGAAAAGACATCGAATGGGCTTTTGGTGTTTTGAAGTCGAAATGGGGTGTATTGAGTCGACCGATGTGAGCAAGATCCGTTAGAAAAATTAGGAGTGTTGTGTACACGTGTATTATTTTACACAACATGATTTTGAAGGATGACGGAAAGGCGAGAGCACCGGTGCACATTCGGTGTTGGGCGAGTTGATGGATGAAGACACGCATTGGAGACTAAAACACGATCTCATAAATCATCTCGCAAGTCAAGATTTACCCCACCATTTGGTCGATTCCGATGAAGATAGTTTAATTTATTTCAAGTTAATGTAATTTTATTGTTTTTTAAATTAATGTTTTTAATTTAATGTAATGTTATTGTTATTTTATTCTACATTTGTTAACTTAAATATTAAATATACTAGTTTACAAAAAATAAAAAATAAAAAAAAGTTTACCACTTCAGCAAGTGTCTAAACCATTGCGAACACTTTTCAGCAAAGTTTAAACACTTTTCCCTAATTGACGTGGCACACTCTGATTGGTTGATTTTTTAGTTTTCCACTCTAAAGTGTTTAACCACTCCTTATACCCTAATAGATATCATGTCTCTCAAACAAAACAAGTCCGACAACCTAGATTCTATTTGTGGGTTTCTAGACTTCCTATCCATTTGCAGCATATGATAATCATCAACCTGTCACATACGTTAAAATAAAGTCAATACAATAATGTAAGGGTGAGTACACAAGTTTGCATAAGTATAGTAATAAAAGTGTTTACGCATAACCAACATGAAACACGTAACAGGTGAATCAAGTAACTATCAACAATGATACAACCTAACCACATGACTGCGAGTAGAGTATGCGTGACACATGTTCACCGAAGCGAACATGTGAAGTAAAGTGTGTGATCCTTAGCAACCCCTGAACAAACAGGTGCTGAGTCCAAACTATAGTACTATCGTTGCTAAAGGCGGTCGGGCAAGTAATCACTATATAAGCATAGCAACAAGTATTCAACTAATCACGTATAGCATGCGGGAGCGGTTAGCGTTATAAAAGTGTTAAGCGTTGCGTGTTGTGTATTTGATAGAGAACGTATGTAACACCAAAAGTGCGTTAAGCGAAAAAGGGTTCGAGTATACTCACAGTGAGTGTTTAATAGCTAAACACGGTCTGGTTGGATTGAAGGGAGCGCCGGATCAGCCTGCGTACGGGAACAGAAGCATATGTCTTCCTAAGTGCTGAAAAGGTCGAAATCGGAGTGTCGAGTGGGGTATAAAGCGAATTAATTGTCCAACAGTCTATCCGGATGAATGGACATGGTCTATCCGGACGGATGGGCTTAGTCTACCAGGACGTATGGGCTTTGTCCATTCGGACGGATGGGCTTTTTCCATTCGAACAGATGGCCACTTTGTTGGAAGGAAAAGAATCTGATGTATAACTAATGTCTAAAAATAGAAGAAAAGATTTGGAGTGGTGCAAAGTCTGTCCGGACGGATGGGCATGGTCCATTCGAACGGATGGATTGTGTTCGAAGTTTTATAAAATTTTCTTAAACAAAAAGGTTTAAATTGCCGGAGACGGTTGTAACGATGAATCAAACAACGGAAAACACCAGGTCCAGTCCATTCGGACGGATGGGCTCTGCCCAATTAGGACAAATGTGTTGTTCTTGATGAAAATTCAAGTTTGACATGTTAATCGGTCCACCTCTTTGGTGGAAATCAACCCTAGAGCCGGCTCTCGACTATAGAAGAAGTTGAGAGTCTGACGGGTACCAGATTACACCAAAGTTGTATAAAAATCAAAGAGAAGTTCATAAATAAGTTGAAAATGTTGTTTTCTCTCAGAACTTTGATCCAACTCGATTGAATGATGACCCACAACAGTTTGTCCAGGAAAAACGAGTGGAAACCATCTTCGAGGTATTTGGAATCAAAGGGTTTAGAATAGAAGTTAAAGTGTGTGTGTTGTGCGCAAAATGCAACATATAAATTACATCAAATGTGGCATAAAACTAACCCTTTTTTAGTACTAATGTTGGAAAAAGTGTTTTTTTGTCTTCCTTTTGTATTTTCGGGATTAAATGAGCTCAAATGAACAAAAGAAACAAAAAGGCAGCTAAATCTAACACAAATACAAGAAAAGGAATAAACGTGGCATGCCCGACCTCTCGACAGCATCCTCCCAAGCAAAAACAAGAGAACAGAAGGCTGAACACGCCCCGTGCTCAATGAGCACGGGGGTGTGCCCAAGTGTCTGCAGAGAAGACAAAGTTGTAGAAGCTTCTATCACCCACCACGGGGGCGTGTCCAGATGACACGGGGCCGTGGTCAACTCTAAGATTTGTAGAATCTAGGAAAATCTTGTTAGTACAGATACGCTTCTGCACACGGGGTCGTGCCTAGCGGACACGGGGGCGTGGTCAACTAATGCAGACAAACTGCATTTAATGAAGAAAGAGAAGATGGGTGGACACGGGGCCAAACCATCCCTTGGCAAACCACCTCTCTCCCACTTCACCCACACTCCACCACCACCAGACACCATCATCCATTATCCATCATAGAGTGTGTGTAGTAGTCTCGGGATCCAAGATTGATAGTAAGAGTTCTTGACAATCAAAGGCCATGTTTGCCTAAGTCTCTTACATCACTTGGTGAAGACACACATTTAGTGTAATACTTTTTATTTTTAATCTTTTCGCACTTTTTATTTGGTTATGTATTAATGACTTTAATAACTAGTTTCTTATGTTGAAGGTGAAACTTCCTTATCATTTGTCAGTGGTGTCTTGGCGTTATTTTACTGTCTATATAAAATAAAAGATTTACACCATTCATATCTCCACGGTCTATATGTAGATATGTTGGCTACCTGGTCGGGGGTTAAGGGAATGGTTTGGTAAGAGTCTTGCCTTGTTCAGTGTATAGATCCTGCAAGGACCTGGGTCAAGCTTAGTAGGACCTCCTTCAATACCCACTGGTATTAGAAGGCGGGGGTCCGAATTTCTTGATCCCCTCATATGTAAACTACTATTAATATATTATCCCGACTACTTAGGCCTGTATCCCTGCTGACTCAGACTACTTAGCTGAGGGTAACGTCACCTTCAAAAGAGGGGCCTACCACATTATGAATTAATAACTTAATTAATTATCTTTTAATAATCCAACCCTTTAGGATTGTATCCTTCCTGACTCAAACTACTGGGTTTAGGGTAACGTCACCTTCAAAAGAGGGGCTTACTACAATAACTAAGATAATCTCTTAAAAAGTGCAAAAGTGAGGAAATAATCAAAGGTTACACTAAAGGCGAGTCGGATCCAAGTGATTCATCTTGTCTATCTGTTTTTATTTTTATTTTTATTTTTCAGCATTTTTAGTTTTTTTTTTAATTTTCTAGTTTAAAACATTTTTTTTTCTAAACTTTTGATTTGATTAGACGTTGAGGATAAACCGGTATTAAAAGCTCTTGTGTCCTTGGACGACCTTGGTATCTTACCAACACTATACTACGCTCACGATGGGTGCACTTGCCCATATGTGTGTTTAGTGTTAGTAAATGTCGTGTTTTATAAATTTAAAACTTGGCTAAAGTGTTAAAAAGGGCTTAAAATATACATTAAAAACTATACGACACTCACGCACATTAGTGTGTGTGATTATGGTGCAAGAAGATGGAGTAGAAGTGAAATGGAGATGGAGATTGGAGAAGAAAACTTACAAAAAGTCTCGATTTCAGCCGGAATCTCTGAGAGCGGAGGAGAGGATTAGAAGAGTTGAAATGAAGACACCAGGCCTCTAGTTGTAGTGGAGGGGGTTTGGTCTTGTGATGTGTGCGAATGGGTTATGTCCGGATGGCTCCATCCGAAAGGATGAGCTCCATTCGGACAGATGGGCTCCATCCAGGCGGATGGCCCGTTCAGACGGCTGAGTTTGGATTTTGTTAGATTTCCAACTTTTGGTTCGTTCGCGGTGAGGTTAAGTGTTGTGTTGCGTTAGCTAGTGCCGGTATGTTAGGTATTTTAGCGAGATAACGTGTATTGCATTGCGTTTGCGTGTTGATGCGAGTTGCGAGTATAATCAATAAAGATATAAAGCACGCATAAGTAAAGCATATAAGAACACACAACAAAACATTACTACTACTATTAACAACGTTTGCGATTTAGCGTTTTTGCGCGATAAGCGAGTGCGAAGGCGAGAGTGGTTACCGAACAACAAACACACTCGGCAAGTAAAATTGTATAATTCCCTATGATTCATGTTGCGTTAGCGTTCAGCGTTTGCGAATATATAATAAGCATTTAAACATGCAACGGTGCTGTGTGATGAAAATGTATTTAGAATATCATAACCCATTGTTTATATCGAATCTCGGTGTGCAAAACGATTAGGTCAGGTTGTTACAGTCACCCCTACTTTGGGAAATTTCATCCCGAAATTAAGAAGTCGACGTAACAAAGAGTTGCAGATATTTAGCTTTCATATCACTCTTGAGTTCCCAAGTAAACTCGGCACTGCATTTGCCTTCCAAGCGAACCTTTACAATGGGAATATGATTGCGTCGAAGTTTCTTCGTCTCTCGATCCATAATTTCTACTGGCTTTTCCACAAAGTACAGAGTCTCGTTTACTTGCAAATCTTCGAGAGGTACATGAAGATTTTCTTCGGCTAGACACTTTTTGAGATTTGAGACGTGGAAAGTCGGGTGTACGTTGTTGAGTTCAACCGGTAATTTGAGTCTGTAGGCCACTTTACCAATTCTTTCCAGAATCTTAAAGGGACCCACATAACATGGCGCTAGTTTCCCTTTCTTGCCGAATCAGATCACTCCTTTCCAAGGTGAAACCTTTAAGAGAACGTGATCTCCAAAGGCGGTCGGGCAAGTAATCACTGTATAAGTATAGCAACAAGCATTCAACTAATCACATATAACATGCGGGAGCGATTAGCGTTATAAAAGTGTTAAGCGTTGCGTGTTGTGTATTTGATAGAGAACGTATGTAACACCCAAAAGTGCGTTAAGCGAAAAAGGGTTCGTGTGACATCTGTGCTTGGGTAATCATTTTATAACATTGAACAAATCAAACATCAATAAAACAATGTGTTTTGATCCCATTATTTGTTTATTTATGATTGACATTTGCACGTTTTAATTTTTGTTCTATTTCAAACTCTTAATCACTTTCTAGAAAGTTATGCGCAAACTATTACGTAAACGTAATCAGTTTAATGCGACATACACTCTGGGATAATGAAATAAGCTTAACATACCTTAAATAACCTTTACATAACTTGGAAATAAGTTTTGAAGGTTTTGGTATGGCAAAAACAAGTTTATTCGATCATAGGGACTATTTGTGTCAAACTGCAAATGTCTGCTGATTCGTATAGCAACGTACACTCCGGAACAATATCATAAGCTAAACATACCCTAAAAACCCTTAACATATCTTAGAAATAAGTTTGAGGGGTTCGGTATGCGAAAATGCGCTTATTTGATCACAGGGATTAAAAGCGTCAAAACTGCGAAAGTTTGCATATACGCGCATATCTTGAGTTCTGGCCATTTCCTGACATCCAAAAATTTTTCGAATCACTAAAATATTGTATTTTAGTGATGAGAATGCAAAAATACCATTCGTCGATTAATTTGGATCGTTTTCGCGTCCGTTCGAGTTTCGTCGTAATTAACCGAAAAACGCGACCGTACGACCAAACGAATCAACATCCATGATATTTCCAAGTATATTTCAAGTCCCCTATACTTTAACATCCTTGTAGAGCCTTGAAAATGGGTTAACGGGGGTTAAACGCGTTAAAAACCAAGTTTTGAGCTGCAGGGACTAAAGTTGTCAAATTCTGAAACTTGGTATCAAGCCCTCGCGTCATGCGATCCCCTGGGGGTGGTGCTGTCACACGACACGACACCTACATCTGGACAGATACATTGACTTGTTGCTGCAGCTTGTATTTTTTCATGGTTTTTGGAAAATTGTGGGCTATTTGACTGTTAATCAAGGCTTAAAACCTCAACCACACACTTGTATGGACAAGATTATTCCTTGGGCAACACATAACGCATTTGTCATGATCTTATGCACTTCAAATAACTATAAATACCCCCTAATCTGCCCATTTTCCTTGCTTATTTGCTCATTCTCATCTCTTGAACTCTAAGTGGAGGCTACCATCTTTTGGAGGCCACCTACCTGAGTTTTCTTGTTCATTTTCCAGCCTTAGAGCACTTGTAAGTGTTCTTTCATGGCTTATTCCTTTATTTTCAGCAATCACAAGCTGAAAGTCAAAAAGTTTGACTACCGTTTGACTTTCGGTCTTGACCATGAATTGGTCAAGTCAAAGTTCAATCAAACTTTGCAACGTGATCGTAATCACGATGGTTATAGTCCCTTGCGATTATGCCTACTGATTACCACGTTTACTAGTCGAAGTGACGAGTCAAAGTTTCGGTCAAAATGCACGTTTATGTGCATTTTGAGACGAAACTATTTTCAGGTATCAAAACACTTTGTTTTGTTTGTTTTGATACCAAATCAGTTTTCTAACTTAGTTAAACATGTTTTAACATGTTTAACTCGTCACTACTAGTTTAGTGCTTATTTAGGGTCGTAAGTCAAGCGGTCTTGACAACCGCTTAGACTTTCGAACCCGACCCATTTGGTCGATCATTAGGATCCGGCCAAACATATTTTGTGACCATAGTTGTATAGGGAATAACCTTCCAAGGTTATACCTTATGGTCACTTCATTTAATTAGTTGTATGATAGGTAGATTATATACGTTAGGAAAATGACCAAAATGCCCTTTTTGCGCATAATTTCAATTTAAGCCTATGCAACCTAAATTTTGACACTTAAACCGATTATGCAACATTATTAAACATGTTAGGGCATATAATACTTATCATAGGGCTAGTTAGACCATCCGAATGCGCATTTGAACATATGACGCGTTAAAGTAGCGTAAATGTGACATTTATTGGTGCATCCGTCTGTCGCCTACGTCTTGTATCGAGTCTTGTATAGAATAGGATTAGATTAGAGCACGAGAATCAAGAATATATGTAATTGCTGATTTCGCTCCTAATGATATTTTGTCATTACAAGCAAAATCACATAAACTTGATTCCGCTCGAGTTATAAACATCTGATTCTGCTCGAGATGTAATTGCTGATTTCGCTCTTAATGGTCTTGCATGTTCGGGCGAAATCGGAACCCCTATATATAGGGTCTCTTGGGGCGAAATCAGAAGAGTAGTGTTGTGTGTTGTCTTCCGGTGAGCCACGAAGTGCTGCCGAAGTGTTGTCGTGCATGTAAAAGCTTCCTGATCAATAAAACAACAAGTTAAATTGAATACTCGCTGAATTGAACCGAAACACTTATTTCCGCCTCTTGTTTTGGTGAAAAACTCTTCTGATTGACTCGTCCGGGTCTGAATTCGATCCTACAAGTGGTAAATCAGGGACATTAAGTTGTATCTGATTTTCTACAAGTGGTTGAAAAACAATGTGATGAACCAAACCCCTAACCTACTAATGGTTTTACAAAATCAATACAACTTGTTTTCCGGAAAAACCATTTTGATTTAAACAAACTTAAGTGTTTTGAGATCATAATGGGAAAATAGTTTGTTGTGAGGGGGAGTTCTGATTGTTTATGCCAAGTGGATGGAGAATTGAGGCAATTCGATATCAGTTGTTATGTTCTTGTACAGTTTGTTTTCAATTTTCTTTAGATGTATTTGTATTTTAGGGGGAGTATATTTTCAGAAAATCCAAAAACATTAGAAAGTTTGAAAAAGCCAAAAACATGATAAAATGAAAAATGAGTTTTGTTGCATAAAAGAGGAAATGATAGTACATCAGTGGACTGTCACAACATGCTAAAGAAATGGAAAGTTAAAATGTGATAAACGGTCTCACTAAAGATGTGACGGTACGCTCAGCTAGACTAGTAGATTTGCGATAACGATACAAACTTAAATGAAAAAGCCTAGTTCTAGTGGGAAACATGGTCAAAAGCATAGTACTTAGTTTTGTCCTTCTTGACTGTGTGCCTGCTCAGTAATCGCTGATTGTCGAAAGACATAAAACTGGTTAAGTTTGTGAACTTTCACAACTTTGCTGAAAAGTCGCTGTGTTTGTGCATTTTATTTTGCAAAGATTTAAACTTGTTTTATTTCTTTATTTCGTTTAAGCATCGGACATCCTCTGCGTATACGTGAGTATCGACCTGGATTTTTTTGCCTAAACTTTCTGCTTTATTTTCTTTGGTGTTTCGTTTAAGCTTTGGACCTCCTCTGCGTATACGTAAGTATCGACCTGGTGGTTAAAGCCTAAACAAATTCAACTTGTTTTATTTTTCTTATTTTGTTTAAACATTGGACTTTCTCTGCGTATATGGAAGTATCGACCTGATTGTTAATGTTTAAACATTCTGCTTTGTTTTAGCACAAATCACAGTTGATAAAAGTTTAAAGGCATTACTTGAGTCAGTGTATTGCATGATGAGGGGATATGCTGAGATCATGGGGTCCATAAGAACTTAGTGCAAAATTAATATACCTTAACGTATCGGTAAGCATTTCGAAAGTTTTTAGATTGAGTTTAAGTGGATAACAATATCGTCAATCAATGTGAATTGTTTAGAGCTTAAAATGAAATCAAGCTTAACGGTGTTAGTGATTTGTCTCAAAAACTGATATGATCCTCTTGCACGAACTCACAAAAATATTGTTTGTAAATATTTCTTTATTGCATTTTCATTTCATTACTTTCAAAATCCAAAAAAATTTTCAGTGTGTTTTAGCATAAAACTTTTGAAAAATACAAAAAGATTTTCGACAACTGGTGTTGAAAAGCTGATTTTCAAAATTCCAAGTGCTAAACTTGATGAACAGGTTTGGGAGAGAGTGTATGAAGAAGTTTGTACAAGTAGTTTGCAAAGAATAAATCATTTTTTGAATGTTTCATGTAAATAGTTTCTAAATTTTAAAGAGTTAATCTTTGAGAAACTTATGTGTGTGGTAGAGAATTGCAGATATGAAAAGCCAGATTCCGATATCTGTGCAGATGGTGATTTCCAGACTGCGATCCCAGCCTAGTGAGAGGGGGAGTCTGAAGATTTCAAGAGAGAGCTTGGAGCTAGATTGAGATTCTGGAAGAAAGAGAAAGAGATTGATTGTGGATGCTTACAATGGAGAATATTTCGGAGAGAAGCACAAAGACTGATAAAGACTGAAGGTTTGACAACCGAAGACTCGACAATGAAGACTCCGTCAACATCCGAGGTGGAGTCTTGTATAGAATATAGATTAGAGCACGAGAATCAAGAATATATATAATTGCTGATTTCGCTCCTAATGATATTTTGTCATTACAAGCGAAATCACATAAACTTGATTCCGCTTGAGTTATAAACATCTGATTCTGCTCGAGATGTAATTGCTGATTTCGCTCTTAATGGTCTTGCATGTTCGGGCGAAATCAAAACCCCTATATATAGGGTCTCTTGGGGCGAAATCAGAAGAGTAGTGTTTTGTGTTGTCTTCCGGTGAGCCACGAAGTGCTGCTGAAGTGTTGTCGTGCATGTAAAAGCTTCCTGATCAATAAAACAAGTTAAATTGAATACTCGCTGAATTGAACCCAAACACTTGTTTCCGCCTCTTGTTTTGGTGTAAAACTCTTCTGATTGACTCGTCCGGGTCTGAATTCGATCCTACAACATTTGTGCTCTGTAAACACTATACGATGTAGAACAATATCAAATATCAATGAAACAATGTGTTTTGCTCTCAATATTTTTGTATTTGTGTTTGACAATTTCACATTTTGATTCTAGTTCAATTTCAAGCTTTTAATCGCTTTCTGGAAAGTTATACGCAAATTGTTACGTAAACGTAATCAGTTTAACGAGAAAAACACTCCAGAATAGTGAAATAAGCTTAACATACCTTTAATAACCTTTACATAACTTAGAAATAAGTTTTGAAGGGTTTAGTGTGTCAAAAAAACAAGTTTATTCTATCACAGGGACTATTTGCGACAAACTGCAAAAGTCTGTCGATTCGTATAGCAACGTACACTCCAAAACAAGATCATAAGCTAAGCATACCCTAAATACCCTTAACATAGCTTAGAAATAAGTTTTGAGGGGTTCGATATGCGAAAATGCGCTTATTTGATCATAGGGACTAAAAACGTCAAAAACAGCATAAGTTTGCATATACGTGCATATCTTGCGTTCTGACCATATCCGGACATCCAAAAATTTTTGTAATCACTAGAATATTGTATTTTAGTGATAGGAATGCAAAAATACCATTCGTCGCGTAATTTGGATCGTTTTCGCGTCCGTTCGAGTTTCGTCATAGTTAACCGAAAAACGCAACCATACGACCAAACAAACCGACATCCGTGATATTTCCAAGCATATTTCAAGTCCCCTATGCTTTGACATCCTTGTAGAGCCTTGAAATTGGGTTAACGGGGGTTATACGCGTCAAAAACCATCAAAACATGCTGCAGGGACTGAAACTGTCAAAAATGAAACTTTTGGCAAAACAGCTCCCCTCACGCCACGTGAGGGAGACCTGGGGTGCTGGTGCGACACGCGACAGAGCCTGTTTTTCAGAACTTTCTATTTCAGCAGCAACCCTTGTATTTTCAGCTAGTTTTTCAAACTTGTGGGCATTTTGTGTGATGAACAAGGATAGGACCTGATCTTAAGACACTTGTTTTGATCTTGTACTTCCTTGGTGAACACATAATCCACTTGGCATCATCTTATGGCTTCAATTCAAGTATAAATACCCCCTCAAATCTGTCCATTTCCTTGCTCATCCTCATTCTTCTTCTCTAAACACTCAAAGTGGAGTTGCTACCTTCTTAGGAGGCCTCCCATCTGAGTTTTCTAGTTGATCTTTCAGCCTTAGAGCACTTGTAAGTGTTCTTTCATGGCTAGTTATTTTATTTTAGCAATTATAAGCTGAAAGTTAAACAGTTTGACTACCGTTTGACTTTCGGTTTTGACCATGAATTGGTCAAGTCAAAGTTCAATTGAACTTTGCAACGTGAGCATAATCACGATGGTTATAATCCCTTGCGATTATACCTACTGATTACTATGTTGACTAGTCGAAGTTACGAGTCAAAGTTTCGGTCAAAATGCACGATTATGTGCATTTTGTGACGAAACTATTTTCGGGTATCAAAACACTTTGTTTTGATATCAAATCAGTTTTCTAACTTAGTTAAACATGTTTTAACATGTTTAACTCGTCACTTTTAGTTTAGTGCTTGCTTAGGTCGTATGTCTAGCGGTCTCGACAACAGCTTAGATTTTCGAACCCGACCCGTGTGGTCGATCATTAGGATCCGACCAAACATATTTTGTGACCATAGCTGTATAGGGAATAACCTCCCGAGGTTATACCTTATGGTCACTTCGTTTAATTAGTTGTATGATAGGTAGTTTATATGCCTTAGGAAAATGACCAAAATGCCCTTTTTGTGCATAAATTCAATTTAAGCATATGTAACCCAAATTTTGACACTTAAACTGATTATGCAACATTATAAAACATGTTTAGGCATATAAGACTTATCATAGGGCTAGTTACCATCCGAATGCGCATTTGCGCAAATGCTGCTTTAAACTAGCGTAAACTACCTTAACGGGTCATAAGCACTTAGGATAGGTTCCAAATCCGAATGTAGGCTTTGTTAAACCATATCACATGAGTTCCAATACTTGGTTTACGAAATCTCTTTCTACCCGATCTCCCAATTTAGGTGTCGATTTATTAACATGGTGATCCAATACTAGGTGCCACTTGATTCCTTGATTGCCCGAGCTTGTTAGTTCACTTAAATCGAGGATACCTTGCAATCTCAAGTGAGTACATAGTTCCCCTATTTTACTGATTTCATTTGTTTTGGGGTGATTCATATGTGCTAAACGATTTTCGATGTTTTAAAAAACAAATGCTATGGTTTATATTAAACACAATGATTTCAATAATGTGGACGAACATGTTGGTACGTTACTGCATAACACGAATGACATTCATTAGCTTAGGCCAAGCTGACCAATGGTATGTTATGGTACCACAGGATCTGACAAGTCCCCTTATCGGACTATCGCCATGGTTATGTATGGGGGTAATGACAGAACCTGATGAATGTTAACAAACCCTTTGGTGGTTTGTTAATACGATTTGAACGATTGGTACAAGTCAGAACAGAGGTTTGAATGTATTCAACGAGACGGCCAAAAGTTAGTTTTCACAATTAAAACATGAACGATTTGAATGATTGAACGATGGTTTATAACACGAACGATTTGAACGATTGGTTTTGATAACACGAACGATTGAGAACAAGTACAATTGGACGATTGGTTTTTGGTATGTGATTAGATAACAGAACGGGTGTAATGTAATAAAAGCATGGTAGATACGCCGCTGGTACTTCTTATATATAAGTGCTTCTATCAGGTACATTCCGTGGCGTTATTTAGTTCACTCGAATGATTGATTTTAAACGATGACATGCAACGATGTTTACTAAATGATATAAACCATACTAGTTTTATTACAAGAACGATTTACAATTTGGTTTACAAAGGCAAATGTTTTGGGTCAAGATTCATGGCAACAAGGTTTTATAAACTATAACCAACTTGTTTTAAGTTGGTTAATCATATTGCAATACAAAACATTTTTCAAAACAAGGTTTTCAATTGTCGACTCTAGTAGTCGTACGAGGTATTGCAACATGTATACAAGCCATGAATTTGACACACTCACAAAACCTATGTGCTCGCCGGCATTTTATGCTGACTTTATTTTTCACATATGTGTCAGGTGTTGTTGTTTGATGATGTTGATGATGACTAGGATGCATGCTCACTTAGGATCGGACGAGGCGTTAGTGATTTAATAACAATGATAGACAATATGTTTGTGTTTTACTTCTAATATCAAGACAATGTAACCCACTTAATCCAATAAAACGAAACTTTAATCCATGTGTTGTGAAACAATGATTCTGTTATGACACTCCCTGACGTTTCCGTCGTAGTTTTGTTGTTTTAACGCGGTCGGGGTGTGACAGAAGAGTTGGTATCAGAGCTCATGGTTATTGGGAATTAGTTTATTAGTAATGCTTTGACCTAGACTATAACCTTCCTAGGACCCTAATGCGAGTTTACTTGCGTTTAGATTCTAAAACAATACCGTCACCCATCTTTAGGTGACAACCACAACAAGAACACAAAATACAAATCCGTTTTGAAAATCAATAATCTATTCTTTGATGATTTGCTTTAAGGCTTTGCCTTCAAAGTTTTCAAAATCTCGTCAAAGTTTGGGTTTTATAATGTGAACACGTGCAATCTGGAAGGGTGGGTGCCTGTACCTCGAGTTTTCTGTCTAAGGCTAGAGTGTTCGTACAAATCCACATAATCGGACCAGTCACTCTTACCTGGGAACTCTTGGGGTGAGTGTCCACTTATAGGCTAAAATATGTCTTTGCGATACATTATATTGGCCCATTTACTTTGATAAGTCACTGTGTGTCGTTTGTTTGTTCAAGGTAACGAAAAAATGATCACCCTCGTTATGTTTCATTGATATTTTCAATACCCATTTGTTTATCCAAATGTCAATGTCACTCGTTTCTCATGTTTCCTTGTTCTTTTTAGAATATGTCTCCTAGACGCGATCAAACACAGGATGCTGCACTCGCAGCCATAGTCGCTCAGCAGATTGCTGTTGTGATTCCGAACCTAATCACTCAACTAAATTGGGCAAATAACAATAATAAAAATAAAAATGCTCAGTGCAGTTTCAAAATGTTCAATTCGGCTAAACCACTGAAATTTTCTGGGTCTCAAGGAGCAACTGCGCTCCTACAATGGTTTGAGAGTCTGGAAAGCACATTTAGACATGTTCAATGTCCGAATGAGCGAAAGGTCGAGTTTGCATCAAGTGTTTTCGAGAAACGTGCTTTAACATGGTGGAACGGGGTGATGAGAGATAGGGTTGCTGATGTGGCTATGGCACAAACTTGGGAAGAGCTTCGGGCACTCATGATGAGAGAGTTATGCCCCCGACACGAAATTAGGGCATTGGAAAGGGAATTCGATGATTTGAAACAAGATGGGGGAGAACACCGTGCGTACACGGATCGTTATGAGGAGCTGAGTTTACTGTGTCCTACTATGGTTACCCCGTTGGATAAAGCGATTGAGAGGTATATCGATGGTTTACCTGACCCCGTGTAAGACATTGTAACTGGTAGCAACCCTACTAGTTACCACTGTACGTCAGGCCATCGAGTTGGCTGCAACCCTGACTGAGTCTCAGGTCAGGAAGGGTAAACTAACCCGCAAGGGTGATAAGAAACAGGCAGCTACTCAAGACAAGTGGAAAGACAAGAAGAAGGGCGAGTCGTCGAAAAGGTCGAGGAAGCGTAAGGCTTCCCAAAACTTTGTTGTTACCACACCACCTAACCCGAACACACAGAACCAACCAGCACAACCTCCTGCAAGGAAGCCTTATGCTGGTACTGCACCTTATTGTAATTGGTGCAATGGTCACCATTCGGCACAGCTAGTTTGTAGACAGTGTACATCTTGTGGTAGACTTGGCCACACGGCAAATATTTGTCGAGCTGTTCCTAACCAAGCTGCACAGAACCCAGTACAGGCTCAGGGAAATGTTGCTAGACCTCCATTCCCACCTGGTTCATGTTTTAACTGCAGGGAAATGGGTCACTTTAGAAACAACTGTCCGAGGCTTGTGAACACGAGCGCCAATGGCAATCCCGCTCGTGGATAAGTGTACAACATAAACGCTAACGAGGCCCGTGCTAATAACGAAGTCGTTAACGGTATGTTCCTTGTTAACCTTCAACCTGCATCTGTTCTTTTTTATTCTGGTGCCGATAGAAGATTTGTATCGTTAGACTTTGAGCCTTTACTTGCGATGCCTAGAACTAAACTAGGAAAGCCCTTATCTGTCGAGATTGCTACTGGTGAACCTCTTGTGCTCAATTCCGTCATTCGTGATTGTCAATTGAACCTTGATAACCATCTTTTTTCTATTGACCTCACACTGATGAACTGCCTGGTTTGCCTCCAGTTCGTCAAGTCGAATTTCATATTGATCTTGTACTCAATGCCAATCCGATTGCTAAAGCACCATACCGTCTTGCACCGTCTGAGATGCAAGAATTGTCTAAACAACTTCAAGAGTTACCTGACAAAGGATTGATCCGTCCGAGTTATTGACCTTGGGGTGCTCCAGTCCTATTTATGAAAAAGAAAGATGGATCTTTCCGTATGTGTATCGATTATCGTGAGCTCAATAAGCTCACCATCAAGAATCAATATCCCCAACCACAAATTGATGATCTTTTTTATCAGCTGCAAGGTGCTACAAGTTTTTCAAAGATCGATTTGCGTTCTGGGTATCATCAGCTTCGTGTATTCGAAGAAGATATTCCCAAAACAACTTTCCGCACGAGATATGGTCACTACGAGTTCACTGTTATGCCTTTTGGTTTGACGAATGCTCCAGCTGTCTTCATGGACTTAATGAATAGGGTTTATAAACCTTATTTAGTAAAGTTCATCATTGTGTTCATTGACGATATTCTTATTTATTCTAAGTCTCGAGCCGATCACGAACAACACCTTCATCTGACAATGGAACTCCTAAAGAAGGAACAACTCTTTGCCAAATTCTCCAAGTGTGAATTTTGGCTTAAGGAAGTTCAGTTTTTTTTGGGTCATATTGTCAACAAGCAGGGTATTCATGTGGATCCTTCCAAAATCGCTGCTATTAAGGATTGGAACACATCTACTACACCTATAGAAGTTCGCTCTTTTCTTGGTCTTTCTGGATACTACCGTCGATTTATTGCTAACTTCTCGAAAATTGCGGTTCCTCTCACTGCTTTGACTCAAAAGAATAAGCCTTTTGAGTAGGGACCTAAACAAGAGGAAGCTTTCCAAACACTAAAAGAAAAACTCTGTGATGCTCCTGTCTTATCTTTACCTGATGGAAATGATGATTTCGTTGTCTATTGTGACGCATCAAATCTAGGCCTTGGTTGTGTTTTCATGCAACGAGGTAAAGTTATAGCTTATGCGTCAAGACAGTTGAAATACACGAGAAGAACTACACAACTCATGATCTTGAGTTGGGCGCTGTGGTTTTTGCTTTTAAAATCTGGAGACACTATCTCTATGGTACGAAATGTGTGGTTTTCACAGACCACAAAAGTCTCCAACACATTTTCAATCAGAAGGAGTTAAACATGAGACAACGACGCTGGGTTGAACTCTTGAATGATTACGACTGCAAGATTCGCTACCATCCTAGTAAGGCTAATGTCGTAGCCGATGCACTAAGTCGAAAGGAACGAGTCAAGTTACACTGTGTTCGAATTCAAATTGATATTCAAACCCGTATCTCTCAAGCTCAACATACTTGTGTTACACAAGACTTGATGGGTAAGGAATTACCACATCAACTTGAGCTTAAACTCGAAACGAAGGACAATGGGTTACTCAATTTTAAGGATCGTTTGTTGATTCCGAAACAAGACAATCTTCGCACTTTAGTGATGGATGAATCTCATAAGTCTCTTTATTCAATCCATCCTGGTGCTGATAAAATGTACAAGGATCTTCGTACTCAGTACTGGTGGCCTGGTATGAAGAAGGATGTTGCCTTGTATGTATCTAGATGCCTAACTTGTCTCGAAGTCAAGGCCGAACATCAACGTCCATATGGTTTGCTTGTACAACCAGAGATACCGGTATGGAAGTGGGAGAACATTGCAATGGATCTCATCACTAAGTTATCGCGCACTTCTAGAGGTCATGATGCTATCTGGGTAGTCATTGATCGTCTTACAAAATCAACACACTTTTTACCGATTCACGAGGATCTATCTGCTGATAAACTTGCCAAGATCTATGTTGATGAGATTGTGTCTCGACATGGTGTTCCTTTGGATATCATATCTTATCGTGATGCTCGATTCTCATCTCACTTTTGGAAGACCATGCAGTCTGCTATGGGAACCCAACTAAATCTGAGCACTGCTTATCATCCCCAAACGGATGGACAATCTGAGAGGACGATACAAACATTGGAGGATATGCTTAGAGCATGTGTGATAGACTTTGGTGGTAATTGGGATTCACATCTACCATTGATCGAGTTCCCATACAACAAAAGTTATCACGCTAGCATCAATATGGCACCGTTCGAAGCTTTATATGGTTGAAAATGTCGATCATCTGTCTGTTGTAATGAGATCGGTGAAGCTCAGCTTACTGGACCTGAACTCATTCTGGAAACAACGAACAAAGTGAAGAAAATTCATGATAATCTTTTGACAACTAGAAGTCGTCAAAAGAGTTATGCGGATATGCGACACAAGCCCTTGGAATTTCAGGTCGGAGACCATGTTCTACTCAAGGTCCCCTTGGAAGGGAGTGGTGAGATTTGGAAAGAAAGGAAAACTTGCACCACGATACATTGGACCATTTAAGATTGTTGAAAGAATCAGTTCTTTGCATTTTTCTTTGAAAATATGTTCAATTTTTGTGAACTCGAGATTTCTTATTCTAAATTGCTCATCTTTTTTAGTACAAGCTCTGCACGGTTCCATGCATTTCTTGCACTGATCAATCATTTTCAAGTTTTTAGAATCAGAATTTACCTCAGTGATTGGCACTTTTGTGTTTTCAGCAACCTCTGTCTGCTCAGCAACATTCTGCTTTTCTTCAACACCAACTTCATCACCAGCATTATTAGCTACCTCATTCTCATTCTTTTCTTCTTTTTCTTCTTTCTTCACCTCTTCTTCAATCCGCTGTTCTTCAGTAACAGCTTTCTCAACCTCTTCATTCACAACAACTTCTTCACTTTTAATTTCTTTCACAGCTTCAGCTTCAACAGTTTCTGTTTTAACCTCTTCAGCATCTTTCTTCAGATTGTTCACCATTTCTTCAACATTCTTCTTCATCCTCTCCTCATCCCTTTTTCTCAGACATGATAACATAGCATATCTGATCTCTTTTTCAAATCTCTTAACGTATGTGTCATCTTTCAATACATTTATATAGTATTCAGCTCTCAACGGGACTTTGAGAAGAACATCATCGAAAATTATGTCTTTCTTGGGAACAACCGGTTCTCCTTCTCTGTTATAATAGCATTCTCTCTTTTTATCCCATCTTTTGCTACCGACAGCCATCTCATACTCCTCTTGCATGTCATCCATTCTGTTATAGACCACGTTTCTTTCTCTGTAGGTCTTCTCACTCAAGATCTCTTCTCAAGTTTTTTCTTTGATCTCGACTTTTTCTTCATGGACTTCAGTAGTGTCTTTGTCTTTGTTTTTATCTTGAATCTTAGCAACAAAAACAAACTTTCTTTCTTCTGTCATAGCTCTTCCTTGAGCTGTTTTACAAACATTCTCTAAACGATCTTCTTCTGGACAAACTGTGCTCCAGTAAAATCCTTCATCAGGATAGATTACTGCATATGCTCTTGATTTTTCTCTCGGCTTATCTTCGATCAACTTTGGTTCTTCTCTACTTCGATGGTAAATCTCCTTTCGATAATAATCATGGTTGAAAGGACGTTCACTTCCTTCAGCAACTTCAGAGTTTCTGCATTCTCTTTTGAAATGACCCTTTTGCCTACATCTGAAGTAGGTCACTTTGGATTTGTCAAATCCAAGCTTTGTTGAAGCACCTCCAAGCGATTGTTTCCCGGTAATCTCCGTATACCTCTGAGCTCTTCGAATACAACTAGCTAAACACCAACGGATGTCAATGAGCTCCATCTCTTCCGGATCAATCTGGTCGTAGTCTTCTTTGGTCAATTCGGAATTTCCAATTTTTCCAGCTACTAGACCTTCATATGACTCCAGAACAGATGCAAGGAAACTCGTTTGCTGCTTCGCTGCATTTATGCTCATTGCAGGAGAATTCTTCAGTTTAAGAGCAATGTTGCACAGAATTTCTTCAGAATCATCAGAATTTGTCTTTGAAGATGAATGATATCCAGAATGATGAATTGTTGGTGGTTCTTTCATCTTTTCACCACTAAATGCTGTTTTTGGTGAACCAACGGCTTTGTCAGAAAGCACATTGCCTTTGTAGTACAAGCCAACGTTCTGTTTATGTGAAGAATCAGTCATCTTGTTTTGCTTTTGTAGCTCCAGATCATGACTTTCAATCTTTTCAAACAAAGCGTCAAGAGTAATTGTATCATACAAAGCATCATTTTTCAAAATAAAAACAAACGTTTGCCACTGATCAGCTCGTGGTAACGCTTCAATCACTTTGTCTATCAATTCCTCTCTTGTTTTATTTATATCTAATCTTTCCAATTCAATTTTAAGATGACAGAATCTCTCAATCATTTGCCTCACCGACTCTCCTTTTATGTTATCAAACAGATCAAATTCTTTCTTTAATAAAGCGATTTTGTTCTTTTTAATCTGTTTACCCCCTTCAGCTTTAACACGTAAAGCTTCCCAAACAGACTTAGATGATCCATCATGAGTTAGTAAAGCAAAAATATCATTTCTAATTGCTGACTGAATCAATGCTATCATTCTCTGTTCAGCTCCGTATTCAGCTTTATCTTCTCTGGAAAACTTCTTGAATACTAGATCTTCGCCTTTCTCGTCTTTTGGTTTTTCATACCCATACTCCAAGCAAAACCAACTTTCATGAGCATACGCCTTTGCCCAGTTGATGAAACGTTCTTTCCACCAAGTATAATCATCAATGCTTTCTAGAGATGGTGGCTTTGAGTGAGTTCCGTAAAAGTTATCATGCTTGATGTTTTCATTGAGCACCTTAGTAATGGTTTTTGGTGTAACATTTGCTACATCAGACGATTCAGATGTGAACGCATTGAAAAACGTATTGTAGAATTCCTCAGCCATGATGTAAACCTGAACAAGATAATCAAACAAACACAATCAGTATACACAATATCAAATATTCTGAAACAGACTGATACTCGGTTGACTTGAAATAATCTTGACAAGAAATTTCACTTTTCAAGCGAAATAGAAAGTTCAAGCGAAATCACTAGTTGATCAGTTGAAGCGAAATCAGCTGATATAACTTCAAGTGAAATCCCAAGCGAAATCTTAAGCTAAATCTCAAGCGAAATCTCAAGATAATGTTTTGAAGCGAAATCTCAAGATGATGTTTTGAAGCGAAATCTCAAGATGATGTTTTGAAGCGAAATCAAACCATATATTCAAGCGAAATTTGCTGAGTTTTTCAAGCGAAATCTCTTGAATATCCACTTTCAAGCGAAACCAGTAGTTGTTCTTTCAAGCGAAATCTAGTTTCTGTCCAGTTTTTGTCATTTTTACATTGAATTATGCAATGAAACTTTCCAGGGTTTGTCAATATGTAATTTTATACAATCCGTGAAACTTTAATCCAATTTTGACCGTTAAAACTTGTACATATTGAAAAAGAAGGTGTAGAATTCAGAAAATAGATGATATCAAGCTAAACTCTTCTTCCTGAGCTCTGATACCACTTGTAGGACCGTTTTATGACCTGACTGAGTCGTTCAGAAGAGCTTTAAATCCGATTCAAAGGCAGAATCAGTGAAATGGACATGGAAACAACTTGATACTCTTTAATCTGTCACTAATATTGATAATAACACTGTTTACAACATGAACAGACTTTGGCAGCACTTCGTTACAAATTTCAGAAGTCGTACCAAATGAAATGACAAGTGCACTATTTATAGAAGTGAGATTTCGCTTGAAGGTGACTGAAACAAGTTCAAGCGAAATCTGTTGCTTGGATTTCGCTTGAATGCAACCAGAACTAGTTCAAGCGAAATCTGTTTGTGAGAATTTCGCTTGAACTTGTCACAAGTTCATTTCAAGCGAAATCATCACTTAAACCTCATTTCTCAGTTTCTCGAACCTCGTGCACTGATAATCCTATCCTATCCTATTACATGATACAAGACGAAGTCAATAAACGTACTGCACTAACAGAAAGGTTGCTTATCGACTTTGTAACAACCCTCAATAAAACCGACACCCTCATAATTTTCCGACACCCTAATATATTCTAAAATGTCTCAATATGTCTTTAATTACACCCCGTATGTGAAAACCGAGCCCGAAATACGTTATAACATTTAAAAATAAATTAAAAATCTGAAACTTAAGTTGAGGCGGGCCGCGTAGGACCCACCCCAACCTTACGCGGGCGGTATCAAGGATCAAAAACTGATTTCGTTGATTTCTTTAGTTTAGGCGGGCCGCGTAAGATCCCCCTTAAGCTTACGCGGGCCGCGTGAGATCAAAATAGTGGCGTAGCCCGGTGATGACACGTGTCATCATCGTGTCAAGTCTAGTTGGTGATCCGGACGAGCTACGCGTTGACCAAGGTTTGACGCGGGCCGCGTAGGCTCTTGCATACTCTTACGCGGGCCGCGTGAGAGTCAAGATCAGCAACTATATAAAGGAGCCATCGGGTTCAACCAGAAATCGTTCATTTTTCATTTCTCAATCTCAAATTCTGAATATAGGCTTTATAAAGCTGGTATTATACCCCCTAACTAGCGAGGTTCTGCTCCGTTGTAAGTATTATAACCCCAGTTTCGTAATAGATACGCTGCCCGATTGATTTAGGGTTCCGTAACAACTGTCGTGGTTCTGCCCGACGTAGTTGTTGGAATACCGTCTCGGGGAAGGTATCATTAATATTTTCAAAGGGTTATTATACTAACCAATGTACATTTATGTAAATTATAGATTAATCCCAGGAAACCCTTACGCGAAGTCTAAGATAGCAATGTGAGTTTATCCAATTTTTGTTAAACTTTTTGTAATATTTTACAAAACCTTAAATGTTTTACAATGTGATTAAGCGATGATTGAGTCTTTGTAGTTCTTCAATTACTGCCGGTATGTTGGGGTTTTGTATACAAAATTTACTACACTGTGAGTAGTAAGTCGGGACGACAATACGTTACCATTGGACAACGAGTTAGCCAATGTGTAATATGACCCACCAGTCAGGATTGACAGTACTGAATGAGTAATTGTGTAGAAATAAACAATGTGATCGCTCTCAATACTGTTTTAATTGATAAAATATTTCTTGATTAAACTGGGATTCACTCACCAGTATTTCCCACTGACAAATGTTTTTAAAACGCGTTTCAGGTAACACAATGTGACAGCCAATTAGTAAAAAGCTAGCTGGAGAGCAATGAAGGCTTGGGAAAAATGTGGCTATAAAGTTACCTAAAAGACGATGTTTTAAATTCAAATAAAATAGGGTTTATCCCTATAAACATGTTGTAATAAGAAACTTGGGTTTTACCCATGTGATTATTAATATCAAACAAGGTGGTTTTACTCTGATAAACATTTCCTAACTACGGTCCTGATGTAATTTCCGCTGCCAAATTAATTAACTGATGCCACCAAAATTTTGAGTTCGCGTCCGCCCGTTCCCGGGACAGATAAGGGATCGGGGGTTGCGACAGAAGGTGGTATCAAAGCCTAGCCACTGGTCTAAGCCAAAGAAGTGTTCTGCTGACACTTAAATTCTAAATTTTGTGTTAGGAAATAATTTATGTGATTATGTGTTTTGTGTTATTTGACTATTTGTTAGTTTACAGTATGAGTGACCAAGGACCCTCAGACATGTGTCGTCAGTTGTCTGATTCACCTAGGAGTGAAGGTACCTCTTCACAGCCTGCCCTTTCTGGGTATTCTGCTGATCAGGAAGAAGGGATGTTTGCCTTTAAAGCTCAGTCGGAAGAGCCATTCCCTCACAAAAAGAGAGGATGGTTCAGTAAGGAAGCATTTGCTCGTAGGAAAAGAATGCAAAAGTTGCAACAGCAAAGAGCCTTAGCAGCCGTTAAGCGAAAAACAGATGCCCATTGTTGATGCACGGAATGTCTGTTGACTGCGTCTACAAAAAGTCAGAAGTCAAGATTGGCCAACAGGGGGTCAAAGTGTAAATATTTTGTGAAATAGAGTCTAGTTCGCTTTTATGTCATTGTTTTAGTCTGGTCCGCTTATAGGGTATTAGTGTGGATCGCTTATATGTCAAAGTTCTGGACCGCTCATGTGGCATGTCATACAAGCGGACCAGAAACATTATATATAGGTGAGCGGTTTATTAGTTTATAGGTGTAGGTGTGTGCTTGGAGCCAAACTCTGTCAAAATTTTAGTAGAAAAGCAATAAAAGCAAAGGAAATTAATAGGACAAGCTGTTGTAATCTTGCATATTCTGATTCCGCCTTTATATGTGAGAATGAGCTACTCGGTCTGACGTTTAGAGTCAAAGAACGGTCCAACAAGTGGTATCAGAGCTTCAGGACGATAAGTTCATACTACATCAGCTGATTCGACACTTTTCTCATCTTTCTACTCATATTTCTCTTTTATTTTTCGATTTAAACAAGTTTTGTCGGACAAAATGGTTTGAAGTTCAAATATATTGAGCGAAACTTGTTGTTAAACAATCAGTAACAATATCAGACCTTAAAACATAGTAAAAATCAATCAATTTCATCTAAAACGTGATCGGTTTGCGGACAGAATTTTCAAACTTAGATCTGGAACAAATTAGTGGTCGGAATTGAACGAAAATCATATCATTGTGATCGGAATTAAGAGTAGTATAACCCTTGAAAGTATCAGATTGTAATTCGGACTAAAAATTGGTTAAAATCTGTGGTCCGCTTTTTCGGTCATCGCAAGTTTCTGGTCCGCTGTTACGAACGATCTGGTCCGCTCGAACGATCATTCTCTGGATCGCTCATACGAATTCTGCTGGTTCGCTCGAACGAATATTAGCTGATTCGCTCGAACGGACAACATCTGATTCGCTCATACGGACAAAGTTTGGTCCGCTCAAACAGACTTTCTGGTCCGCTCGAACAGACACTTTCTGTTTTGCTCATTAGTACACTGTTTAGTTCGCTTATCTGTCACGTGCACAGATTGGTTCGATTTTGTGGTTTTATTTTTCAAAAATCTCGAAAATTTTTCTAAGTGTTGATTGATTTTGCAGGTACGATCAAAATGGATGATATTTTCATGAATCCCTTCAGCGACATGTACGCATTCGCTGGAGATTCCGGAAACAATGATACTTCTTCAAGCGATGCAAACAAAAGTCCACCAAAAGAAAGAAAGAAGGAAGCTTGGGAGTCCGAAAGCGCATTTGGAACATTTAACAAACCTCCTAAGCTGATGGCTATAGAAGATTACAGCAGGTGGGCAACAAAATTCGAAGATTGGTTGATGGCATTTGCTTTTCCTTGCTGGAAGAGTATGAAGAATGGTTATGCCCAAGGAAAGAAGAATGGTGAAGCATTAAGATCAGCTGAAGAGATTGAAAGTTTTGTGGCCGAGCAAAAATGTGTGGCATTATTGTTTCAATCGGTGCGTGAAGACATCATTTCGCTGATAGATTACTCCAATTCTAAAGACTTATGGGAAAAACTCGAAAAGAAGTGTCTTGGAAGCAAAGAGATTGTAAAAAATAAAAAGAAACTTCTTAGGAAAGAGTTTGATATGTTTGGTTGTCTTAAAAATGAGCCAGTGTGTAAAATGATTGAAAGGTTTGGTCATCTGAAGCTGGAATTAGCAAGACATGATATCAGATATTTTGATGATGAGCAAGTAGACAAGTTGTTCGATTCGTTGCCAGACGAGATGGAGTGGAGATATTATGCTCTCATGCTTAAAAACACTATTCCTTCTGAATTGTTGAAACCAGATTTGGTGATTGAGAAACTTGAAAGTCATGAACTGGAATTGAAGAAGACGTACAAAGTTAATCATTCATCTTATCAACAGAATCTGGATCTATACTATCCAAAAAGCATGATGCCAAAAGCAACTTCTCCAAAAACAGCTTTTTCTGTTGAAAATGTGTCGACAGCCGGCAAAGAAAGTCAAAGTGATCAAAGCAGTGGAAGTCACAGTGGTTTTCACAGTGGATCTTCATCTTCTGGAAATGCTGATGCAAAGAATCGTTTTCAATGCAACATCGCAATAGACTTGAAGAATGCTCAGAACTTTGATGAGGAATCGGCCAAGCAGCAGATGATCTTTCTAGCATCAGTGTTGGAATCGTATGAAGGATTGGTAGCTGGGAAGATTGGCAATACAAATCTGACGAAAGAAGATTACGATCAGATTGATCCGGAGGAAATGGAACTGATCGATATTCGTTGGGCTATGGCAAGTGCTGTTCGTCGTGCACAAAGATTCATGGAAATTACTGGCAGAAAAACAATTGGTGGTGCTTCTACTAAGCTGGGGTTCGATAAATCCAAAGTGACATGCTTCAAGTGTAAGCAGAAGGGTCACTTCAAACGAGAATGCCGAAACGCTTATGCTGATGAGTCGGAGAACCCTTTCAGAGATGATTACTACAAGAAGGCGATTTATCACCAGAATAAATCCGAGCCGCCTAGATTGAAGCAGGTTGAAGACAACAGAGACAAATCAAGGGCTCTTGCTGTGATTTATGATGATGAGGGGTATGATTGGAGTAAGGAAGTTCTACCGGAAGAAGATGCGGTGGGTTACGCATTCATGGCAAGCAATGATGAACCCATTAAGTGGAAAGATGATCGTACTGAAGAACAGAAGTATCAATACCGGAAGATGATTGCTGAAACCAAGATTATCAGACTTTCTGGTATCTTTCTGGAAGCTAGAAGAGCAAACAGATGGGATCCAGATAGAGAGTGCTATCTTGATAGGTATGGCAACATTGCGATTGATGACAAAACGCTAGATATCGAAGCCATCATCAAGGAGTACAAAGAAGATGATGAGTATTGGCAACACAAATGGTGGGGAACTCCAACTTCGAAAATGATTGAAGAAGAAAAAGAGAAAGAGAGAAAGGAGAAAGAGGAGAAAGAGAAGAAAGAAAAGCAGGTTGATACAGGCATAATTGATACTACGCAAGAGTTGACAGCTGAGAACCTGGGAGTGATGGCTGACAAAGTGCTAGCTGCAAAAGCACTTAAGGTAGATCCTAATTCTGTTATTGAGTCAAAGGGATCGGTCAGTCAAAGTGTGTCAACAAATGCGTCAGGTAACAAAATTGACGGGAATGCTGACTGCAAAAATTGCACCAAACAATGCAATTTTTGTAGCACTGTCACGTATCTTAACAATGAGAAAATTCAGAATCTGACAACAAAAGTTAGAAAGGTTGAAGATCAGATTCTCGATCGTGACAAAACTGTAAGAGCTTCAACTGAACGGATCAAAGAATTAACGACTCAAATTGAAAATGATAAAACTGAACGTGAGAAAATAAAATCTGAAAATGAAAAGTTAATTCTTGAAAACCGTCAGATTTCTGAAAAGTTTGAGAAATTGAAAAACATTGTCAAAGATAGTGATGATCGTAATGGCAAAACATTTAAAGAAAATGAACATCTAAGAGTTGTTTTGAGGTTAAAAGAAGAATCGATTAATGAACAACTGGATCAAATTGCTAAACTGAAACTTAAAGTTCAAGAAGCTGAAATTGAGAATGAACGAATCCAGTTGAAGCTTAACAGCTATAAATCAGCAAGCTTTGTTTTGCAGCATATTGTTCCTAAACCTATAGGGAAAAACAAAGATGGCGAGGATGTGTTTTCTGATGGAACGGGTGTAGGTTTTCACAAAGTTCCACCGCCAATTTTAGACAACTACACGAAAAAGCAGTCTAGTTTGGTGGAAATTGAGGAAGAAAGTGAAGTTAAACTTCCTGAAAACATTGATGTCACGTTCACATTTTCCAATGACGAGGGTGTCCAAAGTGATGTGGTGAAAAGTGTGGTAGACAAAGTGCTTAAACCGGATTGTGACACTTCTGAGGAGGATGGGTGTTTCTTGGATAAATACATTCCGAAACAAAAGTCCAAAAACAACTTAAGTGATGAACCGGGTCTTGTGATGTACAAGATGGCTGGATCTGATAAGTTGTATTCGGATTCTGAGTTTCCCATTGAGAATGTTAATGTGAAAAAGTTGACAAATGTTTTCAAGTTAGTTGAAGTTGAGTTATCAGAAGTGAACAGTTTGTGTCAAACCAAAAGGCAAATGAATTTTGAGAAAGATAAAGCTTATTACAAAAAGCCTGTTGTTCCACCACGTTTTTATAATAACAATCGAAACAATTGGTCGGGTGGTTATCGAGGTGGTAAGAGTTATCAGAAAAGGAGTTTTCAAAACAGAAGGTTTGCTGAAAAGAAGGTGTTTGTAAATGGTTCAAGTTCACTTTCTGATGAGGAAAATGAAATTTTTTCAAAATCAAATAAAGAGTTTTTTGAGAAGAGAGCTTCGCAGGCTCAGTCTGAAGGCACGAGTCGAGTAGCTGATACTCGTACTTGTTTTAGATGTGAACAAGTTGGTCATATTGCACGAAAGTGTACATATGTGAAGCCTAGGACTGAAGCTGTGAAGGTTCAACAAAAGAAGGTTAATGTGAAGGGTAAAGCACCAATGTATGTTGAGAAGAAAGTGATAGAGAAGCAAAACGTTAAAAATGACAACATCAAAGTGAAAAATGAATCCGTAAAGAAAGTGGTAACTAAAAATGACAAGTTTTATAAACGGGTTGCATTAACTGAACAAATTTGGAAACCAAAAACAGAAATGAAAATTTCAACTTCTGAAGTGAAAAAGGCTGAAGAATCAATTTCGGTTGATTATGATGCAAATTTTCCACCTTTGAAGGCTGAAAATTTCAAAATTCAAATTGCAAGAGTCAAGGTTACACCTAAGGCTGATGAGGCCTGGGTGGACACCATGTTCGAATAAGCAGTTTGAATGGCCGGAGCTTCCTGGTTCGCGAAGCATGAATCGGCATCTTTATTGAAATGTTTTAAGATCAACTTGTGGTATGTGCAGGATCTTCCAAGAGCCATTTCAAGATGGATCATGGATAGTGGCGCATCTCGACATATGACAGGAAAAACTGCATTACTGTATGATGTGAAGAATATCAATGGTGGTTATGTGGGATTTGCAGGTCATGAAGGTGGTAGAATTGTTGGTGAAGGAACGTTATCCAATGGGATTGTGACGTTTGAGAGAGTTAACTACATCACTGAGCTGGAGAACAATTTGCTTAGTATCTCGCAGATTTGTGACAATCAGTATACTACTCACTTCACTGATAAAGAATGTTTGATTTTGAAACCTGGTTTTGTTATTCTTGAAGATTGGATTATTATGAGGGCACCTAGAGTGAATGATTTATATGTGTTAGATATGTCTGTAGCAACTACAACTACTGGTCAAGCACATTGTTTCGTGTCTAGAGCAACTGAGAAAGAATCAAGATTGTGGCACCGAAAGATGGGGCATATTCACCTAAGGAAGATGAATCACTTGGTGCACAATGATTTGGTATTAGGAGTTAATATCAAAGGTTTTCATCTGGAAGGGGAGTGCATTAGCTGCATCAAAGGCAAGCTGAAGAAAAAGTCACACCCTACAAAGTAAGTTAATTCAGTTTCGAGACCTCTGGAGAGACTTCACATGGATTTGTTTGGTCCGGTGAATGTCAAAAGTATTACAGGAGATACCTATTGTTTGGTCGTTACTGATGATTATTCCAGATTTTCATGGGTTTCTTTCTTAAAGACGAAAGATGAAACATTTGACAGTTTGATGGGGCTGTTCAGGAAGATTGAGAATTTGTACCAAAGGCGTATCAAGAGAATTAGAAGTGATAATGGTACTGAATTCAAGAACAGCAAGATGGAAGAATTTTGTGATGAAAAAGGTATTTTGCATGAGTTTAGTGCTCCGTACACTCTGCAGCAGAATGGAGTCGCCGAACGCAAAAACCGGACACTAATCGAGACGGCTAGAACTATGCTCGCAGATTCAAAGTTACCGATAAATTTCTGGGCTGAAGCTGTTTCCGCCGCATGCTATACGCTCAACAGGGTTCTAACTGTCAAGAAGTTCAACAAAACATGCTTTGAGCTAATCAATAACCGCAAACCGAATTTGAAGTATCTAGAACCGTTCGGGTCACCTTGTACGGTTATAGAACCTTTTGGGAAGTTTGGTCCGAAGTGCATTGAGGGAATATTTGTTGGTTATTCAAATCCATTGCGACGTGTCTTCGTTCCAAGTGAGAAGCGGATTATTGAAGCTGCAAATGTTGAATGTCAAGGTTATACTATGCCGCCGCAGAATCCTGGTGATTCATGGCGTTATCATTATGACAAACTTTGGGATTCGTTTGACATGAGAGAAGAATCAGAGGATGATGAAGATTTCTTTGATGAGTTGGATATTTTGCGTGAATATGAGTCGCAGTTAAGGTTCCCAGCTGAGTATTCAAGAAGACCACGGGAAACTTCAAATGACGATGAAGCAGGTCCGAGTAATGCTGGTGAATATGATGATGTCCAACAAAATGAAGTTGCTCAGGATAATCAGTCGGCTCAGAATGATAATCTAGAACCTGATAACATGCCAGTATTTGATCATGGTGATTCAGATTCAGATTCTGAGGGGGAGCAAATTCAGATTTCAAGTCAAACAAACCAAGTTGGTGAACAAGATGCAGAGCAGAATGTTACTTATCTGGAGGGAAATGTAGATGTTCCAAGTGAAGTGATGCTGCGAACTTTTTCATATCATCCAGAGGAGTTGATCATAGGAGAATTGCAAGCAGGCGTTCGCACTCGAAATCAGATTGATAAAGGGCTTACATGTTTTTATACAAAAGTTGCTCCTTTGCAAACTGAATTCTCATTGAGTTGTTTTATCTCGCAGGTTGAGCCAAGAACTTACAAAGAGGCGCTTACTGAAGACTCTTGGGTCATTGCAATGCAAGAAGAACTTAGTCAATTCGAGAAATTAGGAGTGTGGAAGTTAGTTGATTTGCCGGATGGTCATAGAAAAATTAACACCAAGTGGGTGTTCAAGTGTAAGAGGGACGATAGAGGAGTTGTTGTAAGGAACAAAGCTCGACTCGTTGTTCAGGGTTTTAGTCAACAGGAGGGGATTGATTTTACCGAAGTCTATGCTCCTGTAGCACGACTAGAGGCTATCAGAATTTTCCTAGCATTTGCGTCTTGGAAGAACTTCAAAGTTTATCAGTTGGATGTTAAATCGGCGTTTCTTTATGGGAAGGTTAAAGAGGAGGTTTATGTCGGTCAGCCGCCGGGCTTTACCGATCCAATCCACAAAAACAAGGTCTACTTATTGGACAAAGCACTGTATGGTTTACACCAGGCCCCGAGAGCCTGGTACGAGACTTTGTCTCAACACCTACTCGCTAACCAGTTCATACTTGGAAAAGTGGATGCCACTCTCTTCACTAAAGTCATTGATGGTCATCTTCTAATAGTACAGATTTATGTGGACGATATAATCTTTGGGTCGACAAATGAAAATCTATGCAAAGATTTTGAATCAGTGATGAAGCAGAAGTTTGAAATGTCATCAATGGGGGAGATGAAATTCTTTCTGGGATTACAAGTTGAACAACTTCCTGAGGGAATTTTCATTCATCAGTCAAAGTACGTTCATGATATTCTAGAGAAATTTGGGATGTCAAGTTCTACTCCAGCTGCTACCCCACTTGCAACAAATCATGGGATTCACCCAGATCTCACCGGAGACAGGGCTGATGAAACTTTTTATAGATCCATGATAGGTTCTTTAATGTACCTAACTGCTTCACGTCCTGATATAATGTACCCAACGTGCCTCGCAGCAAGATTTCAGTCTAACCCAAGAGCATCACATATGATCATTGTGAAGAGGATATTGCGCTACCTGAAAGGAACTCCTTCATTGGGGTTGTGGTATCCTAGGAAAGGTGATTTTACGCTCGAAGGGTATTCCGATTCGGATTTCGGATGCTGCAAAGTCAACTCAAAATCAACAACTGCAGGATGCCAGTTCTTTGGTCCTAGATTGGTTACCTGGCAGTGTAAGAAACAAACGTCTGTGGCGTTATCTACATGTGAAGCGGAGTATGTTTCTGCTAGCAGTTGCTGCTCTCAGATCTTGTGGATACAGCAACAGATGCGCGACTATGGTTTGCAGTTTCTTAACACACCTCTTTTTGTTGATAATGAGGCCGCTATAAATATAACAAAGAATCCAGTACATCACGCTAAAACTAAACACATAGAAATTCGTCATCACTTTATTCGTGATTGCTTTGAGAAAAAGTTGATACGAATTGAGAAAATCCACACAGACGAACAGAAAGCTGATTTACATACCAAAGCTTTTGATAAAAATCGGTTTAAATATTTGTTAAAACTGAATGGTATGAAACTTCTGTCGGTGACGGATGGCATAATTGGCGTTGATGAGAGTACTGTTGCGGATGGAGACGAGAAACAATCTGCAATGGTTTGTCGAATTTTTACTTGTTTTGGTATTTAGGGGGAGTAGATGTTTGTACATAGTTATTTTCAGAAAATACAAAAACAGTAAAAAATGCAAAAATACAAAAACATGATAAAATCTGAAAAAGAGCTTGTGTATATAGGGAAAATGATAGTACATCAGCTAGACGATTACAGTATGCTAAAGATTTGAAAAGTATAAAAGAGTTAAACAATCTTACTGATGATGTGTCGATAGGTTTTTACACATTTAGTAGATTTATTCGGGATATAAACCTAAAATTCAAACTTGTGAATTCGTGGGGAACACTACTTGGATATATAGGTAACCCCTGAAATCTCGTTTGAAAGGTCTCTTAATCTGATATACTAGGTTTTTATACTCTATGATGTCTGGGGTATTATTCCGGGACTTCTGCTGAACGGTAGTTCTGACCTAGTCCTTGGCTAATACTTGCTGCAATGCTTGAAACACAGCATTAAACCCTCAGCATGCTGAAACAATAAAATTGATATATGCTGCTGTTGTAAGCAAAAAGATCCTCTAAAGGGGACACACCGAAAAGTCGAAGCTGATATCTCTCTGCGTATACGGAAGTATCGATCTGAGATCCCTCGGCCCTCGCATACCTAAATTATATACAGATATCATTGTAGTATTCTCACCTGTAAGACTGATTATTGGGATTCTGGATACGGGAGTATATTCAAGAGGTGGGACACATGAATGATCTAAGTTCTTAATTCATCTAAATCGTATCCTGAATAAGTTGAAATTTGTGTGAAAATTTAAGATGGATCAGTATATCGACAATCGAGGTGAATTGTTTAAATCTGAGTATGTAAGGTAGCTTAACGGTACTTGTGATTTGTCTGAAAAGCTGATATGATTCCCTGACACGCTCACCAAAAATATGTTTGTAAATAGTTTAATTTGTTTAATTTCTGCAATTTAAGTTTTCTGTATTTCATTTCTTAGTTTAGAACACTTTGATAAAATCCAAAAAGATTTTATTTCTGCTTTATTTTTCGACAAACCAAAGTAGAGAGTTGATTGTTGGATTCTCAGAAGTTTGAAGCAGATGCAGGAGATTCTGGACTGAAGAGTGAGGAGAGCTTACTTTGAAGAAGTTTGATTTGTTTGACATGATAAAAACAAGTTCATTAACTTGATACTTGTTATTTTCAGAAAATGTTTGAAATTGTTGTTTCTAAATCAGTCTGTTTCGTCAAATGATCAACCAAGGTCATTAAATTGGACTTGGTAGATTAATCAAGTAATCAGGGTCATTAACTTGGACCTGAATACTTGAGTGGATTGCTATAGCTGATTGATTTTGTGATTTAATGTTGAAAAGATAGTTTGTAATGTTTGTTGGTTGAGTAACAGGTTTAATCTTCATTATTTCCCAACGGAGGCAAATTGTCAAAGCTTGAACCAGATACCTCAGATTCTATCATATCGAGAGGGGGAGTTTGTGAAAGGGGGAGTCTGGATCAACAGTTATTGGGAAGTTGAAGTTAGAGCAAGGTGATGCTGAAATCTGTGAAGAATGCTTGTGAAGATAGACAGAGTTGAAGAAAAGACTAAGACTGAAGACTACGGATCTGAAGATGCTAAAAGACTACGTCAACATCCAAGGGGGAGTCTGTTGATGCACGGAATGTCTGTTGACTGCGTCTACAAAAAGTCAGAAGTCAAGATTGGCCAACAGGGGGTCAAAGTGTAAATATTATGTGAAATAGAGTCTAGTTCGCTTTTATGTCATTGTTTTAGTCTGGTCCGCTTATAGGGTATTAGTGTGGATCGCTTATATGTCAAAGTTCTGGACCGCTCATGTGGCATGTCATACAAGCGGACCAGAAACATTATATATAGGTGAGCGGTTTATTAGTTCATAGGTGTAGGTGTGTGCTTGGAGCCAAACTCTGTCAAAATTTCAGTAGAAAAGCAATAAAAGCAAAGGAAATTAATAGGACAAGCTGTTGTAATCTTGCATATTCTGATTCCGCCTTTATATGTGAGAATGAGCTACTCGGTCTACGTTTAGAGTCAAAGAACGGTCCAACACCCATACACAAGATATGCTTAATAGAAGCCTAGCCAATTTACATATCCTAGCTACAACTGCTGCTGACCCAAGTCTGGAAGAACTTGTAGCCCCACAACCCTTACCTTTGTTTCCTACTCAACCAATGGAGGTAGAAATGCCTGATTTTAACCCTGAGGAGATACCTAGGATACCAGTCCCTAATCCTCTAGATCCAAATTATGATTCATGGTTTGATGATCTTAGGGATTATGTGCCACGCTATCACTTAAATGAAGAAACCTTGCCAAACTTAGCAGCATATCCAGGTCTGGAACCTCTAGATCCCTATTTTGACAACGATGAATACATTAGGGAGATTTTGGAAAATCCATACCCTCAGGAGAATCCAGTACCTCAGTACCCAGAGCCAATACCAGTACCAATACCTGCACCCCCAATTAGTGCAGAGAATTTGCAAGAACTCTGAAATTTTGGAGAGGAAATCATAGAAAGTAGCGAGAGGATGAGGTATGTAGGAGAGCAACTCGTATGGAAATACGATGAGCGTCAGATGGATTTCGGGGGAAATCCATATCCATGAAGGAGATGGTGAAGTTGATAATAAATAAATATATGTGTAATAATAATAAATCTATCGTAGTATAGACCACACTGTGGTTAACGAGGCATATTCGTATTGTAATTTTTAATTTCTGTTTTAGTGTGTATTTGACGCCTACTATAGCAAAAAGAGTAAAGTCGCAATGCACGACGTTTTTGACCAATATGTGTATTATGTGGATTGTTACTTAAACTATTTAATTATTCTATTAATGATTGGTAAATGTTTAAAATTCAGATGGCCGACGAAGGAAATCAAGGAAATCTGAATAATGATAACCAGAGTAACATTAACGTGGTTAATGAGAATCCGAGCATCAATAACAATGGAAACCAAATGGATAATAGTGCCATTCAACATATAGTGGCACAAGGAATCATAGATGCAATGCCATTTATTATTCAAACAATTCAAGAAGCGAATAATAAAAGTAAGCATAGCAGTAAGCGACCCATCGAACCCGAAAACAGTGTAAACAATGGACCTGTACTTCAAATTCCCATTCCCAAAAGGAGAAGAACCGTGTCTTACGGTTGTTCTTATAAGGAATTCTGGTCTTGTAAACCAATGGAATTCTCGGGCAACGAAGGGGCCATTGCAACCCTACGCTGGATAGAGAAGACTGAGGCAGTCTTAAGAATAAGCAAGTGTGCTGAAGAAGATAAGATATTGTTTGCTTCTAATCTGTTTAAGAATTTAGTGCTAGAATGGTGGAACACTATCCTCCAATCAAGGGGAAGTGATAGAACTTACAACATGGAATGGGAAGAATTTAAGGACAAGGTAGAAAGGAAATTTTGCCCACCCAATGAGAAGGAACAGATAGCAAACAAATTCCTAAACCTTAGAATGACTGGTGTGGATAGTAAGGGATACACTAAATTATTCTTCGAATATGCTAGAATAGTGCCAACTCTTGCTTCACCTGAACCAGTGTTAATCTCCCGTTACATCTGGGGATTAATTGGGGAGATACGACATGTAGTCAAGGCAGCTAGACCTCAAACCATAGAAGAAGCTGTAGAACTAGCAAATACCTTGACAGATGAATTAGTCCGTACCCGAGAAGAGGATCAAAGGAGGAACCTAACCCAGAAGCTCACACAAGAATTTCGTTCTGGAAATTTTAATCGTGGGAAAAACATAGGTTCTACCTCTACACCTTACTGTAGAAATTGCAAAAGAAAGCATTCAGGAAGATGCTCCATATACTGTAACTTTTGCAAAATATCGGGACACAAGGAAGAAAATTGCAGGAAGAAAGCTAATAACAGGATATGTTACAACTGCGGAGAACAAGGTCATATTAAGCCTAATTGCCCATAATTAGCTCCAGCTACAGACAACAAGAATACTCAAATTGCTAGAGCATTTGTTCTAACTGCAGATGAAGCCAAGATGATTCCAGATGTCATAGTTGGTACGTTTTTAGTTAATGATGTCTTTGCTAAAGTATTATTTGACTCTGGTGCAAACCAAAGTTTTATTAATACATCATTTTGCAAATTTCTAAATCAGTCATTAACTAAACTACCACAAGAATGCTTAGTAGAGACAACTAATGGAGAAACTGTTAGGATTTCTGAAATCTTGCAGGGAGCAAGCATAGAAATTTTAAATCAGAGATTTATTGCAAACCTTTATCCCATGAATCTGGCAGGATTCGATGTTGTTTTAGGAATGGATTGGTTAATAGCCAATAAAGCTAGTATTTTATGTGATCAAAAGTCAATCCAAGTAAATTCACCAAAAGGCAAAACGATCACAATTAAAGGAGATAAACCATCTAGATCCACAAAATTTATCTCTGTGATGAAAACTGCAAGTTATATAAGAAAAGGTTCTATAGTGTATTTGATTTCTATAATCACTAACACTAAAGGAAAGGATTTAAAAGATATTCCAGTAGTATCTCAGTTTTCAGATATATTTCCAGAAGAAATGCCAGGGCAACCTCCAGATAGGGAAGTTGAATTCAGAATCCATTTAATACCGGGAACAGCACCGATTGCCAAAGCACCTTACCGTTTGGCACCTGCAGAAATGCAAGAATTAAAGAAACAATTAGACGAATTGTTAGAGAAAGGATTTATACAACCAAGTTCGTCGCCATGGGGAGCGCCGATACTGTTCGTTAAAAAGAAAGACGGGTCGATGCGTATGTGCATTAACTACCGTGAATTGAATAAAGTCACGATTAAGAACCGGTACCCATTACCAAGAATCGATGACCTGTTCGATCAACTACAAGGAGCTCGATTTTTCTCAAAAATCGATTTAAGGTCAGGATATCATCAATTAAAGGTACAGGAAGAGGATATTCCTAAGACCGCATTCAGAACAAGGTATGGCCATTATGAATTTATTGTCATGCCATTTGGTTTAACCAATGCCCCAGCTGCATTTATGGACATGATGAACCGAATATGTAAGCCATATTTGGATATATTCATAATTGTTTTTATAGATGATATTCTCATTTACTCTAAGAATATAGAAGATAATGCAAAGCATTTGCACGCACTTTTAAGTTTATTAAGAAAGGAAAAGTTTTACGCTAAATTTTCAAAATGCGAATTTTGGATAGAACAGGTACAATTTCTTGGACACCTAGTCAATCATGAAGGAATTCATGTGGATCCAACAAAAATCGAGGCGATTACTAAATGGAAAACCCCTGAGTCACCAACCGAGATCAGAAGTTTCTTAGGATTGGCCGGTTATTATAGAAGATTTATTCAAGATTTTTCTAGAATAGCCATTCCTTTAACTAAGCTAACCTGTAAATCTGTTAAGTTTGAATGGGGATTAAAACAAGAAGAAGCATTTAGAATCCTTAAGCAAAGATTAACCCATACACCCATATTTGCGTTACCAGAAGGAACTGAAGACTTTGTAGTCTATTGTGATGCTTCTAAATTAGGTTATGGATGTGTGTTGATGCAACGACAAAAGGTTATAGCTTACGCATCTAGACAACTTAAGAATCATGAAGAGAATTATTCAACCCATGATTTAGAGTTAGGAGCTATAATTTTTGCTCTTAAGATTTGGAGACATTACCTTTATGATAGTAAGTTTACCATATTCACTGATCATAAGAGTTTAAGGTATATTTTCAAGAAAAAGGAGTTGAATATGAGACAAAGACGCTGGATGGAAATGCTTAGTGATTATGATTGTGATATCCAGTATCATGAAGGAAAAACAAATGTAGTGGCAGATGCTTTAAGCCGAAAGTATCATGAAAAGCCAAAAAGGGTACGTTCTCTTAAATTAAATCTACAAGTAGATTTAAATGATCAGATAAGAGAAGCACAAGAATCAGTAATCAAGGATGATACTGAAAAATTAAAAGGTATGCTAAAAGAATTAGAACAAGGAACATATGGAATTTGGAAATTCCATGAAAAGAGAATGTGGATACCTAAATTAGGAAACCTACGTCATTGTATATTAGAAGAAGCCCATAAGTCTAAATATACGATGCATCTAGGAAATGATAAGATGTATCAAGATTTAAGAAATAATTTCTGGTGGATAGGAATGAAAAAGGACATAGCAGCCTATGTTTCTAAATGTTTAACCTGTTCACAAGTTAAAGCTGAACACCAGAAACCTTCAGGTTTATTACAACAATTAGAAATGCCAGTGTGAAAATGGGAATTAATAACAATGGATTTGTTACTAAATTACCCAAAACAAAGAAAGGCAATGATACAATCTGGGTGATTGTAGATAGGCTAACCAAGTCAGCTCATTTCCTACCAATGAAGGAAACTTTCAGCATAGAACAGTTAGCTAAATTATATGTAAATGAAATTGTTTCTTTACATGGAATTCCTTTATCAATTGTTTCTGATAGAGATAGCCGATTTACCTCTCATTTTTGGTCAAGTTTCCAAAAAGCCATGGGAACCAAGTTAAATCTAAGCACAGCTTATCATCCTCAAACGGATGGACAAAGTGAAAGGACAATTCAGACAATGGAGGACATGCTTAGTGCTTGTGTAATTGATTTTGGAGGTAATTGGGACGATCACTTACCTTTAATAGAATTTTCTTATAATAATAGTTATCACACAAGTATCAATGCTGCACCATTCAAAGCACTTTATGGACGAAAGTGCCGAACCCCAGTCTGTTGGGCAGAAATTGGGGAGAAGCAACTATCTGGACCTGAGATAGTGCAAGAAACAACTGACAAGATTATTCAAGTAAAGGAACGACTGAAAGCAGTACGTGATCGACAGAAGAGTTATGCTGATAACCGACGCAAACCCTTGGAATTTCCAGTATGAGATAAAGTATTGTTGAAAGTCTCTCCTTGGAAAGGAGTAGTAAGATTCATCAAACGGGGAAAGCTAAGTCCCAGGTATGTTCGACCTTTTGAGATTATTAGAAGAATAGGACCTGTAGCCTATCAGCTACAACTGCAAGAGGAAATGGCAGGAATACATGATGTATTTCATGTATCTAATCTCAAGAAGTGTTTAGCTGATGAATCACTGATAGTACCTCTTAAGGATATAGAGGTAAATGAACAACTCAAATTTGTAGAAAGACCTCTACAGATTGAAGACAGGAAAGTCAAGAACCTCAAACATAAGAGACTAGTTCTGGTCAAAGTGAAGTGGGACTCCAAAAGAGGACCTGAGTACACATGGGAGCTTGAATCTGAAATGCAAAGAAAATATCCGCACTTGTTCCAGTAGATCTCGAGGACGAGCTCTAAAACAAGGTGGGGAGGATGTAACAACCCTCAATAAAACCGACACCCTCATAATTTTCCGACACCCTAATATATTCTAAAATGTCTCAATATGTCTTTAATTACACCCCGTATGTGAAAACCGAGCCCGAAATACGTTATAACATTTAAAAATAAATTAAAAATCTGAAACTTAAGTTGAGGCGGACCGCGTAGGACCCACCCCAACCTTACGCGGGCGGTATCAAGGATCAAAAACTGATTTCGTTGATTTCTTTAGTTTAGGCGGGCTGCGTAAGATCCCCCTTAAGCTTACGCGGGCCGCGTGAGATCAAAATAGTGGCGCAGCCTGGTGATGACACGTGTCATGTAAGGACCTTCAAAAATATCCTAAATTGACCCGTAAGTACGAACCCGGAACCCTGAAACCCTACTGTGTATAAAAAACCAAGAAAATCAAGATTTTTGGTCTTCAGACGGGCCGCGTAAAGGTAAGCTTAACCTTACGCGGGCCACGTCAATTCTAAGTTGACCGGATAAGCGTCCAGATCCACGTGTCATCCACGTGGCACACCTATGTGTGACACGGATGCCCTAGTCTACGTCTAGCTGTCCCTCGCGGGCCGCGTAAAGGTCTTGAAGGGTCTTACGCGGGCCGCGTAAGGCCCATTTTTCAGCTATAAATAGGATGGGTCATGGGCAGTTCACTAGTGTCGAAACCAAATCTCAAAAACGAAAGTATACTGCTCAAAAGTCGAATTTCATTTTCAAAATAGCGAGGCGCTGCTACGATACAGGGTATTAACTCGATCGCTGCTACGATTCAATGTCCGATCGATTGAAACTATCCGATGGATGTTTAAGTGCTGCCCACATTAGGGCCATACTTTGTCATTAGTCGTAAATTCGACGGATGTTTAAGTATAGCACTTTGTCATTCGTTGCGAGAGTTTTAATCTCGTGAGTTATCGTAAATGTTGTATTAGTTACTGACCTAGTTTGTGTGCATTGTTATTTAAATTAGGTTTCAAGGCTAATCAGTAGGCTAAACACTGCCCGTATAAATCTGCAATGTGAGTCATTCTCTTTTTATCAACAATATTTTACAATACTCCAAGCATTTTCAAAAGTTATAATTACGGGGATTAAGTCATGGTTATCTTGAATCACTGGCTAATTGGGGTATTGTGCACATTACTAATTTTTCACAGTTAGGCTAATAAATCCTAACAGTGATAATCATCACTACTTGGGGAAAGACCCAATAGTGGTATGACCATCGTCACCAGGTGACACGGCGCTAGATAAAAATAAGATAGAAGCCATTGTAATCGCTCTTATGCTGTAATTGATAACTAATGTGTCGTTTTATATACTTGAATGACTCGCCAGTATTTCCCCGCTGATAAAATATTTTTAAAACATGTTTCAGGTGACCTGCTGTAAATCAAGGAAAACGTGCTACGGAGCACTAACAAGCTTGAAGGGTGGCTCAGTTAAAATAAATAAATAAACATGTTTTATATATCAGGGAATTTCCTAGTGAAATTCCTCTATTGTAACTTACGGGGTTTATCCCGAATTATGAAATAAAATAATCAGGCATTTTCAAGTTTTAAAAGATCCTGTTAAATCTTCCGCTGTCGCATCAATTAATAAATACCACAGGTTCCTGTCCCGCGGCTCCTGACCGGGTCAAACCGGGTCTGGGGCTGTGACAGGAAAAGGTGGTATCAGAGCCACTGATTTAAGCCTATTAAGTATTTAAATTACTTAATTTTCTGATTGTCATTTTGTGACTATATTTTTTCTATCTTGACTATCTGTTAATATACAGTATGGGTAAGCAAAGAATTTCAGATATTTATCTTAAATTAGATAGTTCATTGAAAGATAAGGGAACTTCATCCCAATCAAATTCCTCAAGATACTCAGCAGATACTGAGGAGGAAATATTTGTTCGTAAAGCACAGTATGAGAAACCACTTACCCCGAATAAAAGAAGTTGGATTATTAGAAAAAGTCAAGAGAAAATAAAGAAGTCACAACCAAAAGAAGTGATGAGTGATAATAAAACTCCGGTAATAGGCACAAACCCACCATGGGAAGATGAGTTAGATAAACAATGGGCAAATCTCTACATGTTAGCCACTGTAGCAGTAAATGTTAACCTTTAAACTACCAACACCCCGACCCAGTACCAGCACCTATGTCACCTACAAGCCAGAAACTTTAAATATAATAAATAACCACTAGTATATTTCGAATTTTAGTTGTACTAAAAATAAATTACAAATATTTTGTTTCAATAAAATGGTTTATTAGATATTTATAATTTATAGTAAATATTTTTATTTCCAATCTGTGATTATGTGAAAAATCAAGTTACAAATATTTAACTTAAAATTTTGTGTGTTTCTTCATATATGCTAAACAACATGAATGAATTATCTGAAGCCCTTCAAAATCTCAATCTCTATCCTGTTAATGTGGAGGTTTCCAGAGACTTTACCGGGTATTGTGCTGATATAGAGGAACCTATGGAATTTCAAACCCAACCTCCGGAAAAACCCAAACCAAAGAAGAGAAGAAGAATTGTGGGCTGGAGGCATGTACGCAGGAGAAAACCAGCGACACGAAAAGTTACCAAGACGGAAGATCCCAAAGGTAAAGGCAAGGAAATAAAGATTGGGGAAAGTTCCAGACAAGACCAGGAAATGCCACCCTGGGAGGAGTTGGATCATAAATTGGCACTTAGTGACCTCATCGGACCTGCCGGTGAAAATCTTTTTAATTACCCTGCGGAAGCACAACTTCCAGTTGACCTAGAGCCCGAAATCCCAGATCCTATTATCCACACCCAACCTCTACCAGCAAAATTAGAAGAATGGTGGACCACCGACTGGCAGTTCCAGAATCTCCTCAATAACCCTGATACCTTTTTCCCTCAATTTGACCCGGAGCCTCCACTACACCCACCTATGAGCTCCGAGAACTTGGCTGAACTCCGCCAGTATGGCGAGGAGCTAATTGATGCAGGGAACCGAATTAGGGATATAGGAGAAAAGATATCCTGGAAGTACGACGAGAGGGAGCGTCACTTCTGAGATGCCAGCTAATGGGATGGTGTGACGGCATGGTTATGGTTATATAATAATAATAGTAGTATTATATAATCCTGTGAAATAACTTAAAAATAAACTTTTGTAAGATAACAAGTATGTACGGAAGCATAATATAATATATAAAAATGGAAGTCGAGAAATCGACAATTTTGGCTATATGTGTTAAATGTGATTATGTGCGATTATTTTGTTATGTTTGGTTATTAATTATTTTATGCTAATCACTTATATAAATTAATTATCAGATGGAACACGCTGGTAATGAACAAGTTAACGAGGGTAACCAATCTGAACAAAATCATGAAGATCAATTTCTGAATAGGCAAGATATCGAGAATATCGTTGCTCAGGGGATAGCCAATGCTATTCCAGCAATACTTGCTGCTGCTCGCAATCCAGTTGAACCTCAACAAATTATTCCTAGAAAACGCACACAGGGTGATAATTTCAGTAATAGTGTAAACGGAGGTGGCAATAACAACAATAATAATAATAATGATGTACTGCAAGCCCCAATTCTCAAAAGTATGAAAGCTGCAACGCCTGGTTGCACTTATAAGGAATTTCTTGCCTGTAAACCAGCTGAATTTGCAGGCAATGAAGGGGCGACTGCGGCGCTGCATTGGTTGGAGAAAACCGAAGCAGTAATTATGATAAGTAAATGTGCCGAAGAAGACAAGGTCATGTATGCGTCGCATCTTTTTAAAGAAGGGGCGCTAGAATGGTGGAATACGGTACTTCAAGCCAAACGAAGAAATATGGCCTATGCCATGAGTTGGGGAGAATTTAAACAGCTAGTGGAAAGAAAATTATGTCCTGAATATGAAAAGGAACAAATGACAAATAAGTTCCTGAACCACCGGATGGTGGATATAGACTGTCGAGGGTATACTTCGACATTCTTCGAATATGCGAGAGTGGTACCAACCCAGGCTTCGCCAGAGCCGGTACTTATTTCCCGCTATATTTGGGGATTGATTGGCGAAATTCGAGATATCGTCAAAGCTGCGAGACCCTGCACTATTGACGACGCTGTGGAATTAGCTAACACCCTAACGGACGGACTGATACGCACAAGAGAAGAAAACCAGAAAAAGGAAGTGGCCCAAAAGATTACCCAGGGATTCCGTATGGGTAACCGTAGTAATTTCAAGAGAAAGGGAACTGGGCAATCTTCCACTCTTCCACTGCCCGAAACTAGTCAAACCAGCTGACAATAAAGCCAAACCTGCAGAAGGAACTACCAAGAAAAATGCAAGAGCCTTCTAGTTGACTACTCAGGAAGCAGAGCTAATTCCTGACGTGATAGCTGGTACGTTCCTAATTCACGACGTTTATGAAAAAGTATTATTTGACTCTGGTGTAAACCAAAGTTTTATAAATACTTCATTCTGCCAAGCTCTTAAACTACCTTTAACCAACCTTAGGCAGATTTTTACAGTCGAAACGGCAGATGGGAATTCTATTAACATAGATAAGGTTTTGCGAGAAGGAAAAATAGAACTCTTAGGCCATGAATTTTCTGCAAACCTGTTACCTATGAATTTAGCAGAATTCGATGTGGTATTAGGAATGGATTGGTTAGTAGCCAACCATGCTCGAATTCTCTGTGATAAAAATGTCATAGAAATTCGTACACCCACAGGAGAATTAGTGGTGATTACAGGAGATAAGCCACGTAAGCCACTGAAATTCCTTTCAGTAATGAAGTTGGCCAGTTATTCAAGAAAACGAGAAGTAGTGTATATGATTTCGGTAATCATTAACACGAAAAGTAAAGAACTTAAAGAAATTCCAGTAGTAGCAAAATACCCAGATGTATTCCCAGAAGAACTACCGAGATTACCACCCAATATGGAAGTCGAATTTAGAATTCATCTAATTCCTGGAACTACACCAATAGCTAAGGCACCTTATCGGTTAGCACCCACCGAAATGCTAGAATTGAAAAAGCAGTTAGAAGAGTTACTAAGCAAAGGATTTATACAACCTAGTTCATCCCTGTGGGGAGCGCCAGTGTTGTTTGTGAAAAAGAAAGATGGTTCGATGAGAATGTATATCAATTATAGGGAATTGAATAAAGTTACAATTAAGAATCGATATCCATTACCTAGGATTGATGATCTTTTTGATCAACTCCAGGGAGCTAGATATTTTTCTAAGATAGACTTACGCTCCGGATATCATCAATTGAAGGTACAAGAAGAAGACATACCTAAAACTACTTTCAGAACTAGGTATGGTCATTACGAGTTTACAGTCATGCCCTTCGGACTAACAAATGCTCCTGCAGCATTTATGGACATGATGAATAGAATCTGTAAACTGTACTTAGATAAATTCGTAATTGTCTTCATCGACGATATACTTATTTATTCCAAAAGTCAGGAGGAACATTGTGAACACCACGTACTCTTAACTTTGTTAAGAAAGAAAAAGCTTTACGCCAAATTCTTGAAGTGTGAATTTTGGATGCAAGAAGTACAATTTTTAGGACACATGGTGAATCACGAAGGCATTCACGTAGATCCTGCTAAGATAGAAGTGATCACCAAATGGAAGGTCCCGCAGTCAGCTATGGAAATTAGAAGTTTTATAGGGTTAGCCAGATACTATAGGCGCTTTATTAAAGATTTCTCTAAAATAGATGTACCATTAACTAAGCTAACCTGTAAAGCAGTTAAGTTTGAATGGGGACCTAAACAAGAAAAAGTTTTTAAGATCTTAAAGCAGAAATTAACAAATGCTCCAATTTTAGATTTACCAGAGGGAACAGAAGATTTTGAAGTATACTGTGATGCTTCAAAACTAGGATTAGGATGTGTGCTAATGCAACGCAAGAAGGTAATTGCGTATGCATCAAGGCAATTGAAAAAGCACGAGGAAAACTATACAACTCATAATCTAGAGTTAGGAGCCATAATTTTTGCCCTTAAGATTTGGAGACACTATTTGTATGGAAGTAAGTTTACTATCTATACAGATCATAAGAGCTTAAGATACATATTTGGGCAAAAAGAATTGAACATGAGGCAAAGGAGATGGATGGAAATCCTAAGTGACTACGACTGTGATATTCAATATCACGAAGGAAAAGCAAACGTGGTTGTTGATGCCTTAAGTCGTAAGTATCATGAGAAACAACGACGAGTTCGTGCTCTTAGATTAAGTTTACAATTAGACTTAATGGAACAACTGAAAAGCATTCAAGAAACAGCAGTCAAGGATGATGCTGAAGGAATAAAAGGATGAATAAAAGAATTAAATCAAGGAAATGATGGAATTTGGAGATTCCATAAGAAACGAATTTGGGTACCTAAACAGGGAAAATTAAGATGTAAGATTTTAGAGGAAGCCCATAAATCTAGGTATACCATGCATCCTGGTAACAATAAAATGTACCAAGATTTAAGAAATAACTTCTGGTGGATAGGAATGAAAAAGGACATAGCTAGATATGTTTCTAAATGTCTTACTTGTTCATAAGTTAAGACAGAACACCAGAAACCTTCAGGTTTACTACAACAACTAGAAATGCCAGTATGGAAATGGGAACTCATAACAATGGACTTTGTTACTAAGTTGCCCAAAACCAGAAAAGGTAATGATGCGATTTGGGTAATTGTGGATTGATTAACCAAATCAGCTCATTTTCTACCTATGAAAGAAACCTTTAGTATGGAAAGGTTGGCAAAGTTGTATGTAGATGAAGTAGTATCCTTACATGGAGTCCCACTCTCCATTGTATCGGATAGGGATAGTCGTTTCACTTCCCATTTCTGGACAAGTTTCCAGGAAGCAATGGAAACCCGACTAAATTTAAACACTGCATACCATCCTCAAACAGATGGGCAAAGTGAAAGAACTATCCAAACCTTGGAAGACATGCTTAGGGCATGTGTAATAGATTTTGGTGGAAACTGGGATGACCACCTACCCTTAATTGAATTCTCCTATAACAATAGTTATCATTCAAGCATTGAAGCTGCCCCATTTGAAGCATTGTATGGACGAAAGTGTAGAACTCCAGTTTGTTGGGCAGAAATAGGAGAAAGTCAATTATCAGGTCCTGAAATTGTGAAAGAAACTACCGACAAGATCATGCAAATCAAGGAAAGACTAAAGACGGCTCGAGATCGCCAGAAAAGTTATGCCGATAATCGACACAAGCCGTTAGAATTTCAAGTTGGAGACAAGGTACTCTTAAAGGTATCTCCTTGGAAAGGAGTTGTTTGATTTGGTAAGAAAGGAAAACTAAGTCCAAGATACGTAGGACCATTTCCAGTAATCCAACGTATAGGACCAGTTGCTTATCGCTTACAACTACTAGAGGAGCTAGCTGGAGTACCTGACGTATTTCATGTATCCAATCTCAAGAAATGTCTATCGGACGAATCATTAGTAGTCCCTCTTCAAGACATCCAAGTAAATGAAAAGTTGAAGTTCGTGGAGAAGCCACTTCAGATAGAAGACAGAAAGATTAAGTTTCTCAAGCCCAAAAGACTGGTTCTGGTCAAAGTTAAATGGGATTCAAAAAGAGAACCCGAGTACACTTGGGAGCTGGAATCGAAGATAAAACGAAAGTATCCTCACTTATTTCAGTAAATCTCGAGGACGAGATTTTAAATAAGGTGGGGAGGATGTAAGGACCTTCAAAAAATATCCTAAATTGACCCGTAAGTACGAACCCGGAACCCTGAAACCCTACTGTGCATAAAAAACCAAGAAAATCAAGATTTTTGGTCTTCAGACGGGCCGCGTAAAGGTAAGCTTAACCTTACGCGGGCCGCGTCAATTCTAAGTTGACCGGATAAGCGTCCAGATCCACATGTCATCCACGTGGCATGTGACAACTGTGTTCTGTAACCGATGTACGATGTAAAACAATGATGATTATTAATAAAACAATGTGCTTTGGTGTTATTATATGTGTTTTGGTGTTTCTATGTGTGTATTTGTGTTTGGTGACTTTTCAATTCGATTCGATTACGATTGCAAGCTTTAAATCACGTTCTGGAAGGTTATACGCAACTGGTGCGTAAACGCAGTCAATATAACGCGATAAACACTCCGGAATAGTGACGTAGGCTTAACATACCTTAAATAACCTCCACATAACTTAGAAATAAGTTTTGAATGGTTTGGTGTGTCGAAATCAACTTTGTTCGATCGCAGGGACTATATGTGTCAAACTGCGAAACAATGCCGATTTGTATAGTAATGAACATTCCGTAACATGATCATAAGTTAAACATACCATAAATAACCTTTACATAGCTTAGAAATAGGCTTTGACGGGTTCGGTGTGCTAAAATAAACTTTATGCTCATTTAGGGACTAAAAGCGTCAAAAAGTGCATAAGTTTGCATTTTCACGCATATCTTACGTTCTGAATACATCCGGACCTCCAAAAATTTATGTAAGCACTAAAATATTTTATTTTAGTGTTTGGCATAAGAAAAATCCATTCGTCGCGCAATTTGGATCGTTTTTCGCTCTTATGCGCATTCCGTCGTAATTAAGCGAACATCGCGATCGTACGACCAAACGAACCAACATCCGGCATATTTTTGAGCATCTTTCATGTTCCCTATGCTTTAACATCCTTGTGAAGCTTAAAAATGGGTTTGACGGGTGTTAGAACTGCCAAAACACGACCATACGCGCACAGGGACCAAAACTGCCAAAACTGAAACTGCTGGTCTGCAGGGTCCTTACGGACCGTAAGAGGAGGACCATACGGTCCGTAAGCATGTCCCAGATCAGCAGAAGCTTCCTTCCAGCCTGTTTCCAGCTGTTAAGCACTCAAAACCCACTTCCACATGTCATTTCCTGATAATGGGGGGCCATTTGATGCACATGGTGATGTAAACAAGTGTAGGGATGAGATTGAAGCACGGTTTTCGAGGAACGATCTTAACGGTTCAAGGAAATCTATAAATACCCCTCACCCCCATTGCAAAACCCACTTGATTTCTGAAATTTTCTCTAAGTTGATGTGTTTGAAACACTTCATACCTGAGAAATACTTGGAAATCAAACTTGCGGGGACCCGTTGTAAGTGTTCTTTCGTTCTTTTTCATTCGTTTTAGCGTTAAAGTCAAACTGCGTTTGACTTTCTGCATTGACCAGTTTATGGTCAATGTGAAGTTTGTTTGAACTTCGTAACGTGAGCGTAATCACGATGGTTATCGTCCCTAGTGACTATACCTACTGATTACCACGTTATCTAGGCTCAGTGACGAGTCGTAGTTTCGGCCAAAATGCGTATTCTTGCGTATTTTGTAACCAAACTACTCTAGGATATCAAAACCGTTTGTTTTGATATCAAAACCTGTTTTCTAACTTAACTAAACATGTTTTAGCATGTTTAGCTCGTCACTTTTTAGTTTAGTGCTTGTATAGAGTCGTAAGTCAAGCGGACTAAACACCCGCTTAGACTTTCGAACACGACCAGTTTGGTCGATCAATAGGATCCGACCAAACATGGTTAGTGACCATAGTTTCATAGGGAATAACCTTCCGAGGTTATACCTTATGGTCACCTAGTTTAGGTAGTTGTATGATAAGTAGTTTATATGCCTTAGGCAAATTACCAAAATACCCTTTCATGTATAATTGGTAATTAAGCTTATGTAACCTAAACTGTTGTCACATAACTGATTATACAACATAATTAAACATGTATAGGCATATAATACTTGTCATAGGACTAGTTAGACGTCTTGAATGCGCTTTTGCGCACACGACACGTTAAAGTAGCGTAAACTACCTTAATGGGTCACGATGGGTTAAAAGCACTTAGGTTAGGTTTCATTTAGGATGTAGGCCTTGTTAAACCATATCACATGAGTTCTAACACTCATTTGGGTTACAAGACCTCATTCTGTCCGATCTTCCGATTTAGGCGTCTATTGTTTGACTAGTGATTCAATTACTAGGTGCTGCTTGATTTCTCTGATTTACTCGAGTTTGTTGAAGTACTATTGATTGAGGATACCTTGCACTACATGTGAGTACATAGTTCCCCTATTTTACAACTTTCAATTGTTTTGGGGTGATTCATATGTACAAAATGTTTTCAAGGTTTAAACGATGATTTCAAAAACGAATAGAACGATTTATACCAAACTATTAACGATTTCGATAATGTGAACGAAATTGTTGGTTGTAGTTACATAACGATCGACATTCATTAGCATTGATCAAGCCGACCAGTATTAGGTTATGGTACCATAGGATATGACAAATCCCGTTATTGCACTATACCCATGGTTATGTGTGGGTGTTGTGGGTAACGACTGAATCTAATGATTGTTAACTTACCCTTTGGAGGTTTATTAATGCAAGAACGAGTTGAACAATGAACGAGTCACAAAGGTTTGAATGTTATTAACGAGACGACCATATATATAAGTTTTCACAATTAAAACGAGGATGATTTAAGCGATTTATACGAGTAAACGATTTGGAAACGATGTTAAATGAACTGGGTAAACGATTGGTTTTTGGCTAGTGTTTAGATAACGGGATGGGTGTAATGTGGTGAAAACATGGTAGATACGCCGCTGGTACTTCTTATATATAAGTGTTTTCAACATATTACATACCGTGGCGTTATTTAGTTCACTTGGGTAAACGATATTGAAACGATATCACTCAACGATGTTTTCGAAATAATATACGTGTTTTATTAACGAGTTTATACGAGATGTTTTACAAGATGGTTTTCTAAAACAAAAAGCTTTTGGGTTAAGAATCACGGCTACGAAATTTTATAAATTATAACCATCTTGATTTGAGTTGGTTAATCATGTTGCAATATTATACACTTTTAAAAAAACAAGGTTTTCGAGGTATTGCAATATATGAAAACAAGCCATGATTCCGATACTCTTATAAAACCTATGTACTCGCCAGCATTTCTTTGCTGACTTTGTTTTTACATATGTTTCAGGTGTTGTTGCGTGATTGACGTTCTAGGATGCATGCGTCACATAGGATCTGGACGAGGCCTTAGTGACATAAAACGATGATAGTCGATATAAAACTTGTTTGTTATGTGTTAAAACGATGTTAATGTTTAATATTATCAATAAAACGAAACACTTTTTGTATCCATGGTTATGAAACGATAATTCTGTTACAACACCCCCCGACGTTTCCGCCACGCTTTGTTGTTTTACGTGGTCGGGGTGTGACAGAAGAGTTGGTATCAGAGCCAATGGTTATAGGGAATTAGGTTATTAGTAATTCTTTGACCTAGACTATAACTTCTAGGACCCCAACGCAAGTTTATTTGCGTTTAGATTTTTAAAACAAAATCGTCACCTATCCTTAGGTGATAACCACAACGAGAACACAATTTTCGAACCCTCTATTATATGGTTTTGAACCCTTTAAGTTTTCAAAATCTCATCAAAGTTTGGGTCTAAATAATGTGAACACGTGCAAACTGGAAGAGTGAGTGCCTGTACTCTGAGTTTTCTATCTAAGGCTAGAGTGTTCGTACAAATCCACATAATCAGACCAGTCACTCTTACCTGGGAACTCTTGGGGTGAGTGTTCACTTATAGGCGAGCATGTCTTCACGATACATTATTTTTGACCTATTTACTTTGATTAGTCACTGCGTGTCGTTTGTTTGTTCGAGGTAACAAACAAATGATCGCCTTCCTTGTGTTTTGTCGATACCTCTTTTGTTTTTCCTAATTTTCAACCTCACTCGATTCTCCTGTTTCCTTGTTAGACAATGCCTCCTCGACGTGAAGCACAATCTTTTACTATTGAAGAAATCGCAGCCCTGGTCTCTCAGCAAGTGGTTGTTGTGCTTCCCGGTGTTGTGACCCAAGTCCACGAGATATACAAAAACAATAATAACAACAATTATGCGACGTGTAACTTCAAGAGCTTCAATACTGCGAAGCCGCTTAAGTTTTCTGAGTCGCAAGGAGCAACTGCGCTCCTGCAGTGGTTTGAGAGTATCGAGAGCACATTCAGACATGTGCAGTGTCCGAATGCGCGTAAGGTTGAATTTGCTTCGAGTGTGTTTGAGAAGCGAGCGCTTACCTGGTGGAATGGTATTATGCACGACAGGGGTGCCGAAGTGGCGTTGGCACAAACATGGGAAGAGCTTCGGGCTCTCATGATGAAGGAGTTTTGTCCCCGTCATGAAACTCGGACTTTGGAGCTAGAGTTTGACGATTTAAAGCAAGATGGGGCTGAACACCGTGCGTACACGGATCGTTTTGAAGAACTCAGTCTATTGTGTCCCACCATGGTTACCCCTCTGGAGAAAGCAATCGAGAGATATATCGATGGGTTACCCGATTCTATTCTGGAGATTGTGACTGGTGTTAATCCTACTACCCTTCGTCAAGTAATCGAGTTGTCTGCTACTCACCCGCAAGGGTGATAAAAAGAACGCGACTGATTTAGGGAAGGACAAGAAAAAGGGTAAGGGTAAGGAAGGTGAGTCATCGAAGAAATTGAGGAAGCGAAAGGGTGCCCAGAATTTTGCTGTTACAGCACAGACTGCTCAGAACCAGCAGAACCCACCTGCTCAGCCACCTGCAAAGAAAGCGTATGCTGGTACCGCACCTCATTGTGCTCGTTGCAATGGTCATCACGTTGCACAACAAGCTTGCAGGCAATGTACAACGTGTGGTAAACTTGGGCATTTGGCCAATGTTTGTCGTTTGGGACAGAATCAGGTTGCTCAGGTTCCAGCTCCGGGTCAGGGGAATGCTATGAGATTCCCACCGGGTTCATGTTTTAATTGTGGAGAGTATGGTCACTTCCGCAACAACTGTCTGAGACTTGTGAATGCAAACGCGAATGCTAACGCGAACCCGAATGCGAACGTCAACGTCAATGTGAATCCCGCTCATGGGTGAGCGTACAATTTGAATGCAAACGAAGCGAGGGCCGACAACGAAGTGGTTAATGGTACGTTTCTTGTTAACAATCGACCTGCGTCTATTCTTTTTGATTCTGGTGCCGATAGAAGTTTTGTTTCGTTATCTTTTGAGCCTTTGCTTGCGATACCTAGAACCAAACAGAGGAAACCCTTATCTGTCGAAGTTGCTACTGGTAAACCTCTTGTTCTCGATTCTGTTATCCATGATTGTCAGTTAAACCTTGATAACCATCTTTTTCCTATTGACCTCACACCGATGTAACTTGGGAGTTTCGATATTATCATTGGAATGGATTGGTTAACCAAACACCACGCTGAGGTGGTTTGTTTCGATAAGATTGTTCGTATTCCTCTTCCGTCTGGCGATGATCTAGAAGTTCGTGGTGAAAAACCACCAGATGGTTTGAAGCTTATGTCGTGTATGGAAGCCCAAAGGTATTTACGAAAAGGATATGTTGCTTTTCTGGCACATGTCACCGAGGAGAAAAGCAAGAGCAAGAGTATTCAGGATATTCTGATTGTTCAGGATTATCCGGAGGTGTTTCCCGATGAACTGCCTGGTTTGCCTCCAGTTCGTTAAGTCGAGTTTCATATTGACCTTGTACCCAATGCCAACCCGATTGCAAAAGCACCTTATCGTCTTGCACCGTTGGAGATGCAAGAGTTATCAAAGCAGCTTCAGGAGTTATCTGATAAAGGATTCATCTGACCGAGCTTTTCACCTTGGGGAGCTCCTGTCCTCTTCGTGAAAAAGAAAGATGGAACTTTTCGAATGTGTATCGATTATCGTGAGCTTAATAAGCTCACCATCAAGAATCGATATCCCTTACCTCGAATTGATGATCTCTTCGACCAGCTGCAGGGTGCTTCATGCTTTTCCAAGATCGATCTGCGTTCTGGGTATCATCAACTTCGTGTTCTCAAAAGAAGATATCCCCAAAACTACTTTTCGCATAAGATATGGGCATTACGAGTTCACTGTCATGCCTTTTGGTTTGACAAATGCTCCAGCTATCTTTATGGACTTAATGAATAGGGTCTGCAAACCTTATTTGGACAAGTTCATTATTGTGTTCATCGACGATATTCTCATTTATTCAAAATCTCGAACCGAGCACGAGCAACACCTTCGCTTAACATTGGAACTCCTAAAGAAGGAACAACTTTTTGCTAAATTCTCCAAGTGTGAATTCTGGCTTAAAGAAGTTTAATTCTTGGGTCATATAGTCAATGAGCAGGGTATTCATGTGGATCCATCCAAGATTGATGCTATTAAGGACTGGAATACACCGACGACGCCTACAGAGATTCGATCTTTTCTTGGTCTTGCTGGTTATTATCGTCGATTCATTTCAAATTTCTCGAAGATTGTGGTTCCACTCACTGCTTTGACTCAGAAGAATAAGCCTTTCGAGTGGGGACCCAAGCAAGAAGAAGCGTTCCAAACGCTGAAGCAGAAGTTATGCGATGCTCATGTTCTATCTCTGCCTGAGGGAAGCGATGATTTCGTTGTCTATTGCGATGCGTCCAACTTAGGCCTTGGTTGCGTCCTTATGCAATGAGGTAAAGTTATTGCGTATGCATCTAGGCAGCTGAAAGTTCACGAGAAGAACTACACGACTCATGATCTTGAGTTAGGAGCTGTGGTTTTCGCGCTTAAAATCTGGAGACACTACCTCTATGGAATGAAGTGTGTGGTTTTCACAAACCACAAAAGTCTCCAGCATATTCTTAATCGGAAAGAGCTGAACATGAGGCAACGCCGTTGGGTTGAACTCTTAAACGATTACGATTGCGAGATTCGCTACCATCCTGGTAAGGCGAATGTCGTAGCCGATGCACTTAGTCGAAAGGAGCGAGTCAAGCTTCATTCTGTTCGAACTCTATCTGATCTTCAATCTCGTGTCCTTCAAGCTCAGCAATTTTGTGTTTCACAAAATTTGATGGGTACGGAATTACCACGTCAACTTGAGCTTATGCTCGAAGCGAAAGACGATGGTTTGCTCTATTTTATGGATCGATTGTGGATTCTGAAACAAGACGATCTTCGCACCTTGGTAATGGACGAATCTCATAAGTCACGATATTCTATCCATCCTGGTGCTGAAAAAAATGTACAAGGATCTTCGTACTCAGTGCTGGTGGCCTGGTATGAAGAAGGATGTTGCCTTGTATGTATCGAAATGCCTAACTTGTCTCAAAGTCAAGGCCGAACATCAACGACCTTCTGGCTTGCTTGTACAACCAGAGATACCGGTTTGGAAGTGGGAGAACATTGCGATGGATCTCATCACTAAGTTACCGCGTACGTCTAAAGGTCATGATGCTATCTGGGTTATCATCGATCGATTAAAGAAATCAGCTCATTTCATTCCGATTCGCGAGGATCTATCTGCTGATAAATTTGCAAAGATTTATGTTGATGAGATTGTGACCCGACATGGTGTGCCCTTGGATATCATCTCCGATCGTGATGCTCGATTTTCATCTAATTTCTGGAAGGCCATGCAATCTGCTTTGGGAACCCAACTGAATCTAAGCACTGCTTATCATCCCCAAACAGATGGCCAATCTGAGAGAACGATTCAAACTTTGGAGGATATGCTTAGAGCATGCGTGATAGACTTTGGTGGTAATTGGGATTCTCATCTGCCGCTGATCAAGTTCTCTTACAACAATAGTTATCATACTAGCATTAATATAGCACCATTCGAAGCCCTCTACGGTCGAAAATGTCGTTCACCTGTCTGTTGGAACGAGACCGGTGAAGCTCAGCTTACTAGACCTGAGCTCGTTCTGGAAACAACAGACAAAATCAAGAAAATCCACGATAATCTTGTGACAGCTCGAAACCGTCAAAAGAGTTATGCGGATTTGCGACGCAAGCCCTTAGAATTTTAAATCAGAGACCGTGTCCTACTCAAGGTGTCACCTTGAAAGGGAGTGGTGAGATTTGGAAAGAAAGGAAAACTTGCACCTCGATAGGTGGGACCATTTAAGATTGTGGAAAGAATTGGAAAGGTTGCCTATCGACTAGAGCTACCTCCAGAGCTTGGAAATATTCATCCGACTTTTCACGTGTCCAATCTGCGAAAGTGTTTAGTTGACGCTGATCTACACATTCCTCTCGACGAGATTCGAATCGATGAAACAATGCACTTTGTCGAGAAACCCGTGGAGATCGTGGACCGTGCTTTCAAACAGTTGAAGAACAAACGGATTCATTTGGTTAAAGTTCGCTGGGAATCCAAACGTGGCCCAGAGTTTACTTGGGAACGTGAGGACCAGATGAAGACGAAATATCCGCATTTGTTTTCACAAGCTTCCTCTAATTAAAATTTCGGGACGAAATTTCCTGAAGTAGGGGAGACTGTGACAACTGAGTTCTGTAACCGATGTACGATGTAAAACAATGATGATTATTAATAAAAAAATGTGCTTTGGTGTTATTATATGTGTTTTGGTGTTTCTATGTGTGTATTTGTGTTTGGTGACTTTTCAATTCGATTCGATTACGATTGCAAGCTTTAAATCACGTTCTGGAAGGTTATACGCAAACTGGTGCGTAAACGCAGTCAGTATAATGCGACAAACACTCCGGAATAGTGACATAGGCTTAACATACCTTAAATAACCTCCACATAACTTAGAAATAAGTTTTGAATGGTTTGGTGTGTCAAAATCAACTTTGTTCGTTCGCAGGGACTATATGTGTCAAACTGCGAAACTATGCCGATTTGTATAGTAATGAACATTCCGGAACATGATCATAAGTTAAACATACCCTAAATAACCTTTACATAGCTTAGAAATAGGCTTTGAGGGGTTCGGTGTGCTAAAATAAACTTTATGCTCATTCAGGGACTAAAAGCGTCAAAAAGTGCACAAGTTTGCATTTTCACGCATATCTTACGTTCTGAATACATCCGGACCTCCAAAAATTTATGTAAGCACTAAAATATTTTATTTTAGTGTTTGGCATAAGAAAAATCCATTCGTCGCGCAATTTGGATCGTTTTTCGCGCTTATGCGCATTCCGTCGTAATTAAGCGAACATCGCGATCGTACCACCAAACGAACCAACATCCGGCATATTTTTGAGCATGTTTCATGTTCCCTATGCTTTAACATCCTTGTGAAGCTTAAAAATGGGCTTGACGGGTGTTAGAAGTGCCAAAACACGACCATACGCGCACAAGGACCAAAACTGCCAAAACTGAAACTACTGGTCTGCAGGGTCCTTACGGACCGTAAGAGGAGGACCATACGGTCCGCAAGCATGTCCCAGATCAGCAGAAGCTTCCTTCCAGCCTGTTTCCAGCTGTTAAGCACTCAAAACCCACTTCCACATGTCATTTCCTGATAATGGGGGGCCATTTGATGCACATGGTGTTGTAAACAAGTGTAGGGATGAGATTGAAGCACGGTTTTAGAGGAACGATCTTAACGGTTCAAGGAAATCTATAAATACCCCTCACCCCCCATTGCAAAAGCCACTTGATTTCTGAAATTTTCTCTAAGTTGATGTGTTTGAAACACTTCATACCTGAGAAATACTTGGAAATCAAACTTGCGGGGACCCGTTGTAAGTGTTCTTTCGTTCTTTTTTCATTCGTTTTAGCGTTAAAGTCAAACTGCATTTGACTTTCTGCATTGACCAGTTTCTGGTCAATGTGAAGTTCGTTTGAACTTCATAACGTGAGCGTAATCACGATGGTTATAGTCCCTAGTGACTATACCTACTGATTACCACGTTATCTAGGCTCAGTGACGAGTCGTAGTTTCGGCCAAAATGCGTATTCTTGCGTATTTTGTAACCAAACTACTCTAGGATATCAAAACCGTTTTTTTTATACCAACACCTTTTTTCTAACTTAACTAACATGTTTTAGCATGTTTAGCTCGTCACTTTTTAGTTTAGTGCTTGTATAGAGTCGTAAGTCAAGCGGACTAAACACCCGCTTAGACTTTCGAACACGACCCGTTTGGTCGATCAATAGGATCCGACCAAACATGGTTAGTGACCATAGTTGCATAGGGAATAACCTTCCGAGGTTATACCTTATGGTCACCTAGTTTAGGTAGTTGTATGATAAGTAGTTTATATGCCTTAGGCAAATTACCAAAATACCCTTTTCATGTATAATTGGTAATTAAGCTTATGTAACCTAAACTGTTGTCACATAACTGATTATACAACATAATTAAACATGTATAGGCATATAATACTTGTCATAGGACTAGTTAGACGTCTTGAACGCGCTTTTGCGCACACGACACGTTAAAGTAGCGTAAACTACCTTAATGGGTCACGATGGGTCAAAAGCACTTAGGTTAGGTTTCATTTAGGATGTAGGACTTGTTAAACCATATCACATGAGTTCCAACACTCATTTGGGTTACAAGACCTCATTCTGTCCGATCTTCCGATTTAGGCGTCTATTGTTTGACTAGTGATTCAATTACTAGGTGCTGCTTGATTTCTCTGATTTACTCGAGTTTGTTGAAGTACTATTGATTGAGGATACCTTGCACTACATGTGAGTACATAGTTCCCCTATTTTACAACTTTCAATTGTTTTGGGGTGATTCATATGTACAAAATGTTTTCAAGGTTTAAACGATGATTTCAAAAACGAATAGAACGATTTATACCAAACTATTAACGATTTTGATAATGTGAACGAACTTGTTGGTTGTAGTTACATAACGATCGACATTCATTAGCATTGATCAAGCCGACCAGTATTAGGTTATGGTACCATAGGATATGACAAATCCCGTTATTGCACTATACCCATGGTTATGTGTGGGTGTTGTGGGTAACGACTGAATCAGATGATTGTGAACTTACCCTTTGGAGGTTTGTTAATGCAAGAACGAGTTGAACGATGAACGAGTCACAAAGGTTTGAATGTTATTAACGAGACGACCATATATATAAGTTTTCACAATTAAAACGAGGATGATTTAAATGATTTAAACGATTTGGAAACGATTTGGAAACGATTTGGGAACGATTTGGAAACGATTTTAAACGATCTGGGTAAACGATTGGTTTTTGGCTAGTGTTTAGATAACGGGACGGGTGTAATGTGGTGAAAACATGGTAGATACGCCGCTGGTACTTCTTATATATAAGTGTTTTCAACATATTACATACCGTGGCGTTATTTAGTTCACTTGGGTAAACGATATTGAAACGATATCACTCAACGATGTTTTCGAAATAATATACGAGTTTTATTAACGAGTTTATACGAGATGTTTTACAAGATGGTTTTCTAAAACAAAAAGCTTTTGGGTTAAGAATCACGGCTACGAAATTTTATAAATTATAACCATCTTGATTTGAGTTGGTTAATCATGTTGCAATATTATACACTTTTAAAAAAACAAGGTTTTCGAGGTATTGCAATATATGAAAACAAGCCATGATTCCGATACTCTTATAAAACCTATGTACTCGCCAGCATTTCTTTGCTGACTTTGTTTTTACATATGTTTCAGGTGTTGTTGCGTGATTGACGTTCTAGGATGCATGCGTTACATAGGATCTGGACGAGGCCTTAGTGCATTAAAACGATGATAGTCGATATAAAACTTGTTTGTTATGTGTTAAAACGATGTTAATGTTTAATATTATCAATAAAACGAAACACTTTTTTGTATCCATGGTTATGAAACGATAATTCTGTTACAACACCCCCCGACGTTTCCGCCACGCTTTGTTGTTTTACGTGGTCGGGGTGTGATATGGCACACCTATGTGTGACACAGATGCCCTAGTCTACGTCTAGCTGTCCCTCGCGGGCCGCGTAAAGGTCTTGAAGGGTCTTACGCGAGACGCGTAAGGCCCATTTTTCAGCTATAAATAGGATGGGTCATGGGCAGTTCACTGGTGTCGAAACTAAATCTCAAAAACGAATGTATACTGCTCAAAAGTCGAATTTCATTTTCAAAATAGCGAGGCGCTGCTACGATACAGGGTATTAACTCGATCGCTGCTACGATTCAATGTCCGATCGATTGAAACTAGCCGATGGATGTTTAAGTGCTGCCCACATTAGGGCCATACTTTGTCATTAGTCGTAAATTCGACGGATGTTTAAGTATAGCACTTTGTCATTCGTTGCGAGGGTTTTAATCTCGTGAGTTATCGTAAATGTTGTAGTAGTTACTGACCTAGTTCGTGTGCATTGTTATTTAAATTAGGTTACAAGGCTAATCAGTAGGCTAAACTCTGCCTGTATAAATCTGCAATGTGAGTCATTCTCTTTTTATCAACAGTATTTTACAATACTCCAAGCATTTTCAAAAGTTATAATTACAGGGATTAAGTCATGGTTATCTTGAATCACTGGCTAATTGGGGTATTGTGCACATTACTAATTTTTCACAGTTAGGCTAATAAATCCTAACAGTGATAATCATCACTACTTGGGGAAAGACCCAATAGTGGTATGACCATCGTCACCAGGTGACACGGCGCCAGATAAAAATAAGATAGAAGCCATTGTAATAGCTCTTATGCTGTAATTGATAACTAATGTGTCGTTTTATATACTTGAATGACTCGCCAGTATTTTCCCACTGATAAAATATTTTTAAAACATGTTTCAGACGACCTGCTGTAAATCAAGGAAAACGCGCTACGGAGCACTAACAAGCTTGAAGAGGTGGCTCAGTTAAAATAAATAAACATGTTTTATAAATCAGGGAACTTCCTAGTGAAATTCCTCTATTGTAACTTACGGGGTTTATCCCAAATTAAGAAATAAAATAATCGGGCATTTTCAAGTTTTAAAAGATCCTGTTAAATCTTCCGCTGTCGCATCAATTAATAAATACCACGGGTTCCTGTCCCGCGGCTCCTGACCGGGTCAAACCGGGGCTGGGGCCGTGACATGTCATCATCGTGTCAAGTCTAGTTGGTGATCCGGACGAGCTACGCATTGACCAAGGTTTGACGCGGGCCGCGTAGGCTCTTGCCTACTCTTACGCGGGCCGCATGAGAGTCAAGATCAGCAACTATATAAAGGAGCCATCGGGTTCAACCAGAAATCGTTCATTTTTCGTTTCTCAATCTCAAATTCTGAAAATAGGCTTTATAAAGCTGGTATTATACCCCCTAATTAGCGAGGTTCTGCTCCGTTGTAAATATTATAACCCCAGTTTCGTAATAGATACGTTGCCCGATTGATTTAGGGTTCTGTAACAACTGTCGTGGTTCTGCCCGACGTAGTTGTTGGAATACCGTCTCGGGGAGGGTATCATTAATATTTTCAAAGGGTTATTATACTAACCAATGTACATTTGTGTAAATTATAGATTAATCCCAGGAAACCCTTACGCGAAGTCTAAGATAGCAATGTGAGTTTATCCAATTTTTGTTAAACTTTTTTGTAATATTTTACAAAACCTTAAATGTTTTACAATGTGATTAAGCGGTGATTGAGTCTTTGTAGTTCTTCAATTACTGCCGGTATGTTGGGGTTTTGAATACAAAATTTACTACACTGTGAGTAGTAAGTCGGGACGACAATACGTTACCATTGGACAACGAGTTAGCCAATGTGTAATATGACCCACCAGTCAGGATTGACAGTACTGAATGAGTAATTGTGTAGAAATAAACAATGTGATCGCTCTCAATACTGTTTTAATTGATAAAATATTTCTTGATTAAACTGGGATTCACTCACCAGTATTTCTCACTGACAAATGTTTTTAAAACGCGTTTCAGGTAACACAATGTGACAGCCAATTAGTAAAAAGCCAGCTGGAGAGCACTGAAGGCTTGGGAAAAATGTGGCTATAAAGTTACCTAAAAGACGATGTTTTAAATTCAAATAAAATAGGGTTTATCCCTATAAACATGTTGTAATAAGAAACTTGGGTTTTACCCATGTGATTATTAATATCAAACAAGGTGGTTTTACTCTGATAAACATTTCCTAACTACGGTCCTGATGTAATTTCCGCTGCCAAATTAACTAACTGATACCACCAAAATTCTGAGTTCGCGTCCGCCCGTTCCCGGGACAGATAAGGGATCGGGGGTTGCGACAGACTTGAACCACCTCCTGAACTTGGGAATATTCACCAAACATTCCACGTGTCTAATTTATGAAAGTGTTTAGCCGATACTGATCTTCACATTCCACTACGAAACAATGTGTTTTGCTCTGTAAACACTGTACAATGTAGCCGATACTGATTAAATTTCGGGACGAAATTTCCTAAAGTAGGGGAGACTGTGACATTTGTGCTCTGTAAACACTGTACAATGTAGAACAACATCAAATATCAATGAAACAATGTGTTTTGCTCTCAATATTTGTGTATTTATGTTTGACAATTTCACATTTTGATTCTAGTTCGATTTCAAGCTTTTAATCGCTTTCTGGAAAGTTATACGCAAACTGTTACGTAAACGTAATCAGTTTAACGCGAAAAACACTCCGGTACAGTGACATAAGCTTAACATACCTTAAATAACCTTTACATAACTTAGAAATAAGTTTTGAAGGGTTTGGTGTGTCAAAAAACAAGTTTATTCGATCACATGGACTATTTGCGACAAACTACAAAAGTCTGCCAATTCGTATAGCAACGTACACTCTGGAACAAGATCATAAGCTAAACATACCCTAAATATCCTTAACATAGCTTAGAAATAAGTTTTGAGGGGTTCGGTATGCGAAAATGCGCTTATTTGATCACAGGAACTAAAAACGTCAAATCTGCATAAGTTTGCATATACGTGCATATCTTGCGTTCTGACCATATCCGGACATCCAAAAATTTTTGTAATCACTAGAATATTGTATTTTAGTGATAGAAATGCAAAAATATCATTCGCGTTCGTTCGAGTTTCGTCGTAATTAACCGAAAAACGCAACCGTACGACCAAGTGAACCGATATCCGTGATATTTCCAAGCAGATTTCAAATCCCCTATGCTTTAACATCCTTGTAGAGCCTTGAAATTGGGTTAACGGGGGTATATGCGTCAAAAACCATCAAAACATGCTTTAGGGACTGAAACTGTCAAAAATGAAACTTTTGGCAAAACAGTTCCCCTCACGCCACGCAAGGGAGACCTGGGTGTCATGACCGCTGACCCGTTTTTCCCTGTTCAGAGGCCGCGGGCCAGAAACCCGTGGTATTAGTATTTAATTTGGCAGCGGAAGTTTAACAGGATCGTTTAACTGAAAATACCCAATTATTTTATTATAAGATTCGGGACAAACCCCGTATTTTACAATAAAGGAATTTCCTTGGGAAATCCCCTTATTACAAAAACATGTTTATTTATTTACTGAGCCACTTCATTGAAGCTGGAGTGCTATGCGACACTTTTCCTTGTTCACAGTAAATCACCTGAAACATGTTTTAAAAAGATTTGATCAGCGGGAAACACTGGCGAGTCATTCAAGTTGTACAAAACGACACATTGTCATAATTTATAGTATTAAGAGCGATTACAATGTTTATATATCAACCAATTACCCCAAATCGGTATTTGTCACTCGACCGAATCTGTGACTATGGTCATATCACCCATTGGCTAACCCGTTGTCCAATGGTGAAGGTTATCAAGTAATGTATACAAAACCACACATACCGGCAGTAATTGAAGATTACAAAGACTTAATCCCTGTAATTATAACTTTGAAAACAAATAGGGTTTTGGAAACAATTTGGTAAAAAAAAAAAAGAATGACTCACATTGTAAGTTTAAACGGACAGAATCTGCCTACTGATTAAGCCTGGTAACCTAGTTAAATAATGCAAACGAAACTAGGTTAGTAACTTAATAGGCAACTGGTCCTATTCGTTGGATAACGGTAAATGGTCATATACAGGGGCGAAGGATCATGGGTGCTCGGTGGTGCACCCGCCCACCCCAATGTTTCGGTTAGAAGTGTATATGGTCCGATTTTTCATCCGAAAATTTTAAAATTATATAGGATCGCCCACCCGATTATTTTTCCTAAATGATGGGTAGTTTGGTGAATATATTTTAACTCTTATTTTTATTTGTTTAACCATAGATTACCCACCGTACAATAAACTTAATACCCAAATTATTAACTATCAAATATAATTATCTTGAATTCTTGATCCAGCCGACATATGTTTCTGCGATTCTTCTCTGCGCCGAAGACTTTTGGGGCCAATTTTTGGTGAGTGTGGAATCCTTATCCTTTTTACTTTTCCTGTTTTCCAATTCAAGATTTCCCAATTCACAACTTCCACTTTCCACCAAGGGTAACAATTCTTTATTTTTTTATTGTTATTAGGAATGCATTGGGTAACAATTCTCTGTTCTTTTATTATTATTAGGAATGCATTAATGTTTATCTTTATTAATTAATAAGAATCGTAATTACATAAATAATAGATCTAAAATACTTAATAGATAAAGAGGATTTGATACGTTGATGATGAATTAATTAATGTATTATTAGTACTTTTTGTTAGGAATTCATGGGAAAGACGAAAACTATTGATTCTTTTTTCAAAAGAAAGGATGATGAACAAGAGAGTAAACGTCAAAAAACTTCAACTAGTGAGCTTGAAGAGCATGAAGCGCCACCACCACCACAATCAAACACAATTCTAAACGAAGCTCCACCACCACAATCAAACTCAAACGAAGCTCCACAACCACATTCAGACACTAATGAAGTGGATGTTAATCTTTTAGAAAGAGATCCCGGTAAACGAAAACCAATGTGGGAGCATCCGGTTAATTTAAGAGAACAAGTAAGGCGTGCTTATCTTTCTTTTGGACCTTACTAAATAGAACTTACAGAATATAAAGTTAATGGTACAAAGAAGCAAGCTCGCAGGTTCCGATATCCTTGGTTCAAACTTTACCCTAATTGGTTACAGTATTCTCCAACACCACATTCGGCTTATTGCTTTGATACGCTCTAAAATATACATATTTTTATATAAATATTCTTACACTTTTGAGTGACTTTAGGGGTGTTTTTATCGTTTATTACTCCTATCTGGTTCATATTTGGAGTTTAAAGGTTCAAAGAGATAATGAGTTAATATGAGTAATAACTATTTAATAATCATTAAATTAATTAATTTTATGTTTGTTAAAAGTGATCGTGGGATTTCAAAGGAAATAATATCATTATTTTGATTAAATGAATTCTTAAAGCCTATTAATTTCGATATGGCAAATTTAACTAGTAGGAGTTTTTTGTAATTGCAGGTAACAAAAACAGAAGCATGTCATGAGGGTTTTCAGAATTAATGTGAAAGGCTTTGGATGAAAATTAATTAAAAGTGATATGAAAAATCACATGGGATCGTTGAACTTCATGTATTATTTTAGGGATGCATGCAAATAAGGGGGGGGGGGGGGGGGGGGGGGGGGGGGGATCTTGATGATGATTAATATAGTGGAGGCCATGAAATATGAAAAGCCCAATGAAAATTCGTGAAGGTTGATATTGGGCCGAGAACGTGGAAAAGAATATAGTCCAGCAATGTTATATGCATATTGGAATTCACATCAGGATATCACAACTATTGTTGGGCCGGAGGAGAAGTTTGGGCAGCACATCAATTGGAGAAGCAACTTTGACGGCAGGGATTATTAATTTTTTAGGAGTTTCCTATTTATATTTGAACATCACAGCAGACGGAAAAGATAGATAGGAGGCATACGGCAGACATCAAGGGGGGCGACTAAAGAAAAAAAAAAAAAAACCCTGTCAAGAACAGAAGACATATTGAGGAGTTCGCAAATTTTGAGGGAATATAGAGAAAGGATTGGTTCGAGCTTCAAGGCCGCGATTCAAGTTTCGGGTTTGGTTTGCAATTTCTTATTTTTTTGGTTTTGTTAGACTTTGTGTTTTACAAACTATTAAACATGATTTGCTATTCGTATCAGACTTGTTTCTTTTTCGTGAATATGATTTTTGGCTAAACTTTTCGTGCTACGTAGGCCTAGATGAACTATGATTTAATGATTTGACTATTCGGTTTTGGCTAATGATTAAATTGAGGTGATTTACATATTCATGTTTTGTGATTGTTTATGAATTTGTGTGTTTGTCTTGGTTGTCATTGGTTGTTTGGTTAGGTGATCTTGTTAGTCTGGTCTGGAACTATTTAGATCATTCTAGGTTCGTTAATCTATTAGGTTTTCGGTCTAAAGCTTGAGATTAGAGATTATTCAAGTTTAACTAAATTAATTAAAATCAACTGAGTATAGTGTGCATCCTTTTCTGGCAACTCTAGGGACGAGTCAGGATTGCTAGGTTATTAGCTAGGCTGTTTGATAGTTTGGGTGACTGATAGCTTGGATCCGGCTACTTATTCTTGTTTAGGGTTTCCTAGGTTTTCAATTATTTAGCAGGTTTAGCTTCATGACCGGAGGATTTTAGCACCATAGTTGTTTTTAATCCGACAGTCGTAAAAATTCGGTATCGATAGCTCGAGTCGTTTCCAATTTAGCACTTCATCACTTTGTTTCATCTTCTATTTTGGTTTATCATCCTTAGCGGGAGGTTTTCTGGGTAGATTCGGAGCTTTAGCCATTGGTCAGGACTAGAGGTCATGGGTTGGTCATAGGGATTCGAAGCCTGGGTAGTTCTTTCTCATCATTGTTTGCTTTCCGTCACTTCTCCATCTTGCTTGCTTGTTTTATTCTCTTGTTTACTCGCTTTAGTATTTAATTAGATTATTAGCTTAATTAGTTAAAACCTCAAATCCAAAACAATTAAAACCAGTTAAGTATTAGTTGAGTTAGAGTCTAGTTTAGCGTCGCTAGTGTCTCGTGGGTTCGATACTCGGACTTCATTAGGCTTTACTACGTACGATAGGTACACTTTCCTGTCAGTGGTCTAGCATTTAGAGAGTCTTAGTTTATAAATTTAAAACTAGGGTGTCTAGATTAGGTTTAGTTTTTATAGACTGCATTCAGCACATCATGCTTTCTATGTTATCTTTTTTGTGACAAACCAAATATGAGCCATGGTCATGATACATTTACAGTTAAAGGGTTTGATAATTGGAATAAAGTTTGTGGGAAACAATGTGCATTCATGAAGCACAATAAAACTTCACATCATAGAGACTCCCTTTTATTCAGTCAAAACTTATTGAACCAAGAAGCACACGTTGACAATTCCATATCGAAGCCAAATAAGGAGGTAATTATGAAGAACCGTTTACGATTAAAGACTACTGTTGATGTAGTTCGTTGGTTGACATACCAAGCTTGTGCTTTACGAGGACATGATGAATTTGCTAGTTCTAAAAATCGAGGTAATTTTCTGGAATTGCTAACACTTCTTGCTTCTTATAATGATGAAGTTTCAAAGGTTATACTAGAGAATGCTCCTTATAATGCAAAGTATACTTCTGGAGATATTCAAAAAGAAATTCTTAGTATTATTGCAAATAAAATTCGAAAGCATATTCGTAGTGAAGTGGGGGGTTCGGCCTTTTGTGTCATGGTTGATGAGTCACAAGATGAGTCAAAGAAAGAGCAAATGGCCATAGTTGTGAGATTTGTTGATGAAGAAGGGATGATACAAGAAAGGTTCTTGGATTTGGTTCATGTTAGGGATACTTTATCAGCAACCCTAAAAACAAGTTTGTGGAAACAACTTTTGTATTATCAGTTTGATGTTAGTAAAATTCGTGGGCAAGGTTATGACGGTGCTAGCAATATGAGAGGGAAATGGAACGGATTACAAGCACTTGTTCTTGAAGAATGTCCTTATGCGTATTACGTTCATTGCTTTGCTCACAGGTTAGTTACTTGGTTATTGTTTTCTTTCATTATTCAGTTTAACTAAAATACTTTTATGCTTATTACGGTTTTGCTTTTTGCTAACAGGTTACAACTTCCCTTGACTTGTGCTTCAAGGGAAGTTATTCTAGTACACCAATTCTTTACATACTTCGTTGACATAGTTAATGTGGTTTGTGCTTCTAGTAAGCGGCATGATGAATTACAAAAGGCAAAGGAAAGCAAGATTGAAAAGTTATTGGAACTGGGTGAAATCAATTCGGGGAAAGGACAGAATCAACTTGGGACCTTAAGAAGAGCTGGTGATACTCGTTGGGGGTCTCACTATAACTCCGTTTGTAGTTTGATTAAGATGTTTGATGCCTCTCGTGTTGTTCCGCAGGAATAATCAATGACGTAGCTCATGCTACTTTTGCTCAACGTGGAGATGCTGAAGGAGCTTGGCGTAACATGCAATCATTTGAGTTTGTCTTTATTCTTCACTTGATAGAGAAAGTAATGGGAAAAACCGAAATACTTTCTCAAGCATTACAAAGGAAATCCCAATATATTCTGAATGCCATGGAATTAGTTTCGGCAACAAAGATTACTTTAAATAATTACAGAAACGATGGATGGGATTCTTTAATTAAAGAAGTTACTTTGTTTTGTAAAAAACATCTAATAGAAGTTCCGGATATGAAAGCTCCATTTACATCTACTCGGTATCGGGCTCGTAAAAATGATCTTCAATTTACATTTGAACATTATTACCGAGTAGATCTGTTTACATCCACATTGGATAAACAGATACATGAGTTAAATAGTAGATTCAATGAGCGCACGATTGAGTTGTTATCTCTTAGTTCTAGTCTAGTTTCAAAAGTGATTAACGTTGATCAGATTTGTCTTCTAGTTGAGAAGTTTTATCCTGAAGATTTTACAGACCAAGAGACCACTGGGTTACGAAGACAGTTAGAGCTTTTTAATGTTGAATTGTCAAAGAATATCAGGCTAAGTAGTGTATCAACTCTTTCTGATCTATGCAAAACTCTTGTGAAAACTAACAAACGAGAGGAGTACGCTTTAGTTGATAGAGTGGTTCGGCTAATCCTGACACTTCCAGTTTCAACTGCAACAACAAAGCAGGGATTTTCAGCAATGAAAATATTCAAGAATCGCCTTCGCAATAAAATGGCAGATGAATATGTCACAAATAGCTTGGTGATTTACATAGAAAAAGAAATTGCTGATAAGTTTGATTCGGAAGACATAATTGATGAATTAAAAAATCTTAAAGGTCATCGGGCTGAGTTGTAATTCTTCATCCAGGTTCCATTTATCTCATATCTTTATATATATATATATATATATATATATATATATATATATAAGTCTTTTGTTTGTTATACAATATTTAGTTTTTCTATGTGCAAGAACGGGTCCTTTGAATGAGTGATTTTTTTTTGTTTTACTTGGAACTATTATTATTTGACCCGACTTGAATCGAATAGCCGACCTGACCCGACCCGAAACATAACGATAGGAAAAAAAAATTGAGTCCCATCACGTTACGCCCCCTCGAAACTTTTGGTCAAGCTCCACCACTGGTCCTATATACCTTGGACTCAGCTTTCCTTTCTTACCGAACCGCACTATCCCTTTCCAAGGAGAAACTTTCAATAGTACCTTATCCCCAATTTGAAATTCTAACGACTTGCGTCGATTGTCTGCATAACTCTTCTTGCAATCTCGAGCTGTTTTTAGTCTTTCCTTTATTTGAGTTATCTTGTCGGTGTTTTCCTGTACAATCTCAGAACCAGATAGTTGACTTTCTCCTATTTCTGCCCAGCATACTGGAGTTTGACACTTTTGTCCATACAGTGCTTCGAACGGGGCAACATTGATGCTTGTATGATAACTATTATTATAGGAGAATTCTATTAATGGTAAGTGGTCATCCCAATTTCCGCCGAAATCTATTACACATGCCTTGAGCATGTCTTCTAGGGTTTGGATCGTCCTTTCACTTTGTCCATCTGTTTGGGGATGGTATGAAGTACTTAAATTTAATCGTGTCCCCATTGCTTCTTGGAAACTTGTCCAGAAATGTGAAGTGAAATGACTATCCCTATCTAACTCAATGGAGAGTGGAACTCCATGTAGTGATACTACCTCGTCTACGTATAATTTAGCTAATCTTTCCATGCTAAAGGTTTCCTTCATTGGTAGGAAATGAGCTGATTTGGTTAATCGATCTACAATCCCCCAGATTGCATCGTTACCTTTCCTGGTTTTGGGTTGCTTAGTAACAAAATCCATTGTTATTAGTTCCCATTTCCATACAGGCATTTCTAATTGTTGAAGTAAACCTGAAGGTTTCTGGTGTTCTGCCTTAACTTGCGAACAAGTTAGACACTTAGAAACGTATCTAGCGATGTCCTTTTTCATTCCTATCCACCAGAAGTTATTTCTTAAATCTTGATACATCTTGTTATTACCAGGATGCATCGTATACCTAGATTTATGGGCTTCCTCTAATATCTTATCTCGTAAATTTCCTTGTCTAGGTACCCAAATCATTTTCTTATAGAATCTCCAAATTCCATCAGTCCGTTGCTCTAATTCCTTTATCTGTCCTTTCATTCCCTCAGCATCATCTTGGATTGCTGTTTCTTGAACATTTTTCAGTTGTTCCATTAAATCTAACTGTAGATTTAATCTAAGGGCACGGACTCGTCTTTGTGTTTCGTGATATTTACGACTTAGGGCATTGGCTACTATGTTTGCCTTTCCTTCATGATATCGAATATCACAGTCGTAATCACTTAAAATTTCCATCCATCTTCTTTGTCTCATGTTTAATTCATTTTGCCCAAATATGTACCTTAAAATCTTATGATCTGTATAGACAGTAAACTTACTTTCGTACAGATAATGTCTCGAAATTTTAAGGGCAAAAATTACTGCTCCTAATTCTAGGTCATGAGTCGTATAATTTTCCTCCTGCTTTTTCAATTGTCTTGATGCATACGCAATTACCTTTTTACGTTGCATTAGCACACAACCTAATCCTAGCTTAGAAGCATCACAGTAGACTTCAAAATCTTTTGTCCCTTCTGGTAAGGCAAGAATTGGGGCGTTTGTTAATCTTTGCTTTAGGATTCTAAAGGCTTCCTCTTGCTTGGGTCCCCATTCAAACTTAACAGTTTTACAGGTTAGCTTAGTTAATGGAACAACTATCTTAGAAAAGTCTTTAATGAAGCGCCTGTAGTAGCCTGCCAATCCTAGAAAACTACTAACTTCGGCAGCTGATTGCGGGACTTTCCAATTTGTGATTGCTTCTATCTTTGAGGGATCTACGTGAATTCCTTCGTGATTCACCATATGTCCTAAAAATTGCACCCCTTGTAGCCAGAATTCACACTTCGAGAATTTGACGTAAAGCTTTTCCTTTCTTAACAAGGTTAAGAGTGCACGCAGGTGCTCACAATGTTCGTCCTGGCTTTTGGAATAAATAAGTATATCTTCGATGAAGACAATTACAAATTTATCCAAATACGGCTTACAGATCCTATTCATCATGTCCATAAATGCTGCAGGAGCATTCGTTAATCCAAAGGGCATGACTGTAAACTCGTAGTGACCATACCTAGTCCTGAAAGCAGTTTTAGGTATGTCTTCTTCCTGTACCTTCAACTGATGGTATCCGGAGCGCAAATCTATCTTAGAGAAATACCTAGCTCCTTGAAGTTGATAAAAAAAGATCATCAATTCTAGGTAATGGGTATCGATTCTTAATGGTAACCTTATTCAATTCCCTATAATCGATACACATTCGCATCGAACCATCCTTCTTTTTCATGAACAACACAGGTGCTCCCCAAGGGGATGAACTAGGTTGTATGAATCCTTTACTTAACAATTCATCTAACTACTTTTTCAGTTCTAACATTTCTGTGGGTGCTAACCGATAAGGTGCCTTAGCTATTGGTGTAGTTCCAGGAATGAGATGAATTCTAAACTCTACTTCCCTATCTGGCGGTAATCCAGGTAGCTCTTCTGGGAATACATCAGGGTATTCTGATACTACTGGAATTTCTTTAAGTTCTTTGCTTTTAGTGTTAATGATTACCGAAATCATATACACTATTCCTCGTTTGCATTCATAACTAGCAACGTTCATTTCTGAAATGAACTTCATTGGTTTACGGGGCTTATCTCCCGTAACTAAAATCACTTTTCCTGCTGGTATATGTATTTCTATGGAATTTTGATCACAGAGGATTCGAGCATGGTTGGCTACTAACCAATCCATTCCTAACACGACATCGAATCCTGCTAAATTCATAGGTAGAAGGTTTGCAGAAAATTCGTGGCCTGAGAGTTCTATTTTTACTTCTTGAAGTATCTTATCGATATTAACAGAGTTTCCTTCTGTAGTTTCAACCGTATAAATCTGCCTAAGTTTAGTTAAAGGTTGCTTAAGCGCTTGGCAGAATGAAGTATTTATAAAACTTTGGTTTGCACCAGAGTCAAATAATACTTTTGCGTAAACGTCATGAACTAGGAACGTACCAGCTATCACATCCGAAATCAGATCTGCTTCTTGCGGTGTTAGCTGAAAGGCTCTTGCATTCTTTTTAGCGGCCCCATTAGTCACTTTTACCTTGTTGTCAGCTGGTTTGACCAATTTAGGGCACTCTGGTTTAAAATGCCCAGCTTCTCTGCAATTGTAGCAGACCTTTGACTTCTTCCTGCACTCCTCCTCTCGGTGCCCCGGTACTTTGCAGAATTTTCCTGACATTTTCCAAAATGTTTCTTTTTACAGTTTCTGCAGAATGGCGGTGTGGAAGATTGCCCAGTTCCCTTTTTCTTGAAGTTACTATTATTATTACCCCACGAAAACCTTGGGTAATCATTTGAGCCAGTTCCTTTTTCCTATTTTCTTCTTTCGTGCGCCCCAGTCCGTCCGTCAAGGTATTAGCTAATTCGACCGCATCGTCAATTCTTCGGGGTCTCGCAGCCTTGACTATATCGTGAATCTCGCTACTTAGTCCCCAAATGTAGTGAGAAATAAGCACCGGTTCTGGCGAAGCCAGAGTCGGTACAATTCTAGCATACTCGAAAAATTTTGAAGTATACCCCCGACAATCAACGTCCACCATCCAGTGATTTAGGAACCTATTTGTCATCTGTTCCTTTTTGTAGGAGGGACAAAACTTTCTTTCTACCAATTCCTTAAATTCCTCCTAGCTCATAGCATAAACCACGTCACTTCCCTTGGCTTGTAGCACTGTGTTCCACTATTCTAACGCCTCTTCTTTGAAAAGGTGGGATGCATACATTACCCTATCTTCTTCTGCGCATTTACTTATTTTAATTACTGCTTCGGTCTTCTCCAACCAACGTAGTGTGGCAGTTGCCCCTTCATTGCCTGCAAATTCGATGGGCTTACAGGCGAGAAATTCTTTGTAAGTGCAGCCAGTCGTCATCGCCTTTATTCTTTTGTATACTGGGGCTTGAATCACACCATTATTATTATTATCGCCCCCATTCACACTATTGCTGAAATTATCGTCGCGGGTGCGTTTACTATGGTTTGCTTGGGAAGGTTCAACAGGATTTCTAGCGGCTGCAATGATTGCTGGGATAGCATTGGCTATTCCCTGAGCAACAATATTTTCTATATCTTGCCTATTGAGAAAATGTGCTTCATTATTTGGTTTCGATTGGTTAACTTCGTTTGCCGATTGGTTTACTGCGTTTTCCATCTGAATAATTAACAATATATATAAATTATTGTCATAAAATAGATAGAAACTAAACACAATAAGGCAATCACAACCACAATCAAGTCAGCACAAGTAACAAAAATCGTCGACATTGCGACATTTATATATTTTTTTATATATTATACATCCATACAAGCCATATATGTTACAGATGTTTTATTTTAATATTATACATTATTTTACATATATAGTTACATATATATATATATATATATATATATATATATATTCATAATATTATTATTATACAAAACATTTAACTACTGCTATCCGCTGCCTTCAGTAATGGAACTCCCTTTCATCATACTTCCAGGTAATATTCTCCTCTACAGTCCGGATCCGGGTCCCCATATCCACCAGTTCTTCACCATAACGGCGTAGTTCCGTGACGTTTTCTGGGTTCATATGTGGGAAAGTAGCAGGGGGTGGTTCAAACTGCCGGTAGTACGGATTTGGATTGTTCATTATGTTTTGGAAGTGCCAGTCACTGGTCCACCATTCTTCCATTTGGTTCGAAAGGGTTTGAGAGTTGACAATTGGGTTCAGAATGGCAGGTTTATTGATAGGAAGTTCTGATTGAGTGGGAAAATTGAAAAGGGTTTCATCAGCGGGTCCAATGAGGTCACAGTTTGCCAATTTTCTGTCGAGTTCTTCCCAAGGTGGCAATTCCTTTTGGATCCACCGTTTTCTTCACCCTTTGGGCAGCGGGTTTCTTCTTTCTTCCTCGTTTCCAGTCTAGAAGCCTTCTCCTCTTTTTGGGTTTGGGTTTCTCTTGGGCCTGAAACACCATTGGCTCCTCGGTGTCAGCCTGATAACCGGACTGGGATTTGGTAGTTTCCATATCGGTAGTATGGATGGTGAAATTTCGGAGGGCTTCCGATAGTTCATTCATGTTGTTAGGCACACATAAGGAAACACACAAAATTCAAATTAAATTTTAATTATTGTAAATTTAATTTTCACAGAATCACAAAATGGCAAATTGAATAATTAAGTATTTTTCAAATACTTAATTGGTTTAAATCAATGGCTCTGATACCACCTTTTCTGTCACGGCCCCCGACCCGTTTTACCCGGTTCAGAGGCCGTGGGACAGAAATCCGTGGTATTTGTATTTAATTTGGCAGCGGAAGTTTAACAGGATCGTTTAACTGAAAATACCCGACTATTTTATTATAAGTTTCGGGACAAACCCCGTATTTTACAATAAAGGAATTTCACTGGGAAATCCCCTGATTACAAAAACATGTTTATTTATTTACTGAGCCACTTCATTGAAGCTGGAGTGCTATGCGGCACTTTTCCTTGTTCACAGTAAATCACCTGAAACATGTTTTAAAAAGATTTGATCAGCGGGAAATACTGGCGAGTCATTCAAGTTGTACAAAATGACACATTGTCATAATTTACAGTATTAAGAGTGATTACAATGTTTATATATCAACCAATTACCCCAAATTGGTATTTGTCACTCGACCGAATCTGTGAATATGGTCAAATCACCCATTGGCTAACCCGTTGTCCAATGGTGAAGGTTATCAAGTAATGTATACAAAACCCCACATACCGGCAGTAAGTGAATATTACAAAGACTTAATCCCGGTAATTATAACTTTGAAAACAAATAGGGTTTTGGAAACAATTTGGTAAAAAGAGAATGACTCACATTGTAAGTTTAAACTGACAGAATCTGCCTACTAATTAAGCCTGGTAACCTAGTTAAATAATGCAAACGAAACTAGGTTAGTAACTTAATACAACATTTATGATAATTTCACGAGATCGAAACCTCACGACGAATGAAAAAGTATAGCCTGAATTCGGGCAACACTTAAACATCCATTGGATCGGTCTTAATCGATCGGACATTGTATTGTAGCAGTGATCGAGTTATTACCCCGTTATCGTAGCAGCGTTTCACTACTAATAAGTTGTTATTTGAGCATAATATGGCGTTTTTGAAAGAAATTCCGAACACAGAAGACTGTCCATGCAACGTACAATTTATAGCTGAATTTTGAGTTCCTCGCGGCCCGCGTAAACCTGAAGGGAGATCCTTCGCTGTCACACCCCAACCGATGGCGGAAACATCGGAGTGAGACGAAATAGATTGCTCGAGACATCATAACACTAATAATTGTGACAAGTATTTAAATAGTAAATTTCATTTCATTTCTAAAGAATAAATTACTAGAATTTGAAGTAAATACAACATCATGAATAATGAAATACAATGCAATAAGAATACAAATTAAAGTGTCTATCTAAGCATCCTACTAGATTCCATGCATCACCAACATCATCGCTAAACCTGCAACATGTTTTAAAAACCATAGTTCAATACAAAGGTATTGGCGAGTACACAAGTTTTAGACTCGTGTCATGTGTATAAAAAGTATTTTCAATCCAACATAGCATTTGGTATACGAGGTCAAACTATCATGCATAACAATATGTCAACTCTAGTGTCCACTAGTATTTAGCATCGCTCGTCACAAAAGCAACGAGACCGTTATAGAATAGAGACTTAACAAAACCCTGTCGGGTGGTGTGCTACTCCTATAGCGCTATAATTGTTTAAGCTGAGTTAACAAGTAGTATGTATTCTAGCATGAACCTAAGCATAACAAAGCATGTATACGGATCGAATGAATAAAAGCATGTTTGTAAATTGTGCGGTTTAATAAGTAAAACATGTTGCACCCAAAGTGTATTAAAAGGAAAATGGGTCAAGTGTACTCACATGATTGCTAAGTCTTCCAATTATCCAAGTGTTGACGAGTGTACGAGATTAGGGGGAAGGAACACCGAGGTCACCCTACATGGGCAAACGAAGGGGTACGAGTAATCGGGATTACGACGGAGGAATTGAATTGGAATTTAGAGTCTATCTCGCTGATGTATACGTATATATATACACACACACACATAATTTAAGTAAAAATTTTGAATTAAATCCATCAAGAGTACATTAGAAGTGTTGCCAAAAATAAATATACATTTATATATATCTTTACAAAAATTATTTGAATCTGATACGTTTTCGTTAGCGATTCGACCATAAAGTATGTATACATATTTTAACAAAAATCGGGCAGAGTTTCCTCTGTTTTTGGACGGTCCCGACAATACTAGTTGTCGATAAAATTGTCAAAACTCAATAAACAATTCGATAACCCAATTTATAAATATAAGATTTCTATCTAAAAAAATACAAACTATAACAAGTTTGGTGTCGCGATCAAAATAATAAATAATTATGAAAACACTAAAGTTAATATTCGAGTCGTTATTTTATACCCAAACATGTGTCGACTTGACAGTTGACTGATAGTTGACCAAAATTGACCGAGTTTGACCTGAGACACTAAACTGAACCATAACACCGAACCGAACATCAAAACTGGACCGTAACATGACTCGGCACAACTGTTAACCAGCTTTGACCGGTCAACCCGAGCCGAAACCGAACCGAGTTGCACCAAGACCTAAACTGAACCGAATCACCACTCGAGCCGGAGTCACCACCACTGTACCGAGCCTGCAACGAATCGAACAAAAACTGACTAAAACGAAACTGACCGAAGACTGAACCGAGTAAACTCAAAACTAAAACCTGAACCAAGACTAACCTGCACCGGAATCACTTGTCAGAAACTGAACCGAGACTCGAACTGGAACCGAACATTGAATCTGATCCGAGCAGGAACTGATTCTAGTATCGAACCAAGACACGAGCCGAGTCTCCAAACCTGGACCGAAGAGACCCTGAGTTGAACTAGATAAAACCAAAACTTGAAGCCCGTATGAACCCCCGCCACCGCGAGCGGCGCTGCTGTTGCAGGAACGCCACCACCGTCTACCATCGTCGTCTCCACCGACCACCACTATCGACACCCCTGTAAATCACATAAGGAACCAGAAAAGGGGTGGATCCAAAAGGATCAAATAAAAAACGAGATGAAGAAGATGACGAGTTCAGATGTTACCGGAGTGAACCTGTTGAAACGCGGCTGCCGGAGCTGAAAGTGTCATCCTCGCTATTCGAATCGGAAAACCGACGCTGGAAAAGGACTCGGGAGGTGCGGTTTAAGGGGGTACACCCTGGTTCCGCCATGAAAAGCGGCCGGAAAACCCTTCCGCCATGAGTCGCCGCCGCTGGACCACCGTAGGCGGTGGCCGGCCGTCGTGGTCTCGCCGGACTTTCGCCGGAATCGGAGAGGGAGAGAGAGAGACCGAGAGGTGTGTGTATGTGGCGGGTGTGTGTGTGTTGAGTATGTGGGGTGAGCTTTTATAGCTAGGGTTTTGTGTGTTGGGCCCAGAGCCCGTTAACTGGTTTCTAGTGTTTTTGAGCAGCCCAATTGCGTTTCTGGAGCCCGTTTTCACAACCGATCGACGTGAAATATTATAGTATATTATTTAAAATTGAAAATTTACGTAAATGGTGCCGGTAATCGATATTAGTCGCGTTCATTTGTGGTTTCGTTAAAGCGCGTAAAAATGCGTCGTTTGTCGTTTTAGTTCCGTTTTTCGATTTGATTTCGATTGTGATTCTAAAAATGGAAAACAAACACGAATTTTCTAAAAGTGGAAATATGGAAAGAGCGGAGCGTTACAATTTCCCCTCCTTTAGTAAATTTCGTCCCGAAATTTGTTCAAGAAGAAGGCTTGAAAGAGTTTTGGCAATAAGGTGATTATTAAGAATTAAGTATTGGAAAAATTTGAAACGTTTTTGAAAAGTATGGAGTTTTGGAGAACGACAAGGTCTAGTGCTTTGAATAAAGTGATAACGGTCTACTAAGTACGTCTATACAAGAAATATGAATAGGAAGACGTTAAGTTAAGGCGTCAAGTTAGGATTTGAACGTTTAAACAGACTTGATTGTGAACGAGGTTCGTATAAAAGACAAAAAATAATGGAGAATAATAGGAGTATAGAAGTGAATGATCGACTCTTAGTAATCGAATAAAGGTATAAGAATGGCACGAGTATAGGAGAGACGAATGTAGCGTGCTGAGAGTGGAGTCTTGTCTTGGATAATCGGATATAATGCGTTTGTGAGTTGTCTAAAGTTTGCATTTTAGGTCCAAATATGGTCTGCAAAACACCGAATTTCTCATGGCACATTTTACGAAAGTTTGGTATCGTGGTGAAAACACTTATATATAGGAAGTACTAGCAGCGTGTCCACCATATTTTGACCACATTACGCCCGTTTCATTTTCGATATCATGTTACGTTCCATGTCTTACCATACACAGTAGTACACTCTATGGTTTTCATACGCCCATCACTATAATCCCGTGTGCACCCGCGATTATATTGATCGTCGCATGATTCGCAAAGCTTGTACTAATTGTGTATGAATCAGGGTATCCATAAATTTGAAAGTAAGAATGAGTACGTATATGAATGTAGTATATAAGCATGTTTATGTTAAGCAGGTATAGGACCCACGTAAGCGAATCCCTCGGATTTCGCTCGCATACTTTCACACCTCAACCGATGGCGGAATCATCGGGGTGCGACACTGAGCAAAACAGATTGTTTAAAGAAATTCCATAACGCTTAAATTACCAAATAGTTTTAATATTATGTACCATACCATAACCCATAAGATAATCTAGTTATTACAGACAGAGATATTCTTCAAACAATTAAACATGTTCCGACAACTCAGATTTTTCAAATAAGATAAACTGTCTTTGTTTCTAGACTCTTTCCTAGCCTCGATTTCACAGCAAGCCAAGCATTCTAACATCTTAAACACCTGCCACATACGTTAAAGTAAAAGTCAATACACATAGTGTAAAGGTGAGCATACAAGTTTAATAAATATAATAGAGTTCGAAATCGTTTACGCATAACCAACACGTACACAGTGTGAAATGAAGCACGTAAGTTATCGACATGATCCTATCAATACCAATGACTGCGGGTTGACTGCGCAAGACAGTTCGTAATACACACTCACCACTACGAGCCATGTAATTAGTTGTCCTTAACAACCCCTGAGTGAACAGGTGCAGAGTCCAAACTATAGTACTATCGTTGCTAAGGCAGGTAGACAGCAATCCATGTGTAAACATAACAAACAAGCAATCATTGAGTCACGTATACATGCAGTAGCGGTTAGCATTAAAAGTATTGCGTTGTGTGATCGATGTGATTTAGTATAAGTAACGTATGTAACACCCAAAAGTGCATAAGGCAAAAAGGTTTCGAGTATACTCACAGCGATTGAGTTAATGGATTGAAGGGAGCGCTAGAGCGGATATTAGCCTGAACGGTTAACGATAGCATAAGCAAAAGTCGGCGCCTAAAATGGTGAAGGTGAACCAAGGATCGGATGGTAATCCGATTGGGTGGCAATCCGATCGGATGGCCAGTCGATCGGGTGGCAATCCGTTCAGATGGTCACCCGATCGGGTGGCCATTCGATTGGATTGTAACCTCTGTGGTTGAGTGATGTGTTTGTGTATGATGGTTTATACTTTGAAGTTTTCGTTGTAGCATTTTAAAAATACAGAAGTATCTCTACCCTTCAGGTCGATCGAACGGCCGTTCGATCGGACATCAATCCGATTGGCGAGACTTCCCAATTTGAGAACAAGTTCACAGCAGGACGGTCACTCGATCGGATGGCTATCTGATCGGGTAGCAATCCGTTTGTATTGAACATGTTGAAAAGTGGCCAAGTCCTAAACGTCACACGATTGGATGGTCACTCGATCGGGTGGCAATCCGCTTCAATGTTAATATCTCGAATAGTTGCAAAATAGTTTAAGTGTGGGACCAAAGTGCAAGCCGATCAGGTGGCTGCCCGATCGGGTGGCAATCCGATCGGATGGCTGTCCGATCGGACGACAATCCGTCCCAGTCGACCTGATCGTCTTTACACTTGGTTGTTTCGTTAGTTTACGTTTTCTCGAGACTGTACAATAACGTGTCTAACAACAGAAACCTCATCAAGACTTAGTGACCCGACCGGATAGGAACCACCCTAGTCCGACCAGTTAACTGTTCGAGACGGTGTTTCATGTGTAACCCGAAATCAGTAATCTCTTAGATAGAGTTCAGATCTGGAACTAACACACCACTATGAATGAGTGGGAGGTCAGAGCAAGGTCCGAATCTATCGGTTTTGAGTGCATTGAGTGTAAAAGAGTTGAAAGAAAGTTAGAAACCATCTTTCAATACTTTTCACCATGAATATGTTCAGATCTATGAAGGATCTTTGTTTATTCATGTGGAAATCATTCAGATCTAAGTTGTTCTTGGTGGATAGAAGCCAAAACATGAAGTTCATAAGAACCCCATGATGACATCATCCTAGAACACCTCCAATCTAGTGATTTCACGGTTAAAAGTTGAGATTCAAAAGATAGAAAGGTGTAGGAGTGCGTGTAGATCAAGAAAGTACAAGATTTAGGTTGAAAACTTACAAGAATCGGAAGAAATCACGAGAAATGAAGCCTGGAGCGAGTTGAGCAGAGAGAGGGCTGTCAATATCAAGTGATGTGACAAATGAGGGTATTTATAGGGTTTCCAAAAAAGGAAAGTGGAAGAAGAGGCTGGTCGATCGGGTGGCAACTCGGTCGGGTGACAACCCGGTCGGATGGCAATCCGATCGGATGGCCACTCGGTCGGTTGGCCACTCGACCCATGAGTCCAGCGCAATGAGTTTTGTCATTTCGATTCGAGTGCAAAGCGTTGTGGTGCGATTCGAGAGAGCGATGCGATTGAATTACTCATCAAATTACTTTTAATCCCAACTACCATATCTAACATACAATCACTATAAATAACTTGCGTTTAGAGTTTTCGATTCAATTGCGATGCGATTGATTGCGATTTCGATTAATCACCTCAACATAAACATAACATGCACAAGTAACACATAAGTAGCACACACACGTAAAACAATATCCAGCACACATAATTCGAGTTGCGAATGCGATAAGTCGATTAAACATGCGATTAATATGCGATAAAACCTCGATTATTAACAAGTACTCCACATAATACAACTAATGCGATAACATAAATAGAATATTTACAAGTCAAAGAAGTCAAAACAGGAGTTGAGCAAGGAGTAACAGATCACAATTAGCAATCTTGTCTTCCTTTGACTTCAATCTTGACTTTGACTTTCGAAACACGGGGTGTTACACGTACGGGTACAAATGTATGAATCATGAGTATGAATGAAAGTATAAGCATAAGCATGAGTGTAAGTATAAACATGCAGGTGAGTGTAAGTATAAACATAAAACGCATGAGTACGAATATGAATATAAGTATGAGTATAGGCATAAAACGTATCGTTATGAATATGAGTATGAGTATAAGTATGAATAATAATGATTGTGTATATAGTGTTAACTGAGACATAACAAATTAAAGCATATAAAAGCGATCAAAAGGTTGAGAATGTAAAAATGAATGATATAAATGAAATTGTCGCGAGATATCGACTAAAACGTGTACGATGATATGCATGTAGAGTTGTTTAAACGAAACGTTGGGTTTATCGAATCAAAATGGATTGAGTTTGATTGGGAAGGTAGAATATAGTTTGTAAATCTAAGAGTACATAAGGTACTCATTGGTCATGCATAACGTATTTTGTAATGAATGGAAATGCTACTTTTGTTTCAAAAGAGTTTACGTAAGTCAAAGATTGTCGGTTCCCATGAAGTCTTCTTGCCCACGTGTTTTGAATTTAACTGACGTATCGAGTGAGGTTTTGAAAAGTTCTAGAGATTAATAAGTTTGCATCGTTTTAAGTAACTTTGTATTAGAAAGTTTTGAAGTTTATAGATTCTTGTGAAAAGGTTGATCCTTAGAAGAATGATCTTGGTATATGAACTTAGTGTTTTGCTGAAAACGCGTCTTTTGATAAAATGTTTTATTGCTTTTGATAGAAAGTTTAGTTAATGTTGAGTAATATTTGTAATATTTTATAGGCGTGTGCGAAAAAGTTGGTTTGATTCCCTATTGAAAATAGAAAATCTCTAGTTTAATGATATGTAATGAGGTTGTTTCAATAGTTACGTTGAATACAAAATTCCGTGGGCAATGGATTTGTTAGACCGACTAAGTTGATGAATAGCATTTCGTGAAGTTTTGAAATTTGAGGAAAAAGCGTCTGTGGAAAAGTTAAGAATTTCGTGTGCGCGCGCTATATAAAATGGATTGTAGGGTAAGGAGTTCGTTTATATAAACAATGCATCTTGAAATAATTAGAGATTTGTAATGGTAAACGATTTAAATATAACATGATCGCGTTTACATAATATAGTCTATTAAAAAGAAGTATTGGTAACAATCACCTAGGTAAGGGAATCACCCCTAATCCGTTGGTGAGGTCGTTGTACGATGAGAAAAAAAGCGGAGTTAATCGTCAAGGTAAGGAAATCACTCCTATCTTGATGATATGCCTCCACTCGTTGTTACAAAAGTGTAAATAAAATTTCATGAAATTATGCATGCTAATAATGTATAGTCGTATAAAGGTAAAAGTATGATGTGTGCGCAAAATGAAATCTCGAAAATGGTTCAAAATTGACAAGAGAGGGTTTCATCATAAAAGATCGAGAATAATAAAACGTAAGTTCGAATAAAACTTGGATGGTTCCAAATGGAACATTGACTAACCAAAGTGGTCGAAAGATCTTTTGAAATTGAGAAGCATGCGTTGGCCTAATAGGTGGTATACTCTCGTCGATAAGTTGATTAATGGTATTCACCCTTCTGATTACTACATGCCCCAATTCAATCGAAAATTCAAGACTTGGCGGGATTTATAAAATCAAGGAGTGGGACTAGTCGACAAGGTGCGGGTTTCACCCCTAACTTGACGACTTCGTACCCTAAGTGTAGTTGGCACTCGTCGGGTCAAATTAAATTTTGACACGTTGACGAGCGTCCACTAGAATTTAAATTTGAAATTTCCATTAAGATGTGGATTTCACTCCTAACTTAATGGTGAATTTCGTGCGAAAGATAGAATCGAGCGGGATGAGAGTCGTTTACCAAATTGTGGGTTTCACGCCTATTTTGGTAAACTCGTCTCGTTTGTATAATATGAGTGTTGTCGGATTTAGAATAATCGAGTAAAATGTATGAGGAAAAGTGTATGTTAAAGATTAGACGAACAAGTATAAACATGTCAAGAATAGCACATAAAGAACGGAATAATGAAACAATTATTAACACATAAAAAGTATGTCGAGAATAACACATAAAGGATAGAAAAAGGTGAAACAAGTATTAACACATAATAAAACAAGTATAGCATGTCAAGTGTTACCACATAAGTGACATATACACTTAAAAGATCAAAAGAGCATAAATAAAAGCAAATAAAGTAGCATGCAAGTAGTTTCAAGCAAAACATAAGAATAAAGCTCTAAAACTATAGACTAGGTTAAAGCATTCCTACTTTTCCTAATTCCCTATAGTTATGGCTCTGATACCAATCTGTCACACCCCAACCGATGGCGGAAACATCGGAGTGAGACGAAATAGATTGCTCGAGACATCATAACACTAATAATTGTGACAAGTATTTAAATAGTAAATTTCATTTCATTTCTAAAGAATAAATTACAAGGATTTGAAGTAAATACAACATCATGAATAATGAAATACAATGCAATAAGAATACAAATTAAAGTGTGTATCTAAGCATCCTACTAGATTCCATGCATCACCAACATCATCGCTAAACCTGCAACATGTTTTGAAAAGCATAGTTCAATACAAAGGTATTGGCGAGTACACAAGTTTTAGACTCGTGTCATGTGTATAAAAAGTATTTTCAATCCAACATAGCATTTGGTATACGAGGTCAAACTATCATGCATAACAATATGTCAACTCTAGTGTCCACTAGTATTTAGCATCCCTCGTCACAAAAGCAACGAGACCGTTATAGAATAAAGACTTAACAAAACCCCGTCGGGTGGTGTGCTACTCTTATAGCGCTATAATTGTTTAAGCCGAGTTAACAAGTAGTATGTATTCTAGCATTAACCTAAGCATAACAAAGCATGTATACGGATCGAATGAATAAAAGCATGTTTGTAAATTGTGCGGTTTAACAAGTAAAACATGTTGCACCCAAAGTGTATTAAAAGGAAAATGGGTCAAGTGTACTCACATAATTGCTAAGTCTTCCGATTATCCAAGTGTTGACGAGTGTACGAGATTAGGGGGAAGGAACACCGAGGTCACCCTACATGGGCAAACGAAGGGGTACGAGTAATCGGGATTACGACGGAGGAATTGAATTGGAATTTAGAGTCTATCTCGCTGATGTATACGTATATATATACACACACACACATAATTTAAGTAAAAATTTTGAATTAAATCCATCAAGAGTACATTAGAAGTGTTGCCAAAAATAAATATACATTTATATATATTTTTATAAAAAATATTTGAATCTGATACGTTTTCGTTAGCGATTCGACCATAAAGTATGTATACATATTTTAACAAAAATCGGGCAGAGTTTCCGCTGTTTTTGGATGGTCCCGACAATACTAGTTGTCGATAAAATTGTCAAAACTCAATAAACAATTCGATAACCCAATTTATAAATATAAGATTTCTATGTAAAAAAAACAAACTATAACAAGTTTGGTGTCGCGATCAAAATAATAAATAATTATGAAAACACTAAAGTTAATATTCGAGTCGTTATTTTATACCAAAACTTGTGTCGACTCGACAGTTGACTGACAGTTGACCAGAATTGACTGAGTTTGACCTGAGACACTAAACTAAACCATAACGCCGAACCGAACATCAAAACTGGACCGTAACATGACTCGGCACAACTGTTGACCAGCTTTGACCGGTCAACCCAAGCCGGAACCGAACCGAGTTGCACCAAGACCTAAACTGAACCGAATCACCACTCTAGCCGGAGTCACCACCATTGTACCGAGCCTGTAATGAATCAAACAAAAACTGACTAAAACGAAACTGACCGGAGACTGAACCGAGTAAACTCAAAACTAAAACCTGAACCAAGACTAACCTGCACCGGAATCACTTGTCAGAAACTGAACCGAGACTCGAACTGGAACCGAACATTGAATCTGATCCGAGCAGGAACTGAATCTTGTATCGAACCGAGACACGAGCCAAGACTCCAAACCTGGACCGATGAGACCCTGAGTTGAACTAGAATAAACCAAAACTTGAAGCCCGTATGAACCACCGCCGCCGCGAGCACCACCGTCTACCATCGTCGTCTCCACTGACCACCGCTATCGACATCCCTGTAAATCACGTAAGGAACCAGAAAAGGGGTGGATCCAAAAGGATCTAATAAAAAGGAGATGAAGAAGATGACGAGTTCAGATGTTACCGGAGTGAACCTGTTGAAACGCGGCGGCCGGAGCTGAAAGTGTCATCCTCGCTATTCGAATCGGAAAACCGACGCTGGAAAAGGACTCGGGAGGTGCTGTTTAAGGGGGTACACCCTGGTTTCGCCGTGAAAAGCGTCCGGAAAACCCTTCCGCCGCCATGAGTCGCCACCGCCGGACCACCGTAGGCGGTGGCCGGCCGTCTCGCCGGAATCGGAGAGAGAGACCGAGAGGTGTGTGTGTGTGGCGGGTGTGTGTGTGTTGAGTGTGTGGGGTGAGCTTTTATAGCTAGGGTTTTGTGTGTTGGGCCCAGGGCCCGTTAACTATTTTCTAGTGTTTTTTAGCAGCCCAATTGCGTTTCTGGAGATCGTTTTCACAACCGATCGACGTGAAATATTATAGTATATTATTTAAAGTTGAAAATTTACGTAAATGGTGCCGGTAATCGATATTAGTCGCGTTCGTTTGTGGTTTCGTTAAAGCGCGTAAAAATGCGTCGTTTATCTTTTTAGTTCCGTTTTTCGATCTGATTTCGACTGTGATTCTAAAAATGGAAAACGAACACGAATTTTCTAAAAGTGGAAATACGGAAAGAGCGGGGCGTTACATTCGCAGCCCGCGAGGGCCACCCTAGCTACGGCTAGGGATGTCGTGTCACACCCTAGGCATGCCACGTGTGCAACACGTGGCCTTGATCGTTATCCGGAGATTGCAGAGCTGTCACGCCCCGCGTAGACCCACCTTAATTCCTTCGTGGGCCGCGAGCGATTAATAAAATTTGTTTTTCTTGATTTTTCATAAATTTAGGGTTTAAGGGGTTCGGGTTTTCACTTACGGAGTGTTTTAGGGTGTTTTGTGCAGGTCCTTACACTGGGGTGCTGGCACGACACGCGACAGAGCCTGTTTTTCAGAACTTTCTATTTCAGCAGCAACCCTTGTATTTTCAGCTAGTTTTTCAAACTTGTGGGCTTTTTGTGTGATGAACAAGGATAGGATCTGATCTTAGGACACTTGTTTTGATCTTGTACTTCCTTGGTGAACACATAATCCACTTGGCATCATCTTATGGCTTCAATTCAAGTATAAATACCCCCTCAAATCTGCCCATTTCCTTGCTCATCCTCATTCTTCTTCTCTAAACACTCAAAGTGGAGTTGCTACCTTCTTAGGAGGCCTCCCATCTGAGTTTTCTAGTTGATCTTTCTGCCTTAGAGCACTTGTAAGTGTTCTTTCATGGCTAGTTATTTTATTTCAGCAATTATAAGTTGAAAGTCAAACAGTTTGACTATCATTTGACTTTCAGTTTTGACCATGAATTGGTCAAGTCAAAGTTCAATTGAACTTTGCAACGTGAGCATAATCACGATGGTTATAATCCATTGCGTTTATACCTACTGATTACCACGTTGACTAGTCGAAGTGACAAGTCAAAGTTTCGGTCAAAATGTACGATTATGTGCATTTTGCGACAAAACTATTTTCGGGTATCAAAACACTTTGTTTGGATATCAAATCAGTTTTCTAACTTAGTTAAACATGTTTTAGCATGTTTAACTCGTCACTTAGTTTAGTGCTTGCTTAGGGTCGTAAGTCAAGCGGTCTTGACAACTGCTTAGATTTTCGAACCCGACCTGTGTGGTTGATCATTAGGATCCGACCAAACATATTTTGTGACCATAGTTTTATAGGGAATAACCTTCTAAGGTTATACCTTATGGTCACTTCGTTTAATTAGTTGTATGATAGATAGTTTATATGCCTTAGGAAAATGACCAAAATGCCCTTTTTACGCATAAATTCAATTTAAGCATATGTAACCCAAATTTTGACACTTAAACTTATTGTGCAAGATTATAAACATGTTTAGGCATATAAGACTTATCATAGGGCTAGTTAGACCATGTGAATGCACATTTGCGCAAATGACGCGTTAAAGTAGCGTAAACTACCTTAACGGATCATAACGAGTCATAAGCACTGAGGATAGGTTCCAAATCAGAATTTGTCACACCCTGACTTTTGCGGAAGCGTGGTTATTTGGTGTGACTTCTTAATACCATAGCAATCAATCATAACAATGCTATATGATAATACCAAAAGATTTTCATCCATTAATAAAGTTTCGAAAATACCACAATACCATTGTCTTGAAAACATTGACGCCAATCAGTTACAAACCATAACATGTTCAAATGAGTTCCCATGGACTCAGCAAAAGACTTTAAATAATCCTGTGTTTAGAAACATGTATCCCGTCTAGGAATGGGATACATTCTTTAAACTCTAAGACCACGGATGACATCCTTTATTTAACACGCAGCTTGTAGACACATGCATACACCTGCCAGATCTGTTTAGTTCCCTGAAATACATGTAGTTTGAAAAATCAACAAAAGTTGAGCGAGTTCATGTGTTCGTTTGTGTGTATGTATAAGCCTTTGTAAATGTCATAAGTATGTATATAAGTCCCTGGTATGTAGCATTAAGGAAAAAGAGATCACCAATGGTTTGCAAGGCCATTGATATGTGTGCTGTGATGCAGGAAGACTCAACCTAGCAGATTTCGTCAATAAGACATAGTTACCACATGGTCCACTCAGCGGACTCAGGAGTGGGGCTCGCTACACCCGAATAGATCTATCACTCATGTCCCTCGGTCCTACAACGAGGATTAATGGCCTTAAGTTTCCACCTACCAACTCACATGATCTAAGTAGTATACCCTCCTTAAGCTAACCATACCATGTATAAAAAATGTCTGTAATAATTGTAACATGTATTTCACCCCCGAAGTTATAAAACTGAAAACAGTTAAGAGAAAAGGGGGACATGAACTCACAGTACTGCGTCTCCTGTATCGTAACGTCAACTTAAACTTGATCAGCTACCCGACGACCTACAATGTACTAATGTCTATTAGACGATCGGGCCGTGCCTTGCCTTTGTAGTTACGGTTTGAGTTACGTTACTTTGGTATTATTCCAAGTTATAACTTATTATTAAAATAATAATTATTTTAACTTACATTGTATTTTTAGGTCTTGAAATAATAGTTAGACAACTATTTTGTATTCATACTTCTCAAGTATTTTATGCGTGTATTTCCTTCCCAAGGATGGGGGTATTTTATACATGTATTTTTTTGTGATGATTCATGTGACAACTGTGTTCTGTAATCATCATATTATGTAAAACAATGTGAGTTATCAATAAAACAATGTGCTTTGGTGTTATTATATGTGTTTTGGTGTTATTATATGTGCAATTGTGTTTAATGATTTTTACAATTTGATTCGACTCCGATTTCAAGCTTTAAATTACTTTCTGGAAGGTTATACGCAAACTGGTGCATAAACGCAGTCAGTTTAACGCGATGTACACTCCGGAACTGTGTCGTAAGCTGAACATACCCTAAATATCCTTTACATAACTTAGAAATAAGTTTCGAAGGATTCGGTATGGCAAAAACATGTTTATTCGAACGTTAGAACTATTTACGACAAAACTGCGAAACGAACACTGGTGACCGCCCGGATAATATTTAAATCCCAAAAATATTCTGTTATGATTAAAATTTTATTTTAATCAGGTCCATATTGAAAAATAAATTAAATGCCTAAAAACGTTATTTTTTTAAGTTTAAGCGCGTACCGTGTGTTTCTGCGCGACACAGTGCTTCTACAGCAAAACGCGGACAACGCAGCCAGTCTTGGCAACTGAAATTTATTTCAGTAATATTTTGGCAAGATTATTTTTATAGTATAATAAAAATAATTTAGAACGCCATAAACCGGGGTTTAAAAGCTAGATAAAATACCCGGTATCCAGTTAAACACCCATTTTAGCCTACATATAGCATATTTATATAAAAATTTACACCTTGGCCCCTTCCCCCCTTCAAATTTTCGGTTGTAATATACATGGCCCCACCAAATATTTTGTAAGACTATGAAAAGATCCTATAAAGACTTTTATGGACAAGTGTTGCACATGCCTTCATTCTCTTACCTTCTAAATCTCTACATATCTCTAAGAACACTCAACATATCTCAACACTACACTCAATCTCTTCCTCTCTCTCTCCTCTTAGAACCGTCCCCAACCCTCTCTCTCCTCCATCTTCTTCATAACTTCAAGTCTTATGCTTCATGTTCATGTCCCTTTCTAGCAACCTTCAAGTTAGTGTGAGGATCTAAGGTGATTCCAAGGTGTTGTCAAGTGCTTACAAGCTTCCTATCATCAAAATCTCATCCTACAACCTACTTGAATCTTGAAGGTATAACATTTATTTTTAAATCATACTTTAGATTCTTGGTTGTTCTTGATGATTTGAAGTTTCTCTTGAATCTTGGGATTTTCACTAAACTTGAAATCTAAATGAAATGGGTCTTGTTACAAATAAAAATGGTGATGTATATATGTATGTATAAACCGTACATATATATGAGTGTGTATGGGTCTTGAAGTTCGATTTCTTGTTAAATACTCGTCTATGTTGTTACATGTTCTTAAATGGTGGTAAAAATGCAAGTATTTGGTGATTTATGTATGATATGTTAAATGCAAAGTACTTCAGCAAATAAATCTGAATAAATCTCATATTTGATGTTTTAAACTCATAAAAAATGATGTTGCTATGATGGTATGCTTTAGGCACTTGTACATGTGAAAATATGTTGATTTAAAACTCAAGAAGTGATGAAAAATGGTTAAATGACAAAAACTGTTTTAGATCTGGTTATAAACACTAAAAATAATATTATTTGATGTATTATAGTGGCATGAAACTTTGACATAGGTTTGATAGCTTAAAAAGTGGTAAATTATGTGAAATTTGCATGATTTATGTGATTTGTTTAAGACCTGAACTATCATGAGTATAACCATTATTTTATTCAGTAAATAACATGGGCTGTGTCAAAATTTCAAGTCGTTTCGATTTGGGAAGGTTCGGGTAACATTTGATGCAAAACTATGCGGTAAAACGGTCAAAAATCGCCTTTTCGGAGTATTTTTACAAAACTGTTTTAGATCAGTAACCAAACTGATATTTTTAATATAAAAACAAGTATTTTAACTTATATTAAGGTTACTTGGTGTTCGGTTGGTCATACGTGACTTCTGACGCCCAAAAATGTTACCGAAATGCTAAAATAAGTGTTTTTCGACATAACTAGAATGAGTTGTTCATAAGTAAATTTTATGTGTTACAATGTGCTATGTGTTTTACAATATGTGTATGATGATGTGCTAGTGTTGACAAAATTATGTGTATTACGCTTAAGTACATATATACAAATACACCAAAATAATCAAAAATAATAACTTTTCGAGAAATCTTAAAGTTATGTGAAAATTCTAAGTATCGGAGAAACTTTGGTATTTTTGTGGGTTTTTGATTATTAAACCATTCTTATTTAATTTAGGACGAATAAACAATTTGAGGGATTGTGTATAAAAACGCACCCAAAGGTGAGTACATAGATCCCCTCTTTTTACTGTTTTCGATTGTTTTGGGGTGATTCATATGTATCAAAACGATTTCAATATTCTAACGATGGTTTCAAAACGATTGAGATGGTTTATGCAAAACTAATAACGATTTCGATAATGTGAACAAACTTGTTGGTGGTAATTACGTAACGAATGACATTCATTAGCATTGATCAAGCCGACCAGTATTAGGTTATGGTACCATAGGATCCGACAAATCCCGTTATCAGATCGGACCCATGGTTATGTGTGGGTTAGGTGGGTAACGACTGAATCTGATGATTGTTAACTTACCCTTTGGAGGTTTGTTAATGCAAGAACGAGTTGAACGATGGACGAGTCACAAAGGTTTGAATGTTATTATCAAGACGACCAAAAGTAGTTTTCACAATTAAAACAAGAACGATTGAAACAAGAACGATATTTAACGATTGTACGATTTTGAACGATTGAACGATTTTGAACGATTCAAACAAGTGAACGATGATCTATAACGAGAATGAGTTAAACGATGTTACACAACGAGGTTTACTAATGATATAAACCATACGAGTTTTATTACAAGAACGATTTATGATTTGGTTTACATAAACCAATGTTTTGGGTCAAGATTCATGGCATCGAGGTTTATAAATCATAACCAAATCTATTTTGACTTGGTTATTCATTTACAATATAAACATTTTACAAAACAAAGTTTTCTAATATCAATTAACGAAGTTGTACAAGTTGCTTCAACATACAAACGAGCCATGAATCTGATACTCACACAAAAATTATGTACTCGCCAGCATTTCTTTGCTGACTTTGTTTTTACATATGTTTCAGGTGAAGTTGCTTAGTGTTGATTGCGAATAGGATGCATGCTCACTTAGGACTGGACGAGGCCTTAGTGATTTAATAACAATGATAAACTATGTTTGACTTGCTTTTTTAACTTTAAGACAATGCTTAATATTCAATAAAACGAAACTCTTTGTATCCATGGTTTGAAACAATAATTCTGTTACAACACTCCCCGACGTTTCCGCCACGATTTGTTGTTTTACGTGGTCGGGGTGTGACAATTCATATTTCTCGTTATCCAAAATATTATCCATCCAAAATATACTAGTAATGGTATTTTGTTACAAAAATTATGGCGAGTTTTATGTTTGAAAACATAGTCTAAAATGTACTAGTAAACACTTGTCTAGATAATATTTACTATGTGTTAGGATTTTCAGAAAATTTCGCCATAGTTGTCACACCCCCAAAATCCACCATGCGGGGTATCACCGCTTGGAGGCGTGACGTGACCAGGATCGAGCCACCAATCATACTGAACAACATTCTTAAGTAAATAAAGACAACCACAATACGATTGGTGACCAAAAGCTAGCCAACCAAGTTTTTTTTTAATTTAGACAGCGGAAGCATAAACGTAAGGTTCAAAACATAAGTTCGCAGTTCATAAGTTTAAAGTCCAACACATGGGTTTAATAAGTTCATAATGTTTTAAACATTAAACACTGGACATAACCGTCCGCATACCACAACGACTCCTTCCTCGTGCAAGCTCCAAATGTTTAGCGACCTGTAAGGCATGTAACAACGAGTCAACAACAAAGTTGAGTGAGTTCACGTTTGGTTGTTTAGTTATAGCATTCGTTTCGTAAATCATATGTTCGTTTTGTAAACCATGTATCGTATAAGTTTGCATCGCGGTCTTTCTGACATGTTTGCGAAGATTAGTGGGGGTTTCCCATGTGTTACTAGACCATGCGTATCGACTGCTACGAAAATGTAAGAGGTGCCCTAAGTCAATGTCTATCAGCATTGACCCTTTGCCCATAGTCAATTAGTACACGCCCGTCCGACTGGCACGGTGTGAGGTTTGTTAAACCTAATAGCGCTATTAACTAATGACCCGCTCGCCATAGGCCTCGGCGATTAAGTCGATAATTGAGGGACTTAAAGTGATAGAGTTGATGGTCTTATGATCGTGTACGTAGGTTTTACGTACGTGCCCTTCAATCCGAGGACAGTAGTAAGTATGAGTGTACGTAGGTTTTACGTACGTGCCCTTCAATCCGAGGACAGAAAAAAATAGTTTAATAGTAATGATAGTACAAGTAGTTATTCAATCCCATTCCCAACCCCTGGGAATCCCATGCCTTAGAAAGAGTGTGAACTCACCTCGGTTTGCTCGGTTAGGTTCTCAAATATAGTTAACAGTCAAGGTCGGTCAGTCACGTCCTAATAAGGTACGGATAACAATCAGTTTCTCATGCATAACACGTATCCTACGTATGGTTTATTTGCACATTACTTCGTCCACATAACAGGTACACACTTTAACGATTTATACCCATATAAACTTCCCATCCATTCCCCACTCATAAACAAACATACGATATTGCACGTAACACATATAACATGTTAGATCATTCACCGATAGCATACTTGACATTTAGACACGCAAGTCACAACTTATGTCAATTCAGCATTAATATTCGAAACCGGCTGTTTTCGGACATTTAAATAAAATAGTTAAATTATTCCAAAAATTCCCAAATTTTTACAGGATGTCTTAAACGTTCCATATTCTATTGTGTAAAAATATCGGGGTCCGGTTCATTACCAATATTTTATAGAAAATCGTCTACCGAACTGTGATCAGATTTGTCACATTCTGATCACAGTTTACGGAATAATTCGTCTAAAATTCCTCGGAAGTCCGTTTGACAAAATTCCAGTTCGAGGGTCACAAATGCATCAGTGACCATCTTTGATAAAAGTTTCAGGGGCTGGTTTGGTTCAGGTTTTATGTTGTGATCGAAAACGCACAGCCCAATTTACTGCAGTAAAAATCAGCCTTAGCTGCTGTCACGAAAACAGATTTTTTAAATAGTAACCGACATCAGAAAAATACGATTCCAGCGCCATTTTCTTGGTTTTTCGAAAAGACACGATTTAGGCTTTTGAAATTCCGTTTTTCGAGTTTTTAAAGTCCGTTTACAGCCTGTTGAAGGCGGCTGGAAAAGTACATCAGCATGTTATTTCACGGTTTAAACATCACTAAATCGCATTAACGAGTGTCCGAACAATGGATTTAGCAAGGAAACAACTTTTAAACATCAAGTATGATTTAACCAACCCTCAAACCCACAAGATTCCGCTTCATAATTCAGTCACAAGTAAACTTTTATGTAGCTTTTATGCTCATAACACATGTTTCATATTTTCTAGTATCCTTGTAATTTAGTGATTTAAACAACAAAACATCATACTACATATCATAAATTTTCGAACAAGATGAAATCAAGTGTAAGGAAACTTACTACTAGCCTCTAGCTAGGGAAGAATCAAATGAAAAAATGATGGTGAGAAGGACTAGAACAAGCTCCTATGAAGTCCCTTCAAGTTGCACCTTCCATGGATGGAAACTAAGCTTTGAATGGACAATGTAATGAAGAAGATGATGATGTTTAAGGTGGTGATGGTGTTCTTGGTTTGGGGCAGCCGATCAAGAGGGAGAGAGAGTGAAATGGAGAAAAATCTTGGTGAAAGATATGAATGAATGATGGAGGATCTTTGGTGTCATACATATAATCTCCTCCTTATATTTTGTTCATCCATGCAAGTAATCAATCCATTAAATAAATCAAAGATAATCTTTACAAGATATATGAAGTATGGTTAGATGGATATGTGGGGTCCCAAGGGGACTAAATCGTTGGGGGGGGGGGTGTAAGTGAAAAATTGTGACTAAATTAATAAAGGTAAGTTAGGATGTAAGTAATGTGGTGGATTGATTTCTAGCGGGTGTTATGGCATACGGGGATCATGACTAGCCATAAAATAGTAAAATAATGTCCATGACAAAAATTTAGTGTTCCGGGTAATGTCCGGTTGTACGGTCGGATACTGTTCCGTTAAAGTGTTTAATTGTACCGTAAAGTGTCTTATTTATATATTTTTGTAACGCAATTTATTCCTAACACATAGGAAAACATACCGGACTTTTTAGTAACTTTTCTGTATACTACTAGTATGCTAACACGCACATGTAAGTATAGTTCAGTAATCCGAGAGCAGTTAAATATTTCAACACAGTCACCAAGCACTTAAATTATTATTAAATAAATTGTACGGAATACATGTAAATTGAGGGTTGTCACATTCTCCCCCTGTTAAGAGAATTTCGTCCCGAAATTTAGCGCGTGGTTACTGAGGAAGCTAGTTAAGTTGCGTTGTTTTCCTGATTTTCCTGGGGTGTCACATCATCCCCCCGTTGATTTGGAATTTCGTCCCGAAATTCTGCAGTAGCTTCAGCCTCAGTAGTGGTTGCGTTTTTCTTAAACAGTTGGGGATACTTGAGTTTCATTTGGTCTTCTCATTCCCAGGTATACTCTGGGCCACGACGAGCATTCCAACGAACTCGGACCAGAGGTATCCTGGTATGCTTGAGGATCTTAACATCTTGATCTGTAATCTCTACTGGTTCCTCGACGAATCGCAGCTGTTCGTCGATAGTGAGTTCCTTCAGAGGAACTATGAGGGTCTCATCTGACAGACACTTCTTCAGATTCGACACATGGAAAACATTGTGAACTCCGCTGAGTTCTTCAGGTAGATCCAACCTATAGGCGACTTTGCCAATTTTCTCAATGACTTCGAATGGTCCGACATAACGCGGATTGAGTTTGCCTCGTTTGCCAAAGTGGACTACACCTTTCCAAGGTGAGACTTTGAGTAGCACTCGATCCCCAACCTGGAGCTCGAGTGGTTTTCTTCCCTTATCAGCATAGCTTTTCTGACGGTCACGAGCTGCCGCCATTCGCTGTCGTATCTGAGCAATTTTCTCGGTGGTATCTACCACAAGTTCTGGGCCAGTGATTTGACTGTCACCAACTTCTGCCCAACAGAGAGGTGATCGGCATTTGCGTCCGTACAATGCCTCAAACGGAGCGGCTTGGATGCTGGTGTGGTAGCTGTTGTTGTACGAAAACTCCACTAGCGGGAGGTGCCTTTCCCAGCCATTACCAAAATCGATTACACATGCCCTAAGCATGTCTTCAAGGGTTTGGATGGTGTGTTCAGATTGCCCATCTGTCTGCGGGTGATAAGCGGTGCTCATATCTAAACATGAGCCAAAGGACTTGTGCATTGCTTGCCACAGTTCAGAAGTAAAACGTGCGTCACGATCAGATATAATAGAGGTTGGCACTCCGTGCTTCGATACCACTTCCTTTAGGTAAATGTCTGCAAGAGTAGAAAACTTATCCGTTTCTTTGATAGCCAGAAAATGTGCAGACTTGGTTAGTCGATCTACGATCACCCAAATGGTATCGTTTCCGCGTTGGGATCTGGGCAGGCCGGTAACGAAATCCATGGAAATTTGCTCCCATTTCCATTTCGGGGTCTCCGGTTGTTGAAGTAGGCCTGATGGTTTCTGATATTCAGACTTGACTCTCGCACAAGTCAAGCACTTGCTGACGTAGGTTGCTATGTGGGCTCTCATGCCAGGCCACCAGTATGTGGTCTTTAAGTCGTGGTACATCTTATCCGAACCAGGATGTACTGAATAACGAGACTTATGTGCTTCATCCATCACAAGCTCGCGTAAGTTGCCATAGAGTGGAACCCAAATACGCCCTGTTACATAGTAGGCGCCGTCTTCCTTTTGTTCTAGCCGCTGCGTCGATCCTCGTAGGGACTCAGCCCTGATGTTCTCTGCTTTCAATGCTTCAACCTGAGCATCGCGAATCTGAGCGGGAAGGTTAGATTGGATGGTAAGCTGTAGAGCACGTACACGCCTAGGTATGGTATCCTTTCGACTGAGGGCGTCTGCCACCACATTGGCTTTGCCTGGATGGTACCTGATCGCGCATTCGTAATCGTTCAAGAGCTCAACCCATCGGCGTTGACGCATGTTCAACTCCTTTTGCTTGAAGATATGCTCTAGACTCCTGTGATCGGTGTAAATGGTGCACTTGGTACCGTACAGGTAATGTCTCCATATCTTAAGCGCGAATACAACTGCTCCCAGCTCCAGATCGTGAGTAGTGTAATTTCTTTCGTGAACCTTGAGTTGGCGCGATGCGTAGGCAATGACCTTGTGACGTTGCATCAATACGCAACCAAGTCCTTGGATGGAAGCGTCGCAATAAACCACGAAATCATCGGTGCCTTCGGGCAATGAGAGGATAGGCGCACTACAAAGTCTATCCTTTAGATGTTGAAATGCGGACTCTTGTGCATCACCCCAACGATAGATGACACCCTTCTGAGTCAGTGAAGTGAGAGGTTGCGCAATCTTGGAGAAGTCTTTGATAAACCTTCTGTAATATCCTGCCAAACCCAAGAATTGGCGTATTTCTTTTGGTGTGCGGGGTGCAGGCCAGTTCTTGATTGAGTCAACCTTGGATGGATCAACATGAATCCCATCCTTGTTTACCACATGGCCTAGAAAGTGGACTTCGCGAAGCCAGAAGTCACATTTTGAAAACTTTGCATACAATTGCTCTTTTCGAAGAAGTTCCAACATAAGTCGTAGATGCTGCTCGTGTTCCTCCTGACTCTTAGAATAGATCAGGATATCTTCGATGAACACAATAACGAACTTATCCAGGTAAGGCTTACATACTCGGTTCATGAGATCCATGAAGACCGCTGGTGCATTCGTCAGCCCGAATGGCATAACCAGGAACTCGTAATGGCCGTAACGAGTTCTGAATGCTGTTTTGGAGACGTCCTCATCTCGGACCCTCAGCTGATGGTATCCCGATCTCAAATCAATCTTGGAGTAATAGCTTGACCCTTGCAACTGGTCGAACAAGTCGTCAATACGTGGAAGAGGATAACGATTCTTCACAGTCACCTTGTTGAGTTCGCGGTAGTCAATACACATTCTGAAGGTACCATCTTTCTTCTTTACGAAAAAGACTGGAGCTCCCCAGGGCGAAGAGCTAGGACGAATAAAACCCTTTTCCAAGAGTTCTTGTAGTTGTGTGGACAGTTCTTCGAGTTCTGATAGAGCTAGACGATATGGTGCTCGAGCTACTGGTGCTACTCCAGGAGCTAGCTCGATTTGAAATTCAACTTGGCGGTGAGGCGGAAGACCAGGCAATTCCTCAGGAAATACCTCAGGAAAATTGCGCACAATAGGAATGTCTTCAATTCTCTTCTCTTCCGTGGATGTGTCAGTGACGAGCGCTAGAATGGCAGTGTGGCCCTTTCGTAGACATTTCTGGGCCTTAAGGAAAGAGATGATGCCTTCGACAGCACCACTCTTGTCGCCACGAATCACAAGAGGGTCTTCACCAGAACGAGGAATGCGGATGATTTTCTCCTTGCAAACAATCTCCGCTTGATACCGAGATAGCCAATCCATTCCAATAACGACGTCGAAACTACCCAGTGTGATAGGAATAAGATCGATAGGGAAAATCTGACCAGCTAAGACCAGGTTACAACCTTTAACTACGTGTGTGGCTTCAAGACTTTTACCATTTGCTAGCTCTACCGCGTGTTTGGTGTTCAAAAGTGTTGGGGTACGTTTAAGCATTTGACTAACTTTTAGAGACACATAACTGGTATCGGCACCCGAATCAAATAAGACAGTAACAAAGAAATCATCCAGAAGAAACTTACCCATCACAACGTTGGGATCGTTCCTTGCATCACCTTGACCAATCACGAAAGCACGACCCCTTGCTCCATTACCATTGTTGTTACCCCCGTTGTTGCCTCCATTGTTATTCCCGTTTCCCTGGTTGTTGTTGTTGTTTTGATTCTGGTTAAGCTGGGGACAGTTCTTCTTAAAGTGGCCTTCAGCGCCACACTGAAAGCATCCTTTATTTCCCTGCTGATGTTGCTGCTGGTGGTTCTGTGGGGCTTGTTGTTGTTGGCAATTCTGATTCGCAGGACGCGGGCTCCTGCAATCCCTAGCTTCATGACCCAACTTATGACATCTCTGACAACGACCTTTGTTGCACTGACCACTATGGTGTCTGTTACATTTGTTGCACTTTGGGTGGTTTCCTCGATACCCACCCTGTCCTTGATTACCGGAGGATTGCTGACCCGGACTCTGGTAGTCGTCAGTCCTTCGCTGCTGAGACTGACCCGAAGCAGAACCCTTACTGGAGTTTCCATCCCATTTTCGCTTGTTGTCGGTAAGTACATCAGAAGTAGTTGTGGCACTGATACGTTTGGGTAGCCTGTTTTGCTCCACCGCCTGGTCGGTGAGACGATGAGCCAACTTGATAATTTGCTGAATTGTACCCAGGTTAGCTGAAGTTACGTGACTTTGAATCTCTGGTACAAGGCCATTGAGGTACAGCTCGATTCGTTTGATGGGAGGGTCCACCATAGTTGGACACAGGATGGCCAGTTCGTTTGACCTCTTAGTATACGCTTCAATCTCAGACCCCGTCATCTTTAGATGGTAAAATTCCACTTCTAGTTTGTGGATGTCATCCCGACTATAGTACTCCTCCTTGATCAGCTCTTTAAAACCATTCCAGGGTGTGGCATTAGCAACTGCCAGTCCTAGTAGTTGAACCTGCGCCTTCCACCAGGTTAACGCAGCCCCTTCAAGTGTTCCGGTAGCATATTTCACCCTACGGTCTTCGGGGCATTCGCACATTTCGAAAACTGACTCAAGCTTTTCAAACCAGTGAAGAAGGCCCACTGCTCCTTCGGTGCCACTGAAAGTGGTAGGTCGGCAGTCCATGAACGTCTTGAACGTGCACACAGGAGGCTGAGCATGTTGACCTGTTGCGCGAGAATAAAAGACAAAGTTAAGCACGAGGGTTGGTTTGCGAAGGTAGGATCTAAACATCCTAAGGTGAGTTGATATGGCAGGTTATACCTCCTGCAGGGACAGCGGCGAGTGCCTCAGCAACTCGTTCGTTGATCAAAGCCGTCAGCTGGGCTTGAGTTAGGTTCAAACGTCCACCCATGATCTTCACAACGAAATAATGTTGATGAGAAAAGTGTCGCGAAAGTGCGTAAGTGTGGGACGATAGTAGAGAGTAAGCACGCAAGGTTCAAATAGCAATTACCACATTATCTAATGCACAGTGAGAACTATCTAACCGACAATATAACATAAATCATACCACTTATGGTGTCGAGTCTTGCACGTGGAGCGAAGCGTCGTTGTGGATCGTTGAGCACTGTACAGGTTATAGTCTGGTTTTATCAAAAAGCTTTTCCCTTTTTAAAACCAAGTTCTCTATAACCAATGGCTCTGATACCAATCTGTCACACCCCCAAAATCCACCATGCGGGGTATCACCGCTTGGAGGCGTGACGTGACCAGGATCGAGCCACCAATCATACTGAACAACATTCTTAAGTAAATAAAGACAACCACAATACGATTGGTGACCAAAAGCTAGCCAACCAAGTTTTTTTTAATTTAGACAGCGGAAGCATAAACGTAAGGTTCAAAACATAAGTTCGCAGTTCATAAGTTTAAAGTCCAACACATAGGTTTAATAAGTTCATAATGTTTTAAACATTAAACACTGGACATAACCGTCCGCATACCACAACGACTCCTTCCTCGTGCAAGCTCCAAATGTTTAGCGACCTGTAAGGCATGTAACAACGAGTCAACAACAAAGTTGAGTGAGTTCACGTTTGGTTGTTTAGTTATAGCATTCGTTTCGTAAATCATATGTTCGTTTTGTAAACCATGTATCGTATAAGTTTGCATCGCGGTCTTTCTGACATGTTTGCGAAGATTAGTGGGGGTTTCCCATGTGTTACTAGACCACGCGTATCGACTGCTACGAAAATGTAAGAGGTGCCCTAAGTCAATGTCTATCAGCATTGACCCTTTGCCCATAGTCCATTAGTACACGCCCGTCCGACTGGCACGGTGTGAGGTTTGTTAAACCTAATAGCGCTATTAACTAATGACCCGCTCGCCATAGGCCTCGGTGATTAAGTCGATAATTGAGGGACTTAAAGTGATAGAGTTGATGGTCTTATGATCGTGTACGTAGATTTTACGTACGTGCCCTTCAATCCGAGGACAGTACTAAGTATGAGTGTACGTAGGTTTTACGTACGTGCCCTTCAATCCGAGGACAGAAAAAAAATAGTTTAATAGTAATGATAGTACAAGTAGTTATTCAATCCCATTCCCAACCCCTGGGAATCCCATGCCTTAGAAAGAGTGTGAACTCACCTCGGTTTGCTCGGTTAGGTTCTCAAATATAGTTAACAGTCAAGGTCGGTCAGTCACGTCCTAATAAGGTACGGATAACAATCAGTTTCTCATGCATAACACGTATCCTACGTATGGTTTATTTGCACATTACTTCGTCCACATAACAGGTACACACTTTAACGATTTATACCCATATAAACTTCCCATCCATTCCCCACTCATAAACAAACATACGATGTTGCACGTAACACATATAACATGTTAGATCATTCACCGATAGCATACTTGACATTTAGACACGCAAGTCACAACTTATGTCAATTCAGCATTAATATTCGAAACCGGCTGTTTTCGGACATTTAAATAAAATAGTTAAATTATTCCAAAAATTCCCAAATTTTTACAGGATGTCTTAAACGTTCCATATTTTACTGTGTAAAAATATCGGGGTCCGGTTCATTACCAATATTTTATAGAAAATCGTCTACCAAACTGTGATTAGATTTGTCACATTCTAATCACAGTTTACGGAATAATTCGTCTAAAATTCCTCGGAAGTCCGTTTGACAAAATTCCAGTTCGAGGGTCACAAATACATCAGTGACCATCTTTGATAAAAGTTTCAGGGGCTGGTTTGGTTCAGGTTTTATGTTGTGATCGAAAACGCACAGCCCAATTTACTGTAGTAAAAATCAGCCTTAGCTGCTGTCACGAAAACAGATTTTTTAAATAGTAACCGACATCAGAAAAATACGATTCCAGCGCCATTTTCTTGGTTTTTCGAAAAGACACGATTTAGGCTTTTGAAATTCCGTTTTTCGAGTTTTTAAAGTCCGTTTACAGCCTGTTGAAGGCGGCTGGAAAAGTACATCAGCATGTTATTTCACGGTTTAAACATCACTAAATCGCATTAACGAGTGTCCGAACAATGGATTTAGCAAGGAAACAACTTTTAAACATCAAGTATGATTTAACCAACCCTCAAACCCACAAGATTCCGCTTCATAATTCAGTCACAAGTAAACTTTTATGTAGCTTTTATGCTCATAACACATGTTTCATATTTTCTAGTATCCTTGTAATTTAGTGATTTAAACAACAAAACATCATACTACATATCATAAATTTTCGAACAAGATGAAATCAAGTGTAAGGAAACTTACTACTAGCCTCTAGCTAGGGAAGAATCAAATGAAAAAATGATGAGAAAATGATGGTGAGAAGGACTAGAACAAGCTCCTATGAAGTCCCTTCAAGTTGCACCTTCCATGGATGGAAACTAAGCTTTGAATGGACAATGTAATGAAGAAGATGATGATGTTTAAGGTGGTGATGGTGTTCTTGGTTTGGGGCAGCCGATCAAGAGGGAGAGAGAGTGAAATGGAGAAAAATCTTGGTGAAAGATATGAATGAATGATGGAGGATCTTTGGTGTCATACATATAATCTCCTCCTTATATTTTGTTCATCCATGCAAGTAATCAATCCATTAAATAAATCAAAGATAATCTTTACAAGATATATGAAGTATGGTTAGATGGATATGTGGGGTCCCAAGGGGACTAAATCGTTGGGGGGGGGGGGGTGTAAGTGAAAAATTGTGACTAAATTAATAAAGGTAAATTAGGATGTAAGTAATGTGGTGGATTGATTTCTAGCGGGTGTTATGGCATACGGGGATCATGACTAGCCATAAAATAGTAAAATAATGTCCATGACAAAAATTTAGTGTTCCGGGTAATGTCCGGTTGTACGGTCGGATACTGTTCCGTTAAAGTGTTTAATTGTACCGTAAAGTGTCTTATTTATATATTTTTGTAACGCAATTTATTCCTAACACATAGGAAAACATACCGGACTTTTTAGTAACTTTTCTGTATACTACTAGTATGCTAACACGCACATGTAAGTATAGTTCAGTAATCAGAGAGCAGTTAAATATTTCAACACAGTCACCAAGCACTTAAATTATTATTAAATAAATTGTACGGAATACATGTAAATTGAGGGTTGTCACAATAGTCTCTTTGTAAATAGAGGTGTCCATGCTAAACAGCATATCATTTTATTTAACATATAACACGTTAGATCGTTCTCAAATAACCAACCCGACATTTAGACATGCAAAATACTACTTATATCATTTCAGTTTTAATATACAAAACTGGGATGTTTTCGGGCATTTTAATAAAATAGTTATCTTATTCCAAAAATTCCCAAATTTTTCAAAATGTCTTATACGATCCAAATATTATTGTGTAAAAATATCGGGGTCCAGTTCATTACCAATATTTTATAAAAATTTATTTACCAGTCTGCAATCAAATTTGTCACTTTCTGACTGCAGTCTACGAAATAATTCATCTAAAATTTATCGTAAGTCCGTTTGACGAAATTCTAGTGGGAGAATTACTAAGACATCAGTGGTCATCTACAGTACAATTTTCATGAGGTGATTCAACATAGATTTCAAGTTATGACTAAAAAAACATATCACTCATTCACTGCAGTAAAAACTCAGCTTTAGCTGCTATTACAAAACGGGTCTTTAAAAATAGTAAACGACCTCAAAAAAATATGATTCCAGTCCCATTTGCTTCGTTTTTTGAAAATACATAATTTAGACTTCAGAAAATCAAATTTTCGATTAATAATGGTCCGGTTACAGCCAGTTGAAGTTGGCAGGAAACTTTACTCAGCATGCTTTTTATAGTCTAAATGCCACTAAAATGTACACATGCGATTACCATTCATTCTAATAACGATTTATATCATAACGTAAGTCATTTACAGCAGATTACCGATTATATAACTCAGATTTATCATGTATTACCATCTCTCATCTCATGACTTTTATGCAAAGCTTTATGTTCATATTTCATGTTTTAAACCTTTTAGTGTTCTTGTTCTTTAGTGTTTTGAACATAACCATCATACTACAACTTTTAACTACAAAGACAAGATGAACAAGGGTGTAATAAGGACTTACTACTAGCACAAAGGCTAGGGATGATTCTAGTGAAGAAGATGATGAAGAATGATGATGAAAAAGCAAGAAACAAGGTCCTTTGAAGCTCCACAAGTTGCAACTTCCATGAATCACCTTTTAAGCTTGAATGGACTCAAAAATGGATGAAGATGGTGGACTTATGGTGGTGATGGTGGCGGTTGTATGTGAGCCGAGAGGGAGAGGAGAGATGTGAGAGTGTGGTGAAGATTATGAAATGATGAAGTGATCTAATGCTCCATACTTATAAAGATCATACTACATATTTTGTGCACTTCAACAAACAGTCAATCTAATAAAATATAAGGTAAAATCTTGGAAGGCATGGGGGTGGGTCCCTTGGTGACCGAATTCGGGTATGGGGAGGGGGGTTAGATGTAAGTTTTGATGATAGTAAGATCTAGGCAATCTTAGGAATTCCAAGAAAAATCTTAAGGAAATCCAAAGAAAATCAAATAATATCAAGGAAAGATTGAGTTAGGATTTTGAAATCTTGGGTGGGGCCATGCTTGTGATCGTAATATATGAGGGGGAGGGGGTCCAAGTGTAACTTTCATCATATCTAATAATATAAAAATCCAAGGAAAATCTAGGTGATTCTTCAAATATCCAAGCAATATCTTATAAAATCCAAGTAATATCAATTTAGATTGTGTGAAGATTTAGAGAAATCTTGAGTGGGACCACCCCACATGGGGCCGTAAGTTTGATGGGGGGGGGGGGTAATTGTAATTTATTTGGCAAGTAGGTGATTAGTGGAGGGTGCTAAGTGTAAGGGTCTTGCATTTATGTGTAGTCATGTATTATGTAATATGTTAGTGTGCTCGGGAACCATAACTAGCTCAGAAAAATAAAAACAATGTTTCTAGTAATATTTTAGTGTTCCGGGTAATGTCTGGTTGTTCAGTTAGATACTGTTCCGTTAAAGTGTCAAGTTATTCCGAATAGTGTCTTTTATGTACCCTTTTGTAACACAATTAATTCCCGGCACTTAGGAAAGCATTCAGGACCATTTAGTCAATTTTCTGCATGTTACTAGCATATTAAAATGCTGAATTTTTGCTGAAAAGTGCAGAATTCTGCACTTAAAGTGAGTTTTAGGCACTTCCCGGCACTTCATCTATCACCTAGTGATGCAGTTTTATGGTCCTCACTTCCCTACACACTATACTAGTGTAGCACCTTGTCCCTGACCCATACTGGTTCTCAAAACACTGTCTGTCTATGTACTGGCACTGTCAATATATTTCTGAGTTATCCGCTCACTGTGCTAACTGTGCTTTGTGCATCAAGCATGTCACTAAAGTTTGTGTGTAACAAATGGTGTTACGGTATGAAATGTGATACACATGTATGTATGATACAGAAATCAAAAAATAGTTTAAGTCATCAGTTGTAATTAAGCACAGTTATTAAGCATAAATCAATATAAATTAATTGTATGGATGCATGCAAATTTGACGGTTGTCACATTCTCCCCCCGTTAAGAAAATTTCGTCCTCGAAATTTGTACTACCTTATCTCCTTAGGGTTTCATTATGCGTGTATGTATATGAATAATACCAAGGTAGATAATCACCAAACCGAATCACACCTTATTCACATCAGGTGAGTCCAAAAATGTATGACAACACGAATCCAATGGTTAAAAGGTACGTGCTTTCAGCATTTGGTGTCAAAGGTACAAGACGCACTGATGTATAGTTTAGTGTAATCCAGTTAATAGGGTTTCCACAAAAGAGGAGTTTTGTCTATTAGGATACTCAGATAGTCAGTCATAATACGTGTTGGTGCATGCGTCTGTCGACTTCGTCTTGTATCGAGTCTTGTACGTAGAATGTTAGAACAGTGCACGTAGCTTAAGATTTAAAGGTATTTCGCTTGAATGGAAGGGGTTTCACTTGAAAGGAACTTGTGCAGTTTCAAGCGAACTCAACATAAGTTGGTTCGCTTGAACTGACATGTTGTCACTTTCAAGCGAACTCCAGAGCCTATAAATACCACTCAAGCGAATTCATTTGAAATCTTCTTGTTTCCGGTAGCGAAGCTCTGCCGAAGTGTTCTCAGGCTTGTAATCGATCTTAAATCAATATACGAACAGTTGAAAGGGTGAATCTTGCTGAATTGAACTTGATACTCGTGTTTCCGCCACTCGTATTAAGATAAACTCTTCTGATCGACTCGTTTGGATCTGAAATCGATCCTACATGTGGTGTTAGAGCCAACGAGTTTTCGCCACCATAGCATCTGCTATATGAACTCAAAATCAACAACTCAAAAGTAATAGTAAAGTGATCTGTCAACCTCCCGAATAAATGAATGGTAAGGTTTAGTGTGTTGATATTCTTAAGTTTCGAAAGTACACCGAAAGGAATACAAGAGAATTTGGTGTATCACTGTCTTGATTCGTAGTTGCATGAGAAATGTTTAAATGACCAGCCAAACAAAAGCATGTGTAGTTTCGTGTGAGATGGTTGACCATGATCAGCACAAGATGCAAGTTTGTAATGACACCACCAGGTTTCGTAATGACATAATTCAAATATAGTGGTGACTGAACAAGTTCACCGTGTTCGAAGTCAAATGAAGATGTATCGAAACAAGCCTGAAGTTTTGATTAACACAATGTCATTGAGTTTTCAATTGAATACGGAACCTCAAGGTATTACTGTCTCTGTTTGAAAGTTGAAAATAATAAATACTACGAGGTATTTAGTTTGTAACGAAAGAACCGTTAGGAGGTACACCGTGCTATGAAATGAATCTATGTACCATTGCCTTAACACACAACTGCGTAGAGACTGCTTTAATTGAAATAGACAAGAAGGATTTAGAGCAAATAAATAATTTAAATCCATATATGAAGTGAGTAACCCAATTAGCACAAGCTTCAATTCTGTGAAAGTATCACCGTAAGGTATCGAAATCAACAAATGATTTAGTGGGGTCGTAGACCAACCAAGCCCACTATGACTCGAAACAAAATAACCTTTGCAAAATGTTTGAATATGATGCTCTCAACACATCATATGGCGTCTTAAATTGAATATGTGAAATGGATAAGTTCAAGCAATTGAACTGGGTTTCAGCGGAACCTGAGAATAAATGTATGTACCGACAAAGGAATCTCGGCATGGTCACAAAGATAAACCATGAATGTAATTTGGAATAAAAGAAGTTTCAAGAAAGTGTGTTGACTTAATAACAAAAGAGGCAACAATTACAATAATGTAGGTCATTCGAATCACAAATCAGTAATTAGATTTAGCAACATAATATTTGGACTTTGATGAAGCGTTTATTCGAAATGAAACCGCATGCGTAGCAAAAGGTGCATGTATAACATATAAGTTTTCAAGTAATGTAACGATGAGTTTTTGCTATAATGGAGAAACGACCAAGTATTTGAAGCAAATGAGTGTTCGCTCTCAGCGAAGAAAAGCAACATGATGCAACTACCATTAAGGGGAGTAGAGATGCAAACATCTACTCGCTAGAAGAAAAAGTGAAGGTTTCGACAAAAGAAATTTAAGTACTTTCTGTTTGGTTAACTGAAATAGCATATATGTCAGGATAGTGGTGTTTGCTTGAGTTAACAGATACGGTTCCTAAGTAACAACCTTTACAAGTTTGGACCTGGGTCCCCAAAGATCCTAAGTACATGTTTTCCAGATTTTCAGAGTCTCGTATTCTGCGTAAAATTGTTTTGTGTATGTCTAAAAACAAATTACCGTCCCACAATTTCCTCGGTATACTTTATTCCTGAATTTACAGTTAATGACACTCGATCGTCGATTAGTTGTGAAATAGTAGTTTGACCCTCACAGTTAGTTTAGTAAGAAATTCGTTGATCCTTAACAAGAGTTATCGACTCTTGTTGGTTAGCTCGTTCGGCTCCTGGTAGTTGATGCTTATTTGAAAATCACCTCCTTCTCCTTGACGAGCAGAATTGGGGTTAGCCAAAAGGGAATTTTTGGTCTGTTATCTTCCTTCTCTATCAACTTCTGAGGTTACACTGCCAATCCTTGCATCTCCGAAGGTGTAAGTCTCTAAGGTGCATCGACTACAGGCGCGACACCTAGAATCAAATTGATGCGAAATTCGACTAGTCGTTGAGGAGATAATTATGGTAAGTCTTCGAGGAAGACTTCAGGATATTTCCTTATCACATGAATATCTTCGAGTTTTGGTTCTTCGGTTCCTTGTTCCCGACATGAGCCAAGAAAATAACACATCCTTTACGCAATAATTTCATGTGCCTTTAAGTAATTGGTAAATTGTAGAGGCGTATCCTGCTTCATGAGTCAAGATCGTTCCCTCATTCGCCATCGGGATGCGGATATCAATCTTCGCTCGATCGCTTGGCAACTAATCCATCTTAATTACCTCGTCGAAGTTTCCCAACTCAACGGGCAGCAGATCAAGCGTAAACTTACGCTCTCCGGGTTCTATCTTGCCGTTTCTAGTTACTGCGTTGTCTTCCACTAGCTTCACCTAGCTAGTTCCATCGAGTGCGAGTTATTTAATTTACTTGCTACTGACCCAAGTATACTTCTCAAACTCTAGAGATGCGAAGCTTAGAATTTTGCAACAGTATCTGGCAACACAGATGCATAACGTTGAGTAATATGGAACGTACCAATACTTGAATTCCTGGCGTGGCTCCCTAGCTCCGGTGTTGAGCTTTCATTCTTGTGCCTGATCGTTTTAAGGGCAATATTTTCTGAAATGCTTTTTGCTTCCACAGTTAAAACAACCTTGAGCACGTTTCTGTCTGTCACTTGTCCTGCTTGGATAATCGTCACTGTCGTTGTTCCCTCCGTGATTCTTGCTACTATATTGGCCTCCTTTTCTATGTTTAGTATCTTGCCTACAAGTTTCCTTAGGATGCCCTCTCTTGCCACAGTTATCACATTTTCCATATTTACATCGCCCGACATGATAGCGTAGACAATTGTCGCACTTAGGTAGAATACCCATGTAGTCCTTTCCCTTTTTGGCCTTCCTCTTGTTACTCGCCCGAGTAACCATCTTGAAATTTGCGATCTTTCTCTTATTATCCCCAGATGACTCTACAGGAGTCTCCTTTTTCTCGTCCGTAGTGGAAAACTTTCCTAGCCTAATTGCTTCTTTAGTGAGCGCCACGCTTGTGTTGATAGCCTCGGTGATCGTTGAAGGTTTAGATGTTGTTACCAAGCTTAGAATCTGAGGTGCCAATCCCCCTATGAAACATTCGACTCTCGTAAACTCTAGTCCCACCAGGAGCATAGCAACTTGTGATAAATCATTAAATCTCTACACATACTCAGCTATCTTTGGTCCTTCCATTTTCAAGTTCCACAGTTCAGTCTCCAACTTCTGGACTTCTGCCCTCGAGCAGTATCTCTTACGCATCAGTTCTTTCAGTTCGTCCCATGTCAATGCATACACGGCGGTCTCGCCCATTATCTAAACATGAAGGTTCCACCAGGACAGAGCCCCATCTACAAATAGTCCAGCTACGTACGTGACCTGATGTTCTGGGGCACATTTGCTCAATCGTAAGACAGAATCCATTTTCTCAACCCAGCGCGCGAAGGCTAAGGCACCCCCGGTGCCATAAAATTCTCGAGGTTTGTGGTCTAAGAACTGCTTGTAGGTGCAGCCTTTGCTGTGTTCGGAGCGAAGGGCCTCGAGCTGTGCAATGGCCTGTGAGATGCGCTCTTGTAGTTCTGCCGCTGTTGTTGGTGGAGGGTTGTTGGTATTGACGTTCCCTTGTATCGACATATTCTAGGAAGAAGATTGGTTAGGCCAAGTCTTATTTGTTCAGGGAGTGCATTTAATTGTTTAGTGGTCATACGTACATACATATAATAGGTCATTAGAGCAACCAATCAAGTAATAGCATAATCATAGCATAACCAAATAATTTGGTAATTATGTTTAATGAGAGCATAGTAAGCAAGCACGTAGCATTATAATTACAGCACACATATATGGATTAACAATCATGCTTAACGAAGACATAGCGACTGAGCTTTCGTTGGTCATTGGCCACAAAGTATTGTTGCATGTTTTATGATGATTGGGCTCTCATTATTCTCTGACCACAATTGTATCGTCTTTCAAAATGTATCACATCAAGAGGGACACAGGGTCACCCTACCCTTGCCCAATAAGTATATCAGTGTATCAAAATCACGTAGTCAGAAGTGGTCTTTAAAAGTCTCCACAATCCCGGCTTATCATTAGTGTCTTTACCCAATGTAATGCAATCCACATAATCCAGAAACCACTATGCCGGTGTCTGAGGTGGAGGAGGAAAGAAAAGCAAACTGCTAACATGAGCGAGCTCCTCCCCGAGCTTGTATGTACGTCAAAGTAATTAACTGATCTGCCGCTCGACAGTAAAGAAACGAGCATCAAAACCTAGAAAAGATGTAATAACAACAGGTAAAAGCGCAAAAGGAATCTTTGATGAACGTGGAGGATCAAAGTATACTGGCAACAGGGTGAAGGACTTGGTGTCAGCTCAAGCTCCAAAACTCTGCGACTCATATTCTCAAACTGTATCTAATGTTACAGGAGCAACTTATCCCGTGTGTAGCCTCCATAATGTAAGGGTCTAATTTCAGCATAGTGTACGATAGGAACCATCAAAATGGCTCGTCCAGCGATGTAGAGGTAAAGGTAGCAAACGGTACGGCTTACGAGGTTGTAGAAAATGTTGCCGTAGCAAGTGGGATCGTTACGCGGGTGCTGACCTGGAGTACCTTCCCGGGGTGCGGGTATGTCTTGAAAGAAAGCGATAGGCATGTTGGCGCAACGGACGTCGGTCTTCACGAGAGCAACATCAGCGGGTGAAGGTGCAGGAACAAACATCTCAACTGATAGGAAGATCGTTAGGTGCAGGTACTGGGTCGGGTATAAAAGGTGCAATGTCTGGTAATCCAAAGGAAACAGGGTCGTGATTAAGTAAAGGTGCAGGTTCAGCAGGTGCAACATCAAGCTGACCCAAAAGGTGCAGAAGCTAGCTCAGGGGCAGTCTCTGGGTCGTGTAACGGTGTGGTGCCTCGAGCAAGTGATAGTACAGCAGTTATGACGGCGTCGTCGTCTGTGTCAGTAGTAGAAAGTTGTAATCTGGCCATCTATAAGGCTGTAAATGTTACAGACTCAAAGGAGTCTGAAATCGAATGCATGCTAGAATCAGGGAATAGCTTGTTAACAGGGGTCTCCAGGAGTGAATTTAATAGCACGTTCTTGTCTAACCTCCCATCATCATGAGTGTTATCAGAAGGACCATCAATAATATGTCAATGTCATCATCAATTATTCGTTGAGTAGCCAACCTTTGGAAGGAATGTCCACAGGAGGCGTATTGTCGAGGATCGGAGCCATGGCGTGTTCACCATCGGGGTGACTAGTGATGAATTGGTCATGGACTGAAACAAGAGTAACAGGAGGATTCTTGTCAGAGAAGCCTTCATCAAGGATAAATCATCCCAAAATCTGGTAGCGCGGACTGTTGTAAGTCGTCCTTGCTCTGGATCGGCATATCAGGATCACCCTCAGTGTCTGACGTAAATGTCTCTGGTGCAAGTGCAGTCTCATTATTTGGGGCGGCTGCCATAGGGTCATCAATGTTTGACAACCCGCTTTTTAATCAAGGCGACATGTGTATCGGTACATAGTAGTCATAGTATGTATTTCAATAGTAATCACTATTAATTAGCGTATGCAAACAGTTTCCACGTATGCACGTTTATCAATAATCAGCAATTAAGCAGGTGTGTGATAACAATGTAAGCAAGTAATCGTCCTAGTCTTCCCCAGACTATCCCACCCAGTCTCTTAGTCTGAACTCCCTAGTCTTTCAGACTAACTCCCTGGTCTCTAAGACCAACTCCCTGGTCTCTAAGACCAACTTTCCCAGTCTCTAGGACTAAATCCCTGGTCTCTAAGACCAAACCTCCCAGTCTCTAAGACTAAATTTTCCCCAACCTCTAAGATTGAACCCCTCAGTCCATAAGACTGAACCTCCCCAGCCTCTAAGGCTGAACTCCCTCAGTCCATAAGACTGAACCTCCCCAGCCTCTAGGGCTGAACTCCCTAAGTCTCTAAGACTGAACCTCCCCAGCCTTTAAGGCTGAACTCCCTCAGTCTCTAAGACTGAAATATAAATTTTGAAATATGTATTTGTGTCTTTTGTTTGTAAAATGTTTGTGCCCTGGATCTGGACGTTTAGTGTATGCAATGTAAAAATGTTTGAAAATGTTTTCGTGAGAGCCCTGATGATCATAGTCTAGACTCGAGAAGGAATCCTAGTTCGCTATGATCGAGGCTCTGATACCAAGCTGTCACACCCTGACTTTTGCGGAAGCGTGGTTATTTGGTGTGACTTCTTAATACCATAGCAATCAATCATAACAATGCTATATGATAAAACCAAAAGATTTTCATCCATTAATAAAGTTCGAAAATACCACAATACCATTGTCTTTAAAACATTGACGCCAATCAGTTACAAACCATAACATGTTCAAATGAGTTCCCATGGACTCAGCAAAAGACTTTAAATAATCCTGAGTTTAGAAACATGTATCCCGTCTAGGAATGGGATACATCCTTTAAACTCTACGACCACGGATGACATCCTTTATTTAACACGCAGCTTGTAGACACATGCATACACCTGCCAGATCCGTTTAGTTCCCTAAAATACATGTAGTTTGAAAAATCAACAAAAGTTGAGCGAGTTCATGTGTTCGTTTGTGTGTATGTATAAGCCTTTGTAAACGTCATAAGTATGTATGTAAGTCCCTGGTATGTAGCATTAAGGAAAAAGAGATCACCAATGGTTTGCAAGGCCATTGATATGTGTGCAGTGATGCAGGAAGACTCAACCTAGCAGATTTCATTAATAAGACATAGTCACCACATGGTCCACTCAGCAGACTCAGGAGTGGGGCTCGCTACACCTGAATAGATCTATCACTCATGTCCCTCGGTCCTACAACGAGGATTAATGGCCTTAAGTTTCCGCCTACCCACTCACATGATCTAAGTAGTATACCCTCCTTAAGCTAACCATACCATGTATAAAAATGTTTGTAATAATTGTAACATGTATTTCACCCCCGAAGTTATAAAACTGAAAACAGTTAAGAGAAAAGGGGGACATGAACTCACAGTACTGCGTTTCCTGTATCGTAACGTCAACTCAAACTTGATCAGCTACCCGACGACCTACAATGTACTAATGTCTATTAGACGATCGGGTCGTGCCTTGCCTTTGTAGTTACGGTTTGAGTTACGTTACTTTGGTATTATTCCAAGTTATAACTTATTGTTAAAATAATAATTATTTTAACTTACATTGTATTTTTAGGTCTTGAAATAATAGTTACACAACTCTTGAAATAATAGTTACACAACTATTTTGTATTCATACTTTTTGTGATGATTCATATTTCTCGTTATCCAAAATATTATCCATCCAAAATATACTAGTAATGGTATTTTGTTACAAAAATATGGCGAGTTTTATGTTTGAAAACATAGTCTAAAATGTACTAGTAAACACTTGTCTAGATAATATTTACTATGTGTTAGAATTTTCAGAAAATTTTGCCATAGTGTCTTTGTAAATGGAGGTGTCCATGCTAAACAGCATATCATTTTCTTTAACATATAACACGTTAGATCGTTCTCAAATAACCAACCCGACATTTAGACATGCAAAATACTACTTATATCATTTCAGTTTTAATATACAAAACTGGGCTGTTTTCGGGCATTTTAATAAAATAGTTATCTTATTCCAAAAATTCCCAAATTTTTACAGAATGTCTTATACGATCCAAATATTGTTGTGTAAAATATCGGGGTCCAGTTCATTACCAATATTTTACAAAAATTTATTTACCGGACTACAATCAGATTTGTCACTTTCTGACTCCAGTCTACGAAATAATTCATCTAAAATTTATCGTAAGTCCGTTTGACCAATTTCCAGTATGAGAATTACTACGACATCAGTGCTCATCTACAGTACAATTTTCATGAGCTAATTTAACATAGATTTCAAGTTATGACTAAAACAACATATCACCCATTCACTATAGTAAAAACTAAGCTTTAGTTGTTGTTACAAAACAGGTCTTTAAAAATAGTAAACGACCTCAAAAAAATATGATTCCAGTGCCATTTGCTTCGTTTTTCGAAAATATATAATTTAGACTTTAAAAAATCAAATTTTCGATTTATAATGGTCCGGTTACAGCCAGTTGAAGTTGGCTGGAAACTTTACTCAGCATGCTTTTTATAGTCTAAATGCCACTAAAATGTACACATGCGATTACCATTCATTCTAATAATGATTTATATCATAACGTAAGTCATTTACAGCAGATTACCGATTATATAACTCAGATTTATCATGTATTACCATCTCTCATCTCATGACTTTTATGCAAAGCTTTATGTTCATATTTCATGTTTTAAACCTTTTAGTGTTCTTGTTCTTTAGTGTTTTGAACATAACCATCATACTACAACTTTTAACTACAAAGACAAGATGAACAAGGGTGTAATAAGGACTTACTACTAGCACAAAGGCTAGGGATGATTCTAGTGAAGAAGATGATGAAGAATGATGATGAAAAAGCAAGAAACAAGGTCCTTTGAAGCTCCACAAGTTGCAACTTCCTTGAATCACCTTTTAAGCTTGAATGGACTCAAAAATGGATGAAGATGGTGGACTTATGGTGGTGATGGTGGCGGTTGTATGTGAGCCGAGAGGGAGAGGAGAGATGTGAGAGTGTGGTGAAGATTATGAAATGATGAAGTGATCTAATGCTCCATACTTATAAAGATCATACTACATATTTTATGCACTTCAACAAACAATCAATCTAATAAAATATAAGGTAAAATCTTGGAAGGCATGGGGGTGGGTCCCTTGGTGACCGAATTCGGGTATGGGGAGGGGGGTTAGATGTAAGTTTTGATGATAGTAAGATCTAGGCAATCTTAGGAAATCCAAGAAAAATCTTAACGAAATCCAAAGAAAATCAAATAATATCAAGGAAAGATTGAGTTAGGATTTTGAAATCTTGGGTGGGGCCATGCTTGTGATCGTAATATATGAGGGGGAGGGGGTCCAAGTGTAACTTTCATCATATCTAATAATATCAAAAATCCAAGGAAAATCTAGGTGAATTTTCAAATATCCAAGCAATATCTTATAAAATCCAAGTAATATCAATTTAGATTGTGTGAAGATTTAGAGAAATCTTGAGTGGGACCACCCCACATGGGGCCGTAAGTTTGATGGGGGGGGGTAATTGTAAATTATTTGGCAAGTAGGTGATTAGTGGAGGGTGCTAAGTGTAAGGGTCTTGCATTTATGTGTAGTCATGTATTATGTAATATGTTAGTGTGCTCGGGAACCATAACTAGCTCAGAAAAATAAAAACAATGTTTCTAGTAATATTTTAGTGTTCCAGGTAATGTCCGGTTGTTCAGTTAGATACCGTTCCGTTAAAGTGTCAAGTTATTCCGAATAGTGTCTTTTATGTACCATTTTGTAACACAATTAATTCCCGGCACTTAGGAAATTATTCAGGACCATTTAGTAAATTTTTTGCATGTTACTAGCATATTAAAAAGCTGAATTTTTGCTGAAAAGTGCAGAATTTTGCACTTAAAGTGAGTTTTAGGCACTTCCCGACACTTCATCTATCACATAGTGACGCAGTTTTATGGTCCTCACTTCCCTACACACTATACTAGTGTAGCACCTTGTCCCTGACCCATACTGGGTCTCAAAACACTGTCTGTCTATGTACTGGCACTGTCAGTATATTTATGAGTTATCCGCACACTGTGCTAACTGTGCTTTGTGCATCAAGCATGTCACTAAAGTTTGTGTGTAACAAATGGTGTGACAGTATGAAATGTGATACACATGTATGTATGATACAGAAATCAGAAAATAGTTTAAGTCATCAGTTGTAATTAAGCACAGTTATTAAGCATAAATCAATATAAATTAATTGTACGGATGCATGCAAATTTGACGGTTGTCACAGAATGTAGGCTTTATTAAACCATATCACATGAGTTCCAATACTCATTTGGTTTACGAAACCTCATTCTACCCGATCTCCCGATTTATGTGTCGATTTATTAACATAGTGATCCAATACTAGGTGCCACTTGATTCCTTGATTGCCCGAGCTTGTTAGTTCACTTAAATCGAGGATACCTTGCAATCTCAAGTGAGTACATAGTTCCCCTATTTTACTGCTTTCAATTGTTTTGGGGTGATTCATATGTGCTAAACGATTTTCGATGTTTTCAAAAACAAATGCTATGGTTTGTATTAAACACAACGATTTCAATAATGTGGACGAACTTGTTGGTACGTTACTACATAACACGAATGACATTCATTAGCTTTGGCCAAGCCGACCAGTAGTATGTTATGGTACCATAGGATCTGACAAATCCCGTTATCGGGCTATCGACATGGTTATGTATGGGGTTAATGTGGGTAACGACATAACCTGATGAATGCTAACAAACCCTTTGGTGGTTTGTTAATACGATTTGAACGATTGGAATGAGTCAAAACACAGGTTTTAATGTATTCAACGAGACGATCAAAAGTTAGTTTTCACAATTAAAACATGAACGATTTGAACGATTGATCGATGGTTTATAACACGAACGATTTGAACGATTGGTTTTGATAACATGAACGATTGAGAACAAGACAATTGGACGATTGGTTTTTGGTATGTGATTAGATAACAGAACGGGTGTAATGTGATTAAAGCATGGTAAATACACCGCTGGTACTTCTTATATATAAGTGCTTCTATCAGGTTACATTCCGTGGCGTTATTTAGTTCACTCGAACGATTGATTTCAAATGATGACATGCGACGATGTTTACAAAATGATATAAACCATACGAGTTTTATTACAAGAACGATTTACAATTTGGTTTACAAAGGAAAATGTTTTGGGTCAAGATTCATGGAAACAAGGTTTTATAAACTATAACCAACTTGTTTTAAGTTGGTTAATCATATTGCAATACAAAACATTTTTCAAAACAAGGTTTTCAATTGTCGACTCTAGTAGTCGTACGAGGTATTGTAACATGTATACAAGCCCTGAATTTGACACACTCACAAAACCTATGTGCTCGCCGGCATTTTATGCTGACTTTATTTTTCACATATGTTTCAGGTGCTGTTGTTTGATGATGTTGATGATGACTAGGATGCATGCTCACATAGGATCGGACGAGGCCTTAGTGACTTAATAACAATGATAGACAATATGTTTGTGATTTGCTTCTAATATCAAGACAATGTAACAAACTTAATCCAATAAAATGAAACTTTAATCCATGTGTTGTGAAACAATGATTCTGTTACGACACTCCCCGACATTTCCGCCGCGGTTTTGTTGTTTTAACGCGGTCGGGGTGTGGCAGTAAACTACCTTAACGGGTCATAACAGGTCATAAGCACTTAGGATAGGTATCAAATCAGAATGTAGGCTTTGTTAAACCATTTCATATGAGTTCCAACACTCATTTGGTTTACAAGACGTCATTCAATCCGATCTCCCGATTTAGGTTCCGATTATTAACATAGTGATTCCATACTAGGTGCCACTTAATTCCTTGATTTCCCGAGCTTGTTTAGTTCACTTAATTGAGGATACCTTGCAATCAAGTGAGTACATAGTCCCCTCTTTTACCGTTTTCAAATATTTTGGGTGATACACATGTGCCTACATTGTTACTTTCATGCTTTTATGACATATGCTTACTATGTTCACCTAGTACATATATAGTACATGATTTCAATTATGTTTTGCTATGTATGTTGACTTAGCATGCTAGCACGTTGATTTCAAAGATACTTTTTGCTGCATATGTTTACTCAGCATATGGGCACATTGATTTACATTACACATCTGCTATGTATGTTGACTGAGCATGCTAGCACATTGATTTCATGGACATTTCTACTTCATATGTTTACTTAGCATGCGTAGTACATGGTTTTTACACGACATGATTACATTGGTTATGACATTTGGTATGTTTAACGGGACAAAAATGCATTCATTAACATTGATCACGCCGCTCGGTAGTATGTAATGGTACCATAGGACTTGACATATCTCGTTCCCGGCTTCCTAGGTTTGTTTGGAAGTAAGGAATGACAGAATCCGAAAACATATTTGATAAACCTTTAACTTGTTAAGGGTTTATCCGACAGTCTCAAGGCTTGAATGTATGCGATAAATATATCCACATAAATGTTCGTTTCCATAAAGCATTGGTTTTGCAAAGCATAACTTTTGAATTAAACTTCGGTGTATTCAAAGACATTGTTTTGTACATAGCATTTGGTTACACATGACATTGTACCTATGGTTTGAGTAAATACTCTTTATTCACCATACATGACATTTGATTATACATGACATTATACCTATGGTTTGAGTAAATACTCTTTATTCACCATACATGACATTTGATTATACATGACATTATCTGATGGTTTATTGGTAAGTGATTTAAATAACGAGGCGAATGTAATATGATAAAATCAAGGTGGATACGCCACTGATACTTCCTATATATAAGTGCTTTTATGATATTACATATCATAGCGTTATCTAAACCACTTCGACAAAGACAAGACATGATACATTTTATACAAATTTCATATATTTCAAACGACATTGTTTTACAAATGACATGTTTATTACAATTTATTTTCACATGGTTATTTATTTAACCGACATCTTTCTTTTATATCACTTGATTTCATATCGATTTTCATATGATTTTATAAAAGAAAACATTTACATGGTTCATGGCTATTTTTCGTTAAATACTTATTTTAACTTTCAAGTCATGAATACTTCATCAACAAAACCTATGCATCTCACAGGCAGTTTTATGCTGACGTACCTATTTTCACATGTGTTTCAGGAGCTAATGTATGAGGTTGATCAAGATACACTTAGGCGGACTCGGGCCTTAGTGACTTAAAACTATGCAAGACAATTTAATTACTGTTCTTTTTTTGTTTAAACAAAGACAATGTAATCATTTACCTTAATAAAACCAAACTTTAAGTACCATGTGTTGTGAAACAATAATTCTGTTACAGCACTCCCCGACGTTTCCGCCACGGTTTGTTGTTTTACGCGGTCGGGGTGTGACAGTTCGAGTATACTCACAGTGCGTATTTAACAGCTAAACACGGTCTGGTTGGATTGAAGGGAGCGCCTGATCAGCCTGCATATGGGAACATAAGCATAAGTCTTCCTAAGTGCTGAAACGGTCGAAATCGGAGTATCGAGTGGGGTATAAAGCGAGTTAAGTGTCCAACAGTCTATCCGAACAGATGGACATGGTCTATCTGGACGGATGGGCTTAGTTTACCCAGACGGATGGGCTTAGTTTATCCGGACAGATGGGCTTTGTCCATTCGGATGGATGGGCTTTGTCATTCGAACGGATGGCCACTTTGTTGGAAGGAAAAAAATTCTGATGTATAATTGATGTCTAGAAATAGAAGAAAAGATTTGGAGTGGTGAAAAGTCTATCAGGGCGGATGGACATGGTCCATTTGGACGGATGGACTGTGTTCGAAGTTTTGTAAAATTTTCTTAAACAAAAAGGTTTTATTTGCCGGAGACGGTTGTGACGACGTATCAAACAACGAAAAACACCAGGTCGAGTCCATTTGGACGGATGGGCTCTGGCCAATTAGGACGAATGTGTTGTTCTTGATTAAAATTCATGTTTGACTCGTTAATCGGTCCACCTCTTTGGTGGAAATCAACCCTAGAGCCGGCTCTCGACTATGGGAGAAGTTGAGAGTCTGACAGGTTCCAGATTATACCAAAGTTGTATAAAAATCAAAGAGAAGTTCATAAATAAGTTGAAAAATGTTGTTTTCTCTCAGAACTTTGATCCAACTCGATTGAATGATGCTCCACAACAATTTGTCTAGGTAAAACGAGTGGAAACCATCTTCGAGGTGTTTGGAATCAAAGGGTTTTGAGTAGAAGTTAAAGTGTGTGTGTGATTATGGTGCAAGAAGATAGAGTAGAAGTGAAATGGAGATGGAGATTGGAGAAGAAAACTTACAAAAAGTCTTGATTTCAGCTGAAATCTCTGAGAGCGGATGAGAGGATTAGAAGAGTTGAAATGAAGATACAAGGCCTCTATTTATAGTGGAGGGGTGAGGTCTTGTGTTGTGTGCAGATGGGTTATGTCCGGATGGCTCCATCCAAACGGATGAGCTCCATTCGGACAGATGGGCTCCATCCCGGCGGATGGCCCATTTGGACGACTGAGTTTGGATTTTGTTAGATTTCCAACTTTTGGTTCGTTCGCGGTGACGTTAAGTGTTGTGTTGTTTGCGTTAGTTAGTGTCGGTATGTTAGGTATTTTAGCGAGATAACGTGTATTGCGCTGTGTTTTAATGTGAGTTGCGAGTATAATCAATAAACATATAAAGCACGCACAAGTAAAGCATATAAGAACACACAACATAACATTACTACTACTATTAACAGCGTTTGCGATTTAGCGTTTTTACGCGATAAGCGAGTGCGAAGGCGAGAGTAGTTACCGAACAACAAGCACACTCGGCAAGTAAAATAGTATAATTCCCTATGATTCATGTTGTGTTAGCGTTCAACATTTACGAATATATAATAAGCGTTTAAACATGCAGCGGTGCTGTGTGATGAAAATGTATTTAGAATATCATAACCCGTTGTTTATATCGAATCTCGGTGTACAAAACGATTGCAAATCAAAGCAAGTAGCAACAAATAACAATCCGAAAGGTCGTGTTGTTACAATCGAGGTCATCGATTAGTCTATTTTATTAACCAGTCTGTTTCAATTAATCGGTTTGGTTTATTCAGTTAGATTGACGGTTTTTGTTTTAATTCATTTAATTCCGGTTAGTAGTCAAAACCAAACTTGGGCTAAAACTTTTGATTATAAATACATGAAATTTAGATATAAATACATGAAATGGATGTATAGGTACATGAAATGGTGGTATAAATACATAAAATGGAGGTATAAAAATGATATACATGAATTGAAGGTATAAAAGCTAGAAATATATGAAATATGAAAGGTTCGGTTCAGTTAAATTTAGTTAAATAAGGGTACAAAAAAATCGATAACCGTTTTTGGTTAATTGGTATTTCGGTTAATCGATTTTCAGTTAATTCAGTTTTTGTTGATTTCGGTTCAATTGCGGTTAAAAATTCAGTTATTACTCACCCGTAGACACTGTTAATCACGTTACATATCAATTTTTTTAATTAAAAAAACTATAGCAATGCTCTACTCAAATTAAAGAGAATAAAATACTTGTTTATATGGTGTAATTTAAAAAAATATTAACGTACCAAAAAGTTATGAACGTTTAAAAATCGTGGGGAGGTTAATTTTTTATAAGGGAACAAAGGTGTAACTACTACTAATTATCTATAATTTTGTTAAAGACGTGAGATTAATGTATAATCTAGATGAGATGATTAAATTTATAATTAAAGTGTCAATTTGGTTCCTATGGTTTTGACAGTTTTGCTAGTATAGTCCAAAGATTTCATTTATAGCCTGTGGGTCTAAAACCTTTTCACCATTACCATTTTTGTCCAACTGAATTAACCATCCATGAAATCCTTTAAGGTAGGGACAATTGCGTCTTTTTCTATTATTTATAATAATTCAATTTTTAAAGTATATACATTAAATGTTAGGTGGACGGGGAACCCTCGGGTCCCTTGTCTAGTAAAAGTCACACCGAATCGCCCAAACTCAAGCAAGTTGACTGGAAAAGGAACCCGAGACACCGGCGGCGGTGTTAGTCACCGCACGGTTTGAGAACACCTTTAGTTCTTGGTCTTCTATATATTGCTTTACCATTTCTCAAGATTTTAAAGGGAAATTTCTTTGGAATTTAATTAAGGGTGATCACTAAACGGGTTGGACTGCAAAACCTGAGGATAATATGCAAACCGACCTGATGTACATATAGTTAGTGCGGTCCTCCTCGGTCCTAGAAGTTTAATGTAACTAATCATTTTCAGGCCGGTTTGGTCCAAACCCTAAAACTGAAGCATGTTTGTATTAACTAACCAAAGTATTTTTTTTTAACGGCCAACAAACTCAATCCCGAGCACTCTCGGGGCACCCACTGGACAAACAGAGTACTCCGAGAGTAACCCGAGTCCACCACCAATTCCGGGGAAAACCCGTAACCCACCCGCCCGTAGGCACGACGGTGAAATTACCGGTAAAACCCGTTTGGCTCAAGGATCCAACCCATGTTTCCCTGGGTCTCCTATCATTGCCCACCAGTGCCTCACTCTGCACCAAGTGGGAGTCGAATATGCATCTCACAAGAGAAATGCATGCCCTCCACCACTTGATCTAGAGATCATTGACTAACTAACCAAAGTATTATACAAAATATTTTTACAGCCAATTATTTATACATTATTGGTCTTATTCAGCATAATATGCTAGTCAATATACAAAATCCCGGGATCAATTTGATTTGAAATACATTTTCACTAAACGTCAATATAATGTCTCCTATCTTTCCGACTTAGCTAACTTTTCTTATTCCACCTTTTTAATCCGTTAGAAGGAAGAAAGAACTATAACTTCAACTAATCCGTTCATAACTAAACGGGTCCATTTATTTTTATTTTGTTACACCATACGCTCATGGAAATATATTATTCAGAAATGAAGGTTTTAATCAAGCTATATGGAGATATGATATCAGAAACAAAACAAACACGATGGAGAAATGTAAGAATACCATAGCTCAAAGTGTTCATGATCAGAAAAAGTTGAGGGTTTAATAAATGAATTATTATAAACAATAGATAAATATGAAATTGCCCCTGATTTAACGGAGTTGATGGATGAGATTAAGTCGGTTGGACCAAAATGACAACGGTGAAAAGTTTTTAGACCCACAGGCTATAAATGAAACATTTGGACTAAACTACTCAAAACACAGGGACCAAAATGACACTTTACTCTTTTGTAATGTAATAAATATATATATATATATATATATATATATATATATATATATATATAGGATCGGGTTCAAGAGTGAACACTAGTGTAGCTTGCGAACTGAGTGAACTAATCCTGGCCATACACGTGTGTAGATCAATGGCCAGGATTTGATGTTGAAATACACTAGTGTATTTTACGATTTGATGTTGAGATCCTGGCCATACACATGTGTAGATCAATGGCCAGGATTTGTTCACTCAGTTCGCAAATACACTAGCGTTCACTCTATAACCCCACCCTATATATATATATAGGATTAGGTTCAAACGTGAACAAAATCCCAAGAGTGAACTGCGTGAATTGATCTGGACCATTGATTATTACGATCTTGATTATTAAATTGAATGGCATGATGGTAATTATTTGATTAATTGTTACTATTTAATTAAATGAATAAGGGTATATGTGTAATTTCCATTTTAAATTGATTGCATTAATCTCGTTCTCTCTCATAAATCAACATATTCAAACCTTATTCAACATCCAGCTTTCTCTCTCAAAACAAACCCTCATCTCAGATCTCGCCGGCATCAAAACAACCATTCGTCTCAGATCTCGTCGGCATCGAAAACAAAAAAAACAGGGCCAACTTTCTCTCTCTCTCAAAACAATCCCTTGTCTCAGATCTCGCTGACATCAAAACAAACACTCGTCTCAAATCTCGTCGGCATCGAAGACAAGAACTCCGGCGAACCCCACCGGTGACAATCGTGTAGCGACCAGAGGTAATAATACAATCAGCCCACTTTTTTTAGTTTCTGAATGAAAGTCACTAGATCCCGATGGTTAACTGAAATCACTGGGCTTGTTTTTTAAGTAATTGATTAGAATAAGTTTTATTTTCATAACCTCTGTATTGCAAAGAAAAGGAAGATAGAATTTCGTTTGCATATTTTTATTTTTTACTTTGGGCCATGGGTTGTCAGATAACCCTAAGAATCAAAGGGTTTAATGGATAAAACCATTTTTGAAAAATTTTCACATACTGTTTTCAAAATTAAATTAGTTGCTCTTTCTTTGAATAATCTAACCTCATATATGATGTTTAGAATTTAACATTTCGTTGGACCAAGATCAAATATATAAATGATATATGTATTTTTTTTTTTGTTATAAATAAAAGACTTCGTGTATTTTGTTTGAAGAAACTACTAAGTATATTTTATCTATTTATTTAATGCATGACAATGATGAGAACTAATTATGTTTCGTGTTTGCAATTAAGGTATGGACTCTAAACAACTTATGTGTACGGGTTACGATTCCGTTTTACGTTTTGAACTTTTTCGATTGATGGTTGTTTACTACTGAATGAAAATGATTGTTTAAGTTAAATGATTAGTGAATATGATGAACTTGTAATATTAGGTTACTGATTCTCATTGTTGAACTTGTAATTTACAAATTCACGTTATATAATGATTGCAAAGTATTAGTTGCTGAGTTTTTTTGTTCAATTTTTTGATTTAGCTCTGTTTTTAATGCGATGTACACATGTGTATTTTGATTTTGCTCTGTTTCTAATGCGATGTACACATGTTTATTCTGATTTGTTTTGTTTTTTAATGTGATGTACACATGTGTATAGCGTCTGTTTTTTTGTGATATCTCAGATTTTTTTGTGTATTGAATGTGTAAACTTGTTGATGTACACTTGTAAATTATGCAAAGTATTAGTTGCTGAGTTCTTTTTGTTCAATTTTTTGATTTTACTCTGTTTTTAACGCGATGTACACATGTGTATCCTGATTTTGCTATGTTTTTAATGCGAAGTACACATGTGTATTCGTATTTTGCTCTGATTTTAATGTGATGCACACATGTGTATAGCGTCTGTTTTTGTGATATCTCATAAATTTTTGTGTATTGAATGTATAAAGTTGTTGATGTACACTTGTGGATTATGCAAAGTATTAGTTGCTGAGTTTTTTTTATGCTATTATAGGAGTTGTCGTTAACGAGAAAAGTGGAGATGGAAGGTCGATAAGGATGATTCACGTATGAGGTCGATAAGGATGATTCACGTATGTTTGTTTGCTTGGTCGATAAGGATGATTCAGCATACAACGTGGCAAATAGTTGTAAAAGATTATGTTTTTTTTGTTTTTCCGATTATGCTGGGTTTATTGTTTTCACGAAACTGGAACTTGTAATTGTATGTTTTTTTGTTTGGTTTGGCAAACATTATGGAACTTGTAATTTGTTAAATATAAAATAGTTTTACAGGTATTGTTTCTATGTATGTATTATGTAGCTAATTACACATATGTACGATGCTGAGTACACATATGTACTGTTCTATTAATATTCAAGTACACATGTGTATACCGTTGAAATATGAAGGTCACGTGGATCTTAAATATCAAAATTTGAATTCTGGTGATAAAATCTGAAATAAAAATTGAAATTGAAATCTTGTGATTTGTTGTTTGTTTTGATAATTATCTTATTAAAAAATAAAAGTTGATGTGGATAATGAATTTAAAATAGGAAAGATGTAACTTAATTCAATTATTAAAATAATGATTTAAATCTAATTTTTTATATAATTACAATCCTACCCTTAACAACTAAAAAAGAAATCAAGGGTCCAGATCTGTTCACGCAGTTCACTCTTGGGAGGTTGTTCACGCTGGAACCCTACCCTATATATATATATATATATATATATATAGGAGAAGGATTCGTTAGGAACCACCCTTTATTGCGAGAACTGCGAAAACCAATGTGAACACAACCAAAAACACCTAAAAATAGCTAAAAAACACACAATTTTTTTTTAACATTTTTTATAAAAAAACTCGCTACTTTTAGTAGCCCAAAAAAATTTTTTTAATTTTTTTTCTACTAAAAGTAGCGATTTTAATGTAAAAAATACTAAAAAAAAATTGTGTGTGTGTTTTTTTTATATTCTTTTAGGTTTTTTGAGGGTTTAGTTTTTAGCTGGGGGGGGGGGGAGGGGGGTTTAGGTTTTTTTTTTGGGGTTTAGTTTTTAGCATTTAGCTTTAGGGGGGGGGGGGGAGGGGTTGGGGGGTTTAGATTTGGGGGGGGGGGTTAGGTTTTTTTTAGCTATTTTAGGTTATTATCACATTGGTTCTCGTTGTTCTCGCAATAAAGGTGATTCTCGCATGAACCTTACCCTATATATATATATATATATATAGTTGAAAAAGTATATCGTACATTACGGCTTAACGTACTTCACGTACGACAACGTGCGTGTTTTGTTATATAATATGCGTGATTAATGTTTTCAATATGCGTGATTATTGTGTTTCAACATGCGTGATTTTGGATTTTTGAGTTATAACGTGCGTAATTACATGTCGTACGTGATGTACGTTAAGACGTAATGTACGTTAACCTTCCTCTATATAGTTAGGTTCATTTTTTAACCTCTCCCTTATTTGTGAACTTAATGAACTCATCTTGACCATTGATTTATTTTTAAGATTACAAGGGTAGGATTGTCATTAGCAATTTAAACTCGATTTTTTTTATTTAATTATAAAGTAAAGTTAATATAGATTCATAAATATTAGTTACTGTTATATAACCGATTCCTATTTTCTTGTGATACAATTTAATCATCGTCTAATCAAAATTTCGATTTCAATATTCATCCAAAAATAAGATCGACTGGTAAATCATTTCCCAGATTTTTTCCAGAATCAATTTCTTCAACTGTCATCTTCTTTTAAATCCGGTCATCTTTTTATCAAAGTTCCAGTGATGATACGCTATAGAGATTGCTAATATTTTTACTTTTAGGATTGCATAATCATTGACTCATTTTTCAATTGGTTTTATTTGGTTAAAGTCTCACTTCGCAAACCATCATTGAAGCGATTGAAGTTCTAGGTAAGAGAATTATTTTGTATTTAAAATTGGTAACTAGGTTTTAAATATTATTCTAAAACTGTTTCTAATCAAAGATTGCAACAACAAGAATAAGCAAATTTAATATATGCTTCTGACTTTCTAGTCAATGATTTAACCGGAAATAAAGAATTTCGGATAACCACGATTCATTAGTTTTCACCTTCACCACAAATTTAACATATCTTTATATAGTCTCACAAAAGAAGGATCTACTGGGCTCATATTTATTCTTAATTCATTATATTTATTAATTTTGCTTAGTCATTTTACTGATTGGTTTATTGTGCTTATCTACATTTTTTGTAGTGGTATATCTTGAAAGTGGTATAATAGTTCAAGAGGACCACTAATTCAATATATAATGAATCAATTATCGGGTGTGTTAGAACATGTGACAAATTACGTACTTTTAGATGTTGTATATTTTCTATACATGTGTTCTTGAAGTATTAATCGACTTGTTAGTTTTGTTTTTCGTGTTAATGTATAATTTACATTAACAATATAACAGAAGACTTGCATTTTTAGTTGGAGACGATGATGGTGGCAGTGGTTGGTTCGTAACAGAGCATGTGAAAGTAATCGGAAAAATCAACATTCGTTCAAAACGAGATATAAGTGGTGCAACAGACATAGGCTATGAAAGTGTTTTGATGTGTATACGTATATATAATTTGTAGTAATTTTATTTGTTTGGAACATGTTTGATGTAAGTACATACATATACATTGTGTTAATCTGACTGTTTTTGATAATGTACACATCTATACTACTTTAATAAGCATATAGGAAGGACAGAAATGGTCATTTGCCACTTTACAACCATTTGAAGCCCATTGTGCAACCTTTTAAGCACAAAGGTGTTGAAAAATCCTTCAACACACGCGGAGCAGCTCATACAAACTAACCGGATCTCTTTGACCCGTTTTACCCAAATGGATCCAATATATACCTTCTTTCACTAAATCTAAACCCTAATATTCATTTCATTCACATCCGCCCCCATCCTTCTTCTTCTTCTCTCTCTCTCTCCCTCACCAGACGCGGTTCTAGGGTTTCAAAACCAGGCGCTCCAAGATCAAGATCTAGGGTTTCTATGTGATGAATCTCTTTACATCCGACACCAGATCGACTTCCTCATTATCATCACCACCATTTCTAGGGTTTCTTTACCAGTCGCTTCAAGATATACGCTTCCTCAGCGATGAATCTCTCTAGATCCAACACCAGATCGACTGGTTTGACCGCTCGGTATCTTTCTTTTTACAGTATCTTTTTTTTTTGTTATTTGAATCGGATATGTGTAATATTTCAGATCTGCCGTTGAGTTGTTCGTGTTAGGGTGCACCGGATTAACCAGATGTGGTATGTGTTCTGTAGTTTAGTATTTTTTTTCTTTAAAGAAGTTTGTATTTTTAATTTGAAGTTGATTATTGTGTTTATCTTGCAAGTATCATCTGGAATTTGAATCGAATCTGTGTAATATTTCAGATCTGCCGTTGAGTTGTTCGTGTTAGGGTGATTTTTGTAGCTGATTTTGTTTGTAGCTGTTTATCTTGCAAGTATCATCTGGTATGTTTGTAGCTGATTTTGTTTGTAGCTGATTTTTTTGTAGCTGATTTTGAGTTTGTTTTGTTTGTTCTGTTATAGATGAAGATGGAGCGGTGGAGATACCATCGACTTAGATCTACCTTACCACCGTCGAGCCAGGTACTTTTTTCTGCTGAAATTTCTCAGATCTACCGTCATTTTTTGAGGATTTTTTATGAATATTGACAGATCTGAGGTTACACGACTTGCAGATCTGAGTTCTTAGAGGAATATTGGCAGCCCGGATCTGGTATGTTTGTAGCTGATTTTGTTTGTAGCTGATTTTGTTTGTTAAAGATCTGGTATGTTTGTAGCTGATTTACATGCTTATGTTACTTATTATGTTTGTTACAGATCTGGTATGTTTGTAGCTGATTTACATGCTTATGTTACTGATTATGTTTGTTACAGATCTGGTATGTTTGTAGCTGATTTACATGCTTATGTTACTGATTTATGTTTGTACCTGTTCTGGTATGTTTGTAGTTGATTTACATGCTTATGTTACTGATTATGTTTTTACCTGATTATGTTTGTTACAGATCTGGTATGTTTGTACCTGATTATATTTGTAACAGATCTGGTATGTTTGTAGCTTATTATGTTTGTTACAGATCTGGTATGTTTGTAGCTTATTATGTTTGTAGCTTATTAGGGTTGGATCCTGTGAGTCTAAAGGCTCTATTCTATTATATGGGTTTTTGTTTTAAGTTTGTTAAGGTATCCGGTGCCGCAGCGGGCGGAAAGTTATGGATGCAGTGAACAGTATCATGTTGGCTGGAGATGGTTAATTTCAGCAGTTGCAGGTAAATTTATTATTGTTTGGTTTTGTTAAAGTGATCAATAGATTTTTGGCTACACTTCAATGACAACTGACTTCAAGTCTCATGTTTCTTATGTAATCAGGTAAGATCAATCAGGATGGGCGGCTCCTATGCATTGGGTCTCTGTGGGGTTGCATGTGGGAGGAATGATCTATTTTATGAGATTGGCATTGGTGCTCCTTGGTATGGAACTCCTTTTTTGTTTCCGTTTATTGAAATGGCAATTTTAACCAGTTCATTTTCGAAAGGGTAGATTCCGGTTATGTTTTATCTTCAACGGGTCAATTGGGTAACATAAAAAAAGTGTATCTAAAACGGAAGTCAGTCAAATGGCTCAAGAGTCGCTCAAATTGTATTTTCATTTTTCGATGCATAAGGTCCTAAATCGTCTTTTAAAAGGGATCAGATAGTTATTAAAATAATATATTTTTGCAATCATATTTTCATATTTGACACCAATTATTTTTATAAAATTTTTATGTTCTTTGACAAAGGTGTTTCAGGTCAACCCCATCCATACAAAAAAAAATTACCCTTTTGACCAGTAACTCAACTAACTCATTTTGACACATCTAACATTTGTCCTTTTACATTGCTATTTTCTTTGCATTTTAGGGAAAACTACGAGCAACTCCAGCAAACCCTGATGTTTTCTTTGCATTTTAAGGGGAACATGGGTGCTTCTCTCCCAGGGCATACAAAACTCAGGTTATTGGCGGCCGCTCGCCAGATTTAACATATAAAAAAAACTTTATATGTTAAATGTGGCGGGCTGCCACCAATAACCTGTGTTTTGTATGCTCTGTAGAGAGATGCGTCCATCTTCCCCCTAAAATGCAAAGAAAACCTTAGGCTATTGAACCCGCCGCAAGTCGAAACCGACAACGAATCAGGTTAAAACTCTAAACAGCTTTGCACTTGCATCAAATTATAACTCTTTTTAATAAACTTTTTGAATTTAAAGTAAAAATTGATTTAAAGTAATGAATTAGGTTAAAACTCTAAACAGGTTTGCACTTGCATCAAATTATAACTCTTTTTAATAAACTTTTTGAATTTAAAGTAAAAATTGATTTAAAGTAATGAACCAGGTTAAAACTCTAAACAGGTTTGCATTTGCATCAAATTATAACTCTTTTTAATAAACTTTTTGAATTTAAAGTAAAAATTGATTTAAAGTAATGAATCAGGTTAAAACTCTAAACAGCTTTGCACTTGCATCAAATTATAACTCTTTTTAATAAACTTTTTGAATTTAAAGTAAAAATTGATTTAAAGTAATGAATCAGGTTAAAACTCTAAACAGGGTTGCACTTGCATCAAATTATAACTCTTTTTAATAAACTTTTTGAATTTAAAGTAACAATTGATTTTAACTAATGAATCAGGTTAAAACTCTAAACAGCTTTGCACTTGCATCAAATTATAACTCTTTTTAATAAATTTTTTGAATTTAAAGTAAAAATTGATTTAAACTAATGAATCAGGTTAAAACCCTAAACATCTTTGCACTTGCATCAAATTATAACTCTTTTTAATAAACTTTTTGAATTTAAAGTAAAAATTGATTTAGTTTTTTTATGACAAAAAAATTGAACAGTAACCTGTCAGAAAGACTTTCGAAACCTTTTTCAGAAACCTAACTCCTGATTTTACAGTTGAACAGTTGACAACCTTTCAAAGACTTTTCACAAAAAGTCTTTGAACAGTTGACAAGCTTTCAGAATCCAAAATATATTTTACTGCTACCCTTTTTGAATTTTTTTACTGACGATGACTGTTCAAATACAGCTGTAAAAGCAAACACTGTTCGGATTTGTCAGAAAGGAAGCATGCTTGGAAGTCTATAAATTCAACTACATTCATCACAATTCATCACAACTCTGCAAGCACTCAACTTAGATACTAAAACCTTCAAATTGTAAGTCTTGCGTTGAACTTCATCCTACTTTTGAATCTTACATCAAACCTTCGAAACATCAACCTAACATCTTCTATTTTACTTCGATTTCAGAATATCAATCAATACTCAAAACGTCTGGGTCTTGCGTTGTTTCTCGACTCTTCACATCAAGGTCTTACATTTTTTTTCGGCTTTTTACATCAGGCTCTTGCATTGTTGTAAGTTTACTCACATTTCTTGGTTACTTTTTCACTTTTAACTGTCGCATTATTTTAGTTTACATGTATTATTTCTATGCATTTTGCTTCTGTATTGTTTCTATGCATTTTGCTTCTGTATTGTTTTGTAACATGTATTATTTTAGTTTACATGTGTTGTAAAATAAATGTTAAGTATAGACTTTATTGCTTCTGTATTTGTTTTGTAACATGTATTATTTTAGTTTACATGTATTATTTCTATGCATTTTGCTTCTGTATTGTTTAACCGTGGCCTTATACACTTAATGTTGAATATTGAATATATTTTGCTGTAAAATAGAAGAGTTTAAGCTTCTTTGTTTTTCTTTTTTTTTTATGTTTTTTTTTTCATAGTTTGGTGTTTTACTTCCTATGATATTTCTCTTATTTTGCAATTGGTATAAATTCTAGATGTGAATGATTCTTGACTAGGTATGTAGCTGGTCTTGTATTATAACAAATGTGCCATAATACTTTGTGATTTCTTCATTTAAGAACAGTTTTTTTATAATTTCAGGATTAATAAATGATTTTGTAACTTTGCAATATGATTTTAGTACACAAACCATAATAAGTTATGTAGTGCATTTATGAAATATAGTTACTATTTTCGTTGTGTAAAGTTATCCTACAAAAACATACTTGCATGAACTTCAAGGCTATTTTCGATGTGATACATTAAGCATCAGTAATCTCAATCGTAAGATTTATTTTTTAGAAGTATAAAAAGTAAGTAGTCAAATAAATTGGATACTCTAAATTCAAGTATTATCTATTTGTTTTTTTAGTATGTTTTTGAATACTATTGTTTGACGAAACTTTGTTACACGAGTTAAAATATCAAATTTACTATACCTGTCCCGTTCATATTTTGTTGATAAAAACTAACAAATAACGAGTATCGCATTACAAATTGGTCCCGTCCCGTTCATATTTTGTTGTTTTCGGTTTCCAATCGAATAATGAGTTTAAAAAACGATAATTAACTGATGATCCGAACTGCCATTTCTTTTGGTAAAAAAATAATATAAATCCAGTAAACATTTTAGTTAACTTTGATGTTAAAATTGTTACAATAAAAATTGCATTTTTCAGTTTACAGAATCCTTATGTTTGAGTTTACTTTGATGTTAATTTTTAACATGGTAAGAAAATTGATCTTTATATCCAATAAAAATTGTATGTTTCAGTTTACACAATCCTTTTTTTTATATTTAACCAAACTATTTTTATTTCTTTTAAAATTGATCTTTATATCCATCAAAATTGTATTTTTCAGTTTACAAATCACTCCAAACACATATTAATTGAGAGGTATGGGTGGTGGTTATCCAATTCCCGTTGAACCACAAGGATCAACAAACCATGGACGATCATCCCGTCGCCATTTAAACCTTCCTGATTCAAACCCTCTAACTTCAAACCCTAAAGTTAGAAACCCTTTTCGTCCAGTGGCAAACCCACCTCCGGTGTCAACCCCACCTCCGGTTTCAACCCCACCTTCGGTTTCAACCCCACCTTCAGTGGCAAACCCTCATCCGTTGACAAACCCTGAACATGATGATCCATTTGGTTGGACGGATGAAGAGTTGAATTGGGCGTATGACTATACCTTCGCTCAACTACAATTTGGTGCAATACAAATTGAGGAGGGGTGCCATCGTCCGGTGGCAAACACTCCTATACTGCCTATGCATTCTCCACCTTCAAACCCCCCTTATGTGGAAAACCACAGTCAAACACAAGAACTACCGACCTGGGCTATAGGGTACGAAACTGACCCTGGGGCGGTTTACGAACCACCATTGGATGAAGAAATGGTTTGGGAACCTTAGAACAACTTTGATAATGACTGTAGTTTTTTTTTTCTCGAATTAGTTTGAATCTTAATTATGTAACTTTTAATTATGTATTAGTTTAAATTTAAATTTGTTGTTGTTTAATTTTAATCATGTTTTAGTTTAAATTTAAGTTTCAAGAGTTTTTATTTATTTAGTTAACTAACATTGAACACCTAATAGGATATGTCTGATCATTTTTCCGTTGAAGAATTTTCATCATTGAGAAATGATAGAGCATGGTATAATATAATCTTTGTTAAGGTGGAGTTTATTTGGCATGACGTCGATGAAAAGAGATTAGTGGTTATTTTTCTTGATCAACACGTAAGAACATTATTTTAATTTACTTTGTGTTATACGAGTAAGCGTTTTTCCACCACTAAATTTCTTTTCTTTTTAGAGACAAAAAATTGTTGCGTTCGTCCCACAACATTTGATACACATTTATAATGACGCGGCATTGATGGGTGGTTTTTTTTCCTTGAATCATTTCCAAATTGAGAATCTCAACTATCATGAGTACCCAAAGTACCAGAATTACGTGTTAGTTTGGTCCGAGAAAAAAATTATCATCAACGAATATACAAAGCTTTCTTCACTTATGCTTACGATTCCAAGGGGTGCTTCTTTATATCCATTGGTCCCTTCCATTATAGAATTGAAGCATGACAGGAGAACTCAAATGGATATTGTTGGTACATATAAATTCTCTATCTATATTTTTTATTAAATATATAAAACTTTATATATGTATGTATAATATGGTGTATACGATTTGACTGATTTTGTTATAGATGTGGTTGGGAGAATAATAGAAGGCAAACGTGATCGATGTTGTTTTGAACTTTCTCTTCAAGATAAGACGAAAGTTATTATTTATTATTAACATATTACAAACATAATATTTACATTATATGTAAGAAAATATTATTATTAGAAGAACTTTAACCCAAAATCGTAATATACAGTGGTCACACAATACAATTGTTTTTGTCTGCCCTGAAGCCTTCCGATGTTATACGTTCCATTCGAGCCGTGCAACAAAGGTCTATCATATATGTATCACGTGTCAAGTTGGTTCATCTACCAGATAGTATGTTATGCTTTACACATGAACATTCTAAAAATTAGTTAGATTTAATGGCTCATGTAATTTAATAAAAGTTATATTTTATTTGTTATTTCAGTTAATATTTTGAAGTCTACGGAGTTGAGTACGATTACGTACGAACCAGATATGGTCGAGGCACGGGATATTTAAATTATGGATCGTTATCCAAGTTTGTGTTTAAGTTAGAAACATTTGGTGTTGTTATATGTTTAGTTGTTGAATATTAAAGTCTCTCTTGGTGTTTCGTGTTTTGCTTTTTGTTTCCCTCATATTGAAGTAATTGTAGAAGTATACTTTACTTTGTTATTACAAGTATGTTATATTACTTGATTTACATGTAATGCTTACACCTATTTTTCACCAAACTATATTCTTCTTAGATTGGACAACTAAATAGTCATTATCTGTGTTAAATGAAGGTATAACCATGGCTGACCTTCCTGTTCATACAATCGTGTTTGAAATATTAATGAGGGTGCCAGCGAAGGATGTAGGTCGCTATAAGAGTGTATGTAAGCAATGGCATGCGTTACTGTCAACACAAGATTTCGTAAGGATACATTGTTCTCGCTCATTAGTTTCATCTAACCAGAGAGTTCTACTAATTGACGACCTAACATGCTCTGTTCATCCGATCATCTCTAAATGTTAGTGGTTTGCCACCTCATAAGCTTCGTTTAAAAATTGGATGCCCAATAATATTGTTACGTAATATCGATCCATCACATGGCCTGTGTAATGGCACGCGGTTGATATGTAAGGGTTTCATGCGAAATGTTATTGATGCGGAAATTGCAGTCGGTCAACATGCCGGAAAAAGAGTTTTTTTGCCAAGAATCCCTCTAACCCTTTCTGAAGATGACATGTTCCCATTCAAGCTGAAAAGAAAACAATTTCCAATTCGACTTAGCTTTTCCATGACGATTAATAAAGCTCAAGGTCAAACAATTTCGAACGTTGGTATTTATCTACCGGATTCTGTATTTTCACATGGACAACTTTATGTCGCGTTATCAAGAGGGATTTCAAGACAAAGTACGAAGGTGTTGGTACATCTCGCCAAAGAATTCAAACAACGCGGAGTTTACACATCAAATGTTGTCTACCAGGAAGTGTTGCGTGATTAATTAATCGCATCCGTATAAAAAAGAAGGTAAGTTAGTAGATTTTGTGCCTTATTTGCTTCCAGAAATTACCTTTTAATTACTATTTTAAAGCACCTATAGGCGTCTAACATTTTTTATGTGTCGAAATCTGGTACAGTAGAGGAGAAGATACAAGAAAGTCATAAGCGAACGGATGTATTGGTAAAACAGGAAGAGATACAAGAGACTCCCCGCATTTTCTTTTTATTGTTTTGTCCAGCTACTTGACTGTTTTGAACTCTTCTTGTTTTTAATTACATCTACTTCCTTGTTTTGTACTCTTCTTGTAGAAGATCACGCTGAATCTACAGCTACAAAAATTTATCCGAGTATATCACCAAAGAATCGATAAACTAACAGAAAAATACCAGTGTCATCATATCACGAATAAGAAAACTAACTTAAGTACTATACAATATATCACGAGACGACGGATAAACTAACGGTAAACGAATATCCTATTGTAAATCGCCACTCCCGCCGCATCGCGCGGGTAAGTGACTAGTATGTACATATATTTATTCATGATTGTACACATATGTAAATTGTTATATAGATGCATATTACATGAAAAATTCAAATTATACATGTGTACATCGTTTAATATAACAAACTTAAATTCTACAGAGATGCATATTACATATACCACTCACTTTTACATTGATGGATATAACAAATTAAACAAACATCACACAAATGAACTGTTTTACAATTGTGTAAACATTACACATTTGCAGTTTTAGTTTTTTTATCCAATTGTGTACATAAATTGTAACACAAATTAAACAAACATGTTTAACCCAATTGTAAACAAATTAGCACACATGATTATGTTAAATAATATTACACATGTGTATTTATAGAGTAAAGTCGTTTTTGAGTCCTTGTGGTTTGACCAATTTAACTACATGAGTCCAAAACTCAAAATTTTCTTGATTCGAGTCCCAATGGTTTTTAATCTTTAACTTTTTTTGTCCAAAAGACAAACTTTGTTAGATTTTCTAAATTAAATTTTACAAAATGACCAAAACACCCTTACCATTAAATTTTGACACACACACTCATCTACTCACCCTCTCACACACACACGTGTCACTCTCTCTCATACATACATACATACATACACACACACACATACACACACACACACACACACACACACACATATATATATATATATCACAGACCAACTGTTGCTAGAGAGAGAAATAGTTATAGTGATGGTAAGTGAGAGAGAGTCGATCGAGAAGGAGGTCACTGCCATGACCTCCGGTCGGCCAACTGGTTCTACCAGAGTAGAAAGGAGGAAAAAATGATGGCAATAGAAGTTGGGTTGATACAGATGATAACAGTGGGTGATGGTGTTGTTGGGGTTGTGAACGGCGATGATGGGTTTTCGGAAAAGAGTAAGTTGATGGCGACGGTGGTTGGTGTTAACAACAGTGATGATTGTGACGGTTGAAGGTTTTGACGAATGACGATGGTACTTAACGTGAATGGAGATGGCGGTGGTGGTGTTGAAGGTGATGGTTGATGATGTTGCAGGCGATGCTATACAATATCCGAGGTGAGTTTGGTGATAAGCTGTAACACCTCGTAAAATCACGTCCAATGATGTATTGACACGTGTAATTAACCCTAATGAAGTCAAATAGTAAATTTGAGGGACTAATTTTTCGAAAAATCAAAAACCTTGATCATGAAAGGACTGGAAGTGTTTGTATACCTAAAATAAGTTTCTTATGATGTTTATATTCACAAATGTGCCACTTGATGAATAAGTGTAGCCGTTTGCGTAATTAATTGAAAGTTTGCGCAATAAAGGGGTTAAAAGCGTCACCATGTTAATTCTTACCTCTGAGTGACCTTTTAACAAACCAGGAGCTTCATAATATTTAATTATACTCTCGAGAATGCCAAATAATCGCCGTCTAAGGTTTTTATGCCTATAAGTAAAGTTACGCGCAACTTTGCAAGTTAGGGGGACTAAAAGTGTCAATATGTTTAATTGTACCTCAGAATGACCTTTAAGCAAACCCGAAGCATCGTGATGATTAATAATACTTCCAAGACTGCCAAATATGGATTAGATGAGGCTTCAATGCTACTAAATGATGAGATGCGCAAATTTGCGCAATAGAGGGACCTAAAGCGTCAACTTTTGAATTTACGCCTTTCGGTGACCATCTAAGCGAACGAGAGTGTAGTAACATTTAAGTATATGCTTGGGAATGCCCATTATGGGCCATGGAAGGCTTGGATGTCATTAAACAGCATTTCGCGCTACTTTGCGCAATTAAAGGACTATTTGCGTCAAACTGCAAAAGTAGGTCGAATCGTATGGTAACGGACCTTCCGGAATATGACCAGGAGTTAAACATACCCTATTTATCCTTTATATAGCTTGGAGATAGGTTTAGAGGTGTTTGGTGCGCAAGAATAAACTTTTATGTCATTCAGGGACTAAAAGTGTCAAAAAGTGCACAAGTTTGCACTTTCACGCATATCTCACATTCTGAATATCCCCGGACACCCAAAAATTTATGTAAGCACTAAAATATTTTATTTTAGTGATCGCCTTGATAAAATTCCATTCGTCGCGTAGTTTGGACCGTTTTTAGCGTCCGTTCGTGTTTCGTCGTAATTAGACGCACAACGTGACCGCACGGCCAAACGAACCGACATCCGACATGTTTTTGAGCATGTTTCATGTCCCCTATGTTTAAACATTATAGTGGAGCCTTAAAATGAGGTTAACGGGCCTTAAACGTGCCTAAAATAACCTTAAAGGCTCACAGGGACCATTTCTGCCAAATCTGGAACTTTGTTTGCTGTTGTGGACCTGCAGGCGGGCCGCGTAAAAGGCCTGGGTTTCTCACGCGGGCCGCGAGGCCTACATAGAATGCAGAACAGCTATTAACAGCCTGTTCGTTGCTGTTTTCATGCTCAAAACTGGTTCTTAGCTCACAAAACCGACTCTAGGGGCAACCCATAGATTTTATAAATGGTTTTACACATGGCCTAATCTGGTTATGAACTTCCGACACTTGTCGCGATCTCGTGAGGACCCGAAAACTATATAAAGGAGGTAAGTTCACTTGATACTTCACTTGCTTTCTCAATTCTGAAGCTCTCTGATCAACCTCAGGCTTTCTAGTGATCTCTAATCGTAATTAGGACTCTTGTAAGTGTTTATAACCCTTTCGTTTTCGTTTTAGCTTAGTTAATTAGCTATTAGTCAAACCGTCATAATTTAAATTTGACTTTACGATTAATTGAAATCCGCTCAGTCATTTCTCGAATTGAAAGTACCTACAAGTAGGTATTTATGTGGGTAACAAACCCTTAAAAGAGTATTTTCAGATTCCCACTCTAACTATGCTAATTGTCGAGTCAAAGCATACTTTAAAAAGTCAACAGAATGATTATTTGCAAGTTTAAGCATAATTAGCAATGTAGGGTACATGCAACCTGTTTGATCATTAAAATAACATAGTAATTAATGTAAGAACATGTCTCAACATGTTCAACTCGACAATTTTCAGTTTAAACCCGGATCGGACCCGAAAGTCGCATAATTTGACTTTTGCTTTGACTATCAGTTCTGATCCGTTTATGCATGTTTGAGATCTGCCTTAGAGCTTATTTTGGACCAGGTTTCATATAAGTATAACTCTCTAAGGTTATGCAACTTGGATCAATACTTATCCGATTCATATGCATGTTTCCGATTTATGCTTAAATGTTGACTATTATGCCATTTTGACTATAAAACGTGATTTTTGAAAAAGTGAAAGAGTAGAAACATTAGTTACTGATTTATAAACTTGCACCTAAAATTTGATAAAAGTTTGAGGTCTAGATTAGGAGTTATGCTCATTAGCGTAATTTGAGAGCTTTATGTTACTTAAACGGCGTAATTAGCGTATAACCTATTTAAACCCACTTTTTGATATCAAAATTTTTACCCACTGATGTAATATAATATTTTGGGATTTTTAAAGATTTTTATTTAATTTTTGGCTGAGCATAACATAGGTCTCTAAGTTTGATTCGGTTTATGACGATTTTGCCCTTTTAAGCCATAAAATGAGTTTTACAAATCCTTTTGACCCCAAACCTTTTTCTACTGATTTCATTTGATAAATAAAATATTTTGAGCCTTCTGGAATTATAAAAATCTCAGCTTTCCTTTAAAAACCCGGAAAAGGCTTCAAATCGCCTTTTTAAGCGTTTTTAACGCATAGTATGTACTATAACCATATTAAACATATAAGGTTGATACCTACTGATGTTTTTAGTATATTTTTATAAAAGAACAGTAAGTACAAGTTTTTGAACTCAGGTTTCCAGTTTTGACCTTTTAAGCCCTTGTGAAATTACCAAAATACCCCTAAGGAGCATATTTTGGCTTTAAATGATAAGTTTCACATATGGGTCATACCCTACTGTTATAACATGTTAAATTAAGTATAATTACTGTATAAATCAGACCTGTAACTCAGATTTCAAATAAAACTCTTTTATAATCTTTTAAATGACCAAAATGCCCTTATGAGGCATAAGTGGAGTTTAAATCCGTTTTGAGCATAATAGAAGATATCTTACTGATATTATAACATATTTAAGCCATATTATCTTAGGGAACTTGCATATGACTCTCATGGTTAACCGTAACGCTCTTTTCGCGTTCGGTTCAGTTTATGTAACTAGTTTGCATAAATTGACCGAAACGGGTCAAACCTTATCATCTTTGTCTCAAAATCCAGAATGTATTTAGTATACCCATATTATACAAGTATTCAAACTTGTCGGGTCTAAATCACATTCTATCCGGTCTTCGCTTAATCGTGCGTTTGAACCGTATCGTCCTTAAAAGCTAACCGGTCTAAGCTCAGGCTTAAATAAAGACCCGTTAGAAATCTAATAGGTTATTATAAACCTTTGTTCCAGAATAAGAAGAACCAGTAAAAGCTACCTTCACTCGCTAATTGTGATTTATACTTACCAAGGTAAATACTTTTAACTTATTTTCCCTATACGGGCTTGGGGTACGGTATATAAAATACCGCTTGGTCCGGCATTGAATTCTTTAATCGAATAGAGGTTAAATTTATTGATATGCTATGTTTTGAATGTGTTTTGTTTGCTTAAAGCCTTTGGGGGGTTAATGACCATGTCCCGGATATCCTTGGCATCATCTTATGAGATGGCCACGACCTGAGCACGGGGTGTAGGCGTACACCTGTCAGTGTATAACTCAATAATGTGGTGTGTCTATTAATCTTTAACCCGGTCTACGGATCGGGCTACTGAACGTATAAGTAACATGTAAATCCCTTACAAGATTATATTACATAATTATCCCAAGTTATAAAATGTTTTGTGCCACGTGCATTCAAATCAATTTTCAACCCTTTTCAAAATGAGTCAGTTAAATTGTATTTACCAGTGTAAACTGACGTATTTTCCCAAAAGGTTAAGTGCAGGTACTACTCGTACTAGGCTGGCTGTCTTCTAAGCGTCCACAATAAGTCTCGCAAGCTTGGATGTCAAATAAACTGTTGAACAATATCTCATTTTATTTTGATCCGCCTGTGGATCCGTTTCAACTATTCGTGATATTTAATATTACACTTTATTAAAGTTGAAATGAATCTATCTTTGCTTCCGCTATGCATTTATATATTGTGTTGTTTGTCTATGATGATACCAACTACGTCACGATACTCCCCACCGGGCCCACCGGTGACACATGGAAAATAGGGGTGTGACAGGTTGGTATCAGAGCCAACATTGAGTGAATTAAACACTAGTCTTTTGTGTTTAATCTCAGTGACACATGTAACACCTGTGCCTCCACGACCATCAAACAAATACCAAACCAATGAAATATTATATTTCATACTTGGGATTTGTAAAAATATGTGTATCATTTGCACATATCAATTTTTGTTCAATTCCAAACTCTAAATCGCTTTCTGGAAGGTTATACGCGCACCGATGCGTAAATATAACCAGTTTAATGCAACAAACACTCCGGAATAGTGACATAGGCTTAACATACCTTAAATAACCTTTACATAACTTAGAAATAAGTTTTGAAGGCTTTGCTATGGCAAAAACAAGTTAATTCGCTTACGGGGACTAAACTTGACAAACTGCGAAAGTATGCCAATTTGAACTGTAACAGACATTCCGGAACATGACCATAAGTTAAACATACCATAAATATCCTTTACATAGCTTAGAAATAGGCTTTGAGGGGTTCGGTGTGCTAAAATAAACTTTTGGGTCATTCAGGGACTAAAAGTGTCAAAAAGTGCACAAGTTTGCACTTTCGCGCATAACTTACGTTCTGAATACATCCGGACATCCAAAAATTTATGTAAGCACTAAAATATTTTATTTTAGTGTTTGGCATGAGAAAAATCCATTCTTCGCATCATTTGGATCGTTTTTCGCGCTTATGCGCATTCCGTCGTAATTAACCGAACAACGCAACCGTACGGCCAAACGAACCGACATCAGAGATATTTTTGAGCATTTTTTGAGTTCCCTATACTTAACTTCATTTTAGAGCCTTGAAATGAGGTTAACGGGGTTCAAACGCATCGAAAATAGCTTAAACGGGCTGCAGGGACCAAATCTGACATTCTGCCAAATTAGGTCCTTGCGCACCGCAACAAATATTTGTTACGGTGCGCAAGGGGTATGCAGACCAGATGCAGTGTATTAAACAGCCTGTTTTCAGCTGTTAACCACTCCCAAATCCTTTGCCACATGTTGATACCCTATGGTGAGTGGCCAATTTAGTCACCATAACATTCCAACAAGTGTACGGCTTTGATCGTGCCCCCTTTTCCAAGAAACAATCCTAACGGTGAACCGAAAACTATAAATACCCCTTGCCATCCAACCTCTAAACCCACTAGAATATTGGTTTGAGAAGCTCTAAGTTGAAACCATTGTTTCATACCTGAGCTACTTGAATCGAGGTTAGCATTCGGGGACCCTTCATAAGTATTCTTTGGTTCTTTTATTGTTTTTCAATTCTGAAAGTCACACTTTGTTTGACTTTCTGGATTGACCAGTTTATGGTCAATTCGAAGTTCGTTTGAACTTCGCAACGTGAGTGTAATCACGTTGGTTATAGTCCCTTGGGACTATGCCTACTGATTACCACGTTGTCTAGGGTCGTAGGGTAAGCGATCTAATAAATCGCTTATACCTTCGAACCCGACCCATTTGGTCGATCATTAGGATTCGACCAAATACCTTAGGTGACCATAGTATATAGGGAATAACCTTCCGAGGTTATACCTTATGGTCACGACGTTTAGTTAGTGGTATGATAGGTAGTTTATATGCCTTAGCTAAATTACCAGAATACCCTTTTCATGTATAATTGGTAATTAAGCATATGTAACCTAAAATTTTGTCACATAACTGATTATGTAACATGTTTAGGCATATAACACTTGTCATAGGACTAGTTAGACGTCCCGAACGCGTTTCACACGCACGACGCGTTAAAGTAGCATAAGCTACCTTAATGGGTCGCGATGGGTCGAAAGCACTTAGGTTAGGTTTCATTTAGTATGTAGGCTTTGTTAAACCATATGACACGAGTCTCTATACTCGTTTGGTTTACGAACCCTCATTCTATCTAAATCCTCCGATTTAGGTTCGGTTTATTAACATAGTTACCTATATTAGGTGCCGTTTGATTCCGTGATCTCTAGCATTGCTTGGTGGTTATCCTAGGACTTCTGAGCAATCTCAAGTGAGTACATAGACCCCTCTTTTACTGTTTTCCAAACTGTTTTGGGGTGAAACACATGTGCCTACTTGTTACTTTCATGCTTTCCTGCTTTCACATCATATACTTGCTATATTCATTAGTGCATTTATAGTACATGATTTCATTATTTTACATTACATTTTATACTATGTGTGCCCATTGTGTGCATACTTAGTACATTGTTTTACATTTACATTTTATGCTATGTATGTCCGTTGGTTACATACTTAGTACAGTGTTTTCATCACATGCTTACATTTTGTTATGACATTTGGGTTGTTTACAATGGAACAATACATTCATTAACATTAGCTACGCCGTTCGTTAGTAGGTAGTGGTACCATAGGAATTGACAACTCCCGTTCCTGAAATCCTGGGTTTGTTTGGATTGGAAGGAATGACCGAATTCGATATACATAATTTAGATAAACCTTTAAATTGTTTAAGGGTTTATCGCCACAGTCTCAAGGCTTGGATGTATGCATTATAACAATACCGCATAGATGTTCGTATCAGTATAGCATGCATTTCCACAAAACATAGCTTTGATTTAAACCATGTTTTACTTCAATACTTTGTTTTTGTGCATATGGTTTAGTTGATATATTTCACTAGCCATACAGATTATTTTGGTTACACATTACATGATTTACATTTGACACATGAACATTATTGACATTGGTTACACATTACATGATTTACATTTGACACATAAACATTATTGACATTGGTTACACATTACATGATTTACATATTGACATAAACATTTTTGACATATTATTCAATACGTTTGGCAATTGGTTTAAACATAGACATCTTACATTGGTGGTTTGTTTGGGTAAGTGATTTGAGTAACGGTGCGTGTGTAATATGATACAAGCATGGTGGATACGCCGCTGGTACTTCCTATATATAAGTGTTTGTATGGTATTACATATCGTAGCATTATTTGAATCATTTTAATTTAAGATATATAACATTTTATACAAATAACATACTTTTCACAGGACATTCTTTTACAAACAACTTATCTTATACAAACTCATTTTACATGGTTATTCATTTAACCATACATTATTCTCTTATTTATACATATCATCTGATCTTATCGTTTTTCAAATGATTTACAAAGACAAAGCAAATTACAAGGTTCATGACTAAACATTTTCTTAAACAGAAGTCATGAATCTTATTTTCACAAAACCTATGTACTCGCCGGCATTTTTATGCTGACGTACCTATTTTCACATGTGTTTCAGGAAATGAAGCATAGGATTGATCAAGATACACTTAGGCGGACATGGGCCTTGGTGACAATAAAAGATGCAAGACTAGTTATTTATGTTATGTTTGTTTGATTGTCAAGACATTGTAACTACTTTAATCAATAAAACAATATTTCAATTTCCATGTGTTATGAAACAATGATCCTGTTACAACACTCCCCGACGTTTTCCGCCACGTTTGGTTGTCCTACGTGGTCGGGGTGTGACAACACATAGCACATTCTTTGACCTTCCGAGTCTAGACTTAACAGAGGAATACTCTCGTCCCTATTCGGAGGATTATTGCTTTTTATTATATATTTTAATATATCGCCAAACAAGAAGCTGTAATGGAAATTCTCCCCATTTGAAGCCTAGGAAAGGCCGAGCTTCGTGTTGCGACTAGGATTAACGTACGACCAAGGAGAGGACATTCAGAACTGAAATGAAGAAGAAACTCCTTTTTGCTGAAGTCCGTTTCCTTAGTAAGTCCTTATATGGGCATACTTATCATTCAGTCCCTTCATGGACAACGTTTCATTCAAGTCCCGCTTAGGGCAATCCTATACCTCTTTTAAAACCATTGGGATGTTTTATCTAAATTTCATTTATATCATTATATATGAATATAATATATGAAATAAATTAAAATAACATTTCTGTTATAAGATCTACCATTATAATAAAATGGCAAAATCTAAAAAGGACAAGACCTAGCCTCGTGTCATTATTAAGACCCGGCCAAGATGGCAGTTCCTCAATTTAGGTTCAGATCCTTATTAACATCCCGAGTTAGGATTATTATGCGTTAATTATTAAAAAGGAATCCTAAAGGTAAACCTAGCCTATACGACGAGGCCAAGATGATAGGACCTATTCAAGAGATTCACATCCTTGTTAACATCTGTAACATATTAACTTTTCTGGCAGACGTGGTTCGATAAAGTCACATAAATCATCCTTATACTGGATTCTCCCGAAATCCTTTCTTATTTTGTGATTAAACATCCATTAGGGATATAATTCCTACGGGCTATAATTAACGTCCTCTGAGACTAAAGACAGTCGTAGCCTACAGCTCCCTGTCAAGAAAAGGCGTGAACACGTTCAAGCCTAAATACCTTGATTCTACAAAATCATGGTTTATAATTTAAAGTTGCCCTTGTAACTTGACTTTTGTGCTATAGTTATATTTTAATTAAATCCAGGATAATCATGATAAAAATCCTGAATAAAAGTAAATATCATTCCTTTCCTGCTAGTATAAATATTAAAAGAGAATCTTAAAAGGTTTGACCTAGCGTGAATGTCATTGAAGACCTTGCTAAGATGGTAAAACCTGTTTAAAAGAGATTCAGATCCTTATTAACACTTGTAAACGTGTTAACACTCCCGACAACAGTGATGCGATAAAATCACGATTGTCATCCTTATATTAGGAACTTCCAAACCCCTTATTTAGCCTAAATGGTCAATAGGAATCCTGGCTAATAAACGTCGAACATGATGTACACATCTAAACATCCATCTGGAATGTATACCTACGAGCAAAGATGTATACATGAAAAGATAGTTTTATTTCATAACTTCTTGTCAAGACAATGAACTATGAAATTTTTCCGATCCAAAGGAATCATCGACTATGTTTTAAAATTTTTCCTAGTGACAAGGCCCCTGTGCCATCAAAAGTCCTGGAGAATAAGCCCTATGTGCTATATAAAATGTCAATACGACATTGACAGTCGTGACTTATGTCCCCTGTCTAATAAATATGAAGGATCATATCCCATTTAAACGCCAATGATGGGTTATTTAAAAACCTAGGCAAAACATAATCAAATAAATTAAATACTATCTATTGGCCTATATGGTTGATTTGCACCATGGATATTCAAACATCAAATTCGACAATTCGCTATATAGTTAAACCAATTTATTACTACTTGGTTTGTAGCCTTCAAAGCTTCACCATGGCTGACCCCTCTGAAGCTCACAATCGTCTAGTTGATCAGAATGATGATGCAAGACTGAACTTAACAAGCACCGAGTTACAGGCTATGATAGATTCAGCCGTAAACAACGCTGTGGACCGTGTGTTGAAGGATCATAAGCGAAAGTGCGATGATACCCCGAATAAATGTTGCAAAAGGGTAAGACCGGTTCAAACTATAACCAGTCCAAGCCAAAGGAGGCAAAACCCAAATGTAAAACCTGTAGGAAGAAGCACTTCGGAAAATGTTTCTATGAACAGACCGGGGAATGTGTCATCTATAAAGAGATGGATCACAAGACTCATGAGTGCAGGGACTTGAAGGACACCACATGCTATGATTGTGGCGAGAAGGGGCACATAAATACCCGCGGCCCAAAGAAGGTAACTGAAGGGAAATGCACTCTGGAGTCACAAGCTAGGCCTTGTGGGATTTGTAACAAGAAAGGGCACAAGACCTTGGAGTGCCAAGGCATAAAGGACGCAACCTGCTATGGTTGCAATGAAATAGGGCACATCAAGACAAACTGCCCAAATAAAACCAAGAAGCCTGAGGAGCCTAAGAAGACCGAAGATGGAAGCTCTCAAGTGGATGCTCAAGAGGCTATTCAGGATGACAATGTCACAACAGGTACTTCTTTATCAATAACGCTCATGCTTGAGTATTATTTTATTCAGGTTCAGATAAGTCTTTCATAAGACAACAGATTTTGTAAATCATTAAATCTGCCTGTTAAAACTCTAAGCGTTAAGTAGAATTGACCAATAGTACCTCAGAGACTGCTCCAGCAATATTAGATGGATGTTTATATCCATTTAGGAATCATTCTTTTCTGACGCCCTTGTTTCCATTTAAATAATAAGGGACTCGACATAGTGATAAGAATGAATTGGTCGTCCTAGAAGTCAAGCCTATATAGAGAATGATAAGAAGCAATTAATTATCAAGACTCCTTATGAGACAACCCTCATAATTTCATGTATCCATGCGATAAAAAAAATTGGTGGAACCGGCCATCCCCGGAATCGAACCTGGGTCTAGGCCACACCCTTTCGCGCGCCTAGCCAACCGAGCTAGGTGCCTAGTTTGTGAAATTTCCATTTTGATTAAATATAAGCACATGTACAATAACTTCCTTACTTCTTACTATAAGTCACCTACTTATCCTTCTTATGTTGACTAAGTATTAGAATCCAAGATTTTACCTCTATGTTTTAGTTACTCTTGGCTTGCTTATGTTGACTAAACACTAGAAAGGATGAAGTAGAAACCATTAAGTATATCACTGGTTATGCTAGAAAGGACATGGTAAGGTATACATCACAGTCATTCGATGGCAATATCCTTAATTAGTGGGGACATTAATGAAGTCCACAAGAAAGATCCTCTTATACATTATGGGATGGTCCAAGTTTTAAGGACCTTATTAGAAAACCTATTATCCACATCACGAAATGGGAAAAGATGGAGTAATAATTTTCCGACTCCCCCATAAGATTTATAAACTATCGGCAGTGTGCTGCAAAACCTTGGTTCATTAATGGAAATAGTGCCCTTATTCGGTTAACCTAGAATTTAAGCATAATGTACTATATATTATAATTTAGCATCGGCAATAAGAGGGCACATTAAGGTTTCAAAGCCTGCTTATTATGAATCCATTATGGATCCACCTCAGCTACTCACATTTTATAGATAACCAGTCAAGGCCGAGACTGCCCTACAATTTGGCAAAGATTTTATAGCCAAGTTTAAAAAGGATTAAGAATGAAGGCATTTAACCCTCCTGATGAATAATTAGAGGCAGTTCACATTAATAATAACGCCAGATAAACCCTTATTGTGATTTCTTTTGGCTAAGAGTTACGTTTGAATTCAGGTACTGCTAAGTCTCTCATAAGATTTTAAGCTTAGCAAACTTTTAGAAATTTTCCCGTAAGAACCCCGGATATTAAGTGTAAGGTAAAACTTACAGGCGAAATCATAAGAACCATTTCTTCTGTTCCTGTTAGCATATATAGAATTCATATAGCCTAACCCTGTATTCTAAGAATTCGGTATTGTTAATTAAGAAAGACGGTTCATTTTGCTTATGCATTGATTACCGCAACCCAAATTAGGCAACAATTAAGAATTTTCATCAGCTGCCCAGGATCGTCGATTGGTTCGACTAACGGCAAGGATTAGCTAATTCCTTAAGATTAGTTTTAAGCAATAGTTGGAATAACCATCTCACCTTAAATTAAGCTTTTCTATAATAGTTGATATATAAGTATCAAGGCTGCTCTTTTAGAGACCTTGTATAGATGGAATGTTAAGCATCTACTAGTAGACAGAAGATTGGTAAGTCCAATTATCAGGATCTGAAAGTTGCCTTGACGGGTAAGATCAAACAAACCCATAATCATCAGTAAGATGCCAGTATTCGGCAAAAAATCAAGGATTAATGAGAATATCAACCCTCTTGAATTCTTGTTGAGGAAGAAGGTTCAACAAAAGATATCACCCTGGAAGGGTGTACCAGTTTGTTAAATTATCAGGCTAGTTAAGCTCTGAATATATAGAATCATTCGAAGGAAATCGAATGTATCAAGATCAAATAGCTTATAAGCTAAAACTTATTTAAGGAGCTTAGCGGAGCATACAATGCATTGTACCCTAATGAATTGAGGATGTGTTTCACCAATAAGTCAAGAAGCATTATCACATATTGATATGCAGATCTATGATATGATGAGCAACCTATATCGATTAAGGATCGATAGGTTAAGAAGCTCCAAAAGGATACATGTACCAATTATAAAGGCCACTCTTGGAGAGACTCCAAATATGCTATAGAAGTTAAGTCCGTCATGTGACAAAAGTACTTTCAGCATTTTAGCAAATCTCGAGGTCGAGATTTCTTTTAAGGGGGTGAGGATGTAACACCTCGTAAAATCACATCTAATGATGTATTGACACGTGTAATAAACCCTAATGAAGTCAAATAGTAAATTTGAGGGACTAATTTTTCGAAAAATCGAAAACCTTGATCATGAAAGGACTGGAAGTGTTTGTATACCTAAAATAAGTTTCTTATGATGTTTATATTCACAAATGTGCCACTTGACGAATAAGTGTAGCCGTTTGCGTAATTAATTGAAAGTTTGCGCAATAAAGGGGTTAAAAGCGTCAACATGTTAATTCTTACCTCTGAGTGACCTTTTAACAAACCAGGAGCTTCATAATATTTAATTATACTCTCGGGAATGCCAAATAATGGCCGTCTAAGGTTTTTATGCCTATAAGTAAAGTTACGCGCAACTTTGCAAGTTAGAGGGACTAAAAGTGTCAATATGTTTAATTATACCTCTGAATGACCTTTTAGCAAACCCGAAGCATCGTGATGATTAATAATACTTCCAAGAATTCCAAATATGGATTAGATGAGGCTTCAATGCTACTAAATGATGAGATGCGCAAATTTGCGCAATAGAGGGACCTAAAGCATCAACTTTTGAATTTACGCCTTTCGGTGACCATCTAAGCGAACGAGAGTGTAGTAACATTTAAGTATATGCTTGGGAATGCCCATTATGGGCCATGGAAGGCTTGGATGTCATTAAACAGCATTTCGCGCTACTTTGCGCAATTAAAGGACTATTTGCGTCAAACTGCAAAAGTAGGTCGAATAGTATGGTAACGGACCTTCCGGAATATGACCAGGAGTTAAACATACCCTATTTATCCTTTATATAGCTTGGAGATAGGTTTAGAGGTGTTTGGTGCGCAAGAATACACTTTTATGTCATTCAGGGATTAAAAGTGTCAAAAAGTGCACAAGTTTGCACTTTCACGCATATCTCACATTCTGAATATCCCCGGACACCCAAAAATTTATGTAAGCACTAAAATATTTTATTTTAGTTATCTCCTTGATAAAATTCCATTCGTCACGTAGTTTGGACCGTTTTTAGCGTCCGTTCGTGTTTCGTCGTAATTAGACGCACAACGTGACCGCACGGCCAAACGAACCGACATCCGACATGTTTTTGATCATGTTTCATGTCCCCTATGTTTAAACATTATAGTGGAGCCTTAAAATGAGGTTAACGGGCCTTAAACGTGCCTAAAATAACCTTAAAGGCTCACAGGGACCATTTCTGCCAAATCTGGAACTTTGTTTGCTGTTGTAGACCTGCAGGCGGGCCGCGTAAAAGGCCTGGGTTTCTCACGCGGGCCGCGAGGCCTGCACAGAATGCAAAACAGCTATTAACAGCCTGTTCGTTGCTGTTTTCATGCTCAAAACTGGTTCTTAGCTCACAAAACCGACTCTAGGGGCAGCCCATAGATTTCATAAATGGTTTTACACATGGCCTAATCTAGTTATGAACTTCCGACACTTGTCGCGATCTCGTGAGGACCCGAAAACTATATAAAGGAGGTAAGTTCACTTGATACTTCACTTGCTTTCTCAATTCTGAAGCTCTCTGATCAACCTCAGGCTTTCTAGTGATCTCTAATCATAATTAGGACTCTTGTAAGTGTTTATAACCCTTTCGTTTTCGTTTTAGCTTAGTTAACTAGCTATTAGTCAAACCGTCATAATTTAAATTTGACTTTGCGATTAATTGAAATCCGCTCAGTCATTTCTCGAATTGAAAGTACCTACAAGTAGGTATTTATGTGGGTAACAAACCCTTAAAAGGGTATTTTCAGATTCCCACTGTAACTATGCTAATTGTCGAGTCAAAGCATACTTTAAAAAGTCAACAGAATGATTATTTGCAAGTTTAAGCATAATTAGCAATGTAGGGTACATGCAACCTGTTTGATCATTAAAATAACATAGTAATTAATGTAAGAACATGTCTCAACATGTTCAACTCGACAATTTTCAGTTTAAACCCGGATCGGACCCGAAAGTCGCATAATTTGACTTTTGCTTTGACTATCAGTTCTGATCCGTTTATGCATGTTTGAGATCTGCCTTAGAGCTTATTTTGGACCAGGTTTCATATAAGTATAACTCTCTGAGGTTATGTAACTTGGTTCAATACTTATCCGATTCATATGCATGTTTCCGATTTATGCTTAAATGTTGACTATTATGCCCTTTTGACTATAAAACGTGATTTTTGAAAAAGTGAAAGAGTAGAAACATTAGTTACTGATTTATAAACTTGCACCTAAAATTTGATATCAGTTTGAGGTCTAGATTAGGAGTTATGCTCATTAGCGTAATTTGAGAGCTTTATGTTACTTAAACGGCGTAATTAGCGTATAACCTATTTAAACCCACTTTTTGATATCAAAATTTTTACCCACTGATGTAATATAATATTTTGGGATTTTTAAAGATTTTTATTTAATTTTTGGCTGAGCATAACATAGGTCTCTAAGTTTGATTCGGTTTATGACGATTTTGCCCTTTTAAGCCATAAAATGAGTTTTACAAATCCTTTTGACCCCAAACCTTTTTCTACTGATTTCATTTGATAAATAAAATATTTTGAGCCTTCTGGAATTATAAAAATCTCAGCTTTCCTTTAAAAACCCGGAAAAGGCTTCAAATCGCCTTTTTAAGCGTTTTTAACGCATAGTATGTACTATAACCATATTAAACATATAAGGTTGATACCTACTGATGTTTTTAGTATATTTTTATAAAATAACAGTAAGTACAAGTTTTTGAACTCAGGTTTCCAGTTTTGACCTTTTAAGCCCTTGTGAAATTACCAAAATACCCCTAAGGAGCATAGTTTGGCTTTAAATGATAAGTTTCACATATGGGTCATACCCTACTGTTATAACATGTTAAATTAAGTATAATTACTGTATAAATCAGACCTGTAACTCAGATTTCAAATAAAACTCTTTTATAATCTTTTAAATGACCAAAATGCCCTTATGAGGCATAAGTGGAGTTTAAATCCGTTTTGAGCATAATAGAAGATATCTTACTGATATTATAACATATTTAAGCCATATTATCTTAGGGAACTTGCATATGACTCTCATGGTTAACCGTAACGCTCTTTTCGCGTTCGGTTCAGTTTATGTAACTAGTTTGCATAAATTGACCGAAACGGGTCAAACCTTATCATCTTTGTCTCAAAATCCAGAATGTATTTAGTATACCCATATTATACAAGTATTCAAACTTGTCGGGTCTAAATCACATTCTATCCGGTCTTCGCTTAATCGTGCGTTTGAACCGTATCGTCCTTAAAAGCTAACCGGTCTAAGCTCAGGCTTAAATAAAGACCCGTTAGAAATCTAATAGGTTATTATAAACCTTTGTTCCAGAATAAGAAGAACCAGTAAAAGCTACCTTCACTCGCTAATTGTGATTTATACTTACCAAGGTAAATACTTTTAACTTATTTTCCCTATACGGGCTTGGGGTACGGTATATAAAATACCGCTTGGTCCGGCATTGAATTCTTTAATCGAATAGAGGTTAAATTTATTGATATGCTATGTTTTGAATGTGTTTTGTTTGCTTAAAGCCTTTGGGGGGTTAATGACCATGTACCGGATATCCTTGGCATCATCTTACGAGATGGCCACGACCTGAGCACGGGGTGTAGGCGTACACCTGTCAGTGTATAACTCAATAATGTGGTGTGTCTATTAATCTTTAACCCGGTCTACGGATCGGGCTACTGAACGTATAAGTAACATGTAAATCCCTTACAAGATTATATTACATAATTATCCCAAGTTATAAAATGTTTTGTGCCACGTGCATTCAAATCAATTTTCAACCCTTTTCAAAATGAGTCAGTTAAATTGTATTTACCAGTGTAAACTGACGTATTTTTCCCAAAAGGTTAAGTGCAGGTACTACTCGTACTAGGCTGGCTGTCTTCTAAGCGTCCACAATAAGTCTCGCAAGCTTGGATGTCAAATAAACTATTGAACACTATCTCATTTTATTTTGATCCGCCTGTGGATCCGTTTCAACTATTCGTGATATTTAATATTACACTTTATTAAAGTTGAAATGAATCTATCTTTGCTTCCGCTGTGCATTTATATATTGTGTTGTTTGTCTATGATGATACCAACTACGTCACGATACTCCCCACCGGGCCCACCGGTGACACGTGGAAAATAGGGGTGTGACATAAGCTTAGTGATGCTAAAGACGAGTGATGTGTTCAAAATGTAACATATAAATTTCATCAATCGAGGCATAAAACTAACCCTTTTTTAGTACTAATGTTGGAAAAAGTGTGCTTTTGTCTTCCTTTTGTATTTTCAGGATTAAATGAGCTCAAATGAACAAAAGAAGCAAAAAGACATCAAAATCTAACATAAATACAAGAAAAGGAACAAACGTGGCATGCCCAACCCCCATCGACAACAACTCCCAAAGCAAAAACAAGAAGAAAGCTGAGCATGGGGCTGTGCCCAGCCCGACACGGGGCGTGCCCAGCCCGACACGGGGTGTCACACCCCCAAATTCCACCTGCGGAGTACCGTCCGCTTGAGGGCGTGACCGACCAGGATCCAGCCACCAATTATACTAAGCATTGGTTAATAGTAAGGTAATTGTTATCTAAAGTAGTTAGCAACATCGTAGTTTAAGTTCGATAGTAAGTTTAAACAAAACAGCGGAAGCATAAACCAAATAGTTTTAAAAGATAGTTCATGGTTCAAGATAAGTAAAACCCAACACACGGGTTTTGACGAACACTACACATCCCCAAGCAGCAGCTCCTCAGTCACTGGTTACCTGCAAAGCATGCAGTAAGGTGTCAACAATAATGCTGAGTGAGTTCACTAGTTGTCCAGTTTTAATTACCAAAAACTTGTTTCACCAGTTAATTTATCCGTTTATACATGCCATGGGGAGCTACCCCAAAAGTTAGCGACTAAACTGTTTTTCCAATACCGAACACTAGGTGACCATTGCGTATCCGCAGAGTGCCCCGATGTCAATGTTCTATCATCATTGACGGATGCCTGAGTACATTAGTTCACGACCGATCCCATACCTTGGCACGGTGTGAGGTTGGTAAGACCTAAATAGCGCTATCAACTAATAACCCGTTCGCCTGGCCCCGGCGACTAATCGGTATTATGTAGTAGGGACTTGAGTGATAGAGTTTCGTTTAGTGCCGTTAGTTGCAATCCGTATAAACAGTAATTAACTAAGGGTTCCCAATAACAAGGGAAGAAAAGTAAGTTGTATCCCTCATAGGGGATAGTGTTGTTTGTAGTTCCGTTTCCCAAACCACCGGGAACGCATGCTTTAGGTTGTGAACTCACCTTGGGTTGCTCGGTAGATTAAATACCCGGTCAATCACGTTGGTCACCACGTCCTAGCATGGTTACCAGATATAGGTCAAGTTGGGGTACAAGTAATCACGTATAGCAAACACGTATAGACACACTTAATCATGCATGCATTCAAACAGTTGGGTTATGCATTCAAACAGTAACAGATATACATGCAGATAGTCCAACAAGCTTTTGGCCCAATAACACTTAGGCAGCCCAGTCGAGACAAGGGCGGTTTCGACTTGAGAATGCACGGTTTCGAGTCGCAACCAAGGGTTCCGACTCGCAACCTCGGTCTCGGTTCATCACGCTTTGGTTTCGAGTCGCAACCAGGGATTTCGACTCGCAACCTCGGTTTCGGTTCATCATGTGCTGCTTGCGAGTCGCAACCGGGAGATCTCGACGAATCACGTTTTGGTCTCGAGTCGCAACCAGGGTTTCCGACTCGCAACCACTGTTACGTGCACCTGAATCCTTCTAGAACCTGTCCTATGTACTAGCCAATAGCATTTTGATTTCATGAAATTTTGTACTATCCAATGAGAAATCACAAACATGTTTTATTGTCTAAATCATAACAAAATCAGATCAAAACAAGCATTTTGAATATTCATATCACCTTCAAACTTGTTCTTCATATGTTCATATTACTCATATACATCGGTTCATGCATTCCTAGATTCAAAAATACATCTATAACTTATATCATGAGATTTTATGAACAAGAATCATGAGACACTATCATTAAACCCAATATTGCCCTATTTTAACATCATAAATCGGATGGTAATCATCATCATCAACATTCATCATTCAAATACAATATCACATTTTCATTAACACTTTTAACACATGAATCATCATTATTAGTAACATTTCTAGCTAAGAACATGGTAAGCACTTATCATCAACTCCTAGCCGTAACATATTATCAAACAATCACTTTCATCATCAAACATTCTAAGCACAAAGGTTCATCTTTCATTCATCATTTAACCAATCAAGCAAAACAACTAAAATATATATATACTAACCGGTTAGAAGTAGGAGTACAAGAAATTGATAAACCAAGCTCCAAGTGTTGATCTCTAGCTAGAAATCCGAGAGCCTTGATGTTTCGGTTGGATCCGAGAGAGGGGAGAGGGTGAGGAGGTGATCTTGGTTTGCTAGGGTTTTAGGGTTTTAGTGAGAGGTAGAGAGTGTGAGAGTTGAGGGAGTGTTTGAGTGCCAAAATGAGGGAAGTGTGGCTTATGTGAGGATTTTATAACCCATTCAAGGGCCATGCACCCTTATGGGTTTCCGAGTGGGTTTCGCGTGAGGCTAAAGGAAGCGGCCCAACGGCCCATCAGTTCACTATTCACTCGAGACCGGGTGGTCTCGAGTCGGGTTCGCGGTCTCGACTCACTTCTACTCTAATATATACTTATATTATACATACATACAACACGTTATCGGCACATAGCACAAAGGAAATCACAACTTTCATTTTATAACACATATACACGCACAATATAATTACAAGGTAGTTGTTCGGAAAAACCTAGAGTGTCACATTATCCCCAAGTTTTAAGAACTTTCGTCCCGAAAGTTAAGGCAGCCACTGACAAGCTAGTGTAAATGAGAACGTTTCAACGGGGTGTCACATCATCCCCCCGTTAATTTGGAATTTCGTCCCGAAATTCGGTTGTAGCTTCAGTGCTGGGAGTTTCATTAGGGAACAACTGGGGATATTTGCGCGTCATCTGGTCTTCCCACTCCCAGGTAAATTCTGGGCCACGGCGTGAGTTCCAACGAACTCGCACGAGAGGTATCTGGCTACGTTTGAGGGTTTTGGTCTCACGATCCGTGATCTCAACCGGTTCCTCAGTAAAGTGTAGCCGTTCGTCAATAGTGAGTTCCTTGAAAGGAATGATGAGTGTTTCATCTGATAGACACTTCTTCAGATTAGACACGTGGAAGACGTTGTGCACATCACTCAGTTCTTCAGGCAGATTCAACCTGTAAGCGGCCGTACCGATCTTTTCGGTAACTTCAAAGGGTCCGACATATCTTGGATTAAGCTTGCCCCGTTTTCCAAAACGAACCACACCCTTCCAGGGTGAGACCTTAAGTAGAGCCCGCTCACCAACCTGGAACTCTTGCGGTTTCCTATCTTTGTCAGCGTAGTGCTTTTGACGGTCACGAGCTGCCGCCATGCGTTGCCTAATCTGGGCAATCTTTTCTGTGGTGTCGACTACATGTTCCGGGCCTGTGATTTGGCTGTCACCTACCTCCGCCCAGCAGAGAGGCGATCGACACTTACGACCGTACAATGCTTCAAAGGGTGCCGCCTGAATGCTGGTGTGGTAGCTGTTGTTGTAGGAGAATTCCACCAACGGTAGGTGCTTCTCCCAATTCTTGCCAAAATCGATCACGCATGCCCTAAGCATGTCTTCGAGGGTTTGGATGGTGCGTTCAGACTGCCCATCCATTTGCGGATGATAAGCGGTGCTCATGTCTAAACGCGAGCCAAAAGATTTGTGCATAGCTTGCCACAATTCAGAAGTAAAACGTGCATCACGATCAGAAATAATAGAGGTAGGCACTCCGTGCTTCGAAACCACTTCTTTTAAGTATACCTCTGCTAGGGTAGAGAACTTGTCTGTTTCTTTGATAGCCAAAAAGTGTGCAGACTTAGTTAAGCGATCCACTATTACCCAAATAGTGTCATTTCCGCGTTGAGACCTAGGCAGGCCAGTAACAAAATCCATGGAAATCTGCTCCCATTTCCATTGCGGGATCTCTGGCTGTTGGAGTAGGCCTGATGGTTTCTGATACTCAGCCTTGACTCTTGCACAAGTTAAACATTTTCTGACATAGGTTGCTATGTGGGCTTTCATGCCAGGCCACCAATAGGTAGCCCTCAAGTCGTGGTACATCTTGTCTGAACCCGGATGCACCGAGTAACGGGACTTATGGGCTTCATCCATCACAAGGTCACGTAAATTTCCATAAAGCGGAACCCATATGCGTCCGGCTACGTAGTAAGCACCGTCTTCTTTTTGTTCCAATCGTTGTCTTGATCCTCGTAGGGACTCAGCCCTGATGTTCTCGGCTCTCAATGCTTCAACCTGAGCATTTCGAATTTGATTAGGGAGGTTCGAGTGGATAGTGAGCTGTAAGGCACGAACACGCTTGGGTTTGGTCTCCTTTCTACTGAGGGCATCGGCTACCACATTAGCCTTGCCTGGATGATATTTAATTGCACACTCGTAGTCATTTAGGAGTTCGACCCATCGGCGTTGCCGCATATTCAACTCCTTTTGTTCCATTATGTGCTGGAGACTCTTGTGATCAGTGTAAATCGTGCACTTGGTGCCGTACAAGTAGTGTCTCCAAAGCTTGAGCGCGAAGACCACAGCTCCAAATTCTAAGTCATGCGTCGTGTAGTTCCGTTCGTGGATCTTGAGTTGTCGCGAAGCGTAAGCAATAACCTTCTCGCGTTGCATTAACACGCATCCAAGCCCTTAAATAGAAGCATCGCAGTAAACAACAAAGTCGTCGGTACCTTCAGGTAAGGAAAGAATAGGAGCACTACAAAGATTTTTCTTTAGTTCCTGGAAGGCAGATTCCTGAGCATCGCTCCATTTGTAAGCAACACCCTTCTGAGTGAGGGTCGTAAGTGGTTGAGCGATCTTAGAGAATCCCTTGATAAATCTTCGATAGTATCCTGCCAATCCCAAGAATTGGCGAACTTCGGTCGGAGTCTTAGGTACAGGCCAATTCTTAATGGACTCAATCTTAGCGGGGTCGACATGAATCCCTTCCTGATTGACGATGTGCCCAAGGAAATGGACTTCTCTAAGCCAGAAATCACATTTCGAGAATTTGGCGTACAGTTGCTCATTGCGAAGGAGTTCGAGAATAAGACGCAGGTGTCGTTCATGCTCCTCTTGGCTCTTCGAGTAGATTAAAATGTCGTCAATAAACACAATTACGAACTTGTCGAGGTAGGGTTTGCATACTCGGTTCATGAGATCCATGAAGATCGCAGGTGCGTTGGTCATTCCGAAAGGCATAACAAGGAATTCGTAGTGACCATAGCGGGTTCTGAAAGCAGTCTTAGAGATGTCCTCATCGCGGACTCTCAGCTGGTGATAACCCGATCGCAGATCGATCTTGGAATAATAGCTCGACCCTTGCAGCTGGTCGAACAAGTCGTCGATACGGGGAAGTGGATAACGGTTCTTGATGGTAACCTTGTTAAGTTCGCGGTAGTCAATGCACATTCGGTATGAGCCATCTTTCTTTTTGACGAAGAGCACTGGGGCTCCCCAGGGTGATGAACTAGGACGGATAAAACCTTTGTCCAAAAGTTCTTGTAGTTGAGTAGAAAGCTCCTTGAGCTCCGCGGGGGCTAATCGATAAGGTGCACGAGCTATAGGCGCTGCTCCGGGAGCTAGCTCGATTTGAAATTCGACCTGACGGTGAGGAGGGAGTCCAGGTAGTTCTTCCGGGAATACCTCGGGATAGTCGCGTACAACTGGAAAATCTTCAATCTTGTTTTCCTTTTTCTGTGTGTCGGCAACGAGTGCTAAGATAGCGGTGTGCCCTTTTCGTAGACATTTCTGGGCCTTTAAGAATGAAATGATGCCCGTGACTTCTCCGCTCTTGTCGCCTTGAACTATAAGAGGTTTGCCAGGGGGACGGGGAATACGAATAGCTTTCTCTTGGCAGAGGATTTCAGCTCGATGTTTGGATAACCAATCCATACCAATGATGACGTCGAAGCTTCCAAGAATGATGGGGAAGAGATCGATACAGAAGGTCTGACCAGACAACTCTAATTTGCAGTCACGAATTATGTGTGAGGCCTCGAGGTTTCTACCATTAGCTATTTCAACGGTGTGCTTAGAGCTTAGCGGCGTAAGAGTGAGCTTAAGTTTCTTTCTAATACGTAGGGATACATAACTAGCATCTGCTCCGGAATCAAATAGTACGGAAACATAACGATCATTAAGTAGGAACTTACCCGCCACAACGTTGGGGTCATTCCTTGCTTCCCCAGCTCCAATCACAAAAGCTTTTCCTCTAGCACCATTTCCAGCATTGTTGTTATTGTTCCCAGCACCCTGATTGTTGTTGTTTGGATTCAGTTCAGGGCAATCCTTTCGCATGTGCCCCGTTGCTCCACACTTAAAGCATCCACGGTTGTTTCCTTGTTGCTGCTGTTGCTGTGGTTGTTGCTGATTCTGCCTAGCGGGGAATTGGCTTCGGCAGTCTTTGGCTTCATGCCCCATCTTGTTGCATCGCTGACATTGACCTTTTCCACATGGCCCACTGTGATGTCGGTTACATTTGTTACACTTAGGGTGGTTTCCTCGATAGCCACCCTGTTGCTGAGGGCCCTTGTTGCTTTCAGTCTTCCTTTGTTAAACTGGGGCCTGAGTGGGGTTAGCATCCTTTCCCTGACTTCCATCCCACTTTCGTTTGTTATCGCTAGAAGTGCCAGTAGTAGCACTGATCCTCTTGGGCAGCTTGCCCTCTTCCACAGCCTGATTGGTGAGTTTGTGAGCAAGGCGAACCACGGGCTGTATAGTATTGAGGTTGGCTGAGGTCACATGACTTCTGATTTCTGGAACCAAGCCTTTGATGTACAATTCGATCCTTCGATACATAGGTCGGGACATGTTTGGGCAGAGTGCAGCATAGTCGTTGGACTGCTTGGTGTAGGTCTCAATCTCTGATCCAACCATCTTGAGCGCATAGTACTCGTTCTCGAGTTTGTGGATGTCATCCCGGTGACAGTACTCCTCTTTGATCATGTTTTTGAAATCTTCCCATGCGGTTGCATTAGCAGTTTCCAGACCAAGCATCTGAATCTGTGCTTTCCACCACGAAAGTGCGTTTCCTTCAAGCGTACCAGTTGCGTACTTAACCCAGTTAGCAGGGGGACACTCGCAGACAGCGAAGACAGCTTCGGCCTTTTCAATCCAGTGCAGAAGGCCTATGGCACCCTCAGTGCCGTTGAAAGGGAGAGGCTTGCCATCCATGAAGGTTTTGAAAGTACAAACATGTGGTTGCACAGGCGCATGCTGACCTGTTGTGAGGAGTGAAGCGAAATGGGTTTAGAGGTGTATAGACGATGCGGCGGTAGGATCTAAACATCCTAAAACAACGAGCTTACCTCCAGGGTGAGCTGCGAAATCCGCAGCCACCGTGTTGAGTAGGTTGGTGAACTGAGCCTGAGTCATGTTGACGTTTCCTCGTCCGCGTCCACTCATTGTCTTCATAGCCAGAAAACATAGTATGAGTGTGATGTCGTAATATAGCGAGAATGAGATAGAAGAGGAAAGGCATATCTATCTACTTAGGCAAACTAGTACGTATAGCAGAGCAGAAAGCATAAGACAAATCAAGCAAGTAAACATGGGTCCGAGCCATGAGGTCAGATAGGTCGAGCCTTGCACTTGGAGTGTAGTGTCGTCACGAGTCACGGGTTATAGTCTGGTTTTTCTCAAAAAGATTTTTCCCCTTTTTAAAACCAAGTTCACTATAACCAATGGCTCTGATACCAATCTGTCACACCCCCAAATTCCACCTGCGGAGTACCGTCCGCTTGAGGGCGTGACCGACCAGGATCCAGCCACCAATTATACTAAGCATTGGTTAATAGTAAGGTAATTGCTATCTAAAGTAGTTAGCAACATCGTAGTTTAAGTTCGATAGTAAGTTTAAACAAAACAGCGGAAGCATAAACCAAATAGTTTTAAAAGATAGTTCATGGTTCAAGATAAGTAAAACCCAACACACGGGTTTTGACGAACACTACACATCCCCAAGCAGCAGCTCCTCAGTCACTGGTTACCTGCAAAGCATGCAGTAAGGTGTCAACAATAATGCTGAGTGAGTTCACTAGTTGTCCAGTTTTAATTACCAAAAACTTGTTTCACCAGTTAATTTATCCGTTTATACATGCCATGGGGAGCTACCCCAAAAGTTAGCGACTAAACTGTTTTTCCAATACCGAACACTAGGTGACCGTTGCGTATCCGCAGAGTGCCCCGATGTCAATGTTCTATCATCATTGACGGATGCCTGAGTACATTAGTTCACGACCGATCCCATACCTTGGCACGGTGTGAGGTTGGTAAGACCTAAATAGCGCTATCAACTAATAACCCGTTCGCCTGGCCCCGGCGACTAATCGGTATTATGTAGTAGGGACTTGAGTGATAGAGTTTCGTTTAGTGCCGTTAGTTGCAATCCGTATAAACAGTAATTAACTAAGGGTTCCCAATAACAAGGGAAGAAAAGTAAGTTGTATCCCTCATAGGGGATAGTGTTGTTTGTAGTTCCGTTTCCCAAACCACCGGGAACGCATGCTTTAGGTTGTGAACTCACCTTGGGTTGCTCGGTAGATTAAATACCCGGTCAATCACGTTGGTCACCACGTCCTAGCATGGTTACCAGATATAGGTCAAGTTGGGGTACAAGTAATCACGTATAGCAAACACGTATAGACACACTTAATCATGCATGCATTCAAACAGTTGGGTTATGCATTCAAACAGTAACAGATATACATGCAGATAGTCCAACAAGCTTTTGGCCCAATAACACTTAGGCAGCCCAGTCGAGACAAGGGCGGTTTCGACTTGAGAATGCACGGTTTCGAGTCGCAACCAAGGGTTCCGACTCGCAACCTCGGTCTCGGTTCATCACGCTTTGGTTTCGAGTCGCAACCAGGGATTTCGACTCGCAACCTCGGTTTCGGTTCATCATGTGCTGCTTGCGAGTCGCAACCGGGAGATCTCGACGAATCACGTTTTGGTCTCGAGTCGCAACCAGGGTTTCCGACTCGCAACCACTGTTACGTGCACCTGAATCCTTCTAGAACCTGTCCTATGTACTAGCCAATAGCATTTTGATTTCATGAAATTTTGTACTATCCAATGAGAAATCACAAACATGTTTTATTGTCTAAATCATAACAAAATCAGATCAAAACAAGCATTTTGAATATTCATATCACCTTCAAACTTGTTCTTCATATGTTCATATTACTCATATACATCGGTTCATGCATTCCTAGATTCAAAAATACATCTATAACTTATATCATGAGATTTTATGAACAAGAATCATGAGACACTATCATTAAACCCAATATTGCCCTATTTTAACATCATAAATCGGATGGTAATCATCATCATCAACATTCATCATTCAAATACAATATCACATTTTCATTAACACTTTTAACACATGAATCATCATTATTAGTAACATTTCTAGCTAAGAACATGGTAAGCACTTATCATCAACTCCTAGCCGTAACATATTATCAAACAATCACTTTCATCATCAAACATTCTAAGCACAAAGGTTCATCTTTCATTCATCATTTAACCAATCAAGCAAAACAACTAAAATATATATATACTAACCGGTTAGAAGTAGGAGTACAAGAAATTGATAAACCAAGCTCCAAGTGTTGATCTCTAGCTAGAAATCCGAGAGCCTTGATGTTTCGGTTGGATCCGAGAGAGGGGAGAGGGTGAGGAGGTGATCTTGGTTTGCTAGGGTTTTAGGGTTTTAGTGAGAGGTAGAGAGTGTGAGAGTTGAGGGAGTGTTTGAGTGCCAAAATGAGGGAAGTGTGGCTTATGTGAGGATTTTATAACCCATTCAAGGGCCATGCACCCTTATGGGTTTCCGAGTGGGTTTCGCGTGAGGCTAAAGGAAGCGGCCCAACGGCCCATCAGTTCACTATTCACTCGAGACCGGGTGGTCTCGAGTCGGGTTCGCGGTCTCGACTCACTTCTACTCTAATATATACTTATATTATACATACATACAACACGTTATCGGCACATAGCACAAAGGAAATCACAACTTTCATTTTATAACACATATACACGCACAATATAATTACAAGGTAGTTGTTCGGAAAAACCTAGAGTGTCACATTATCCCCAAGTTTTAAGAACTTTCGTCCCGAAAGTTAAGGCAGCCACTGACAAGCTAGTGTAAATGAGAACGTTTCAACGGGGTGTCACATCATCCCCCCGTTAATTTGGAATTTCGTCCCGAAATTCGGTTGTAGCTTCAGTGCTGGGAGTTTCATTAGGGAACAACTGGGGATATTTGCGCGTCATCTGGTCTTCCCACTCCCAGGTAAATTCTGGGCCACGGCGTGAGTTCCAACGAACTCGCACGAGAGGTATCTGGCTACGTTTGAGGGTTTTGGTCTCACGATCCGTGATCTCAACCGGTTCCTCAGTAAAGTGTAGCCATTCGTCAATAGTGAGTTCCTTGAAAGGGGCGTGCCCAGCGGACACGGGGGCGTGTGGAGCTAATAAAGACAAACTGTATTAATGAAGAAAGAGAAAAGGGTGGACACGGGGCCGTGTCCAGGCTTCTGTACAGGCTATAAATAGGAGTGTTTGGCTCAAGCTCAAACCATCCCTTGGCACACCACCTCTCTCACACTTCATCCACCACCCACCACCATCACAACACCATCATCCACCACCATCATCCATTGTCCATCATAGAGTGTGTGAGTCGTCTCGGGATCCAAGATTGATCGTAAGAGTTCTTGACAATCAAGGCCATGTTTGCCTAAGTCTCTTACATCACTTGGTGAAGACAAAGTGTCTAGTATAATACTTTTTATTTCTAATCTTTTGCACTTTTTATTTGGTTTTGTATTAATGACTTTAATAACTAGTTACTTATGTTGAAGGTGATCTTTCCTTATCGTTTGTCCGTGGTGTCTTGGCATTATTTTACTGTCTATATAAAATAAAGGATTTTCACCATTCATATCTCCACGTCTATATGGAGATATGTTGGCTACCTGGTAGGGGGTTAAGGGAACGGTTTGGTAAAGGTCTTGCCATTGTTCAGCGTTTAGAGGTCCTGCAATGGACCTGGGTCAAATTTAGTAGGACCTCCTTCAATACTTCACGGTATTGGATGGCGGGGGTCCAAACTCTTTGATCCCCTCATAAGTTAACTACTATTAATACTATAACCCGGCTATTTAGGACTGTATCCCTGCTGACTCAGACTACTTAGCCGAGGGTAACGTCACCGCCAAAAGCGGGGCCTACCACAATACTGCATTAATAACTTAATTCATTATCTTCCAATAATCCACCCTTTTAGGATTGTATCCCTGCTGACTCAAACTACTGGGGTGAGGGTAACGTCACCTTCAAAAGAGGGGCCTACTACAATAACTAAGATAATCTCTTAATTATGTGCAAAAGTGCGGAAATAATCAAAGGTTATACTAGATACGAGTCGGAACCAAGTGATTCATCTTGTCTATCTGTTTTTCTTTTATTTTTATTTTCAGCATTTTAGTTAGTTTTTAATTTTCTTAGTTTAAAACATTTTCCTAAACTTTTATTTTGATTAGACGTTGAGGATAAACCGGTACTAAAAGCTCTTGTGTCCTTGGACGACCTCGGTATCTTACCAACGCTATACTACACTCAACGATGGGTGCACTTGCCCATATGTGTGTTTAGTGTTAGTGAAATATCGTGTTTTATAAATTTAAAACTTGGCTAAAATAAGTGTTAAAAAGGGCTTAAAATATACACCTAATATATACGACACTTCACACGCATCAAGTTTTTGGCGCCGTTGCCGGGGACACAAGGATTTTAGGAAAGCTTAAAATCGACGGCCTAATCAGTTTTTCAAAACCTTTTCAAAACGGGCCCACATTTTTCTGCATTTTAGTTTAGTTTTGCATTTACAGTAGGTTGAACACGGGCCGTGCTCGCTGAACACGGGGCCGTGCTGCATATTTTTCATAAAACACCCAGTAACAGAAGCTTGAACATGGGCCGTGCTCACTGAACACGCCCCGTGCTCAACAAAATCAGTAAATTTGATTAAAACGCCCAGATACAGATCCTGAACACGGGGCCGTGTCCAGCCTCTGTTTCCATTTTTATTTTTGTTTTCTGATCTCGAGACTCAGTTGTGGTCTGCTGAGTGATTCTTATGGATCAATACTCAGGAGGTTACAACTACACCTATGAGGAGGATGATTATAGGGGTAATTATTGCACTAATTGTCGTAACTCACGATCGGTTCAAAATAATCGCTCATATCAACCATCCAATTCATACACCTACTATGAGGAGCCCAGGTACGAGCCATCAACTTCATACACATCCTATGAAGACCAAAGGTATGAACCTCCTCCCTCATACTCATATTTTGATGAACCAAGGTATGAGCCTTCATACTCATACTTTGAGGAACCAAGATATGAGCCACCACCTTCGTATACTTACTATGAGGAACCATGGCGTGAACAACCCACCTCATATGAGTATTATGAAGAACAAAATTACGAACCTTATCCATCATATGCTTACAATGAAGAACAATGGTGCGAACCATCGACTTCATATGGGTATTATGAGGAACAAAGGGTCGAACAACCGGATTCAAGCTTAGAAAATACCGACTCTTTTTCTATAACCGAAGTAACCGATAGGATATTAGAACACATAAGAGTTATCGATCGATGTATAAAAGAAGCTCGCGCAAGGGAAGAGGAGTCCCGCGCAAGAGAAGAATTAAAAAAAGAAGAGATAACTGAAAATGTAAAAATGGAAGAACAAATAAGTGAAAAACCGACACATGAGTTAAACAACGAAAAAGGTGAGTCCGACAACGTTAAAATTCAAGAAGAGTCTAATTTTGAAAAAATTAATCTCTTGTCACCTTCTTTCGAAAACCATTGTTTAGTACCCACTCATGCTAAGTTTTTAAAAGAGTTAAACACTAACGCTAAAATTGACGAAACGGTAAGTGTTAAGTTAACTAATGATCAAACGTCGCTAATAAAAGAAGACCCATTTGAAATTAACATTACACCGGTTCCATGTTTCTTTCAAAATTCGTTTATTAGTAATGTCACAATTGATAAAGATCTTTGTGTTAACATAATGCCTAACTACATTTTCGAAAAATTAAGTATTAGTGATTTTTCTCCACTTCAAATACCCATTTTTCTATCCAATCGGAAAGTAATAAAATCAATCGGTATAGTTGAGGATGTATTGGTTCAAACAAATCAATTGGTAATCCCCACCGACTTTGTCATCCTCGATGACGCTCCTCTAGTGTTGGGACGACCATTTGTAAAAACTCACGAAGCTTTGAAAAACCGGAAGTACAACAATCTACCTCTTCAATTAGGGGCATTCAAAAAAAGTGTCGACTTTGAGCGATCCATGAAATATCCATTTGGCAATGATGACCCCCTAATTGAAGATGAGCCAGAACCACCTGATAAGGTGGGTCTAGCCAAGGACCCTTATAAACGTGGCGCACCACGGAGGCATTCCGCGGAACTATCCGTAGTTTAGTTTAGATTAACCTTTATGTTTTCTAGTTTAGCTTTTATTTTTCAGGAATAAAACACACTCGGGATGGTGAAGGATGATAAGGGAAGCTTGAACCAACACCCCATACACAAAAACAGGGCCTCCCTACGATTTTTCTTCATTACAGCAAGTTCAGCACGGGGCCGTGCTCACCCCAACACGCCCCGTGCCCAAGGTTCTGTAGAAAATGCCCAGTTCAGGTACCTGGACACGGGGCCGTGCTCACTGGACACGCCCCCGTGCCCAGTCTTCTGTTTACTTTTGGTACTGGACACTGGGCCGTGCTCAGCCAACACCACCCCGTGTTCAGCTACCCAGTACCATTAAATCTTGTTTTTAACCCATTTTTACACATTTAATCAGCCTAAAAACTTATTTTTGGGACACATTGAGGACAATGTGTAATTTAAGTGTGGGGGGATGCTAAAACCTTGAATCTTGCAAGTCCTAATAACAAGCCTTACACAAAACTCTATTGGAACCGCTAATCACCCCAAATTTTTTCAAAAATTTTTAATTTTTTTACTTGTCTAGGTTTAATTTGGGAATTTCAAAATTCTAAAAAGGTTATATTTTCACGAATTTACAACCGATAGCGTCGTGATAAAAAGAACCAACATAAGAAAATTATGAAAAGGCATGACAAACTTAGTTAAAATTTGATTATATATACTTGATCACATAAAAACCCATTCCCACAAAAGTGAGTTTTGAGCCTTTATTGAGCATACAATTACATATCATTAGAACTAAATGCTCATTTTTCGTTTCTTGTGTGAATAGCCGCTTGGTTCTTACGACTCTAGAACTTGCCATGACAATACATTCCCGGTCTTTACCAACTTAAACCCGAGTAAGTAAATGACGGAGGCATTAGGACTAACCATTTTTATTTCTACACCATTAATTTTCTTTTCTTTTTTACCACCTACCCAAAATCCACCTAGTTAACCCCTTTGAGCCTAAACCTGTTCATTTCAAAACCCAAAAACAAACACCCTTTCACCCACCAAAACTTTTTTTTTTTATTTTTTAACCCTTTGTTTTAGTAACAAGCTCGGTTTTTCTTATTACTTTCACAAAAAAAAAAAAAAAAAAAAAAACAAAATTTTGATGATGAAGCAAAAGAAAAATAAACAAACAAGTTTATCAAAAATAACTTGGTTTGAATGAAAGCTTCATCAAAATAAAAAAAATAAAAAAAAGTCTTACGAAAACCGATGCTTGTTACGCATTTCGCCCTAACCACTAACCACCAACCCAACCACCTATACCTTTAACCCAAGCCTAACCCTTAACCCACAAAGTCCTCTTGATATTTACAAAGGTATATAAGTTAAAAAGGAGGAGGATTGATTGCTTGGCAAGCCTATGGTAGGAGTAAGTTCCATGCCGCTCTCGAGAGATCCACAAAAATACATTTTCGGCCGAGTGTTGAGTGATCCCCGTGAGGTATGTGAACTTGTGTATAAATAGAATTTTAAAGAGGCATGTTATGCCCTAATAATTAATTTATCTTATGAAAAGTTTTAAATAAATCATGACGAATAGGATTGTAAATAAATAAAAATAAAACTAAATAAAGAATCTTTGAAATCCCGACACTCTACGACAAGCCCAAAAACCTTCTTCTCTACCCATTCCATTTGGGAGTGTAATAGCCACATATTAAAGAGTTTTGCTTGAGGACAAGCAAAGATTCAAGTGTGGGGGTATTTGATGTGTTCAAAATGTAACATATAAATTTCATCAATCGAGGCATAAAACTAACCCTTTTTTAGTACTAATGTTGGAAAAAGTGTGCTTTTGTCTTCCTTTTGTATTTTCAGGATTAAATGAGCTCAAATGAACAAAAGAAGCAAAAAGACATCAAAATCTAACATAAATACAAGAAAAGGAACAAACGTGGCATGCCCAACCCCCATCGACAACAACTCCCAAAGCAAAAACAAGAAGAAAGCTGAGCATGGGGCTGTGCCCAGCTGAGCATGGGGCTGTGCCCAGCCCGACACGGGGTGTGCCCAGCCCGACACGGGGCGTGCCCAGCTCAGCACGGGGCCGTGTCCAGATTGGTCAGCCCTGGCACAAAAGACAAACCTATAGAAGCTTCCATTGCCCACCACGGGGCCGTGTCCAGTGAACACGGGGGCGTGGCGAAAGTACAGCAGGCGCATTAATTGTAATTGCGAATTACAATTAATGAAGAGAGAGAATGTCAGACAAACACGGGGGCGTGCCCAGCGGACACGGGGGCGTGTGGAGCTAATAAAGACAAACTGTATTAATGAAGAAAGAGAAAAGGGTGGACACGGGGCCGTGTCCAGCGGACACGGGGCCGTGTCCAGGCTTCTGTACAGGCTATAAATAGGAGTGCTTGGCTCAAGCTCAAACCATCCCTTGGCACACCACCTCTCTCACACTTCATCCACCACCCACCACCATCACAACACCATCATCCACCACCATCATCCATTGTCCATCATAGAGTGTGTGAGTCGTCTCGGGATCCAAGATTGATCGTAAGAGTTCTTGACAATCAAGGCCATGTTTGCCTAAGTCTCTTACATCACTTGGTGAAGACAAAGTGTCTAGTATAATACTTTTTATTTCTAATCTTTTGCACTTTTTATTTGGTTTTGTATTAATGACTTTAATAACTAGTTACTTATGTTGAAGGTGATCTTTCCTTATCGTTTGTCCGTGGTGTCTTGGCATTATTTTACTGTCTATATAAAATAAAGGATTTTCACCATTCATATCTCCACGGTCTATATGGAGATATGTTGGCTACCTGGTAGGGGGTTAAGGGAACGGTTTGGTAAAGGTCTTGCCATTGTTCAGCGTTTAGAGGTCCTGCAATGGACCTGGGTCAAATTTAGTAGGACCTCCTTCAATACTTCACGGTATTGGATGGCGGGGGTCCAAACTCTTTGATCCCCTCATAAGTTAACTACTATTAATACTATAACCCGGCTATTTAGGACTGTATCCCTGCTGACTCAGACTACTTAGCCGAGGGTAACGTCACCGCCAAAAGCGGGGCCTACCACAATACTGCATTAATAACTTAATTCATTATCTTCCAATAATCCACCCTTTTAGGATTGTATCCCTGCTGACTCAAACTACTGGGGTGAGGGTAACGTCACCTTCAAAAGAGGGGCCTACTACAATAACTAAGATAATCTCTTAATTATGTGCAAAAGTGCGGAAATAATCAAAGGTTATACTAGATACGAGTCGGAACCAAGTGATTCATCTTGTCTATCTGTTTTTCTTTTATTTTTATTTTCAGCATTTTAGTTAGTTTTTAATTTTCTTAGTTTAAAACATTTTCCTAAACTTTTATTTTGATTAGACGTTGAGAATAAACCGGTACTAAAAGCTCTTGTGTCCTTGGACGACCTCGGTATCTTACCAACGCTATACTACACTCAACGATGGGTGCACTTGCCCATATGTGTGTTTAGTGTTAGTGAAATATCGTGTTTTATAAATTTAAAACTTGGCTAAAATAAGTGTTAAAAAGGGCTTAAAATATACACCTAATATATACGACACTTCACACGCATCAACGAGGAATGGAAACAGAGGTTGTTCCGGTGGTGGTAAAGATGGTGAGCAACTCCGGTGATCGGAAGCAGAAATGGACGATGATGATTATGGTGATGTTTCTTGTGGATATACGAAGGAGATGGTGATCTAGGTAGTAAAGGTCTACGTTGTTGTTAGGTGGGTTAAATAAAGATAAAGATGGATGTGGCTATGAATGGTGACCGTTATGGGTTTGGCAGTGATCATAGATGGTGGTTCATGGTGAATGGTGATGTTGATGGTGGGGTTATATGATGGGTGGTAAGGGTATATGTATATTTGTATATTTTTTTTCTTTTTTTGGTAAGAGTATTTTGATAGTTTCATAAAAACTAACTATGAAAATCTATCAAAATTTCTCTTTTGGACTCAAGAAGTTAAGATTAGAAACCACTAGGACTCAAATCAAAGCTAGTTTAGGTTTTGGACTCAAATAGTTAAAATGACTAAACCATAGGGACTTAAAAAGGACTTTACTCATATTTATAATATACTACACATATGTATTATATATACTACACAGATATATTTATGTATACCACTAGCATTGAATAAATGTTTATATTGGTGATAGTATTGTTGTTAATCAAAGTAAACATGTGCATAATAAAAACATGAAATAACTTCCAATCAAATCATAATATTTAATTACAAACATAGACCATAAATAAAAGTAAAAAAAAAATTGTTCAACATGACCAAAGTCCTAACTTGTATACTACTTCCTTGCCCACTTTAATGTACTTATCCCCTAAATCTATTCTCATATTTATTGGGGTCTAGCTGATCAACAACGACGTATCCGACTGAGGACATTATTTTCTCAATTTCTAAGGTCAATATCTTCCCGAATTTCATCCTTCTTGCAATGTTTTGATGCTTGCGTGTTAGGATTTGAACTGCTTCAAATAGCTTGCTGGTAGGAGCCTGTGTTCTTATGCCTAACCACCTTGGTGCTTTGATAAATCTTTTTTTTAATTTGACTTTTACGACCAGTTTTTTGGCGAGGCTTTTTCCTTTCTCTTCTTTGATTACAATTTACTTTTCCAAACTTTCTTTTTAACAACTTTAGCAGCTTTACACATTAGACATATACTTAGTATAATTAGTCACACACGTATCCATATACATTAAAGGTAATTACCTCCTACCATCGGATTTGCCACAATCTAAAATTATATGTGACAACCGTAAATTTTCCATGTATCTGTACATGTTAAACAGTAAATTGTGCTTTAATAACTGTGATTGGTTTGAATTAATGACATGGATGATTTCTGATTATTGTCATACATATACGAGTGTATTACATGTTGCGTAATTATTTACCATTATTGTATGCAACACATTATGATTCAAATGATGCACGAAACAAAGTTAGCACAGTTATCAGACAAACTAGAAGTACTGACGGGAGTTCAGTGCTTAGACAGACATGATGTTAAGACACAGAATGAGCCCGAAACCAAGAGTTACACTAGTATAGTGTGTAGGAAAGTAAGGATCATAAAACTGTCTTCCTAGAGATAGTTTAAGTGTCGGAAAGTGCCTAAACCTCACAAAACCTGTAGAATTCTGCATATTTCAGCAAAAATCAGCATTTTAACAACACAATATAATGCAGAATTATGTTTTAATGGTCCAGAATAACTTCCTAAGTGTCGGGAATCAAAACTGTCGCAAAAGGGAACATAAAGCACACTAAACTGCGTAATTTAACACCTTAACTGTCACACCCCGACCACGTAAAACAACAAACCGTGGCGGAAACGTCGGGCAGTGTTGTAACAAAATTATTGTTTCAAACCATGGATACAAAGAGTTTCATTTTATTCAATATTAACATTGTCTTAAGTTAAACAAACAAGTCAAACATAGTCTATTATCGTTATTAAATCACTAAGGCCTCGTCCGGTCCTAAGTGAGCATGCATCCTATTCGTAATCATCATTAAGCAACATCACCTGAAACATATGTAAAAACAAAGTCAACAAAGAAATGCTGGCGAGTACATAGGTTTTGTGAGAGTGTCAGATTCATGGCTCGTTTATACGTTGGAATAAATTGTGCAACTTCGTTAATTGTCATTAGAAAACCTTGTTTTATAAAATGTTCGTATCGTAAAATGAATAATCAAATCAAAATAGTTTGGTTATAATTTATAAATCTCGAAGCCATGAATCTTAACCCAAAACATTTGTTTTCGTAAACCAAATCGTAAATCATTCTCGTAATAATACTCGTATGGTTTATATCGTTTCGTAAACCTCGTTTGTGTGACATCGCTTCCAATTGTTTACCCAAATCGTTTAATTCGTAAATAATCGCTTTAGTCGTTTAAATCATTCTCGTTTTAGATCGTGAAACTACTTTTGGTCGTCTCGCTAATAACATTCAAACCTGTGTGACTCGTATATTGTTCAACTCGTTTTCGCATTAACAAACCTCCAAAGGGTAAGTTAACAATCATCAGATTCGGTCATTACCCACCTAACCCACACATAACCATGGGTCCGGTCTGATAACGGGATTTGTCGGATCCTATGGTACCATAACCTAATACTGGTCGGTTTGGCCGAAATTAATGAATGTCATTTGTTATGTAATTACAACCAACAAGCTTGTTCACATTATCAAAATCGTTATTAGTTTAGTATAAACCATCTCAATCGTTTTGAAACCATCGTCAAAATATCGAAATCATTTTGATACATATGAATCACCCCAAAACAATCGAAAACAGTAAAAGAGGGGATCTATGTACTCACCTTCGGGTGCGTTTTTAAATGTTAACACAATCCCTCAAATTGTTTATCCGCCCTAAATTAAATAAGAATGATTTTAATAATCGAAAACCCACACTTTGGCATGTAATTACTACTTATGTCATTTCCGTTTTAATATATGTGAAACTGGACTGTTTTCGGACATTTAGATAAAATGGTTAACTTATTCCAAAAATTACCAAATTTTTACAAAGCGTCCTAAACGATCCAAATATTATTGTGTAAAAATATCGGGGTCTAGTTCATTACCAATATTTTATAAAAATTCATTTTCCCGACTGCAATCAGATTTGCTACTTTCTGATCGCAGTCTACGGAATAATTCACTAAAAATTAATCGTAAGTCCGATTCACGAAATTCCAGTGAGAGTATTACAAATACATCGGTGGTCATTTACAGTACAAATTTCATGATCTAACTTTACACAGAATTCAAGTTATGACTGAAAACAGGACGCATATTTTCAGCAGAAAAATGCAGCTCCAGCTGCTGTTATGAAAAGACACTTTAAAAATAGTAAACGGAGTCCAAAAATTATGATTCCAGTGCCATTAGAACCGTATTTCATAATAACATGCTACAGACATGAGAAAATCAGTTTTTTGTTAAGTTAAGATCTGGTTATAGTCAGTTAAAGGCGGCTGAAAATACAACTCAGCATGTTGTTTTTAGTTTAGAGGTTACTAAAACGCACACATACGACCACCATACTTTCTAATAACGATTGACAACAGGTCATAAGTTATTTACAGCAGATTATAGTTCATATATCTCAGATTCATCATGAATTATCATATTTCATCATCTTTTAACACTACTTTATCACTAGACTAGTTTATGTTCAAGACTTGTTCATGTTCTTTAATGTTCTTGTGTTTTTGATCTTTAAACATCATTAACCACTTAAATAACAAGTAAAACACAAGGGTCTAAGTGCTTACCACTAGCACAAGGCTAGGGGAGTTCGAGTGTAGAAAAGTGGTGGATAAAAGAAAATGGGAGCGGTCCTTGAGCTTCCGAGCACTCCAAGCTTGCTTGTTTGATCCCTTGCACCTCTAGATGTATGTGGATTGTATGTAAGAGACTTGAAGGTGGTGGTATGATGGCAGCTGAACTCAAAGAAGGAGGAAGAAGAAGAGTGTTGCAAGTGTTGGTGTGTTTAGATGAAATGAAAGTGAGATCTTGTGGGTTTATTTATAAACCAACTTTCAACTTTAACCAACATACAATGTGTCATCTAGATATCAAACACTTGTGATTAAAATATTCAAGAAAGCAAGGGTGTGTCTCACCCTTGGAAACCGTCAAGATGGGGGGGGGGGGGTACTTGGTTAGATGGTGACTAGTAGTTAGGAGAACTAGTTTAGTTTCAAGTGTATAGTTAGGTGTTATGAGTGTTATTAAATATATAATGTGTTAGGGTGTTCGGGGACCCTAACTAGCTTAGAAAAATAAAAAAAATGCTTCTGGCATTATTTTAGTGTTCCGGGTAAAGTCCGTTTGTCCGGTTAAACACCGTCCCGTTAAAGTGTTTAATTATGTACCGGGTATTTTATTTAGCGTTCAAATCCCGATTTATGGCGTTCTAAATTATTTTTATTATTCTATAAAAATAAACTCGCCAAAATATTACTGAAATAAATTTCAGTTGCCAAGACTGGCTACGTTGTCTGTGTTTCGCAGTAAAAGCACTGTGTCGCGCAGAAACGCACGGTACGCGCTTAAACTTGAAAAATAACGTTTTTAAGCGTTTTAATTTATTTTTCAACACGAACCTGATTAAAATAAGATTTTAATCATAACAGAATATTTTCAGGATTCAGAAATTATCCGGGCGGTCACTAACGTTCGTTTCGCAGTTTTGTCGTAATTAGTTCTTTAGTTAAAATAAACATGTTTTCGCCATACCGAATCCTTCGAAACTTATTTCTAAGTTATGTAAGGGATATTTAGGGTATGTTTAGCTTACGACACAGTTCTGGAGTGTACATCGCGTTTAACTGATTGCGTTTAAGCACCAGTTTGCGTATAACCTTCCAGAAAGTGATTTAAAGCTTGAAATCGAAATCGAATCAAATTGTAAAATAAATAAACACAATTGCACACATAATATCACCAAAACACATATAATAAAACCAAAGCATAATGTTTTATTGATAACTGACATTGTTTCACATAATACGATGATTACAGAACACAGTAGTCACATTAACGAACCGGTAACCAACCGAACAACCGGACGCTACCTGAAACACCAAATTTTCACTAGAAGCACTGTTTTAACATTTTCGTGCTAGTTATGGTCACCGAACATTTTAATACATCTTATAATCACTAAACACTTATGACACTAAACATTATACTTAGAATCTAACCAAGACATCTAACTTACCATTACATTTCAACCATACCCCCCCCCCCTCATTTTGACGGTCACCCTAGGGGACCCACACCATGATTTTATCTCATTTGTTTAATTGATTTGCTTATCAATTTAGCAACATAAGAACCAAAGGTCTAATGTGTGTTGGAAGATAGTTTTATAAGAACCTCTAGATCATCACTCTCTTTCATCACAACACATAAACAACTTTATCCTTCCTTCCCTTGCTCTCGGCCTCAAACAACCACCACACCACCATCATTTTCATTCCACTAACAACCATTCTAAGGTGATTCAAAGGTGCAAGGAACTTGATTAAGAAGCTTGGTAGCATTAGAGCTTGAAGGACCACTTCATAGAGTTTTTATCCACCTTGTTCATCATCTTCATCATCTGTGATTCTTCCCTAGCCCTTGTGCTAGTAGTAAGCCTCTTGTAACTTGTTTTTACTTCTCTTTTTGTTGGTTAAAAGATTATATAAGTGGTTAATCATGAAGATCATAAAGAAACAAGAAGATAATCTTTCACATAAAGCTTAAAAACATAAGAATCTATGTTGATTTAGTGTATGTATGATACTTAATGATTGATTTCTTGTTATTATGATGTTGATCATCATAAGAAGCTTACTAGATTGTGATTAAACACATGATCTAGCAAGTGAGAGGATGAATCTTGTGAAAAACAAAATGATCATCCTTTATATTCCACATGAACTTGAAAATGAAGTTGATTTTGTGTATGATGAAGTTTGATGCATGTTATAAGTCTTGTAAATGGATGATTACAAAACTAATTTTTTTCAAGAAACCAAGGTTATTTACAAGATTTACATAATCATGATTTTTAAAGAAACTAATCATGTTTTTAGTGTTAAATCAAGGCTAGAAACATGTTGTTAACAAGAAGAATACAAGAAGAAATATTTTTGGAAAATCTTCATACAAGTTGTAAAAGACTAAATTTCACATGAAAGGGATTTATAAACAAATAACCATATTTTTAAGGGTAACTAAACCTACTTAACAACATATTAAGTTACTACAAACTTTTACAAAATTTCAAGTTCATGATGTAGTGTAAATTGCATGATTTTGGCTCATGGTAAGTCTTGCATGATTTGTTGATGATTGATGATGATTTTAAAAGAAAATGATATGCTTTTAAAGAATGGAAACCTCCATTTTTAAGGGGAAACTATGGCAAAAGTTTTGTAGAATTTAAACACTTAGAAAAATATTTTTAAAACAAGTGTTTACAAATAAATTTTGATCATGCTTTTCACATAAAAACTTGTCGTAATTTTTATTACAAATATTGGGGGTTGATTTTGATAAATAAAAGTGACTAAGTATTGACGTGACCGTGTCGTCCCGATCAGTCAAAAACCCAATTAAACCTAGGTAGCTAGGGTAAGTCGGGTATCGAATCCACGAAGAGCATGTGGTCAGTATCGCACGACGTGTTCGACTAGTTAGACTATTTACAAAAATGTACAATCTGATTATGAAGCTTGCTAATTTTTAGTTGTTTGTTTGGTTTGAAAAGAAATCGAAGTGAACTGACAAATTAATATTATTTAAACAACGTTAGATTAACTAATATTGCAAACTAAACTAAATGATTGAAACAAGAAATTAGAAACACGTTCCACACCCGGTTCGATAGTTGTAATCCTAGGGTTCCTACATATTTTAACTTGATTCAATTGCATATAGTGATTAACGGATTACTATCACAAAGCTTAGGTGCCAATTGCTATCGACGTCATAGACAACGGACCGTAATGCACTTCATTACTTTGGACATGTAAATCCTAACCTACGATAAGGCATAAGTGCACAAATTCATTTCGCAAAGTCAAATTCTATAATAATTCGACAATTCACAAATTCAATTCAAATGCATGACAATTATCATAGGTTTCAAATACTAAACAATTTGTCACAAAATCAAATCAAAATACAAATGCATAAACCCTAGAAAATCTTACAACATCTACACCGGGGTGAAACCGAAGAGACTAGCCACTCATGGTTGAGTGGACGCGATCACCGGCCGACGAGCACGAACACGGAGCCATGACCTTGAGTCTTGAGGAGTGGTGGAGGTTAGGGTTTGGATGATGATGATGTTATATGTGGGTTAGAGATGAAAGAGAATGGGTTAGATGATTAGGAATGATCCCCTCCAGTGTTTTTGAACTCCCTTTTCCAAAATTGACTTTTTCTCTAAAAAATCTCGTTTTTACTAATCAGCCGGTGTGCAACAGCTAATGCGTCAATTTCTGGCCCTTCAAAACCTTATATTTTGATTCGTCTCTTCGAGCTACCCCAAATGCATATATTATAAGTCCCAAAACTCATTTTCTAGCTCAGGATACGCCAAAATGAAGTTTGGATTGTTTCTGGCTCAGAGTTCAGCTAAGTTTTGCCTCTTTTTGCATTTTCTTCAATTATGTTCTCTCTAGCGTCCGCCCAAAGCTTCAGCAAATCTCTAAAATGCACCCTAAACCCGTCAATGCATGCAAAACACAAACCATATCAAAGTAGTGTATTCTAGAAAGTAACTCCGTGTAATTAACCGAAATTAAAACCATTAAGCTATGGAATTTTACCAACCCATCACATCCCCACACTTGTCTTTTGCTAGCCCTCAAGCAAACTTGTTTTTCACTTTCACGTGGGTCGAACGAAAAACACACTCCCCATTCCCGAGACTAAGGTTAAGGTCTATTGTCATGCCCGGTTCAAACTTCTTACAATTTTCGACCTATTTAGCAATAAATGATTAATCATTTAAAAATGGTTATCCAAGATTAACCCGCCCTTGAAACTAATAATTCATGCACATCCCTCACAATGTTCTCTCCACTCGGTTTAAAATTTGGCTAATTAGATAATGAATTAGCACTTTCTAAGTAATCACTCAAAACCGATTAGAACACGTACCCGCATAGGCTTGCAACTCAATGATTCTCCACCACCGAACACGAATATTAAGCACAAGTCAAAAGGTCTTTGAAGGGTTGTAATGGGGCGAGGCGAAAGGTAGGAAATTGGGTATTTTAAAGTGGCGCAGGTGATGAAAAATTCGATTTTTATTACAAACGACTATGCTAAACAAAACTAACTATAAACATCAACTACGAGGCAACGGGTTTTGCCTTTTATTCAACAAACTAATAACTCGTATTTTTGTACTTTTCTCAATGATTTTCTATTCTTTTTCGCAACATTTTCTGAATTTTTGTTTTTTTTTGCAAACACAACTATACAATCATATAATCCTATAATCGAATTTTCATCACACGGGTTTAAAAAGAAAAAGGGTTTAAGGTTATGGGCTAAATGGGTTGTCAATCGAAAGGATTAGGCTCAAAGTGGGCGACTTGGGGATTTATTTGGGTAAAGGTAAGCAAATGGTGTAAAAGGAAAAGGTTTACCTAATGCCTTAATCATTCTCGTGCTTGTATTCGGTCTATGGTCTCAAACGTATCAAAAGTCGCAAGTTCTACAATACATGACTAATGGTCCACTCAAACAAAGAAACATGAATATGTAATCCTATGATGTAAAAGTAGCTCAAAACCTCACATATATAAAGGGTATGGTATGTGATATGCATGATGTGCTAGTTTCTTAGGCGAATTATTCCCAAATAACCACCCGCTAAATACCCGTCATGCTATTAATTTGAACTTGACCATGACCATGAAAAAAGACCAAATGGGTTGTGCCATCCCTCGTTTACTTAGTTACTTGTGCTTTTGAGATCGCTTTCGAAACAAGACATTTTTGAAAAAAATTTGAAATTTTCCCCCGTCCCCACACTTTAGATAAACATTGTCCTCAATGTGTAGTGTTTAAACGAACGGGTCAAAATTGAAAAACTTTTACTACTCCCCCATCCTCACACTTGAGGTAAACATTGTCCTCAATGTGTAAGAACTAGAGTTTTTAAATCGCACAAGGGATGTGACACGGCTAATTTCCCAAAAATTCCACCCCGAAAACTAAAATACAATTACAATCCACTTATTACTAACTAAGAATCAAGGTAAAAGGAAACACAAGCACCTGATTTTTCTCGCTAGATGCTCATGTCTTCTTCTTCTCTTCACAAAAACAGTCGTCCCTCGAACACAATGTACCTACAAATCTTAACCTTTGTGTAGAAGCATGCTTCTCACAACCATTGAAATTTGTTAGCTACTTAGTTCTACCATTTTATGAAAGTATTACCAAGTCATGCGTTAATTTACCTTGATTTATGTGGAAAAATAATTTACAATAACAACAAACCTAACTCACTTTCGTAGGAATCACGGTTGCATTTAGCTTATGCAACAAGCCCTTTTAAACCACCCGATAGCTCGAGAGGACGAGTAGGTCTCGTGAGGGTTATATAGGGAACACACCCACAACGTTCATTTAACTAAGAAAATAAAACAAAACGAAAATAATACAAACTCTACAACAATTATACCTGATTTGTCTCTCATGGTGGTCGAAATGCACATTTTCCTACTGAGTTTCCAACTTACGCTCGGTAGTTGGCATGCCGGATCCATTCTCTTTTTATTTTACGCGGCATGCGTTGTAAACTACTTTGGGGTCGTTTCTTGACGAATTGTCCAATGTCTTGCAAGACTACCCTTCGAATCCTTATACCCGAACCCACATCCCCAACTTCGTTGGTTGGGGTGATAAGTATGGGAGAAGGATGAATATGAACGTAGGCTTCTTTCGGATCCGAATCGTCTCGCGGTGTCATGTCTTCCGCTCGGTTCAAACACTCAACTTCTTGCTCAGGAAGATCTATAACCTATTCCACCACATCACCATCAACCATGGTACCATTAGCCAAAACCTCTTGGTCTTGTCTAAGTTGAGCCAGTTCTTCGGCGAGTTGACCCACTTTCTTTGCCAAGGCTTCATAAGCTTTATCTCTCACCTCAAATTCCTTTTTTAGCTCCATTTTAATCTCTTGATTTGAAGTGATGATGGTAGTCATGGCATTCATGATTGCATCGAGCTTGGAACTTATTAAATCTTGAGGTTCCTCGGATGCCGGTTGAGGGTATTCATTATAATAATCATCATACTCTTCCCGGTAACTTGAGAAATTTGGCAATTCGGGTTCATAGTTGTTATAACCCCGCTCTTGCTCATAATGGTAATCCATCTCTGAATAGTAATAGTCTTGATAATTTGGTGGTGGTGGTGGTCTAATGTATGGATAATGTGAGGATGGACCATTGAAATCTTCATAATCCGCCCTCCTATATTCATACAATCCGCTGAGGTAGTCTTCCCGGTCCTTGTAGGCTTGAACTTTTTCGTAGAAAACAGAGCAATCCTCTAAATAATGCTCTCCGCTTCCGCAACACTCACACGGATCATCATCTACCCAATTCATATTGAAAGATGATACCTGCAAAACATCTCATCATCTACCCAATTCATATTGAAAGATGATACCTGCAAAACATCTCATCATCTACCCAATTCATATTGAAACACGGATCAGTCAAAAACCCAATTAAACCTAGGTAGCTAGGGTAAGTCGGGTATCGAATCCACGAAGAGCATGTGGTCAGTATCGCAAGACCTGTTCGAGTAGTTAGACTATTTACAAAAATGTACAATGTGATTATGAAGCTTGCTAATTTTTAGTTGTTTGTTTGGTTTGAAAAGAAATCGAAGTGAACTGACAAATTAATATTATTTAAACAACGTTAGATTAACTAATATTGCAAACTAAACTAAATGATTGACACAAGAAATTAGAAACAAGTTCCACACCCGGTTCGATAGTTGTAATCCTAGGGTTCCTACATATTTTAACTTGATTCAATTGCATATAGTGATTAACGAATTACTATCACAAAGCTTAGGTGCCAATTGCTATCGACGTCATAGACAACGGAACGTAATGCACTTCATTACCTTGGACATGTAAATCCTAACCTACGATAAGGCATAAGTGCACAAATTCATTTCGCAAAGTCAAATTCTATAATCATTCGACAATTCACAAATTCAATTCAAATGCACGACAATTATCATAGGTTTCAAATACTAAACAATTTGTCACAAAATCAAATCAAAATACAAATGCATAAACCCTAGAAAATCTTACAACATCTACACCGGGGTGAAACCGAAGAGACTAGCCGCTTATGGTTGAGTGGACGCGATCACCGGCCGACGAGCACGAAGACGGAGCCATGACCTTGAGTCTTGAGGAGTGGTGGAGGTTAGGGTTAGGATGATGATGATGTTATATGTGGGTTAGAGATGAAAGAGAATGGGTTAGATGATTAGGAATGACCCCCTCTAGTGTTTTTGAACTCCCTATTCCAAAATTGACTTTTTCTCTAAAAATCCCGTTTTTACTAATCAGCCGGTGTGCAGCAGCTAATGCATCAATTTCTGGCCCTACAAAACCTTATATTTTGATTCGTCTCGTCGAGCTACCCTAAATGCATATATTATAAGCCCCGAAACTCATTTTCTAGCTCAGGATAAGCCAAAATGAAGTTTGGACTGTTTCTAGCGCAGAGTTCAGATCGGTTTTGCCTCTTTTTTGCATTTTCTTCAATTATGTTCTCTCTAGCATCCGCCCAAAGCTTCTGCAAATCTCTAAAATGCACCTTAAACCCGTCAATGCCTGGAAAACACAAACCATATCAAAGTAGTGTATTCTAGAAATTAACTTCGTGTAATTAACCGAAATTAAAACCATTAAGCTATGGAATTTTACCAACCCATCAAGTATATATTTAGGGAAATATATATTTAGATGTCATACTTGTGTGCTACTTGTATATTATGTGTGTTAGTTATATTATTTTAGGACTTGAAAATAATATAACTTACCAAAATACCCAAACTTGTAATACAAAATGTTACCAAAATTCCAAGAAAATGAATATATAATTTATACCCGAATATTGGACAAACCGACACGGATGTATGGACTACACTTATATATATTCCGGAAATAGATTTATATTTTGACAAATGAGTTAAACGCTATTTTGGAAACCAAAGAAACGGAAAATATGATTTTTACAATTATTACAAAATATGTCATATTTTATCAAGTAGAAAATATATTATTTTTTAGTAGAGAAAATATATATATTTTCTTGAACAATTAGAAGGTATATTATTTTTGAAGAAAATATATGTTTTCTTAAACAGACTAAAAATATATTATTTTGGGTGAAAAATGAAATTATAAATATTTTCTGTGTTAATCGTGTTTTGAGGTTTATATGAAAATATAATTATTTTTGCCAAGTAAGATTTATAGATAATTTTCTATAAAAGTTTTCTTAAAATGCATATGTTTTAAGAATATAAATTGGTGAATTTTTACTTGATTAAAAATATTATTCCAGAAAATTAAAAACAAGATTAAGTATAAAATACTTAATATATACAAGAAAATACGTATTCTCGTACGTACAAATACACACCGGAATACGTTACCAATACTTGGAAAAATACACAAGTCTAGAAATACACAATTACAAGTACACCCATACTTGGGAGAATTTACATGTATAAATACATAATATACCAAGTTAAAATATATTATTTTAACAAATATTCCAATAATTGATAAATATAATTTAAGTTAAAATATTATTATTTTAACCAATAATTGTATAATTTGGAATAATATAATATACATCAAGACGTAATTCAAAGTATTATTAAGTCATAACACATAAGACTAAGAGTCGTTACACGACCTAGCCGTCTAATAAACCATAGCACGTGTGTAGGTAGTTGCACGACTTCAGGACATGACCTTTGAGTTACACCGGATAGCAGGACGCAAGATTGTGAGTTCATGCCCCCTCTTTTCTTTTAACTGTTTTTAGTTTTATAACTTCGGGGGTGAAATACATGTTACAAATGTTTCAATGATTGCAAATGGTATGGTTAGCTAAGGAATGAACTGTTAGATCACGTGAATGGGTAGGCGCACACTTAAGACCATTAATCCTCGTATAAGGACCGAGGGACATGAGTGATAGATGTATTTGGGTGTTGCGAGCCCCACCCCTGGGTCGGAAGTGGCCGAAGGTGGTGACTATGTCTTCCAGCCGGAGGCTAGGTACAAAATCTGCTAGGTTTGAGCCTTCCTACACCGTTGCACACATATTAATGATCTTGCAAATCATTAATTGATCTGTTCATAGACGCTTTCATACCGGTTTACAAAGATACATACAAATGTTTACAAGATTATTCGTGCACACGTACAAACACATGAACTCGCTCAACTTTTGTTGACGTTTTCAAATTACATGTATTTCAGGAAATTGATATGGATCAGGCGGGCATTTAAAGTTTTCAAGATGTGTCCACAAGAAACGATGTCATCCCGTTTTGAAGGGTTTGAATTGTGTATTTTATCTTTGTTAAGATACATGAATCAAAGCCTCGTTTTATTAGTGTCTTTTGTTAAAGTCCTTTATGGAACTTAAAACATTTGGTTGGTTTGTATGTTAAACTTGAAGTCTGTGGTTGGTACTAAAACAATGTGGTTTGTATTATTTGAATCGTATCAATGGATGAACGTCGTGGTTTTAATCATATAGTTGTTTGTTATAATTGAATGCAATGATATTAAGCAAGTCACACATCATACGCTTCCGCAAAAGTCAGGGTGTGACAGTTTGGTATCAGAGCCTCGATTGTAGCGAACTAGGATTCCTTCTCGAGTCTAGACTACAATCATTAGGGCTCTCTCACGAAAATATTTTTACAAAATATTTTTCATTGCATTTACAAAATGTCAAGATCCAAGGAACAAACATTTTACAAAGGAAAGACAAGAAACACGAGCAAGGTCACAGTTGGTGGTTTAGTTTACATGGGGTAGACTAGTTAAGATAGAAAAAGTCTCACGCAGGATAACGTGAATACATGATTAAGTGATGACTATCCTTGTTTGCATACACCGAGTGTTAGTGGTTAACATATGTGCATATGTCATGATTATTATGTTACAGGTACCTATGTCATCCTCTGAGAGCGGATTGTCGGACGCTCATGATCCTATGGCCATCGTTTCAGACGATGAGATCGTGCCAGAGCCGGAGGTCTTCATGTCTAATGTAGAGAGTGATCCAAAGATGTTGTCTGGAAACGAGGATGATTTTCAGCCCTTCGCTTTACCAGACTTCGGAGATGACGTACCTATTGCTGATGGCATTCCTGTTGAGGATGTTTATGAGTTTCATGCTCTTATCCAGGACCATCTCATCATCGGTCACCCCGATGATGAGCATGTTGTTGCCCCCATCTTGGATGTTGTTCCTTTAATGGCCATTCCCCCCAGAGGATTGGCCCTTCGATGATCTTTTTGATGATGATGTCGATTTATTTTTGGATGATCACCCAGCAGATGCTCAGGGTGATTGGGAGGTTGACGATGTTGTTGTGCCGGATGTACCCCCTCCTGTCATACCTGTTATTGAGATATCTTTCGACTCTAGCTTGCACTCAGTTGTAGACTCCTTTGAGTCTGTGACTTCCTCGGCCCTGCAGGCGGCAGGACTTCAGCTCTATGCCACTGATTTAGATGATGACGATGCGATGTCTGCTGCACCATCATCTCCTGTTCGAGTCCCACCCCCTCACGTCCCAGAGCATATTCCTGATCCAGACCCTATCCCATTTGGTTTACCCGATATGGCACCACTTATCCTAGATCCGATTCCTGCACCACTTGATCTCCCACTTGTTGATCCATTTATTCCACCACCTCCACCTGCTGACATTGTTCCCCCACCTCCTTTTGTGTCCGATACCCATCGTACTAACCTTCCGATCGTCTTTTTACAGGAGATCCCAGCTCCCCGTCCGGGGGAGGGCACCTCGGGACAGTACCCGAGTTTCGATCCTTTCGCCTCAGCAGATTTTCCTCCAATCCCACACTCTACACCATCCGCACCAGCTCCATTGGATGAGCCTTTCAGGTGGTTTCCACCCTACTCTATGCCTATCTCTGACCCTTATCATCCCTCGCATCATGTTGGGTACACTCGTGATCAGTTGCTTTTGTCATTACAGTTACAGTTCGACGTTTTGAGTCGTAGAGTTCTCGAGCTGGAGTTCGGTGAGGGTGCTAGACGGTCACCATGTCCCTGTCATTCTGCTTCTGTCCCTCCACACTCATCATCAACTTCATTTGTACCTCCACCTGCTGCTCCCACATCTATACCAGGTTTTGATGCCCGCTTTCTCATTGTTGAGCAGCAGATTAGCTTTTTGATTCGCAGAGTTCATGAGCTCGAGGAGGAGCTCGCCCATGTTCAAAGTTTGCTCTTTTTCCCTCCTCTTCCGCCATCAGTATCGTAGGTTTTTGGTCTTATGCAGGTACACTACTTTGGTGAGAACGTTACAATTGAGCCGAGATTGTGAAGACATGAAGACCACTTTTTGACTATTATTTTTGTGTATTGACAGACTTATTTGACAGGGGTAGTGTGACCCTATATCTCTTTTGATGTGATACAATGTGAAAACAATGTAACTTGTGGTTGGTCATTAATGAAAGCTCAATAGTCGTGTTCTCATTAAATACATTGTTGGTATACATGTTCATGCTATGATTATGTTGTTGCATGATTGTTTGCTATGATGATTGCTTATATATATATTTACATACGACTCCTAGATAATTATTTATTTATTTAACGAATAAGGCCTGACCTACCCAATCTTCTTACTAGAAGAAAGATGCCGCCTCGAAGAGACACCATTAACGACAACGCACTGCCAAGGACTGAGGCAGAACTGCAAGAGCGCATCTCACGAGCTATTTCCCAGCACGAGGCCAACCGCTCCAAACATAGCGATGGTTCCTCTGGAAATAACCCCACAATCGGTAATGTTTAGTCACCTAAGACACATTTCAACTCGTTTAGACATTTCCAATTGTGCTTTGTCAATGCTTACAGTGAATTGTGTTGCTTGTGTTAAAGGTTGTACCTATAAACAATTCTAGGACTGCAGGCCCCTTAATTTCGATGGCACTGGGGGTGATGTCGCCTTCGTACGCTGGGTGAAGAAAACTGACTCTGTATTGAGGATGAGAAAATGTGCTCCGGAACAAAGAGTTACGTATATTTCTGGGTTGTTTCTGGACGGAGCGCTTTCGTGGTGGAATCTTCAAGTCCAAACATTGGGTGAAGCTGCTGCATATGCATTAAGATGGGATGAACTGAAGGAGTTAATGCGCAAAAAGTACTGCTCTCGAGCGGAGATTCCAAAGTTGGAGACGGAATTCTGGAACTTAAAAATGGATGGTCTAAAGGTGGCTGAGTATATTCAGCGATTCCATGATTTGTCGAGAGTTGTTCCTTATCTGGTGGAGCCAGAGTTTAAAAGAATTAAGCATTTTATCTGGGGATTGGCACCTCAGATTCTAAGTATGGTGACAGCTTCCAAGCCTCCAACTATTTCTGAGGCTATGGACCTTAGTGTGGCGCTTACGGAGGAAACAGTTCGGTTGGGAAAGTTTTCAAATTTTGAAACGAAGAAGAAAGAGACTCATGTGGAGTCATCAGGTGATAACAAAAGGAAGTTTACTAACTTTAAGAAGAGCACTCGAGTGAACAACAACAATGCCAACAAGCGTAGAGACACCAATTAGCCAGCTGAGGCACATCATGGCGCTGTAAATGCTGAAAATAAGGGAAAAGGGTACATGGGTACCCTACCAAAGTGCGACATCTGCCAATTTCATCATATTGGTCGGTGCAGATATGGAAAGTGTAAATCTTGTGGGAAAATTGGGCATTCTAAGGAGACGTGTTGGTATGGAACAGGACGCGGGAATGGAAATCAGGGTGGTAACGGTAATGGCAACCGTGGTGGGAATGGTTATGGAAACAGAAACTAGGGAGGAAATAACAATCAAGGAGGTAATGGAAACAGAAACGAAAATGGAAATCAAGCGGGAAATGGGAATCGTGGAGGAAACAACAATAACAACAACCAGGGTGGTAATGGGAACGGACGCGGCCAAGGATGTTATGGTTGCGGCGATTTGGGGCACTTCAAGAAGGATTGCCCGAAGAACAATCAAGCTCGTGGAAAGGTGTTCACCATTGGCGCAAGGGAAGCACGCCAGGATCCAAACGTGGTTACTGGTACGTTCCCTATTAATCAACGTTATGTATCCTTGTTGTTTGATACTGGTGCCGATTTTAGCTTCGTATCCCTAGACTTTAAGAATATACTTGGTTTAGTTGCAAGTAAGCTAGACGTCCCGTATTCGATAGAGTTGGCTAATGGAAAGCTAGTAGAGGCAAATGAGGTGATTAGAGGTTGCATGATGGAGCTTGGAGAGCGTGAATTTTCGATAGATCTTCTACCAGTTGATTTGGGAAGTTTTGATGTCGTGGTTGGGATGGATTGGTCGTCTAACAACCCTGCAGAGATAGTTTTCCATGAGAAGATCATTCGTATTCTGTTGGCGAATGAGGAGATGATCGTGATTCATGGAGAGAAGCATGTTACGCCCTTGCGGATCATCAATTGTATGAAAGCACAGAAGTGTCTGCGTAAAGGATGCGTTGCCTTCCTAGCTCACGTTGTGGATAAGAAAGCCGAAGAGCCGAAGATTGAAGGTGTCCCAATGGTGAGAGATTATCCTGAGGTCTTCCCTAAGGACTTGCTAGTATTACCCCCGCAACGACAAGTCGAATTCCACATTGACTTGGTTCCAGGCGCCGAGCCTGTAGCCAAGGCACCTTATCGACTTGCGCTATCCGAGATGCAAGAGTTATCCACGCAGCTTTAGCAGTTATTGGACAAGGGATTTATAAGGCCGAGCTTCTCGCCTTGTGGAGCTCCGGTGTTGTTCGTTAAGAAGAAGGATGGTAGTTTTTGAATGTGTATCGACTACCGGGAGCTAAACAAGTTAACGATCAAGAATCGGTATCCATTGCCAAGGATTGATGATTTATTCGACCAACTGCAAGGATCAAGCTACTACTCCAAGATTGACCTTCGATCGGGTTATCATCAGTTAAGGATTCATGAGGAGAGTATACCAAAGACCGCATTCAGAACTCGTTTTGGACACTACGAGTTCCTTGTAATGCCGTTCGGGTTGACTAACTCGCCAGCAGTGTTTATGGATTTGATGAATCGTGTGTGCAAGCCATATCTTGATAAATTCGTGATTGTATTTATCGATGATATTCTGATTTATTCGCGGAAGAAGGAAGAGCACGAGCAACATCTCAGAGCCATTCTGGAGCTACTAAAGAAGGAAAAGCTCTACGCTAAGTTCTCAAAGTGCGAATTTTGGATTCGCGAAGTACAATTCCTTGGTCATGTGGTAAACGAGAATGGCATTCATGTGGATCCTAGAAAGATTGAGGCGATCAAGAACTTGGAAACTCCGAAGAGACCGACTGAGATTCGACAGTTTTTGGGATTAGCGGGCTATTACCGTAGGTTTATTGAGAATTTCTCCAAGATAGCTCAATCGCTGACATCCCTTACTCAGAAAGACAAGAAGTACGACTGGGGAGACAAGCAAGAAGAAGCCTTTCAACTGCTCAAGAACAAACTGTGCGATGCACCGATATTATCCCTACCCGAAGGCACAGAAGACTTCGTGGTATATTGTGACGCTTCAAGTCAGGGATTGGGTTGTGTGCTAATGCAACGCCAAAAAGTCATCGCTTATGCTTCACGCCAACTTAAAGTACATGACAAGAATTATACCACTCACGATCTGGAGTTAGGTGCAGTGGTATTCACCCTGAAGATTTGGCGACATTATCTGTATGGTACTCGATGTACTATCTTCACGGATCACAAGAGCCTGCATCACATATTTGATAAAAAAGAGCTTAATATGCGACATCGACAATGGGTTGAGTTGCTGAATGATTATGACTGCGAGATCAAGTATCACCCCGGAAAGGTAAATGTGGTAGCAAATGCCTTAAGTCGGAAAGAAAGGGTTAAGCCCATAAGGGTTCGAGCTTTAGAAATGACTATTCAGACGAATCTCACTTCACGTATACGTGATGCACAACAAGAAGCTCTTAAGAAGGAAAACCTTAAGGCTGAATATCTCCGAGGAATGGAGAATAAGTTAGTACCAAATGAGGAAGGAACCTTATACCTCATGGGACTCATTTAGGTTCCGCTCTATGGCGGTATTCGAGAGGTTATTTTTGACGAAGCTCACAAGGTATTCGATCCACCCAAGATCGGACAAGATGTACCAAGATCTGAAAGATTACTACTGGTGGCCAAAGCTCAAGAGTGACGTTACCATTTATGTTGGGAAATGCCTAACCTGTGCTAAGGTTAAGGCCGAGTATCAGAAACCTTCAGGTCTCTTGCAACAACCAGAAATACCCATGTGGAAGTGGGAGCAAATCTCTATGGACTTCATAACAAAATTACCCAGGACTCCTAGAGGACATGATATGATATGGGTAATAGTGGATCTGTTGACGAAGTCTGCACACTTCCTACCGATTCGAGAGAAATATAGCACTAGGAAGCTAACTGATCTTTACCTCAAGGAGATAGTAGCACGTCATGGAGTGCCTATCTCGATAATTTCAGATAGAGATGGACGGTTCATATCAACGATTTGGCAATCCTTTCAAGAGGCCTTTGGATCTCAGTTGAATCTGAGTACGACCTTTCACCCGCAGACGGACGGTCAGAGCGAAAGAACTATTCAAACACTGGAAGACATGCATCGCGCATGTGTGATGGATTTAGGTGGCAGTTGGGATACTCACCTACCTCTGGTTGAGTTTTCCTATAATAACAGCTACCATACGATCATTTAAGCCGCACCGTTCGAAGCTCTTTATGGCCATAAGTGCCGCTCACCATGGTGTTGGGCAAATGCTGGAGATAGACAGGTGGTTGGTCCCGAACTGGTTCAAGAAATGACTGACGAGATTATACAGATCCGAGAGCGCATCAAGGTGGCTCGTGATCGACAAAAGAGTTAAGCAAATCAGAGATGGAGACCTTTGGAATTCGAGGCAGGAGACATGGTTTTGTTGAAAGTCTCACATTGGAAAGGTGTAGCACGATTCGAGAAACGTGGCAAGTTAAATCCACATTACATTGGGCCATTCAAGATATTGGAAAGGGTTGGTACCGTCGCGTACAAACTAGAATTACCAAATGAACTAAACGGTGTTCACGATACATTTCATGTATCAAACCTGAAGAAAAACCCAATTCATGAGACAATTATCATCCCTGCGGATGAGGTGCATATCGACGACACTCTCTAATTTACTGAGGAACCCATTGAAGTTACGGACTGGAAAGTCAACAAGACTCGGAGGAGTCGTGTTAAGCTTGTCAAGGTTCATAGGAATTCACGTCACGACCCAGAGTTTACTTGGGAGCGTGAAGATCGTATGAAATCAAAGTATCCACACTTGTTCCCAAAATCCCCTGCAACCGATAACACAGCTTAAAATTTCGGGATGAAATTTTTTTATTAACGGGGGGAGAATGTGACAACCATCAAATTTCCATGTATCCGTACATGTTAAATAGTAAATTGTGCTTTAATAGTTGTGCTTGGTTTGAATTAATGACATGGAAGATTTCTGATTATTATCATACATATACGAGTGCATTACATGTTGCGTAATTATTTACCATTATTGCATTCAACACATTATGATTCAAATTATGCACGAAACAAAGTTAGCACAGTTATCAGACAAACTAGAAGTACTGGCGGGAGTTCAGTGCTCAGACAGACATGATGTTAAGACACAGAATGAGCCCGAAACCAAGAGTTACACTAGTATAGTGTGTAGGAAAGTAAGGATCATAAAACTGCCTTCCTAGAGATAGTTTAAGTGCTGGAAAGTGCCTAAAACTCACAAAAACTGCAGAATTCTGCATATTTCAACAAAAATAAGCATTTTAACATCACAATATAATGCAAAATTATGGTTTAATGGTCCAGAATACCTTCCTAAGTGTCAGGAATCAAAACTGTCGCAAAAGGGAACATAAAGCACACTAAACTGCGTAATTTAGCACCTTAACGAACCGGTAACCAACCGAACAACCGAACGCTACTCGAAACACCAAATTTTCACTAGAAGCACTGTTTTAACATTTCCGAGCTACTTATGGTCACCGAACATCCTAATACATCTTATAATCACTAAACACTTATAACACTAAACATTATACCTAGAATCTAACCAAGACATCAAACTTACCATTACATTTAAACCATACCCCCCTCATTTTGACGGTCACCCTAGGGGACCCACACCATGATTTTATCTCATTTGTTTAATTGATTTGCTTATCACTTTAGCAACATAAGAACCAAAGGTCTAATGTGTCTTGGAAGATAGTTTTATAAGAACCTCTAGATCATCACTCTCTTTCATCACAACACATAAACAACTTCATCATTCCTCTCCTTCCTTCCCTTGCTCTCGGCCTCAAACAACCACCACACCACCATCATTTTCATTCCACTAACAACCATTCTAAGGTGATTCAAGGGTGCAAGGAACTTGATTAAGTAACTTGGTAGCATTGGAGCTTGAAGGACCACTTCCTAGAGCTTTTATCCACCTTGTTCATCATCTTCATCATCTTTGATTCTTCCCTAGCCCTTGTGCTAGTAGTAAGCCTCTTGTAACTTGTTTTTACTTCTCTTTTTGTTGGTTAAAATATTATATAAGTGGTTAATCATGAAGATCATAAAGAAACAAGAAGATAATCTGTAACAACCCACACTTTCGTGCGTTGTTACTACTCGATATACTCCTTACGCCTAGCACTAGAGATTCGGATCATAATGTAACTATATCGCATACTTCGCTATTCGAAGGATAAATCACATATTTTCGCAATACACTATTATCACAAACACTAACACTCACGGAGGCATTGAGTGAGGACCTATTCTACCCTCCTCAGTGGCCGTGATGTGTCGAACGTAAACAACTAACGCTAACAAGGACTCTCGGGTGAGTGCTATAGCTCCAGTCGTCGTGATGATGATGACAATACGAGTGAGTGGTACCTCGTCAGTCTTTGTGGCACAACACACAATAACGTTCACGACGACATCAGGAAAGGACCTATACTACCCTCCCTGACGGCCGTGAAGCGTCGCTAATAATCGCATACTCGAAACGAAGACCGATTGCTAATTATCGAAACTTTGAATTATGGATACGTAAATACGACCCCTAGTGATATATATACACATATATATAATAATATAAATTAACTATGAAAAACGCGTACTTCGAAAACTATCGAAACAATAAAAAACGGAGAAATCCATCGCGCCAGAGTGGCCATCCGGATGGACAGACATGTCCAACCGATCGGACAGGACAGGTCCAACCGATCGGACAGGACAGGTCCAACCGATCGGACAGGACATGCCAGCCGATCGGACTGGAGTGCCAACCGATCGGACGGACATGCCGGCCGATCGAACGGGCCGTCCGATCCAGGCCAACCTGCCCTCCTTTCCTTCCTCCTTGCCTATAAATACCCCTCATGCACCTCAAACACATTTGTTGTCACTGTTGCTGCTCGACCAGAAGTTCCAGCCCCTTTATCTCTCGATTTCTCGCGATTCTTGTAAGTTTTTAACTCAAATCTTGTACTTCCTTGATCTACAATCAATTCTACACCTTTCTACCTGTGAAATCTCCACTTTTAACCGTGGAATCTCTGGATTTTGGGCATTCTAGGGGACATCACCATAAAGTTCTTATGAACTTCATGGGTGATGTCATCCAAAGCAAGAACGACTCAGATCTGAGTGATTTCCATACGTTTTTACATAAATCAAGTCTAAATCTATGTTTTCTAATCAAGAAGTTGTGTGATTACTAAGGATTTGAGGTGCCTTGAGGATGATGTCACCCTAAGTTCACATAAACTTCAAAGTGTGACCTTATCCTTACCATAAACAGCTCGGATCTAAGTAATTTCACCTGTTTTATAACGAATCTCACCAAACCTAAGTTACCTAGCCATAGTGTGTGTGATTTCGGGTTAAACTTGAGAAGAGCCATCAAGAACGGCCAGATCTGATGGAACGGGGTGGTTCCCGGCCGTTAGAACGGGTCAGACTTGATGGAATTTCGGTTGTATAGCCTGAAGGAACACCGTCCCAATCAAAACCGCTGAAAAACCGTCAAAATCAGTCGAATATCAGCTGGATAGGCTGCCAGCCGATCGGACAGCAGCCCAGTCGATCGGACAGGCTCCCAGCCGATCGGACAACAACCCAGCCGATCGGACAACAGGCCATCCGATCGGACAGCAGGCCGTCCGATCGAACCACTGCCATCCGACCGGACCAGCCCATCCGACCCATGTGTCATCCGATCGGATGAGCCCATCCGAACGGATGAGCACCATCCGACCAAATACATGACTTTCCAAGGCTATTCTCGCTTAACCGTACATCGTTTACTCTATTCTTCAATGATTAACGCAGACATATTCGCAACCGACCCTATCAAGCTGTATTGCCGCTAAATACGCACTGTGAGTATACTTGAACCCCTTTTAATCGTATTTTGGGTGTAACATACGTTTCTAGTAAATCGAACTTATCAAACGAATTATTCAATCAATCGAATTATCACTTGCGAATAACTGTTATGCATAGATATACGTGATGCTAGTTGCATATGTGCTAGGGCTTATACTCGCGACGTCCCACCATGACTAGTATAGTACTATTGCGCCCGACGGGGTCTAGTTTGCCATCGCATATTCGAGCATCGAGGACTTAGTTGGTAGTATCAGCTTTGTGAGTATATATGTCGTGTGTTACGTTCTTGCATATGGAAATTCGCTACACTTTTATCTGTTACGCTATACATATCAAACCTGTATACTCGCCAATACTTTTGTATTGACAAATATTTTAACGTATGTTGCAGGTTAGATCGCAGACTATATCAAATCAAGCTAGGAGGTCTAGAAACTCAACTAAAATCTAGGTTGTCGGATTTGTATTGTTCGAGAGGACAAGAAATCTGTGATAATTTATGTGATCGTATTATTTTTTAGTATGGGATAACGAATGTATTAAATATTATCGCAATATAGTTGTTATGGATTCTCTTGAGCAATCTGATTCGCCTAGTGCCGCGCCCCGATGATTCCGCCATCGGTTGGGGTGTGACAGATTGGTATCAGAGCCATAACTATAGGGAATTAGGCCAGACTCGACCTAGTCCGGGTCGACGTCCTAGAAATTGACCTAGTCTATAGTCTAAGTACCAACAGGCCGACTCGTACAAACCAGTAGGGTTCGTATTGGGCCTACTTGATACTCTCGATCGAAATTGCTAAAAGCTACAACTTTGTGTGAACACCGCGTACTACAACTTCACGCGAAGAAGCCTTTCCTAAGGCTGAAATACTACTTAGCCTTTCCTAAGGCCGACACAATACACATGTTTTCAAAAATACTCGCATAACGAAACCGAGCGATCCAGTCGAGATCAGGTGTGAAAACCAAGAACTCTCGATAGGATTGCTCACTCAGTGCATTTTTCTAGCACGAGAACCTTACATCGAGTTAGGAGTGACATCCATATCTCGACGAAAGTCTCCATTTCGAAATCTAGTGGAGCTTGCGAATTTATTCGAAGAGTATAACCACAATGAGGAGCGGAGCTGTTAAGTCAAGGGTGAAACCCGTACCTTAATAAGCCGTTCCACTCTCCAAATTGGTTTTCAAAAGCTCTCGCCAAGGACTCGACTATCACGATAACTCGAGCCACGCGATGACTAGGAAGACGAATGCCATGAGCTGCATCCCAGTGGAAGCATGAAGCTTTCTAGGTCAACGCGCACGCTCGAACTTGATGGAAATAGTTGGGTTACCTTGGGCAGTCGACGCCTAAACACCCAAGGCACTCTATCATACGAACATCCGATTTTACAACTGGTTGGAACTTAATTACGTTGTGTATTTTGAAACTTTACGCTTTATCGATTCCACAATTTAACAATTTTCATTCCCTGTTTTACAAAACGCACAACTCGCATAGCCATCGCAATCTAAAACGAAACCCGAATGTTCGCAACAAAACTAATGCATAATCTATCGCCTTCGCTATCGTTTTCTCACCTCAACGCGTCCTCGCATATTCTAAATCAACCTATATGTATAAGATTACAAGTTACATCTATATAAATATATATATATTTATATACGTATAAACCAACAGGTCATTGCGTGAGAACTTAGGAATTTCGTGTTTCCTATGTGGCTCCTATGTGATTCGCATACTAATATACTATCGCATTAAGTTTTGAACGCGCTCAATCGCATCGCACAACTCAAAAATCATTATGATCGAATCTCATTCCAAGTTTCTTCCTGTCTAGATGCCTTCCAACAACTCTACCTCGAGACGATTAGCTAGGAGAAGAGCCAAACGAAGCGCCGATAAGAGGATTACGTCACTTGTGACTAAGGAAGTGGTTAAGCTTATTCCTCAAATTGCCGCTCGAGTGCACTCTCTCAGCAACTCTCGAGCCTCGGAAGACTCCAAGATGGAAGCGCTGCAATCTGCTTTTCTTTTCAAACACTTCAAAGCCTGTGACCCGATGGAATTCACGGGTGAAGGAGGTGCGACTCAACTACTCCAGTGGTTCGATTATATCGAAGTTACCCTTCGTCAAAGTGGGTGTCCCGATAGTTTCTGTACTACTTGTGCTACCGGAGTATTTCAATCACGAGCACTCGACTGGTGGACCGCCGAACGTAACAAACATGGGATCTCCGCAGCTTACGCTCTCTCTTGGGATGAGCTGAAAGAGCTCATGAAGAAAGAGTACTGTCCCCCTCACGAAATTCAGAAGCTGGAAGACGAATTCTGGAAAATCAAGCAAACCAAAGGTGATAATGCTGGCTACACCGCAAGGTTCAAACAGCTTAGCATAATCTGCCCAGGTCAGGTCAACACTTCAGAAAAGGCCATTGCGAAGTACATTCGTGGCTTGCCTGAGTGTGTGGGTGATTTTGTCGAAGCTGCAAGGCCAGCTACCATCGAAGAAACCTACCGCTTAGCCGCAGAAATCAACAACAAACGACTCATGGAAGGATTTTTCTCCAAAAATCATGTCAAGCAAGCTTATCAGGCAATTGACATTAATCCTTCAGAGGATCCTAACAACGAGTCTTCTGATGAATCTACTGACGATCCTTCAGACGAATCTGCTAACGATTCCTCTGACGGATCTACCAAAGATTCTTCTAATGACTCTGCCGACGATTCTTCCAACAACTCGGTCAAAGATTCTGCAAGTGAGTCCTCAGACGAATCCTCCAACGACGACACCTCTTCGCAGGACACCGACGAACCCAGCCGCAAACGAAATATTTCAAGCCCGAGCTCATCAACAACCGAACTGCTGCAACCGGAACCTCTTCGAGTAGTTCCGATGTTTCCAAAACGAGCTTACACTGGAGCTCATCCTCAGTGTTACTCGTGTACCTATCATCATCCAGTTGGGGCGGACTGTCGCTATTGCAATAACTACAACCGTTACGGTCACTTCACCCGCAACTGCCGCATCGAACCGTGAACCTGAGTACGACAACAACAGCTCCAGCAAAAGTCTTCAGCATCAAGTGTCTAACAAGCGTAGGATAAAGTTGTAATGATACGATTTTTGACGTTAATTTCTAAGTTTTGAACCTACTCTATTACTCGATGTTGCCACTATGTGTGTAACGTTAACTCTCGCTTTCGTTCCCTCTTCACTCTCAAATCGTCACACTTAGACTAGATTCACACACATACTATATACTATATACTATATCACAAAATAATGTGTTTTACCCTCACTACACTCTTGGAACGAGGTACGATAAACGTGCAACGAACAACTAATCACGGGTGCACACGAGATTATTTGGGTCAGTGCACGGAGATCGTAGTGAATTCTAAGGTGCCATAAGCGTTTGAACAAAATATGACACCAAAACACGAGATTTAAGTAATAGGGGTAAAGCAAGGTGTGCTTTACCATACTACCGAAGTTTCGTGCAGAAAGTGCCGTGTGGAGTTGAACGTTATTAGACCTATTATACTATTGTGATTATTTTCAACACACTACACTCAATCGCAAGGCGTAACAACTGAAATTGCATCATCGCAAGACTTGTCGTAAGTCTGCAAACGCAATGCAATCGCCTCATCGATGGACTCTGGAGAGTCTGCCTCGCAGGACAATTGCATCAACGCAAGACTGGTCGTAAGTCTATAGCAATCAATCTCATCAAGCACATTAACGCTCACGATGTTGTCGGGTGAGGACCTATTCTACCCTCCCCGATAACCGTGATGTGTCGCAACGTAACATAAAGCTTATTCAAAACAAAACTCGGCTAATCGTAATCGCTTATCATGTGTATCTCGCAATCTCTGTCGCTTATTACGTGAATCTATATCGCTTGCTGTGTATCAATCTATCGCTATCGCCTACTGTTATCTGTGAGATTCGTGTGAAGTTAGCACACATGACCTCGCTTCACGAGACAAAGCTCATATGGTTAAAGCAAGGCGTTTTAGTCATATCAGCGGCCTTTCGTGGAAAAAGGCCATGTGGGGACTGATGATGGTTAAACTCTGTGGTGTTAATCAATCAAACCAAACCGCATAAGTCGCGTATACCTCCATCGATTGCAACGCAACAACTGCCGACTATCGTAATTCGTTATCGTCGCCGTCATTACTGGTGTTGTGTTGTGTTATTCCCTTAATCGCTTATCGCTTATCGTGTGTAGTCTACCACTTATTCGTGTATCACGTACCGCTTATCGCTTGCTTGGGATTCATTGCAGTCTGTGTGGTATTAGTACACGTGACACCGATCCACAAGGCAAAACTAACCTGGTTAAACATCGTATTTCGTCATGTTATCAAACTCTAATGGAAACGTGCCATGTGGGTGTGATGTGGAATCAAATCGAAAACACGATATTCGCTTATCGCTTATCGCTCGACGCCTACCCAGACACGACACATAAATGTTTTGTGTCATCAGGCTACTCGTGCACGCTGTCGTAGCTACGTTCGCAATTCAACTCGCCGGATTAACCTATTCGACTCTATCCTATGCTCGGTCCGACTTTCTATCAATTGGGCCAAGTAAACGCAATTCTACCCGTGTCATAATCGGCACACATGACACCGCCTCACGAAACGAAAATAATATGGGAGAAACATGGTGGATACACCACTGGTACTTCCTATATATAAATGTTTTAATCATATTAACGAACTTCCGTGGGAAGGTGCCAAATGGGGCTCGATGCTAAATTGTCTTTTTCAAACGGTTAAAACTGATTTTTTTTATATATATATAAAACTTGTATTAAAACCATGGGACAAGTGAAATTCCTCACAACATGGGAGTCAACATCGACTCAGCTTAACTCCATGCCCGAGGGAAGCATTCATGAGTCCAAATTTTTCCTAAAAACCTTTTGCAATATCGAAATGAAATCTTTCTTAAGACGTTGGTTCAACATCGAGTTCAGCTTGAACCCGTGTCATAGGAGAGTTTCCGTAACCTCAGTTCTCATTTTCAAAATCCTTAAAAATGTTTAAAACCTAAATTTTCTTGCAACATTGGTTAACATCGACCCAGTTGACCCTACGTCATAAGAAAATTTTTCAAGATTTCCTTCCAAATTTCTTTTAAATAGTTAAAAACGAACGTTTCTTGCAACGTTGGTTAACAATCGACCCATTTATAACCCGACGTTATGAGAAACCCTTCAAGTTCTTTAAAATTTAAATCGCATCGAACTTACAGATTCTTCGCGACTCGAGGTACTTTTGAAACATCAACTCGTGGGATGCTACTTTTGCCAATACGTCGCCTCTCGTAATCGACCTCTCTTACTCAAAACGCTCTCGCCTGTCAACTCTCAGTCAAGTCACTCGCTGTATCGCTACGTATGCAGGAGCAACTCTCAAAGGTCTACCTGTTGTATTAATTTCGGGACGAAATTTCCTAAATCAGGGGAGACTGTAACAACCCGCACTTTCGTGCGTTGTTACTACTCGATATACTAGTTACGCCTAGCACTAGAGATTCGGATCATAATGTAACTATATCGCATACTTCGCTATTCGAAGGATAAATCGCATATTTTCGCAATACACTATTATCACAAACACTAACACTCACGGAGGCATTGAGTGAGGACCTATTCTACCCTCCTCAGTGCCCGTGATGTGTCGAACGTAAACAACTAAACGCTAACAAGGACTCTCGGGTGAGTGCTATAGCTCCAGTCGTCGTGACGATGATGACAATACGAGTGAGTGGTACCCCGTCAGTCTTTGTGGCACAACACACAATAACGTTCACGACGACATCAGGAAAGGACCTATACTACCCTCCCTGACGGCCGTGAAGCGTCGCTAATAATCGCATACTCGAAATGAAGACCGATTGCTAATTATCGAAACTTTGAATTATGGATACGTAAATACGACCCCTAGTGATATATATACACATATATATAATAATATAAATTAACTATGAAAAACGCGTACTTCGAAAACTATCGAAACAATCAAAAACGGAGAAATCCATCGCGCCAGAGTGGCCATCCGGATGGACAGACATGTCCAACCGATCGGACAGGACAAGTCCAACCGATCGGACAGGACATGACAACCGATCGGACAGGACAAGTCCAACCGATCGGACAGGACAAGTCCAACCGATCGGACAGGACAAGCCAGCCGATCGGACTGGACATGCCAGCCGATCGGACTGGAGTGCCAACCGATCGGACGGACATGCCGGCCGATCGAACGGGCCGTCCGATCCAGGCCAACCTGCCCTCCTTTCCTTCCTCCTTGCCTATAAATACCCCTCATGCACCTCAAACACATTTGTTGTCACTGTTGCTGCTCGACCAGAAGTTCCAGCCCCTTTATCTCTCGATTTCTCGCGATTCTTGTAAGTTTTTAACTCAAATCTTGTACTTCCTTGATCTACAATCAATTCTACACCTTTCTACCTGTGAAATCTCCACTTTTAACCGTGGAATCTCTGGATTTTGGGCATTCTAGGGGACATCACCATAAAGTTCTTATGAACTTCATGGGTGATGTCATCCAAAGCAAGAACGACTCAGATCTGAGTGATTTCCATACGTTTTTAAATAAATCAAGTCTAAATCTATGTTTTCTAATCAAGAAGTTGTGTGATTACTAAGGATTTGAGGTGCCTTGAGGATGATGTCACCCTAAGTTCACATAAACTTCAAAGTGTGACCTCATCCTTACCATAAACAGCTCGGATCTAAGTAATTTCACCTGTTTTATAACGAATCTCACCAAACCTAAGTTACCTAGCCATAGTGTGTGTGATTTCGGGTTAAACTTGAGAAGAGCCATCAAGAACGGCCAGATCTGATGGAACGGGGTGGTTCCCAGCCATTAGAATGGGTCAGACTTGATGGAATTTCGGTTGTATAGCCTGAAGGAACACCGTCCCAATCAAAACCGCTGAAAAACCGTCAAAATCAGTCGAATATCAGCTGGATAGGCTGCCAGCCGATCGGACAGCAGCCCAGTCGATCGGACAGGCTGCCAGCCGATCGGACAAAAGCCCAGCCGATCGGACAGGCTGCCATCCAATCGGACAGCAGGCCATCTGATCGGACAGCAGGCCGTCCGATCGAACAGAAGACCATCCGATCGAACCACTGCCATCCGACCGGACCAGCCCATCCGACCCATGTGTCATCCGATCGGATGAGCCCATCCGAACGGATGAGCACCATCCGACCAAATACATGACTTTCCAAGGCTATTCTCGCTTAACCGTACATCGTTTACTCTATTCTTCAATGATTAACGCAGACATATTCGCAACCGACCCTATCAAGCTGTATTCCCGCTAAATACGCACTGTGAGTATACTTGAACCCCTTTTAATCGTATTTTGGGTGTAACATACGTTTCTAGCAAATCGAACATATCAAACGAATTATTCAATCAATCGAATTATCACTTGCGAATAACTGTTATGCATAGATATACGTGATGCTAGTTGCATATGTGCTAGGGCTTATACTCGCGACGTCCCACCATGACTAGTATAGTACTATTGCGCCCGACGGGGTCTAGTTTGCCATCGCATATTCGAGCATCGAGGACTTAGTTGGTAGTATCAGCTTTGTGAGTATATATGTCGTGTGTTACGTTCTTGCATATGGAAATTCGCTACACTTTTATCTGTTACGCTATACATATCAAACCTGTATACTCGCCAATACTTTTGTATTGACAAATATTTTAACGTATGTTGCAGGTTAGATCGCAGACTATATCAAATCAAGCTAGGAGGTCTAGAAACTCAACTAAAATCTAGGTTGTCGGATTTGTATTGTTCGAGAGGACAAGAAATCTGTGATAACTTATGTGATCGTATTATTTGTTAGTATGGGATAACGAATGTATTAAATATTATCGCAATATAGTTGTTATGGATTCTCTTGAGCAATCTGATTCGCCAAGTGCCGCGCCCCGATGATTCCGCCATCGGCTGGGGTGTGACATAATCTTTCACATAAAGCATTAAAACATAAGAATCTATGTTGATTTAGTGTATGTATGATACTTGACGATTAATTTCTTGTGATTATGATGTTGATCATCATAAGAAGCTTGCTAGATTGTGATTAAACACATGATCTAGTAAGTGAGAGGATGAATCTTGTGAAAAACAAAATGATCATCCTTTATGTTCCACATGAACTTGAAAATGAAGTTGATTTTGTGTATGATGAAGTTTGATACATGTTATAAGTCTTGTAAATGGATGATTACAAAACTAATTTTTTTTCAAGAAACCAAGGATATTTACAAGATTTACATAATCATGATTTTTAAAGAAACTAATCATGTTTTTAGTGTTAAATCAAGGCTAGAAACATGTTGTTAACAAGAAGAATACAAGAAGAAATATTTTTGGAAAATCTTCATACAAGTTGTAAAAGACTAAATTTCACAAGAAAGGGATTTATAAACAAATAACAATATTTTTAAGGGTAACTAAACCTACTTAACAACATATTAAGTTACTACAAACTTTGACAAAATTTCAAGTTCATGTTATAGTGTAGATTGCATGATTTTGGCTCATGGTAAGTCTTGCATGATTTGTTGATGATTGATGATGATTTTAAAAGAAAATGATATGCTTTTAAATAATGGAAACCTCCACTTTTAAGGGGAAACTATGGCAAAATTTTTGTAGAATTTAAACACTTAGAATTTTTTTTTAAAACAAGTGTTTACAAATAAATTTTGATCATGGTTTTCACACAAAAACTTGCCATAATTTTTATTAAAAAAATTACAAATATTGGGGGTTGATTTTGATAAATAAAAGTGACTAAGTATATATTTAAGGAAATATATATTTAGATGTCACACTTGTGTGCTACTTGTATATTATGTGTATTAGTTATATTATTTTAGGACTTGAAAATAATATAACTTACCAAAATACCCAAACTTGTAATACAAAATATTACCAAAATTCCAAGAAAATGAATATATAATTTATACCCGAATATTGGACAAACCGACACGGACGTATGGACTACACTTATATATATTCCGGAAATAGATTTATATTTTGACAAATGAGTTAAACGGTATTTTGGAAACCAAAGAAACGGAAAATATGATTATTACAGTTTTTACAAAATATGTCATATTTTATCAAGTAGAAAATATATTATTTTTTAGTAGAGAAAATATATATATTTTCTTGAACAATTAGAAGATATATTATTTTTGAAGAAAATATATGTTTTCTTAAACAAACTAAAAATATATTATTTTGGGTGAAAAATGGAATTATAAATATTTTCTAAGTTAATCTTGAAAATATATTATTTTTGAGATTTATATGAAAATATAATTTTTTTTTGCCAAGGAAGATTTATAGATAATTTTCTATAAAAGTTTTCTTAAAATGCATATGTTTTAAGAATATAAATTGGTGAATTTTTACTTGATTACAAATATTATTCCGGAAAATTAAATATAAGATTAAGTATAAAATACTTAATAAATACAAGAAAATACGTATTCTCGTACGTACAAATACACACCGGAATACGCCACCAATTGTGTAGGTAGTTGCACGACTTCGGGACATGACCTTTGAGTTACACCGGATAGCAGGACGTGAGATTGTGAGTTCATGCCCCCCTTTTCTTTTAACTGTTTTCAGTTTTATAACTTCAGGGTGAATACATGTTACAAATGTTTCAATGATTGCAAATGGTATGGTTAGCTAAGGAATGAACTGTTTGATAATGTGAATGGGTAGGCGCACACTTAAGACCATTAATCCTCGTATAAGGACCGAGGGACATGAGTGATAGATGTATGTGGGTGTTGCGAGCCCCACCCCTAGGCCGGAAGTGGCCGAAGGTGGTGACTATGTCTGCCAGCCGGAGGCCCGGTACAAAATCTGCTAAGTTTGAGCCTTCCTACACCGTTGCACACATATTAATGACCTTGCAAATCATTAATTGATCTGTTCATAGACGCTTTCATACCGGTTTACAAAGATACATACAAATGTTTACAAGATTATTCGTGCACACGTACAAACACATGAACTCGCTCAACTTTTGTTGATGTTTTCAAATTACATGTATTTCAGGAAATTGATATAGATCAGGCGGGCATTTAAAGTTTTCAGGATGTGTCCACAAGAAACGATGTCATCCCGTTTTGAAGGGTTTGAATTGTGTATTTTATCTTTGATAAGATACATGAATCAAAGCCTCGTTTTATTAGTGTCTTTTGTTAAAGTCCTTAATGGAACTTATACACATATAGAGATTGTATTTTCACAAATGAATAATACATATATTTACAAAACACAATATACTTGTGTATAATCAAATGAACCCAATAGAGAGGGTATACATATGTGTATGAACCTGAACATAAACTCACCCCCTTAACAAAATCAGAACAATCTAAAATTATACACATATGTACATATATAATTTTAGTTAGCAATACCATCATATACACATGTGTAAAATTTTTACTAACAATATATATTAACTAAAAATAAGTTTATACACATAATACAAGTATACACAGTCATCACATTGGCATACATATTTACACACATAACCAAGCAATCCAGATTCAACTCTTGTACATATATATAGAGATTGTATTTTCACAAATGAATGATATATACATGTACAACAACATAGGATACATATGTGCATAATCGAATGCACCCAAAAAACATAATATACATCTACGTAATTGAATGAACCCACAAATCAAATGTACATCTAGTAACTTAAAGAAACTTTACTAAACAACAAGAGCATTTTTTATGAACAATCATGTTAAACCCTAGTTTTTACATGAACAAACAATGAACAACATTATGAATCTATACATACGGATCAAAATACAAGAGGAAAAAAAAGATTAACAGTAAGAATCATACCTTCAATAAGTCGCCGGAAGTTTGAATAGGCATTTGAACAAAGCTTGAAAGCCTGATGCAGAAGGCATCTCTGGAGAAAAAAAATGCCTTGCTTCGATTTAGGGAAAAAAGAAGATACCGGAGAAAGGATCGCCAAAGACATGCACTAGTTTTTGTGATTTCATAAGAGGATTTTTTTTATTATAGTGTTTATCTTTGAAACTGATAAAGAGACTTTTAGGGGATTACAATTTTCAAACGTATTGATTAGTTTCCATATATTTAATACGAAACTTTCCTATTTTACCCTTTTGATTATAATTCATTCTAAATTTAGTATACCTTTAATTACAATTGTGTAAATGTTCTAAGATCTATCATCTATAAAATCAAGGGCCCACAATGGTTCATTTTGTTCACAAAAACATTATGCTTCACTGACGAACCCCACCGTATATATAGGGGTTGGTTAACGTACAATATTCCTTAACGTACGATGCGTACGACATGAAATTACGCACGTTATAAAACTCAAAAACCCTAATCACGCATATTGACAAACCATAATCACGCATGTTGAAAACCATAATCACGCATGTACAAAATCAAAAATCACGAATGGGATAAAAACCTAATCACGTATGTTATAAAACTAATTACGCATGTTTCACTATATATATATATATATATATATATATATATATAGGAGAAGGTTCAATTAAAAACTACTAGTTAAAGTGAAAACCCGAAAACTAACTAAAAAAACCTAAAAAAACATACCAATTTTTTTTTACCAATTTTCACTAGTTTTTGTGTATAAAAAAAAAAAAACTTTTTTTCAAAAAAGAAAAAAAGAAAAATTGTAGTGCACATGTATGTGGACTACACATGTGTACTACACATGTGTATTATTACACACGTGCATTACAATTTTTTTTTTTGAAAAAAGTTTTTTTATACACAAAAAATAGCAATTTTTAATAAAAAAATTGTAAAAAATTTTTAGGCTTTTTTTAGTTAGTTTTCGAGTTTTCACGATAAAAGAAGTTTTCACTTGAACCTTCCGCTATATATATATATATATATATATATATATAGGATAAGGATCATGTGAGAAGTAGTAGGCTAATTGAGAAACTTGAGAAGCATTCTGGACCACACATTTTCCCTAAGCAAAAAAAATGCAAAAAAAAGTAAAAAAAATGCAATTTTTTTTTTTTGGGAAAAATCGCAGCTTTTTCTTTAAGGATTTAATTTTTTAAATTTTTTTTTTTTGAGATTTATACACATGTGTATATTGTTAATATTTTAACTATACATATATGTATATTGTCAATTATACATATATGTATATACATGTTTAAAATTGAAAAATAAGTGTTATTTAGGGTTTAGCTTTATGGTTTAGGGTTTAGCTTTAAGGTTTAGCTTTAGTTTTTATGGTTTAAGGTTTAGGATTTATAACACATATTTTTTCAATTTTAAACATGTATATACATATATGTATAATTGACAATATACATATATGTATAGTTAAAAGATTAACAATATACACATGTGTATAAATAAAAAAAATTTAAAAATAAATAAAAAATTTAATCCTTAAAGAAAAAGCCGTGATTTTTCCAAAAAAAAAAAATTGCATTTTTTTCACCTTTTTTTTGCATTTTTTGCTTAGGGAAAATGTGTGGTCCAGATTGCTTCTCAAGTTTCTCAAATAGGGTGGACTTCTCTTAGGATCCCTACCCTACATATATATATATATATATATATATATATAATATGAATAAAATGTGGGACACGTGTCAAGTGGTGGTGCAACCACAATGGATTTTTGGCGGGAAAATTGTGGGAAACCTTATCTTTTCACACGGGATCCGAATTGGTTTAACCATACCCGTGTTTTTGACCCGTGTCACACCCCGACCACGTGGAACATACAAAAAGTGGCGGAAACATCGGGGAATGTTGTAACAGAATTAATGTTTCACAACCATGGAAATTAAAGTTTCGCTTTATTGATTATAAGTGTTACAATGCCTTAACAAACAAAGAAATACAACATAATTAACTAGTCTTGCATCTTTTATTGTCACTAAAGCTCAAGTCTGCCTATGTGTATCTTGATCATCTTATGCAACAACTCCTGAAAAACACATGTGAAAATATGGTACGTCAGCATAAAAATGCCTGTGAGATACATAGGTTTTGTGAAAATAAGATTCATGACTTATGTTTGAGAAAATGTTTAGTCATGAACCTTGTTATTTGCTTTGTCTTTTAAATCATTTGAAAAACGATAAGATCAGATGATAAGTATAAATAAGTGTAAGGTTAAATGAATAACCAAGTAAAATGTGTTTGTATAAGATAAGTTGTTTATAAATCAATGTCTTGTGAAAAGTATGTTATTTGTATGAAATGTTCTATGTCTCAAACTGAAATGATTCAAATAACATTACGACATGTAATACCATACAAACACTTATATATAGGAAGTACCAGCGGCGTATCCACCATGCTTGTATCATATTACACACGCATCGTTGCTTAATCACTTAATCAAACCAAACCAATCAATGTAAGAAGTCTATGTTTAATTCAATTGTCAAATGTATTAAATAATATGTCAAAGTATTCATGTCAAGATGTAAATCATGTAGTATGTAAAACCAATGTCAAAAGTGTCTGTGTCAAATGTAAATCATGTCAAAATGTCTATGTCAAATATCATGTATGGCAAGTGAAATGTCTCAACTAAACCATATGCACAAAAACAAAGTATTGAAGTAAAACTTGGTTTAAATCAAAGCTATGTTTTGTGTAAATGCATGCAACTATTTAATATGAACATTTATGCGGTATTGTGAAAATTCATACATCCAAGCCTTGCGACAGTCGGATAACTATGTAATAATGAGTTATCAAAAGAATATGTATTCGGATTCGGTCATTCCTTACGTCCAAACAAACCCGAGATTTCAGGAATGGGATTTGTCAAGTCCTATGGTACCACTACCTACTACCGAGCGGCATGATCGGTGTTAATGAATGTACATTGTATCATTTAAACAAACCAAATGTCATACCAAAATGTAAGCATGTAATGAAGATAATGTACCTAGTATGCTAGTGTAAACATACAAGGTAGAGCTGTAAAACAATGTGTCCATATGTTACTGGAACATATGCAACAGAGATGCAATGTAAAATGATGTACTAAGTATGCAAAGTCATCATACAAAGTAGAAAATGTAATGAAATCATGTACTAATAGTGTACTAATGAGCATAGCAAGTATATGATGTGAAAACAGGAAAGCATGAAAGTAACAAGTAGGCACATGTGTTTCACCCCAAAACAGTTTGGAAAACAGTAAAAGAGGGGTCTATGTACTCACTTGAGATTGCTCAGTTGTCCTAAGATAACCACCAAGCAACGCTAGAGATCACGGAAATCAAACGGCACCTAATATAGGTAACTATGTTAATAAACCGGACCTAAATCGGAAGATTTGGGTAGCATTAGGGTTTGTAAACCAAACGAGTGTGGAGACTCGTGTGATATGGTTTAACAAAGCCTACATACTAAATGAAACCTAACATAACTGCCTACGACCCATTACGACCCGTTTAGGTAGCTTATGCTACTTTAACGCGTCGTTCGCGTGAAACGCGTTCGGACCGCCTAACTAGTCCTATGACAAGTGTTATATGCCTAAACATGTTACATAATCAGTTATGTGACAAAAGTTTAGGTTACATATGCTTAATTACCAATTATACATGAAAAGGGTATTCTGGTAATTTACCTAAGGCATATAAACTACCTATCATACAACTACTTAAACGATGTGACCATAGGGTATAACCTCGGAAGGTTATGCCCTATACTAGGGTCACCTAAAGTATTTGGTCGGATCCTAATGATCGACCAAACTGGGTCGGGTTCGAAGGTATAGGCGATTTATTAGATCGCCTACCCTACGACCCTAGACAACGTGGTAATCAGTGGGCATAGTCCCAAGGGACTATGACCAACGTGATTACAATCACGTTGCGAAGTTCCTACGAACTTCGCATTGACCATTACTGGTCAACGCTGAAAGTCAAACAAAGTTTGACTTTCTGACTCAAAAAGCAGTAAAAATAAGGAAAAGAACGAAAGAATACTTACGAAGGGTCCCCGAATGCTAATCCCGATTCAAGAACTCAGGTATGAAACAATGGTTTCAACTTAGAGCTCTCAAATCAGAATTCTTGTGGGTTTAGAAGCAATGGGGGTGGGGTATTTATAGTATTCGGTCCACCGTTAAGATCGTTTGTTGAATAACGTGCCTTAATCCAAGCCGTACAAGTGTCGGGACCTTATGGTGACTAAAATTCCATCCTTATCACATGACTAGATAATTAGGAACTTGTGGTTGTGGTTAAATCTGCTGAAAACAGGCTGTTTAAACATTGCACCTGGTCTGGAGACCCCATACGCATCGTATGGTATATATACCATACGCATCGTATGGTGCAGTTTGGCAGAATTACAGTTTTGGTCCCTGAACTGTATTTAGGCCATTTTTGACACGTTTAAGGCCCGTTAACCCCATTTCAAAGCTCTAAAATGAAGTTAAAGTATAGGGAACTTAAAATGTGTTCAAAAATATCTCGGATGTCGGTTCGTTTAGCCGTACGAACGCGATGTTCGGTTAATTACGACGGAATGCGCATAAGCGCGTAAAACGATCCAAATGACGCGACGAATGGATTTTTGACAAGCCAAACACTAAAGCATAATATAGTCATGTTTCCATAAATTTTTGGATGTCCAGATGTATTCAGAACGTAAGTTATGCGCGAAAATGCAAACTTGTGCACTTTTTGACACTTTTAGTCCCTGAATGACACAAAAGTTTATTTTAGCATACCGAACACCTCAAAGCCTATTTCTAAGCTATGTAAAGGATATTTATGGTATGTTTAACTTATGGTCATGCTCCGGAATGTCTGTTACAGTTCAAATTGGCATACTTTCGCAGTTTGTCAACTTTAGTCCCTGTAAGCGATTTAACTTTATTTCACCACACCAAACCTTCCAAAACTTATTTCTAAGTTATGTAAAGGTTATTTAAGGTATGTTAAGCCTATTTCACTATTCCGGAGTGTTCGTTGCATTAAACTGGTTATATTTACGCATCAGAGCGCGTATAACCCTCCAGAAAGCGATTTAAAGCTTGAAATCGAACAAGAATTGATATGTGTAAACGATACACATATTTTTTACAAATCCCAAGTATGAAATACTATATTTCATTGGTTTGGCATTTGTCTGATGGTTGGAGTGACACGGGTGTTACAGTCTCCCCTACTTTAGGAAATTTCGTCCCGAAATTAATTCGTAGGAGTCTAACTGTGGCTTTGTGTCAAATAACCACCAGAGATATGAAAGGCATAATCCTGTTATTTCTCTTTAACGGACATTCTTCAGAATTGAAAAATGAACGGAGTTATTTTCAACAGGCATTCTTTAGAAACAAAAATGAACGGAATAGTCATTTTACATCTTCAGAAACAAAAATGAACCGAATGAGTCATTTTACATCTTCAGAAACAAAAATGAACGGAATAGTCATTTTACATCTTCAGAAACAAAAATGAACCGAATGAGTCATTTTACATCTTCAGAAACAAAAATGAACGGAATAGTCATTTTACATCTTCAGAAACAAAAATGAACCGAATGAGTCATTTTACATCTTCAGAAACAAAAATGAACGGAATAGTCATTTTACATCTTCAGAAACAAAAATGAACCGAATGAGTCATTTTACATCTTCAGAAACAAAAAGGAACGGAATAGTCATTTTACATCTTCAGAAACAAAAATGAACCGAATGAGTCATTTTACATCTTCAGAAACAAAAATGAACGGAATAGTCATTTTACATCTTCAGAAACAAAAATGAACCGAATGAGTCATTTTACATCTTCAGAAACAAAAATGAACGGAATAGTCATTTTACATCTTCAGAAACAAAAATGAATGGAATAGTCATTTTACATCTTCAGAAACAAAAATGAACCGAATGAGTCATTTTACATCTTCAGAAACAAAAATGAACGGAATGGTCATTTTACATCTTCAGAAACAAAAATGAACCGAATGAGTCATTTTACATCTTCAGAAACAAAAATGAACGGAATACTCATTTTACATCTTCAGAAACAAAAATGAACCGAATGAGTCATTTTACATCTTCAGAAACAAAAATGAACCGAATGAGTCATTTTACATCTTCAGAAACAAAAATGAACCGAATGAGTCATTTTACATCTTCAGAAACAAAAATGAACGGAATACATGACAAAATTCGCTGTGGTCTCTATGCACTGAATTTCCATAATTATGTACGCGTCCATAATTACGTAATTCCTTGCACAGTCCGCACAGTGCATTTCATGATGTGTAGGGGAAGAACATATCAAACCTGTGATGAGTGTGACTAGACTACCATAGGGTCCTTTTAATCAGATCAACACATGATCTTTTTAATTAGACCTCCAAGGAGTCCTTTCAGCTATATCATCATTTGATATACTTGACCAGATTTTTTTGAATCAATCTGTTTAACTAGACCACTCCAGGGGTCTAATTATAGAATAGTACAATAAAATCCAAGTGACTTAACTACAACGTAGAAGCCCATTGAGGATTTAATATAGTACCTTTGGATATCCTACTATGAATCCCTTATACGAAGATATGGAAGATTCTATGAGGATTTGGATGACAAAACTTGGATCACACAAAAACATAAAAGGAAACACATAAGCACATAATCACATAGTTGTTTGACTTGTTTATTAATTTGTTATCTTTGGACGCGGATACTTAAAGCACACCAGGAATCCAATTCGTGGATTTCATTTGGCACTTTAATCATTTCAAGAATCCATTCATGAAGATAGGATGATCTACCAAAAATTCGATTTTCGTTTTCAGGAAAACGCAATATTCGAATTAAGGTACACAATAATTTAGGACATACGGAAATACCCTTGAGTACCCTATTAAGAATTTATAGTGGTACTTGGGGTATTCGTACAGAATTATAACTTGCACCTTGTACCTCATCTCTTTGCAAGAGACGGGTACTTAGGATCTTTGTATAACGCAAGAGATTGTAAAATGGAAGAATTTTGGGGTTTGTCTGTTCTTCAAGGAATGCGGTTCCCCGATTGTCGGTATTTGTAAGGGACATGTTGTTTATACATACAATCACCTAAATACATTATGATGTAAATAAAAGAGTTATTTATAAACAATGATAACAACTGTTTCACGGACATTGACAACAAAAGAAAATAATACATAAGACATGATTATTTCTAAACGGTGTTGTCTTCTAGTCGGTCAGATGTTCATCTCCGTATTGGATTAGCATTAGCAAGCCTTGGGCAATTTCTTCGGAAATGTCCCATCTCACCACACTTGTTGCACGAACCCGGTGGAAAGCGAGCTCGGGCAGGTTTGTTGTTAGCTTGATTCGGTGCAACTGCTGCAACGCAAACTTTTGCCACATGACCTTTAAGTCCACAAATTTGGCATTCGTGGCACTTCACATTAGCATGATGATGTATACCACATCGGTTGCACAAGGGTGAAGTTCCGTTGTATGGCTTCCTAGCACGGGGTTTAGCTGGTTGGTTGGGGGCGGCTTGATCATTGTGAGCGACCATGGCGAAGTTCTGAGGAGCCTTTTGCTTCTTTGACCACTCAAGGGATCCAGTCTGTTCATCCATGGTCTTTGATTCCTCGAGCGGTTTCTTGTCACCCTTTCGGAAAAGCTTACGTTTCCTGATCTGAGATTCAGTCAGGGTTGCAGATAGCTCAATGGCCTGCCTAACCGTAGTGGGGTTACTACCGGTAACAATGTCTTGAACCAAGTCAGGGAGACCATCAATGTATTTTTCGATCGCCTTATCCAAAGGTGTAACCATGGTAGGACACAACAGGCTCAGCTCCTCATATCGATCAGTGTATGCTCGATGTTCGCCACTGTCTTGCTTAAGATCGTCGAATTCTCTTTCCAATGCCCTGATCTCGTGACGAGGACAGAATTCCTTCATCATCAGTGCTCTAGGTTCTTCCCATGTCCGAGCCAGTGCCACATCGGCACCCCTATCTCTCACCACACCGTTCCACCACGTCAAAGCTCGTTTCTCAAAGACACTAGATGCAAAATCTACCTTTCGCTCGTTTGGACATTGAACATGCCTGAAGGTGCTTTCTAGACTCTCGAACCATTGCAGAAGTGCAGTCGCTCCTTGAGACCCAGAAAACTTGGATGGCTTAGCTGAGTTGAACGTCTTGAAACTGCAGAGAGCCTTATTGTTGTTGATAGCTTGGTAACATTGAGCAATGACGTTTGGGATTGCAGCAGTCATTTGTTGTGTAATGACAGCTGCCAGCTCGTCAACAGATACAGGATTTTCGCGTCGTGGAGGCATTCTAAAAGAGAAGAACATGAAAGGAAACGAGTGAGAGAATTAGACGAAAAGAATGAGATGAACAAATCTGATGAAAGCAAGGGTAGTGGTCATTTGTTTGTTACTACAAAGCAACAAACGACACACAGTGACTAAATTAAAGTAAATGGATCAAAAATAATGTATCGCGAAGACATGCTCGCCTATAAGTGAACACTCATCCCAAGAATTCCCAGGTAAGCACAACTGGTCTCGCGTCTGATGAGATGTATACGAAGTGCTTGCCTAGACAGAAAACCCAGAATACAGGCATTCACCCTTCCAGTTTGCACGTGTTCACATTATTTAAAACCCAAAACCTTGACGAAATTTTGAAAATTCAAAGGGTTTCAAAACCATATAATAGAGAGTTCAAAACCTAGTAATTAATCATCCTAGAACAGATGATTAGTTTTCAAAGCGGTTTTGAAATTTATGTTCTTGTTGTGGTCGTCGCCTAAGGATAGGCGACGGTATTGTTTTATGACTAAACGCAAGTAAACTCGCGTTAGGGTCCTAAGAAGGTTATAGACTAGGTCAAAGCATTACTAATAACCTAATTCCCTATAACCATTGGCTCTGATACCATCTTTTCTGTCACACCCCGACCACGTGGAACATACAAAACGTGGCGGAAACATCGGGGAGTGTTGTAACAGAATTAATGTTTCACAACCATGGAAATTAAAGTTTCGCTTTATTGATTATAAGTGTTACAATGCCTTAACAAACAAAGAAATACAACATAATTAACTAGTCTTGCATCTTTTATTGTCACTAAAGCTCAAGTCTGCCTATGTGTATCTTGATCATCTTATGCAACAGCTCCTGAAAAACACATGTGAAAATATGGTACGTCAGCATAAAAATGCCTGTGAGATACATAGGTTTTGTGAAAATAAGATTCATGACTTATGTTTGAGAAAATGTTTAGTCATGAACCTTGTTATTTGCTTTGTCTTTTAAATCATTTGAAAAACGATAAGATCAGATGATAAGTATAAATAAGTGTAAGGTTAAATGAATAACCAAGTAAAATGTGTTTGTATAAGATAAGTTGTTTATAAATCAATGTCTTGTGAAAAGTATGTTATTTGTATGAAATGTTCTATGTCTCAAACTGAAATGATTCAAATAACATTACGACATGTAATACCATACAAACACTTATATATAGGAAGTACCAGCGGCGTATCCACCATGCTTGTATCATATTACACACGCATCGTTACTTAATCACTTAATCAAACCAAACCAATCAATGTAAGAAGTCTATGTTTAATTCAATTGTCAAATGTATTAAATAATATGTCAAAGTATTCATGTCAAGATGTAAATCATGTAGTATGTAAAACCAATGTCAAAAGTGTCTGTGTCAAATGTAAATCATGTCAAAATGTCTATGTCAAATATCATGTATGGCAAGTGAAATGTCTCAACTAAACCATATGCACAAAAACAAAGTATTGAAGTAAAACTTGGTTTAAATCAAAGCTATGTTTTGTGTAAATGCATGCAACTATTTAATATGAACATTTATGCGGTATTGTGAAAATTCATACATCCAAGCCTTGCGACAGTCGGATAACTATGTAATAATGAGTTATCAAAAGAATATGTATTCGGATTCGGTCATTCCTTACGTCCAAACAAACCCGAGATTTCAGGAATGGGATTTGTCAAGTCCTATGGTACCACTACCTACTACCGAGCGGCATGATCGGTGTTAATGAATGTACATTGTATCATTTAAACAAACCAAATGTCATACCAAAATGTAAGCATGTAATGAAGATAATGTACCTAGTATGCTAGTGTAAACATACAAGGTAGAGCTGTAAAACAATGTGTCCATATGTTACTGGAACATATGCAACAGAGATGCAATGTAAAATGATGTACTAAGTATGCAAAGTCATCATACAAAGTAGAAAATGTAATGAAATCATGTACTAATAGTGTACTAATGAGCATAGCAAGTATATGATGTGAAAACAGGAAAGCATGAAAGTAACAAGTAGGCACATGTGTTTCACCCCAAAACAGTTTGGAAAACAGTAAAAGAGGGGTCTATGTACTCACTTGAGATTGCTCAGTTGTCCTAAGATAACCACCAAGCAACGCTAGAGATCACGGAAATCAAACGGCACCTAATATAGGTAACTATGTTAATAAACCGGACCTAAATCGGAAGATTTGGGTAGCATTAGGGTTTGTAAACCAAACGAGTGTGGAGACTCGTGTGATATGGTTTAACAAAGCCTACATACTAAATGAAACCTAACATAACTGCCTACGACCCATTACGACCCGTTTAGGTAGCTTATGCTACTTTAACGCGTCGTTCGCGTGAAACGCGTTCGGACCGCCTAACTAGTCCTATGACAAGTGTTATATGCCTAAACATGTTACATAATCAGTTATGTGACAAAAGTTTAGGTTACATATGCTTAATTACCAATTATACATGAAAAGGGTATTCTGGTAATTTACCTAAGGCATATAAACTACCTATCATACAACTACTTAAACGATGTGACCATAGGGTATAACCTCGGAAGGTTATGCCCTATACTAGGGTCACCTAAAGTATTTGGTCGGATCCTAATGATCGACCAAACTGGGTCGGGTTCGAAGGTATAGGCGATTTATTAGATCGCCTACCCTACGACCCTAGACAACGTGGTAATCAGTGGGCATAGTCCCAAGGGACTATGACCAACGTGATTACAATCACGTTGCGAAGTTCCTACGAACTTCGCATTGACCATTACTGGTCAACGCTGAAAGTCAAACAAAGTTTGACTTTCTGACTCGAAAAGCAGTAAAAATAAGGAAAAGAACGAAAGAATACTTACGAAGGGTCCCCGAATGCTAATCCCGATTCAAGAACTCAGGTATGAAACAATGGTTTCAACTTAGAGCTCTCAAATCAGAATTCTTGTGGGTTTAGAAGCAATGGGGGTGGGGTATTTATAGTATTCGGTCCACCGTTAAGATCGTTTGTTGAATAACGTGCCTTAATCCAAGCCGTACAAGTGTCGGGACCTTATGGTGACTAAAATTCCATCCTTATCACATGACTAGATAATTAGGAACTTGTGGTTGTGGTTAAATCTGCTGAAAACAGGCTGTTTAAACATTGCACCTGGTCTGGAGACCCCATACGCATCGTATGGTATATATACCATACGCATCGTATGGTGCAGTTTGGCAGAATTATAGTTTTGGTCCCTGAACTGTATTTAGGCCATTTTTGACACGTTTAAGGCCCGTTAACTCCATTTCAAAGCTCTAAAATGAAGTTAAAGTATAGGGAACTTAAAATGTGTTCAAAAATATCTCGGATGTCGGTTCGTTTAGCCGTACGAACGCGATGTTCGGTTAATTACGACGGAATGCGCATAAGCGCGTAAAACGATCCAAATGACGCGACGAATGGATTTTTGACAAGCCAAACACTAAAGCATAATATAGTCATGTTTCCATAAATTTTTGGATGTCCAGATGTATTCAGAACGTAAGTTATGCGCGAAAATGCAAACTTGTGCACTTTTTGACACTTTTAGTCCCTGAATGACACAAAAGTTTATTTTAGCATACCGAACACCTCAAAGCCTATTTCTAAGCTATGTAAAGGATATTTATGGTATGTTTAACTTATGGTCATGCTCCGGAATGTCTGTTACAGTTCAAATTGGCATACTTTCGCAGTTTGTCAACTTTAGTCCCTGTAAGCGATTTAACTTTATTTCACCACACCAAACCTTCCAAAACTTATTTCTAAGTTATGTAAAGGTTATTTAAGGTATGTTAAGCCTATTTCACTATTCCGGAGTGTTCGTTGCATTAAACTGGTTATATTTACGCATCAGAGCGCGTATAACCCTCCAGAAAGCGATTTAAAGCTTGAAATCGAACAAGAATTGATATGTGTAAACGATACACATATTTTTTACAAATCCCAAGTATGAAATACTATATTTCATTGGTTTGGCATTTGTCTGATGGTTGGAGTGACACGGGTGTTACAGTCTCCCCTACTTTATAAATTTGAAATCTGACACATTTTTTTTACTAATCCTGACTACATTAATATTATTATCCTTTGTTTTTTTTTAATTTTTTATAGATCGAATTATTGTAGTGTTATGTAACCGAAAATACTTTCTGTCAAGTTCATATTTTTGTAATAAATTAGGAAATGAGTACTGTAACCGAAAATACTCTCTGTCAAGTTCATATTTTTGTAAATGATTTATAACTTCCAAAAATATGTTCCAATTATTCCATAAGTTACTCTTATTGAATCTTATAAGTAAGATGTCAAGTTAACAAGTTTTTCACATTCAATTTCTTGTGGTTTGGTTTTCGACTTCTTTAGGTACAACATTTGCCTTGTTTTCAAAATTTTTCTTCAATATCATATAAAACATCATGAAAATCATGTCCTAACATTTTCTTAGTTTAACAGTGAAATGGAGAACAATCAGATTACTATGTTCAGGTCACTTAATGCTCATTCCACGAACTATACCATCAAAGCTAAGATCATATCCATGTGGCATAAGAAAATGAATGGTTATGATAACCAGATCTATCGAGTTGACATGTTTTTTATGGATGAAGAGGTAACAATTTATAATTTTATTATATCTTTATTAATATCCTTTTTTAACCATAGTTTACCATGTTCATGATCTAAAAGTCATTATATATAATTACTATTTCAGGGTTCCTTCATTCAATGTAGCTGCTTACATAAACTTTTCTAACGGTTCCTTAAATATTTGGTTGTTGATGATTGTTTATTGTTTCACAAACCATCTCTAGCCCAAGATACAACCAAGATTAAGGTTACTGGAAAAGATCAGAAGCTATCTTTGTATACTTTCACGTCTGTTCTGAAAACTGATAACTGGTCTAGTCCTCGGTACTTTTTTAAATTCACTGATTTTAAATCTGTGTTGAGTAAAAAAGTTGAAGTGAATACTTAATTATTAAATAAGTTCAATTGTTTTTTATTATCATATTCTTTTACTATACAAATTTTATCGGTTATGTGGTTGTCTCTTATCCTATTGAAGATGCAAATAGGAAGGATGGATCTAAAACCAAACGAATGAACATAACCCTGAAGGATCTCGAGTAATGATTTTATAAAAAACACTATTATATATTTAGATTTATATCTTTATTAATATATATGTTTGATTTTAAATTTTCAAATATTCTTTATATAGAGATCAGAAGATTGGTCTAACGTTATGGGAAAATTATGCAATCAATTTGTCAAACTACATGAATGATAAAGACCGCCCTGCTCATGTTGTTATTCTTGTGCATTTTGGCACATTAAATATTTATCAAGGTATTAATTTTATTTTTGTAAAGTATTTTAACAATTTAATTTAAATATATCTATGGATCTATATCTTTTGATAATATGTGGACATAATTCAATATTTTTTGTATCATTTAATAAACATGTCCGTTATAATCAGGTAAACTTGGCCTTACTAATATGTTTGAAGCAGGTCGTGTCTTCATAAATTCCGATATTGATGAGATAAAAGAATTCAAAGATAGGTACATATTTTTTATTTTATTATTCCTTGTACATTTAATTAGTTTTTTAATGTATTATACTGTTATAGGTATCTTAAGAAGGAGTTATCTAAATCATCTTCCAGTAAACGGTCATGCTCTCAAGTGATATCGAACACAGAAGATGAGTTTCTAAATGCTGAAGACTTTGTTTTCACCGCTTTTATTGCTTGAATTGATGTGGTATACTTTAAAAAAATATAATATCTAGCCAATTTTTTTTCTAGGTTATTTTTTATCATATTTGTCCCTCATATTTTACTCAATCTACTTATTAGGAGAAAAAAGTTATCATTGTTGGTACTGTTATAGCAATTTCAAATGATAAGCCTTGGTATTATTTATCATGCAATCATTGTAAGAAGCAAATTGAAGAGAAATCTCAATTGGTTGAGAAAGATGATGGCAGCTTTGACGTATTGGATGACAAGTCTTTTGAGTGTATAAACCCTGATTGTGACGCTGTTGATATTGTTCCTGTTCATCGGAATTTATATATTTTTAGTAGTTACTTTTAAATGTCAACTCTAATTTCATATACTTTTTTTTTTGTTTCTAATTATATACATTTTATCATCTAATAGTTACAAGATACCTCTAAGGGTTCAGGATTCGACAGGGACCGTTTCCTGTACGTTGTTTGATTATGAAGCTATTAAGCTTCTGAAGAAAACCTCGAAAGAACTACTTGATATTTACTCAAAGGTACAATTAGTATTCATTCTGGGAAATGTTATTACATTTTTAATAATCAATAGATATATATGTTTACTAAATTTCATCCCATTATACAGGTTGACACTTCCACCGAAGGATCGTTTCAGTCACTTCCATCTGAGTTTGATATGTTGATTTACAAAAAGTTTGCCTTTCAAATCAAAATTTCCAGTTTTAACATTTCCAACCAGAAAGAAAACTATGGGATTTCAATGCTATCTTCGGATGAGGATCTACTTTTTGCTCTGGAGAAAAAATGGAAAATTAATGAGGTTATTATTTATTTTCAAATCATAGTATTATATTAACTATTCTATTTACGTTTCTGTTTTGATTGATTGAGACTTTTCTGGTTTTTTGTAGTCTGATGTGTCTGAGTCAAATGTTCAATGTTTGTCTGATTCAGTTGGAAATGTGAAATGTTTATCAAAGGTATTTTTTATTTTTTTGTGAATTACATTTTTTTACACTAAAAAATAACGAATATTGGCAAATTGATAGTTTTGTTTGAATAAGTTCCAGGAATCTCAATCAGTGATGGGTGACAGTCTTACGCCAGATCCTATTGATGTTAATGATCAAGATCCGTCAAAGTTTGAAAACATTAAACGAAACCTTCAAGATGTTTATGATGTTGATGTTGTTGATAGCTCTTCTACTAAATGTCGTAGCAGTCCTGGGAATGTTGAAGTAAACAATTCTCTCAAGTTGGACGTCATCACCCCAAAGATTGAGAAATAAAGATATTTAAGTATGGTCTCCAAATGGATTTGCACTTTTCTTATTTTTAACCTTTATGTTTCCTATCAAGACAAACATATGCCTTCTACTATTACTCTTGTGTTTGAATGGATATTGTTTTTTGGTTAATGTTTATTATATTGTCATTTGGTTTGTTTTATTTTATTTTGTGTTAAGAGTTTTCAAAATAACTGAGATTTATTATTGACATGTTACAAAATCTTAATTAACATGGCACGACAAGTATATTGACTAATATGGAATAAATTTTCAAACAAATCTATAAAATTGCATATAATCGTGATTTTTGGATGAAATTAGGGTTTATTTTTTGTTTCCTTCATAGATACTGAAATTCTGAAATATATATTGTTTATTTTAAAAATTCATAGTTTTATTGTCAAAGTATAATCATAATTTTATGTATGGTAGTTGTTATCAATCAATACTACTTAAATATTATCCTACATTTAAGAATCATGCTTTACTGTATTTTTTTGTTTAGTTAATCTTATAACAATAGTACTGATTACTTATGTTTCCATTTTTATGTAATTATCCTACTTATGAATCTTATAACAATACTATATTTTAATTTTATTTATTGGTTATATTCAAGTGACATACTATATTCCACTCAAGTCACAATTAAATTTTGTTTATATAATCTATCATCAATCTAACATTTTTCCTTATACGTAATATTTGAAAAATATCTCACTATATCGTTTATTTAATGTTATTTTTTAAATGTCATAATGATGACTGATATACTATAAACTTATTAAATTATGTGTTTCAAATCTTGATTGTTAGATATATAGATTTCATACTGATCAATTTCTAAAAATAACAAAAAAAATCATTTTAATAAAACATATTTTATCCGAAGATATTATTTTGTAAATGTCTTTGATTTATTTTATTTAAATAACATACTACATTTATATGATATGACAATTTAATTTGTTTAAATCATATATCATCAATTTAGAGGGTTTTTCTTATTTGGTTAAATCATATATCATCAATTTAGAGGCTTTTTCGATTTGCATAATATTAAAAAATCAAGTACATATTATATCGCTTATTTAAAGTTATTTTTTGAAAAGCTTAATTATGGTAAACATTTTAGACATAATCAATTCCATATTTTATATATTTTTCTCTTATATATAGCATCATGAATCCTTCTTTTTTCTTAGGTATTAAAAATACAATTGTTGAACTTCCTTTTCACTTGATCCTTTTCCAGATTTTAATCAAGATCGATACGAAATCAATACATCGATTCAAGTTGGTATCTAAACAATGGCGTGATGGCTTATCATCTTCTGAATTTGCTTTCAAACGTGGTTGTTATGTTGAAGATTATCTAGTAATATTTATTGTGTTATATTATTTACAGTACAATACAATTAGTTTTGTTAACAAATTTCTTTCTCATTAATCTCATATGTTTGTAATCTATTTTTGTAGGAAATGCTCCAATCACAAGGTTTGTTCATTACTTCGTCTCTTTTGATGGAATTGTGGCCGCGTGAACTCATTGAACTTTATACGTTTCATGATCCACAAGCAAGTCAGGAAAACTTAAACATTTTACAGGAGATGGTGGTGATTGAAAATGGCGAACGTACTGTTTATCAAGTATACGATGATGACAATTAGCAACTTTGTTCTCATCAAATAATTTGGTTTTTGCATAATGAATAATCTTGACATTTGTTCTATAATAAAGTTATTGTTTGAATTATTTCTCTATTTCAAATCATCTCTACATTTTTCTTATTTATAATCAAAAGCTAAGATCTATTATGGTTATTACTATTAGAGACTTTCGTTTTTATTCGACAACTTAGTACACAATGTAACCCTAACAACTTATTCATATTTCTTAAAATCTATTATCAAATATATTGCTTAATTAATTTTTATAAAAGATCAGTTTATAGTATCAAATATCATTAATTAATAAATATACGTATTCATATAGACTATCAATTAATTATTTACTCAAATTATGTGCTCTAATTTATAATGAATTTGCTTAATTTGTCGACTTTCTATAAATAATTGCATAGTTGTGTATAAGTGTGTGGCATCAATGATTTTCTTTATTCACTTTTATTGTGGGTTTAGTGTGTTCACTTTAATTGTCTTTTTCTTCTTGTGAATCCTTATAACAAGAAGTTTACATGCATTGACCTATTGTTTGACTCTTGATTTACTTATCATATCAATCCTTCTGCTTAATATTTATTCTCAGGTATGTTTACCACTCTTATTATGTTACCTGCTCATGTTATAGACAATGGTTTATTACATTTTCTGATTTAACTACTATTGTTTTCGTTAGTTTAATGCAACACATAAACAAGATGATTAACATTCATAGATATACTTATACATTGTTCCACTAACTTAACATAATCCATAGATCTACATATTACCTATTCATGTAGCAAAAAAACTACCACCAACGACTTCATACCCAAATATATGCATATCCCAAAAAACCCTAAACATTAACAACCCATAAACCAACAAAATACAACCCTACTACCATCCTTCCATACATTAGTCTTAAATTCGATCCACACTTTTTAACTCCAGCACCTGTTTTGAAGTAACAAAGTTGAAGTGTAGAATGTCACCTTTCTTCAAATTATTTGCAGACATAAAGTTACCCCACTTCACCATTGCGTAACGCGGTGCGTCACCATTTTTTTCTATATCCACTTCATTAACCATCATTTTTCCTTCAAAAGTCTGAATCTTCAATTCATGAAGCTCTTCAGTAAGGCCTGATCTCCTGGCTACCTCAACCGGAAGTCGCTACATAAAATATGTTACATAGCATTATTATAATTTACCCTATAAAATAGTTAAATTTCGTATAATTTAGAATTTAAATTTTCATACCAATCTGTTTTCTCCTTTTTGAGTAAACTCATAATTTTCACGATCAACTTCAGCCTTTGAACTTTTTCCACTATTACGCTTCCTTTTTGTTTCTTGTCCAACTTTTGATACCTTCTCATTGTAGTTTATAACCTTTCATTTTCAATATTAATGAAATTCATTAAATACTTGTAATCGATGGTATTCAATAATAACTCATAAGTGTAATATACATGTCAATAAAAGAATGATTACCTCTCTTTTGATTGATGATCGACGATAGTTTGAAACTTCGGGTGTGACAACTTCTGGAGTTTGGTCAATCTCCTTTCCTTTTTTTGATGTTGATACAATCACTTTTGCAATGTCTTTGCCTTTCTTGTAAACCTATTAAATATATAGTTATAGATATCAAAAGTATAAATCATATATATACTAATCAGATAAATAAAATAGTAGTAATGTATATTAAATTTTTATTACCTCATCTTTGACGTTAACCTCAGAACTTGAAGCATTCATTTTTGGTGGTGTCAACTTCTCACAATTTAGAATTCCTTGTGTCGTATTCAACATCTGATCAGTTTCAGTTCCAATAATGTTATCCTGATAGTTAATGTTTGTTCAATTTCATTTATATACCAAAAAATGCAACAATACTATATTACTTCATTAATCAATGTATTATTAACAAAATTTAAATTATAATCCAGTACCTTATTCATCAATGTATCTCCACTTGTATCCGTTGCATTTTCAGATTCAACAAAGTTCTATAAGTAAAAATTTAAAATATAAGCAATCTTAATTATTTTCTATATTGTGTGTAAGAAAAAAATACTTACAAAACAAACACTTTCTTGGAATGTTGCTTTAGATATTATTTCATAAAAATCGCTATCTTCTGATTTTTCGTGAAAACCCAATTCAACTTCAATGCCATTCCTGAATACCCTCAAATGAAATACAACATTATCAATCTTCTCAAAGGTCATTGTGTCACCATTAATAATTTTCAACCTCTCACATAGTTTCGGCCATCCGTCCGTAAAAGCATAGGTGTCACACCCCCAAAATACCACCTAGGGAATGTCCCTATTTGGCGTGTGACGTACTAACTATGAGCCACTAATTACATTGAACCCATACAAGTTTTAAAATAAAATCCTCAAACGTTAATGAAAAATATCTTCTATAAGTTCAAATAAAAACCAACGTGTTCAGCGGAAGCAAATGGTAAATCAAAGCTAAATTGTTTCAAAAATCAATGTATAATAATAACAGATAATCCCATGAATCCCTCCAGTCGACCCATGACATCTCCTGCTCCTCCAGACAGCAAGTATCCAAGTCCATGAAATCTAACGACCTGCGAGCATGCAACAAGTGTATCAGACAAAGCTGGCGAGTTCACAGTTTATGAAAACGTTTGTTACCAAGTGTTTATTCCAGTTCATTAACAAATGCAAAGGTAATATTGATAATATCTCGATACTGAACAAGACGGCTCCTGATGTATGTTTTGCCCTTTCCCCAGTGCTCCTATCAAAGCACTGGGCCCGACTGGGTCATTAGTTCACAACCGTCCTCCCCGGTACGGTGTGAGGGTACCAAACCTAAGTAGCGCTACCAACTAATACCCCGTTACCTCCCCGGTAACAAAAGATGGGACTTAAGAATAATAGAATGAGAATATTATCCAATATATACTAGTTTTTACCCAAAAGACTTATCCCTCCCCGGGATACCCACTGACTGTCCCAACCACCGGGACGCATGCTCAAAAGTAGTGAACTCACCTTAGGTTGCTCGGTAGATTTAATTTCTTGTTCGTACTTAATCAAGTGTGTCCTATTCCAATTATTGACCACAGTTAGGACTACGTTCAACATTTAGCACCAAAATTACCACATACATTCATCATGCATTTTTGGAAGCTCATGTAGCAATCATCAATAGTTTAGCACGCAACACTTAAACGAACAACGTTGTTTATTAATCAACACTTAACGAACCATACACTTTATCATATAACATCCAAACAAACTACACTCTTTATCATATAACACTTAGACAAACAAACGTTGGGCTCGTCTACACAAAACTTCCTAACTGAGACCGCTCGACCCAACCACCGGTCATACGGCCCAACTATGTACAACGCAGCTGGCCCGTAACCCTGCGAAAATCCAGCAGGCCCAGCGGCCCAGTTGCGGTATACACCCCAGCCCCTACTCTATATGTAACCAGTTAGAGTTTGTGGCCCAACTTTTAATAGACTAAATTAAAGGTGTGTTCAACAATTTGTGTGCGGCCCAATCCCAATTCTTGATTCATAGATGGGTAGCATAAACCAAACAGCTTTCTATATAGTTACATATTCCAAATTTTGATTAACCATCACCAATATCTCTCATAGCAAGAATCCAAATCACTACCATACGTATATAACCTACCCCTTTGATTCAAGATTAAAGTTCAAAATCAAATTAAATAACATAATCTGTTTAGTGACTAATTAGCATGCTATCAAGTTGTGGCACATATAGATCCTATATCATTAACCACTAACATACAAACGCAATTAAAAATCGGCTAACACATATATGTATACCTAATTATTCAGCTTCCTTTATCAAGAAATTACTCCATAAACCCCTCCAAATCCAAGTTGATCTATTGGCCAAGACACCATCGAATTATTAACAGTGTGCACCCTAGCTTGCCGATTAACAATTGTCAACATCAAGTACACTAGTCATTCGATTTAATGAGTTAATTATCATGATTCACCTTCAACAGCTTCATAGTTTCACCGCCCCGAAAATCGTGTACCCATACCTCTTGGTCGTTATCCAACACCCCCATGTGCAACCCAATATTAATAGATAATATAGAATAATATGAAAGCATAACAATTCACCCCTAATCAGTTTATGTTACTACAATAACTTCAATATTACAATAAAGTCATCCACTATCACGCATCCCTATTCGTACACATCATTCATCTTATCACAACATCATAGAACAATTTTGCACACAAACCATGTATTACAAGTATGACTCTTACGCACATACATCATTGATTCAATATCATAATCTCATATTCATGCCAGATCACGTTTCACAATTTACATTCCTAATACATGCAATTCACTAGCACATCTAAACACCATATATCATGTTTCACAATTTACATTCCTAATACATGCAGTTCACTAGCACATCTAAACACCATATAACATATATATAAACACATACCGATCTACTGCCAAATTACAAGTGATGCCTCACAAGTATAGAATGAATTCGATGGGGGTAGTCTGCTGCCGTCACCAATCATAGGGGGTAGGGTTTTGATTTGGTTTTTGTTTCAAGTTTTCTCTAAAAAGAATGCACATTACGTAACACATAAGATGAGGGTTTGGGCTTTGGGGCGGTACCCCCTTTTTGGACCGAGATACTCATATTTAGGCCCAAACCATTGGGCTATTACCATTATTTAATATGCTTACAACCGGGTTTCGGGCCTGATCTGTATGTATGTGGGCCGATAATAATAATGTTGAGGGGTAGTTCTCTAAGTTAGTTAATTGGTACATAAGAGCGTTCTAACGGCTTCATGCAGTTAATCAGTTAAACACACGTCATGCAGTTAATCAGTTAAGCATATGCTACACATACCTAGTCACATTATACATATAGCAAGTATATCGCATACACTGGTGTTTAGCAATTTTTATCGTCGCAAGAGATATGAAAGGAAATAATCAGAAAACAGAATCACGTGACTAAAAGATACTGAGAGATAGCGACCTTGAAAGTTCGGATTGTCACATCATCCCCAACTTGAAAGAAATTTCGTCCCGAAATTTGACAAGTAAACACATAGGAGTGAAGCGAGAAATCAAGATTAATCAAGATTGTTGCGGATTTTCCTCAGGTGCCACATCATCCCCAACTTGAAAGGGAATTTCGTCCCGAAATTCGCCAATGATAACCGACGTTGACACAATTGTTTAGATAACTGCGGATCCTAGAGTTTACTCTGACCATTGCGTTCCTACGTGAACTCCGGTCTACGTCTTGAGTTCCAACGAACACTCACGATTGGAATTCGACTAAGTTAACGAACCTTGACTTCCTGGTCTAGGTGTCCGATAAATTCCTCTAGTAAAAGTATCGCACGCGTTTCATCAGACAACCACTGCCTTAGATCCGAAACATAAATGACATCGCGTACATTACCCGATTCGTCGGGTAACTCGAGTTTGTAGGTTACGCTACCGATTCTTCCCAGACTGTTGAATGGTCCATCGTGACGTCAGTTAAGCTCGCCATGCTCCCCAAGCACTCCACACCCTCCCAGGGTGAGACTTTCAACATGATACGATCGCCTACAGCGATCTTCCAGCGTTTCCCAGGTTTATCAGCTTTCCTGACGGTTACGCATTGCCGCCAATTGACTCCCGATCCAAACAACCTTCCCAAGAGTTTCGAGTACCAGTCCTAGACCAGTAATTAGGTTGTCACCCACCTTGATCCAACAAAGAGATTAACGTTACTGTCCATGCAATGCCTCAAACAGAGTTGTCTGAATACTAGAATGGTAACTGTTGCAGTAAACTCAACCAAGGTAAGAGTCCTTCAAATTTGTACCCAAGCCAGGCGCACACATGCTCGCAGCATGTCTTTGAGTGCCAAGAGAGTTTGTTTACTCTGATCGTTTGTCCAACGGCGATAAGCAATGCTCTGGTCCTGTCGTGAGCCATAGGTGTTGTGTATTGCCTGACATAAATCATGCATAAATCAAATTCAGAGGTAACAGTAGTTGGCACCTCGTGCCTAAAAGCCGCCTCTCTCAGAGGAACAATCACAACTGTGAAGACTCGTCAGTTTTCCTGATTACAAGAAAGTGTGCTGGTAACGTGAGTCCATCAACAATCATCCAAGTGATAAGGTTTCCGTTTCGAGTTGTAAGTAGACCAGTGATAAAATCCATGGCAGTCTGTTCTCATTTCCATATGTGTGCTCTGATTGCTAATATCCCACCTTGACTTTCCCACATGTCAAACATCATTCCCATGCGTGGCTATGTGGGCCTTCAGGCCCGGTCACCCACACATGGTTTTCAGGTTTTAATACATCCTATCAAAACTCCGACGAATAGGATATTCGAGACCCGTGTGCTTCGCCTGCACCAGTTTCTCAAGGTTGATGTATAGTGAGGTTCATATTCGTTCCATGAAGTAGAAAATATCGTCCGACCTGCCAAAGGTTGCTTCCCCATGCCCCACATGGGTTAATCTTGAGAACTCTCTTCCTTCAGTTCTTCAGTTTGAGCAAGGCGAGTCGATCAAGTATGTTAGAGTCGATAGCAGGCTGCAAAGCTCTTGCACGTCCAGGTTTCACGGTCGCATTCATTCAAAAGTTCCATCCAGCGATGCCATTAACAGATTCAGCTCTTTCGAAACCAGGGTACATGGGAGGCCCCTGTGATCGGTCTAAGTATCACATTCGGTACCGTCCAAGTAATGCCTCCAAGTAAATCCAAAGACCACGGTTTCCACCGCCAGTTGTGTGTCGTGCAGTTCCTCTTTGTAACTCCATTACGTAAGTCATCACTCTCTCGTGTTGCGTCGGTGTGTAACTGGGACTCTGATTCGGACCATCATGGTACACTACTAAATCACCCGCACTCTCGGGTAAAGACGATGCTCAGTGCATTGCAAAGTTGGGATTCGAAAGCTGAAAAGACGTCCTCCTATTTTGTTTTTCACGAACACAGCACCCTGCTGTGCTAAAGAGATTTAAGTTGCGCGACCTTCGAAAAATCCCATGATTAAGCTGCGATAGTATCTAGTGAGACCAAGAAACTCCTGTATCCTCGAAGGGATCTTTGATGTTGATCAGTTTCTATCAAAATGGATCTTAGCGAGATCCACGTGTATTCCCACTTCGTTGTTTATATGACTAAAAATGTGTACTTCCCAAATCCTGAAGTCACACTTAGGTAGGCTTCGCACGTAGATGCTCATCCCCTAGAAGCTCTACGATGAAATACAAGTGCCGTTCATGGTGCTCCTTTCTCCTGGAAGTGATTCAAAACGTCCTAGATAAACACGGTTGGCGAATCTGGCAAGATGGGGTTGGCACATACTACTCATGTGATCCTTAAGACTGCTGGTGTGTTGGGTAACTTTAAACAACGAGAACAAAAAACCGTAGTGGTCGTACTGTGCCTGTAACGCCGTGTTAGAAGTCATCCTCCCCTGGGTCTTCCATCAAGTGACAGTCTGATCTTAAGTCGGTTTCCGAATAGAAGCTTGATCAGTGTAGCGGGTCAAGCAGGTTGTCGATGCGAGATAGAGGGTGACGGTCTATGATTGCCACCTTGGGGTAGTCTGTACGCGTACGAAAGGACTTTTCCTTCATTTCCACAATAGAGCTCGGGATCCCCAGAACAACGAGCTAACGCTAAAACTCCCACCCGGTAGTTCCTGAAATTGACTAGACATTTCCTGCAACCCTCCTGGTGCAAGACGGTATGAAGTACGAGTGATCAAGGTTGCTTCTGGTGTGAGATTAAACTGAGATTCTGCCTAACAGTTGTGGAAGTAAGCCCAAAAGTTCCTCGGTAACAAACCGAGAGGGATCACAAATAACTGGTGGATCCTCGATCCTCTTTTCCCTCAGCCCTATCATCAGTAACGGTTGCTAACACAGCGGAGTAATCCCTCCGTAGACACTTCTGGCCTTCACAGCTGAAATGGCGCTAACTTTTGCACTACTCTGATGCTTTAGAACAAATAACGATTCTCCACACAAAGTTTTCTCCTCACTGGGTATATCTGCGTGATTCCTGGATAACCAATTCACACTAACTACTGCGTTGTAACCATCAAGGATAATAGAAGGAAGGTCGACGTCGAACACTCGTCCCACAAGGTCGTGTTTACACCCTAACGAACATATGAGATTTCATTTGACTTGCCATCAGCCGATTCCACATCAGGTTTGGTTTCAAGAAGTATCAGGGTCAAGCCGATTAGACACGAAGCGAACAGTTACCCATACAAGCTACCATGTTGCTACTATGCCTGGCGTCGCTTACGCTAATCCTAAATGTCCTCCCACGAGCATCATTTCCAGTGTTGTTGTTACGGTTGCGAGGGTTCCCATTACTATCATTATTCACTTGGTTGTTGATGTCTTGACTTAGCAACAGTCAATCCCTGTCAATGTCACCTTCGTTTCCATGCTGTAGACTACGATTACGACTACCTTGATGTTGCCGCGACTGTTGCCTCCAATGCCGTTGCTTGAAACGGAGCCCTACAATATTTCACCATTAAAGTCCATCTTTTCACATTCTGTGCCACGCGCTACTCACTGTGCTGGTAGCCACATATTTCACACTATAATCTGTTGTCATCGCTTATGTCCCGATTGATTCGTAAGAGTTAACTCCCACGAGTCGCTGACTAGAGTTAAGAATTCAATTGAAGTCAATTTGCTGGTGTTTGTTGCCGGTAATCAGGGTTGTCCAAATACTGAGGTCGGTAAAATACTACGCTTACCCTTTTCTCCATCGATCTAGCAAGTCGATTGAGTAATACGCGGTATGCTGCGAGTGTGTTGCAGAAGTAATCACACTTCGGAGTCTAAGACGTCAATACATAGAGTTCCAGCAAACGAAGAAAAGTGAGAAAGGTATAGACCAATCATTGTCGTTGAAACATCCAACTCAGGGATGTCCGTACAAGCACCTAACATTGTACACAGTTCGCTAGGCGTTCAGATGGGTGTTCAGGTAATATTTGATAACATCGAGATTCGTAAGGGTTTAGTGGGAAGTGAAAAGTCCATGTTCAAGTAAGAGTCAATCACTGCTATGACTCCTATAGACTGTTGTGTCACATTAATCAATTAACAGAGCGGAACCCCTTCTTCACCTGTTAAGCCTCACTGGGACTCGCATGCATCCCACATTATTATTATGTGTGCACCCACAATAATATTGTGATTTGCATGCTCATCTCAGCTCCTCCTAACTCATGTCAAATGGTTCCTCAAACACGAGTAGCAAACAGAGAGCATCACAAAATGTGGGTCACGAATGTTTAGGGAAATACCACCCTATCAGTCACATAACACATGCAAGTAATACATGAATTCATACTGTTGTGCTAAACGTGCAATCACATGCAATATCATGTGTAGGTGTTCACTGGTTATGCAGTACAATAAGTATACGAGAGACGAACCTTGCAGTCTGGAGCTGAGTGTCATGGTCGTATTCAGAACTTGTTCGGTTATAGTCTGGTTTTATAAAAATGTTTTAAAACCAAGTTCACTATAACCAGTGGCTCTGATACCAAACTGTCACACCCCCAAAATACCACCTAGGGAATGTCCCTATTTGGCGTGTGACGTACCAACTACGAGCCACTAATTACATTGAACCCATACAAGTTTTAAAATAAAATCCTCAAACGTTAATGAAAAATATCTTCTATAAGTTCAAATAAAAACCAACGTGTTCAGCGGAAGCAAATGGTAAATCAAAGCTAAATTGTTTCAAAAACCAATGTATAATAATAACAGATAATCCCATGAATCCCTCCAGTCGACCCATGACATCTCCTGCTCCTCCAGACAGCAAGTATCCAAGTCCATGAAATCTAACGACCTGCGAGCATGCAACAAGTGTATCAAACAAAGCTGGCGAGTTCACAGTTTATGAAAACGTTTGTTACCAAGTGTTTATTCCAGTTCATTAACAAATGCAAAGGTAATATTGATAATATCTCGATACTTTTTAAAGTATATCCGTCGATATAATTCTATGTTCTCCTTCACATCAATGGGTGGAAAGGTAGATTCGAGCATCAACAGTGGTAAGGCACCATATGTATTTCGTATTAGTGGATAGAATTTTCATACATTAGGTGGTTTGGTACCTGCACCTGGAAAAGATCCAAAGTTCTCCCAGCTTTATATTTATGATACTTATAATGAAGTTTCAAATCGAAAAAGGTTGTTCAGGTAATATCATACCAAAGTTTTTATGCATTTAGTATTTTTAATATACCAATATTTTTATGTTACATATTATCCCATATTTACTTTCTATGTTTATATTTTCACAGTGACTCTACAAATAAGTCCGATTCGCATTTAAAGCAGATAGATATTCAGCTCATTAAGTTTTTAAAAGACTTCCTGGATCATAATAATGAGTTGGTTAAAAGTTATAGAATTGCAAGAAACCACTTCAATGAGAATCCTAATGAAAATTTCAAGCTTCGTCTCAATTACAAAAGAGATCTTGATGGTCTTACTTACAACTTGCCCTCAACTTCAGAAGTTGCTGCATTGATTGTTGGTGATCTCCATAAAATTATCGACCATCGTGATATTGTTGTTGAGTCTCACACTGAAGGTCTTCAACGAACCAGTGAACTTCATCCATCATATCTAGCACTTCAGTATCCAATCCCGTTTCCTAATGGTGATAACGGATATAGAATAGACATTCCTCATAGGGATGGTATACGTACGTTAAAGAAAATTCGACCCAAGTGTACAACGAGAGAATTCTTTGCTTATAGAATTCAGGATCGATCAACTGCTTTTTCTCTAATTTTAAATGCTCGGAGATTGTTCCAACAATTTTTGGTAGATGCATATACCATGATTGAGAGTGAAAGGCTTAATTATATTTGTTTTCAACAGAAACATCTTAGGTCTGAAACATACACAAATCTTCAAAACTTGAAAAATGAAGGAAAAGATGATCTATATAATACTGGTATACGGGTTTTATTACCATCTTCTTTTACCGGTGGATCTTTCTATATGCAGCAAAACTATCTAGATGCTATGGCTATATGTAAATGGTTTGGATATCCCGATTTTTTCATTACCGTTACATGTAATCCTAAGTGGCCAGAGATTAAATGATACCTTCGAAATACTTCAATTAACCCTGAGGACAGGCCATATATTTTGTGTCGATTGTTTAAAATAAAGCTCGATTCAATTACAAAGGATCTGAAGGACAAAAATATATTTGGAGAGCTAAGTGCAGGTATAAGTATACTTTTTATATTATTTTTATAATACCATAAATATTACTAATGTTTTTTTAACCATTTCTCAATATTATTATTTTTATTGTAGCCGTTTATACTGTGGAATTCCAAAAGCGTGGATTGGCTCATGCTCACATTTGCATATTTTTTAAACCGGAATCCAAACTTATGTCCGTTGATCATCTAGACAAATTTGTTTCTGCCGAGATACCGGATAAGATGGAAGATCCCAGCTTATATGCACTTGTGTCCAAATTTATGATTCATGGTCCATGTGAAAATGCAAATCCGAATTGTCCTTGTATGGTTGATAGTAGATGTTCAAAAAAATTTCCCAAAAAATTCAACCCTGAAACAACCACTGATGCTGATGGTTTCCCTGTATATAGAAGAAGAGACAATGGAAACACTATTATAAAGTCCAACGTTCAATTAGACAACAGAAGTGTTGTTCCTTATAGTCTGGTTCTTTTGAAAAGATACCAAGCTCACATTAATGTTGAATGGTGCAATCAAGTTGGTTCTATCAAATATCTGTTCAAGTACATTAATAAAGGTGTAGATAGAGCTTCTCTTGTAGTTTCAAATGGAGATGGTATAGAAAATGAACAAACAGCAAAGGATGAGATCAAAGCCTATTATGATTGTAGGTACGTTTCCGCCTGTCAAGCTTCTTGGAGGATATATGCAAATGAAGTTCACTCCAGGTTTCCTCCAGTTATGAGACTTCCTTTTCATCTCGAAGGTCATTAAAAATGTTGTGTTTGGTGCCGAAGATGATATACAAGATGTTTTGGATAAGCCATCAGTGTCTTCTTCAATTTTTCTAAAGTGGTTTGAGATGAACAGAAATAATGAAGATGCACGGAAACTTACCTATGTTGAGTTTCCTACTAAATTCTGTTGGAAATTAACAGATAGAGTATGGGCACCACGTAAAAGAAAACTGTTACAGATCGGACGCATTCATTTTGTTTCCCCTGTTGTGGGTGAACCGTATTTTCTTAGAATTCTGTTAAACAAAGTCAAAGGACCAAGATCGTTTGAAGAAATTAGAACTGTTGATGGTCAGTTGTTTCCAACTTTCAGGGATGCGTGTTATGCTATGGGCTTGTTAGATGATGACATGGAGTACATTGAAGCTATTAAGGATGCCAGTTTTGCGGGAGATGGTCGTTATACTCGTGCACCTTTTGTTACTTTGCTTTTGTCAAACACATTGTCAAGACCTGATTATGTATTTGAACAAACATGGAAATTATTGGGTGATGACATCTTATACAGCAGAAGAAAAGCAACAAAGAACAAAGGTTCGTTTTTAATATATTACCCATAACATTATTCCGATACATTTTATTCACATTCTTTATATTTATTTTCTTTTTTTCTTTACAGAACTTGTAATGTCCGATGAGAGATTGAAGAATCAGACATTGGTGGAGATTGAAAAGTACCTGATTCGAAATGGTTCCTCTTTGACACGATGGTTAACAATTCCTTATCCTGATTACGATTCCTTTGCTATTGGAAACAATCGTTTGGTTGACGAAGAACTATCTTTTGATATTCCGCAGCTTTAGAGCGAGTTAGTTACTCTAAAATCTTCATTGACTGACAAACAACTCTCCGTTTATAATCAAATTATGACAACAGTCGAAGGTGGCAAAGGAGGTGTATTTTTTTTACGGATATGGAGGAACAGGTAAGACATTTTTGTGGAAGACGTTAGCTTTATCCGTTAGGTCTAGAGAGCAGATTGTTCTAAATGTTTCTTCCAGTGGTATTGCTTCTTACTAATGTCAAGAGGTAGAACGGCCCATTCTAGATTTCACATCCCCATAAATTTAGATGAGAGTTCTATGTGTCACATAAGGGCTGATGGTGATGTAGCCTACTTGCTTAAGCATACTAGGTTGATTATATGGGATGAAGCACCAATGGTACATAGACATGCGTTCGAAGCTTTAGACAGAACGTTTAAAGATGTTTTGGTTGATAAAAGCAATTGTCATTCGGATGTTTTGTTTGGAGGTAAAGTAATTGTGTTTGGTGGTGATTTTAGACAAATTCTTCCTGTTATTCCAAATGGAAGTAGGCAAGAAATTGTTAACGTTTCGTTGAGTTCATCCTATATATGGTCCCACTGTAAATTACTTACTTTGACAAAAAACATGAGATTGACTATCGGTTCTTTACAATCTAGAATGGAGGAGACTGAGAAATTTGCCAAATGGCTTCTTGATATTGGCGAGGGTAAAGTTGGAGGGGACAACGATGGTGTGGCAATTGTAGAAATACCTTCTGATCTTCTAATTACAGATTCTTCGGATCCCATTGAAAGTTTGATTCAATTTGTATATCCATCAGTTTTAGAAAGATATATGGATCAAGATTATTTTTCTAAAAGAGCGATTCTGACACCAAAAAATGAGGTCGTACATGAAATAAATGATCGATTGTTAGAGTTGTTTCCTGGTGAACCAGTAGAGTACCTAAGCTCTGATAGTATATGTCAAACCGAAAAAGGTATTGATTCCTTCCAGCAAGAGTTGTATTCACCTGATGTCTTGAATGGTTTAAAGATATCTGGTTTACCAAATCATCGTCTGGTTCTAAAAGTTGGTGTTCCAATTATGCTTCTTAGGAACATTGACCAACAGAATGGATTATGTAATGGTACAAGGTTAAAAGTTACATATCTTGGAAAGAGGGTTATGGAAGGTGAAATTATATCAGGTGCTAATGTTGGAACTAGAACCTTCATTCCAAGAATTAGCATGATTCCATCAGACAAAAAAAATACCTTTTGCTTTTCAAAGACGTCAGTTTCCTGTTGTTGTGTGTTTTGCTATGACAATCAATAAGAGTCAAGGCCAGTCTTTGTCTAAGGTTGGTCTTTTTTTAAAAGAGCCAGTTTTCACACATGGGCAGTTATATGTAGCATTATCAAGAGTTAAATCAAGAGAAGGGGTGAAGATATTAATTCTCGATAAAGATGGGAAACCTACTAATGCAACAACCAATGTTGTTTATAAAGAAGTGTTCACACACCTATGATATGTTTTTCATTTAAATTTGTATTATAATTATTGTAATAAAACTTGATTCATTGGTTGACATTATTATATACTATTATGAATATAGTTTAATTATTTAATTTGTTTATTAATTTTCCATATATTAATTTAGTGAAAGTAATCATTAAATCATATATTTCTTATCTATAGATAGATAGTCATCGGTTATATTTTCTTATTTTTTAACATTTGATTGAAGCCCGAAATGGATAAACCTAGCCATACATGTGGATTGTATTTAAAGTATTTTCATCTAATGTTGGAGAAATGGTATGTTTTCTTCTTCTTTCATTGGAAACTATAACGTTGTTGTTGTAAGTGATGCTTAAATTCTTATGAATATTGTCACATTTGAAATTAAATTGCATGTAGATGTGAAAATCTTAAATGACGCTTGTGTAAATATATTGTATATCCTTACATCAATTACCTATATGTTTTAATATAATTATTTTTTAATAACTTGACTATAATGAATAAGGAACAATCATCTTTGTCAATTACTTTCTAATAAGTAAACCATAATTACTAAGGGATTTAAATTGTCTTTATAACAAAGTTTGTTTAATATGAAAGTTAGACAATTATATTTTAGTATTTATAAATTTTCCATATAATATAATATTTTTAAATTTAAGTACGGGATTTTAAGAGAATATTATCGTATTGTGATTTTTAGCTGTAAATATTAAAGATTAAACATTAAACATATAACTGATACATCATAAAGTAAGTTATATACCATTTAGTAGTCTAAAAAGGTTTACATCAGCTAATGTTAATACATTCAAAAAAGAGTATAGGATAAAGATGCAAAATGATGTTTACAGAGTAGCCAACCAACAAAATTAACACAAACCTAGATTATAGTTATATTGTTTATAAAGTTCGAAAGGAACTACTTGACAACCTTCTTCAGAATCAATTTGTTTTGAACTGGGCAATAAACAAACGTGCACTTAGCAGGAGGATTGATACCATTTGGTTTCGTAAATTTCGTACGCCATTCCAAAGCCTCATAGCGAAAACCACCACCGTGTTTCTCAGCACGAAATGAAATCAACGTATCCACTCCAGCCAAGTTCTGGACATACATCTCCATAGTCATGTCAATTCTTGATGCTTCAGCAACATCGACATTAAGACGCTACGATAAATAATTAAAGCAAAATATTAGAGTATGACCTATACAACATGGCAAAATTAAATACTAAAAACAAATTATGGTTTTTATACTATTTTAGATATAAATAATACGAATATTAACTGAACTTACAAAACGCATGTCGTACTTCCATTCAAACTCAATAGGATGGTAGTCTGGATCAACCTTTTTATCTTCATCAGAATCTGAAACTTCAACGTCTTCCTCATCAGACATTCTATCGCTATCAGAGTTAGTTAAAATGGAAGAAACATCAGCAGAATCATCATCCATGGATTCATTATAATCTGGATCAGATTCATCGTCATCGTTTTCATGATCGGTTTCAGCATCGGTGTCTTTTATTTCAATATTTAAAGGACCTGGTTTAGGTATGTTTACAGCAGCAAGCGTGTATACACCCTTCGGCACAAGAACCTCACAACCATTCAAGTGATAAACAATCAGCTGGAAATTTTGTTTAAAAATGTACCTCATCACAACGTAATAGTCCGGGTATATAGGTACGTAAGAAACAACATTGTCCCATGAATCGTAAACAAAATATGCCTTAGTATCCCGGTCTTTCTCAATCATCACATCAAAACTGTCCCACAAATTAACTTGGACCTTGAATGTTAACTTGCGAATAGATGGTAAACGTATTGTTCCTTCAACGAAATCAGCAGGAATGATCTGCGTATAATATTCATCCTGGCGATATAAGTTAAATTTGTTATTGAAAAGCATTAAAAAGTAAACTTCATATACTCACCAAATTGTCATTGGACTCTTGTGTGAAGCGTTGGCAGAAGTACTCAACATTGCTTATCGTTTTCTCCGTAGACATGGAGGTAAATAAAGGCACATTAGATCCGAAGATTGGATGGGGTTGAATCTTCTTAAAGGGTGTTAACAAATTCGAATATAAGTCAATTTGCTTAATCATCAGAAAACAACCCTCCGTAAATGATAGTTTAGCTACAATATCTTCCCAACCATCCATGAACACAAACGCACCTTTATGCTTAGTCAAGAGAACTTCAAATTCCTTACCATTAACACATTTGATAACGGTTTGATTGTTTGGTTCAGCATTCATTAGGAATCTGTTGCTATATTCATATGGTATTTCCTTGAAAAAAATAACATGTATTAAAATAAATAAATGAGGAAAAAATGTTGTACTTATAAGATTCATAAACTTACCAGATATTGAGAAGAGTCGAAGGAAAATATTTTATAAAAAGACTTCATACTGATCTGTGTTTGAACAAACATGTAGTAATTAGATTAGGAGCTTCGGTGAATAAAGAACATAATCAATGTAATGACCATAATCCAAATAAAACATTCACATAACAAAATTATATAAAACAATAATCATAATGCAAAAATAATTATGATGCATAAAAAAATCAAATGAATATATCTAGAAACTTAAACCTAATACCATTAACATGGACTATATAATAAGACAAATCTAACATACACTTACGAAGATAACATCTTCCATATGAATAATACAAAGTAATCGGTTATTCTAAGACATGAAATAAGAAAAATTCTTTAAAATAACACATAAAAAACACAGTGGCCTATAATAAATGGATTTAAAAACAGTACAAACACTTGTGTCATAAAAATATAACTTCTTCTTCAATATCAAGAACCAAAACAAAATTGACAAATGGATTGCAACATTTAACCAAAAGATAATAAACAAACTTCAACATCAGAATTGTTGAATCATAGCTTTAACATGTCTATTATCATATATTGCATGTAATACATCAAAATAACACAAATCTTTGAACTAAACACATAAACAAACAGCCGACTATGATAAATAGATTTAAAATCATCAATAGAAAACAAAATCGACAATGGAAAGAAGAGAACTTCAAAATCAACAATGGATTGCAAGATTTAAGAAAATCAGAGTAAACAAAGTTCAAAATTGAAGTTATTTAATCATACCTTTATGATCCGATTACTTGAAGAAGATGAAGATGTTGATGTAACTGATGAAGATGATGGAGGTTATTGGGAAGGGTGAGAGGATCTTTGAAGATAGAGAAGACAAATGATGTTAGAAGATTTGGTGAAAAAAATAATAAAACAATTATATACTATCCATATTTTTCGGGTCGGTATAATAAAAAGAAGGATCCGCGAGAAATTGATATCCATGTGTATTATTAAAATGTTTTTCCATGGCATATATTTCGAATTATTGAATTATAAATGAATACATGGCTATTAGTTAGAGAATTGATTATTTAAAAAAATCAAATCATAAAAATACAATCAAGATTCCATTACTAAACCAATATTACAGCTGACTTATTTGTAATTACTTAATTCAAGTTGAATTATAAAATACAAAATATATAACAAATACACATTAACATTTATAAAAGAATTACCATATTTAATATTGAATTGGCTTTTTTATATTTCATCAAATAGGCCCTATTTGATCTTCTATATAAATGGTTTGTATAGCATATTAAATTATAGATTTCAACTTTTTTACATAATCGTTTCTCTTCCTTTTGATATTATACTTTTTGAGATTTTAATGAGGCTCAATGATAGATCTATTGATTGTTGCAGATGTGTATGTAGAGAATGGCGTCACGGGCTATCATCATGGGGGTTTGTGTGGCGACACTATTCTGAAAATTATCTGGTAATATAGTATTGTTGTGTTTTAGTTATCTTTAATTTGAAATACTTTTTATCAAACATTGTTCTTATTATTTTTTATTAACGCAGGAAAAAACTATTGGAGGATAGCCCGTCGTTGGATAATAGCCCGTCGTTGGATAATGTAGTTTATGAAGAAGATTTTCCTCCTGAAATTTAAGACAATTAGTATTTTCGAACATTTGAGTTATGGGTTATTTGTTTGGAATAATCATTGTTTCCTTTCTTTGAATAACAATTTTATTTTTTATGTTTTTTGTATTCAACACAAACATTTGTAATATGCTTTCAAGGAATCATTTAAAAAATAATAAGTCAACCGATTTAATATACATTTTCGAAATCCAAACGTAAATACAATCATCTTAATATATATTTTATGTATTATATCCTAATATATCAATTTAAATTAAACAACTTCCAAAATTAAAAACTTTATTATAATTATTTAAATATATGCATATATATTTTAGCGATAACATAAAAGTAAATTCCGGCCGTAAATTAATTAGTTAATATAAAATGTAAATTTCGGTTATTTAAATATATAAGGAAGTTATTAAATGTAAGTTAAAAAATTTTAAGTATATAAAAATATTGAGTTACAGTTTGTTAATTATTATAATATAGGTTTTAAATTTCTAAAAAATACGAAACGATACTTTCAATACTTATAAAATCCATTGTTCATTACTTCAATTTTAAATTTGATATTCTTAAATACATAATTAATATGAATTTTCGATGCTTGGATTAATTCCAAAAAATATTTTTTTTAAATTTATAAATTAAGTGTATGAATACGTATGTTAACAGAATTGTCAAACTATTTCCTAAAAAATATATATATATTTAATATAAATTTTCGAAATCCAAACATAAATACAATCATCTTAGTATTTATTTTATTTATTATATCCTAATATATCAATTTAAATTAAACAACTTCCAAAATTAAAACTTTATTATAATTATTTAAATATATGCATATATATTTTAGCGATAACATAAAAGTAAATTCCGGCCGTAAATTTAGTTAATATAAAATGTAAATTTCGGTTTTTTAAATATATAAGGAAGTTATTAAATGTAAGTTAAAAAAAATTTAGTATATAAAAATATTGAGTTACAGTTTGTTAATTATTATAATATAGGTTTTAAATTTCAAAAAATACGAAAAGATACTTTCAATACTTATAAAATCCATGGTTTATTATTTCAATTTTAAATTTAATATTTAATATGAATTTTCGAAATCCAAACATAAATACAATCATCTTAGTATTAATTTTATGTATTATATCCTAATATATCAATTTAAATTAAACAACTTTCTAAATTAAAACTTTATTATAAATACATGTTCAAAGTTGTCAGAAATTCATACATTAGAAGAGAAAAATCTGTATTTGAGGTTGAATTTAAGAAGGTATGAATTTATATTTTTTTACTCTAATCTACAAGAACTCTATTATTTTATAAATTCCAATTTTTAGTTTCTTTTGTTCATATAAAAATAACTTTTCGTTTATATTTTGTAGATGTCAACTCATGAATTTATCATAAAGAATCCTTTGAGAAACATATATGACCTTTGGCAAATGATGAAGGTTTGTATATATTTGTATAATGCCAAAAGTACAGTTTTTTTTTAAATTAATGATTTTTGGAATTTTAAATTTATACAGCCTCAATTTGTTATCATACTTTGTACTATTAAGGCTATAGATAAGCATTTTGGTTGGCACTATATGGAGTGTCCTAAATGTTTAATGGATGCGTCTACAGATTTTATAGACTGCGTGAGTTTGGAGGAACATTTTTTTCATGTGTGCAAAAACCCTGATTGTGATGAAAGTGTTATATATCAAGTTCCAAGGTAATATGAGTTTTTTTTTATCTATTTTAATATTTATATGTTTTGTAAAATAATCGATTTTTATATATGTATGTTTATATTTAACTTTAGTAGATTCAAAATAAAAGTTCAAGTGGAAGAAAATAGTGATGATGTTCCACTAATATTATTTCATCCTCTGGTTGATGAAATCATCGAAAAAGTTGTTCTCAAGTCGGCTGAACAATTGTTTCAAGAAAATACAACACCTGTATGTATAAATAATTTTTACTTCTCCTATATATTTTTTTCATTATATTTCTAAAAAATTATATTAATTGTATCATAAAATATTTTGATTCATAGGATGTTGACGAAGTAATGTTTCCCGTGGATTTAAACAAGTTGATTGGAAAGATGTTTGCTTTTAAAATTGATATAACAAATTATAATCTGACTAACTTTGATGAGATGTATTTTTTCACAAACATGACTGATGATGAGTCAATTATTAATGAGCTCAAAGAAAAGATAAAGATTAATGATGTATTTTTTATTTCAATACATGATTCATATTAATACATTAATATTTACATCATATTTAATTATATTATTATTTAATTAATTTTGACATTTGTTTTAGGTCAACGATAAAGAATTTATCAAAAAGAAAAGCCACATTCCAAGTGTTAAGGATGATGACTCTAACACCAGTTCTAATACCAATAAAATCTACAAACGTAGATTGGGTGACGTCTACAAGTCTTCAACTTCAAGTAGTTTCAAGGATTTGGAGAAAGTTCGCAAGAAATAAACTTATTTCATATTTCTATTAATTTAAATCAGTTGTTATGATTTTTACGTTTTTTAACAATGGTATTTTGAATTTTATAGTATGTTTGATGTGGTTATTTGAGTTTTATATGTTTTTTTTAATATCTTATCTATAATATAAAGATGTGATTTAAATCTATGCTTTTTAATCATGAATAAATTTGTGCTTTTTAATCATTTTTTTCCTTTCAACTTAATCAACTTTATTTTCTGTCGTGAACGGATGGCTTCACAATTATTAAATTACTAAGTTTAAAATTATTTGATGATTATTAATAAAATAAAAAAATACATCTAAATTCGTAACACACGTTTATAGTGTTTTTATTAATATTATTAGTTTAAAAGTCAACTTAAACAGTAATATAACATAATTAAAAAACAAACAAAATAATATTTTATATCGGTTTATGAAACAATTTTTTTTCAAATGTTAATAATAATTAAAAGGTAATAAGTTTTACATGAAATCTATGAATACGCATGTAATCAAACTTAGGATACTGATGAAACGAAAAAAACAAATTATTGTCAGAATGAAAGAAGATACTAACGACTTTCAATATGTTGTTTGTGTACCTTTTATAATCGAAATCTAACTTCTCCTAACCTGAGATGTTCCCGGGTGATAGCCTAGTATATATATAACAAAATAGTTCACTAAATTAGCACGAATACAAATGATAAGATTGGATTGAGAATCATAATGGAAACAACAGTTTGGTTTTCAAAAGAGATAAAATAAAATGGGAGGAGTTAAGGTTTGGCCAGTTGGGCCGTAGGTTATTGTCAAAAAAAAATGGGGCCGAACAGCTCCCCCTCTTTAGTTGGGCGTATGTTTTAAACCAAACTAAAACCTAAATTACGGGCTTTTGAAATCTGATCCGTTTTAGTTTTCCATTCAATTCAATTATTGGCTTTTGGTTTTTTTTTTTTTTTTTTTTTTGAACGGCAAACTTGGATCACTGACGGACCACTGGAGTATTATTGTGTCACCAGCGGAACCACCCGATCATATCCATCTCCACTAGGCATAATGCCTATTGATGAGGATATGTCCTGGGTCGGACCGAATACTTGATAAGTATAAGGTCGGACCGTTAGCTCAAAGGACTGGTTGGACCTAGTGTCCCCAGTCGCAACGCTTAACCCACAGGATCTTCCCTAACTAACTGGGACCCACAGCCTTAACTACCTGACAGCGACTGGTCCGACCCTAACTAACTCGCCACGTCAACATACCCAAAAAGTATAAATACCCCTCCAAGACCTCCACTTAAGGTTAATCGCTACTTTCTCTCTCTAAACTCTCATCTCTCTCTTACTAACTTACTTCTCCTCCACAAATACTTATTCTCACGCCCGAGCTTGGTCACAGAGAGGCCCCCCTCCCTATGAGGAGGCTAACAGTGTGTTTCCTTTCTTGTGGTCTTACAGGTCTCTGTCAAGGTCATCTGAAGCTCTAATCAACCCAGCTCGGACCAACTTGTTTTTGAGTCTTCAGTGGCGCCATCCCCTCGAATTCACAAAATCTACTTCGTTGATTCTTTTCATTCGAAATTATGGAATCTACAAACACTTTCCCGTCTTATAACGACATTCTGGAAGGTAGAGTTGCACCTGTAACAGTTGTCTCCACAACCCCTGTCACCTCAATGGTTTCGTTAGGATCGGCAACGATACCTCCACCTGCAAGTTCTGTAGTCGCGAGTTCTATAACTACAGTTTTGGTTACTACTCCAGTTTCCACGCCGCTGCCTGATTTTGATAATGATTTCATGTTACGCAATGCCGATCTACTACGGCAACTTCAGCAGCAGTAGCAACAACGGGAGGAAATGTTACAGAGTCTCCACACAAACTTGTTCAGCAGTGCTTACCCAGGAGCTAATCCCATCTCCACTGGAGTTTTCGCTTCTGGATCTATGGTAAGTTCCGTAATCTCCACTCCTATAACACGTGTTTTGCAAGTTTCCACTCTTACGAATGCTCAGTAAATAACGGTCTGTACGACCTGTTTCGCCAGGGATCTCTAGGTCTAAACCTTCAGGATCAAGAGCTGATCATGCCGTATCAGCCAACGTCGATGACTTCTCAGTCAAAATTCACGCTGAGGATCGCTAACGCACCACTACCGGCGAAGCTAAAAATGCCTCCGACATTAAAATTTTATGATGGTACGACCGATCCGGACGATCATATGTTCACATTTGTCGGAGCAGCTAAAGTCGAACAATGGCCCATGCCACCATGGTGTCATATGTTCGCTCAGACTCTCACCGGATCAGCACGGGTCTGGTTTGATGGATTACCGAAAGGATCGATCGATAATTTCAAAGACTTCCGGCGAATGTTCCTGCAAAACTTTTGGCAACAACTATGTTGCTCGAAAGACATCATGGAAGTACACCATATAAAGCGTCGTGATGGGGGGGAGACGGTAGAAGACTTCATCGATCGATTCAATCGAGAAAGTATGCAAATCAGTGGAGTAGTGGACCAACTCCGCGTTTCGGGATTCTGTCACGGAGTACGAAACAATCAGCTCGTAGAAAAACTCCATGAAGATCTCCCAAAAACCATGGAAGTGCTTATGGAACGAGCCCGAGCCTTTATCCGAGGAAAAAGTGCGTGTGGACAGCTGAACGAAACAGCAGCAAAAAACGCAAAGGCTCGAACCGCATCATGGCGGCGGAACGCATCACCACCAAAGGACAGGAACAACAATTGGAATCGTAATCGTGGTCCGTACCAAAAGTCTGATCGAAGCAGCTTCCGCACCAGTAACGTGCGTTTCAACACCTTCTCTAAATTAACAAAGTCGCCAAGTGAGATCCTTAGTACGGAAACCACACGATTTCCTTTGCCTTCGAAGCAACGTCCTACATCCGACAAGCATTCCAAAAAGTTCCGTGAATATCACAGAGACAAGGGGCATACGACTGACGAGTGTTGGGCACTAAAACAGGAAATCGAAAAAGTTGTACAGTCCGGAAAACTTTCTCACCTCATAAAAGAAGTAAAGGATGGCAAGAAGTCAACAGCCGCAGCCGACAACCCAAATACCGAAGCCGGAATCAATGTGATTCGATCCGCCGAACCAAGAGGATTGAAGCGATCGAGCTAACACATGGCAGCGTGGATGCACCAACCTACGTACTTTCCCCCAATCGATCCGGAGGATGCTCGGGATGGTCCGATTACAATATCGGCTGTGATCGCAGGACATCTGGTCCAACGAATATACGTAGATGGAGGAAGTGCCTTTGAAATAATGTACTTACAGTGTTTCCAACAGCTGGCCCCCCAGACGAAGAAAAAACTCATTGAGGTGTCCATTCCGTTGATAAGCTTTTCGGGAGAGGTTGTTCGTCCGATAGGACAAATTACCCTCCCGACTACGTTTAAAGATAATGATAAAAACTGGCTCGTTCAGTTAACCTTTTTGGTCGTCGGTACTCATTCATCACACAACGATATACTCGGGCGTCCTGGGTTGAGAGCTCTCGGAGCAATCAGTTCTACAATACACGGAGCTATAAAATTCCCTACCGAGGCAGGAGTCGCCACTATCCTCTCCGAGTCAAATTCATTCGTCGTGGAGGTAAGACACGCAGCAGAAACGAGTTCCAAAAAATCCGAAGTACCTACGAAACTCTGGGCAATTAATCCGGAATTCCCGGAACAGCAAGTGGCAATCGCGGCGCAGCTCCCGAAACGAACTAAGAAGCTCCTATGGGAATTATTAAGCAACTCAATTGATGTTTTTGCCTGGCAGCATTCTGATATGCAGGGAGTCCCTAGACCAATGGCTCAACACCGATTGAACGTAAAACAATCAATTAAGCTGATAGCACAAAGAAAAAGGCACATGGCATCAGATCGAGCCAAAGCAATTTCCAAAGATGTAAGAAGTCTCTTGGACGTTGGAATCATTCGAGAAGTCCGGTATCAAACTTGGGTATCAAACCCGGTCATGGTTCGAAAGAAAGACAACTCTTGGAGAATGTGCATCGATTTCACCGATATTAACGACGCATGCCCGAAGGATTGCTTCCCATTACCGGAAATTGACGAAAAGATCGATTCTGTTGCCACGTTCAGGTTGAAATGTTTCTTAGACGCTTATAAAGGGTATCATCAGATACAAATGGCGATCGAAGACGAAGACAAGACGACCTTTGTTACTAACGAAGGGGTCTACTGCTTTACAAAGATGCCTTTCGGTCTGAAAAACGCCGGTGCTACATATCAGCGGCTAATGAACAAAGCCTTTAAAGACCAAATCGAGCGAAATTTGGAGGTATATGTCGATGATATCGTGATCAAAAGTCACGACGAGGAAGCTATGTTGAAAGATATCCTTGAAACGTTTACCCGACTCCGAAGCATCAATATGAAGTTGAACCCTAAAAAATGTACGTTCGGAGTAGAAGAAGGGAAGTTTTTAGGTGTCATGGTCGGATCACGAGGCTTACGAGCCAACCCCAACAAAATAAACGTTGTTCTCACTATGAAGCCTCCGACTTCGGTCAAAGAAATTCAGTCCTTAAATGGACGTTTGGCTGCTCTCCATCGTTTCCTGTCAAAAGCGGCAGACAGATCGCTCCCATTTATGGACGGACTGCGAAAAAGTTTTATATCAGAATTCAAATGGACCAATGAGGCTACTCGTGCATTTGAAGAACTCAAAGTTTACTTATGCACATTACCGACTCTCATCGTTCCGGAAGAAGACGAGGTGTTAATAGTATACTTAGCCGCATCACGTGGTGCCATCAGTGCAGTTTTAGTTGCCATCGAGCCGGAGCTCAAATTCCCATTTATTACGTAAGTCGAACGTTAAAAGACTACGAAACAAGGTATCCAAACTTGGAAAAATTAGCTCTGGCCTTGGTCCATGCCTCACGAAGGCTCTGGCGATATTTCCAAGCTCACCCAATTGAGGTTCGAAGAGACCAAAGAATTCAGCACGTCCTCCAGCGACCCGAAGTGTCGGGTCGGATGGAAAAGTGGGCAATTGAGTTAGGCACTTTCAACATTACTTTCAGAACCAAAGGCCCATTGAAAGGGCAGGTGATAGCCGATTTATTGGTTGAAATGCCGGAGGACAAGGAAGTGGAAGAAGTGGAACAAGCTCCAAACAACCTTGGTCTTTGTATACGGACGGAGTTTCGAGCGCCGAGGGTGCAGGAATCGGGCTAATACTCACTGATCCTGATGGCATAGACATGACGTATGCACTCCGTCTAGAGTTCAAAAGCTCCAATAACGAAGCCGAATTTGAGGCATTATTGGCTGGCTTACGTTTAGCAGCCAAAGTCGGAGCAAAAATGTCGTAGGCCATGTTGACTCACTACTCGTAGCAAACCAAGTAAACGGTGGATATGAAGCAAGGGAAACTAACATGATCGAGTACTTAGAGCAAGTAAAGCAAGCAATGGCATTGTTCGACTCATGCAAGGTCGAACACATTCCCCGTAGCAAAAACAAAAAGGCTGATGCTTTAAGCAAGCTAGCATCTGTGTCATTCAGCCACCTCACTAAGGAGGTACGGGTGGAAGTTTTGACCGCACCTTCGATTGTCGCTCCACAGGTTATGCAAGTAGAAGCCCCAGCCCAAACCTGGATGACTCCGATCATCAATTACTTAATGCATGATGTTTTGCCAGTTGATAAGGCGGAAGCTAGAAGAATCCAGATCAATTCACTTCAATACCAAATGCAAGAAGGGGGTCTATACCGAAAGACTTTCCTGGGCCCTTTGTTAAAATGTCTTGATCCGGAGCAAGCCAGCTACATCATCAGGGAAATACATTATGGTATCTGTGGTATCCATGCCGGACCAAAAATGATCGTAACTAAAGTTAACAACGCAGGGTATTATTGGCCTGGAATGCACGAAAGTGCAGTAAAAGAACTCCAACAATGTGACGAATGCCAGAAGCATACGCCGATAAGCCTTCGAGCAAAGAACGAGATGATTCCTGTAACGGCCGCATGGCCTTTCCAAAAGTGGGGCGTGGATATAGTCAGACCTTTCCCACAATCGAGTGGAAGCGTTCAATATTTGCTAGTCGCAGTAGACTATTTCACCAAGTGGGTGGAGGCGAGGCCTTTCACGATCATCTCTGGTTATAATGTAACAAGGTTTTTCTGGGAGCAAATCGTATGTCGCTTCGGTCTTCCATTATACATAGTAAGCGATAATACGGAATCGTTCGTGAAGAATCCGTTCAAACGATGGTGTGAGAGTTTAAAAATAACCAAGTCTTCTCCTCAGTTGCTCACCCTCAAGGGAACGGGCAGGTCGAACAGATCAACCGCCGAATCATCGATGGGATAAAGAGAAGACTTGGTTATAAAGGGAAAGGATGGGCGGATGAGCTACCGAATATTCTATGGGCTCATCGAACCTTACACAAGACAAGTAACGGAGAGACACCGTTCAGTCTTACATACGGCACCGAAGCAGTGATCCTAGCAGAGATCGGACTCCCAAACCAAAGATGCAAAAACTGGGAGGAAAACGAGCAAGAGCTCCGGTCTATTCTTGATATGCTGGAAGAACACCGGAACATAGCCGCAATCAAAGAAGCACGGTACAAAAAGAAAATTGAAAAGTACTACAACGCCCGTACCAAGCTTTATAAATTTAAAGTTGGAGATTATATGCTCCGGAGCAACGACACAAGCCGAGTCGAGCTTCCTGGAAAACTGGCCCCCAAGTGGGAAGGACCGTATCGCGTAAAGGAAGCTAGTGACAAAGGGTCGTACTTGCTCGAAAAGATCGATGGAACCCCCGTCCCAAGAACATGGAACGGGATCCATTTGAAGAAATGTTTTATGTAGTCGCATGATCGCCACGGCCCAAAAAAGATCGCTCTTTTTATTTTATGTTTCCTTTTTTCCATGTAATGTCGGGAGGGTAATGCCCCGAACATATTTCCAATTTCCTGTAAAGCCGGGAGGGTCTGCCCCGGAAACTATGTTATCAGCTATTAAATAAAGCGATCTGCGTTTTAATAGTACAAACAATAGCATATCTATGTATAAGTTCGAACGATGTAAAATGTGCATAAAACAGGCCTCGACCCATGCCTCGCGCCGATCGAGAAGGCTTAAATAGTTGAACAAAACAAAAATCTATTAAGCAAAGTGGCTCGGACCGACCCACTAGAAGTTTAAACGATAAGCGTTAAAAAACTTAAACAATAATGCAAGAGATTGGCAAATAGTAAAAGTCTGGACGCAGACAAAAGCTAAAAACCAAGCATGAACAACATTAAATAAACCATAATATCTTGATTAATACGTTCGGTAAGAGTAACGATGTTATATTGTACGGTTACATGTCACATTTAACCAAAGAAAAATAAAATAAAAGAGAGATCACATCTATCAATCTTCTTTGACAATGGAGAGTCTGCTCTTTTCTTTAATAACAGACAAAGGCTCGTTCACCAGCTCCGAAACCTTGTCAAAAACCGAGATGTGAAAATCATCAAAGGCTTTGATTGCAGCATCCAGAGTGACCCTGGCCCCCTCATCGTACCCAGGAATTTCCTCAACAGCTTTTGCTGAAGCCTTCGCGGCTTGGAAACCCTGTTTAATGCCATCATTCACACCCACGGCATTAACACTGTTAACTAAGTCAGCAACCACCTTCTCTAGTTCAGGACTTTGATGAACTAGTTTAACCACCCAAGCTACCCCCTCCATCAAAAACCATTGTTTCGTAAGTAAAAGCTCCGATGTGAGGCCATATAGCTCGACCATCTCACCATCGTAACGATTCAACATGTCCTTCATATCTGCAACATCGGCATGATGAGATTCGACAGCCTTATCACAGGCCCTCTCAAGCTCAGTCTTATCTAAAAAGAAGAACAAAGGGTCAGAAACCAAGAAAACAAACAAACAAAGAAGCACAACAAACGTACCATTCACCAAGAGAAGATGATCGGCTAACAGTTGATCATACGACGATTGCATTTTATTTTGCTCTACTTGATTCGTTTCCTCGGCCTCGGACAACTTCTTCTCCAGCGCTTCAAACCTCAACTTTAAACCCTCCAAGTCCTGAACGGCTCTGTCACGGGCTTCATAGGCAGCCGTCGCCGAAGCTTGAGAAGCTTTATTCACTTCCTTGGTCTCTGCAACCTGCTCTTTCAGATGATCCACCAGAGCCCGAAGCGAAGTAAGCTCCTGTTTGGTTTTTGAACGAATATTCTCTTCATTCTTCAAGGAGGCAACCTCACGTTCGTATCGGCGACAGTTAGACTCTACTTCAACCCATCGTTTATACGCTTCGACCACCAAAGAATTAGACTGGGCCTGGTTCAACATTAAAGCATTCCCGAGCTCCGGCCCACTCATCTTCCGGTAGTAGGCATGCTCAGCCGGGGTGCCAATATGAAACAACGACATCTTCGCCAAAAGAGCATCAACAATCCTGTCTTTGTTAACCAACGACCAATTAGGGACATACCTCTCCAAAGCTTGAGCTGAATCTACATCCATGGCATCACCCGAACCTAATTCCCGACAGATAAAAACAACTTCAGTCTCGTACCATAGGGGGACGAGGAGGCACTATCCCCACCGTCGATCTGTTGAGGACTTGGCCTCGAAATATTAGAAGCAACCCCAGTGGTAGGCTTACCCGAAGGAGAAAGATCGATCTTCTTAAAGGCTAATGGCTCCGGCATATCGGTGTCAACAATCACTTTGGTAGTTGGGCCCCCAAAGGACAACGGGCTCGGAGGAAGGTTGACAGGTTGATCTCTTGGGGTTTTGCCACCATGAAGATGAGCGTTCAAATTCTCCAACAAACCTCCAGCAACAGAGAACTCGGTGACTCGATCGGTTTCATATTCTAGAACAACTGTTTTCAAATCCAATTTAGTCTTTTTCAGCTTCTTAGGGTTCGGATCAGGTTTCAATGAGGTATTCCGACTCCTCTTAAAGCTGACTTGAGGCCGAACCTCAGCATCGTCCTCACCACCATCAGCATTCACCCCTTCATCTTCGATAAATAAATGCTCCGAACCATATAGAACAACTTTCAAACCAGAGTCCTTCGCCCCGTTCGAGCCAGTCTTTTTTCCCTAATCTCCACTCACAATTGAAGCTGCTTGAATCGAAGCCACGTTCGCCACCGGAGCTACAGGAGCCGAGCTCGAACCTCCCTGATCAGTCGTAGCAACATGTTCTCTAATCGAATAAAGGTTATCCTTCACAACAGTAAGATACGGCAGATCCCCTTTCGGTGTCCTTGTAGCTCGAATATCAAGTTCGGTAGAATCGAAAGATTTCAACCTCAAAGCTTCCTTCAAACCCATAGTTGCGCAAAGCAAGCAAATTGTAATATACAAATACTCACATGAGGAAAGCATACAACATAAAAGTACAATGATATACAAAAAAAAAAACGGTGTTTGAGCTAAAAAACATAACTAACCCTCTCCGTTCCATTTAAGGGTAGGGTAATATTCCGGTTCGGACCAGATCGTGCTTATCCTCTCCATGACTAGAATGCGTTCCGGAAACTTTTGGATGCGGTCGGCTTCCTTGATCAAAGCAGCATACAAAACTTTATTGAATTCGAAGTCTTCAGGAAGACGGGATCTCTTTAACCTCCAAGTCATATCGGATGGAACACACCGATCATCCACCAAAAAGAAACGATCTTTCCAATCTTTTAAGCTTGTGGTAATCCATGAGTAGCAACAAGCGTTCTTCTTCCGAACCTCAAAGGTATACCAATCACCGGACCGGTTTAACTTATAAAGAGCCCGGAACACATCCAAATCCGGGTCGGACTCCAAGCTACGACAGGCGATCTCAAATTGACACACCTTGGCAAGGTCAAAAGGGTTCATTTGAGAAAGATGAACCTCATGGAACATCAGAACCTCAACCAAGAACTTCGTCAGGGGAAGTCGATAGTTACAATAGTCAAACATTCGGGTGTAAACACCTATCTTCCCAGGGACGAAAGGATAGACAGCCGTTTCTTTTTCGGGAAGTATAGGGTTCAGAGAAGCAGGGATCGCATACTGGCTCACATACCACTCCAGACCGTTTCGGTTTAAAATGTTGAAACAGCCAGACAAGTTACTCTTGTTAGCCATAACTACAGGAGAAAAAACTAACTGATAAGGTTTCTGATCCAAAGGAGAAGAAGAGAAGGAGAAGATGAAATGGCTAAAAAGTAAAAAATAAAATGACTTTTTCTCCTCTATTTATAAAGGTTTTTCCACCGCCTTGAATCCACCTATAAGAGAGTGATACGTCATGATGGGTGATGCAAGTCAAACGCCATGTCAGTTAAAGAAAAACTAAAGTGACCGCCAGTCACCAAATAAAAGTCACCGACAAAATTCAAAATTCAAAGATAAAAACCGCCACAGAAAAAAGCGTCGAATCTAAAAAACCCCACCATTTAGTTCGAAGCTTTTACTAAACAAACGCTACGAACTAGGGGGACATTATAAGGATACGTCCTGGGTTGGACCGAATACTTGATAAGTATAAGGTCGGACCGTTAGCTCAAAGGACTAGTCAGACCTAGTGTCCCCAGTCGGAACGATTAACCCACAGGATCTTCCCTAACTAACTGGGACCCACAACCTTAACTACCTGACAGCGACTGGTCTGACCCTAACTAACTCGCCACGTCAGCATACCCAAAAATTATAAATACCCCGCCAAGACCTCCACTTAAGATTAATCGCTACTTTCTCTCTCTAAACTCTCCTCTCTCTCACTGACTTACTTCTCCTCCACAAACACTTATTCTCACGCTCGAGCTTGGTCACAGAGAGGCCCCCCTCCCTGTGACGAGGCTAACGGTGTGTTTCCTTTCTTGTGGTCTTACAGGTCTCTGTCAAGGTCATCTGAAGCTCTAATTAACCCAGCTCGGACCAACTGGTTTTTGAGTCTTCACCTATACACCAATTCAGGAGGAAACCCAATAAATATGGGAAAACCCCTTTGTGGGAATCGAACCCAGGACCTATTAGTCCCAAAGTTTTATCACACCCCCAAGATGAATTTAAGATTGAAATTTTTAGCTTAAATTAATAAAATCTGGTTCTCTTAAGTCCCGAAATATTGAATTTGGACTATAAATCCAATAAAAAACATTCAAACAAGTGAGATGTGGCTCGTTTGGTTTTGGTGTATCCATTTTGAAAAGAGGTATAACCGAAATCAGACAGCAATCGGTCAAAAAGAATCTGAAGCCTTGTTTATTAGTTTTGGTCAATTATTTTGTTTCACTAATAAGTTTTTTTTCCTCACCCCAGTAATTTACAGATTTGAATTAAATTGATTATTTAGTAAATTCATACCTCTTCCTTTCCATTTTATTCAATTTAATGTGTTACATTATAATTAATAGATGAGTAAATTACTATTTGGTCCCTGTGGTTTGGGCCATTTAACTCTTTTAGCAAAAAAAAAAAATCTTTTGACATACCAACTCCTGACGTTTTATTTTCTAACTGTTTTGGCCTCTTGACACTAACTCTGTTAATTTTTTACTTTTAAGTTTAAGGGAATTTCAGACATTTCTTATGTGAGGGACTATATATGTAAATTGAAGATTATTCAACTAAAAAATTGGAAAAAGAAAAAAGATATTTTATGATTTAAGGGGGCCACACTTTTATGTTCATTTCCTCCCCTAGTCTAGCTACTACTACCAACTTTGTCCTGCAACCGCTTTGACAACGTGAGTTCTCCGGCGACCCCGTAACCACTTCGATAGCTTCCTTTCACAGTTTAAACACGAATATGTCCCGACCATTAATCAAATTAGCTGGTTACCAAAATAATCAATTAGACAAAGGTAAATTTAACCTATGCTGGATATAAACCATCAACGTACAACTGGTTTCACGGTCGTGTGGTAGGTGATGAACCTCCATAAAAGCGCCATCACCGCTTGTAAACTTCAAGTCTCCGCTTGTAAACTTCAAATCTTTTGCTTTGAGTTTTGAAACAGTTCAAGAAATTGATCGTGGTGGGTGTAGGGAATATTGATAATCGGACCAGATCCATTTAGAACATATCGTTTGAGTACACAAAGGAGAGTGAAACCATTTGATTGTGGTGGGTGAGGGCGAGAAGTCGACCTTTTTTAATGTGACGGTGATTTTTCAAAAAGCATAGTGCTGAAGATCATTAAGGAAAGTGGTTTATGGAGAAATGTTGCGCTCCAGGTGATAGTAATTTTTCAAAAAAGGAGACCTTTATTGTTATATTCGAAGTTGAGCCATGGCAGCTCAAACCAGGTGAAATGGATGGGTTGATTAACCTCCGGTGAGAGGTTGTCGGTTGGTTTAATATCGTGAAAGGGGTTTTTACTTTTTACCTATCTATTTATTTATTTACGATTTTGAATAAATTACACAGATAGTCCCCAAATATTAATAAGTTACATATAGTCCTTCAAATGTGAAAATAAATACACCCTTTTACACTTGATAGAAAAAATATTAACCAAGTTAGGATATGCCGCACGGGGAGTCCACCCCCATCAAAGATATGCCGCGCGGTAAAAGGATTGCAGGGAAAGATTGCCGCATGCGGAAAAGATAAAGGAGATAGGTAAGTGGTGGGGCCCAATATCGCCCAGAATCTTCTCAACCAATCATGTTTTGTTTGTTTTTCTTTAAATGGTTTGGGGGAAACCACCCATTGTGTTTTTGGGTAAGAGGGGAGAATGGAAGGGAAAATGGCATAACACAATATGATTAGGTGGGTGGAAAGTTTGCCCCATCTCATTAGGCATACACCCCTTACACCCTTGGTGTCAAGGGGCCAAAACATTTAGAAAATAAATGTCAGGGGTTGGTATGTCAAAAGATTCTTTTTGGGCCATAAGGGTTAAATGTCTCAAACCGTAGGGTCCAAAATAGGAATTTACTCTAAATAGATTCATGCCCTATAGGAATAGCAATCGAACCCGAACCCGATGGGTACTCAAAACCCAACACATTTGGGATAGGTATGGGGTCGGTGGGACAGGTTTGGGACTAGCTTTTATTTTTTTTGCGGGTTTGGGATGAGTTTGGGATTTGGTGATATATATGTTTACCCGACCCGATTACCCGATAAAGTGAACTCGTTTACCCGATTGTATACTCGATATAATTTCTTATATATTTTTAAATATGTATATATATGATACATCCATTTTTTATACATATAGGTATTTTATTTCTTATACATTGTAGTTATTTGATACATTTTGATTGTGATGATACTAAGGTGGTGTTTGTTTTTTCAGATGTAAAATGTTTGTGCATATGTCTGTCGACTTCATCTTGTATCGAGTCTTGTATCTAGATAGGATAAACTGAACCTTAGCAGTCTAGAAATTAGGGTTTTGGAGTAGTCAGTCCAGTTCACACGAACTGGCTTTGCCAGTTCGTACGAAGTGGCACTTCGCCTGAACTGGTGATGTCTGTTTCATGCGAACTGGCAAACTCTATATATAGCTGAGCTTGATTTGTCATTTGTAACATTGCTGATTCCGGAGCAGAGGTGCTGCCGAAGTGTCAAGTGGTCTGTAAAGCTTTCAAATCAATATACAAGACATTTAAAGTGATTCCTAGTGTTAAACAAGCTGCAATGAAGTCCGAATCATCGAATTCCGCATTTGGTTTTGATTAGAACTCTTCTCATCGACTCATTAGGTCGAAACCCCGATCCTACAAGTGGTATCAGAGCTCAGGAGGAAGAGTTCTTACCATTTCAGCTTGTTTTCACCATTAAATTCTGATTTCTACTCATTCTTCTTCACGTTTTCATCCAATCAGAAAGATTTCACGGTTAAAATGACTTGATTTTCACATATAATACGTAAAACATAGTTTTAAAAAATCCTTGAAGAAATCAGAACTTAATTCGACCTAAAACTTGTTAAAATCATGAATTTTTTGTCCGAAATCACGTGAAAACCCCCCAGTTCGTGTGAGTTCAGTTTGATTGGAGATGAACCAGGTCATGCGAAGTGATCCAATTCGCACGAAGTGACATTCAGTTCACAAGAAGTGACTTCAGTTCGCGTGGTTTGAACCCAGGTCGCACCAAATTGTCACACCCCCAAAATCCACATGCGGAGTATCACCGCTTGGAGGCGTGACATGACCAGGATCAAGCCACCAATCATATTGAACAACGTAATTAAGTAAATAAAAGCAACCACAATATAATTGGTGTCCAAAAGAAAGTAACCAACTTTAAGTTATCAGCGGAAGCATAAAATATAAAACCCAAACATAAGCAATAAGTTCATTAAGTTTAAAAGTTCGACATGAGACTCAACAGTCCATGTCCCACAACGACCACTCCTGTCACACCCCGACCACGTTAAAACATCAAATCGTGGCGGAAACGTCGGGGAGTGTTGTAACAGAATTATTGTTTCTCAACCATGGCATACAAAGTTATATTTTATTTATCAAACAAGAGTGTTACATTGTCTTTAAACATGAAATAAAGAGTTCAGAACATAATTAAACTAGTTCTATCTTTATTTTAAGTCTCTAAGGCACTGGTCCACCCTAGTGTCACGATCATCATCCTAAGCAACAGCTCCTGAAAACACATGTGAAAATAGGTACGTCAGCATAAAAATGCCTGTGAGATACATAGGTTTTGTGAAAATAGGATTCATGACTTGGGTTTTTAGAAGAAAGGTTTAATAAAAATTAGTCATGAATCTTGTTAAGTGTTTTCTTTTATAAATCATATGAAAACTCGATAAGAAATCCGATTATATAAAAGAAAGGTGTATGGTTAATGAAATAACCCAGTAAAATGAGTTGTATAAAACAATGTCTTGAAAAATATGTTATTTGTGTAAAATGTAATATGTCTATACTGAAATGATTTAAATAACGCTACGATATGTAATATTATACAAACACTTATATATAGGAAGTACCAGCGGCGTATCCACCATGTTTGTATCATATTACACACGCCTCGTTACTCAAATCATTTACCCAAACCAACCACCAATGTAAATTGTTCATGTATAAATCAATTGTCAAGTGTTATTGTGTAAACCATATCAAAATGTCCATGTCTAATGTAAATCATCAAATGTGTATATCAATGTCAAAATGTTTATGTTTAATGTAAATCATATAATGTGTATCCAAAAATATCATGTATGGCATGTGAAATATATCAACTAAACCATAGGTAAAATGCACAAAAACAGGGTATTGAATTAAACATAGTTTAAGTCAAAGTTATGTTTTGTGGAACAAATGCATGCTATACTGATACAAACATCTATGCGGTATTGTGAAAGTGCATACATCCAAGCCTTGTGACTGTGGTGATAGACCTTTAAACAAATTAAAGGTTTATATGTGTTATGTTTATCGAATTCGGTCATTCCTTCCATCCAAACATACCTAGGATGTCAGGAACGGAAGTTGTCAATTCCTATGGTACCACTACCTACTAACGAATGGCGTAGCTAATGTTAATGAATGTATTTTTATCCCATTTAAACAAACCAAATGTCATACAAAAAATGTAAGCATGTGAAAACAATGCACTAAGTATGTAATCAAATGAACATACATAGCGTGAAATGTAATGTAAAACAATGTACTAAGTATGCACACAATGGACATACATAGCATAAAATGTAATGAAATCATGTACTATAATGTACTAATGAACATAACAAGCATATGATATAAAAGCATGAAAGGCACGAAAGTAACAAGTAGGCACATGTGTTTCACCCCAAAATGTTTGGAAAACAGTAAAAGAGGGGTCTATGTACTCACTTGAGATTGCTTAGTAGTCCTTGAGTAACAACCAAGCAATGCTAGAGATTACGGATATCAAACGGTACCTAATATAGGTAACTACATTAATACACCAGACCTAAATTGGAGGATCGGATAGAATGAGGGTTCGTAAACCAAACGAGTATGGAAACTCATGTATTATAGTTTAACAAGTCCTTCATTCTAAAATGAAACCTAACCTAAGTGCTTACGACCCATTACGACCCGTTTAGGTAGCTTATGCTACTTTAACGCGTCGTTCGCGTAAAACGCGTTCGGAATGCCTAACTAGTCCTATGATAAGTAAAATATGCCTTAACATGTCTAATATTATTACCAAATCAGTTTAGATACCAAAAGTTATGTTACATATGCTTAAAATGAATTTTGGCATTTAAAGGGCATTTTGGTAATTTACCTAAGGCATATATACTACCTATCATACAACTACTCAAACGATGTGACCATAAGGTATAACCTCGGAAGGTTATTCCCTATACAACTATGGTCACCTAATGTATTTGGTCGGATCCTAATGATTGACCAAACGGGTCGGGTTCGAAAGTATAAGCGATTGTTTAGATCGCTTACCTTTACGACCCTAGGCAAGCACAAAGCTAAAAGTGACGAGCTAAGCATGTTAAAACATGCTTAACTAAGTTTAGAAAACATGTTTGGTATCAAAACAAATGGTTTTGATACCTAAGAGTAGTTTGGTTACAAAATACACAAGAATGCGCATTTTGGCCGAAACTACGACTCGTCACTGAGCCTAGATAACGTGGTAATCAGTAGGTATAGTCACTAAGGACTATAACCATCGTGATTACGCTCACGTTATGAAGTTCAAATGAACTTCGCATTGACCATAAACTGGTCAACGTAGAAAGTCAAACAAAGTTGACTTTTAACGCTAAAAGAATAAAAAGAACGAAGGAACACTTACAAAGGGTCCCCGAAAGCTAATCTTGATCCAAGTAGCTCAGGTATGAAGCAATGGCTTCAACTTAGAGCTTTTAGATCAGATTTTGTGGGTTTTGCAAGGAAGGGGGGTTGGGTATTTATAGGATTTCTCAAACCATTAAGATTGTTTCTTGAAAACCGTGATATAATCTCACCCCTACACTTGTTGGAATGTTATGGAACATCAATTGGCCCCCCACCATCAGGGATTAACATGTGGCACTGGGTTTGGGAGTGGGTAACAGCTGTTAACAGCCTGTTTAGAAGATTCTGATGTGCTGGGAGTCCCTTACGGACCGTAAGGTTGAGGGCTTACGGTCCGTAAGCCATCAAGTTTGCTGAAATGGCAGTTTTGGTCCCTGCACCTTGTTTCGTTGCGTAACGGCACTTCTAACACCCGTCAAACCCGATTTCAAGCTACAAAATGATGTTAAGACATAGGGAACATGAAATATGCATGAAAACATCACGGATGTCGGTTCGTTTGGTCGTACGATCGCGATGTTCGGTTAATTACGACGGAATGCGCATAAGCGCGAAAAACGATCCAAATTGCGTGACGAATGGATTTTTCTCATGCCAAACACTAAAATAAAATATTTTAGTGCTTAGATAATTTTTTTGGATGTCCGAATGTATTCAGAACGTGAGTTATGCGCGAAAATGCAAACTTATGCACTTTTTGACGCTTTTAGTCCCTGAATGACCCAAAAGTTTATATTAGCATACCGAACCCCTCAAAGCCTATTTCTAAGCTATATAAAGGATATTTAAGGTGTGTTTAACTTATGGTCATGTTTTGGAATGTCTGTTACAGTTCAAATTGGCATACTTTCGCAGTTTGTCAAATTTAGTCCCCGTAGGCGAATTAACTTGTTTTTGCCATACCAAAGCCTTCAAAACTTATTTCTAATTTATGTAAAGGTTATTTAAGGTATGTTAAGTATATGTTGATGTTCCGGAGTATTTGTCGCGTTAAACTGATTACGCTTACGCACCAGTTTGCGTATAACTCTCCAGAAAGCGATGTAGAGTTTGAAATTGAACAACAGTCAAAACATGAAAAAAGTAAAACATAACCAAACTAACATTGGGATCAAATAACTTTGTTTTATTGATAACCGAACTGTTCACAATGATTACAAGCACAGATGTTACAACTGTGACAACCCGCACAAAACCAGGTATCCGTACAACTTAATTAATGATTAATTATTACTTGATTACTGTGCTTGATTGAAACTAGCTGATAAACTGCTACCTGCATACTGATACATGCACTTACTTGCATCATACTTTATTTGCTGTCACTACATTATTTACGTGCTGAACCCTAGTGACAAACATGATGCACAAAAAGCACAGTAGCACCAAACGGATACACAGTGAACATGCTGATATAACCAGCATCAGGCAAATACTGCCTCAAGGCCTGTTAAGAGCCTCATATATTTTGGCTACACTGGTAGTGAGTGTAGGATATAAGGGTTGTGTTACCGCGTCTCTAGGGGATAAGATACACTGATTCGGATGTGCCAGAACGTACTTTAAGTACCAAACACAGCACTTTAAATAATTTAACCAGCTTCTAGCTGACTAGTAAAGTGCCAAAAATGAGAAAATATCACTAGACACTTTCTAAAGTGTCGGGAAAACAAATTGTGTCACTAAAGATGTAATAACGACACTTTAAAGTCTTTTGTAACACTTTAACGGATTACTATCCAACCGGACACCCGGACTTTACCCGGAACATGAAAACTTTACTATTTTCACTATCACTACTTACAATCGAACAAGAGGACCCCCCCCCCCAACCGATCGGTTACCTAGGGAGCTCCACATTGTACTTGGTGATCTTGGTCAATCTTATTTTGTCTAAAATCTACACTACACTTTATCCAATGGACAATGGCACAAGAATTGATTATAAATACTAGAGATTATCATAACATAATCACTTCACAACTCAACAAATCACTCTCTCTTCTCTTCTTTGTGGCTCACGGCCGAACACCACACACACACACATCATACTTTCGGTTCTTGCTTCCATCATTCCAAGATCATTCAAACATCACAAGACACGTATAAGGAGCTTTGGTGCAAGCGGAACGCGAAGGACCACTCTCGTTGGCTTTTATCCACGCGTTTTTCATCACGAATCTTCCCTAGCCTTGAGCTAGAGGTATAACCTTTAAATCTTGTTTTTAAGCTCATCTAAAGTGGTTAAAAGAACTTTCGTCGGTTAAATATCGTTAACATGCGTTTTGAATCTTTAAAGTCTAGTAAAATCACTAAAATGGAGGTTAATAGCATATGTCTTGTGTAAAAGTCGTAGGACTTGAAATTTGTGCTTATTGTGACCCGATCTATAATGTGGTAGCTCAAATCTTCGTTTAACCCGACTTTGTAAAATCACGTATCATCACATAAGCTTGTTTTTGAAAGATACAAGGGTTAAAAGTGAAACACTACCACATTTTAGAGACATGAACTTGTAGAGAAATATTTGACTTGTGTAAAAGTGTTTTAACCGGTAAAATGGTGTTTAAAACTAGCGGATCTACGTATCCGCAAGTGGTATTTTTGAAAGACCACACTTTAAAGAAATCATGTTATTCTAAAAGATGGGTCTTGCACTAATAAATATGATTTTATAAACCACAAGTGTATAGACACTTGTAAAATAAAGAGATCCGACAAAGAAGTGTATTTGTCACTTGTTACTAGAAGTTGTAAAGACGGTTTTCTCTAAACACGAGATTTTTACAAGATTAAAGTTACTTTATATAGAGATCTACATATATAAGGATGATTTACATTATTAATGCGGAAAAACTGCAAGTTCATGCGATTATGCAAATTTACATACTTGTTGACTAGTTTGATGTGTCGGAAATTGTTTGATTGAATAAAGAAGTTGATTGAGTTGATTTATTAAAAGAAAATGATACGCTTAAAAGCGTGGCCACCTCCAGTTACAGAGGAAACTCTGGCGAAATTTTCTAAAAACCTAACACTTAGACTTTTTACACAACAAGTGTTAGAACTATTTTTGGGCATACTTTTGAAACATAAATTTCGCCAGTACTATATTTTACTAAACATTCGGAGGTGGGATTTTCACAAAGATTAACGTGATAAATATATTTGTCACAACACTGTTTATGATTATTTTGTGAAATACATAAATATTATTTTAGAGTGAAAATAATATTTACAAGCGTTAATGATTCCAAAACTTTGCGAACGCTTCCATAAACATATAAGTTACACCGGTGATTACATTACCACAAGATTGATAAAACGTAACTTACGCACATGTATTGTATCCCCCATCCTTGGGAAAAAGAATAACTATCAAGCATAAACAAAATGTAACACGAAATAGTTGTCTAACTATTTCCCGCAAACATAAACTGTAAAGCTAAAGCACGGCCGTCCGTCTAATAGAATTAGCACTTGTAGGTCGTTGCACAGATTACTGCTTCAGAGACGCTTGATAGAGTTTACGCATCCACTGTGAGTTCATGTCCCCCTTTTCTCTAACTGTTTTCAGTTTTCTTAACTGCGGGGGTGAAATACATGTTACTTTGTTTACAAGTACTTTATACACGGTATGAATAACGTAAGGAGGTTTAGATCATGTGGATGGGTAGTTAGAACCCCGAGGGACTCGAGCGGTAGATCTATTTGGGTGTAGCGAGCCCAGCTCCCGGTCCAACAGAACAGGCCTCTCGAAGGACTAACAGAACGGATCCGGAGTGACTTGGTACCCAACGCAAAATCGGCTAGGGTTGTATCTTACTTACTTGCATTTCACGACATGCTAATGGCCTTGCAAACCATTGGTGATCACAAGTCCTCTTACACTGCTACATACCAGGAAACTTTTATACTTACAAGTGTTTTTACTTACTCACTTGCACATGAACTCGCTCAACATTATTGTTGATTTTTCAACTCACATGTATTTCAGGAAATTAACGGATTCTGGCACGGTATGAACGTTTTCCGCTGCAATCTTCATGAAGTCATCAAGGATTAGGGGTTGTGTTCTCTTACCTGGACAAGACACAATCCTTAACCCTCGTTTATGTTTTGTTATTAGTTGTAATGTTGTTGAACAAGGTTATGGTCGTATGTTTAAAACAATGGTATTGTACGTTGATTTCTAAACTTAATGATGACTTGCATGGTTTTTAAATTCATATAGCTTTGTTATGATTAAGCTATGGTATTAAGAAGTCACACCAAAACTAACCACGCTTCCGCAAAGCCAGGGTGTGACAGCTTGGTATCAGAGCTCTGATCATAGCGAACTAGGATTCTGTCTCGAGTCTAGACTATGATCACTAGGGCTCTCACGAAAACATTTTTCTGCATACCACTTAAGTCCAGATCCACACTTTTTACAAACAAATGTTGAGCACATTTTATTAATTATAAGTTCAGCTTGGAGGGCTGAGGATCGATCTGGAGGATCGAGATGGTTAAGGTAGTTGAGCACGTTGGTTTGTTATAAGGTTCGATCTGGAGGATCGAGGTGAATAAGGTAGTTGAGCACGTTGATTTGTTATAAGGTTCGATCTGGAGGATCGAGGTCTGGTTTAAGTGAAGGATAGAACAGTCTTGTAGACTAGATGGTTTTGACTAGTAAGACTAGGAGAAATTATGTGATGCCCTACTTGGTGACTTATGTGATTATCTGATTATGTGATTGACTGGTTGTGCATACTTGTGTTTATGTTACAGATACATGGATCCGGCTGATTCAGGTGGTTCAGACATCACCAACCCCAGGCATGTTGTGTCAGATGATTTAGAGTCCTCGGAGCACGAGGTGTACACGTCAGACTTTACCAGTACCGACGATGACGACTTCCAGCCATTCGCCCTACCTGATGGCGACGATGAGCCCCCTATTGATATTCCGGCCGGGGATTTGCCACTAGCGGTGATCCCTGCTCCCATACCCCTCGCTGCTTACCCTATTCAGGAGTTACCTTTCGACGGCGACGAGGACGACGTCGACTTGTTCGAGGTGGAGCCTATGGAGGACGTTCAGGGCGAGGCCCTACCCGCTGTTGCCCCTCTACTGATTGCAGATGCTCCGGCTGCGGAGGCACCTGCACTTTCCCCAGCCCAGGACTCCTCTGAGTCTGTGGCTTCTGCACCGACACATACCCTTAGTGCGCAGCACTACTCTCACGAGTCAGATTCTGATCATGCATCTTCTGTCGCCCCCATCTCCAGTCCCACTTTTGACCACGAGGACGTGGAGGATTCCGACCCTATGTTTCCCCCAGGGTTCGACCCTGATCGTGACTTGGAGTTTGTTCCGATGGACCAGTTCATGGAGGATCCAGCGGATCCTGTTGACCCTTTTGATCCTATTGATCCTGACTTTGACTTTGATATGGCTTTTGATGACGCCGAGCCTGCCGTTGCCCCTGAGCAGGCAGCTGCTCTTGATCCTTTACCGGAGCATGACCCTATGCATGCTGATATACCCCTTGAGCCCATTGCTGTTGATCACCACCTAGATGTTCCTTTGATTGCAGACGATCATATCCCTGTCGATCCCATTGATCCTCTACCCCTTGTTGCTGCACCTGTTGACCCACCATTTGACCACTTGGCACCTGTTGTAGCCCCTTTATTTGATCCCGTTCCCATAGAGCCCGGACATGCACCATTCGCAGCTCATATGGATCCACCGGACGAGTCTGCCCAGCATGGCTGGATACCAGCAGACGAGGACGTTCCCCCATTCCCTCCACAGGTTTCTGTTGCACCACACGTCGACTTTTCGTTTCAGGTTCCCATGTTTATACCTCCAGCAGGGCCTGGAGAGGGCTCTTCAGCCCACCCATCAGGGCATGTACCGATGCCCATGCCTTTCTTACCACAGATGCCTTTTGTTCCACCTATTACTGCTCCTTTTGGGATGGCACCCTTTGACCCCACACGTGAGCCACTGCTGTGGTCACCATTTTCCCCTATGCCACCCACTGATCCATACCACAGGTTCCACGTGGGACACACTATCGAGGATGTATTGATGTCATTTGTACACCAGCATGAGTCGCATGAGCAGCGACTACAGGAGTTGGAGAGAGCCCGCCTGCAGCCATGTCAGTGCCATGGCCGGGTACCCTCTCCGTTACAGCCGTTTCGACCATTACCCCCTGACTATGCTGCTCGTCTTGCTACTTTGGAGCAGCAGATTGCCTCCGTTATTCGCACGCAGCAGGCGATGGAGGCAGATTGGCTAGAGATGCGCCGTTTGTTTTATACCCGTTTTCCTCCTCCACCACCACCATCTGCTTAGAGCTCATCGATGCCACATGGGTAGGCGAGTGAGAAGGCGGCGATTGCTTTTACTTGCACAGCATTTTTGAGGAGACTACGTTATGATTTGACTTTTGTTATGTACTTGATGTTGTATTGATACTGATGTAGCTTTTGACAGGGGTGATGTAGCCCCAGTGATTGATGATTGTATGTATACACTTACGATGTGGTCTCATTATTATGGCAATCGCAGTTTTCTCACCATATTTTGGATTCGCTTGATTACTTATTTGCATTGTTATGGTATGGGATGTTGTGTGATTGATATTTGTGATATGTGATAACATGTGATGCTGTGTGATTATACTATTACTACCGTTATATACGTACGCTATATTACGAACTGATTTACGTATTATACATCGGAGCCTTCTATGGCCTAACCAACTTAAACCATCTGTTAGAAAGATGCCGCCAAGACGACAACAACAGCCTATGCCTACCACTCAGGAAGAGCTACAACAAGTCATTGCTGCTGCCATAGCGCAGTACGCAGCTTCTCAGCCAGGAGGGAGCGGAAGTGTTAATCAAGGCAATAACAATCCACCTCACGGTTATACCACGCCATTCGAACCTACCATGTCCTAGCTGGACATCTTTAGCAATGATGCTAATGCCAAACACATGTTTTAACATACGTGCAGGATGCACCTACAAGCAGTTCTTAGACTGCAAACCAGTTAACTTCAATGGCACAGGAGGTGCAGTTGCCTTTACCCGCTGGGCTGAGAAAACCGATTCTGTCTTACGCATGAGCAAGTGTGCTGAGGACCAACAAGTCACATACATTTCAGGGCTATTTCTCGACGGAGCCCTATCTTGGTGGAACTTACAAGTCCAAACCTTAGGCGAAGCTGCCGCCTACGCCCTGACTTGGGCCGAATTGAAAGAACTGATGCGCAAGAAGTACTGTTCACGCGCAGAAATTCAGAGGTTGGAGACTGAATTCTGGCACTTAAAGATGGATGGTCCGAAAGTAGCAGAGTACGTTCAGAGGTTTCATGACCTATCTCAAGTGGTTCCTTACATGGTTACGCCTGAATACAAACGAATCGAGCGCTTCATTTGGGGTTTGGCTCCCCAAATAATAAGCATGGTAACCTCCTCCAAACCAGCGACTATCACTGAAGCCATCGATTTGAGCGTGGCTCTCACCGAGGAGGGGATTCGTTTAAACAAGTTTGGTGATGTAAAGGCGAAGGAGAAAGAGACGCATGTTGAGTCGTCCGGAAGTAACAAAAGAAAGTTTTCGAACTTCAAGCTAAGTGCTAGCGGTGATGGTAAGAGAGGAGCACCAAGCACGCCAGCTCAGGGTGCAGCTGGCAGTGGAAGAAGAGGAAAGGGATATATGGGCACCCATCCCAGGTGTAATGCCTGCCAGCGTCACCATTCTGGTCATTGTGGGCTAAAAGTGTGTGAAGCATGTGGGAAACGTGGTCACTCTAAGGACACCTGTTGGGTTGGCACTGGCCGTGGAGGCCAGGGAGGATATGGAAATAGAAATGATAACCGTGGTGGAAATGGGAATCGCCAGCAAGGAAATTTTGGAGGAAACAGAAACCGAAGCAACAATGCAAACCAGGCTGGCAATGCCAACCAGAACAACACCCCAGCTGGAAATGGGGATGGTAATGGGCAAAGGCTCGGATGCTACAATTGCGGGGAAATCGGGCATTTTAAGAAGAATTGCCCAACACTGAATCAAGCCCGTGGTAGAGTGTTCCAACTTGAAGCTAGAGAAGCACGTCAAGATCCAAATGTTGTTACGGGTACGTTCCCTATCAATCAACGCTATGCATCCGTTTTATTTGATACTGGTGCCGATTATAGCTTCGTATCGCTAGAATTTAAGAATATGCTTGGGTTAGCTGCTAATAAGTTAGACATACCCTACTCGATCGAATTAGCTAATGGAAAGTTAGTTGGAGCCGACGAAGTAATCAGAGGTTGTGTGATAGAATTGGGAGAGCGCGAGTTTACTCTGGATCTACTACCGGTCCCATTGGGAAGCTTCGACGTGGTAGTAGGAATGGATTGGTTATCCAGGAACAAGGCGGAGATAGTATGTCACGAGAAAGTTGTTCGTATCCCAACTGACGATGGTGAGACAATTGTGGTTCACGGAGAGAAGCGTGACACACCGCTAAGATTCATCAGCTGCTTGAAGGCAAGGAAGTGTTTACGGAAAGGATGTGTTGCTTTTCTGGCACACATCGTAGACAAGAAGGCTGCCGAGCCAACAATCGAAGACATCCCTGTCGTAAGGGAGTATCCAGAAGTCTTCCCAGAAGACTTACCTGGACTGCCACCTCAGAGGCAAGTGGAGTTTCACATTGACTTAGTTCCAGGCGCCGCGCCTGTGGCTAAGGCACCATACAGACTTGCTCCATCAGAGATGCAGGAATTGTCAACACAGCTTCAGGAGCTGTTAGATAAAGGTTTTATCCGACCAAGCTTCTCGCCTTGGGGAGCTCCGGTCTTGTTTGTCAAGAAGAAAGACGGAAGTTTCCGTATGTGTATTGACTACAGAGAATTGAACAAGCTGACGATAAAGAACAGGTATCCACTGCCAAGGATCGACGATCTGTTCGATCAACTTCAAGGTTCAAGCTGTTACTCTAAGATCGATCTTCGATCTGGATACCATCAATTAAGGATACAGGAGGAAAGTATCCCGAAAACAGCCTTCCGAACTCGTTATGGACACTACGAGTTCCTCGTGATGCCATTTGGTTTAACCAATGCGCCTGCAGTGTTTATGGACTTGATGAATAGAGTTTGCAAGCCATACTTAGACAAGTTCGTGATTGTATTCATCGACGACATCCTGATTTACTCAAAGACGAAGGCTGAACACGAACAACATCTTAGAACCATTTTGGAGCTGCTAAAGAAGGAGCAACTGTACGCCAAATTCTCCAAGTGCGAGTTTTGGCTACGCGAAGTCCAGTTTCTTGGACATGTGGTTAATGGAGATGGAATTCATGTTGATCCCACAAAGATCGAGGCAATCAAGAATTGGGAGACGCCTACAACGCCAACCGAGATTCGACAATTCTTGGGTTTGGCTGGCTACTATCGAAGGTTCATCGAGGATTTTTCGAAAATCGCTCAACCGTTGACGCTCCTGACCCAGAAGGATAAGACGTTTGATTGGGGAATCAAACAGGACGAAGCGTTTCAGATATTGAAAGATAAGCTCTGCAACGCGCCAATCTTAGCTCTACCGGAAGGTACCGACGATTTTGTGGTATACTGCGACGCATCGCGTCAGGGATTGGGATGTGTGTTGATGCAACGCCAAAAGGTCATTGCTTACGCATCACGCCAGCTGAAAGTGCACGAGAAGAATTATACCACACATGATTTAGAGCTTGGCGCAGTGGTTTTTGCACTAAAAATCTGGAGGCACTACCTGTATGGTACGAAGTGCACAATTTTCACAGATCACAAGAGCCTACAACATATATTTAACCAGAAGGAGTTAAATATGAGGCAAAGACGATGGGTTGAGTTACTAAACGATTACGACTGCGAGATCAAGTATCACCCGGGAAAGGCGAACGTAGTAGCCGATGCCCTAAGTCGTAAAGAAAGAATCAAGCCCATAAGGGTTAGAGCTTTGGAAATGATTGTACGAACCGACCTTCCCCCGCGCATTCGTGCTGCACAAAAGGAAGCTCTCAAGAAGGGAAACCTTGAGGAGGAATATCTCCGGGGAATGGAGAAGCTTTTGGTACCAAACGAGGAAGGGACGTTACATTTTGAGAAAAGGATTTGGGTTCCTCTGTTTGGTGGATTAAGGGAAGTTATTTTCGACGAAGCGCACAAGTCACGGTACTCTATCCACCCTGGATCGGATAAGATGTACCAGGATCTTAAAGATTACTATTGGTGGCCTAGGATGAAAGGCGACGTTGCTGTCTATGTGAGCAAATGTTTAACGGGCGCTAAGGTCAAGGCAGAGTACCAGAAGCCTTCGGGATTTCTGCAACAACCTGAGATTCCCAAATGGAAATGGGAACAAATCTCAATGGATTTTGTTACAAAACTGCCAAGAACGCCAAGAGGCCATGATATGATTTGGGTGATTGTAGACCGCCTAACAAAGTCCGCACATTTTCTGCCAATCAGGGAGAAAGACAGTACTAGTAAACTTGCGGAAATTTACATGAGAGAGATCGTAGCACGACATGGAGTACCACTCTCGATCATCTCTGATAGAGACGGAAGATTTGTGTCAAGAATATGGCAATCTTTCCAAGAATCTTTTGGCTCACAATTGAATCTGAGCACTGCATTCCATCCGCAAACTGATGGCCAGAGCGAGCGAACAATACAAACGTTGGAGGACATGCTGAGGGCATGTGTTATGGATTTAGGAGGTAGCTGGGATAAACACTTACCCTTGGTCGAATTTTCATATAACAACAGCTACCACACCAGTATTGGTGTTGCGCCTTTTGAGGCCCTATACGGACGCAAGTGCCGATCCCCACTATGTTGGTCTGACGCAGGTGATAGGCAGCTTGCTGGTCCCGAGATCGTCCAAGAGACGACAGATAAGATCGCGCAAATTCTTAAACGCATCGAAGCCGCTCGCCACAGGCAAAAGGCCTACGCGGATCCAAACCGGAAGCATGTGGACTTCCAAGTCGGAGAGATGGTATTATTGAAGGTTTCACCCTGGAAAGGGGTAGCGCGCTTTGGAAAGCGAGGAAAGTTGAATCCACGCTACATTGGTCCCTTTAGAATTCTGGAGAGAATTGGGACAGTAGCATACAAGTTGGACCTACCTGCTGAACTAAATAGTGTTCACGATACATTTCATGTATCCAATTTAAAGAAAAGTCCAACTCAAGTTGACGTTGCCATTCCTATCGACGAGATTCATATGGACGACACGCTCCACTTCGTTGAAGAACCTGTCGAGGTCACGGATTGGAAAGTTAACAAGACCCGCCGGAGCAGTGTCAAACTCGTCAAGGTACGTTGGAATGCCAGACATGGTCCTGAATTCACATGGGAGCGTGAGGACCGGATGAAGGAAAAGTACCCCCACTTATTTCCCAAGAACACTGCATCTACAAGCAGAACTTAAAATTTCGGGACGAAATTTATTTAACGGGGGGAGAATGTGACAACCCGCACAAAACCAGGTATCCGTACAACTTAATTAATGATTAATTATTACTTGATTACTGTGCTTGATTGAAACTAGCTGATAAACTGCTACCTGCATACTGATACATGCACTTACTTGCATCATACTTTATTTGCTGTCACTACATTATTTACGTGCTGAACCCTAGTGACAAACATGATGCACAAAAAGCACAGTAGCACCAAACGGATACACAGTGAACATGCTGATATAACCAGCATCAGGCAAATACTGCCTCAAGGCCTGTTAAGAGCCTCATATATTTTGGCTACACTGGTAGTGAGTGTAGGATATAAGGGTTGTGTTACCGCGTCTCTAGGGGATAAGATACACTGATTCGGATGTGCCAGAACGTACTTTAAGTACCAAACACAGCACTTTAAATAATTTAACCAGCTTCTAGCTGACTAGTAAAGTGCCAAAAATGAGAAAATATCACTAGACACTTTCTAAAGTGTCGGGAAAACAAATTGTGTCACTAAAGATGTAATAACGACACTTTAAAGTCTTTTGTAACACTTTAACGGATTACTATCCAACCGGACACCCGGACTTTACCCGGAACATGAAAACTTTACTATTTTCACTATCACTACTTACAATCGAACAAGAGGACCCCCCCCCCCAACCGATCGGTTACCTAGGGAGCTCCACATTGTACTTGGTGATCTTGGTCAATCTTATTTTGTCTAAAATCTACACTACACTTTATCCAATGGACAATGGCACAAGAATTGATTATAAATACTAGAGATTATCATAACATAATCACTTCACAACTCAACAAATCACTCTCTCTTCTCTTCTTTGTGGCTCACGGCCGAACACCACACACACACACATCATACTTTCGGTTCTTGCTTCCATCATTCCAAGATCATTCAAACATCACAAGACACGTATAAGGAGCTTTGGTGCAAGCGGAACGCGAAGGACCACTCTCGTTGGCTTTTATCCACGCGTTTTTCATCACGAATCTTCCCTAGCCTTGAGCTAGAGGTATAACCTTTAAATCTTGTTTTTAAGCTCATCTAAAGTGGTTAAAAGAACTTTCGTCGGTTAAATATCGTTAACATGCGTTTTGAATCTTTAAAGTCTAGTAAAATCACTAAAATGGAGGTTAATAGCATATGTCTTGTGTAAAAGTCGTAGGACTTGAAATTTGTGCTTATTGTGACCCGATCTATAATGTGGTAGCTCAAATCTTCGTTTAACCCGACTTTGTAAAATCACGTATCATCACATAAGCTTGTTTTTGAAAGATACAAGGGTTAAAAGTGAAACACTACCACATTTTAGAGACATGAACTTGTAGAGAAATATTTGACTTGTGTAAAAGTGTTTTAACCGGTAAAATGGTGTTTAAAACTAGCGGATCTACGTATCCGCAAGTGGTATTTTTGAAAGACCACACTTTAAAGAAATCATGTTATTCTAAAAGATGGGTCTTGCACTAATAAATATGATTTTATAAACCACAAGTGTATAGACACTTGTAAAATAAAGAGATCCGACAAAGAAGTGTATTTGTCACTTGTTACTAGAAGTTGTAAAGACGGTTTTCTCTAAACACGAGATTTTTACAAGATTAAAGTTACTTTATATAGAGATCTACATATATAAGGATGATTTACATTATTAATGCGGAAAAACTGCAAGTTCATGCGATTATGCAAATTTACATACTTGTTGACTAGTTTGATGTGTCGGAAATTGTTTGATTGAATAAAGAAGTTGATTGAGTTGATTTATTAAAAGAAAATGATACGCTTAAAAGCGTGGCCACCTCCAGTTACAGAGGAAACTCTGGCGAAATTTTCTAAAAACCTAACACTTAGACTTTTTACACAACAAGTGTTAGAACTATTTTTGGGCATACTTTTGAAACATAAATTTCGCCAGTACTATATTTTACTAAACATTCGGAGGTGGGATTTTCACAAAGATTAACGTGATAAATATATTTGTCACAACACTGTTTATGATTATTTTGTGAAATACATAAATATTATTTTAGAGTGAAAATAATATTTACAAGCGTTAATGATTCCAAAACTTTGCGAACGCTTCCATAAACATATAAGTTACACCGGTGATTACATTACCACAAGATTGATAAAACGTAACTTACGCACATGTATTGTATCCCCCATCCTTGGGAAAAAGAATAACTATCAAGCATAAACAAAATGTAACACGAAATAGTTGTCTAACTATTTCCCGCAAACATAAACTGTAAAGCTAAAGCACGGCCGTCCGTCTAATAGAATTAGCACTTGTAGGTCGTTGCACAGATTACTGCTTCAGAGACGCTTGATAGAGTTTACGCATCCACTGTGAGTTCATGTCCCCCTTTTCTCTAACTGTTTTCAGTTTTCTTAACTGCGGGGGTGAAATATATGTTACTTTGTTTACAAGTACTTTATACACGGTATGAATAACGTAAGGAGGTTTAGATCATGTGGATGGGTAGTTAGAACCCCGAGGGACTCGAGCGGTAGATCTATTTGGGTGTAGCGAGCCCAGCTCCCGGTCCAACAGAACAGGCCTCTCGAAGGACTAACAGAACGGATCCGGAGTGACTTGGTACCCAACGCAAAATCGGCTAGGGTTGTATCTTACTTACTTGCATTTCACGACATGCTAATGGCCTTGCAAACCATTGGTGATCACAAGTCCTCTTACACTGCTACATACCAGGAAACTTTTATACTTACAAGTGTTTTTACTTACTCACTTGCACATGAACTCGCTCAACATTATTGTTGATTTTTCAACTCACATGTATTTCAGGAAATTAACGGATTCTGGCACGGTATGAACGTTTTCCGCTGCAATCTTCATGAAGTCATCAAGGATTAGGGGTTGTGTTCTCTTACCTGGACAAGACACAATCCTTAACCCTCGTTTATGTTTTGTTATTAGTTGTAATGTTGTTGAACAAGGTTATGGTCGTATGTTTAAAACAATGGTATTGTACGTTGATTTCTAAACTTAATGATGACTTGCATGGTTTTTAAATTCATATAGCTTTGTTATGATTAAGCTATGGTATTAAGAAGTCACACCAAAACTAACCACGCTTCCGCAAAGCCAGGGTGTGACAACAACTCCTCCCTGTGCAAGCTCCATAAGCATCTAATGACCTGCAAGGCATGTAACAAGGAGTCAACAACAAAGTTGAGCGAGTTCACAGTTGGTTGTTTGGTTTTGCAAGTTTGTTTTGAAAACTGTAAGTTATTTCGTAAACCACGAGTTAACCAGTATCTTTGTTTTTCCCAAACCATATCCATAATTAGTGGGGGCTTCCCCATGTGAACCACTAGACCGTTACCATATCGACTACTGACGAAAGTAAGTTGTGCCCTAAGTCAATGTCTATCATCATTGACTGTTTGCCATGATCCATTAGTACACGCCCGTCCTACCGGCACGGTGTGAGGTTTGTCAAACCTAATAGCGCTATTAACTAATGACCCGCTCGCCATCGGCCTCGGCGATTAAGTCGATATAAAATGAGGGACTTAGGTGATAGAGTTTTGGCTAGTAGTTTAAGGTTGTTGTCCTACCCAAGGAGGACGAACGTACGTATTCTACCCAAGGAGAATACGCAGGATTAATATTGGCATCCTACCCATGGAGGATGGCGGTACATATCCTACCCAAGGAGGATATGTAGGTTCCGTTTTAGTTCTTTAACTCATTCCCAACCACCGGGAATCCCATGCCTTAGAAGGAGTGTGAACTCACCTTTGGTTGCTCGGTTTGACTCTCAAAAATAGCTAACAGTCAAGGTCGGTCAATCACATCCTAATATGATTACCGGTTAGTCATTTAGTGGTTTCAAATAGAGCACAAAGTTGCTACACGTCTATCACATAGCACGCACTCACGTTAACATTTCACGCCCGTATAAACATTCCACTTATAACTACTCAAGAGCAAGCATACGATATTGCACATAACACATTCATTGACATATAACAGGTTAGATCATTATCGGATAACATAACCGACATTTAGACATGCAAATCACTAGTTATATTGTTTCAGCTTAAACATCCAAAACTGGACTGTTTTCGGGTATTTTAATAAAATAGTTAAGTTATTCCAAAAATTCCCAAACTTTTACAGAATGTTTTAAACAATCCTAATATTACTGTGTAAAAATATCGGGATCCAATTCATTACCAATATTTTATAAAAAAATCATTTACCGGACTGCAATCAGATTCGTCACTTTCTGACTGCAGTCCACGGAATAATTCATTTAAAATACATCGTAAGTCCGATTGATGAAATTCCTGTTGGAGCATTACAAAGACAACAGTGGTCATCTACAGTAAAAATTTCATGAGCTAATTGTACACAGATTTCAAGTTATGATGAAAAATATCACACACATTTTCTGCAGTAAAAACGCAGCTTTTGCTACTGTACAAAACGGACCTTTAAAAATAGTAAACGACCTCAAAAAAATATGATTCCAGTGCCATTTGAAGAGTTTTTCGAAAATATATAATTTAGACATCAGAAAATCAATTTTTCGATTTATAACGGTCCTTTTACAGCCAACTGAAGTTGGCTGTAAATGTTACTCAGCATGCATTTTTATAGCTTAAATGCCACTAAAATGCACACATACGATCACCATACTTTCTAATAAAGTTCCATATGATGATCAATCATCATATTACTAGAAATCAACATGCAATCATCATCCATCTACTAAACAACATCAATCTAACAATATATCATCATATCATCATATTTCATCTCATGATTCAAGATTCAAGATTCAAGTCTTTTAGTGTTCTAGTTATTTTATCATAATACAATCTTTAACCACTAAAACATGAAGTAAACAAGAGTTTAAAGAAGTCTTACAACTAGCTTAAAGCTAAGGAAGATCACTAGAGAAAAGGTGATGAAAGTGGATGATAAAAGCAATGGATGAAAGTTCTTCAAGCTTCAATCTTCACAAGACATCTTCTAATACTTGAATGGAGCTTGAAAGTGGATGGATATGGTGGTTGTATGGTGGTGGTGGTGGTGGCCTTAAGGTGAGCCGAGAGAGGGAGAGAGAGTTAGTGTGAAGATTTTGAAGATATGGAATGATATTGGATGATCTAGTAAGGATTCACCATATCTATAAGATTTCATCCTATATTTTGTTCAAATCCTCAAGCAAGATCCACATAAAATATGATATAAGATCTAGTGGGATATGGTGGTGATTTTGGTGGGTCCACCTTGGACCATAAATGGGCATGGGGGGGGGGGGTTAAGTGAAACTTTTGATGGTAAGTAGGTAAATAATAGTTCAATTCTAAGTATAAGGTTACATGTTTTAGTTAGTAGATTTCTAGTGGGTGTTATGGTGTACGGGGATCATAACTAGCCAAGAAATAATTAAACAATGTTTCTTGCAATATTTTGGTGTCCCGGGTAATGTCCGGTTAGATACCGGTTCGTTAAAGTGCTAAGTTGTTCCGTATAGTGTCTTTTATGTAACTTTTTGTGACACTAATAATTCCCAACACTTAAGAAAGCATTCAGGATCATTTAGTCAATTTTCTGAACAAGACTAGTATGTATGTATGATGCAGAAATCATAAAGCAGTTACGTCATCAGTTGTAATTAAGCACAGTCATTAAGCACAATTTAATATTAATTAATCGTACGGATACATGTAATTATGAGGGTTGTCACATTCTCCCCCTGTTAAGAAAATTTCTTCCCGAAATTTAGCACGTGGTTACTGAGGAAGCTAGTTAAGTTGCGTGGTTTACTGGTTTTTCCTGGGGTGTCACATCATCCCCCCATTGGTTTGGAAATTTCGTCCCGAAATTCTGCAGTAGCTTCAGCCTCAGTAGTGGTTGCACTTTTCTCAAACAACTGGGGATACTTGTGTTTCATTTGGTCTTCTCGTTCCCAGGTATACTCTGGGCCACGACGGGAGTTCCAACGAACTCGAACAAGGGGTATTCTGGTACGCTTGAGAATCTTAACGTCTCGGTCTGTGATTTCAACTGGTTCCTCGATGAATCGCAACAGGTCGTCGATTGTGAGCTCCTTTAAGGGAACTATGAGGGTCTCATCTGATAGACACTTTTTCAGATTTAACACGTGGAATGCGTTGTGAACTCCGCTGAGTTCTTCAGGTAGATTCAACTTGTAAGCGACTTTGCCAATTTTCTCAATGATTTCGAACGGTCCGACATAACGCGGATTAAGTTTGCCTCGTTTTCCAAAACGAACTACACCTTTCCAAGGTGAGACTTTGAGTAGCACCCGATCCCCAACCAGGAACTTGAGTGGTTTTCTGCGCTTATCAGCGTAGCTTTTCTGACGGTCACGAGCTGCCGCCATTCATTGTCGTATCTGAGCAATCTTCTCAGTCGTGTCTACCACAAGTTCTGGGCCTGTGATTTGGCTGTCACCAACTTCTGCCCAACAAAGAGGTGATCGGAATTTACGTCCATACAATGCCTCAAACGGAGCGGCCTGGATACTGGTGTGATAGCTGTTATTATACGAAAATTCTACTAGAGGTAGATGTAGCTCACAGCCGTTACCAAAATCAATCACACATGCCCTAAGCATGTCTTCAAGGGTTTGGATGGTGCGTTCAGATTGCCCATCCATCTGTGGATGATATGCCGTGCTCATGTCTAATCGAGAACTAAAGGACTTGTGCATAGCTTGCCCCAACTCAGATGTAAAACGTGAGTCACGATCAGAAATGATGGAGGTTGGCACTCCGTGCCTTTATACTACTTCCTTTAGGTAGACGTCTGGTAGAGTAGAAAACTTATCCGTTTCCTTGATAGCCAGAAAATGTGCAGACTTGGTCAATCGATCCACTATAACCCAAATAGTGTCATTTCCGCATTGAGATCTAGGCAGGCCAGTAACGAAATCCATGGAAATTTGCTCCTATTTCCATGTCGGGATCTCTGGTTGTTGGAGTAGGCCTGATGGTTTCTGATATTCAATCTTGACTCTCGCACAAGTCAAACATTTACTGACGTAGGTTGCTATGTTGGCTTTCATGCTAGGCCACCAGTATGTAGTCTTTAAGTCGTGGTACATCTTATCCGAACCAGGATGTACTGAGTAACGAGACTTGTGCGCTTCATCCATCACAAGCTCGCGTAAGTTTCCGTAAAGTGGGACCCAGATGCGCCCTGTTACATAGTAGGCGCCGTCTTCCTTTTGTTCTAAACGTTTCCTCGATCCTCGCAGGGACTCGGCCCTGACATTCTCTGCTTTCAATGCTTCAACCTGAGCATTTCGTATCTGAGTAGGAAGACTATATTGGATGGTAAGTTGTAACGCACGCACTCGCTTAGGTGTAGTATCCTTTCGACTGAGGGCGTCGGCCACCACATTGGCCTTACCCGGATAGTATTTGATAGCGCATTCATAATCATTCAAGAGCTCGACCCATCGACGTTGTCGCATGTTTAACTCCTTTTGCTTGAAGATATGCTCGAGACTCCTGTGATCGGTGTAAATGGTGCACTTGGTACCGTACAGGTAATGTCTCCATATCTTAAGTGCGAAAACAACTGCTCCCAATTCCAAGTCGTGTGTAGTGTAGTTCCTTTCGTGAACTTTAAGTTGGCGCGATGCGTAGGCAATGACCTTGTCACGTTACATCAACACGTAACCAAGTCCTAGGATGGAAGCGTCGCAATAAACCACAAAATCATCTGTGCCTTCAGGTAACGAAATAATAGGCACGCTACAAAGTCTCTCCTTTAAGTGCTGAAAAGCAGATTCCTGTGCATCACCCCAACGATACGTGACACCCTTCTGAGTTAGTGAGGTGAGAGGTTGCGCAATCTTAGAGAAATCCTTGATGAATCTTCTGTAGTAGCCCGCCAAACCCAAGAATTGGCGGATTTCTATTGGTGTACGGGGTGCAGGCCAGTTCTTGATCGAGTCGACCTTGGATGGATCAACATGAATCCCATCCTTGTTTACCACGTGGCCTAGAAAATGGACTTCGCAAAGCCAGAAGTCACATTTCAAAAATTTAGCATACAACTGCTCTGTTCGAAGGAGTTCCAAAATAAGTCTCAGGTGTCGTTCGTGTTCCTCCTGACTCTTAGAATAGACCAGTATGTTGTCGATGAATACAATGACAAACTTATACAGGTAAGGTTTGCACACTCGGTTCATGAGATCCATGAAGACCGCAGGTGCATTCGTTAATCCGAAAGGCATAACCAGAAACTTGTAATGCCCATAACGAGTTCTGAATGCTGTCTTGGAGATGTCCTCATCTCGGACTCTCAGCTGATGATAACCCGATCTTAAGTCAATCTTAGAGTAATAGCTCGACCCTTGCAACTGGTCGAACAAGTCGTCTATACGTGGGAGGGGATAACGATTCTTCACAGTCACTTTGTTGAGTTCACGATAGTCAATACACATTCTGAAAGTACCGTCTTTCTTCTTCACAAACAAGACTGGAGCTCCCCAGGGCGAAGAGCTAGGACGAATAAAACCCTTGTCCAAGAGGTCTTGCAATTGAGTGGACAACTCTTCTAGTTCTGATGGAGCTAGACGATAAGGTACTCGAGCTATGGGCGCTGCTCCAGGAGCTAGCTCGATTTGAAACTCAACTTGATGATGAGGCGGAAGACCAGGTAATTCCTCAGGAAATACCTCAGGAAAATCACGTACAATAGGTATGTCTTCTATCTTCCTTTCTTTCGAGGATGTATCAGAAACGAGGGCTAGGATAGCAGTGTGGCCCTTTTGCAACCACTTCTGGGCCTTAAGGAAAGAGATGATGCCCTCAACAGCACCACTCTTGTCACCACGAATCACAAGGGGTTCTTCACCAGAACGAGGGATGCGGACAATCTTCTCGTTGCAAAGAATTTCCGCTTGCTGATGAGATAACCAATCCATCCCAATAACAACGTCGAAACTACCCAGAATGATAGGAATGAGGTCGATAGAAAAGGTCTTATCAGCAAGAACAAGATTACAACCCTTAACTATGTGTGTGGCCTCTAAACTTTTACCGTTTTCTAGCTCTACCATTTGTTTGGTGGTCAAAAGTGTTGGAGTGCGCTTAAGCATTTGACTAACTTTTAAGGACACATAACTAGTATCGGCACCCGAATCGAATAAAACAGTAACAAAGAAATCATCCAGAAGAAACTTACCCATCACCACGTTGGGATCGTTCCTTGCATCACCCTGACCCAGCAAGAAAACACGTCCCCTGGCTCCATTGCCATCATTGTTTCCCCCATTATTGTTTCTGTTCCCCTGATTGTTGTTGTTGTTCTGTTTCTGGTTCAATTGGGGGCAGTTTCTCTTGATGTGACCTTCAGCACCACACTGATAGCATCCCCTGTTACCCTGCTGTTGCTGCTGCTGATTCTGGGGAGCTTGTGGCGGCTGTTGACGATTCTGATTCGCAGGACGTGAGCTCCTGTAATCCTTGGCTTCATGACCCATCTTGTTACATCTCTGACGACGACCTTTGTTGCACGGCCCGCTGTGGTGCAAATTACATCGATTGCACTTAGGGTGATTTCCCCTGTATCCACCCTGACCTTGATTCCCAGAAGACTGCGGACTGGGGCTTCTGTACTCATCTGTCTTTCGCTGCTGGGAATGAGACTGAACTGAAGTAGAACCCTTGCCCGAATTTCCATCCCACTTGCGCTTGTTATCACTGGGAGCATCAGAAGTAGTAGTAGCGCTAATACGCTTGGGCAGCTTGTTCTGCTCAACTGCCTGATCGGTGAGACGATGAGCCAACCAGATGATTTGCTGAATGGTGCCAAGATTAGCTGAGGTCACGTGGCTCTGAATTTCTGGCACTAAACCCTTAAGGTACAGCTCGATACGCTTGATAGGAGGATCCACCATAGTAGGACACAAGATAGCTAATTCGTTCGATCTCTTTGTGTATGCCTCGATTTTAGACCCCGTCATCTTCAAATTGAAAAATTCCACCTCTAGCTTGTGGATGTCGTCACGACTATAGTACTCTTCTTTGATCAAATCTTTGAAGTCGTTCCATGGGGTGGCATTAGCAACCGCCAGCCCTAGCAGTTGAACCTGTGCTTTCCACCAGGTTAACGCAGCACCTTCGAGTGTTCCAGTAGCAAATTTCACCCTACGAGCTTCAGGGCATTCACACATCTCAAAAACGGACTCAATCTTCTCGAACCAGTGAAGAAGACCTACAGCTCCTTCTGTGCCGCCGAAAGTACTAGGTCGGTAATCCATGAATGTTTTGAACGTATATACGGGAGGCTACGCATGTTGGCCCGTGGTGCAAGAATAAAAGACAAGGTTAAGCACAAGAGTTGGTTCGCGAGGGTAGGACCTAAACGTCCTAAGATGGGTTGATATGGCAGGTTATACCTCCTGCAGGGACAGCTGCGAGTGCCTCAGCCACTCGTTCGTTGATTAGAGCCGTCAGCTGGGCTTGAGTCAAGTTCAAACGTCCACTCATGATCTTCATAACGAAGCAACGTAAGTGAGAAAAGTGTCGTGAAAGTGCGTAAGCGTGGGATGACAGAAGAGAGTAAGCACACATGGTTCAAATAGCAGTTATCACGCTAACTAATGCACTATGTAAACTATCAAACAGACAACATAAACATAAATCATACCACCTATTGTGTCGAGTCTTGCACGTGGAGCGAAGCGTCGTTGTGGATCGTTGAGCACTGTACAGGTTATAGTCTGGTTTTGTCAAAAAGCTTTTCCCTTTTTAAAACCAAGTTCACTATAACCAATGGCTCTGATACCAATCTGTCATAACCCCAAAATCCACACGCGGAATATCACCGCTTGGAGGCGTGACATGACCAGGATCAAGCCACCAATCATATTGAACAACGTAATTAAGTAAATAAAACCAACCACAATATAATTGGTGTCCAAAAGAAAGTAACCAACTTTAAGTTATCAGCGGAAGCATAAAATATAAAACCCAAACATAAGCAATAAGTTCATTAAGTTTAAAAGTTCGACATGAGACTCAACAGTCCATGTCCCACAACGACCACTCCTCTCTGTGCAAGCTCCATAAGCATCTAACGACCTGCAAGGCATGTAACAAGGAGTCAACAACAAAGTTGAGCGAGTTCACAGTTGGTTGTTTGGTTTTGCAAGTTTGTTTTGAAAACCGTAAGTTGTTTCATAAACCATGAGTTAACCAGTATCTTTGTTTTTCCCAAACCATATCCATAATTAGTGGGGGCTTCCCCATGTGAACCACTAGACCGTTACCATATTGACTACTGACGAAAGTAAGTTGTGCCCTAAGTTAATGTCTATCATCATTGACTGTTTGCCATGATCCATTAGTACACGCCCATCCTACAGGCACGGTGTGAGGTTTGTCAAACCTAATAGTGCTATTAACTAATGACCCGCTCGCCATCGGCCACGGCGATTAAGTCGATATAAAATGAGGGACTTAGGTGATAGAGTTTTGGCTAGTAGTTTAAGGTTGTTGTCCTACCCAAGGAGGACGAACGTACGTATTCTACCCAAGGAGAATACGCAGGATTAATATTGGCATCCTACCCATGGAGGATGGTGGTACATATCCTACCCAAGTGTAACACCTTGAAAAATTCACGTCCTATAATGTGTAGACACGTGTCATAAGTTTGAACGTGTGAAAGAATGTTATAAAAGGACTAAAGTTGACAAACATGGAAAGTAAGTGATTATACGGGTTCTAAATGTCAACAGTGAATAAATATACTTCATAATAACCCTACATGATGTTTATAACATCAAACGAATAAATCATGGATCATACGAAGCTGAAAGTGAGAGATTACAAACTACAGGGGTTAAATGTGTCAACATGATTAAAGATATACCTCTGAGTGACCTTTTGACAAACACGAAGCTTTGTAAATGTTAATTATGCTCACTAGAATGCGCGATATAAATTTCATAAAGTTTCTTTATCGTATGAGAAAGTTATGATCAAATTCGTGTGCGAGGGGTTAAAGCGTTAACGTTGAAAGTTATGACTTTTCGGGTTAACCGGGAGTGTCCACGGACTTGGCAAAGTGGGTATAAGTCCTAAAGCCCTTGTGGGTGAATATGAAGGGGTCAAAATGCAAAGAATAGGCTTAGTTGACCTTTCGTGAAGCCAAGGGACAAGTTGCAAAAATAAAAAAAAATGGAAAATCTGATTTTAGAGGCCAGGCGGCCCGCGTAAGGATGGTTAAAACTTGAGGCGGGCCGCGTCAGGCGCCCAGAACCAGAAAAACAGGCTGCAGCCTTTTTTGCGCGATTATGACCGATCCCACTGGTATTTCTCACCATTGGGCGACCCCTAAAATGTTCTTAGACCCCAGGGACACTTGTGGGACAATTGTGGTCACTTGTAGCCTTAGTTGTCAACATGTTATGGTGTTTACAAACACTATATAAGGCCTCCAAGTTACAAACATTCTTGCACTCATTTCTGATCATCTCTGGAACTCCAAAGCTGATTCCAAGACTTCCTAACCATCCATTAGACACGTGTAAGTATGCTTAGCCTTTTCTAATTAAGTTTTAGCTTAGTTTTAGCTTAGAAGTCAAACCGTCGTAATTAACGGTTGACTTTAAGATTAATCACTAATGGTCCAGTGATTAGTCGAATCAAAAGTACCTTTAAGTAGGTAATTATGTGGGTAATAAAACCCCAAAAAGGTTCCCCCTGATTCCCACTCTAACTAGGACAAATGTCGGGTCAAACGTGTTAATAAAAAGTCAACAGAATGTTTAAAATGCCATTTATGCATAATTAACATTATAGATCATATACAACCTGTTGGATCATTGTTATAACTTGGTAATAAGTGTAAGAACCTGTCTAAACATGTTCAACCCGACAATTTCCTGTTTAGACCCGGTTCGGAACCGAAAGTCACATAGTTTGACTTTCACTTTGACTTTCAGTTCTGACCCGTTATGGTATGTTTTAGAAATGCCTTAGAGCCTTATTTTGACCAGGTTACACGCTAGTATAACCCTCTATGATTATACACCTCGGATCATTAATTATCCAACTAATACGCATGATTCCGTTAATTGCCCATATGTTGACCATTTTGCCCTTATTGCCTTAAAACGTGATCTTTGGAAAAGTAAAAGAGTAGAAACTTAAATTACTGATATATAAACGTGTATGCAAAGTTTGACATCAATTTGAATTGTAGATTAAGAGTTATGCTCATTATCGCAAAATGAATGCTTTATGTTAATAAAATGGCGTAATTAGCGTATAGCCTACTTAAACATACTTTTTGATATCAAATCTTTTACCCACTGATGTAATATATTATTTTGGGAATTTTAAAGATTTTAATTAATTTTAGGCTGAGCATAACTCATAGTCGTAGACTTAATCCGGTAAATGTCGGTTTTGCCCTTACGGGCCATAAAATGAGTTTTACATATCTAAACGACTCCAAACCTTTTGCTACTGATCACACATGTTAAATAAATTATTTTAAGCCTTCTGGAAATATAAAAATATCAGATTTAACTATCGAACCCGGAAATGGCCTTTAATCGCCTTATTAAGCGTTTTAACGCATGGTATGTATTAAAATTATATTGAACATACCCGGGTTGATACCTACTGATATTTTAGGCAAATTATCATATTTTAACAGTAATCAATAGTTGGTTAACTCAGACTTCAGTTTTGAGCTTTTCGGCTTATGTGAAATTACCAAAATACCCCTACGTGGCATAGTTTGGTTATAATTGATAAATTTCACATATATGTTTTATCCTACTGATATAACTTAGTAAATTGAGTATATTTGCTGATTACATCTGACCTGTAACTCAGCTTGTTACTTAAACTCTTTTATAAACTTTTAAATGACCAAACTACCCCTACGGGGCCTAGTTTGTGTTTAAACACGTTTCGGGCATAATGAAAGACATCTTACTGATGTCACAACATATTTGAGGCATAATTAACTTAGGAAACCTGTATATAGCTCTCATGAATACCCGTCACGCTTATTACGCGTATGGTTCGGTTTATGTAACAAGTTTACATAAATTAGCCGAAACGGGCAAACCTTAATGGTTTTATCTCAAAATCCAGAGTGTGAATAATAAACCCATATTAAGCAAGTCTCTGAACTTGTCGGGTCTAAATCACATTCTATCCGGTCTTCGCTTAATCGTGCGTACGAACCGTATCTTTGAAACTAGCCGGTCTAAGCTTAAGCTTAATTAAAGACCCGTTAGGATTCTAATAGGTTATTATAAAACCTTCGTTCCAGATTAGGAGTACCAGTAAAAGCTACTTGTGTTTGCTTATTGTGATTTATACATTGCTCAGGTAAATACTTTTAACTTATTTTCCCTATACGGGCTTGGGTTACGGTATATAGCATACCGCTTGATCGAGCATCAAATCTCCACAGTTGAGTGTGTAGTTGAATAATTTGATCGGCTCGTTTAAACAGTCTTGTTTACTTAAAGCCTTTGGGGGGTTGATGACCATGTCCCGGATATCCTTGGCATCATCTTACGAGATGGCCACGACCTGAGCACGGGATGTAGGCGTACACCTGTCAGTGTATAACTCTATGATGTGGTGTGTCTATTGATCTTTAACCTGGACAAGATCCGGGCGACTGAACGCACAAGTAACATGTAATTCGTTCACAAGATTATAATATTAAATGATTCTCCCAAGTTAAAATAAAAATGTTTATGCCACGTGCATCCAAACCAATTTTCAATCATTTTCCAAAATGAGTCAGTTGAATGTATTTACCAGTGTAAACTAACGTATTTTCCCAAAAAGATTAAATGCAGGTACTAAGCGAAATTGGCTGGGATTTCTCCTTAGCATCTTTAGAAGTCTCGCAAGCTTAAGATGCCTGAAGTCTGTTGAACTATTGTTTCATATTTTATTTCGATCCGTTCTGTGGATAAACATCCGAACGTTGTGATACTTGATATTACAATAATTTATTCGGTTGTATTATATCTTTTTAAATTGCTTCCGCTGTGCATATTAAATATTGTGTTGTTTGACTATTACGTTGCCAACCACGTCACGATACTCCCCCACCGGGCCCACCGGTGACACGTGGAAATCGGGGTGTGACAGGTTGGTATCAGAGCCAACATTGAGTGAATTAAACACTAAATTTTTGTGTTTAATCTCGATGACACAGTAGCACATTCCTTGACCTTCTGAGTCTAGACTTAACATAGGAATGATCTCAATCCTAATATGGAAATTTTTGCTTCCAATTTTTATTATTATTGGATACGTCGCCAAGCGAGGAAGCTGAACTAGGGATTCTCCACACCCGGAGCCTTGTAATGCTGAGCTTAGTACCGCGACCAGGATGAAACGTGCAACCAAGGAGAAAGCATTCAGGAAATGAATGAAGAAGAAACTCCTCTTGCTGAAGATCGTTTCCTTAATAAGTCCTTATAAGGACACAATTATCTTTCAGTCCCTACGAGGACAACATTATTCCTTTCAAGTCCCGCTTAGGGCAACTTTATACTTTATTTTTTTTATATAGTGGAATGATTAAGTTTAAACTTTCATTCTAAACAAGAAATATTAAATAAATGGAAAATAACATTTCCTTTTTGCAAGATCTACCATTATGATAAAGTGGCAAAATCTAAAAAGGACAAGACCTAGCTTCGGGTCATATTAAGACCGGCCAAGATGGCAGTTCCTCAATTTAGATTCAGATCCTTATTAACATTTCAATTTAGAAATTGTTCTGCGATAAATATTAAAGGAATCTTAAGAGTGAAACCTAGCCTGAGTGTCATTATAAAGACCTGGCCAAGATGGTAAGACCTGTTTAAAAGATTCATATCCCAGTTAACATCTGAAACATGTTAACACTCACGGCAGATGTGATTCGTTGGAAATCACACCCGTTATTAAGGATTCTTCAAAAGATTCCTAACCCATTTTAATGATCTCTGAATCCTGGGTTTACATCATCAATTAAGATGATCATATTTTAACCATACGTGGTAATATAGTGCCTACGGGCCTTGCTCATTTCTACATGAGCCAAAATACAGTGGTAGCTATGACTCCCTGTCAGAAAAAGGTAATGAACTAGGTTCAAACCTCAAGGCTTTGATTCTCTGAAATCCTAGCTTATAATTTATAAATGTCCTTGTGACTAGGCCTATTGTGCCAGAATACCTTCATGCTTTGATTCTCTGAAATCATGGCTTATAAATTAAACTTGTCTATGCGACTAGGCCATTTGTGCTATTATTAAAACCTTAATGCCTCGATTCTCTGAAATCATGGCTTATAAATTAAACTTGTCTACGCGACTAGGCCATTTGTGCTATTACTAACTTATAAATTAGGATTTATGATAAAAATCCCGAATAAAATAAATATCCTTCCTTCCCTGCCAGTATACATATTAAAAAGAATCTTAAATGTACGACCTAGCCTATATGTCATTCCAGACGAGGCCAAGATGGTAGAACCTATTCAAAGGATTCAAATCCTTATAACATTGTAAATATGTTACCACTCCTGGCAACAGTGAGACGATAAAATCACACTTGTCGTCTTTATATTAGGAATTTTCCAAATCCCTTGTTTAGCCTAAATGATCAAGAGGAATCATGGCTATAAACGTCGAACATGATGAACACATCAAAACATCCATTAGGATGTATACCTACGGGCAAGGATGTATACATGAAAAGATAGTTTTATTTCATAACTTCTTGTCAAGACAATGACATATGAAATTTTCCGATCTAAAGGAATCATTGATTATGATTTAAAAATTTCCCTAGTGACAAGGCCTGTGAGCCATCAAAAGTCCTTTGGAACAAGCCTTGTGCCATATATAAAAGATGTCAGTATGACATTGGCAGCCGTGACTTATGTCCCCTGCCTAATAAATATGAAGGATTATAGTCCGTTTAAACGCCAAAGATAGTTTATTTAAAAACTTAGGCAAAACATAATCAAAGAAAGTTAATACTATCTATTCGCCTATATGGTTTATTTGTACCATGGCTAAATAATCATCAAATTTGACAATTCACCATATACTTAAACCAATTATTACTACTTGGTTTGTAGCCTTCAAAGCTTCACCATGGTTGACTCCTCTGAAGCTCACAATCATCCAGTTAATCAGAAGGATGATGCAAGACTGAAATTAATAAGCACCGGATTACAGGCTATGATCAAAATAGCCGTAAGCAACGCTGTGGACCGTGTGTTGAAGGATCTTAAGCGAAAGTGCGATAATACCCCAAATAAAGGTTACAAAAAGGGTAAGACCGGTTCAAGCTATAACCAGTCCAAACCCAGGGAGGCAAAACCCAAATGTAAAACCTGCAAAAGAAGACACTGGGGGCAGTGTCGATCAAACCCAAAGATAAAGCAATGTGGCATCTGTAAAAGAGATGGCCACCAATCCCACGAATGTAGGGACATAAAGAATGCAAACTGTTTCAGCTGCGGCGAAAAGGGCCACATCAGTACTAATTGCCCTAAGGCTGCCAAGGAAGGAGCAACTAAGCCTGGGAAGGATTTGAAGGATAAACAGCAGGCCGGTGAGAAGACTAGATGCAAAACCTGTAGGAAATACCACCTCGGGAAATGCAGATATGAATCTCAGCCTCTACCCTGTGGAATCTGCAAGTCCAAGGAGCATAAGACCTTGGATTGCAAGAGATTGGGAGACGCAACCTGCTATGGTTGCAATGAAAAAGGGCACATTAAGACCAACTGCCCTAAATACGCTAAAAAGCTTAAGGAAGCTAAGAAGACCGAAGCTGGAAGCTCTCGAATGGGCGCTCAGGAGGCTATTCAGGATGACAAGGTCATAACAGGTAATTTTTATCAATAACGCTCATGCTACAATATTAATTGATTCAGGTTCAGATAAGTCTTCCGTAAACAATAGATTTTGTAAATCATTAAATCTGACTGCTAAGACTCTAAGTGATAAATGTAAAGTAAAATTTACCGATAGTACCTCAGAGACGGCTTCAGAAATATTAGATGGATGTTTTATATCCATTAGGAATTTTTTTTTCGATGTCCTAGTTCCATTAAAATATAAGGACTCAAAATAGTGAAAAAAAAATCGATTGGTTGCCTTAAAAATCAAGCCCATATTGTGGGTGATAAGAAGCAATTAATTATCAAGACTCCTTATGAGACAACCCTCATAATTACATGTATCCGTACGATTAATTAGTATTAAACATAAAAAAAATGGTGGAACTGGCCGTCCCCGGAATCGAACCTGGGTCTAGGCCACACCCTTTCGCGCGCCTAGCCAACCGAGCTAGGTGCCTAGTTTGTGAAATATCCATTTTGATTTAATATAAGCACATGTACAGTAACTTCCTTATTTCTTCTATAAGTCACCTACTTATCCTCATTATGTTGACTAAGTATTAGAATCCAAGATTTTACCTCTATGTTTTAGTTACTCTTGGCTTGCTTACGTTGACTAAACACTAGAAAGGATGAAGTAGAAACCATTAAGTATATCAGTGGTTATGCTAGAAAGGACATGGTAAGGTATACATCACAGTCATTCGATGGCAATACTCTTAATTAGTAAGGACATTAATGAAACCCTCAAGAAGGATCCTCTTATACATTGTGGAATGGTCCAAGTTTTAAGGACCTTATAAAAAAATAAAAAATAAAAAAAAACCTAGTATCCGTTTCGCGAAAAGGGAAAAGACAGAATAAGAATTTTCTGACTCTCGCCATAAAAGTTCTAGACAGTCGACAGTATGTCGCAAATTTTAATTCATTGGCTGAGAGAGTACCCTATTCAGTATACCCAAAAATCTAAGCTTAAAGCACATAATTATTAGTGGTTTGACTGCTAAGAGATACGTTTGGGTTAAGACGCTGCTAAGTCTCTCATGAGGTCTTAAGCTTGGCAAACTTTTAGAAATTTTCCATAAAAACCCCAGATATTAAGTGTAAAGTAAAAGTTACAGACGAAATCGAAAGAAACATTTCTTTTGTTCCTATCGGAAACCTTCAGTCGTATGGTTTTCAAAATGTCCTCTTTCTAAGAGGAAGTGCGTCAGCATATATAGTTGATATCTATTTAATCTCTAATGATTACGAATACCAAATAGTATGACAAAACCGCCGTATGAAAATTGATGTATCTTAATAAGTTCCATAGATTGCTTCCATGCCTGATCAGTATGGAGGTTTAATGCATGGGACCACAAAGATATCCCAATGATCATATGGTGCTAAAGTCAACTAATAGTATTCAAAGAAGATATCCAGAATATAATTGTCCAAATAAATATTCCCTGGTAACGGAATATGTGGACTCATAACATGAATGTGTCACTTATTAGACACAAGCGTTGATGAGTGAACAGGAGCCTGAGATATGGAAATCTCTGTAACCTCCTTGTACCTTGATTATCTTCTCCTAAGATTACCCTGTTTACCCCTGGGAGGCAGGTAGGGTTAAGTTTCATATCCCATTTAAGGCTGTATTATTATGAAATCTCCAACACGGCTAGTACCATCATTGGAAGAATCGAAACCCTGATTTACTAAGTTTTAAAATAGAGGGTTCATATAGCCTAACTCGATATTCCGAAAGTTTGATATTGTTAAATAAGAAAGACGGTTCATTTTGCTTATGCATTAGTTACCGCAACCCTAATTAGGCAACAATTAAGAAATTGCCATCAGCTGTTCTGAATCGTCGATTTGTTCAACTAACTTCAAGGATCAACTAATCCTTAAAATTTGTTAAGTAGTGGTTGGAATAACCATCTCACCTTAAGATAAGCTTGTCTATGATAGTTGATATGTAAGCATCAAGGCTACTCCCTTGGAGACCCTGTAAAGATAGAATGATAAACATCTATTGTAGGGGCAATAGATTGGTAAGTTCAATTACCAGGATCTAAGGGCAAATTATTGGTGGATAGGCTTGAAGAAGTCTGTAGCCACCTATGTAGCTAAATGCTTGACTTGTGCGCAAGTCAAAGCTGAGCATCAGAAACCGTCAGGTTTGCTACAACAGCTTGAACTTCCTACGTGGAAGTGGGAAATGGTAACTATGGATTTTATTACCAAGTTACCCAAGACCAGGAAAGGAAATGGTACAATATGAGTTGTAGTTGATAGACTGACTAAATCAGCACATTTCTTACCCATCAAGGAGACTTATAGCTCCGACATGTTAGCCCAGTTATACGTTGATAAGATTGTAGCCTTACATGGCATACCTGTGTCTATTATCTCTGACCGAGATACTAGATACACGTTACATTTTTGGAAGAGTTTCCAACAATCTTTGGGCACACGTTTGAATTTTAGTACGGCCTATCATCCTCAGACTGACGGTCAGAGTGAGTGTACTATTCAAACGTTGGAAGATATGCTACGTGCATGTGCGATCGATTTGGGTGGTAGTTGGGATAAGAACTTACCATTAATCGAATTCTCCTACAACAATAGCTACCACACCAGCATAAAGGCTGCACCTTTTGAGGCATTACATGGTAGAAAGTGTAGATCGCCCATATGTTGGGCGGAAGTTGGAGATGTCCAATTGTCAGGACCAGAGATAGTCTTCGAAACGACGGACAAGATTATCCAGATTCGTGACCGTCTCAAAGCTGCCCAAGATAGGCAGAAGAGCTACGCAGATCCGAAGCGTAAAGCTTTTCACTTCGAAGTAGGTGATAAAGTGTTGCTTAAAGTATCACCCTGGAAGGGAGTGATGCGGTTTGGTAAGAAAGGCAAGCTAAGCCCGAGATACATAGGACCTTTCGAGGTTATCGAACGTATCGGGTCAGTTGCCTATAAGTTAAACTTACCGGAAGAGCTCAGTGGAATTGACAATGTGTTCCACATCTGCAATCTGAAGAAGTGTTTCGCTGACGAATCACTGGTAATACCCCATACAGATGTGCATATAGACGAGAGCTTAAAATTTGTTGAAAAACCTTTGTCGATTGAAGATCGACAGGTAAAGAAGCTTCGAAGGAAGCATGTACCTATTGTTAAGGTCAAATGGGATGCCCGTAGAGGTCCCGAATTCACGTGGGAGGTTAAATCCACGATGAAAGAAAAGTACCCTTACTTGTTTCAGTAAATCTCAGGTTGAGATTTATTTTAAGGGGGTGAGGATGTAACACCTCGAAAAATTCACGTCCTATAATGTGTAGACACGTGTCATAAGTTTGAACGTGTGAAAGAATGTTATAAAAGGACTAAAGTTGACAAACATGGAAAGTATGTGATTATACGGGTTCTAAATGTCAACAGTGAATAAATATACTTCATAATAACCCTACATGATGTTTATAACATCAAACGAATAAATCATGGATCATACGAAGCTGAAAGTGAGAGATTACAAACTACAGGGGTTAAATGTGTCAACATGTTTAAAGATATACCTCTGAGTGACCTTTTGACAAACCTGAAGCTTTGTAAATGTTAATTATGCTCACTAGAATGCGCGATATAAATTTCATAAAGTTTCGTTATCGTATGAGAAAGTTATGATCAAATTCGTGTGCGAGGGGTTAAAGCGTTAACGTTGAAAGTTATGACTTTTCGGGTTAACCGGGAGTGTCCACGGACTTGGAAAAGTGGGTATAAGTCCTAAAGCCCTTGTGGGTGAATATGAAGGGGTCAAAATGCAAAGAATAGGCTTAGTTGACCTTTCGTGAAGCCAAGGGACAAGTTGCAAAAATAAAAAAAAATGGAAAATCTGATTTTAGAGGCCAGGCGGCCCGCGTAAGGATGGTTAAAACTTGAGGCGGGCCGCGTCAGGCGCCCAGAACCAGAAAAACAGGCTGCAACCTGTTTTGCGCAATTATGACCGATCCCACTGGTATTTCTCACCATTGGGCGACCCCTAAAATGTTCCTAGACCCCAGGGACACTTGTGGGACAATTGTGGTCACTTGTAGCCTTAGTTGTCAACATGTTATGGTGTTTACAAACACTATATAAGGCCTCCAAGTTACAAACATTCTTGCACTCATTTCTGATCATCTCTGGAACTCCAAAGCTGATTCCAAGACTTCCTAACCATCCATTAGACACGTGTAAGTATGCTTAGCCTTTTCTAATTAAGTTTTAGCTTAGAAGTCAAACCGTCGTAATTAACGGTTGACTTTAAGATTAATCACTAATGGTCCAGTGATTAGTCGAATCAAAAGTACCTTTAAGTAGGTAATTATGTGGGTAATAAAACCCCAAAAGGGTTCCCCCTGATTCCCACTCTAACTAGGACAAATGTCGGGTCAAACGTGTTAATAAAAAGTCAACAGAATGTTTAAAATGCCATTTATGCATAATTAACATTATAGATCATATACAACCTGTTGGATCATTGTTATAACTTGGTAATAAGTGTAAGAACCTGTCTAAACATGTTCAACCCGACAATTTCCTGTTTAGACCCGGTTCGGAACCGAAAGTCACATAGTTTGACTTTCACTTTGACTTTCAGTTCTGACCCGTTATGGTATGTTTTAGAAATTCCTTAGAGCCTTATTTGGACCAGGTTACATGCTAGTATAACCCTCTGTGATTATACACCTCGGATCATTAATTATCCAACTAATACGCATGATTCCGTTAATTGCCCATATGTTGACCATTTTGCCCTTATTGCCTTAAAACGTGATCTTTGGAAAAGTAAAAGAGTAGAAACTTAAATTACTGATATATAAACGTGTATGCAAAGTTTTACATCAATTAGATTTGTAGATTAAGAGTTATGCTCATTATCGCAAAATGAATGCTTTATGTTAATAAAATGGCGTAATTAGCGTATAGCCTACTTAAACATACTTTTTGATATCAAATCTTTTACCCACTGATGTAATATATTATTTTGGGAATTTTAAAGATTTTAATTAATTTTAGGCTGAGCATAACTCATAGTCGTAGACTTAATCCGGTAAATGTCGGTTTTGCCCTTACGGGCCATAAAATGAGTTTTACATATCTAAACGACTCCAAACCTTTTGCTACTGATCACACATGTTAAATAAATTATTTTAAGCCTTCTGGAAATATAAAAATATCAGATTTAAGTATCAAACCCGGAAATGGCCTTTAATCGCCTTATTAAGCGTTTTAACGCATGGTATGTATTAAAATTATATTGAACATACCCGGGTTGATACCTACTGATATTTTAGGCAAATTATCATATTTTAACAGTAAGCAAAAGTTGATTAACTCAGACTTCAGTTTTGAGCTTTTCGGCTTATGTGAAATTACCAAAATACCCCTACGGGGCATAGTTTGGTTATAATTGATAAATTTCACATATATGTTTTATCCTACTGATATAACTTAGTAAATTGAGTATATTTGCTGATTACATCTGACCTGTAACTCAGCTTGTTACTTAAACTCTTTTATAAACTTTTAAATGACCAAACTACCCCTACGGGGCCTAGTTTGTGTTTAAACACGTTTCGGGCATAATGAAAGACATCTTACTGATGTCACAACATATTTGAGGCATAATTAACTTAGGAAACCTGTATATAGCTCTCATGAATACCCGTCACGCTTATTACGCGTATGGTTCGGTTTATGTAACAAGTTTACATAAATTAGCCGAAACGGGTCAAACCTTAATGGTTTTATCTCAAAATCCAGAGTGTGAATAATAAAACCATATTAAGCAAGTCTCTGAACTTGTCGGGTCTAAATCACATTCTATCCGGTCTTCGCTTAATCGTGCGTACGAACCGTATCTTTGAAACTAGCCGGTCTAAGCTTAAGCTTAATTAAAGACCCGTTAGGATTCTAATAGGTTATTATAAAACCTTCGTTCCAGATTAGGAGTACCAGTAAAAGCTACTTGCGTTTGCTTATTGTGATTTATACATTGCTCAGGTAAATACTTTTAACTTATTTTCCCTATACGGGCTTGGGTTACGGTATATAGCATACCGCTTGATCGAGCATCAAATCTCCACAGTTGAGTGTGTAGTTGAATAATTTGATCGGCTCGTTTAAACAGTCTTGTTTACTTAAAGCCTTTGGGGGGTTGATGACCATGTCCCGGATATCCTTGGCATCATCTTACGAGATGGCCACGACCTGAGCACGGGATGTAGGCGTACACCTGTCAGTGTATAACTCTATGATGTGGTGTGTCTATTGATCTTTAACCCGGACAAGATCCGGGCGACTGAACGCACAAGTAACATGTAATTCGTTCACAAGATTATAATATTAAATGATTCTCCCAAGTTAAAATAAAAATGTTTATGCCACGTGCATCCAAACCAATTTTCAATCATTTTCCAAAATGAGTCAGTTGAATGTATTTACCAGTGTAAACTGACGTATTTTCCCAAAAAGATTAAATGCAGGTACTAAGCGAAATTGGCTGGGATTTCTCCTTAGCATCTTTAGAAGTCTCGCAAGCTTAAGATGCCTGAAGTCTGTTGAACTATTGTTTCATATTTTATTTCGATCCGTTCTGTGGATAAACATCCGAACGTTGTGATACTTAATATTACAATAATTTATTCGGTTGTATTATATCTTTTTAAATTGCTTCCGCTGTGCATATTAAATATTCTGTTGTTTGACTATTACGTTGCCAACCACGTCACGATACTCCCCCACCGGGCCCACCGGTGACACGTGGAAAACGGGGTGTGACACCAAGGAGGATATGTAGGTTCCGTTTTAGTTCTTTAACCCATTCCCAACCACCGGGAATCCCATGCCTTAGAAGGAGTGTGAACTCACCTTTGGTTGCTCGGTTTGACTCTCAAAAATAGCTAACAGTCAAGGTCGGTCAATCATGTCCTAATATGATTACCAGTTAGTCATTTAGTGGTTTCAAATAGAGCACAAAGTTCCTACACGTCTATCACATAGCACGCACTCACGTTAACATTTCACGCCCGTATAAACATTCCACTTATAACTACTCAAGAGAAAGCATACGATATTGCACATAACACTTTCATTGACATATAACACGTTAGATCATTATCGGATAACATAACCGACATTTAGACATGCAAATCACTAGTTATATTGTTTCAGCTTGAACATCCAAAACTGGACTGTTTTCGGGTATTTTAATAAAATAGTTAACTTATTCCAAAAATTCCCAAACTTTTACAGAATGTTTTAAACAATCCAAATACTACTATGTAAAAATATCGGGATCCAATTTTTACCAATATTTATATAAAATCATTTACCAGACTGCAATCAGATTCGTCACTTTCTGACTGTAGTCCACGGAATAATTCATTTAAAATACATCGTAAGTCCGATTGATGAAATTCCAGTTGGAGCACTACAAAGACATCAGTGGTAATCTACAGTACAAATTTCATGAGCTAATTCTACACAGATTTCAAGTTATGACGAAAAACATCACACACATTTTCTGCTGTAAAAATGCAGCTTTTGCTGCTGTACAAAACGGACCTTTAAAAATAGCAAACGACCTCAAAAAAATATGATTCTAGTGCCATTTGAAGTGTTTTTCGAAAATACATAATTTAGACTTCAGAAAATCAATTTTTCGATTTATAACGGTCCTTTTACAGCCAACTGAAGTTGGCTGTAAATGTTACTCAGCATGCTTTTTTATAGCTTAAATGCCACTAAGATGCACACATACGATCACCATATTTTCTAATAAAGTTCCATATGATGATCAATCATCATATTACTAGAAATCAACATGCAATCATCATCTATCTACTAAACAACATCAATCTAACAATATATCATCATATTTCATCTCATGATTCAAGATTCAAGATTCAAGTCTTTTAGTGTTCTAGTTATTTTATCATAATACAACCTTTAACCACTAAAACATGAAGTAAACAAGAGTTTAAAGAAGTCTTACAACTAGCTTAAAGCTAAGGAAGATCACTAGAGAAAAGGTGATGAAAGTGGATGATAAAAGCAATGGATGAAAGTTCTTCAAGCTTCAATCTTCACAAGACATCTTCTAATACTTGAATGGATCTTGAAAGTGGATGGATATGGTGGTTGTATGGTGGTGGTGGTGGCGGCCTTAAGGTGAGCCGAGAGAGGGAGAGAGAGTTAGTGAGAAATGGTGTGAAGATTTTGAAGATATGGAATGATATTGGATGATCTAGTAAGGATTCACCATATCTATAAGATTTCATCCTATATTTTGTTCAAATCCTCAAGCAAGATCTACATAAAATATGATATAAGATCTAGTGGGATATGGTGGTGATTTTGGTGGGTCCACCTTGGACCGTAAATGGGCATGGGGGGCGGGTTAAGTGAAACTTTTGATGGTAAGTAGGTAAATAATAGTTCAATTCTAAGTATAAGGTTACATGTTTTAGTTAGTAGATTTCTAGTGGGTGTTATGGTGTACGGGGATCATAACTAGCCAAGAAATAATTAAACAATGTTTCTTGCAATATTTTGGTGTCCCGGATAATGTCCGGTTGTTCGGTTAGATACCGGTTCATTAAAGTGCTAAGTTGTTCCGTATAGTGTCTTTTATGTAACTTTTTGTGACACTAATAATTCCCAACACTTAAGAAAGCATTCAGGATCATTTAGTCAATTTTCTGTACAAGACTAGTATGTATGTATGATGCAGAAATCATAAAGCAGTTACGTCATCAGTTGTAATTAAGCACAATTTAATATTAATTAATCGTACGGATACATGTAATTATGAGGGTTGTCACATTCTCCCCCCGTTAAGAAAATTCCGTCCCGAAATTTAGCACGTGGTTACCGAGGAAGCTAGTTAAGTTGCGTGGTTTACTGGTTTTTCCTGGGGTGTCACACAAATCTATTCCACTTCGCAGGAAATTTGTTTCAGGTCGTTTGGGAATATTCTCCAGCTCGCACGAGCTGATTCAGTTGGTCAGATCGTTTGAATCATTCACTTCAATTCGTACGGTGTGATTAAAAATAACCCCAAGTCGTTTCAAAGTATATCCAGTTCGCAAGGTTTGGAAACTTGTCAGGTTGTTTGAAGTTGGGACAAGAAATCACGTGAACTACTATATCAAATTGTGTCAGGCCCATTTAATATATCATGTGATCATGTGATATACTTAATCGGTCCAATTAAATGTTTGAATAGTGTTAATTGAGGCCCAATCACTAAACAATTATATCAAGGAATGTCGGTCTTATACTGATTTGATAATCATTTTGCATTTGAACAAGACTAGCGGTCCAATCAAATTTGAGTATAGCATTGATTTCGTCAGCATTGAGTATTGATTGCATGTGATTTGTCAGTACATGTGAACGTTTCAGATTTTGAAAGTCAATTGATATCAGTTTGCATGTGAATCATATCATGCCATTTGGAATTATTCTCAGGTCGCACGAGTTGAGGTGTTAGTGTCCCAGGTCGTTTGGAATTATTCTCAGGTTGTACGAGTTGAGGTGTTAGTATCCCAGGTCATTTGAAATAAGGTCCAGTTCACACGGTTTGCTTCAGGTAGTACGGGTTGGATCAGTCACGTGAAACATTAATTAGTTCGTACGGTTTGAACATATCTGGTCGTTTGAGATTATTTCAGTTCGCATCAAGTCCAGTTAGCATCAAGTTCAGTCCGTTTGAATCTGATCCAGATTGTTTGAAAGTATATCAGGTTATTTGAAATTGTGATCCAGGTCGTGTGGGGTGAACTATAAGCTACAAGTCCGTTTGAAACTTCATTTCGTTTGAACATTGTGATTTTGTGAACCTTTTTACCGAAACATGGAAGACGAATTCTACAATGCGTTTGCTACTGCCCCAACTGCTCCAGTTACAGTTGCCGAAATTGTTGAAATCGAAAATGAAACGCGAACTTTCCAAAAGCCTCTGAAGCTTATGTACATTGAGGATTTTAAAGGATGGCAAAATCGCTTTGAAAACTGGGTGCAAGGAAATAAGTTTGATGCATGGGTTTCGATAGAGAAAAATTATGTTAGACCGAAAGATAATCTTGACAATGAAAAACCATTAAGTGAAATTACACCAAATGAAAAATTAAGATACACCAGTGAAAAGATGATGATTAGCCTTCTCCAACAAGCGATAAAAGAAGATATTTTCGTTTTGCTTCAACATGAGGGAACTGCTAGATTAATTTGGTTAGCGTTGATTCAAAAGTTTAAGGGAAGTGCTGATATGATAAAAAAAAATAAACGTGCATTACTAAAGAAATCATTTGATATGTTTACAGCTTTTGAAGGTGAAACAACAAGAACAACTATTGAGAGATATTGTCATCTTGTCCAGGAGATGAAAAGATTGGACATCAAAAAGGAAGATGATGAATGGGTTGATAAGCTAGCCGATGCATTACCACATAATAAATGGGGAACATATCTGTTGATTTTAAAACATAACAGAAAATCTGAAGATATGAATTTGTGTAAGTTCATTCAGAAGCTTGAAGAACATGAGTTAGATGTTCAGAAAACTGCTATCATGAAGAATCCGGGTGCTCAACAAGATGTTAGTTTATACTATAGAGGAAGCAAATTTGAGACCACTCCAAGTCCGAAGATTCCGACTGCGTTCAGTGCTGATGGTACTTCCGGAACAAATGTTAGCACTACAACTCAGAGTGGTGGATATTCTTCATCTTATTCAAGTTTTGACCCAAATTTCTCAACACCAAGTTCTCAACCACAGAATTCAACAAACTTCAACGGTCAAGTATTGCAATGCAATGTTGCATTACATATTCAAAATGGTCAAAATTTCTCTCCAGAAATTGCAAAGCAACACATGGCATCACTTGTTACTGTGTTAGAGTCGTATGAAAGCTTAATTGCTGGAAGAATCGGAAATCCAATGCTCACTAAAGAGGATTATGACCAGATTGATTCTGAAGAACTAGACCTGATGGACATCAAGTGGTGTTTAGCTAACGTTTTGAGAAGAGCAGAAAAGTTCAAACAAATCACCAGAAGAGATGATCTTCGTGAAGTTGCTACATCTCAGCTAGGTTTTGACAAATCAAAGGTTACTTGTTTTTGTTGCCGAGAAAAAGGACATTTTAAACGAGAATGTACAAACAGAGAAGCAACCGGAAGACAAGATCCATTTGGAAGCAACGATTACTATCGAAAAGTGATTTATCAACAAGCTGCTCAACAACCATCTCAACAACAATCTTCACCCTCGCGTACTATTGAAGAATCAAAGGTGTTGGATCGTTGTGCGACCTAAACGAGTCATTCAGAAGAGTTTACAATCCCTATCAAAGGCGGAATCAATGATATAGACGTGATTACAGCTTGATTCTCCCTAATTATCTTCTTTTATTGATTTCAAAGCTTTTACAGATCAGTTGACAAAGCGGCAGCACCTCGGCTCTGAAATCGGAAAGTTACAAATGACAAGACCAGCTCAGTATTTATAGAGTTCTCATTTCGTACGAAATAGGTAAAGTTCATTTCGTGCGAAATGAACACTTGTTCATTTCGTACGAAATACCTATCTCATTTCGTGCGAAATGACTCTTAAACATTCAAATCCTAATTTCTCGAATACTGAGCACTGGTTTATCCTATCTAAATACAAGACTTGATAAAGACGAAGTTAACAGACATTTATGCACCAACAGACTCCCCCTTGGATGTTGACGAAGTCTTTGGCATCGAGTCTTCAGTCTTGATCAGTCTTTTCTTTTTCAAAAATTGTTTGACACTATAAGCATCCTTCAATCTCTATCAGCATCAGCAGCTAGCACTCAAACTTGGCTTTGACAACCTTCAAACTCCCCCTTGAATGTTGATCCAGAAACTGTTAGACTCCCCCTCTCAATAAGCTGGGATAATATTCTGGTTCAAACTTTGATCAAACTTAGCCACGTGGATTTTGCTTTGCTGCTTTCACAGATTCAAACCTGTTCCCTGCTTCTCAGAAATTTGACATTACAATCTATTCTCCTCTTTGACTTCATTTGTTCTTTTACCAGTTTTTAATAATCCACTTAAGTATCTAGGTCCAAGTTAATGACCCTAGGCACTTAATTTATCTACCAAGTCCAACTTAATGACCTTGGTTGATCTGAAACAAAATAAAAACTGACTTTTGTTCAAACATTTTACACCTCATTATTCTGAAAATTACAAGTTTCAACTTAATGATCTTGTGTTGACTTTTCAATTTCACAGGTTTTAACATAATAAGCTCCCAACTCATCTTCCAGCTCAGAAACTTCCTGCATCTGCTTCAAACTGTGAATCTGAAGATCAGCTTTCCACTTTGGTTTATCGATAAAAACAAAGTAGAAATGTAAAATCTTTTTGAATTTTGAATAAAATTTCTAGGCTAGAATGCTAAACAGAAATGAAATGCAGTAAATGTAAACTATTTACAAACATATTTTTGCTGAGCATGTTAGGGAATCATATCAGCTGTCGACAAGTCACAAGTACCGTTAAGCTTTGATTTCATAATCAAAATTAAACAATTCGCTTAGATTGTCGATATACTGATCCTCTTAAGTTCTCACACAAATTTCAATCTGTTCAGGATACGAATTTAGTGTTTTAGAGACTTAGCTTATACACGTGTACCACCTCAGAATATACTCCCGTATCCAGACCACTATATTCAGTCTTACAGGTGAGTGCACACTAGTAATATCTGTAAGGGGTTAAGTGTTGAAACCATGAGAGCTCAGGCTATTGCTTCCGCAAAATCAGAGAGATGATGGCTCAACTTTAGGTGGGTCCCCTTTGGGGATCTTCTTTTACAACAGCACATGATTAGCATTTTTCAATGTTTCATCATTTTTTATGCTGAGGGCGGGCTTTATGATTAAAGCTGTGGAAAGTATTATACGAGGACTAGGCTATTGCTCCAGCAAAATCAGAAGTCCAGGTATAATACCCCAGATATTACCACGTATGAAGACCTAGTATGTCAGAAATAGAGCCTTTCAAACAAGATTTCGGGGGTTACCCATATATCCGAGAGATGTTTCCCATGTAATAAGCAAGTTTGTGATTTAAGTTTATATCCCGAACAAACCTACTAAATGTGTAAAAACCTACCAGCATATCATCAGTGAGACTGTTTAACACTTTTAAACTTTACATTTCTTTAGCATACCGTAACTGTCAAGCCGATGTACTATCATTTTCCCTTTTTACACAAGCTCTTTTTCCATTTTTCTATTGTTTTTGGATTTTGAAAATATCTCATGTTTTTGGATTTTTGAAATTTTTTACTGTTTTTGTATTTTCTGAAAATATAACCTACCTCCCCCTAAATACCAAAACAAGTAAAAAATCGACAAACCATTGCAGATTGCTTCTCAACATCATCTACAGTGGTACCTTCATCTACGCCAAGAATCTCCTCCAACACCGATAAAAGCTTCATACCGTTCAATTTTAAAAGATATTGAAAACGAGTTTTATCAAACGCTTTGGTATGTAAATCAGCTTTTTTGTTCGTCAGTGTGGATTTTCTTAATTCGTATCAACTTCTTCTCGAAACAGTCTCGGATGAAGTGATGACGAATTTCAATGTGTTTCGTTTTAGCGTGATGAACAGGATTTTTGTTATGTTTATCACTGCCTCATTATCAAAAAAGATAGGGGTGTTAAGAAATTGCAAACCGTAGTCTCTCATCTGTTGCTGGATCCATAAGATCTGAGAGCAGCAACTGCTGGCAGATACATACTCGGCTTCACGTGTGGATAAAGCTACAGAGGTCTGCTTCTTGCATTGCCAGGTGACTAATCGTGGTCCGAAAAACTGGCACCCTGCTGTTGTTGACTTAGCGTTAACTTTGCAGCATCCGAAATCGGAATCGGAATACCCTTCGAGTGTAAAATCGCCTTCTCTTGGATACCACAACCCCAGTGATGGAGTTCCTTTCAGGTAGCGTAATATCCGTTTCACAATCACCATATGTGAAGCTCTGGGGCATGACTGAAACCGCGCTGCGAGGCAGGTTGGATACATGATATCGGGTCTTGAAGCTGTTAAGTACATCAGCGATCCGATCATGGAACGATATAACGTTTCATCTACCTTTTCTCCGGTGAGATCAGGGTTTATCCCATTGTTCGTCGCTAACGGGGTGGAAGCTGGAGTAGTCCCGGACATCCCAAATTTCTCTAAGATATCATGACCATACTTCGTCTGATGTATGAAAATTCCCTTAGGCAGTTGATCAATCTGAAGTCCCAAGAAGACTTTCATCTCACCCATTAATGACATTTCAAATTTTTGCTTCATAACTCTTTCAAAATCTTTGCACAGATTTTCATTTGTTGACCCAAATATGATGTCGTCCACGTATATTTGAACTATCAGGAGATGTCCATCGACTTCTTTGGTGAAGAGAGTGGCATCCACTTTTCCACAGATGAAGCTGTTGGCAAGTAAATGTTGAGACAATGTCTCGTACCAGGCTCTCGAGGACTGGTGTAAACCATACAGCGCTTTATCCAGTAAATAGACCTTGTCTTTGTAGATTGGATCGGTGAAACCCGGTGGCTGTCTGACATATACCTCCTCTTTTACCTTCCCATAGAGAAAAGCTGATTTAACATCTAGCTGATAAACTTTAAAACCTTTCCAAGATGCAAATGCTAGGAAGATTCTGATCGCTTCAAGTCTAGCAACGGGAGCTTACACTTCAGTGAAATCTATACCCTCCTGCTGACTAAAGCCCTGGACAACGAGTCGAGCTTTGTTACGAATAATAACCCCTCGATCATCCCTCTTGCACTTGAACACCCACTTAGTGTTGATCTTCCTGTGACCATCAGGCAAGTCTACCAATTTCCACACTCCCAACTTCTCAAACTGACTCAGCTCCTCTTGCATCGCGTTAACCCAAGAATCTTCAGTTAGTGCTTCCTTGTATGTTCGCGGCTCAATCTGCGAAATAAAACAACTAAGTGAAAACTCAGTTTGTAACGGAGCAACTATAGAATAAAAACAAGTAAGGCCTTGGTCAATTTAACGTCTAGTGCGGACGCCTGATTGTAATTCTCCAATAATCAACTCTTCTGGATGATATGAAAGAGTTCTCGGCATCACTTCGCCTGGAACATCTACCTCGCCTTCCAAATTTGTGACATTCTGATTTACACCTTGTTCACTGACTAGAATTTTTTGACTTGAAATCTGGATCTGCTCCCCCTCAGAGTCTGAATCACCACGATCGAAAATTGGTCTGTCATCAGATTCTAGATTATCGTTGACTGCCGTCTGATTGTCAAGAGATTGCTGAATATCATCATGTACTCCAGCATTACTAGGACCGGCTTCATCGTCATTGGAAGCTCGATATTAATGTCTAGAAGGTTCAGCTGGGAATCTTTCTTGTGATTCTTCATATTCCCTCAGAATATCCAACTCGTCAAAGAAATCTGATTCTTCTTCTATGTCAAACGAATCCCACAGAGTATCGTAATTAAAACGCCATGAGTCGTCGGGATTCTGAGGTGGCATGGTATAACTTTGACACTCAACATTATGTGCTTCGATGATCCATTTTAAGCTTGGAACAAAGACTCGTTTCAATGGACTTGCATAACCCACGAAAATTCCTTCAATGCTCTTTGCACCAAATTTACCATAAGGTTCTAGAACGGTGCAGGGAGACCTAAACGGTTCCAGATACTTCAGGTTAGGTTTGCGGTTGTTGATCAGCTCGAAACATGTCTTGTTGAATTTCTTCACTGTAAGAACCCGGTTGAGTGTATAGCAAGCGACTAATACTGCTTCTGCCCAAAAGTTGACTGGTAATTTCGAATCAGCAAGCATCGTCCTAGCCGTTTCAATTAGCGTCCTGTTCTTTCTTTCAGCTACTCCATTTTGTTGTGGAATGTAAGGAGCACTAAATTCTTGCAATATACCTCTCTCATCACAATACTCTTCCATCTTGTTGTTCTTGAACTCTGTACCGTTGTCACTCCTGATTCTTCTGATTCGAGTTTGGTACAAGTTTTCAATTTTTCTGAACAACGTCATCAAACTTTCAAATGTCTCATCTTTTGACTTCAGAAATGATACCCACGAAAATCTCGAGTAGTCGTCTGTTACTACTAGAGAGTAGAGATCACCAGTTATGCTTTTAACGTTCACTGGACCAAAAAGATCCATATGAAGTCTCTCTAACGGTCTCGAGACTGAGTTAACCTTTTTCCCAGGGTGAGATTTCTTCTTTTGCTTGCCTTTGATACAGCTAATACACTCCCCCTCAAGATGAAAACCTTTCACATGAACACCAATTACTAATTCATTGTGTGCCAAGTGATTCATTTTTCGCAGGTGAATGTGGCCCATCTTTCGATGCCACAATTGCGATTCTTTTTCCGTTTCTCTTGACATAAAATAGTGAGCCTGACCCGTGGTAGTAGTTGCTACACTCATGTCCAACACGTACAGATCGTTGACTCTAGGTGCTCTCATGATAACCCACTCTTCGGGAACAACAAATCCTGGTTTCAATATCAAACATTCCTTATCTGTAAAGTGCGTTGTATACATACGATCACAGATCTGAGAAATGCTCAGAAGATTGTTTTCAAGCTCGGCAATGTAGTTTACTCTTTCAAACGTGACAATTCCATTAGATAGAGTTCCTTCACCAACTATTCGACCACCTTGATTACCTGCAAATCCCACATATCCTCCATTAAACCCTCGAACATCGTACAGTAGGGTCTTCTTCCCCGTCATGTGCCGAGAAGCTCCACTATCCATAATCCAACGTGAAACGGATCTTGGAAGCTCCTGCACATATCACAAACACTTAGTTAGATTTTGATGCCACCCAAGCCTCTTTTGACTCAGGTAGCTTGACTTTAATGTGAGTTTTAGCAGTGTAAAGTGGCGGAAAATTTTTGTCATTCATCTTTAAGTTTTCCTCAGACCCAATCTCAACCTCTTTGTATAAAAAGAAATCATTTTTAGGAGGTTGACCAGATGATTGGTCTTTCTTCTTCTCAGAAGTAGTAGGCTTTTGATTCTCAAGTTTCTCATAGTAATCCAAAGGAACATTCATCTTTACTGGAGTGGTAGAGGATGATTGTTTTTCCGTCTCAGTAACCTTTGGTTTTGGAGAACTTGATTTCTTTTCAACTGATTTTGGCTTCCATGCTTGTTGAGGTGAAGCAACCCGTTTGTAAAATTTATCAGTTTTATTTACCACATTCTTTACGGGTTCAGTTTTGATCTTGGTGTTTTCATTTTTCAAAACTTTCTTCTCAACAATCATTGGAGCTTTGCCTTTTGCATCCACTTTCTTTTTCTGACTCTCAACAACTTCAGACTTAGGCTTTAAGTTGGTGCACTTTCGTGCAATGTGTCCAACTTTGTTGCACTTAAAGCATGTACGGGTATCAGCTACCCGACTTGTGCCTTCGGTCTGAGGCTGTGAGGCCTTTTCTTCAAAAAAATCTTCATTTGATTTTGAAAAAATCTCAGATTCTTGCTCGGAATGAGAACTCGAGCTTTTTACAAACACCTTTTTTCTCAACAAACTTCTTGTTTTGAAAGTTCCTTCTTTGATAACTCTTACCACCCTTACAACCACCCGACCATTTGTTTTGATTGTTGTTAGAAAAACGCGGCGGTACAACAGGTTTTTTGTAGTAAGCTTTATCTTTTTCAAAGTTTAATTGCCTTTTGGAACATTCCAAACATTCGATTTCAGAAACATCGATTTCAACCAACTTGAACACATTTTTCAATTTGTTCACATTCACATTCTCCAACGGAAATTCAAGATCCGAATACAACTTATCAGATCCCAACATCTTGTACATCACAAGATTAGGTTCTTCATTTAAGTTGTTTTTGGACTTTGATTTCGGAATGTATTTGTCCAAAAAACATTCATCATCCTCGGTTGTGTCACTTTTAGATTTTAAGACACTTTCAACCATACTTTTCACAACTTGAGATTGAACACTATCTTTATCAGATGATGTAATGAATGTGACATCAATTGATTCGGGAAGCTTAACTTCATTGACGTCTTCATTGTCGTTAACCAACCCGGACATTTTCTTTGAAAAATTATTTAACACTGGTGGTGGAACCTGATGATACCCAACCCCAGTTCCGTCCGAATAAACATCTTCTCCAGCTTTGTTCTTCCCAATTGGTTTAGGAACGATATGTTGAAGAACAAAACTTGCTGAGTTGTAACTGTTCAGTTTTAGATTGATGCGCTCATTTTCAATCTTAGCTTCCTGAACCTGAAGCTTCAGATTAGCAATCTCATCCAACTGTTGGTTGATTTGTTCTTCTTTTGACCGAAGTACTCCTGACAGTTGCAAATTTTCTTTGTTTGTTTTACCATTTCTTTCATCAGAATCTTTTACCGTTCTTTTTAACTTTTCATAATTTTCTGAAAGTTGACGGTTTTCATGAATTAACTTTTCGTTTTCTTTCCTGAATCGTTCTACGTCAATTTTATCATTTTCTATTTTCTCAGTTAATTCTTTTAAACGATCATTTGAAGCTTTTAACATTTTGTCACGGCTTAAGATCTGTTTTTCAACATCTCTGACTCTTTCTGTCAGTTCTTCAGTCTTTTTACCGCTGAGGTAAGCAAGTGTACTACAAACTTTGCAATCTTTCATGCAATTTTTGCAGTCACTCTCAATTTTGGCTTTCTTGCCTGACTCATCGATTGAATCATTTGAACTGACCTTGCTTTTAGACTCAGTTCCAGACTCAGAAACTATCTCTAGCTCTTTTGCTGCAAGTACTTTATCAGCCATTTACTTCAGATTTTCTGCAGTGAATTCTTTCTATGTGTTAATTATCCCATCATCAACTTTCTTTGGTTGCGACTCTTTCTCTTTTTCTTTTTCTTTTCCTTCAGCTTCTCCTCCTCCCCACCACATTCTCTGTCTTGCTTCTTCTTGTTCTGCAATTTGCTGGGTAAGAGTCTCAACACTTACAGAATCTGGATCAACAGCTATATTTCCTTTAGGATCTAGATAACATTCTCTATCAGGATCCCATCTATTTGCCTTTTTCGCTTCTTTCCATGTTTGATAGATTCTGCTTTTCATGAATTGAGCTGACACCTTTCTGTTAATATATTTCACTTCTTCTGTTCTGGTATCTTTGAAAGGAACAATCTTTGCCACAAATGCATAACCTACTGCATCTTCTTCCGGCAACACATCACTCCAATCGAATCCCTCGTCATCATGAATAACCGCTAATGCTCTGGACTTTTCCTTGGGAGCTTCTTCTATCTGCTTCATTCTGGGAGATTCGAATTTGTTTTGATGATAAATTGCTCTTTTGTAATAATCTTCTCAAAAAGGATTTTCTGTTTCATCTGCAGAAGCATTTCGGCATTCACGTTTAAAATGACCTTTTTGTTTACATTTAAAGCACGTGACCTTCGACTTATCAAACCCTAGCTTGGTTGAAGGTCCACCAATAGAATGTCTACCGGTAATCTCCATGAATCTTTACGCTCTCCTAATCGCACTCGCCATACACCACCTGATATCAACCAACTCCATCTCCTCGGGGTCGATCTGATCATAATCTTCCTTGGTGAGGTTAGTGTTTCCGATCTTTCCCGCTACGAGGCTTTCATAAGATTCTAAGACAGATGCCAAAAACACCATTTGCTGCTTGGCGGATTCTTCACTGAAATTCTGTGCATTCTTGAGATCCACAGCAATGTTGCACTAAAACAAATTTTTCGGAACTGATTGACTTTGAGCAGTTGAAGATGACCCTCCATGATAACCACTGCTTGGACTTTCTTGACCCATCGTGTTTGAATTTTCTGCTGAAAATGTTGTCTTTGGTGACACAGATTTCGGGATCATACTTCCTCGATAGTACAAGTCAACATTCTGCTGATACGAGGAATTGTTGACTTTGTTGGTCTTCCTGATCTCCAATTCATGACTCTCCAATCTTTCGATTAACAGATCAACTGTCAAATCAGTCCACTTTACTGTGTTCTTCAGCATCAAAGCAAAATACTGCCAGTCTTTCTCATCAGGCAGTGAATCAAACAGTTTGTCAACCAATTCTTCCTGAGTATACACAATTCCGTGTCTTGCAAGTTCCATCTTTAAATGACCGAATCTTTCTATCATCTTTGTCACAGATTCGTTTTTCAAACACCCAAACAGATCGGATTCTTTTCTTAACAACTTCTTTTTGTTTTTAACAATTTCGGCACTACCCACACATTTTATTTTCAGTTTCTCCCATAGATCTCTCGAATATTTGTACTCGATTAATGAAATAATGTCATCCCTCACAGATTGATGAAGTAAGGCGACATATTTCTGTTCAGAAACAAATCTTTCTACTTCATTCTCTTCTATGTTTTCATAATCCGTTCTTCCCATATCAAAACCATTCTTCATGCTCTTCCAACTTTGATATGCAAAAGCTTTCAGCCATTCTTCAAACCTTGTAGCCCATCTATTGTATTCTTCAATTTCCATTAGCTTGGGCGGTTTGTTGTAGGTGCCATAAGCACTGTCAACACTTAAGGAATCAGCAATGGTTTTCTTTGCACTCGGGTTTGGAGCATTTTCATTTGTGTTACTTGATGTATCATCTCCTGTGCTTCCTGTGAAAGCAAAAGCGTCACTGAACGGATTCAGAAAATCATCCATCTTCAAGTACCTGAGACAGTCAACAAACACTTAGAAAATTTTTTGGATTTTAAAACAATCTCAAACGAAATGGTTCACGCGGAATGAGTTTCAAACGAAATGAATCTCAAGTGAAATGAACAATCTTCAAACGGAATGACTTCAAGCGGAATGGATTTCATGCGAAATGAGCTTTCACACAAAATGCTGGTTTCAAGCGAAATGGTCTACACACGAAATGCACTTTGGTACGAAATAGCAACTTTGGTACGTAATGGATGTCTATTTCATACGAAATGAAGTTCCAGAAAGTTGATTCCGTGCGAAATGAGGTTCTCAAGATTGATTTCGTGCGGAATGAACTTCAACAGGTTGATTCCTTGCGAAATAAGATGTTGATTTCGTACGGAATGATGATGACGTCACACTGTCGGCCAAGAATTTGTCAAATTGATCCGGTTTTACGTCGAATTTTGGTCCAATTCTTTCAAGGATTAGTTAAAACTATGTTTTACGTGATATATGTGAAATTTAAGCCATTTTAACCGTAAAATCTCATATAATTTTGAAAAGAATGAGTAGAAGTGAGAAAAACTGATGAAAACAAGCTGAATTGGTATGAACTCTTCGTCCTGAGCTCTGATACCACTTGTTGGATCGTTGTGCGACCTAAACGAGTCGTTCAGAAGAGTTTACAATCCATATCAAAGGTGGAATCAATGATATAGACGTGATTACAGCTTGATTCTCCCTAATTATCTTCTTTTATTGATTTCAAAGCTTTTACAGATCAGTTGACAAATCGGCAGCACCTCGGCTCTGAAATCGGAAAGTTACAAATGGCAAGACCAGCTCAGTATTTATAGAGTTCTCATTTCGTACGAAATACCTATCTCATTTCGTGCGAAATGACTCTTAAACATTCAAATCCTAATTTCTCGAATACTGAGCACCGGTTTATCCTAACTAAATACAAGACTCGATAAAGACGAAGTTAACAGACATTTATGCACCAACAAAAGGGTAGAGCGTGTTATGGTCTGATAGACCAAGAAGATGAAAGGCTTCCAAAAGGCTTCAGTTGGGATGATTATGATCCTAACCGACCTTCAGTTTCTAAAGCCTTTGTTTCTCAGATCTTTGAAGATTCAACATCTGCAGGAGAATCAATCAAGTTTAAGAACCGTCCGAGAAGAATACCGATTTTTAAGGCATTAGGAAGTGATGCAGACACTGATATTGAAGAAAAGTATATTAATAAAGCTAGAAGACAATTGGATTCTTATAGTTTTAATTTGTTTTTTGCAGATAAAATCGAGATGTTGAACGAGAAAAAGGCGGCTAGACTGAAGAGAGAATTGGAAGCAAGAAGGGTTGTTGAAGAAGAAATAGAAGCAAGAAGGGTAGCTGAAGAACAGAATAAAGTTCAGTTGGAAGCTGAAAAGGCAAAAGCTGAAGAAAAATAGACAGAGAGGGTCGAGATTGATGAGAATGAAGTGAAGATAAAATTTGATAAAGAACCGGTTGTGATTGAGAAGGTGGTGGAGAAAATAGTCGAAGTTGAAAAAATAATTGAAGTCGAGAAAATAGTTGAAGTTGAAAAGATTGTAGAGGTTGAGAAATCTTGTTTGAAATGTTTGGAATCATGCAAACATTGTGAAGAGAAAGATAAGAAGTATATTGAGCTAGACAAGATGAAAGAAAAATTGTTGTTTGATGTTAAGTACGTGAAAGAATCTTATGATGTGCTGAACAGAACAGTTAACCAATTGGAAAAGACAAACTTAGAAATAGAAGATGCTTTGACAATGATGAATTCAACGGTGATGACTAAACAGAAAGCCATCAATCATTATATTGAAGAGTGTGCAAAGTTGAAGCAGGAATTGGAGACTGAAAAGATTGAAAACGAAAGAATCAGACGATTGTTGCAGAGTTATTCAAGTTCTGATTACTTAATTGATAGAATTTATCCAACTATTGCAGGTTTTGAAGCATTTCAAGACAAGAAGTCAGAAGATACGGATATTGGTAAGAAACAAAGTGCAAATTATAAAAGGTGTCCGCCTTCGATCTGGGAAGGTTATTCTCCCAGAAAGTCTATTTCGGATGAAGTCAAAAAGGCAGTTAATATAAAGTTAAAGTCTGAAACAACTGATGAGTTACCAGACAACATTGACGTTACATTCACATCGTCTGACACTGATCATGAGTCTGAGTTATTAAAGAAAGTGGTCGATCAGGTGTTGGATAAGGATGAGGAGTCAGAGTCAAAGTCTGAATCTGAAAGTTCAAGTTCATCAGTTGACAGTTCGAGTTCACCGGTCAAACGGGTTTATAATAAAGAATTTCTGATGTCACAAAATAATTTGAATGACGAAACATTCAAAGTAGCATATACTTTGAATGATTCTGACAAATTATATTCTGATGAAGAATTTCCAATAAGAAGTGTTAAAACTGAACAAATTAACAAGGTTTTCAAATTAACAGAAATTAATATTTCTGAAATAAAAGATGTAAATCTTACTGAAAAACCTAAAAAATACACTTCAAGAGTTCAACAAAGATAGAACAAGAAAAAGGGTTACAGTTCTGGTTATGGTTATCGAAAGAAACCAAACCATAACAGTAATTTCAAAAAGAAAGGTTTAGGTTTTATTCCACCAGAAAATTATAAAAATGAGAAAACTTATAAATCAAAAACTAAATTTGTTTCAGGAGCAAATTCAGAAGAAGAGAAGGAGAAACCATTCTGGAAACAGTCAAATAAAGAGTTTCTCGCTGAAAGGAAAAAGAATTTGTTGAAGGAATCTGAACAAAGAGTTGAACGAAGAACCCGTTTCAAATGTCAAGAGGTTGGACACATTGCTTGGAATTGCCCAAAGTCCACCAACACAAAACAGGGAGTTTCTTCTAACTCTAAAATGAAAGAAAAATGTGTTGATAAAAAAGAACAACCAACAGAAAAATTTTAAGTGTTCAAAAATTTGACTTTCGAAATTGGTGAAAGTTCGAAACATTTTTACAAAAGAAGAGCAAATTTAAACAGACAAAAATGGGTTGTTAAAAGTTTAGATGATAGTTCTGGCGATGAATCTGACTCGTCAAAGTCAGAGGAGCCATCTGTTGTGCAAAAAGATGAGAATTTCGTTCCAACAATGGATGATGAAAATTTTCCACCATTGTCAAACGGAAATTTGAAATCAAAAGTTGGTAAGATTGAGATTTCAAATCAATTCTTTCCTGATAAGAAAGAATTTGATGTTGAAAAAGCTTTTAATGGTAAAGTGTTACATATCTTTGGAAAGATGGCAGATGGAAAGGTAAAGGGAGTGAAAGAATTTTATGAATAAAAAATTGTTAAACCGAATGAGGATGGTTCACCCATGATTCCACAGGAATGGGTGAGATTCTTTAAAAAGTAAAATCTGGACTTGCCGGAGCTCCCAAGTTGGTAATCGTGGAGCATGAATCGGCATCATTCTTGAAAATTAGTTTTGTTGATTTAACTGTCATACAAGTGGTATGTTTAGAAAACAATGTGATGAAACCCCATGTTTGTAAAATGACAAATAAACTAATTTTCCGGAAAAACCATTTTGATTAAAACAAACTTAAGTGTTTTGAAATCTTAATGGGAAAATAGTTTGTTGTCAGGGGGAGTTCTGATTGTTTATGCCAAGTGGATAGAAATTTGAAGCAATTCACAATCAGTTTGTCATTTTATTTGTACAGTTTATTGCTATCATTTTCAAATTTTCCTGGAAAATCAAAATTGAAACATATTTTGATTTTAGGGGGAGTAAAAAATTTAGAAATTTTGAAAATTTGAAAAAGCCAAAAACATGATAAAATCTTAAATTCAAAACATCAAAAAATCAAAAATGAGTTTTGTTGAGAAAAAAGAGGAAATGATAGTACATTAGTAGACTATCACAGCATGCTAAAGAATTGGAAAGATAAATATGTGATAAACGGTCTCACTGATGATATGCCAGTAGGTTTTTACACATTCAGTAGATTGTTTTCGAGATATAAACCTAAATATCATACTTACTTATTTCGTGGGGAACATCTCTCGGATATATAGGTAACCCCTGAAATCTTGTTTGAAAGGCTTTCTATTTCTGACATACTAGGTCTTTGTGCGTGATGATATCTGGGGTATTATACCAGGACTTCTGATTTTGCGGGAGCAATAGCCTAGTCCTCGTATAATACTTTGCATTGCTTTAATAATTAAAGCTCACCCTCAGCATAAAAACTGATGAAACATTGAAAAATGCTAATCATGTGTTGTTGAAAAGAAGATCCCCAAGGGGGACCCACCTAAAGTCGAGCCATCATCTCTCTGATTTTGCGAAAGCAACAGCCTGAGCTCTCATGGTCTCGCAATTACCCGATTACAGATATCATTAGTGTACATTCACCTGTAAGACTGAATATAGGAGTCTGGATATGGGAGTATATTCTGAGGTGGTACACGCGAATAAGTTTAAGTCCATTAAAACACTAATCTCATATCTCGAAACAGTTGAACTTTGTGTGAAAATTTAAGTGGATCAGTATACTGACAATCTAAGTGAATCGTTTAGAACTTAAAGTGTTTAAAGCTCAATGGTGCTTGTGATGTGTCTCAAAAACTAATATGATCCTCTTACACAAACTCACAAAAATATTGTCTGTAAATATTTCTTTATTGTTTTTCATTAATGAAAAATTCAAAAAGATTTTAAGTGTGTTTGATGTGTGCAAAATGCAACATATAAATTACATCAATTGTGGCATAAAACTAGCCCTTTTTTAGTACTAATGTTGGAAAAACTGTGCTTTTGTCTTCCTTTTGTATTTTCAGGATTAAATGAGCTCAAATTAACAAAAGAAGCAAAAAGGCAGCTAAATCTAACATAAATACAAGAAAAGGAACAAACGTGACATGCCCGACCCCACGACAGCATCTTCCCAAGCAAAACAAGAGAACAGAAGGCTGAACATGCCCCGTGCTCAATGAGCACGGGGGCGTGCCCAAGTGTCAGCATAAAAGACAAAGTTGTAGAAGCTTCCATCGCCCACCACGGGGCCGTGCTCAGCGGATACGGGGCCGTGGTCAACTATAAGATTCGCAGAATCCAGGCAAATCTTGATAGTACAGATATGCTTCTGCACACGGGGTCGTGCCCAGCGGACACGGGGACGTGGTCAACTAATACAGACAAGAGCAATTAATGAAGACAGAGAAGGATGTGGACACGGGGCCGTGCCCACTGGACATGGGGCCATGCCCGAGCTTCTGTTCAGCCTATAAATAGGAGTGCTTGGCTCAAGCTCAAACCATCCCTTGGCACACCACCAATCTCACACTTCACCCACCACCCACCATAACACCATCATCCACCACCATCATCCATTGTCCATCATAGAGTGTGTGAGTCGTCTCGGGATCCAAGATTGATCGTAAGAGTTCTTGACAATCAAGGTCATGTTTGCCTAAGTCTCTTACATCACTTGGTGAAGATAAAGTGTCTAGTGTAATACTTTTTATTTTTAATCTTTTCGCACTTTTTACTTGGTTATGTATTAATGACTTTAATAACTAGTTTCTTATGTTGAATGTGATTTTTCCTTATCATTTGTCCGTGGTGTCTTGGCATTATTTTACTGTCTATATAAAATAAAAGATTTTCACCATTCATATCTCCACGGTCTATATGGAGGTATGTTGGCTACCTGGTCGGGGGTTAAGGGAACGGTTTGGTAAAAGTCTTGCCTTGTTCAGTGTATAGATCCTGCAAGGACCTGGGTCAAATTTAGTAGGACCTCCTTCAATACTTAACGGTATTGGATGGCGGGGGTCCAAACTCTTTGATCCCCTCATATGTAAGCTACTATTAATACTTTAATCCGGCTACTTAGGACTGTATCCCTGCTGACTCCGACTACTTAGCCGAGGGTAACATCACCTTCAAAAGAGGGGCCTACCATAATATGCATTAATAACTTAATTAATTATCTTTCAATAATCCGACCCTTTAGGATTGTATCCTTGCTGACTCAAACTACTGGGTTGAGGGTAATGTCGCCTTCAAAAGAGGGGCCTACTACAATAACTAAGATAATCTCCTAAAAAGTGCGGAAATAATCAAAGGTTACACTAAACACGAGTCGGAGCCAAGTGATTCATCTTGTCTATCTGTTTTATTTTTATTTTATTTTCAACATTTTAGTTAGTTTTTATTTTTCTTAGTTTAAAACCTTTTTTCTAAACTTTTTGATTTGATTAGACGTTGAGGATAAACTGGTACTAAAAGCTCTTGTGTCCTTGGACGACCTCGGTATCTTACCAACACTATACTACGCTCACGATGGGTGCACTTGCCCATATGTGTGTTTAGTGTTAGTAAATATCGTGTTTTATAAATTTAAAACTTGGCTAAAGAAAGTGTAAAAGGGCTTAAAATATACTTAAACTTATATACACACTTCACACGCATCAAGTTTTTTGGCGCCGTTCCCGGGGACACAAGGATTTTAAGAAAGTTAGGAATCAACGGCCTAATCGTTTTTTCTTATTTTTCTATATTTTTTAGGATTTTTCTTAATTTTTCAGCTTCTGTAGAACTCAGCACGGGCCGTGCCTGGACGGACACGGGCCGTGCCCAGCATTGTTACTGGCAGTTTTTATTTTCCGAGTTACAGAGAGCTGAGCACGGGGCCGTGTCGGTGCAACACGGGGCCGTGTCCAACTCCCCAGTAACAGGGATCCGGAAAACAATCACTGTATCTCCGACCACGGGGCCGTGGTGAACCTTCTGACCAACGTTCTTTTCTGTTTTTATTACAGGACTTGGAACCCAGATGCCACATTTGAATTTCCTACGTAGTGCATGAGCTCCAGTTCTAGTAGAGACATAAAAGAACCTCTAGAAGAACCCGAACGCTTCCTCAGAAAAAGACTTAAAGCTAAAAACCAAGAGAAAGTTTCGGGGGACCCACCTCCAATGGCGGACCAACGTACCCTCATGGATTACCTACGGCCCACTGTAGGTAATCTCGGCGCCGCTATAAATGCACCGAATGTCGAAGCCAATAACTTCGAACTTCGACCGCATTTGATACAAATGCTTCAAAACTCCGCAACCTTTCATGGGCTTGCGGACGAGGATCCCCATCTATATATTACTAATTTCTTAGAAATATGTGATACATTTCAGATCAATGGAGCATCAAACGACGCCATCCGCCTTCGAATGTTTCCATTTTCACTAAAAGACCGAGCTAAGGCTTGGCTTAACACCCTCCCAGTTGGCTCGGTAAACACCTAGGATGAACTAGCCCAAAAGTTTCTATATAAGTATTTCCCTCCTGCTAAAACGGCTAAATTAATGACTGAAATTAATACATATTCTCAAGAGGATGGGGAATCCTTATATGAAACTTGGGAAAGGTTCAAGGAGCTACTAAGAAAGTGTCCTCATCACGGTCTTGCGGTATGGCAACAAGTATCCACTTTCTACAATGGGTTGTTGCCACACACAAGACAAACACTTGATTCTAGTTCCGGGGGACTTCTAGGTAATCGTCGCCCAAATGAAATATATAATCAAATTGAGGAAATTGCTCAAACCAATTTTCAGTGGCACACTCCCCGAGGTAATAAATCTATTGCCCCGGGCGCCCATAAGGTTGACGAAAGCACTTCTTTACAAGCCCAAATCGAGGCCCTTTATTCAAAAATCAAAAAGTTAGAAATGGCAAAAACGGCCTCGGTTATGGCTTGTGAGGGGTGTGGTGGACCACATGAAAATTTGAGTTGTCTGAAAGAAGTAGATGATCAAACAGAAACGGTAAACTACATTGATAATAGACCTAGGCCGTCGGGTCCATCAACGGGTACCTACAACCAAGGATGGCGTAACCACCCTAACCTTGGTTGGAGAGATCCCGACAATAGTAGTAACCAACAAAACCAACGAACTAACTTTCAACAACCACAAAAATTTTCTCAACAACAAGGTGGACGAGAAAGGCTTGAAGATACTGTATCTCGCCTCATCTCCGACACCGAAAAGAAAAACTCGGATCGATTTAAGAAATTGGAATCTAATTTTAGAAATCAACAAGCTAGCATTCAAAACATTGAAAAACAATTAAATCAAGTAGCTCAAAATTTCTCCGAGAGACCACAAGGCGCATTACCAAGCAATACCGAAACCAACCCAAAGGCACAAGTACATCTCATTACAATGAGAAACCGAACCGTTGGTCCCGAGGAGGCTCCATTACCACTAACTGAAAGAAGCCAATCCAACCAAACTACGACTCCACCCGCGCCCCAAGCAGAAAAGGCTTCTCCACCGAATCAAGAGCCCACCAAGACTCTTCCGGTTCCATACCCCCGGACGGTTAATTCGTCAAAAGACCGATGAGCAATTCACAAAGTTTGAAAATTTACTAAAACAATTGCATGTTAATATTCCTTTTATTGAGGTCCTAACCCAAATGCCTAAATATGCAAAATTTATGAGGGACTTCCTCACTCACAAAAGGAAAATTGAATCATTGCAATTAGTTAACTTAGGCGAAGAATGCTCCGCCTTAGTACTCAACAAACTCCCACAAAAGAAAATTGATCTTGGAAGCTTCACGATTCCTTGCTCGATTGGGGAATCCCCCATTCGTAATGCACTAGCCGATCTTGGGGCTAGCATTAACCTCATGCCCGCATCAATGTTCAAACGACTCGGCCTAGGAACAACGAGCCCTACAAAGATGAGCATACAACCCGCCGACAGATCCGTCAAATTTCCACAAGGTGTCGCTGAAAATCTATTGGTCAAAGTTGACAATTTCGTTTTCCCGGCCGACTTTGTCATCCTAGACATGGAGGAAGACGCCGATGTCCCTCTCATCCTCGGGAGGCCATTTCTAGCCACCGCCCAAGCAGTGGTGGATATGAATGACGGAACACTAACATTGAAGTTTGGGGACGAGGAAGTGAAGTTTGGAGTTGGGAAGAGAGTAGAAGACGAAGACCCGATCAACTACATGAAGGTCATAGACTCAAGCTTGGATGACGCTCTCCGACGGTGTAGCATGGGATGCAAAACATCCCACTTGGGTGACATATGACCATGCTTTGGGTCTAGCCAAGGACCCTTATAAACGTGGCGCACCACAGAGGCATTCCGCGGAACTATCCTTAGTTTAGTTTAAATTAACCTTTATGTTTTCTAGTTAGTTTTAATTTTCAGGAATAAAACACACTCGGGGTGGCAAAGGAAACAAGGGAAACTTGAACCAGCACCCCATGCAGGAAAACAGGGCCATCCGACAATTTTCTTCGTTAACAGTAAGTTCAGCACGAGTCGTGTCCGCCCAACACGGCCCCGTGCTGCACAGTCTGCAGAAAATGCCCAGTTCAGGTAAACTGGACACGGGCCGTGTTCACCCAACACGCCCCCGTGTCCAGGCTTCTGTTTCTCTTTTTCAATTTTGTTACTGGCACCTGAACACGGGGCCGTGCCCAGACAACACGGGGCCGTGTCCAGTGCCCAGTAGCACAAATTTTTGCTTTTTCACACCTTTTTACACATTCAATCAACCTAAAAACTTATTTTTGGGACACATTGAGAACAATGTGTAATTTAAGTGTGGGGGGGATGCTAAAACCTTGAATCTTGCAAGTCCTAACTACAAGCCTTACACAAAACTCTATTGGAACCGCTAATCACCCCAAATTTTTTCAAAAATTTTCATTTTTTTTACTTGTCTAGGTTTAACTCGGGAAATTCAAATTCTAAAAAGGTTATATTTATACAAATTTACAACCGATAGCGTCGTAATAAAAAGAACCAACATAAGAAAATTATGAAACGGCATGACAAACTTAGTTAAAATTTGATTATATATACTTGATCACATAAAAAAACCCATTCCCACAAAAGTAAGTTTTGAGCCTTTATTGAGCATACAAATACATATCATTAAACTAAATGCTCATTTTTCGTTTCTTGTGTGAATAGCCGCTTGGTTCTTACGACTCTAGAACTTGCCACGACGATGTATTCCCGGTCCTTACCAACTTAAACCCGAGTAAGTAAATGATGGAGGCATTAGGACTAACCCTTTTTATTTCTACACCATTATTTTCTTTTTCTTTTTTTAGGGATATTGGATTTTATCACCCCCAGTTATGGGCTATTGGCCCCTGCCACCTTCAACTATCACTTTGACGATCGTCACCCCCAACTTAACACTTAGTGTGTTCTATCACCACGTCGTTAACTGATCACTAACTTTTGATCCTGTTACTATACTTATTAGGGTGTCATAGGGATCTTAGGAAGGTTCTATGGATCTTGGGACACCTCCAAAAGTATAGTAACAAGATCAAAAGTTAGTGATCTGGTAACAGAATATACTAAGTGTTAAGTTGGGGGTGGTGGGCGTCAAAGTAATAGTTGAGGGTGGCAGCAGCCAATAGTCAATAGTTAAGGGTGATAAAATCCAATAATCCATTTTTTTACCACCTACCCAAAATCCCCCTAGTTAGCCCCTTTGAGCCTAAAGCTTTTCATTTCATAACCCAAACCAAACACTCTTTCACCCACCAAAACCCTTTTTATTTTTAACCTTTTATTTTAGTAACAAGCCCGGTTTTTCTAATGACTTTAAAATATATATATATATATATATATATATATATATATATAGGGGATGGTTCAAATGAAAACCACTTTTATTGTGAAAACTCGAAAACTAACTAAAAAAAGCCTAAAAAACACACAAAATTTTTTTTTTTTCAAAATTTTTTTATAAAAATCGCTGCTTTTTATGTATAAAAAAAATTTTCAAAAAAAAAAAAAAAATTTGTGTAGTGCACATGTGTAAATCTACACGTGTAGTACACATACACATACACATGTGTAGTATTACACATGTGCACTACACAAAAAAAAAAAAATTTGAAATTATTTTTTTTATATAATAAAACCTGCGAAAATTGGTTTGCAAAAAAAAAATTGTATGTTTTTTTTGGCTTTTTTTAATTAGTTTTCGAGTTTTCACAATTACTAGTGGTTTTCATTTGAACCTTCCCCTATATATATATATATATGTTGATGATGAAGCAAAAGAGAAATAAACAAACAAGTTTATCAAAAAATAACTTTGTTTGAATAAAAGTTTCATCAAAATAAAAAGTTGCAAAAAAGATATATATATATATATATATATATATATATATATATATAGAAAGTCTTACGAAAACCGACGCTTGTTACACTTTTCACCCTTTCACTAACCACTAACCCAACCACCTACCTTTAACCCAAGCCTAACCCTTCACCCAAAAGTCCTCTTGATATTTACAAAGGTATATAGTTAAAAAGGAGGAGGATTGATTGCTTGGCAAGCCTATGGTAGGAGTAAGTTCCATGCCGCTCTCGAGTGATTCACTAAAATACATCTTCGGCCGAGTGTTGAGTGATCCCCCGTGAGGTATGTGAACTTGTATATAAATGGAATTTTAAAGAGGCATGTTATGCCCTAATAAGTAATTTATCTTATGAAAAGTTTTAAATAAATCATGACGAATAGGATTGTAAATAAATAAAAATAAAACCAAAAAAACCTTCTCTTCTACCCATTCCATTTGGGAGTGTAAAGCCACATTATAAAGAGTTTTGCTTGAGGACAAGCAAAGATTCAAGTGTGGGGGTATTTGATGTGTGCAAAGTGCAACATATAAATTACATCAATTGTGGCATAAAACTAACCCTTTTTTAGTACTAATGTTGGAAAAAATGTGTTTTTGTCTTCCTTTTGTATTTTCAGGATTAAATGAGCTCAAATTAACAAAAGAAGCAAAAAGGCAGCTAAATCTAACATAAATACAAGAAAAGGAACAAACGTGACATGCCCGACCCCACGACAGCATCTTCCCAAGCAAAACAAGAGAACAGAAGGCTGAACACGCCCCGTGCTCAATGAGCACGGGGGCGTGCCCAAGTGTCAGCATAAAAGAAAAAGTTGCAGAAGCTTCCATCGCCCACCACGGGGCAATGCTCAGCGGACACGGGGCCGTGGTCAACTATAAGATTCGCAGAATCCAGGCAAATCTTGATAGTACAGATATGCTTCTGCACACGGGGTCGTGGCCAGCGGACACGGGGACGTGGTCAACTAATACAGACAAGAACAATTAATGAAGACAGAGAAGGATGTGGACACGGGGCCGTGCCCACTGGACACGGGGCCGTGCCCGAGCTTCTGTTCAGCCTATAAATAGGAATGCTTGGCTCAAGCTCAAACCATCCCTTGGCACACCACCTCTCTCACACTTCACCCACCACCCACCACCACCATAACACCATCATCCACCACCATCTTCCATTGTCCATCATAGTGTGTGTGAGTCGTCTCGGGATCCAAGATTGATCGTAATAGTTCTTTACAATCAAGGCCATGTTTGCCTAAGTCTCTTACATCACTTGGTGAAGACAAAGTGTCTAGTGTAATACTTTTTATTTTTAATCTTTTCGCACTTTTTGCTTGGTTATGTATTAATGACTTTAATAACTAGTTTCTTATGTTGAATGTGATTTTTCCTTATCGTTTGTTCGTGGTGTCTTGGCATTATTTTATTGTCTATATAAAATAAAAGATTTTCACCATTCATATCTCCACGGTCTATATGGAGGTATGTTGGCTACCTGGTCGGGGGTTAAGGGAACGGTTTGGTAAAAGTCTTGCCTTGTTCAGTGTATAGATCCTGCAAGGACCTGGGTCAAATTTAGTAGGACCTCCTTCAATACTTAACGGTATTGGATGGCGGGGTTCCAAACTCTTTGATCCCCTCATATGTAAGCTACTATTAATACTTTAATCCGGCTACTTAGGACTGTATCCCTGCTGACTCAGACTACTTAGCCGAGGGTAACGTCACCTTCAAAAGAGGGGCCTACCATAATATGCATTAATAACTTAATTAATTATCTTTCAATAATTCGACCCTTTATGATTGTATCCTTGCTGACTCAAACTACTGGGTTGAGGGTAACGTCGCCTTCAAAAGAGGGGCCTACTACAATAACTAAGATAATCTCTTAAAAAGTGCGGAAATAATCAAAGGTTACACTAAACACGAGTCGGAGACAAGTGATTCATCTTGTCTATCTGTTTTATTTTTATTTTATTTTCAGCATTTTAGTTAGTTTTTATTTTTCTTAGTTTAAAACCTTTTTTCTAAACTTTTTGATTTGATTAGACGTTGAGGATAAACCGGTACTAAAAGCTCTTGTGTCCTTGGACGACCTCGGTATCTTACCAACACTATACTACGCTCACAATGGGTGCACTTGCCCATATGTGTGTTTAGTGTTAGTAAATATCGTGTTTTATAAATTTAAAACTTGGCTAAAGAAAGTGTAAAAGGGCTTAAAATATACTTAAACTTATATACACACTTCACACGCATCAGTGTTTTAGCTTAAAATTTTGAAAAATCAAAAAGATTTTATTTCATCTTATTTTCGACAACTGATGTTGGAAAGCTGATTTTCAAAATTTCGAGTGCTAAACATGATGAACAACAGGGTTGGGAAAGTTTGTTTGAAATAAGAATTGATTTTGAAATGATTAAATGGTTCATTAATTTGAAACCAAATTTGAGTATTTTGAATACAAGTGATAAGCAGAGATTCTAAATTTGTTAAATCTTAATAATTGTGAAACTTACTTTTGGGTAGAGTTTGTGCAGATCCCCGAGTCTAAGCCTGAGCAGAGTTTGAGCCAGGATACGATACTAGAACGAGAGCTATGTCAGATTACGATCCCGGAACAACTTAAGGGGGAGTCTGTTAGCAAAGGGGAGTTTGAAGTCGTAAGAGCCAGTTTCTGATCCTAGAACTGTGTTCAAGATAGAAGTTGCTGAGGCTGATGCGCAAGAGATAGAAGAAAGATAGAGATTGAAGGATGCTTACAGTGTCAGATACTTTGGAAAGAGCATGAAGACTGATCAAGACTGAAGACTTGTCATACTGAAGACTCGTACTAAAGACTCGTCAACATCCAAGGGGGAGTCTGTTGGTGCATATGTCTGTCGACTTCGTCTCGTATCGAGTCTTGTATCTAGATATGATAAACCGAAGCTTAGCAGTCTAGAAATTAGGGTTTTGGAGTAGTCAGTCCAGTTCACACGAACTGGCTTTGCCAGTTCGTACGAAGTGGCACTTCGCATGAACTGGTGATGTTTGTTTCATGCGAACTGGCAAACTCTATATATAGCTGAGCTTGGGTTGTCATTTGTAACATTGCTGATTCCGGAGCAGAGGTGCTGCCGAAGTGTCAAGTGGTATGTAAAGCTTTCAAATCAATATACAAGACATTTAAAGTGATTCCTAGTGTTAAACAAGCTGCAATGAAGTCCGAATCATCGAATTCCGCCTTTGGTTTGGATTAGAACTCTTCTGATCGACTCATTAGGTCGAAGCCCCGATCCTACATAAAAGGTCTGCAGTTTGCGGACCACATCTGCAAACGTCTGCACGAGTAGAGGTGGACCAAATGTCTGCAGAGTGTAATAAAAAAGTGTTTGATTATCTCACCTCTTTTTAAAACCCCACATCTGCAAACGTATTCTCCCTTTCTCTTCTCCTAAACCCCTTCCTCTTGAAAACATTTGAAATCTTCAAACATATTCCAAAGGAGGCAGATGAGGAAGATCCATGTTGTAGCCGTATCACAAAGGAGGCAGATGAGGAAGATCGATGTTGCAGCCATCGACTTTAGGCCGTCGTTTCAGATCGATTTCATCTTCATGTTCTTCAAGATCGATTTCCAGATCTTCAACTACCGTCGATTTCATTTTCGTTTCAAATCGGATTGGAAGCATCCATGGCTGGAGAGAGGGTTGGGAGAGATTGGAAGAGGTGGGAAGACATTGGACCATGTCTGCGTGGGGAAGAGGACGCGCAGAGGTTTGTTGACATTTTTAATGAAATGTCTTCTAAAAAACGAATGGTTTGCAGAGCTAAACGTCTGCGCGGCGCAGCCATATGAGGCGAGAAGAGGTTTTTCTGAAAAAACAAATACCACCTAAATGTAACTAATAATTAGTAGTTGCCTGGTAGATATCCGATGACTTTTGGGCCGCGTATATCCAACAACTAGTTTTTTAGATTAAGGGGTTTACCCGAAACCCGTGGGTATACCCGATATATGATGGGTATTTATCCGCTAGAAACCCGACGGATTTTGAGACGGCTTTGGGACAAGCTTATCTAAGCGGGTGTTTGAGATTCCTTTTGAAAAGGATTTTTGAATTTAATTTTGACTTATTAACTTCTTAAAAATTAAAAGGAATCTGACTTTTGAAGTCAAAAGAAATCACTAATACCCCTTGAAAAGGACTTTTATGCCTTCAAAAAGAAAAGGAGAAATTGAGAAGTAACAATTTGTTACTTATTCCTTTTGAGAAGTCGGAAGTCAAAAGGAATGCCAAACACCACCTAACTGGGTTTGTGGTTGGGATTACCTAACCCGACCCATTGCAATCCCTAATGCGCTAACTTCCATACATGAAAAATAACTTGTAAATCGTATAATTTGTTCCGTTAGTATGTCATAACGTCTTCGATTTCTTCATATGAATCAATTGTATCTGACATAACCTCAGTGCTGTTTTTTAAAATTTGATTCACCGATGCATACTTTGATTTTGTATCTGTTAATATCTTTCACTAATCAATTAGCTCAGGTTCATTCATTACAGGCTTAAAATGAAATCAAGGAGCAAGAGATTTGAAGGTCAGCTTCTGCAAAAAAAAGGTTTGATTCTGTGAATTTTTGTTGGTAAAATAATTCAGATTTTTTATTCGCTCGCATAATTCATTTTTATGTAATGCAAAAAGAAAATCAAAAGTAGTGACAGAGAGAAACATGCGTGTATCACACATCATGATACCACTTATTGATGCTGTAAATTTCTTAATTTAAATAGGTGAGACAAAAAATATAGGGGAACGTTACTGATAATATGTTGAGAACCACATAATTCACTTGTGCGTAGTGCTTAAAAGATAACTATAACTAGTGAGAGAGAGAAACAAAGACGATTACATACTTAAACATTTTGTGCATCACATTCAAAGAAATAGGTACACATGTATTATGCATTTCTTACGGTTTTCAACGTATTGTTGGTTCTAAAACAAATGCTTCTCTCTCTTTGTGTGTATATATATATATATATATAGGGAGGAGCTCATGCGAGAACCACCTTTATTGTGAGAACCGCGAGAACCAATGTGAACACAACCTAAAATAGCTAAAAAAACCTAACCCCCCCCCCCCCCCCCCCCAAGCTAAATGCTAAAAACTAAAACCTCCAAAAAACCTAAAAAAAATCTAACCCCCCACACACCCCCCCCCCCCCCCCAAGCTAAAATGCTAAAAACTAAACCCCCAAAAAACCAAAAAAAATCTAAAAAAAATCTAAAAAAATCTAAAAAAAATCTAAAAAAATCAAAAAAAAATCTAAATTTTTTTTTAATATTTTTTATGTTAAAATCGCTACTTTTAGAAGCAAAAAAAAAATTAAATTTTTTTTTTTTTTTTTTGCTTCGAAAAGTAGCGATTTTTTTATAAAAAATATTAAAAAAAAAATTTTGTGTGATTTTTAGCTATTTTTAGGCATTTTTGGTTGTGTTCACATTGGTTCTCGCGGTTCTCGCAATAAGAGGTGGTTCTCGCATGATCTTCTCCCTATATATATATATATATATATATATATATAGGGGAAGGTTCAAATGAAAACCACTAGTTATTGTGAAAACTCGAAAACTAATTAAAAACCACTAAAAAGGAGGGGGGAAGACTTTTAATGAAGGAGGGGTAAAATTGGAAAAAAAAATATATAACTTTTCAAACATTTCCCATTTCTCCATACGTTATCATTTTAAAACAAAAATGGCACCATAAGATCACAAATTTTTGTATCTTTCATTCAAGTATATTCGAGCATATTTTTTATGACATAAAAAAAGATTTATGGTGTCGTCTTGTTTTCAATACTATTATTATATTAGTGCACATGTGCAATATAACATGTACTACAATTGCATTACATGCTTAAAATTAGCTTTTTAAGTCTAGTTTAGCTTTTAGGGTTAGTTTTTTTTGGAGGTTTAGGATTAGGATTAGCTTTTTGGGTGTGGGGGGGAGGGGGGGTTTAGGTTTTTGGGGGGGTGGGGGTTTAGGTTTTTTTCGGGTTTATGTTTAGGGTTTAGTTTTAGGTTTTTGGGAGGGTGGGGGGTGGGGGGGTTTAGGTTTTTGGGGGGTGGGGGGATAGGCTTTTGGTGGGAGGGTGAATTTAGGTTTTTGGGGGGTGGGGGTGGGGGGTTTAGGTTTTTGGGGGGTGTCGGTGGGGGGTGGGTTAAGTGGTTTAGGCTTTCCGTATTAGTGTACTATACATGTGCATTACAACAAAAAAAAAAAAAAAAAAAATTTGAAATTTTTTTTTTCATATATAAAAACCAGCGAAATTTATAAAAAAAAAATTGAAAAAAAAAATTTGTGTGTTTTTTAGGCTTTTTTTAGTTAGTTTTCGAGTTTTCACAATAAAAGTGGTTTTCATTTGAACCATCCCCTATATATATATATATATATCATTAATATAACAATACTTATACATGACATGGTACCGCTGTTTAATGCTGTAAATCTCTTAATTCAGATACATGACACCTGAGCTATAGTGGAACGTTTGTTTCAGAACCAATAATACATCGTAAATCCACATAATTCACGTGTTCGCAGTGCATAAGAAATAATCAGAAGTAGGGAGAGAGAGAAATAAAAGCGGTTACAAAATCATCTTGTGTATCAATCACATATAAAACAATAGGTACAAATGCATTATGCGTTTCTCGTGGCTGTCAGCATATCATTGATAAAAACATCCCTCTCTCTCTGTGTATATAACATAACAAATTTTTACATGATGTTTGATGCTGTGAGTTTCTTGTGAGGGTTTATACATGCCAAAATAGACGGTTTTTGCTTTTTCGATTTAGCCCCGAAGATGAACGAGCGTAAGGGAACATGTGGGCGATTAGGCGACCGCAGTTGCTTCTGATCGGAAAGACTAAACTCGTCTTCTAACCTTTTTAGAGTCTTTTCGGTTTCAACTTGCAGTGCCGTGACATGGTTTAAACCTGCTTCAAGTTCTTGGTTAACTTTAGTGTTTTCTTGTTGCATGTTGGATACTTCACCTTGAAACTTTGCAGCTTGATGTGTATTAAACTTAATTTCATCCTCTTCAACACCTTCCCTCAAAGCTCTCTTTATCTCCTCCTGGATGTCGAATAACGACGCGAATCTTCGTTGTAATTCATTCTTCAGTAACGCGCTTTGTTCTAACCATATCTGAAGTTCGGTTTGTATCTCCTTAAGGTGTTTGAATATTGCGTTGATGTCTGATCTTATGCTAGATCTCCCATCGCTTCCTTTAGCTTTCACTTTTATAATTTCTTGTTGTAGATCTTCTACTTCTGTCTTGAATTTTTGTACTTGATGGAATGTTGAGCTGAATCTTAACCAGAAATCAAGATTCTCGTCAAGTATTGCATCAATGTCGGTTCTTAGCTTTGCTTCAATCTCTGAAACCTGGTCGGGTTTGTCTATAAAGATGGATTTGATGTCGGTCTCCTCGTTAACTTGTTGTTCTTGATCAACTTCTTGCAGAAGTTTGAGTTTTTGTTTCATTTTTTGAATTTCATAGTCCTGTTTTGCTAGCAACGCTTTCATTTCATCGAACGTTTCTTGGTTTTTCCGCTCTTCATCGGCTAGTTCTTTTTTCGCGGTCTTGTACTTTCTCAAGATTGTTGTATACTCTTGTAAAAGAACCTTTTGTTTATCATCTAAACCGCCAGACAATAGTTCTTGCCATCTAATTTCCTCCGGTTTACTAGATTTCAGAACATCATCTGTTGTTTCTGAGGTGATCTTGTTGTTGTTCTCCACATCATCGTTCGCGCAATTGGTTTCTTTTTCTTCCACGCGTTCTTTTGACATTGAATTCAGGGGCTGGGGTAAGTGTTTTGGGGAAGAACCTGTTGTTATCTTGATCTCTTCATCGTTCGTCGAAGGTTCACTAAGTGTGAAGTCCTCATCGAGCTTCACATCATTGATGTGCTCAAACAAGTGATGAACATTGCAATGGGCTTCAGTGAAGTGCATATTGAGCCTGTTATTTTGGTTCTCAATGTTCATGCCTAAATCTTGTACTCCATCCAGTTTTTTCTCCACATCCTTGAAAGTTTTTGCCAAATTATGCGCCGCATCGATTGAATTAGTTGATTTATTTTGTTCCAGATTCTGAATTTGTATCTGAAGATCATCGGTTTCTGTTCTCAACCTGTCGATCAGTGCACTTTGCGATGACACCAACGTTTCTAAGCCGATCACTGTGTTCACAAGCTTGTCAATCATATCTGCCATTTCTGTAACTGTCAACGGTTTCTTGGAAAGCTCCTCGAGGGTTTCTTTGATCTTTTCTTGTAACTCGTTTTGCTCGCTTTCATGTTCATGATCATGAGCATGATGATCATCAGTAAACTGTAGGTACTCATGTTTAAACGACTCAAGTTGTTGTTTAACATTTTGAATCCTCTCGCGCTCTAATCTTGCTTCGTGGCTTGACTCGTCATGTTTTGCTTGTAACTTAGCCAAACTCTCTTCACATGACTTCAATGCAGCCTCTGCCATTATAGCACGCGCATCATCGTCCTCGATACTTTTAACTACCATAAACTCGTCTTGTAAATCACAAACCCTTTGTTGCATTTCAATGATCTTGTTCTCAATTTCTGAGAACTTTGCGAGCCCGGATTCAAACGAGCTTTTCGTGAACTCCTTCATCGTTTGCATAGAAAGAATATCTTTCTGAAGCTTATCGATCTCGTCGATGGCCTCTTCTTTCGTTAAACCGGATTTCATAAAACTGTTATGGTTATCTGCTTTGGTTGCCTTCTTGACAATGTCTTTCTTTGGACCGTTGGTTAGAAAAGCCTTCATAGTTTCTGGGGCCTTGGGTGGATCCGGGCCTGTGTTTTTGGTCATTTTGGGCCCGTTATCATTTTCATCATCATCTTCGTAGTCTGTGTCATAAGGAAGTTGATCCGGGAAAACCGAAGCGATGGTGGTGTTGGCCTTTTGCAAATCGGTCGAGAGTTTGTCGTATCTCTCGGCTAATGCTCGATAAGCACGAACACTCTCCTCAATGAAGGCTATGAGCTCGGGCCGGTGCTTGTAGTACATTTCCGCCCTCTTGGCAAATGAATCGCCATCTTTTTGAACGAGGTTCATGGCGTTGGCAACCTTCTCTTCCATATCTACAAATTATCGTGAATTTCATCATCAGGTAGGTGTGTTTGTTATCGATTATATATGTATTTGTATGCATTTTTTACTTAGTTTCATGTATAGATAAAGACTTATATTAATGTAAACAAATTAATAAGCACATCAACTTTGTAAAAAAATGTTGGTTATAAAACGTAATAAGTTTGATTAAACATTAATGATTTTATCAATTACAAAACATCACCAGCTACATAAGACAAATAATTTGTTAAATAATACTGTTATAAAACTGTAATAACCGATTTAACTAATAGTTTTTCTTAAAAGTTGAACATTATTTACCAATATTATCAAAACTAGACATCATAACTAGTTTTATTGGTTTAAAAGTTCCTTTTAATGAATTTTCCTATTCATGTAAAACCATTAGAAATTTACAGTAGAGTAGATGGTAAACATGTAACAAGTTGCGTTGAAATCCCTTTCTGAAAGTTAGACACGCACACGCCTCTACGGTCTCATCCGATGGATGCTCTTAACTTTTCCAACTTTTTCTTTCGAAAAAATCTAACTTTTTCTAAGTAACATGCTACTTTTCTAAAGAGAAGGCATAAAAAGTCATTAAACAGGGAAAATACCGAAACTACCCTCCACCAACTAACTTAATATCAATAATAACTTCCCCACCAATTAATTTGGGCCACAGAGAAAATGGAATCCTTTCTTTCGTATATAGAACCTTTGAAAGTGTATAAATATTGTACGTATTGTTTGCTTGCTAGATGCAACGAAAGAGAGATGGATAAGTTTCACATCAAAATAATGGATAAATGCGTGTATACGATTCTATATTTAAATTTTGATGATTCCGTATCACACCTCCCTATATATTTATAAATTACACTAAAGGTAATATCATATCGTTAAATCAATCGCATTATTACACTAAAGGTAATATCATATCATTAAAGCTCCGTAACAAATGTCAATAACCAAGTATAACCATAAAGAGTTGAAGATATGTTAAAATCTTTTTGAAAAGAACATGAACATGTCGTGTTTGGGTTAAAAAAGAAAGTTAGGTACCTTGAAGGCTTTGCTCGAGCCATTTTGACTGCTTGGTTCGAATGTGGCTAGCCCACCACCACGAATATGCGTTGCTTGCTGCCCTTTGTAACATCTTTTGTCACCGCGCCTTTTCTTTTCTTTTCTTTGTTTTTAATCACAAGAAACACATAAACGTGCAACTTGATCTGTGTTAATCGCGATCAACTCTATTCAAAAGAGAATGAATATAAGTAGATGGAGAAATGAAAAGATGTTTTTAGTTAGAATGATGAGTTGGGTGTGATTGAGTTGGAAAAGGAAGAAAAGTGGTGGTGGGGATGAAACTAGTTGTCCAAAAGAAAAGCAATAATATTAATATATTATGAGGCTTAGTCGCCTCAATAAGTGCATGACCTTAGGCACTAAGTTTTCTGCCTTACACAACTAAGTTTTCTGCCTTACACTCAGAGAAGAAGCTTGAAATTTTTTACGAGGGGGTCGAAAACGTATATACTCAAAAATTTCTATAGAACCGCGGGGTCGAAAACGTATATACCCAAAAATTTCTACACGCAAACTACATATATAAGTATATAACACTACTGGCCGAAAAGTTCGGGGGTCGGACGCCCCTCCCGGCCCCTTCAAAGCATCGCCCCTGCTTAGACTGTGGGATGTGGGGTGTAAGTTGGGGCGGCGGAATGTCAAAATGTCGGCTAGATTACACTGGGCTAGCGTTGGTCATGGTGTTGTCCTACTGGCGTGGAGATTGAGCCTGGCGTGGGGCGAGGGGCAGTGTGACATGGCTGGTTCGATGTAGCCGTTTGGGTGTAGCCGTTTGGGGTAGCCGTTTGGGGTAGCCGTTAGGGGTGGCGGTTAGATATGGTAACTCAAATTTAAAAAAAAAAAACCTTACATTTTTTTACCTATAAATACTCACCCAAACCCAAACCAAAAATTACATTTTTTCACATTCTTTTTTCACGAAACCCAAACCCAAAAGTCGAAAATGGTGCATTGGACCGAAGAGGAGGAAATAACACTAGTGACATTGATTGTGGACGCACAACGTACCCTACAACGCGGTCAAATCGCTTATTGGAGGCGAGCGTTCCAACAATACCAACAACACGTTGGGAACACGCGTTGTGAGATTAAATATTTTATTTATATGTATTTAATCTAGTAGTCATCATTATCATTTGAGTAAACTGCCATTTTGGTCCCTGTGGTTTGACCAGTTTTGCCACTTTAGTCCAAATCTCAAACTTATTACATCTGGGTCCCTGTGGTTTGCATTTTGTTGCCATTTTAGTCCAAATCTCAAAATCTCTGATTTTTTACTCTTTTAATGTCCCTTTTTTGTCTTTATCTGAAGGGGCATTTTGGTCATTTAATTTTCATTTAACATTTTCTTAATTTAACATTTTCATTTAACTGACTCTCTCTCTTCTCTCTCTCTCTTCTCTCTCTATAAACAACAACAGGTCCAACCCAGCCACCACAGCCCCACCACCACCTGACGCAAGTAAGTTCCTCATCACCACCGTCTCCAGGTGCAACCTTCAGCCCCACTTAGTGATGGAATTTTTTGCTTTTCACCTCAGATTTAGTGCAAGATGGTTCTGGTGGAGGTCTGAACAGCAACAGCGACGGTGGGTTGGACGATGATGATTGATGATTTAGCGTCGCCGCCCATCGGAGTTTCGAGTCGAAACAGCAGAAACCCTAGGATTTTTTTGGGTTTTTTTGTGGATGATTGATATTTGTTTTGTTTTTTGAAATGGATATAGAAGGAGGAGAGGGTAGGGTAGTAGATAAGGATAGATTGGTCGGAGTACGACCGGAGAACGGCAGATGGTCGGAGAAATGGATATAGAAGGAAAAGAGGGTAGGGAAGTAGAAAGTGGTGGTGGTTGATCTGATGTATGTGTTTATATATATATATATATTAATTTTTTAATTAAGAAAATGTTAAATGAAAAGCAAAATGATCAAAATGCCCTTGCACTAAAGGACAAAAAGGGACATTAAAACAGTAAAAAAATCAGAGATTTTGAGATTTGGACTAAAATGGCAACAAAATGCAAACCACAGGGACCCAGATGTAATAAGTTTGAGATTTGGACTAAAGTGGCAAAACTGGCCAAACCACAGGGACCAAAATGGCAGTTTACTCTTATCATTTATATAATATGGATCAAAATATATTAAAACCTATAATATAATTAGTTGGTAATTGTTGATGGGCCCAATTACCCCTATTAACTAATTGGGTTTCCCCTTGGGTGTATATAAGGAGATTACTAGAGAGAGATTAGGGTTAGACATTCATAACGTCGCCCCTCCTCTCTCTGCATTAGTTCTTCAACCCTAAAGAACTCGGTACTACCATTATTAACATACATCCTAAAGGGGAACCAGATCATCTTGACAAGTATGTCGAACTCCATGGCTGAGTCTCTGACTGGATTCTCTACTGCCATGTTTACTGTATCGGGTATTATTTACATGTTTTCCCATATGTTTAAACAAAACTGATCAACACGCGTCATAACTTAAACGCGTGTCAACACAAATGGCGTGAGCTCAAACCGAGGTTGGATCGGTTTAAAGTTTGCTTCGACCGTGTCTCTGCGGGCGACTTGACCTACGACGATCGAGTGGAGATCTCGAAGATCGAGTACATGCATGGCGGGAATACGGAGTTTACATGGGTTCCACACTTTAATATTTATCGTTCTTTGTAATTTTTTTTATTTTTTGTAGGATTTAATAAGTTGATTTTTTTTAGGATTTAATAAGTAGGTTTTTTTTATTTTTAGTATTTATTAAGTAAGTTTTTTATATTTTAAGGTTGTCTTTTATGTAATTTTTTAAAATTATATAAGTTGTGTTCTTTATATATTGTCAACTTAAAAAAAAACACATGGCACCTCACGCCGGCTTAGCCACGCCGCTCCCACACCTTACTTTTTTGGGTGTAGACTTGATGCAGCCTACATCTGCCACGTGTCAAACAGTGCCCCCAACCCAAGTCACTCCACACCTCAAAGTGTTATGTCAATTTACAAACATTTAATTAGCATTAATCTTTCATATTAATATGAATTACTATAAAATTTTGTTATTTGGCGTAATATTTTTGTTCAAAATTTCTCTTGTAATATAATAGTGGCGAGATATTTGTGGTAACACCATAACAAATTGTTAATTTTCAAATAAGAAAATATGTGTGTGGTAAGTGGTAACTATAAATAAGAAAGAAATGCAGGTTATATATTGCTTGTTTTTTTTTGTTGGCAGTGATGCCTTTGGCTGTCTCCTACAATGATGATTAAGAATATATAAATACACACGTATACGTGAATAACATTTAACGAGAAATACTAAAAAAATGGGAATCGGAGAATAATGTATTTAATAGGTGTTAAATATATCTTAAAAATTCAATTTAAAATGCTAAAAATTATTTTTATCAAAAAAAAAAAAAAATCAGAGTTTTTATATATCAAAATGTGTATAAGCTATTCCAATAAAAAAATCATTTTTTAAAAGAGTTTCTTTTTACTGTTTTTTAAAGATTTATTTTTAATTTTTTAGGTTTTGAATTTTTTTATTAAGAAGCTTCTACATGTAATTATATGCAAAAGCTCCAAAAATTTTTAATTTTTTTTAACATGCTAAGTTGATTTTTTAAGATGTTAAATGCATGGTTCCCCGGTTCCAATGTTTTAAAAATCGGTTCAAACCGGCCGGTATACCGGTTGAACCGTCTACCATTTATTGTCCCGATACGGTTGAGCCCGGTATAAATAGGGTTTCGGTATAATCTTCGAACCGCTAGTATATCCGATATTACCGGTGCATAATAGCCTACCGGTTTAAGCCCATGTTAAAATTTTGAGTTTAACTGATTATTGGTAACTAAAACTTCTTATGTTATATTGTAGGAAAATGAAAATACTTATGCTCTTGTTGATGAGGATGACGATGATAATGGATTTCATCTTTCAAACGATCATGAAATTGATGCATTTAACACTCTAGTTCTATAAACCGATTGTAGACTTTTATTTAAAAAAAAAAAACTTTTTTGGAAAATTGATTTTTGATTATGGAATCATGTAGTTTTGGATTATTTTTTTAATTGAAGTTTGTATTTTCATGGGATCATAAGGTTAACTAGTCAACCTGGTTAAACCACCCAATATAACCCGAAACAACGGTGAATCATTTTTAAATTAACACGGTACAATTTGAAAACCGGCTTTTAAAACATTGCTAGGTTCTACACTTTTTAGTATGCCCCATTAAACCCTCCCATATGTGAATGAATATATATTAAGTTCAAAAGAAAACCGCTAAAAATTGAAAATTGAGAAAATCATAGTAGTCAAATTAAATTTTTTACATTTTCCTTTAATTAAAAGGTTAGATTGTAAAAAATATATGTGACATACATAGTGCATATGGTTTACCTAAAATAACAAGGGGGCGTTTGGTTCACATGAATTCAATGGAATTTAAGGGAATTGGAATTTGAATTCCATCTCTTAAGTTGTTTGGTTCACATAATTTGATGGAATTGGAATCCCAATTCCAATCTTCATGTGTTTGGTTAACAATGGAATTGGAATTGGGATTCCAATTTCATCAAATTCTGTGAACCAAACAACTTACGAGATGAAATTCAAATTCCAATTCCCTTAAATTCCATTGAATTCATGTGAACCAAACGCCTTAAGGATTTCGAGTTGCAAGTTCAGCAAGTGTGTTTTCCATTGTAACATATTTGGTATTTAAGGCTATCGATTCATATGTTAGTTTTTCTCTTTAGCTTGGGAAAATGACTAAAATATCCTTTAGTTTGGTAAAAGAGGGACCATTTATGTGATCACATATATCTATGTACTATTTATGTAATCACTTAAATTAAAATAAACGAAAACAAAATAAAAATAATTACCCTCAAATTTAACAAATGTTTAGTCTGCCATGGAATTTGGCATCAACGCTTCACCTCCGTTGTGTTCCCGAGTTTCATTTAAGGAGAGAAGAGACAAGATTTGGAAGGAAGCAAGGGAAAATTGTGTTCCACATTTTTTATGAAGAAAGAAGATAAAAGAATGGGAAGGAACTTTAGGCTAAAATCCAAACTTCTATAAAGAAATTGTGAGAAATAAAAGGGAAAGAAGATAAGAGCATTCACATCCAAGGCATCATCGTACTGTGAGTGTGGGGTTTTTAAAATGTAAAGAGTATAAAAAGTGGTTGTGAGTGGAGAAGAGAGAAAATATTACTGTTCATCTGTATATTTGGGGAGACACTGTTCACCCACTATAATTTTTTAATATATATTGAAAGTGGTTGTGAGTGAAGGAGAGAGAAAAATGTAATATATATTAAAAAGGAGAGAGAAAAAGTATTTGTTTTTAGTGGAAATATATTGATATAGGAGTTGTTTTTTAGTGGAATGTATGTATATTTTTAGTGGATTGGATGTGAATGCTCTAAGAGAAGAGAAAGGGAGGGGTTCTTTTCTCTTCTCACATTGGGGCTGTTTGGTAGCCTCTTAATGGTCATTAAAATGCTACCTCTTAATGGAACCATTAAGAATTTTACCAATGAGAAGGTAGAAGAATGTGACATGTGATGATTTACCATTCAGAGGTTACCTCTTAACCATTCAGATTTGAGGTTATCTCTTATTCGTTCAGAGGTTTTAAACCATTAAGAGGTAGCATCTGAATGGTCATTAAGAGGCTACCAAACAGCCCCTAAATAAAATTCGAAAACACAACGGTCAGTATGCTCATCAAAGGGAAGGAAGACAAGAGAAAGAAAGGGAGGGGTTCCCTTTTTTTCTCTTGTACACAGCTGCCAGTTCACTCCTACGAGCATAGATTGGAATCACAACCATCACATAGTTGTTATGGAACTCCATGGACCAAATTCTTGGACCCGAGCCTTAGTCGATTTGATTTAGGGGATAAGGTATGGATTTAATTTTTTGATTTGAGAAGGATTGTTTACCTGTACTATTATCCACCATACACTTGAAGTTCAAACAAAAACTATTGAATAGATTAATGAACTACAGTGCGAGACGCCTAACAAGGTTGATTTTGACTTTTAAGGTCAAAATGTTATGAAAATGAGTTTGATGGTTTTGATTATACATGGACACGGGCACTTTCTTTTTTTTTTTACGCCCAATCCTAAATTCGGCATCATGGATTGATTGGGTACGGAAATGAGAACAAGAGATAGGGATGAGCGTGGTATCGGTACCGTACTAAACTAGTACAGAAATTCGTCAAAACTGGGTATTGGTACCGGTACCGAAATATTCGGTACAATACCGATATTTGAAGGTAAAATTCGGTATTTTACCGGTACCAATACCGATACCGAAAATGCCATGGGTGCCGATACCGAAAAAAATCGGTACGGAAAATTTCGGTACCGATACCCAGTACCAAATGCTCATCCCTAGCAAGAGATGTGAGTTGGATCTTGAGGACTACATGTGGTGGTTTGCAGACTCCTCTACCATAATTGGAGATCTTGGACGTTTAATCGAAGTTCTTGGGTGCCAAGGAGCGTTGGGCGAGGTGGAGGTGACTAGCTTTGGGGTTGGTGCGCGAAAAGAGATGGCAGCTGGCAATTTGCAAGGCGTCAGGGTGGTTGCTGGAAAATGAGAGGTGTGGATGAGGGTAGTTTAGTTCATTTTATTTATTTATTTATTCTAATACAAGAAATTTACATAAACGAACCTTATTTTTTAAATATAATTTGGGTGGTTGCTGGAAAATGAGAGGTGTGGATGAGGGTAAATTAATTACCTTTATACCAGAAGAAAGTTGCCCACAAAATTTGGAATCATTCTGCAAAATAAATATACAAAAACATGTTAATTACTGAACCTCATATCCGTACACTATCTAAAACATCTATATGAATTACACGATAGCGTAAGAGTCTAAAGCATACCTCACCACTTACCTCATCCTTTCATCAGATTTCTATGAATTAATTTGAGGGTTCAGACTTCAGAGGTCTACAATTCCACTCTTTTTACAATCCTCTTGAATCATCTGGGACATATCGACGTAGTAGGTTCAAATTACAAACTTACCGGTTGCCATGTGATGATATCAGGTGACCATTTACACAACACTTCTTGATAACCTATTCATAACCTAATAATCAAAGAATCTAAAACTTACATGAAATTAAAACATAAACCTATTGATAACCTAATATCAAATAAAAAAATAATGCTAAATAAGGACATTGTTTTGAAAGACCATTTACCCAGCACTTTTTTTATACTGCAAATCGTCCATATTTCAACATCAACTTACAACTCAATATCAAAACCTAACAAATATTACTAAAATATACATCAAACTTGGACTTTTAAAGAGGTAAAACACCTGAACTCCAACTGAGGTTGTGCTTTTAAGCATACCTTCATCTTTCCAACTAAACTCCTTGGACAAATTTTTATTTTGAACCTAATATGTCGAACAAAGCCATAAATGTAAATCAACAAATTGTATATTGCAAAAATGAAATCAAACACAAAAAAACTTCTCTTGTTAAATCAATGTTTGTTCTCTAAAATGATGTATTAGCAACTCAACTAATAATCACCATAGCTATATTCGAAATCGGACCAGAAATCCATACCTCAACAGATGAGTAGCAACAAATCGAAGAATTGGACGCCCTGACTATTCTCTGCATCCATAACGTCAACCTTCTTCTTCACGTTCGATGCTGATGCCTTGCTATTATGAAGCTGAGCAAGCGCACCTGGCTTCAAATACTTGTTTGAAGCATGCACGTGTTTCTTCTGCTTTGAAGCTATACTGAGTTTGGTGTAAAAAATGGTAAAAGAAGATTACCTGTTTAAAAAAACGTAAAAGGATGTCGTAATTAGTCTAAAAATTAAGTATTTATATTGTTAAATAAAATGATTTCTTTTAAAGCTTATTAAAAAAAATAATGTAGCTAATTAGCATTAGCTACAATAAGTTTGATGTAAAAATTAAAAAAAAAGATTAATTATTTTAAAAAAACGTAAAAATTTGATGAACACATCAGTCAGAATAAATGTGGTTTAAGCATATTCAAAAAATAAGTTTTTTTTGTGCATACATAGCCAATTCCAAAGATTAGTTTTATATTAGACGTAGACTGTGATTGAAATAATTAAGTCTTCTAATCATAAATAGTGCTTTGATTATTTTAAAATATACACAAAAAAGTGTTTGGTTGATGTACCTGCTCATGTACATATTTGAAATCATCCAAATTTAAGGGATGGACATCGGCACTGCTATGTAAAGCAGAAGTTGGTTTATTTTCTGTCAATGCCAGAGCTTTCTCCTGCATACAAGGCACATATAATATAATCATAAGCCACAAAACACACATCCATTTAGCTAACAAACAAATTTTAATCGCATAATTCTTGTTGGCAAAATGGGCGGGTTGGATCACAGTCAAGATGGATTCAGATTGAAATGGGTATTTATTAATTATTTAATTATTATGTGCGAGTTGAATCCATTAGGCTAACTCAAAACACCTTTCTATCATTTTTTGTAGATAATCATAGCATGAAATACAATTACACAACCTATACTACTGTCTCCTAGCAAAAACTATCATTCAATGAAAAAAAACACGATTTGCTGATTTTAACTCGAAGAATGCCGATTTTACCCTTAATGTGTTTAACGTGCCAATTGAATTGGACAACTTGTAAGATTTCATGATTAAGGTCATAAAGGGTATGGACGGAGAGAGTATTATTTAACTAATATAATCATTTACTATAATTAAAATGACCTAGGAAAATGTAAGCGATTAAATAGTTTTGACTCGTTTAACCTGTTGAACCCATTTCATTAGCATTAACTGATTGACATAATGGATAGGAATAAACAAAAGCAAACCTTTTTTTCCTTCACTAAAATTTCTCTTATTGGACAGTGAGCAGCCGTCAAACAAAGATTCTGAAATTTTGAACACATAAACAGATTCTCAAAACCAACTACTAATAATACATAAATAATAAATTAATAATAATAATGATAAAACATCACCTTCAAATCACATCCGGGGTAGCCATCAGTCATATTAGCCACTGCTTCAAGATCAATATCGGGTGTCAGTTCCTCTTTTGCCAATATCACTCTTAATATTTTCTCCCTGTTTGGAGCATCTGGTAAATTTACCATCAACCTGCAATTCCAACAGCAATGATAAAAAATTAAAAACTTAGTAATTTCACTTGTAGTAACTACATAGCTCATTAAAAAGCCATACAATTTTATATTTTCAAGTTTGAAATAAAACATAAATATATATTCATAAAATCTCCAATTAAGCTGCACTATTTACATAGGTTAGCAAAGTAATCAAAACTTTTCACTTAGAGGCAAATTGACATCCTCCTAAAGCAAAGTGTATTATTGGTCAATTCCAACCTATTTAAAGGGAAAGGATTGAACTTTTCATTCAAATTACAATCGTTACAAAATAAATGCTAACAACTGAAAGAAGAATTTCATGGAAAATACCACAAATGCTCCTTTTCAGCTTCTAGTTGCAGCACATCTCATGCCACATTGCGATTACAATATCAGGGGTGTCATTATGAATACAATTTTCAAGATCTGCTGTGATTATCCCTCTAAGAACATTTAAAGACTGTAAGGTCTTGGTCAATATTTGTATCCCATTTCCTTTCAAAACACCAGGTGTTCCTCGGATATTATCCAAATACTACAAGTCGGTTCAAAATACCATTAAAGGTCTATGCTTTACAACATAAATGTAGAAAAGAATTATAAAAATAATTTAACAGGCCTAAATGATTACCATCTTGTAGTCTAGTAATTGTGAAAGTCTCCCATTACCCTTTTCATCTAAAGATTCTTGAATTGACTCATTTGTTCAGTAAGACTACAAGAGTAGATAACATTTTTAACAACTATATCAATTGAAAAAAAAAATGAAAAAGCTATTGTGAGACACATTGAATTGACGTAGGAAAAAAATAATGGAAATAAAAAATTCCAAACCTTCCAGCATTGAAGAAATCCTTGAGTTGAAGATGGAATATTTTGAACTACTCAACAAAGCCCTCGCAGTATTCTCCAGGGTTCTTGGTGATTCTATCAAGCAACTATCACGACACTAAAAAATGAAAGTTGGAAATGAACCAATCAAAACTTGATTCGGATAAAAAAACTAGAAGGTGACCGAATAACTTACCAGGGGTATCGTCATCGTCATTATTATTGGGTCTGTTGGAATCGAACAGATCGAAAACATATACTGTCATCGCTGTCGCTGCTAAATCTGGTGGAGCCCTAGCCACCGCTAGGGCTACCGTTGTCGTGGCCTTGAACCCCAACCATCTGGTGGAGAAGATAAGAAGATAAGGTAAACAGAAATATGAAACTTGCCTCCACCTCCACCGCCTCCGGTATTAAAAGCATACCAAGGATGACTGTTTTCAAAAAACGATTGTCTCGGAGAGACCTCCACGGTGATGATTGTTGCCGTATCAATCTCCATTGTATCTTCTGGATATTCTTGAGGGAATATAGAAAGAGAAACTGATGAGTTTGATTGGAGAAAATAGCTTTTGGGAATCAACTTAGGGTTAGATTTTGGGGGCTGGTTTCAATAAAGAAAATTGGTTCAGACATTTGTGCAGAGTAATTCAAATTTCAAAATCAAAACTAATCAAAGTACTGCCTATTTTTTCGAATTCCCAATAAAAAAATAAAAAAAAATGTATCTTTAAAATCATGTGTATTACACGAGTTGAATAAATGTAATATTGTTTACCAAATAATAAAAAAAGATACAACTTTAAAATCTCGTGTATTACATGAGTTGAATAAATATTATTTTATATACCAAATAATAAGAAAATTATATTTAAAAAACTAATAGATATACTTGGTACGCCATAAATATGGTGATTACGGAGATGATTATTGAAAAGAAGATATAGTGGTCAAACATGTTATTCAAGAAGCAGATAAGCAGCTATTTGAGTATTAAAATATAAATTATATTTTAAAAAACCCGTAATAAATCTAATTTTATATATAAAGTAATATTGAAAGTTATATACAATTTGTTTAAAAATTATGTAATAAAATCAATATGATATTTTAATAATAAAAATAAAAATAAATAATATATTATCACAAAGTTTGGTTTTGGTGATAAATAATTTGGCTATTTAAAAATCTCTTAAATTAACAATTTAAATTTAAGGATAATATTTTATTAGAAAAATAGAAGTAATTTATTAGACATTTAAAGTAGGATAAGATTTAATATTAATTTTTGTATTTAGTTAATATTAGACAGCAAAAAAAAAATATGATTGAATAATTGGGGTAAAAGAAAACTAAAAATTGTAGTTGTTATATAACATGTTAGTTAATATAAACAATGAAAATAATATGATACAGAAAATCAAATAAATAATATTATAATGAGAAGTATAAATTAAATATAAACTAAATAATAATTATCAATAGTTAAACAGAAGTGGTTAAACTAAATAATATTTAGTAGGAGAGTTATTGATGTGTTCAAAATGCAACATATAAATTACATCAATTGTGGCATAAAACTAACCCTTTTTTTAGTACTAATGTTGGAAAAAGTGTGCTTTTGTCTTCCTTTTGTATTTTCAGGATTAAATGAGCTCAAATTAACAAAAGAAGCAAAAAGACATCAAAATCTGACATAAATACAAGAAAAGGAACAAGGCGTGACATGTCCGACCCCACGACAGCATCTTCCCAAGCAAAACAAGAAGACAGAAGACTGAACACGCCCCGTGCTCAGCCAGCACGGGGGCGTGCCCAAGTGTCAGCAGAAAAGACAAAGTGGTAGAAGCTTCTATTGCCCACCACGGGGCCGTGCTCAGCGGACACGGGGCCGTGGTCAACTATAAGATTCGCACAATCCAGGCAAATCTTCATAGTACAAAGATTCTTCTGCACACGGGGTCGTGCTCAGCGGACACGGGGGCGTGGTCAACTAATAAGACAAGCTGCATTAAATGAAGAACGAGAAGGATGTGGACACGGGGCCGTGCCCGAGCTTCTGTTCAACCTATAAATAGGAGTGCTTGGCTCAAGCTCAAACCATCCCTTGGCACACCACCTCTCTCACACTTCACCCACCACCCACCACCCACCACCCACCACCACCATAACACCATCATCCACCACCATCATCCATTGTCCATCATAGAGTGTGTGAGTCGTCTCGGGATCCAAGATTGATCGTAAGAGTTCTTGACAATCAAGGCCATGTTTGCCTAAGTCTCTTACATCACTTGGTGAAGACAAGTGTCTAGTGTAATACTTTTTATTTCTAATCTTTTCGCACTTTTTATTTGGTTTTGTATTAATGACTTTAATAACTAGTTTCTTATGTTGAAGGTGATTCTTCCTTATCTTTTGTCCGTGGTGTCTTGACATTATTTTACTGTCTATATAAAATAAAAGATTTTCACCATTCATATCTCCACGGTCTATATGGAGGTATGTTGGCTACCTGGTCGGGGGTTAAGGGAACGGTTTGGTAAGAGTCTTGCCATTGTTCAGCGTTTAGAGGTCCTGCAATGGACCTGGGTCAAATTTAGTAGGACCTCCTTCAATACTTAACGGTATTGGATGGCGGGTGTCCAAACTCTTTGATCCCCTCATAAGTTAACTACTATTAATACTATAACCCGGCTATTTAGGACTGTATCCCTGCTGACTCAGACTACTTAGTCGAGGGTAACGTCACCTCCAAAAGAGGGGCCTACCATAATTTGCATTAATAACTTAATTAATTATATTTCAATAATCCAACCCTTTAGGATTGTATCCTTGCTGACTCAAACTACTGGGTTGAGGGTAACGTCACCTTCAAAAGAGGGGCCTACTACAATAACTAAGATAATCTCTTAAATAAGTGCAAAAGTGCGGAAATAATCAAAGGTTACACTATACACGAGTCGGAACCAAGTGATTCATCTTGTCTATCTGTTTTTCTTTTATTTTTATTTCCAACATTTTAGATAGTTTTTATTTTTCTTAGTTTAAAACATTTTTCTAAACTTTTTTATTTGATTAGACGTTGAGGATAAACCGATACTAAAAGCTCTTGTGTCCTTGGTCGACATCGGTATCTTACCAACACTATACTACGCTCACGATGGGTGCACTTGCCCATATGTGTGTCTAGTGTTAGTAAATATCGTGTTTTATAAATTTAAAACTTGACTAAAAAAGTGTTAAAGAGGCTTAAAATATACACCTAATATATATAACACTTCACACGCATCAGTTATCTATAATTAATTAGAATACATTAAACTAAATAATAATTATCCCCAAGATATTAAACTAAATAATATTTAATAAGCGGGTTATCTATAATTAATTAGAAGAGATTACAAAAATTATCCATAAGAAATGGCCTAATATGATGACAAGTGTCCAAAAGTTGGTTACTTTTATTATAGTTGATAGACAATCTCAAATTTCATTATTCATATACGGTGGTGATATTAAAATACATACCGAGCTTTTATGTACCGAGCTTTTATCTTAATTACAATAAAACAAGCCCAGCTAAACGATAATTCCAATTTAGCACAAAACGTGTACATATATATTAGAACCCCATTGAGTTGAGTACCATAATATCCCTTTATTATAAACTCATATTGATAATTATAAACTCATATTGATAAAGATAAATTTTAGATAAACACTTATAGCATACGTACAAATTAAATATTGTATTTCTTATAAGGAAACATGAAATTTTTAAGTTCTATCTATTTTTAATAAAAAGGAGAAAATCTTTTAAGATAAGAACATGTGTTGCACTTTGGTAGGACAGCTTGTCATTCACGTAAAGGAATAAAGCAATTACTTTATGCATTTCCACTCTAGCTAGCTCATATGGTATTCGAAAGGGAATTTAATGTAAAGGAAGCAATTACTTTATGCATTTCCACTCTAGCTATCTCATTCTCATATGTTCAAAGGGAATTTAATATTTGCTTGTACTATTTTAATACCTTTATTTTTTTTTATTTTTATATTCTTAGTTGTATACGGGTCGTATAACCTTATACGGCCCGTATAGAATGTTGTTGCACAGAAATAAATGCAATGTGATTTTTTTTTTGTTTTAAATGTATACGAGCCATCTAACATTATAGAAGTCGTATACAATTATATACGGGTAATATAATGTTATACGACCTAATGAGCTTTTTATGTGAGGTTTTATCAGGTTTTTGGGTTTGTAACAAATGTATACGGGCCGTATAATGTTATACGACCCGTATATAATTATTACTATTTTTTTTATTTGTGTGAAACCGAACAACCCTTTAATAAGTTTTAGTAATGGTTTAGATAGTGTTTTCCATATTATTTAGATGTATCGGATTATTTTACGGGTTTGTAATTAAACGTACTAATATCGTTGAATAAATTTCCACTTTTAATAAACAATACGATAACAACTATTAAACAAACAATGATAAAATGTAAACATAAAATTAATATTTACAATATTTTACATCTAAAACAACAAAAGATAAATATTTACAATGTTTTAAATGTAAAACAACAATACGATAACAACTATTAAACAAACAATGATAAAATGTAAACATAAAATTAATATTTACAATATTTTACATCTAAAACAACAAAAGATAAATATTTACAATGTTTTAAATGTAAAACAACAAACCAAAATACAATAAGCAGCTACGGCGATGGTGGTGGTGGTGGTGGTGGTGCAGCGCCAACTCGTGGAGGTAGGGGCGCGCTAGAATGCATAGCAATAATCGCCTCGACCGTCCACTGTACGTCGCTCTGTATACGGGATACGTCCTGTGACATCTGTGCTTGTAATCATTGTATAAACCTTGAACAATTCAGTTATCAATGAAACAATGTTATTTGATCCCAATATTTGTTTGTTTATGTTTGACATTTTGCATATTTTGATTTTTGTTCAATTTCAAACTCTATATCACTTTCTAGAGAGTTATATGCAAACTGATGCGTAAACATAATCAGATTAACGCGACAAACACTCCGGAACATCAATTTATGCTTAACATACCTTAAATAACCTTTACATAACTTAGAAATAAGTTTTAAAGGCTTTGGTATGGCAAAATCAATTTTATTCGCTTACAGGGACTAATTTCGACAAACTGCGAAAGTATGCCGATTCATACTGTAACGAACATTTTGGAACTTGATCATAAGTTAAACATACCCTGAATATCCTTTACATAGCTTAGAAATAGGCTTTGATGGGTTCGGTGTGCTAAAATAAACTTTTTGGTCATTTAGGGACTAAAAGCGTCAAAAAGTGCATAAGTTTGCATTTTCGGGCATATCTTACGTTCTGAGTATATCCGGACATCCAAAAATTTATGTAATCATTAAAATATTTTATTTTAGTGATTGGGATTGACAAAATTCCATTCGTCGCGTAATTTGGATCGTTTTTCACGTCCGTTCGTGTTTCGTCGTAATTAACCAAATAACGTGATCGTACGGCCAAAAGAACCGACATCCGACATATTTTTTAGCATGTTTCATGTCCCCTATGCTTAGGAATCATTGTAGAGCCTTGAAAATGGCTTAACGGGCCTTAAACGCATCAAAAATGGACTTAAACATGTGTAGGGACCATTTCTGCAAATTCTGAAACTGTTGTTGATATCCCATGAGGTCGCGGGCCGCGTAAGATGTAGGCTTGGCCTATGTGGGGCGAGAGAGCCCCCCAGTTCAGCAGAAAGTTGTTTACAGCTTGATCCAGCTGTTTCCATGACTTGCAAATGGTTTTAATCATTCTATGGGCTTGTTTAGGGGCGCCCATGGTATTCTAAATCAGGGGGTGCATTTGTATGACTCAGATCGAAGCTCGTTTAACGAGGAAAGATCTTAACGGTTACCCGAAAACTATATAAACCCACAAGTTTTTCAATCCAAGCTCACACTTTGATCTGATTTCTCTAAGTTGGAGCTTAAAAACCTTCATACCTAAGAATTTTAAGATCAAATCTCCATTTCTTGGACCTCTTGTAAGTATTCTTTCGTTCTTTTATGCGTTTTAAGCACGAAAGTCAAACTGTGTTTAACTTTCAGATTTGACCAGTTTATGGTCAACACGAAGTTCGTTTGAACTTCGTAACGTGAGCGTAATCACGATGGTCATAGTCCTTGGTGACTATACCTACTGATTACCACGTTTTTTAGGTATAGTAACGAGTCATAGTTTCTGTCAAAATGCGCGTTTATGCGTATTTTATAACCAAACTATTCTTGGTATCAAAACCCTTTGTTTTGATATCAAACTTGTTTTCAAACTTCGTTAAACATGTTTTAACATGTTTAGCTCGTCACTTTAGGTTTAGTGCTTATATAGGGTCGTAAGATAAGCGGTCTAAACAACCGCTTAGACTTTCGAACCCAACCCGTTTGGTCAATCATTAGGATCCGACCAAACATATTTTGTGACCATAGTTGTATAGGGAATAACCTTCCGAGGTTATACCTTATGGTCACTTCGTTTAGTTAGTTGTATGAAAGGTAGTTTATATGCCTTAGGAAAATGACCAAAATACCCTTTTTACGCATAAATTCATTTTAAGCATATGTAACTTAAATTTTGACATCTAAACTGATTAGGCAACATTATTAGACATGTTAAGGCATATATTACTTGTCATAGGACTAGTTAGGCGGTCCGAACGCGTTTTACGCGAACGACGCGTTAAAGTAGTGTAAGCTACCTAAACGGGTCGTAATGGGTCGTAAGCACTTAGGTTAGGTTTCGTTTTAGTATGTAGGCTTTGTTAAACCATATCATATGAGTTCCAATACTCATTTGGTTTACGAAACCTCATCCTATCCGATCCTCCGATTTAGGTCCGGTTTATTAACGTAGTTACCTATATTAGGCCCCGATTGATTTCGTGAGCTTTCTAGCATTGCTTGGTTGTTATCCAAAGACTATTGAGCAATCTCAAGTGAGTACATAGACCCCTCTTTTACTGTTTTCAAACATTTTGGGGTGAAACACATGTGCCTACTTGTTACTTTCGTGCTTTTCATGTTTTTATATCATATACTTGCTATGTTCATTAGTACACAAAATGTACATGATTTCATCCATGTTTTTGCTATGTATGTTTTATTAACATGCTAGCACATTGATTTCATAAACACATTTGTTTCATATGTTCATTTCAGCATATGTACACATTGATTTACATCACACTTATGCTATGTATGTTCGTTTATTGCATACTTAGTACATTGTTTTACATCACATTCATGCTATGTATGTTCATTTATTGCATACTTAGTACATTGTTTTCACATAACATGCTCACATTTGGTATGACATTTGGTTTGCTTAAACGGGACAAATATACGTTCATTAACATTGATCACGCCGTTTGGTAGTAAGTAATGGTACCATAGGAATTGACAACTCCCATCCCTGGAATCCTAGGTTTGTTTGGACGTAAGGGGTGACTGAATCCAATATACATAGTTTAGATGAACCTTTAATTTGTTTAAGGGTTTGTCGCCACAGTCGCAAGGCTTGAATGTATGCGTTTAACAATACCGCATAGATGTTTGTATCAGTAAAGCATGCATTTATTTTACAAAACATAACTTTGATTTAAACCATGATTTAATTTAATACCTTGTTTTGTGCATTTTACCTATGGTTTTAGTTGACACATTTCGCTAGCCATGCATGACATTTGGTTACACATTACATGATTTACATTTGACAATAGACATTGTTTACATAAACATTTGACATTTGTTTAAACAAGACATGTTGGTGGTTTGTTTGGGTAAGTGATTTATATAACGAGGCGTGTGTAATATGATAAAAGCATGGTGGATACGCCGCTGGTACTTCCTATATATAAGTGCTTTTATGATATTACATATCGTAGCATTATGTAAACCAGTTCAATTTAGACATATTACATTTTATACAAAGAACGTTGCTACACTCCCCGACGTTTCCGCCGCGGTTTGTTGTTTTACGCGGTCGGGGTGTGACAGAAGAGTTGGTATCAGAGCCAATGGTTATAGAGAATTAGGTTATTAGTAATGCTTTGAGCTAGACTATAACTTTTCTAGGACCCTAACACAAGTTATTTTGTGTTTAGATCTTAAAACATGCACTTCACCTATCCTTAGGTGATTACCAAAACAAGAACTCAATTTTTCCAAAACGATTTTTGAAAATCAATCATCTGTTTTTAAATGATTTATTATAAGGTGTTGAACCCTCCTTTTTTCCAAATTGATTTTGAAAATAATCACCCACCCTTTCGGATGATTCTTTTGGCCTTGTGCCATCCAAGTTTTCAAAATCTCGTCAAAGTTTTGGGTCCTAATAATGTGAACACGTGCAATCTGGAAGAGTGGATGCCTGTACCTCGGGTTTTCTGTCTAGGCTAGAGTGTTCGTACAAATCCACATAATCGGACCAGTCACTCTTACCTGGGAACTCTTGGGATGAGTGTCCACTTATAGACTAAAGCATGTGTTCGCGATGCATTATTTTTGACCCATTTACTTTGATTAGTCACTGTGTGTCGTTTGTTTGCTTTGTGGTACGAACGAATGACCACCATCTTTGCTTTTGTCGCTTTTTGTATCATCTCGCTTTTCCTCTAATCGTTCTACCTTATAGTCTTCCCGTATCGGTAGAAAGTGAGCAGATTTGGTAAGACGATCAATGATAACCCAGATGCTATCGTGACCTGATGGCGTGCGTGGAAGTTTTGTAATAAAATCCATAGCTATACTCTCCCATTTCCACATAGGGATCTTGGGTTGCACGAGTAAGCCAGAGGGGCGTTGATGCTCAGCCTTGACTTTCGAACAAGTCAGGCATTTCGAAACGTAGATAACGATATCCCTCTTCATGACCGGCCACCACTACTTGTAGCGAAGGTCCTGGTCCATCTTATCGGCACCGGGATTAATGGAGTATCGAGACTTGTGGGCTTCGTCTAGCAGAATTTGTCGTAAATTGGTGCGTTTGGGAATCCAAATACGATCAAGATAATGGAATATACCATTCGATTTATTCACCAGTTGTTCGCCGTTATTGATAATCATTTCCTTCTTCAAAGTGCGTTGATGTGTGTAAAATGCAACATATAAATTACATCAAATAAGGCATAAAACTAACCCTTTTTTAGTGCTAATATTGGAAAAAGAGTGTTTTTGTCTTCCTTTTGTATTTTCAGGATTAAATGAGCTCAAAAACGCAAAAGAAGCAAAAAGACAGCTAAATCCAACATAAATACAAGAAAAGGAACATTAGTGGACTGCCCGAACCCTCAACGGCACCTTCCAAAGCAAAATAGAGAAAACAGAAGACTGAACACGCCCCGTGCTCAGCCAGCACGGGGCCGTGCCCAAGAAGCAGCAGAAAAGACAAACCTATAGAAGCTTCTATTGCCCATCACGGGGCCGTGCTCAGCGGACACGGGGACGTGTCGAAAGTACAGCAGGCGCATTTATTGTAATTGCGAATTACAATTAATGAGGAGAGAGAGTGTCAGACGGACACGGGGCCGTGCCCAGCGGACACGGGGCCGTGTCCAGCTCTCTGTTCAGCCTATAAATAGGAGTGCTTGGATTCATTTCATCTCATCCCTTGGCACACCACCTCTCTCACACTTCATCCACCACCCACCACCATCACAACACCATCATCCACCACCATCATCCATTGTCCATCGTAGAGTGTGTGAGTCGTCTCGGGATCCAAGATTGATCGTAAGAGTTCTTGACAATCAAGGCCATGTTTGCCTAAGTCTCTTACATCACTTGGTGAAGACAAAGTGTCTAGTATAATACTTTTTATTTCTAATCTTTTGCACTTTTTATTTGGTTTTGTATTAATGACTTTAATAACTAGTTACTTATGTTGAAGGTGATCTTTCCTTATCGTTTGTCCGTGGTGTCTTGGCATTATTTTACTGTCTATATAAAATAAAGGATTTTCACCATTCATATCTCCACGGTCTATATGGAGATATGTTGGCTACCTGGTAGGGGGTTAAGGGAACGGTTTGGTAAAGGTCTTGCCATTGTTCAGCGTTTAGAGGTCCTGCAATGGACCTGGGTCAAATTTAGTAGGACCTCCTTCAATACTTCACGGTATTGGATGGCGGGGGTCCAAACTCTTTGATCCCCTCATAAGTTAACTACTATTAATATTATAACCCGGCTATTTAGGACTGTATCCCTGCTGACTCAGACTACTTAGCCGAGGGTAACGTCACCGCCAAAAGCGGGGCCTACCACAATACTGCATTAATAACTTAATTCATTATCTTCCAATAATCCACCCTTTTAGGATTGTATCCCTGCTGACTCAAACTACTGGGGTGAGGGTAACATCGCCTTCAAAAGAGGGGCCTACTACAATAACTAAGATAATCTCTTAATTATGTGCAAAAGTGCGGAAATAATCAAAGGTTATACTAGATACGAGTCGGAACCAAGTGATTCATCTTGTCTATCTGTTTTTATTTTATTTTTATTTTCAGCATTTTAGTTAGTTTTATTTTTCTTATTTTAAAACATTTTTCTAAACTTTTATTTTGGTTAGACGTTGAGGATAAACCGGTACTAAAAACTCTTGTGTCCTTGGACGACCTCGGTATCTTACCAACGCTATACTACACTCAACGATGGGTGCACTTGCCCATATGTGTGTTTAGTGTTAGTGAAATATCGTGTTTTATAAATTTAAAACTTGGCTAAAATAAGTGTTAAAAAGGGCTTAAAATATACACCTAATATATACGACACTTAAACGCGCATCAAGTTTTTGGCGCCGTTGCCGGGGACACAAGGATTTTAAGAAAGTTAGGAATCAACGGCCTAATCATCTTTTATTTTTTTTTCGTTTTATTTTTTTAGGATTTTCTTAGTTTTTCAGCTTCTGCAGAGCTCAGCACGGGCCGTGCCCGCTGAACACGCCCCCGTGCTCAATCATTGGAACTGGCAATCCTGTTTTACATCAGACAGTAAGCTGAACACGGGGCCGTGTCCACTCAACACGCCCCCGTGCCCAAGTTTCAGTTACTGAAAACAGAACCGTTAGATCCCGACGGTTGGTAATTTCTGACATAAACATGAGTGATAGTAATTATTTTTACTTTCGGCACTCTTATGGTACGTGGTGTCAATTATGTGGTGGCGAACATGAAGAAGTAAAATGCTACTTCCTAAATTATAGGCCCCACTACATGGACCCACCATCTTCTCACAACCTTAAGAGGGGCGAAAGTAAAAATAAGCACTATTTCTCCCTCGAATGCGCCCAGCCAGATATTCTAGGGGAAATGCTCATTAGCGAGTTATTTCAACTAGAAGAGCTAATTCTGAAATGGATAGAAGAGCTTGGGAAGGATTTTATTGATCCACCCCAAGACGATACCCATGAAGAAATGTTGGAACCGCATTCCGACAACCTCGTTGCTCCCAAAAATACCTTCGTACCTAGCAAAGACTTGGACGATAGTCGTCCCTGTGTCGATTGTGCCATGAAGGACTCTCCATCGACTTCGTTCGGTGCATACATAGACCTGAGCGATTCGGCATATACCTTCTTTAACAAGAGCCCGGGAAAGGGTTGGACTTGTCCACCTAGAATGAAAATAGGAATTACCCTCACCGACAACCTCTTGCGTTCTCGCCTTAGTCTAGGACAATTAAGGTATATTAGGCACTTTGGGGTTGTTCCAACCAGTCAGGAGCCACCCGATACTAACAAGTTCCTTAAAAAACTAGACAACTTCATAAAACAGTCCCTAGACACGGGGCCGTGTCCAGCCAACACGTCCCCGTGTCCATCGAAAGATTCCATTCTGATCAGTACGTCAGAATACGGACAAACTGTGTCAGAACTCCACCTGCACACGGGGCCGTGTCCACTGAACACGGGGCCGTGTTCAGGATGCTGTCGTTTTCTATAAATGCAGCCAAGAATTCTGCACATTTAGACCAACTTGGGGCAGAGATTTGCAAGAATCTTCTCTCAAACTATCCTAGGTAAGTCTAAAAGAAGGTTCCAACAACCCATCTTGTCCTTTCCTCTTTTAGCCATTTCCTTCTTCTTCATCTTTCTCCAAGAGCTACCATTGAAAGTTTGGAATTCCTCCAACTCTATGGTAGGGATAAATGAGTTTTGTTCAAAGAATCTTGGTAAAAACATGTTATGAAACATTGTTTTAAGTTATTAGTAGCCAAAAAGGCCCCACAACGTTCAGAAAATAACTTAAAAATCCAAGTTTCCTTGTTCCAAAACTCTGCAGAAAGATGAACACGGGGCCGTGCTCAGCGAGCACGGGGCCGTGTCCGGTCACTGTTTCATTAAACAAACTATTTTTAGTTTATTTTTCGTAGGATGACGAGTGAAAACAGCGAAACATCTCCTGTGCATTCGCCAAACAGCCGAAGAGGAAGAAGACCCTCCATTGAAGCTACACTTGTACACTATGTGATAGCATTAAGGGAGGCTCTCGACGAAATGACTTCAGTAGAGGAGGTCCTAATCGACCGTATTAACGATCTTACGATGGGACTTGAAAGCAGCTTCCAAGAAATTAACCTCTTGCACCAAAGGTTAAATATTCTTGTAGCACCTCCAATGGAACCAGTCCTTCCTCAACAGGATTGGAACCTGGCACTCGGAATTAACAACCCTACCGGGTGGGAAGACTTTCCGGCGGAACCTCCCATGGAGCACCAACAAGAGATCCCGATGGAAGTTGAAACTCCTCAAACTAATGCCAATGAACCTTCTTTTCTCCTTCCAAGGGAGGTAGAAGAATGGCTCGCCGACATTTGAGAAGAACCGCACTCGGAAGAAGGAGTTCAAAAAGGCCTTGTTTAACCGAGATTAATTACTTCTTGGAAATTTTGCTAAATTAAAATAAAGTAAAGGCTAGGACTCCATGGTTTGTTATTTCTTTGTTTTATCTAGTTTAATTTAGGATTATGTAAGTTCTCTCTATGATGAAATGAAATGATGGTTTTAAGGTTTGGATGGTTTGTAATGAGTACAACACACTCATGGTGGTAAAGGATGAAAAGGGGAACGAGAAAAATGATCCCATGCACAAGAACGAGGCAACCCGACAATTTTCTCCATTTCAGAAGGTTCAACACGGGCCGTGCCCAACCAACACGGCCCCGTGCCGAACCACCTGCAGACAAACGCCCAGTTCAGGTACCTGGACACGGGCCGTGTTCACCCAACACGCCCCCGTGTCCAGACTTCTGTTTCTCTTATTTTAATTTTGTTACTGGCACTTGAACACGGGGCCGTGCCCGGATAACACGGGGCCGTGTTCAACGCCCAGTAACACAAATTTTTTGCTTTTTAAACACTATTTTACACATCTAATCAACCTAAAAATTTATTTTTGGGACACATTGAGGACAATGTGTAATTTAAGTGTGGGGGGGATGCTAAAACCTTGAATTTTGCAAGTCCTAAATACAAGCCTTACACAAAACTCTATTGGAACCGCTAATCACCCCAAATTTTTTCAAAAATTTCAATTTTTTTTACTTGTCTAGGTTTAACTCGGGAAATTCAAGTTCTCAAAAAGGTTATATTTTTACAAATTTACAACCGATAGCGTAGTGATAAAAAGAACCAACATAAGAAAATTATGAAAAGGCATAGCAAACTTATTTAAAATTTGATTATATACTTGATCACATAAAAACCCATTCCCACAAAAGTGAGTTTTGAGCCTTTATTGAGCACACAATTACATATCATTTGACTAAATGCTCATTTTTCGTTTCTTGTGTGAATAGCTGCTTGGTTCTTACGACTCTAGAACTTGCCATGACAATACATTCCCGGTCCTTATCAACTTAAACCCGAGTAAGTAAATGATGGAGGCATTAGGACTAACCCTTTTCATTTCTACACCATTATTTTTCTTTTTCCTTTACCACCTACCCAAAAATCCCCCTAGTTAGCCCCTTTGAGCCTAAACCTTTTCGTTTCATCACCCAAAAGAAAAAAAAAAAAAAAAAAAAACCCTTTCATCCACCAAAACCTTTTTCATTTTTAACCCTTTATTTTAGTAACAAGTTCGGTTCTTCGTGAAAAAAAAAAAAAAAAAAAAAAAAAAAAAAAACTTGTGATATTTATGAAGCAAAAAGAAAATAAACAAACAAGTTAATCAAAAATAACTTAGTTTGAATAAAAGCTTCATCAAAATAAAAAGTTGCAAAAATACGAAAACCGACACTTGTTACGCTTTTAGCCTTTTTTTTTTTTCTACTAACCACTAACCCAACCACCTACCTTTAACCCTAGCCAACCCTTAACCCACAAAGTCCTCTTGATATCTACAAAGGTATAAAAGTTAAAAAGGAGGAGGATTGATTTCTTGGCAAGCCTATGGTAGGAATAAGTTCCATGCCGCTCTCGAGTGATTCACTAAAAATACACCTTCGGCCGAGTGTGAGTGATTTCCCCGCGAGGTATGTGAACTTGTATATAAATAGAATTTTAAAAAGGCATGTTATGCCCAAATAAGTAATTTCTTTTATGAACAGTTCTAAATAAATCATTACGAATAGGAGTGTAAATAAATAAAAATAAAACCCAAAAAGATCTTGGAAATCCCGACACTCTACGACAAGCCCAAAACCTTCTCTTCTACCTATTCCATTTGGGAGTGTAAGCCACATATTAAAGAGTTTTGCTTGAGGACAAGCAAAAGTTCAAGTGTGGGGGTATTTGATGTGTGTAAAATGCAACATATAAATTACATCAAATAAGGCATAAAACTAACCCCTTTTTAGTGCTAATATTGGAAAAAGAGTGTTTTTGTCTTCCTTTTGTATTTTCAGGATTAAATGAGCTCAAAAACGCAAAAGAAGCAAAAAGACAGCTAAATCCAACATAAATACAAGAAAAGGAACATTAGTGGACTGCCCGAACCCTCAACGGCACCTTCCAAAGCAAAATAGAGAAAACAGAAGACTGAACACGCCCCGTGCTCAGCCAGCACGGGGCCGTGCCCAAGAAGCAGCAGAAAAGACAAACCTATAGAAGCTTCTATTGCCCATCACGGGGCCGTGCTCAGCGGACACGGGGGCGTGTCGAAAGTACAGCAGGCGCATTTATTGTAATTGCGAATTACAATTAATGAGGAGAGAGAGTGTCAGACGGACACGGGGCCGTGCCCAGCGGACACGGGGCCGTGTCCAGCTCTCTGTTCAGCCTATAAATAGGAGTGCTTGGATTCATTTCATCTCATCCCTTGGCACACCACCTCTCTCACACTTCATCCACCACCCACCACCATCACAACACCATCATCCACCACCATCATCCATTGTCCATCGTAGAGTGTGTGAGTCGTCTCGGGATCCAAGATTGATCGTAAGAGTTCTTGACAATCAAGGCCATGTTTGCCTAAGTCTCTTACATCACTTGGTGAAGACAAAGTGTCTAGTATAATACTTTTTATTTCTAATCTTTTGCACTTTTTATTTGGTTTTGTATTAATGACTTTAATAACTAGTTACTTATGTTGAAGGTGATCTTTCCTTATCGTTTGTCCGTGGTGTCTTGGCATTATTTTACTGTCTATATAAAATAAAGGATTTTCACCATTCATATCTCCACGGTCTATATGGAGATATGTTGGCTACCTGGTAGGGGGTTAAGGGAACGGTTTGGTAAAGGTCTTGCCATTGTTCAGCGTTTAGAGGTCCTGCAATGGACCTGGGTCAAATTTAGTAGGACCTCCTTCAATACTTCACGGTATTGGATGGCGGGGGTCCAAACTCTTTGATCCCCTCATAAGTTAACTACTATTAATATTATAACCCGGCTATTTAGGACTGTATCCCTGCTGACTCAGACTACTTAGCCGAGGGTAACGTCACCGCCAAAAGCGGGGCCTACCACAATACTGCATTAATAACTTAATTCATTATCTTCCAATAATCCACCCTTTTAGGATTGTATCCCTGCTGACTCAAACTACTGGGGTGAGGGTAACATCGCCTTCAAAAGAGGGGCCTACTACAATAACTAAGATAATCTCTTAATTATGTGCAAAAGTGCGGAAATAATCAAAGGTTATACTAGATACGAGTCGGAACCAAGTGATTCATCTTGTCTATCTGTTTTTATTTTATTTTTATTTTCAGCATTTTAGTTAGTTTTATTTTTCTTAGTTTAAAACATTTTTCTAAACTTTTATTTTGGTTAGACGTTGAGGATAAACCGGTACTAAAAGCTCTTGTGTCCTTGGACGACCTCGGTATCTTACCAACGCTATACTACACTCAACGATGGGTGCACTTGCCCATATGTGTGTTTAGTGTTAGTGAAATATCGTGTTTTATAAATTTAAAACTTGGCTAAAATAAGTGTTAAAAAGGGCTTAAAATATACACCTAATATATACGACACTTAAACGCGCATCATTCGTTCGGTAAAACAAGCATGTTGGGTATCACGGATAAAAGCTTCGAGATTGTGCTGGGCTTGAGTATTATGAACGCTATGCAAATAGCTTCGTCGACTGAGAGCATCGGCAACGACGTTTGCTTTGCTTGGATGGTAACGAATCTCACAGTCGTAATCGTTGAGGGGTTCAACCCATCGGGGTTGGCGCATATTCAACTCTTTCTGGTTAAAGATGTGTTGTAGGCTCTTGTGGTCGGTGAAAACCATACACTAGGTACCGTAAAGGTAGTGTCGCCAAATCTTTAACGCAAAACAACCGCACCAAGCTCGAGATCGTAGGTTGTATAGTTCTTCTCGTGGATCTTGAGCTGACGAGAGGCGTTCGCGATAACCTTGTCTCATTGCATAAGAACACAACAGAGACCGAGGTTAGAGGCATCGCAGTAGACTACGAAGGCGTCGTTTCCGTTAGGTAATGAGAGCAAAGGGGCGTTGCAAAGCATGAGTTTGAGCGTTTGAAAGGCCTCCTCTTGTTCAGTTCCCCAAACAAAAGGTTTGTCCTTGTGTGTAAGAGAGGTAAGCGGTACAACAATCTTCGAGAAATCAGCGATGAATCGGCGATAGTAACCCGCCAATCCGAGAAAAGAACGAACTTCGGACGGGTTCTTTGGTGTAACCCAACTTTTAACTGCTTCTATCTTCGCAGGCTCGACATGAATACCTTGACTATTGACAATGTGACCGAGGAATTGAACCTCCTTAAGCCAAAATTCGCACTTGGAGAATTTGGCGTAGAGGCGGTTTCCCTGGAGTAGTTCAAGAACCAAACGGAGATGTTGTGCGTGTTCGGATTTTGACTTGGAATAGATCAGGATATCATCGATGAACACGATGATGAAGCGGTCGAGAAAGGGTTTACACACGTGATTCATTAGATCCATGAAAACCGCGGGGGCATTGGTTAAACCAAAGGGCATAACGACAAACTCGTGGTGACCGTATCGGGTTCGAAAAGCAGTTTTGGGTATATCTTCCTCTTGAATTCGTAACTGGTGATAGCCTGAACGTAAATCAATCTTCGAGAAACACGTAGCACCTTGTAACTGATCAACCAAATCATCGATTCGAGGCAAGGTATAGCGATTCTTGATGGTAAGCTTATTCAATTCCCCGTAGTCGATGCACATCCGGAACGATCCGTCCTTCTTTTTGATGAAAAGGACAGGAGCGCCCCATGGAGAGGTGCTAGGGTGGATGAAGCCTTTATCAAGCAATTCTTGGAGCTGACTCAAGAGTTCGCGCATTTCGGATGGAACGAGACGATATGGTGCTCTAGCAACAGGATTTGCTCCAAGAATGAGGTCAATTCGAAAATCGATATCACGAGTTGGCGGTATGCCCGGTAAATCATCAGGGAAGACGTTAGGAAAATCATGAACCACAAGCACCTTATCCATTACCTTCTCTTCCTTTTCCACCACTACTACGATGTGTGCCAAGAAAGCTTGGTATTCCTTGCGGAGATACTTGCTAGCTTGGACATACGACATGAGTTGCAACTTCTCTGAAGCGACTTCGCCATAGACGCACAATTGATCACCATTTGCGAGAGAGAAACGAATCATTTTATCAAAACAAATAATTTCAGCATGATTCTCCCGAAGGAAACCACATCAAGTCCAACTCATCCGATCGGATGGGAATCACCCCGTTCGACCAGACTCAGTTGTTCTTGACGGAGTTTCATGTTCAACCCGTGAATCGGTCGTCTCTTCGATAGATATCCGTTCTCAGACCGGCACTTATTTAGAGTATGAGTAGGAAGCCCGAATGAGTCCAGATTCTAATGGTTTTGAGTGAAAAGTGAAGAATGTTGAAGAAAAGTTTGAAACACCTCGAAAATGTTTAGATTCTAGTCGAAATCAGTGTATAACCATGTAGAAATCCGTTAGATCTGAACTGTTCTTGCTGAAATGAGGTCATACTCCAGTGTTCATGAGAACCCGTGATGACGTCACTCTAGAACAGCTCAAATCAGGTGATTTCGTGGTGAAAATGTAAGATCTGTTGGTGAAGATGATGAGAAAGTGTGTAATGAAGATGGAAGTACAAGATTTAGAGTGAAAACTTATAAGGATCGCGAGAAATCGAGAGAAAAGGGCTTGAGAGTGCACTGGTCGGACGAGGCTGTCACATCAATGAACAGTTGATGTGACAGGAGGGGTATTTATAGGTGAATGAGAGAAGACGGTGTAGGTTTAATGGGTCAGACGGCTGTTCGATCGGATGGCCATCCGATCGGATGGTCATCAGGTCGGATGTCCATTCGATCGAATGGTCGTTCGGTCGGACGGCGCGTGCGAGTTGGTTTTCCGACTTTCGTTTCGTGCGTTGTGCGTTGCATTGCGTTTAAGCGAGTTACGAGTAAGTGATGCGATAGTATTACACATTAGTTACACAAATAACATAATCCACCTAACAAACAAAAAGTAAACTTGCGTTTCGAGTTGCGATGCGATGCGATAGAGTTGCGATTGCGTTTTCGAATATCATCCCAAAACATATATTAAGCACACACAAGTAAAGCACATAATAGCACACACACGTAAAACAATATCCATAACTTCGTTTCGTTTTGCGATGCGGTAGCGATGTGATAGCGTTTAGTAGAATAACGTTTAGTTACGTTTATCGCATTGTTACTTCACATAATAATAAATCGTAGTTTAAAAGAGGGTTGACCAATATTTCGATTATCAAGTCTGCGAGTACAAGCAATAATTAAGCAAGAAATGTCAGATCTGAATGTAAACCTGACGTTGACCTTGACTTGTACTTTGACTTCAGAAAGTCGGGTTGTTACATGTACCCTTTAAACGATCATTTATCATTGATCATTACACAACACATCATATCATTCATGTTCGAACGATTTACAAAAAACATACCCTTTATCAAAATTTCAATGTAACCCTCAGGCAGCATGGTATAGAACTGTCACCTCAGTGCCACGTTAACAAGAGGGCTTTATTCCCCATGCCAATAACTCCCATGCCACTAACACTCATGTAATATAATAAATCTCCCTCAATCATTACTTAATCATTTATTTTTTTAATTTATAGGAATATTGGATTTTAGTAATCCAAACTATTCGTCGTTAGCCGCCAACAGTCCCAACTTCAAAAATAACCATTGGCAATCCCAACTATTAACATATTGACCTTCAATGGACCCTGACTAACAGAACCCTAACACCGTTAGTCTCCGGTCGCCGGAAAAACATTTTTGGCCGGAAAACTCATTGTTGGCAGGAAAACTCAACATTTTCGTACCAAACCTCTTCGTAACCTTATTACGGACCTTTAGGAACATTTTAGTAAAAGCCCCAATTATTGAAGTCGCCGAAAAACTCCATTTTTCGCTGGAAAACTTCTTTATGGCCGGAAAACTCAACTTTTTGGCCGGAAAACTTAACATTCTCTTCCCAAACCTCTTTGCAACATTAGATTTGACCTTTACAAACCTTTTTCTAGCTAAAAACAGTTTTCCGGTGACCGTAGAATAACAGCGTTAGGGTTCTGTTAGTCAGGCCCATTGGTGGCCAATATGTTAATAGTTAGGACTGCCAGTGGTTATTTTTGAAGTTGAGACTATTGGCGGCCAACGACGAATAGTTGGGATTATTAAAATCCATTATTCCCATTTAAAGTAATGAATATAAAAGAGACATAATATTTAAATTATAAAAAAACCTTACATTGAAAAAAAAAACATTACATTTAAAAAAATCATAACATTTTTTTAAACATAACATTTAAACTGCTAAAAAACATAAAGAACTACTACTTGTTAAGATATTTTACTCGAATACATTCTTTCTCAAGTTCATGATAAAGCATTCATTATGTAAGGACATATTTGCCATACAAGGCAAGATATACGGTTGTTACCTCCCTTGAATACTAAAATAATTTATCTTTTGCTTAAATCTTACCTTATACTATAAAACTTCTAATATAAATTATGGGGTTGTTTGTTTACCTCTTAATGAGGCTCTTAATGGTTCAGACCTCTTACAGGTTCAACACTTAATGGTTCAGACTATTTGTTTAACAAGCAGATGTCTGAATGGTTCAGACATTTCCCTCTGAATGGTTAAGATTTATACAGAGTCTGAATGGTAAAGACCTCTAATCTGAATTGGTCAGACATTTGCCTCTTAACGGTTAAGCATTACACCGGCTCTTAATGATTCAGCACTTAATAGTTCTGACCTCTTATTGATTCAGCACTTAACCATTCAGATATTGCCAAACAACCCCTAACACCAACTAAATTATACAAGTATGGTTGCTCCCTTCGCGACACTACACCTCTAATTACAATCATGATTCATGAACTATAGCCAGGAGATATGAGTGACTATTGACACCTCTAATTACGATCATATTCATTAACTAACAGCTAGGAGTAATAACTTGCATAACTAGGTTATACATCTCATTAGGAGATAAATCGATCAAACTATATGCATACAACTTGCAATCGGATTATAAGTGATAATGGCAAAAAAACACTTGTTCAACTAAGTTTCCGCAACTTGTTCAAAACATGTGGGTTCCATGTCACTATGGCCAAAACTTAAGTTGCAGTAACTTTAAACATCATCCACCACACAACTAAACAATCCATCAACATATGATCAAAACCCAAACATGTTAAACCGTCGTGGTGGCCAGAAACAAACTTTAAACCCTCATCCACCACACAACATTACAATCTGTCAGCATATGAACAAAACACCAACATGTTAAAATGTCACGGGCCGCAGAAACAAATGGGCCCCACTCGTTTGCAGTCTTGGTACACAAACAGGGATGGGTTTACAATTTCACGGAATATCGTATCATTATTTACAAAGGACAGTCATATTTACACCATCAAGATGTACAATAAACAAACATCATGCAACAAGTCCTGGAGTCACCACCCTCGCTAACTGTAGGATCACAGGAGTTCAAATTCTAAATTCTCCATATCTTTAAAGAAGATGATGAAGAATTCTTTTTTAATTATAATTTTGTTATTTATTTCTTCAGGCTTCAGGTATCTTAGGTTAACTAGTGACAGGCAGAGAGACGCTAACGGAGTAAGAGACAGCATACTCGAATAATTCAGCAAGATGTCTCACAGATCAGAAATTCTGAAGAGAAGCAAGCCACTGCTCCATGTACTTGTTGCCCTCTGCATATTATCCAAGATGAACAGAATTAGACGGTTTTAAAGTTTACATGGGCATCTTAAATCAAGAGATCAGCCAATCGAGTGCAACTGAGGGTGCTAAAGGGGTTGTTTTCGCTGCCTGACGGGTTAAACTCAACACGAACCAGAAAACAGTGACAGACACCCATTTAACGTTAAAAAAATATTTTATTTTTTTGCATATTAGTACTCTAAATTAACAAATTTAGAACAAAATAGGAATGTGTATAAAACAATTGCGTTTGATCTACAGTACCACGATGCTCATTAATCTTCTACGCTTTAATATTTTCCAAAAATTACTCAAATTAGTTTAAGGTATAGCATAAAACACAATATTATAGAATTCATAAGAAAATGGGTCAACCCAAACCCATCCCGTTTAGCTAATCTTATTGCGGACTCTACCCGAACTCATTTAGACTAGATCCAAACTAGTGTCGTGTCAGAAATTCATACCCTAAGCGCGACAATACACTTAACAAGTAGTATAGTGAAGTACAGAAGCTGACCCCACAACTAAGATGATATACATCAAAGGCATTTTCATGACTAACTATTAATATATATCTGTTCGGCAAAGCAATGATTACTATCTTTATTCTTCGTGTGGTGTCTTTATGAAAAAAGATTCCTAATGGCCACATCAAGACAAAGCAATTATTCTCCCTCCGTAATAATTTTAGTACCACAAACATGAAAGGCACAATGAAACATACATAAGGTACAAGTCTTACCAGCAGGAAAACCATTTGGGAAATCAGTAAGAACATTCAAGAACTGGTCACTGGCCTGTTCTTCCATCTTAAAAGCCTTGCAATCATTTCTATAACAAGGAACCAAAACTGCAAAACTGTTATCTGCAACTGCACCTGCACCTGCATCAGCATCCTCATCATCACTGTTGAAAAACTCAGGGGCATGAGGCTCCATCCACCCAACAGACCAGTCTGAATCATAGGAAGAATCATCATCAGATGCTGATAAACAAACACCATCTGAAGGCACCAACACAACATCATACTCTTTATCCATTACTCTCTTCCTCTCTTCTCTTCTCTACTTTGCCACTTCTTTTTCACCTTTTTTGAAGATGAAGATGATGATGTTGATAACCTGGCATCTTTCTTCTTGTTCGAAGACGGTTTCATTGAATCCGAACCGATCACCGGCTGGTTACCCTTCCCGTTACTCCAATACCACCACGAAAACCGGGTCAATGATGACAGTGACATTTCGTCAAACACTTTGTGTGCAAAAAAAAAAAAAAAAAAAACTAAAAGTTCTAATTCAACAACAGATTCAAATCAATAACAGATCCAAATCCGATCATCAAAAAGGGAAATTTCACAAAAATTGAGTTATACCCATCAATCAATCATCCAGTGATCCAAAATTAAATTCCCCCTAAAATCAAACAAACCCTAAGAAAACAATTAAGCCATCATTTGAACAAACAAAAACACATTCAATGATTAGCAGATCCTACAACCAATAAAATAAAAAACAAAATGGCAAAGTTAAAAAGTTGGTTCATTTAATTTAATCCCATAACTAATAACTGAAATTAGGGTTCCGAAATAAATTATCAAAATCTCCTAATTAAGTCACCGGATGCAAAAAAAAAATTCACCGATGACTAAGATTTTAACCGGAATAAAACGACTGATCGGAAACAAAAAAGGAACAATATTGTATCGATTAAGAGGGAGGGGGGGGGGGGGGGATTATTAGTAAACGATCAGAAAAAACAATTGTTGAAGGAAACAGAGGAAAAGGAGAAGGGTGGAGTGCTAAAAAAGAATGATTAAGGTTTCAAGCATCGCCATGAGTTTGAAAATTGTAAGTTTGAAGAAGAAGAAGTGCAGGAAGTGTGAATAATCGGTTGTTTCTGTGATGGGTTTTTGTGGAGAAGACGATGATGATGATGATATGTATGTATATAGATGGTGTTAGATAGATACAGGCAAAAGTGTGAAGCGTGAAGGGGAAAATAAGGTTGGTGAAAGGACAATTACACCCCCTTCTTTTCAAAAGATTGACACTTTTGTCTTGTTATTAAAAGGAAGAGTTAACCGTCAAAATGATCCCTGAGATTTGGTCCCACTTTAGTCCAAAATTCTATTTTTTTGAATCTAGGTCTCTATGGTTTCAATGTTGTTGCCATTTTCATCCAAAATCAAAATCTGATTTTGGATTTTTCAGTTAAAATTCATTTTTTTTGTCTTTTTTTTCTTTATTTAATGAAGGGCAAAATGGTCTTTTAACGTTTTATTATAACAAATTAAAAAAAAATCTGACTATTTTACCCTTCATTAAAAGGGAGGAAAAAGACAAAAAAACTGAATGTTAACTAAAAGATATGACCAGATTTTGCTTTTGAATGAAAATGACAACAAAATTGAAACCATAAGGACCGAGATTCAAAGGTTTGAGTTTTGGACTAAAGTGGCAAAAGTGACCAAACCTCAGAGACCATTTTGGCAGTTTACTCAAAAAAGAATTATTACTTTTTATCGTTAATATTTGCTTACTTGATGATTTTCTGGTGTACTAGCAGTCCTGTGACTTTTCAAAGTGGATATCATGGGTTTAAGCCTCGCCTATCTTGTTATCATGTTGAATTAGTAATTTTTTTTAATAACGGGCCAAATAAAAAAAACTAATAAGTTTGTAAGAGAAAATGTATGTAAGATACCTAACAATGTGACTAGATGTAGACCGATAATTATTAGTTATAGAAAATGTATGTAAGATACCTAACAATTGCCAATACATCATGTTCCAAATGAATGGACTAATGAAATGAATTATGTAAGCGACTCCTAGTTATGCATGTGATGGAAGACAGGTTGGATGGACAATTTGCAACAATGCAACTAACACCTCTCTCTCACACACACTATGTTGTCTAAACAAGCCATATAACACCATACATCTAGTGTATTAATGGTCCTCTGTAACTCAATCAGGTTCTTTTTTTCTTTAATTATGTGATTTTGTGGACATTTGACGGTTGATATTTTACAATTTAATGGACATTTGATGTTTGATATTTTACAGTTTAAGGTATGTCCCCTTCCCTAAACTTGGATAGTGTTTGATATGTAGGAATGAGGGAATAAATTGAATGGACTATTACGAGGGAATGGAAAAAAATGTGTTTAGTTGGTCAAGGTAATTGAATCACCAATTACATATGGGCATATGACATTCCATTCCCTCAAATTCATTCCATCCACACCCCTTGTTTTTTTTTTCCATTTCATTCCCTCTCCCACCTTCATGACCAACACCTCTCACTAGGGGTGAGCAAATTAACCATCATAACCGATAACTGAACCATAACCGACATAACCGAACCACTAATAACCGATAACCAATGGTTATGGTTATGAAACTTTGTATAACCGCTCAATCGGTTATGGTTATGGTTATGAAGCTTTGGTTAACCGAATATAGCCGAAACCGAACCGAAGTTGTGATGTTAACTTTATATAATAGATTTGTGTTTTACAAAACCATATAGAGGGTTTTTACTAAGATAAAAGTATGTTAGTAACAAAATGATCTTGATGTATATGTCATTTATTTTGATAAAGAATTATGGTGTTATGGCCATAATTGTTTTTGTTTGAGAATTACCTTATTAAAAAGAACTCTAAATCGGTGGTTTAACAAAAAAGTTTAGTCTTCGTTATCTTATAAAATAGGCTCAAGCTAATTTCAAATCGTGCATAACCCTATTTATTTCAAACCTTGCTTGGTTACTTAACCGAAATTAACCATAACCGACTTCATAACCGATTAACCATAACCGAAGTTTGGTTATGGTTATGGTTACCAAAACTCCATAACCGAACTAGCGGTTATGGTTATGGTTAATAGTAAAAACCAACCCAAACCGACCCATGCACACCCCTACCTCCCACCACCACCACCTCCACCACTAGCCATCCACAAATGCCACCACCACCCGCCGCCGCCACCTTACGTCGTCGACCACCGGCGCCGCCACCCGTCGTGCCACCGCCAACCACCCGCCACCGAACACCGGCGCCACCACCACCACCCGTTGTCGCAACCACCCCTTCCTCCATCGATCATCGGCACCAACGCCACTATCAACCACCAAACACCACCGATGTCACACCCCAACCGATGACGGAAACATCGGGGCACAACACTAGGCGAAATAGATTGCTCAAGAAAATCCATAACAACTATTCATTACCAATATTTTTAAGGTTCATCATCCCATACTAATGAACAAATATTCGACAAACAGTTGTTACAGATAACGAGTTCTCAAAAACAAAAACAAGTCCAACAACCTAGATTTTATTTGCGGGTTTCTAGACTTTCTAATCCATTGCAGCAAACAGAGCATCAACCTGTCACATACGTTAAAATAAAAGTCAATACGTAAAGTAAAGTTAAGTACACAAGTTTGCATAGTTATAGTATGAAAAGCGTTTACGCATAAACTGTAACACCCCGAAAACGGGTTTGGTAATCAAACCACGTTAATATTTATGAACGAGTAAAAAATACAGTTAGTGGTGAGATTAACCGGGTAAATATTATGAATTAAATAAATAAACCTAACATTAATTAAAAGGAGGATAAATACTTTGAGAAAAACAAAGTATATAAAAAGGGGCCTGAGTTAACGGGACTTAAAATAAACGGGTTATAACTCCCGAAACCCACTAAGTTAACTAGGAATAAATAACATAGTTAGTTAATTGTTTTAAAACAATAAAGAAGCATGAATTAGTAAGCCTTTTATAAGCCTTGAGTATTAGAGGGACTAAAATGGGCAAAAGCGTGTTTCGGATGCAAGGTAAGTAAAAGCTTACACCCTTTTTATAGTATACATCAGTTGTGTGAATTGAAAATGAATAAAGAAAAATTAGTAATAGAATTATAATGTTCCGACGTAAATAATATGAGTCGGAACAAGTGAAAATGGTGAGAAATCATAAACAATGGCCAAGAGGGTAAATTGGTAAATTAGTCAGGTAACGATGAACTAATAAGAAATTTTGAAACATTACGTTATGGTGTAAACCAGAATGGGTAAAATGGGCGAGATGGTAACTAGCTATCATCATAATGGAAAATGATTGTTAGGACTAAATGGGTCAAATGACATTGGTAAAATCATTTCGCAATATTAATTAATGATCGTTTGTTGAGTTTTGTGATTACATGAAATCACATATGTTGCGTTGCTTTAACTATAAAATTTAAAGCAAGAGGTATGTAAACGGGTCAAAGCTATGACCCGAGCCAGGTACACATAATTAGATTTATAGTTAAAAGTGGTATTTTGGTCAATTAATTAGCGGAAGTCCTTCGTCGCAAAATGAGGGATTAAAATTGACCAAAAAGCCCGTGATGGGTAAATTGGGCAAACGACCCATATGGGTTGTTCGGAAATTTGCATTATGATTAGGAAATATAGGTAGATACCTTGAATGTGGAATTATGAGGTGTGAAAGGAAAAGAACGAGTTTTAGACTTAAATGCTTAAAATTCCCTAAATGGGTCAAAATGATTTTATGTGCATACGTATTTCATAAGAAAGTATGAAATCGAGCTAGAGATCTTGAGTTAAATACATTGACGTATGTATTTTGATTGTTTAAGAAACAAGTTGGTGGTTTTGAATACAAACGGGTCAAAATGTTGAAATTGAATAATAAGCCGAACGCTTAAAAATTTAGAATTTTATTAGTTCGAACGTTGAATTTTTACTCCACTTGATGGAAAATCAAATTACGGTCGTGTAGGAAAAAGAATCGCGTAAAACGGACTTGCAGATAAAAAGTTATGCACATTTGAAGTTTGATTTTGTAAAAAAAATGGAGCTGGGCAGAAAATGCAGGTCCAGAAACGGACCTGCTGGAAAAATGACTGCCCCGTGGCACGCGACGGGGCACGATCGATCAGGCACGACACGCGGGGCCGCTCGCGGCCCGCGAAGGATTTAACTAAGCCTCTCGCGTGGCGCGAGAGACCTATATTCTGAAATTTTATTTTGTTTTCATTTGTTTGATACTAGAACTTGAGTATACACATTTTAATGTTGTCAAAACTAACATTTGAGTTGGTTTAGTTGGCGAAACTCCGGATGTCGATCAAGCAAGATTTCAAGAACCGAACAAAACACTTGAAGCTTCCGCATTATCATATTTTGTTTTAACTAAATATGAACATGTAACTTTGATGTCACTTTTAGTACGTGTTAAACTAGTAGGGATGTTAATCCTAAATACTCTAATCATGTATGGATATTAAACTTAACAATTTTTGTTAACCTGTATTTTACGCAAAGTAAATGCGTATTTAGTAGTAAATTCATATTAAATTAACATGGGTTACAAGTTGGTAATCAGAGCTCATGGTTAAAGAGTAAAGCGTGTTCGGTTCGAGGCTTGATCGCAAATCCGGTAAGTACATGTATGCTAATGGTTTAGTATGATTAAAGTGTTGTGAACAACACATAGGGTTATCATGTAATACACGTTACCCCAATGAAAATTATTGGTATAGTTAACGAAATCACATGCGTTGACACGTATAGTAAAAAGCCTTGTATTACAATACGGGCGTTTATTAATGTCAAAATTACTAACTTTTGTAAATGTTTAGTTGAAGGATACTCGCACCTGAAGATAGCGAGAGTGTAACGAGTGACGGACATGACGGTGAAACGGTCCGAGGTATGACGAGCAGAGCATACTCATTAAGGATCTAAATCGCGTAATGATCACGAACAAGGATAAAGGCATGGAAGGCTCGTTAGGGCAAGCATTACCAAGTGCACGTTTTAAATTAATCGCACAAATAGTAATATGCAACAAACAAGTAGAGAATGACGGTTGCATATATAGGATAAAACTTAGACAACCTGAATAGGATATCTATTCAGGATGATGTTTCCAAGAGTAGATAAGTAGAAAGAGTGTTATTCACAATAATGAATAACAAAACAATAACATGATTAAATTATATAAAAACTTGGACGGGAGTAATTATCCAAGTGTATAATTCTCAAAATAATGCTATTGAGAAAAGTAGCGATCACATTAACGAATGTGATTATATAATAGTTCGATAGAAAGGAAAACATTCTATATGTTCAAATGTAAAACTAGTAAAACTAGTGATTGTTGTTTTGCAATTAAATAAAGTTTTACTAAATGAAATCAGAGATATGAAATAAATAGAGGCGTTACTTACATAGGGCGTGATGTGAAAACTATAAGAAGGTCATGTGTATCATGTGTTGATCGCTTACTCTGGACAAGTAAGTAGTGGCATATGATACCATGAACTTCTTATGATGGACACATTTACGTCCGATGTAATAACGACGGGGTGAATGGGACAATTTAAAAAAAAAGAAGTACCCAAAAGAATAAAATAAGCAAAATGTTTGATGATAAACGTAAATGCAAGTCGGATGACGGAAGCGTATTACGTTAGAATAACGAGCCCGAGAGAAGGGACAAGGAACAAAGTAAATGAAAACACAGACCGACTAATAGGAATGCTAAGGCATAGGGATAAAAGTTTGACTGTCACAAATGATGAAATTCACACGGACAAGTCAAACGAACCAAATAAAGAATAAAGGACTTGATTGAATAAAAGTGAGGGATTTCGCTAAGACGACCAAATAAATTAAAAGGAAGTCTTAATACATACCGGGACGGTTGCTTTAATAATGACTTCGATGAAATACCCGATAGATGGGTAGGATTTTGAGTGTACGCGTAAACCAAGAGACGGGAACGCGAATTGAAGGTCAAAGACTCGGATTGAGAGTTATGACTAAAAGACGACAAAATTTTGGCAAACATAAATTTTGAAAATTTCGTTCAACTGTTTCAAAGTTGAACGAGTAGGATAAAGAATGAAGTTTGACATTCTCAAGTAACGAAATTCCACATGAACAAGTTAAACAAGCTAAATAAAGAATAACGTTTGTTAATGTAAGTAAGCACGAACCGAATAAATAAAAGCGCCAAAATATTAAGATAAAAGAACCTGGGTAATGGGTTGTAAAGAAATATAGGAATAAACCGGATAACAATAAGCGGAAAACAAACCGACGTGTAAATGACATAAGAAGTCATAGAGTCGGAAGATTAGTTTAAAATGGAAGCGGATGTAGCCTTAGACTACGGTCAATGTCCATAGAATTCAAGAATGAAAATGAACGACTTCTAAACTTAAAAAGGCTGCGTTGACATCGAAAGTATAATTTTAGAACGACACGAGTAAAAGATGATCTACGGGATCGTCATAACCCTCGGGATAGTAAGTGGTGATGAGGTCTACGGGACCAAAAAAAAAAGACCCAAGGACCCTTGGGTCAAAAATAGAAAAAAACAAACCACTGGAGTCTCACCTTAAAAATGTGGAAATCTAAAGAAATAGCATACGAGGCTAAGTAAAAGAACCTACGGGTCACTTGGGTAGAGCGTGGAAAACTGGTTACAATTCTCCGTGTAAAATAATAACGGTCAGGAATAAAACTTAGAACGGAAATTTCTAGACATGAGAAAAAGACGTAAGACAAAGAGAAAACGTAAACTAAAAAAATAGTTTTTTTAGCCAAAAGCAATGTTTTAACAAACATGAGTAGTATGAGGTGGTTTAGAAAATCTTAAACACACATAAGGCCGTAGATGGCAAAATAGTATACCCGGTTGACGGGGTATGAAGTGACGACGACTAATTAGTCTAGCCAGTAAAACTATTCAAAGTCAAGATAATGTCATGATAAATACAAAGCGCTTTTAATATAAGACAGGCGCGGAATAAGCATGTTAACAGACTAACGCGAATGAGGGGTCAAGTGACAACTTGGTTAAATAGGAGACAAAGATAAGAAATATAAGATGAAAGTTACGGTTCGTAAGGACTTACACATGAAGAATACACATGTCAATACGAATGATAAATATTGACAAAAAGGAATGAAAGCTTTAAAAATGAAACCAAGTTCGTTTGGTTTAAACCAATGAACTACGCAAATAAGGTTTCGGGGACGAAACCTCTTTAAGGGGGGTAGACTTGTAACACCCCGAAAACGGGTTTGGTAATCAAACCACGTTAATATTTATGAATGGGTAAAAAATACCGTTAGTGGTGAAATTAACCCGGTAAATATTATGAATTAAATAAATAAACCTAACATTAATTAAAAGGAGGATAAATACTTTGAGAAAAACAAAGTATATAAAAAGGGCCCTGAGTTAACGGGACTTAAAATAAACGGGACTTAAAATAAACGGGTTATAACTCCCGGAATCCACTAAGTTAACTAGGAATAAATAACCTAGTTAGTTAATTGTTTTAAAACAATAAAGAAGCATAAATTAGTAAGCCTTTTAATAAACCTTGAATATTGGAGGGACTAAAATGGGCAAAAGTAAAAGTGAATTTAATAAAAGAAAAATTTTACACCAAAAACACACACAAGAGTGTGTTCCTGATCGAATTTTACACAGAGCAAAGGAGGGTTCTTCTATTAAACCCTAAATCACAAAAATTCAACAAATTAGAAGAGAAATCGAGCCGGGAAATTGGGGCTTTTAATAAAAACGTGATCACTAAGCTTAGGAAATCACAAGGTATGTTGAAATTTGATGTTTGGTGACATTTTGAATTTGTGATAAACATGCATAAACGAAATTTTTGTATGAATGTTGAATGTTATAGTGATATTGATGTGAGTATAAGTCTAGGAACAAACCCTAGATGCAAACTTGTAGAATTGTGTCATAAACTAGTGATTAGTCAATTAATCAAGTATGAACTAAGTGGGTTTTGACTAAATAGTAAAGATGATGATATTCATGTGATTAGAATCATCATATTTGATAGTTGGAGCAAAATACTTGAACAATTTATAAGTTCAAGTGAATGCTCATATATGACTTGAAATGGGTTTTGTATATTATGATGAAATTAGTGATTTTGTTCATGTAAATAGGTGTTTGGAATCATGATGTCTACTAATTAATATGTAGAACTAGATTATATTAGATGTTCGGATGAATGTCTATTGCTAAGACGAAAAGGGTTTTACATGTAGATGGAAACCTTTAGTTCTTGCTTAACAAGTGAATAATTAGCTTCGCTAATCGAAAGCTAAGTTAAACTGGTGTTAATAATAGCATGAACTTTGACTTGAAAAGTAGTTAAAACGGTGGCGTAAGAATAATGCCTATTGGATACTTAACAAAGTGCTTAAATGAATTGTCAAGTTCATAATATAATCACTTATGCTAATAGGCAGTTTGACCTTTAAAAGTCAAACTGACCAAAATGAAATCAAATGGCAAATTTTGATGTAAAATCCGTAAGATGGAATAGTCATAATTAATGATGACTAATCTAACCGTCTTACGAATCATGATGATAGTTTAACGCTTGACAAGCTAGGTGGAGGCTTGGAAAAGGAAGCGGGTCGAACGAATCAAGTGTGAAGGAAAAGCGTGTTTCGGATGCAAGGTAAGTAAAAGCTTACACCCTTTTTATGGTATACATCAGTTGTGTGAATTGAAAATGAATAAAGAAAAATTAGTAATAGAATTATAATGTTCCGACGTAAATAATATGAGTCGGAACAAGTGAAAATGGTGAGAAATCATAAACAATGGCCAAGAGGGTAAATTGGTAAATTAGTCAGGTAACGATGAACTAATAAGAAATTTTGAAACATTACGTTATGGTGTAAACCAGAATGGGTAAAATGGGCGAGATGGTAACTAGCTATCATCTCATAATGGAAAATGATCGTTAGGACTAAACGGGTCAAATGACATTGGTAAAATCATTTGGCAATATTAATTAATGATCGTTTGTTGAGTTTTGTAATTACAGCAAATAACATATGTTGCGTTGCTTTAACTAGAAAATTTAAAGCAAGAGGTATGTAAACGGGTCAAAGCTATGACCCGAGCCAGGTACACATAATTAGATTTATAGTTAAAAGTGGTATTTTGGTCAATTAATTAGCGGAAGTCCTTTGTCGCAAAATGAGGGACTAAAATTGACCAAAAAGCCCGTGATGGGTAAATTGGGCAAACGACCCATATGGGTTGTTTGGAAATTTGCATTATGATTAGGAAATATAGGTAGATACCTTGAATGTGGAATTATGAGGTGTGAAAGGAAAAGAACTAGTTTTAGACTAAAATGCTTAAAATTCCCTAAATGGGTCAAAATTGTTTTATGTGCATACGTATTTCATAAGAAAGTATGAACCCGAGCTAGAGATCTTGTGTTAAATACACTGACGTATGTATTTTGATTGTTTAAGAAACAAATTGGTGGTTTTGAATACAAACGGGTCAAAATGTTGAAATTGAATAATAAGCCGAACACTTAAAAATTTAGAATTTTATTAGTTTGAACGTTGAATTTTTACTCCACTTGATGGAAAATCGAATTACGGTCGCGTAGGAAAAAGAATCGCATAAAACGGACTTGTAGATAAAAAGTTATGCACATTTGAAGTTTGATTTTGTAAAAAAAAATGGAGTTGGGCAGAAAATGCAGGTCCAGAAACGGACCAGCTGGAAAAATGACTCCCCCGCGGCATGCGACGGGGCACGATCGATCAGGCGCGACACGCGGGGCCGCTCGCGGCCCGCGAAGTATTTAACTGAGTCTCTCGGGTGGCGCGAGAGACATATATTCTGAAATTTTATTTTGTTTTCATTTTTTTGATACTAGAACTTGAGTATACACGTTTTCATGTTGTCAAAACTAACATTTGAGTTGGTTTTGATGTTAGGTGTAGTTGGCGAAACTCCGGATGTCAATCAAGCAAGATTTCAAGAACCGAACAAAACACTTGAAGCTTCCGCGTTATCATATTTTGCTTTAACTAAATATGAACATGTAACTTTGATGTCACTTTTAGTACGTCTTAAACTAGTAGGGATGTTAATCCTAAATCATGTATGGATATTAAACTTAACAATTTTTGTTAACCCGTATTTTACGCAAACTAAATGCGTATTTAGTAGTAAATTCATATTAAATTAACATGGGTGTTACATAAACAACATGTAACACGTAACGGGCGAAGCATGTAACTATCAACAATGATACAATCTAACCACATGCTGCGATGTAGAGTATGCGCGACACATGTTTCCCGAAGCGAACACGTGAAGTAAAGTAATGTGATCCTTAGCAACCCCTCTCACACAGGTGCCGAGTCCAAACTATAGTACTATCGTTGCTAAAGGCAGTCTAGTGTAACACTGTGTAAGCATAATAACAAGCATTCAACAAATCACGTATAGCATGCGGGAGCGGTTAGCGTTTATTATAACAACCCGAGTTTCCGGATTCTTACTTAGATCTGTCATTTATTGCTTAATTGACTTGTACTCTCGAGATCTCGATTATCGCAATGGGTTAAACGATATTTTTAAACTATGTTTTACAACGCTTATTCAAAATGCAGTTATCGCATTTAACGCAGTTTAAAACGCATACTACTTAAACGCATTTTATCGCATAATACCTCGCTTATTTATACTAAACGCTATCGCAACACACTCTCAACGCAATCTCAATGCAACGCAACTCGAAACGCAGATTTACTTTTATGCATTTATGTGTTATGTGTGTTATTTATGTGATTACTTGTTTAATGTTATGTGGTTATCTCAACGCAACGCTTACTCGCAACTCTTTTAAACGCAACTTAACGATTAACGTACGAAACGAAAGTTGGGAAACTAACTCGCCTAACTCGAATAGTCGAATGACCATTCGATCGAATGGACATCCGTCCGGATGACCATCCGATCTGATGGCCATCCGACCGGACATCCATTTGACCCTTGAACTCACTTGCACTGCCTTATCTCCTCTCAGAATATAAATAGAGCCCGTACACACCACTATTCGCGGATGTGACAGCTCTATCCGACCCAACTCGCTCCCAAGTCATTCTCAAGCACTTTTCTCTCGATTCAAGGCTATTTCGTAAGTATTTCTCCCTAAATCTTGTACTTCCATCATCACTACACACTTCTTCATCATCTTCTCCAACAAGATCAGTGATTTTCTTCCCGAAATCACCTGATTTGGACTCCTGGAAGGTGACATCATCTCGGTTGCGTATGCAAACTATGGTGTGACGTCATCCCGTCAAGATTTGTTTAGATCTAAAGGATTTCCACACAATTTATCACAAATCTCAAAGAGATTCAACATTTTCAACTGATTTCAAACTTTTCTTCAACTTTTCTTCACTTTTCACTTAAAACCGATGGAATCTAGACTCATTCAGGCTCTCTACTCATTCTCTAGTTGAGAACCGGTTTGAAAACGGATTTCCACCAGAGAGATGACCGATTCACGGGTTAAACATGAAACTTCATCGGGAACAATAAGTCTGATCGTACGGGGTGATTCCCATCCGATCAACTAGACTGGACTTGGTGTGTTTCCGTTGTTTGACACGTCTTCATGTCGTCTCTGTTAAACTTGAACTTTTTAACTTGGAAAATTTCACAAAATTTTCAAACAATCAGATCACCTAATCAAATAGCCATCCGATCGAATAGCCATTCGATCGAATGACCATTCGACCAGGTGACTGCCCCTTAAAACTAACTCTTATTCAAACGATTTGATAAAACTTCAAACTACCAAATTCTCGATCGAATAGCCGTCCGATCGAATGGCCATTCGTCCGGATGACCATCCGACTGGATGACTTAATTAAATACTATAACGAAAACTTCAAAAGTTTTGATACAATTTACAAACTCCCACATCTCATTCGAATGGCCATCCGTTCGAATGGTCATCCTCTCGGATGACCATCCGATCGAATGGGTTTTCACCCGTTCGACTCACCATTCGACGCACCGTTCAATGCTCATGCTACTATTCTATGCTCAGGCTAAACTCCAACACGCTCCCTTCAATCCAATTCAAGACTGTTTTATTTAATACATAATGTGAGTATACTAGAACCCTTTTTCGCTTAACGCACTTTTTTGTGTTACGTATGTTCTATATCAAACACAACAACACACAACGCAAACTCTTTTATAAATGCTAACAGTTCTCGCATGTTATACGTGATTCGATGAATGCTTGTGTGTTATGTTTACACAGTGATTGTTTTGCCTGATACCTTAGCAACGATAGTACTATAGTTTGGACTCAGCACCTGTCGTGGAAAGGGGTTGTTAAGGGTATTACTTCACATGGTCACAGTGGTGATAATGTGTTGCGCATTCTACACTTGCAGTCATGTCGGTTGCATGCATCATTGTCGATAGCTTACTTGATTCACATTTCTACGTGTCACATGCTGGTTATGCGTAAACGCTTTCTCATGCTATATACTACTCAAACTTGTGTACTCATCTTTACATTTTATGTATTGACTTTATTTTAACATATGTGACAGGTTGATAGGATGCTATGTCTGCTGTGATGAAACAAATAGGAAGTATAGAAACAAACTAAATAAATCTGAGTTGTCGGAACAGTATTTTGTTTATGAGACTTTTATCTGTAATGACTGTTTACGCTTTATATGTTAGTGTTATGGGACATTAACGTTAAATATATTGTCGCTTAATAGTTGTTATGGATTCTCTTGAACAATCTGTTTCGCTCAGTGCCACGCCCCGATGTTTCCGCCATCGGTTGGGGTGTGATAGATTGGTATCAGAGCCATAACTATAGGGAATTAGAAAAGACATGACCTAGTCCGGGTTGGTGTCTTAGGATTGACCTAGTCTATAGTCTAAGTACCAACAGACCGCTCTGTGCGAACCCGGTAGGGGTTCACACGAGCCACTATTGATACTCTCACTCGAACTCGTGAAAACTACATCTTTGTGCGAACACCGCATACTACAGCTTCGCACAAAGACAGCTTTTCCTAAAGCTGGAACACTACATGACTTCCCTAAGGCTAACACAATACACACGTTTTCGAAAACATTCGGATAACACAATCGAGTGATTGAATCGAGATTAGGTGTGAAAACCAAGAACTCTCGATGAAATCACTCACTCTACGCGTATTTTTACTCTCAGCAAGAGAATCTTCGTTGAGTCAGGAGTGACATCTATACCTCGACAAAAGTTCTCCCTCTCTATCTATTGAAATTCTCAAATCTATTTGATAACAGAGTATCTTGGGGCTAGTTGTTAAGCTAGGGGTGAAACCCATATCTTAATAACGTGTTCCACTCTGATCGGTGCATTTTAGGTACGCGTTATTGAATATTAGTTATGATAAAATGCATTGATAATATTATAAATTACGATTATTTGGTGTGGTTTTATTGTCATGCGAGTAAAGGTGAAAACGAGCTAAAACGACCTATTTTACCAAGACAAATCTAATGTAGTTTTTGCACTAGCTAAGCAAATAAATAAACTTTTAATTAAAAAAAGAAAAAAAAAAACAAAGTTGAATTTAATTTGTTTATAGTGGTAGCAAGTTATTAATTTGTTTTTATTTGGTTTCATATAGTTGAAGTAAAAGAACAGCAGCCATGGGAGTTTGGGAATTAGACTACAAATCAACTTGAATAAGATTTTAACTAAGTGGGCTGCGTTGAAGTGAAGTGGGTTTAGAGAGACTCTAATTGGGCCACCATTGTGACCTGGTTTCACAATCAACATACATAAGGGACGAAAAAGAAAAAAACAGAGGAGATTTGGACGACTGATTTAGGACGCAAGAGAGACATAGAGAGGGACTAATTTCAATATTATATCTCTCAAGCTAGTTATCATGATGCTTAACCAATTCGGGATGACAACTGATGCGGTAAAGACAACCATGGGTGGCTAGGCTCTCTGCAGCTTCCTCCAGGCGGACGGTTCACTTAGGTTTTTACTTTTCTCAGTTTATACTTGTGTTTGGATGTGTTTTTTACCTTGACAAAGTTGTATGAATACATTGACGTGTTGGTTTATATGAACTATTTGCATGTGTTTTGAGTTCTTGCCTTATAACTTGTTCGGTTGATGACAAAACCTAGTAACTTGTTGGGTGACATAGAGTAGGTTGAATCACGCTAGTAAATAGGGTTAATCAAATTATAAAAGACCTGATGATAAATACCTATTTTTGGTTACCATATTAAATTAACCAACTTTCCAACATCATGTCTATGTGATGGCCAATTAACTGAGTAGGCTGAGTTTTGTGAAACCCAGAACCTGAAGTTTGGAGTAAGTTACGTTCTATAAATCTGATATCTTTTCTTTTAATTAGTTTAAAGTATTATTCGAATTAATCAAAACCCCAAATTATAGATTCGTAGTAGTTAATTAATTAATTTAGCTAAACACTAACCACATATTCCCCATGGATACGATACCCTACTTACGCTATCTACGTAGTTTAATTAGGTTTTTGCATGACCCTTACGACAGTCATCACACTCCTCGATTTTTTTACAAAACTCTCACCAAAGTCTCAATGGATTCCAATGGCTCGATTCACGTAGTAACCGAAAGGCTGAGTGTCGTTCGCCCTGATTGCGACGAGAGCACAGTCTATTAGGCCAAAGCATGTACTCGAGGTCTTTGTGAATAGTTGAATCACTTTGGGTAGTCAATGTCTAACACCCAAGACGATCTATTTCGATTCTAAACCCGCAATCGCTGATTTTACGCGCTGTCAATTTTATGTTTTTCTGTGTTTATATGTTGATGTTTCAATTTTGGAGGCTATTCGCTTTTCCGCTCATCGCCTTACTAAACGCCCACAACTCGCACTACTATCGAACCACGAACGCTAACTAGTTGCGGACAAACTAAGCACTCTCGCTACGTTACACTACTCGCTTACGCTACTCGTTATCGCTACTCGCACTCGCAATTCTCGAACACGCTTCGCGGGACTTGAAAGATAGGTGAATACGTGCAAAATATGAAGGTGAATACGTGCAAAATAAGTGCTTACGTGGACTACGTGCTTCTGTGCTTACGTGCTTATATGCCTATGTGGATTATGTGCCTACGTGACTATGTGCCTATGTGTTGGATGTGTTCCTGTGCTTTATGGAGAAGTAGTGATAATAGCAAGGATGTTTTTGCAAATGCTAAACTTTACAAAACCCGATATAATCGAATCTCGTCTAAATCATACGACGATGTCTGCTGCAGACAATGTCTTCCCTTGGTTCTCACACTCGCTGCAACGCTCAGAGAAGCAGAGATGACAAGCGCATCGCTTCTCTCATCGCCAAGAAAATAGCTAAAGTTATACCTCAGATCGTCAGTGAGATCAATAAGGTCAGCAGCAAGTCGTCTGTCGGATCTAAGAGCAACTTGCCTAAAGCTCCTTTCAGCTTTAAGCAATTCAAGGCCTACGGTCCTGCTAACTTCACGCGTGCGGATGGACCCAGTGCCATGTTCTAGTGGTTCGACGCAATCAAAGTCACCTTTAGGCAAAGCGGATGCCCATAAAATATGCGTACTGTTAACGCAACTGGAGTTTTTCAATCCAGGGCTCTGGATTGGTGGACTGCTGAGCGCAACAGGCGCGGTAATGATGCAACTTACGGACTTTCATGGGAAGAGCTCAGGGAGCTTATGATGAAGGAGTTTTGTCCTCCTCATGAAGTGCAAAAGCTGGAGAATGAATTTAGGCATATCAAACAAGAAGGAAGTGACAACGCTAGACTCACCGCTCGCTTCAAGCAGCTCAGTATCATCTGTCCTGGTCAAGTGACAACTCCGGATATCACGATCAAGAAGTACATCCGTGCGTTACCCGACTGTGTAGCTAACTTTGTTCAGGCAGCTAAACCCACTACCATTGATGAGACTTTCCAACTCGCCACTGAGATCAATGATAATGAGTTTTGGCTGGTTATTTCACAACCTCAACCAAGAGTCTGAATCAAGCAACCGCTACTCCCGCTACCAAACCTGCAGCATCTCAAGTTTCAAAGTCTTCACGCCAGAATCGCAAGTACAAGGGTAACAACAACAAGAACTACGCTACTACCACCGCTCCTCTCAACGCTGTCCCCGTGCAACCCAACACCAACCAAAACCAAAACCAGAACTGACAAGTTGCAGCACCTGTGACCAATGCACCGCCTGCCAACTGTGCATACACTGGTCCTCATCCTCTGTGCCCTACTTGCACCTACCACCACCCAGCTGGGATAGCTTGCCGTTTCTGTGTCCACTGCAATCTCTACGGACACTTCACAGCGAACTGTCACACTGGCCCACGTGAACAAGCTCAAGCAGCTCCTACGCCAGCTGCCCATACGCGAGCTTGCTACTCATGCGGTGACCCAAATCATTTTGCTAACGTCTGCCCGAATCGTGTGGTGAAAGAAGAACCACAACAACCACCGCAGCAATGTCAAACCCCAACCAATGGCAGAAACATCGGGGCGTAGCACTGAGCGAAAGAGATTGTTCAAGAGAATCCATAACACCTATTAATGTCATTATATTTAAAGCAAACAGTCATTACAGATATAGTCTCAAAAACAAATAAGCTATTCCGACAACTCAGATTTATTTAGTTTGTTTCTAGACTCCCTAGCTTGTTCCCGTAGCACAGCATCCTATCAACCTGTCACATACGTTAAAATAAGTCAATACATAGAGTGTAAAGGTGAGTACACAAGTTTGATTAGCATATAGTATAGCGAAATCGTTTACGCATAACCAGCATGTATCACGTAACGGGCGAAGCAAGTAACTATCAAAACTATGTTCACACTTAACCATAAGACTGTGTTGTAGAGTATGCGCGACACGTGTCCAACGGACGCGTGAAGTAAAGAGATGTGATCCCTAGTAACCCTCATCCACGACAGGTGCTGAGTCCAAACTATAGTACTATTGTTGCTAGAGGCGGTACCGTGTAACACCGTCTAAACATAGTAACAAGCATTCAAGTTCATGTATAACATGCGGGAGCGGTTAGCATTAAAAGTGTTTGCGTTGTGTGTTGGTGTATGTTGTTATAGCGAACGTATGTAACACCCAAAGTGCTTTAAAAAGGAAATGGGTTTGAGTATACTCACAGTGTGTGTTTAGCTAGTAAACACAATACTTGGATTGAAGGGAGCTCGTGGAGATTAGCTTGAGTATAGAGCAGTAGCGTAAGCGTTGAACAGCGTGTAAACAGTGCGTCGGATGAGATAAGCGTCGAATGGTGAGTCGAACGGATGGTTATCCGGATGGATGACCATTCGAACGGTTGATCATTCAAATGAGTGAGTGTGTTTGTAAATTGTTTCAAAACTTTTGAAGTTTCTGTTGTAGTGTAAATCAAGTCATTAGATCGGATGGTCATCCGGACAGATGGCCATTCGATCGGATGGCTATTCGATCGAGAAACCTGAAGTTGGAAGTTTGGTCAAATCGTTTAAATGTTGAAAGTTATAAAGAACAAGTCACCTAGTCGAATAGTCATCCGATCGGATGGCTATTCGATTGGGCGATCTGATACTTTGGGAAACTTGTAAAATTTTCCAAGTTAAAAAGTTTGAGTTTTTAACGGAGACAGCGTGATGACGTGTCAAACAACGGAAACCCACACCAAGTCCAGCTCAGCCGATTGGATGGGAATCACCCCATTCAATCAAACTTAAACGTTCTTGATGGAGTTTCATATTCAACCCGTGAATCGGTCGTCTCTCCAGTGGAAATCCGTTTTCAGACCGTTTCTCAACTAGAGAATGAGTAGAGAACCTGAATGAGTCTAGATTCCATCGGTTTTGAGTAGAAAGTGATGAAAGTTGAGGAAACGCATGAAAATAGTTGGAAAATGTTTAGATCTCGTTGTGATTTGTGTAAAAGATTGTGGAAATACTTTAGATCTGGACCAATCTTGATGAAATGAGGTCACCCAACAGTTTTCATCAGAAACCGAGATGACGTCACCTTCAAGGAGTCCAAATCAGGTGATTTATTGGTGAAAATTAGTTATTTTGACGGAGAAGATGATGAGAAAGTGTGTAGTGATGATGGAAGTACAAGAGTTGGGGAGAAATACTTACGAAATAGCCTTGAATCGAGAGAAAAGTGCTTGAAAGGTACTTGAGAGCGTCTGGTCGAATGGATCTGTCACATCAGTGAACAGTGATGTGACAGGCTGGTATTTATAGTGTGAGAGAGGGAGAAAGGGGGTGTAAGTGAGTGCGAGGGTCGGATGGCCAGTCGATCAGATGGACATCTGATCGGATGGTTATCCGGTCGAATGTCTCCTCGATCGAATGGTCATTTGATCAGACGGTTTGTGCGAGTTAGTTTTCCGACTTTCGTTTCGTGTGTTAAGCGTTGCGTTGTGTTTAAGTGAGGTGCAAGCAAGCGTTGCGATGAGATAACCACCATTAAACGAGTAATCACACAAATACACATAACACATAAAATACATAAAAGTAAATCTGCGTTTTGAGTTGCGTTGAGATAGCGTTGCGATAGCGTTCTAATAGTTTTAGCCACTAATCACATTGAACTCATAACAAGATATCAAATAAAAGATTTCATTTATTAAGATAAAGTGTTACAAAACATTATTTATAACTTGTTGTGTTCAGCGGAAGCATATTACAAGTTTAATCAAAGCCCATGTGTATGTGACTAACTAGTCTTGTTTCAAGTTTCCATGTATCTCGACCCATGACCACTCCAGCATCCCAGACTGCAAGTTCCACATCCACACATATCTATAACCTACGAGCATGCACACAAGTGTATCAGATAACGCTGGTGAGTTCACAGTTTTATGAAAACGTTTGGTTACCAAGTGTTTAATCCAGTTTAATAATAATTCCGAAAGTAATGTTGATAATAACTCGAGTACTGAACAAGATGGCTCCAGATTATTTTTGCCATTCCCCAATGCCCCAATCTAAGCATTAGTCATGACTGGGTCATTAGTTCACACCCGTCCTCTCAGGTACGGGGTGAGGGTGCCAAACCTAAATAGCGCTATCAACTAATACCCTGTTATCTCTCAGGTAACAAACAAGATGGGACTTAATGGTGATAGGGATTGAGTGTATTATCCAACATTCCAGTTTTTACCCAAATGACTTATTCCTCTCAGGAATACCCAACTGATTTACCCAAAGACTTATTCCTCTCAGGAATACCCAACTGATTGTCCCACCCACTAGGACGCATGCTCAAGAGAAGTGAACTCACCTTAGATTTGTTCGGTATGTTACGTTACATTACCCGTTCCAAGTTGGTCAACCAAAACCTACCGTGGTTACCAAAGACAATCAGTTTGTAAACACATACCCATATCACGTATTCAACAAGTCACATATAACACCATTGGCATGCAACACATATCAGATATTTAGGTTTCATACGCGTTTATAACACACGTTCAGGTTCCTAGCAGTAGTTACCAATAATATTGGTTTCATAATAATCAAGTCAAGTATTTCACACAGATTGTATGTATCACGAAGATCAAGGTATAACATGTAGCAAGTACCTAGTTCTCATACAAGTCCACATCCCATGTGAATGACACATAACATTTAACAGATGCATTGGCTACCCACACGAGTCAAGTCAAAATCCTCATATCTAATTAACATTACTATCATGAAAACAAACAGAATTCTACAAGCACAAGGGTCCAACGGCGAAGAATCTCGTCGGTGAAGAATCCAACAGCGAAGATTCCATTCTTCGTCGTTGAATGGACGTTACAAAGATCCTTAGAGGTTCGCCAATAGCTAGTCGACGAAGAATGTTGTTCGTCAAAAGCCTAGTCGATGAAGAATGAGTTCGTCGTCCTAGACTCTTCATCGCTACATTCACAGAGAATAATGACTTCCTTGATTCTCCCTTAATCCAATATGAGTCAGTTACAAAATCCACTCCTAACTCCTTAATTATTGCTTAATCAGTTTATTTCCATCAATCACCCATTAACCACAATTAACAACGTGCACATATCCAGCCTCGATCAAATCAGTTACACATTTGCAGTTCATAAGAAACTTAGTAATTATTTCCTACTTGCATCATCATTCATATATCAAGCAAATCGAACAGGATTATCATGCAACACACTTTATGAACTCATCCTTGCCATCAGTTCTCCACTAGTCATATATAATTAAATCCAATCCACACATATTCGTTAGCATAACAACTCATTACTACCAATATTAACAAAACTCATGGACATCAAATCATGCATACTGTTATATTGATTTCACAATGGATCACCTTGAGTCTCATTCAAACTAATGTATTAACACAATAGATATCATTTACATTAATGCATAAACATGTCTCGCCTTTGTTCATACAGATTAATAGTAACACAAACAGAAATATATTCACACAAGATTAACAAGGATTCGATCCTCATAAAGTTTGTGCACTAACCTGGTTAGGGATTGATAAGAAGGGTGTTAGAGATGAGAAGAAAGCTTCAATCGAGGGGGAGGGGCTGCCGTCGACTTCGGGGGGAGAAGAAGAGTGCTAGGGTTTGCTATAGTGTTGTGTTCTCCAGGATATTCAACTATCCTAACCCTCATGCGTATAAAACACTTAAAACGAGTGGGCCGAGCCCAACTGGGTTTCATTTGGGCTGAGGCCCCTGTGGCGAACAACACCTTCGACGAAGAATCAAACTTCGTCGAATGCTAATGACGAAGAACTGATGACGAAGAATCAAACTCCGTCGAGAACTGGGAAAGTTATGAAACATAAACTATTCTGAAGTTTTTCTTAAACAACCAACATAACAATACTTTAATCACTCATACCTCGTGCACATGTTAAACGTAAAACGTAACGCGTAGAGAAAAGACCTTGAAATCTTGGGTTGTCACATCATCCCCAACTTGAAAGAAATTTCGTTCTGAAATTTGATAAGCGGTCAGAGAGGGAAAATGAAGTGATGAGTAAATCAGGATGACGTGGGTTTTCCCCGGGTACCACATCATCCCCAACTTGAAAGGAAATTTCATCCCGAAATTCGACTATGATATCAGAAGTTGACTCAACCGTTCGAACAATTGAGGATACTAGAGCTTCCTCTGATCATTGCATTCCCACGTGAACTCCGGTCCACGTCTTGAGTTCCAATGAACTCTTACTATTGGAATTCGACTATGTTAACGAACCTTGACTTCCTGGTCCATGTTTTCGATTGATTCCTTGACAACTGCAACTCATCGTTAACCTTAGACTCTAGTAATGATATCACAAGTGTTTCATCAGATAAACACTGCCTTAGATTCGAGAAATAAATGACATCGTGAACATTACCCCATTCGTCAGGTAACTCAGGTTTGTAGGCCATGTTATCGATTCTTTCTAGAATTTTGAATGGCCCAAAGTAACGTAAATTAAGCTTGCCACGCTTCCCAAGCGGACCGCACCCTCCCAAGGTGAGACTTTCAACATGACATGTTCGTCTGCAGCGAACTCCCAGTGTTTCCTAAGTTTATCAGCTTTCCTGGCAGTCACGCGTTGCCGCCATACGATTTCCGATCTAAACAATCTTCCCAAGAGTTTCGAGTACAAGTCCGGGACCTGTTGTTAGGTTGCCACTCACCTTAGTCCAACAAGGAGATTGGCATTATCGTCCATGCAATGCCTTAAACAGAGCTGTCTGAATACTAGAATGGCACTACCGCAGTAGAGCTCAACCAAAGGTAAGTATCCTTCCAATTTACTAAAGTCAAACACACACATGCTCGCAGCATGTCCTTGAGTGTCAGGATGGTTGGTTACTCTGACCGTTTGTCCTGTGGTGATAAGCAATGCTCATGCCTAGACGTGAGACGAGGGTGTTGTGCGCTGCCTGCCGGAAATCAGGTATAAACCCAGATCGCAAGCAGAGGTAATAGAAGTTGGCACCTCGTGCCTAAGAACCGCCTCTCTCAGAGTAATATTCACAAGCTGTGAGGACTCGTCAGTTTCACTGGTTGTAAGAAAGTGTGCTAGTTACGCGAGACAATCTACGATCACCGAGGTAATATCGCTTCCGTTTCGAGTTTTCAGTAAACCAGTGACAAAATCCATGGCTGACATAACCCAGGAGGTTTCTGATACTCCACCTTGGCTTTCGCATAAGTCAAACATCGTTCACATACATTGCTATGTGGGCTTTCACGTCCGGTCACTAGTACAACATCCTTAGATCCTAAGACATTCTGTCAAAACCCGGGCGAGTGGAATAATGGGGCTTGTGTGCTTTGCCCAACACAAGTTCCCTTGGATTGCTGTATAGAGAGACCCATATTCGCTCCATGAGGTAGTGGGTATCGCCCGATTTGCCAAAAGTTGCTCCTCCATGCCCCGCATAGATTTAGCTTGACAATTCTCTTCCTTCGGTGCTTTGGTTTGGGTAGAGCGAATCTGATCGGGTAGGCTAGAGTCGATGGTATGCTGCGAGGCTCATACGCGTCTAGGTTTCACATTCGAAGTCATTCAAAGGTTCCATTCAGCGATGCCATCACATGTTTAGCTCTTTCAAAACAAGGGTACACGGCCCTTGTGATCGGTCTAAGTAATGCATTTGGTACCGTCCAAGCAATGCCTTCAACTTAAATCCAAAGACCATGGCTTCCACCGCAGGTCGTGACTCGTGTAGTCCTCCTTGTAAACCCACCACGTAAGCCATCACCTTCTCGTGTTGCATCGATGTGTAACTAGGACTCTGATTCGAACCATCATGGTATACCACTATATCACTGGTACCATCGGGTAAGGACGAGGCCCAGTGCATTGTAGAGTTGGGATTTGAAAGCTGATAAGACATCCTCCTGTTTTGTCTCCCACGAATACACAACACCCTATTGTGCTAAAGAGATTAGAGCTGCGCGATCTTCGAAAATCTCATGGTGAATCTGTGGTAATATTTAGCGAGACCCAAAAAAAATTGACGTATCCCCGAAGAACTCTTTGGTGCCGATCAACTTCTAATAAAATGGATCTTAGCGAGATCCACATGTATCCCCACTTCGTTGACTACGTGACCAAGAAAGTGTACTTCTTGAATCCTGAAGTCACACTTAGGTAGACTTCACATGGAGTTGCACCTACCCTAGGAGCTCTAAGATGAAGTACAAGTGCCGTTCATGGTGTTCCTTTCTCCTGGAGGTGATTCAAAACGTCATAGATAAACACGGTTGACGAATCTGGCGAGATGAGGTTGACACATACTACTCATGTGATCCCTAAGGCTGCTGGTGTGTTGGATATCTTAAACAACAAGAACAGAAAATCGTAGTGGTTGTACTGTGCCTGTAATGCCGTGTTAGGAGTCATCCTCCCCTGGGTCTTCCATCAAGTGACAGTCCGATCTCAAGTCGGTTTCCGAATAGAAGCTTGATCATTGCAGCAGGTCAAGCAGGTTGTCGATGCGAGATAGAGGGTGACGGTCTATGATTACCACCTTGAGGTAGTCTGTTCACGTACGAAAGGACTCGTCCTTCATTTCCACAATAGAACTCGGGCTCCCAGGACAAGGAGCTAGATTGCTAAAACTCCCACCCGGTAGTTCCTGAAGTTGATTAGACGGTTCTTGCAACCCTCCTTGTGCAAGACGGTAAGGAGTACGAGTAATCAAGGCTGCCTCTGGCGTGAGATCAAACTGAGATTCTACCTAATCAGTTGTGGAAGTAAACCTGAAAGTTCCTTGAGTAGCACACTGGGAGGAATCACGAACAATTGGTGGATCCTCGATCCTCTTTTCCTTAGCCTTAACATTAGTAACGGTTGCCAATATGGCGGGGTAATTCCTCCGTAGACATTTCTGGGCTTTCATTGCTGAAATGATGCTAACCTTTACACCACTCTGATACTTTAGGACAGACGACGATTCTCCACTATGGAGAGGGATATGCAAAATTTTCTCCTCACAGTGTACATCTGCGTGATATCTGGATAACCAACCCACACTAACTTCTGCATCAAAACTATCAAGGGTAGCAAAAGGAAGGTCGATGTCGAACACTTATCCTACAAGGTCGAGTGCATCCCAACGAACATATGAGGTTTCCATTGTCTTGCCATCAGTCGATTCCACAACAGGTTCGGTTTCAAGAAGCATCAAGGTTAAACAGAATAGAGACGAAGCGATTAGCTACCCATACAAGCTACCATGTTGCTATTATGCCTGGCGTTGCCTATACCAATCCTAAATGTCCTTCCCCTAGCACCACTACCAGTGTTGTTGTTACGGTCACGAGGATTCCCAATACTGTCATTGTTCCCTTGGTTGTTGACATTTTGACTTAACAACAGTCAATCCTTGTCGAAGTCACCTTCGTCTCCATAATGTAGGCTACGATTATGAGTACATTGATGTCGCCATGACTGTTGCCTCTAATGTCGTTGCTTGTAACAGAGTCCGGTGACCTTTCACCAACAGGGTCCATCTTTTCACATTCCGTGTCACGTCCTAAGGCACTACTCACTGAGCGGGTAGTTACACATTCCACTCTATAGTCAATAGTCATCGTTTATGTCCCGATTGATTTGTAAGAGTTGGCTCTCAGACGTTGCTTACTAGGGTTAGGGATTCGATTGTAGTCAACCTACTGATGTTCGTTATCAGAGAGCGGGGTCATTCCTAATACTAGGGTTAGTAATGCATCATGTTCATCTCCTTGTCCATCGGTCTTGCGAGTCGATTGAACAACGCACAGTAAATCGTTAGAGAGCCACTAAGGTGTCCATACTTTTGAATTTGAGGCGTCAATTTGTTGCGTCAAAGCAAACGAGAAAAGTGAGAAAGTATAGACCAAACATTTAACGTTTCGACAACTGTCTCAAAGACGTTCGCACTACCACCCAACATTTCTACACGGCTCGCTAGACATTCAGTTACGTGTTCAAGTATCACTCAATGTCATCAAGACTCGTAAGGGTGCAGAGGGAAGTGAAAGGACCACGTTCAAACAAGAGACAGTCATTGCTATGACCTCTATGGATCGTTGTGTTTCACATTTGGTCGAATAATGGAATGGAACCCCTTTCACACTTGTTAGGCCTTGTTGGGACTCACATGCACCCCACGTTATTATTATGTGTGCACCCACAATAATAACATGATTTGCATGCTCATCTCAGCTCCTCCTAACTCATGTTAAATAGTTCCTTAGACTCGAGTAGCAAACAAAGAACATTACAAAACATGGGTCACGAATGTCTAGGGGAGACGCCACACTATCAATCACATACATAGGCAAGTAACACATGAATTTATATTGTTGGGTTAAACATGCGATCACATGCAATATCATATGTAAGTGTTCACTAGTTATGCAGTACAATGAGTAAACGAGAGACGAACCTTGCAGTCTGGAGCTGAGTGTCATGGTCGTATTCAGAACTTGTTTGGTTATAGTCTGGTTTTACAAAAACGTTTTAAAACCAAGTTCACTATAACCAGTGGCTCTGATACCAAACTGTCACACCCCCAAAATACCACACGCGGAATTCCCCGTGAGGCGTGTGACGTACCAGGATCTAGCCAGTAATCACATTGAACTCATAACAAGATATCAAATAAAAGCTTTCATTTATTAAGATAAAGTGTTACAAAACATTATTTATAACTCGTTGTGTTCAGCGGAAGCATATTACAAGTTTAATCAAAGCCCATGTGTATGTGACTAACTAGTCTTGTTTCAAGTTTCCATGTATCTCGACCCATGACCACTCCAGCATCCCAGACAGCAAGTTCCACATCCACACATATCTATAACCTGCGAGCATGCCCACAAGTGTATCAGACAACGCTGCGAGCATGCCACCCACTGGGACGCATACTCAAGAGAAGTGAACTCACCTTATATTTGCTCGGTATGTTACGTTACATTACTCGTTCCAAGTTGGTCAACCAAACCCTACCGTGGTTACCAAAGATAGTCAGTTTGTAAACACATACCCAGATCACGTATTCAACAAGTCACATATAACACCATTGCCATGCAACACATATTAGATGTTTAGGTTTCATACGCGTTTATAACACAAGTTCAGGTTCCCAACAGTAGTTACCAATAATATTGGTTTCATAATAATCAAGTCAAGTATTTCACATAGATTGTATGTATCACGAAGATCAGGGTATAACATGTAGCAAGTACCTAGTTCTCATACAAGTCCACATCCCATGTGAATGACACATAACATTTAACAGATGCATTGGCTACCCACACGAGTCAAGTCAAAATCCTCATATCTAATTAACATTACTATCATGCAAACAAATAGAATTCTACAAACACAAGGGTCCAACGACGAAGAATCCCGTCGGCGAAGAATCCCAACGGGGAAGATTCCATTCTTTGCCGTGAATGGACGTGACGAAGAACCTTAGAGGTTCGCCAACAGCTAGTCGACGAAGAATGTTGTTCGTCAAAAGCCTAGTCGACGAAGAATGAGTTCGTCATCCTAGACTCTTCATCGCTACATTCACAGATAACAATGAGTTCCTTGATTCTCCCTTAATCCAATATGAGTCAGTTACAAAATCCACTCCTAACTCCTTAATTATTGCTTAATCAGTTTATTTCCATCAATCACCCATCCACAATTAACAACGTGCACATATCCAGCCTCGATCAAATCAGTTACACATTTGCAGTTCATAAGAAACCTAGTAATTATTTCCTACTTGCATCATCATTCATATATCAAGCAAATCGAACAGTATTATCATGCAACACACTTTATGAACTCATCCTTGCTATCAGTTCTCCATTAGTCACATATAATTAAATCCAATCTACACATATTCGTTAGCATAACAACTCATTACTACCAATATTAACAAAACTCATGGACATCAAATCATGCACACTGTTATATTGATTTCACAATGGATCACCTTGAGTCTCACTCAAACTAATTTATTAACACAATAGATATCATTTACATTAATGCATAAACATGTCTCGCCTTCGTTCATACATATTAATAGTAACACAAACAGAAATATATTCACACAAGATTAACAAGGATTCGATCCTCACAAAGTTTGTGCACTAACCTGGTTAGGAATTGATAAGAAGGGTGTTAGAGATGAGAAGAAAGCTTCAATCGCAGGGGAGGGGCTGCCGTCGACTTCGGGGGGAGAAGAAGAGTGCTAGGGTTTGCTATAGTGTTGTGTTCTCCAGGATATTCAACTATCCTAACCCTCATGCATATAAAACACTTAAAACGAGTGGACCGAGCCCAACTGGGTTTCATTTGGGCTGAGTCCCCTGCGGAGAACAACACCTTCGACGAAGAATCAAACTTCGTCGAATGCTGATGACGAAGAATCAAACTTCGTCGAGAACTGGGAAAGTTATGAAACATAAACTATTCTGAAGTTTTTCTTAAACAACTAACATAACAATACTTTAATCACTCATACCTCGTGCACATGTTAAACGTAAAACGTAACGCGTAGAGAAAAGACCTTGAAATCTCGGGTTGTCACAAAAGCGGTACTGAGATTAAGAGTAGTACCAAGAGCGGATTGGAAAGTTTCCCAAAGGCGCGAGGTAAATCAACCATCGGGGTCAGAGATGATGTCACGAGGTGTCCCATGTCGACAAATGGCTTCGTTGGTATAGATTCGTGCTAATCGTTCAACTTTATAGTCTTCTCGTATCGGCAGAAAGTGGGCGGATTTAGTAAGACGATCAACGATAATCCAAATGCTATCGTGACCTGATGGCGTGCGCGGAAGTTTTGTAATGAAGTCCATAGCTATACTCTTCCATTTCCACATCGGGATCTCGGGTTGTTCGAGTAAGCCAGGGGGTCTTTGGTGTTCAGCCCTGACCTTGGAACAAGTCAGGCATTTCGAAACATAGATGGCGATATCCTTCTTTATTCCATGCCACCAATACCTGGCACAGAGGTCCTGGTACATCTTGTCGGCACCGGGATGAATGGAATATCGGGATTTGTGGGCTTCAGTCAGCAATATCTCCCGAAGGTTATTGCGACTAGGTATCCAAATGCGATCGAGATAATGAAAGACACCATTCGGTTTATTCACTACTTGATTTTCGTTTCCAAGTATTCGTTCATCCTTCAAAGTGTTCTCGAGAAAACAAGTGTGTTGAGCGTCGCGTATGAGGGCTTCGAGGTCGTGTTGGGCTTGAACATTACGAACACTATGTAAATAGCTTTGTCGGCTAAGAGCATCGGCAACGACATTTGCTTTGCCTTGGTGGTAACGTATCTCACCTTCGTAGTCATTGAGAAGTTCAACCCATTTGCGTTGGCGCATGTTCAGTTCTTTCTGGTTTAGGATGTGTTGTAGGCTCTTATGGTCGGTGAAGACCGTACACTTAGTACCATAAAGGTAGTGTCGCCAAATCTATAACGCAAAAACAACTGCACCTAGTTTGAGACCGTGGGTCGTGTAGTTCTTCTCATGGACTTTGAGCTAACGAGAGGCGTACGCGATAACATTGTCTCGTTGCATAAGGACACAACCAAGACCTAGGTTAGAGGCATCGCAATAGAGTACAAAGTCGTTGTTTCCATCGGGTAGCGCTAGTACGGGAGCGTCGCAAAGCATACGCTTGAGAGTTTGAAAGGCATCCTCTTGTTCGGTACCCCAAACAAAAGTCTTGTCTTTATGCGTTAGAGAGGTGAGAGGGATGGCGATTTTAGAGAAATCGGCGATAAATCGACGGTAGTAACCTGCCAATCTGAGAAAAGAACGAACTTCGGACGGGGTTTTCGACGTAATCCAACTTTTAACTGCTTCAATCTTCGCGGGATCGACGTGAATACCTTGACAATTGATGATGTGACCGAGGAATTGAACCTCCCCGAGCCAAAATTCACACTTGGAAAACTTGGCGTAGAGGCGATTCCCTTGGAGAAATTCGAGTACCAAACAAAGATGTTGCACGTGTTCGGCTTTCGACTTCAAATAGATAAGGATATCATCGATAAACACGATGATGAAGTGGTCGAGAAAGGGTTTACACAGGCGATTCATCAAATCCATGAAAACCGCGGGTGCGTTGGTAAGGCCAAAGGGCATAACGACGAATTCATAATAGTCGTAACGAGTAAGAAAAGCGGTTTTAGGGATATCTTCCTCATGAATTCATAATTGATGATAACCAGGGCGTAAATTGATCTTAGAAAAACACGTAGCGCCTTGCAATTGATCAAATAAATCGTCGATTCGGGGTAAAGGATAGCGATTCTTGATAGTAAGCTTATTGAGTTCCCTATAATCGATGCACATTCGGAACGATCCATCCTTCTTTTTCCTAAAAAGGACAAGTGTGCCCCATGGAGATGTGCTAGGGCATATGAAGCCTTAAGTAATTCCTGGAGTTGACTCGAAAGTTCACGTATTTCGGACAGAGCGAGACGATAAGGGGCTTTAGCGACAGGAATAGCTCCAGGAATAAGGTCGATACGAAAATCAAAATCACGAGTTGGGGGTAAACCAGGTAAATCGTCAGGAAAGACATTAGGAAAATCACGAACTACAAGTACCTTTTCCATTGACTTCTTTTCCTTCTCCGCTACTACAATGTGTGCCAAGAAAGCCATGTATTCCTTTCGGAGATACTTGCTTGCTTGAATGCACGACATGAGTTTCAGTTCCTTCGAAGATACTTCGCCATATACATAGAGTTGGTCGCCATTAGCAAGAGATAAACGAATCATCTTTTCAAAACAGACGACTTCAGCATGATTTTCACGAAGAAAATCCATGCCTACTATGATGTCGAAACTACCGAGCTGCATCGGAATGAGATCGATCAGGAAAACGTGATTGTTTAGTTCAAGAGTACAATCATGGAGAATAGAACTAACGGTGATGGTTCTTCCGCTGGCAATTTCTACGTAGAACGTCGTTGGGAGGTTAGTGTGTTTACGGTTTAGGAGCTTTTCGAATTCAAATGACACAAAACATTTATCGACTCTAGTATCAAATAAACACGAAGCATAAATACCGTTAACGAGAAATGTACCATTGACAACGTTGTTGTCAGTTTGAGCCTGGCGGACATTGATGTTGAAAGTTCTTCCGCGGGCTGCTTGTTGCGGTGGCTGTTGCTGCTGTTGAGGCTGCTGCTATTGATGTGGTTGCTGCGGTGGTTGCTACTGCAGCTCTTGTTTCACAACTCGATTCGGGCAGACATTAGCAAAGTGATTAGGGTCACCACATGAGTAGCAGGCTCATGCAAGAGCAGCGGGAGCAGGAGCTGCTTGGTTACCCTGAGGAGTGGGAGTGGAGCGGGTGGTGCTGGAGGAGTTTGAGCTTGAGCTTGTTGGCATGGGCCTGAATGACAGTGAGAGGTAAAGTGCCCATAGATATTGCAATTGGCACAAAAACGACAATTCACCCCAGCAGGGTGATGGTAGGTGCATGTTGGGCACAGAGGGTGGAAACCAGTGTATGCACGCTTAGCAGGCGGTGCGTTGGTCACATGTGCTGCGACTTGTCAGTTCTGATTCAGGTTGGTGTTGGGTTGCACAGGAACAGCGTTGAGAGGAGCGGCGGTAGTAGCGTAGTTCTTGTTGTTGTTACCATTGCGCTTCCGATTCTGGCGTGGAGACTTTGAAACTTGAGGTGCTGTGGTTTCAAGAGCGGGGGTAGCAGTTACTTGGTTGAGATTCTTGGTTGAGGTTTTGAAATAACCAGCCAAAACTCGCTTGTCATTGATCTTAGCTGCGATTTGGAAGGTTTCCTCAATGGTAGCAGGTTTAGCTGCTTGAACAAAACCTGCAACACAATTAGGTAGAGCGCGAATGTATTTCTTGATCGTGATGTCCGGTGTTGATACTTGACCGGGATAGATGATATTGAGCTGCTTAAAGCGGGCGGTGAGACCAGCATTATCAACTCCTTCTTACTTGATACCCCAAAACTCGTTTTCCAGCTTCTGGAGTTCATGTGGGGGACAAAATTCTTTCATCATGACTTCCTTCAGTTCTTCCCAGGAGAGTCCATAGGCTACACCGTTACCTCTCCTATTGCGTTCAGCAGTCCACCAGTCCAGTTCCCTATACTGGAAGACTCCAGTAGCATTTACAGTGCGGAGGTTATCTGGGCATCCACTTTGACGAAGGGTGACTTCAATCGAGTCAAACCACTGAAACATGGCGCTGGGCCTATCTTCACCAGTGAAGTTAGCAGGACTGCAGGCCTTGAATTGCTTAAAGCTGAAGGGCGGTTTAGGCGTGTCACTTTTTGATTCGATGGACGATTTGCTCCTGACCTCGTTGATCTCACTGACGATCTGAGGTATGACTTTAGCCATTTCCTTGGTGACGAGAGAAGCGATGCGCTTGTCATCTCTGCTTCTCTGAGCATTTCGGCAAGTGTGAGAACCAAGGGAAGACATTGTCTGCAGCAGACATTGTCTGCAGCAGACATTGTCGTATGATTTAGACGAGATTTGATTATATCAGGTCTTTGAAAAAGTTTAGTGTTCGTAAAACATCCATATTATAAAGCTTAGGAATACGTCAAACATATAGGCACATAATCACGTAGGCACATAGATCACATAGGCACACAAAAGCACATAAACACATAGGAGCACATAATTCACGTAAGCCCATATTTTGCACGTATTCACCTATATTTTGCACGTATTCACCTACATATTTTGCACATATTCACCTATCCTAAAAATTCCACGAAGCGCGTTCGAGAGTTGCGAGTAGCGATAACGAGTAGTATAGTGAGTGTAGCGTTCGAGAGTGCTTAATTTGAGTCGTGATTAGTTAGCGTTTAAGATTGCGTACACAGCGTGTTCCTGAGCTTGGTATTACAGCGAGAAGTGAGAAGCTGTAAAGCGTGAAATCTCCAAAATCGAAACATATAAAACACATAAAATACATAAAATCGAGGAATCAGCGGCTGCGAGCTTAGAATCGAAACAGAATATCTTGGGTGTGAGACATTGATTACCCAAAGTGATTCGACTATTAACAATGATCTAAAGTACACGCCTTGGCCTTCTAGACTGTGCTCTCGATAAAATATGGCGAACGACACGCATTAATGAGTGACTCGCGTCATTGGAATCCATCGAGACTTTGGTTGTGAAGATGCGGGTTTCACCCCTAACCTAACAGCTTCGTTCCTGAGAGAGTGGTAAAACCAGGAGATAGAGAGGGAGAATTTTGTTGAGATATGGATTTCACTCCTGACTCGACGAAAGGTTCTCATGCTGAGATATAACACCACGTAAAAACGTGTCCAATTATGTAAAGACACGTGTCCTGAACTCTAAACATGAGAAAGATTTAGTTTGAAGGACTAAAGTTGTCAAACAATGAAACTATGTGTCCGGAGGGACTAAAAGTGTCAACATGCCAAACTTGAGCCTCTGAATGACCATACATGATGAATATATTCTTAATCGAGTGATTTATTGGATATAAGAAGCCGTTTTTGAAAATAATCTGAAGATTATAAAACTACGAGGGTTAAACGTGTCAACATGTTAATTCTGACCTCTGAGTGACCTTTTAACGAACCCGAGGCTTCGAAATATTCAAATACACTCTCAAGAATAAGTGGTATAAATTTTACGTGGTTTCGAGATCGTTAAGCATGTTTTCAAGACTTTGGGCTATAAGTGTCAACTGTGACATCTGTGCTTGTAATCATTGTAAACAATTCAGTTATCATTGAAATAAAGTTATTTGATTCCAATATTTGTTTGTTTATGATTGACATTTTTCATGTTATGACTTTTATCCAATTTCAAACTCTATATCGCTTTCTAGAGAATTATAAGCAAACTGGTGCGTAAACGTATTCAGTTTAATGCGACAAATACTCCGGAACATCAATCTATTCTTAACTTACCTTAAATAACCTTTACATAACTTATAAATAAGTTTTGAAGGCTTTGGTATGGCTAAATCAAGTCTATTCACTTACAGGGACTAAAATTGACAAACTGCGAAAGTATGCCAAATTGAACTGTAACAAACATTCCAGAACATGATCATAATTTAAACACACCCTAAATATCCTTTACTTAGCTTAGAAATAGGCTTTGAGGGGTTCAGAGTGCTAAAATAAACTTTATACTCATTCAGGGACTAAAAGCGTCAAAAAGTGCATAAGTTTGCATTTTCGCGCATAACTTACGTTCTGAATACATCCGGACATCCAAAAATTTATGTAAACATTAAAGTATTTTATTTTAGTGTTTGGCATAAGAAAAATCCATTCGTCGCTTAATTTGGATCGTTTTTACGTCCGTTACGACTTCCGTCGTAATTAAACGAACAACGCAACCGTACGACCAAACAAGCCGACATCCGAGATATTTTTGAGCACATTTTAAGTTCCCTATACTTTAACTTCATTTTAGAGCTTTGAAATGGGGTTAACGGGGCTTAAACGTGTAAAAAATGCATCAAAAACCAAGTTTTGGAGCTTCAGGGACTAAAACTGCCAATTTTGAAAGTTGCTGACTTGCAAGGTCCTTACGGTCCGTATGGACCTTTGCTTACGGTCCGTAAGCACTGCCCAGCTCATCAGAAACGTGTCTGCAGCTGGTTATCCCCCCTTTTGACTCACCATTCGATTTTGCCACCCTCAATTCTGCATTTGACACGACATGGGACACTAATCAACCTCTGAACACATCTTGAACAAGTGTTGGGCATGCATGAACCCTAATTTGAGTATAAATTGAGCCTTGGTCATGGGTTTTCAAGTGTTCATCACAAGTTCTGCATGTACCAGCTGATTAGGAGCTCTTGGAGCCTTGTAATTTCGTCCACAATCATCCTAACACTTCCATCAACTGTTGGTACATCTTTTACTTCTTCCTTGTTCCTTGATTCTTTCAATTACTAGCATATTAGTGTGAATTTTGACTTTTGCGTTGACTATGTAATCTGAACACTTCGGGTCTGTTTTAATCCGACCCGAGACATGCAATGTGATCACAATTAGTAGGATGAAGTCCCCCAAGATCACTCCTACTGATTTCCACTTTTGATGGGTGAAGTGACGATTATTCACAAAAGGACTAAAACCGTCATTTTCTCTAAACTTTCATAAACAAGCCTAAAACTATCCGGGTTATAATTTTCACTATATCATCAGTTTATACAAATAATTTGGCCTATCAAAACAGGTCCAAATCATCATTTCACCTAAGATGGTCATTTTACGCAATTCGGGTCAAATGTTGACCTTCTGTTGACTTTTAAATATGACCTGTTTGACCTCGTTAACATTTTGGTCTAAAGTCACAAAATGGTCAATATTATGTTTATTATAATCTCCCAAAATTATATCTATTGACCACACATTTTAACATATTATTTAACAAGTTTATATAAATACGCCGAAAACGTCCTTTTCGCAAATAAACTCATCATAAGCATATTTGATCAACTTTTTGGCATATCAACTGATCATATAATGTTTTAAAATATGTTTTAACATATCAAATCATTTCTAAGCCATTTTGACCATCTGAACCCGTATTTACGTAAATGATCCGTTAAAGTAGCATTAACTACATTAACGAGTCATAACGGGTCAAAAGCACTTGATAACCTTTCCAACTCAGAATGTTAACTTATTAAACCATGTCACATGAGCTCCATACTCATTTGGTTTATAAGGTGTCATTCTATCCAAATCTTCCGATTTCAAGTCGCGATATTTACATAGTTAACCGTTTTTAGGACACGCCTGATTTCACGGACTCTTGACCTTGGTTTATCATCTTGAACAAAGACTTTATTGCAACCACAAGTGAGTACATAGACCCCTCTTATACTGTTTTTAAAACATTTTGGGGTGAAACACATGTGCCTACTTGTTACTTTTGTGCTTTCATGTTTTCACATCATATACTTGTTATGTTCATTAGTACACTTATAGTACATGATTTTATTACATTGTTTTGCTATGTATGTTAACTTAGCATGCTAGCAAATTGATTTAAATTACATTATTTTGCTATGTATGTTTACTTGGCGTACTTAGTACATTGATTTACACTACTTTTCTGCTTTGTATGTTAACTTAGCATACTTAGTACATTGTTTTCATATAACATGTTTACATTTGGTATAACATTTCGTTTGTACAAACGGGACTTAAATACGTTCATTAACATTAGCTACGCCGCTCGGTAGTAAGTAATGGTACCATAGGACTTGACAAATCCCATTCCTGACATCCTAGGTTTGTTCGGATGTAAGGAATGACTGAATCCGAAAACATTCTTTTGATAACCTTTACTTAAGGTTATCCTTCTGTCTCAAGGCTTGAATGTATGCGTTAACATACCACATAAGTGTCTGTATCAGTAAAACATGCAATTATTTTACAAAACATAACTTTTGATTTATTCAAAATACTTTGTTTTGTACCTTTTTTTGTGGTTTAAGTAGTCTAAATTTACTTACCATACATAACTTTTGTTTACACATTACATGATTCATATTTAACTTGAGTTATACTATGACATTTGACTATTGGATTAAACATGGATATTTTACATTATTGGTTGGTTGGAGTGACTTAAATAACGAGGCGTGTGTAATATGATACAAGCATGGTGGATACGCCGCTGGTACTTCCTATATATAAGTGCTTGTATGATATTACATATCGTAGCGTCATTTAAACCACTTCAGTTTAGACATATTACATTTACAACACATTTTCACTTAAACATTGTTTTACAAATAACATGGTTTATACAAACTCTTTTTACTTGGTTATTCTTTTCACCATACATTATTCTTTTATATATACATATCATCTGATTTTGCTATCGTTTTTCAAATGATTTATAAAACGAAACAATTAACAAGGTTCATGACTGAATTTTATTAAACATTTCTTTAAACTCAAGTCATGAATCCTATTTTCATAAAACCTATGTATCTCACAGGCATTTTTATGCTGACGTACCTATTTTCAAATGTGTTTTCAGGAGCTGTTGCTTAGGATGTTCGTGACACACTAAGGCGGACCTGTGCCTTAGAGACTTAAAATAAAGATAGAACTAATTTAATTATGTGATGTACTCTTTGCTTCAGTTATCTTAACACAACGTAACTCTTTGTTTGATGAATAAAACATAACTTTTAAATGCCATGGTTGTGAAACAATAATTCTGTTACAACACTCCCCGAAGTTTCCGCCACTATTTGATGTTTTACGTGGTCGGGGTGTGACATCAACTTGATGAAACTTGCATTTATAGTAATATATAACGAAACCAAGCCTAACGAAGTTTGTTTATATATCCTTGAACCTCAACAAACTAACTACAAGGGCCTTACTTGTCAAAAAGAAGGTTAAATAGGGTTTAAAACCACTAGGGAATGATTCTGCCAGAATTAAAACTTGTTTAACCTGTTTCCCGGTTCCAGGCGGGCCGCGTAAGCCCAAGCAGACATCTTACGCGGGTCGCGTAAGAGTTCCCAGCGCAGAAAAGGGCTGCCAGGTGCGGGTTTCAGCTTCTTAACTTACTTACTCTCATTTGTATCGATTCTATGGGCTCTTAAACAGTTTTATAAATCAACTAGGACACCTGGGATGATCCTAGGATGTTCCATAACAGCTGGAAGTGATCTATGATCTTGGAAACTAGTATATAAGTGGCACTAGTGTTGTGTTCTTGGCACTTCATTTGCAACAATCATCAAAAGGACTTGTCTCTGGAGCTTACAAGGATCAAGAGAGGGATTTCTAGTGTAGAAAAGATAGCAAGGACCAATAGTAAGAGTCTTATTACTTGCTTAGTCGTTTTAATTAGCTTAATTACCGAAAAGTCAAACATATCGTAATTTAGCTTTGACTTTCGAATTAATCACAAATGGTTCAGCCACTGATCTAAAAGAAAGTGGTTATGGAACCTTATTAATGTAGGTGATTAACCCCTAAAAGGGCACCTCCTAATTATTCCGTTTGACTAGTCAATTGTCGGGTCAAACTAGTTTGACAAAAAGTCAAACTGGACAGAATGTTTGAAAATGATTAAAATTAATAAAACAGAAGTTCTAAATTATATTTTAACATTCTAATGACTTGGTAATTAATATTAGAACATGTTTTATCAGTCCTAACCCGACAATTATTAGTCTAAGGTCAGTTTATAACCGAAAGTCGCAAAAGCTTGACTTTTGCTTTGACTTTCAGTTCTGACCCGTTTAAGCTTAATTCTCCCATGTTTTAAGCTTCCATTTGGACCACATTACTCAGTAGTATAACCCTCTGGAGTTATAGTACATGGTTCCTAGTGGTTTGAATTATATGCACTTGATCGTTAATATGCTTATAAATGCCATAAATGCCCTTTTTACACAAAAATGAGATTTTTAAAAATGTGAGAGGACAAAAACCTTTGTTACTGATTTATAAACTTGTCCTAAAAATTTGACATCAGATGGAGGTCTAGATTAGGAGTTATGCTCAATAGCGTAATTAGAAAACTTTTTATTAATTAAACGGCGTAATTAGCAGAAAGCCTATCTAAACCCAATTTTTGACACCAAACCTTTATCCAATGATGTAATATAATATTTTGGGATTTTTGAAGATTTTTATTTATTTTTAAACTGATCATGGCATAGGGTTCATGCCTTGATTCGGTAATTGTCGGTTTTGCCCTTTTGGCCTATAAAATGAGTTTTACATAACATTTTGATCCCAAACTTTTTGCTACTGATTTTATATTATAAATAAAATATTTTGAACTTTACAAACTGATCAAAAACTCAGATTTCCTATTTTAACCCAAAAATCGCTTAAATCCGACTTTTACGCATTTTAAGCACGTAGTATGAGTTAAAACTACTTTTAACATATGAAACTTATTACCCACTGATGTTTTAAATTAATTTATGAAATTAAAAAGTAAACCAAAGTTTTAAAACTCAGAATTCTAATTTTAACCTTTAAAGCTTATGTAAAATTACCAAAATACCCATACGGTGCATAGTTTGATTATAAAAGATAAATTTCACATATAGGCAATACCCTACTTATATAACTTAGTAAATTAAATATTTTTACAGATTTCAAAAGACCAGAACTTCAGTTTATTATAAAATCTCTTTTATAAGTAATAAAATTACCAAAATGCCATTTCGGGACTTAAATTGGTTTAAATTACTTTTTGGGCATATATGTTAACATCCTACTGATGTATTAACATATTTTAAGCATAATAACAATTAAGACCTGTATATAATTCATTTGGGTACCCGTTACACGTTTACACGTTCGGATCGGTTTACGTGACTAGTTTGCGTATAATAGCCGAAACGGGTTTAATCTTATCATTAAATCCTCAAATTCCAGAATGTGATTAGTTTACCCATATTATACAAGTATCCAAGCTTGTCGGGTCTAAACCATATTCTATTCCGGTCTCCACTTAATCTAGCGTTTAGAACCGTAAAGTTTCTTTCTAGCTAGCCGGTCTAAGTCCTTGACTTAACTAAAGACCCGTTAGCATCCTAATAGGTTATTAAACCTTCTAATACAGATTAGTAGCATCCAGTAGAAGGTACCATAAAAAATCTTTAGGATTATACTGCTGAGTGACCTTTCACACTAGCTCAGGTAAATACTTTTAACTTATTTTCCCTTATACGGGCTTGGGATATGGTATTATAATAATACCACTTGGTCGGGTATGAAATCATTTAATCGGATTGTGATTAATAAATTTACATAACCTGTTTTCATCTGTCTTGTTTGATAACATAAACATTGGGGGTTAATACGACCGTGTCCTGGATATCCTCGGCTCATTTCATTTGAAAATGACCACGGCCTATGCACGGGGTGTAGGCATACACCTGACAGATGCAAATGCTAAAATATAAACCCTCATGTTGGGGATAACTCCTTTGTGGGTTCTATAAGTGGTGAGTTGGTTAATCAAGACCGGCTTCCAACCGGCCCCAATTGTAAGACAAACATGTAAATCTGCATACAAGATTATCTTTAAATAATTGTCCCAAGTTATAAATGATTTGTGCCATGTGCACCTAAATTAATTTTCATAAATATTTTCAAAAGAGTCAGTTAATTGTATTTACCTGTTTATACTGACGTATTTTCTAAAGATTGATTGACAGGTACCTCTCGTAATTAGGGGTGTTCACGAACCGATCCGATCCGAGCGAGGGTCTGCTCGAGATCGGATCGAATTACAACCGATCGGATCGGTTCGGTTCGAATTTATAAAACCGAGCATAAAAGTGGTGCTCAGGATCGGTTCGAATTTAAATCGATCGGATCGATTTTGATCGGTTTCGCTCGGTTTTTCTCAACACCTAAATTAACAAATGTGCAGCAATAACAAAAACTGAAATCATGACTTAAGTAAAACATGTTCTTAACAATATTGAAATCAAAAGCAAGTCCGATTGAAGCCTGAAGCAGAAACAGAAACCGATTGAAGCCTGAAACAAGTCCGACGAGGCGACAGAAGCCTGAAACATATCAGAAACTTTGGGTCGATGATTGAGAGCCGCGACCGACTGAATGAGTGAAAATAGGAAATAGATTTAGGTTATAATTTTAAATATGGGCTAATATTATTTGGGCTTTTAAGGAAATAGATTTAGGTTAGAATTTTATATGGGCTAATATTATTTGGGCTTTTAATTATTTTGGGCTATTTGCTATTTTAATCTATAAAATATATAATATATATATATATATTAATTATTAATAAAAAATAATTCGAGCGAAACCGAGCGATCGACGAGCGAGCGGAGCTTTGCTCATGCTCGGATTGAATTTGAATCGAACCGATCCGATCGGCTCATTTACAAACTGAGCAGGAATCGAACGAGCATTTTTCGAGCGATCTTCGATCGTCGAGCAGTTTGGACAGCCCCACTCGTAATAGACTGGAGCTATTAGGTGTCATAAGAGGATCTTGCAAATCCATAGATACCTGAAGTCTGTTATTTTGTTTCTTTGTATTTATTTATGATCCGCCTGTGGATCTTATTACATTCCAGTCTGTATATTCTTTCACTCAAACACTCAGACATTATGGTTTGTAATAGTTTATTCACCAAGCCTTCCGCTGTGCTATTATATTGTGTATATTGACTATGATGATATCAACTAAGTCACGATACTCCCCGCCGGGCCCACCGGTAATATGTGGAAATATCGGGGTGTGACAGGTTGGTATCAGAGCTAACATTGAGCGAATTAGACACTAACCTTTTGTGTTTAATCTCAATAACACAATAAGCACATTCCTTAGACTTCCGAGTCTAGGCTAATGACCTAGGATTTATTCCTAACTTTTCTTTTTATTGTTATATTATATCTACTTGTTTTGACAGGTTACCAATTGGAAAATTCCGCCACGAGTGAGAGGCAAAGGAAAAGGACCAATGCGTGGAGGGCCATCAGGCCACACAGGACCCTCCTACCGACGTACCCCATCCGATTCACTCTCTGGCTCCTACTCACGGGACCATTGGAGTCATAGCTTCGAGCCAGCAAGGCATTCTGTCTCACTTGGATCCTCACCATCCGACCCTCCATACTTTAGATTACCCATTCCAGTTGAACCCCAACATTCCCATCACTCACAGGGATCACATCACTCGAACCAGTCTCACCACTCCTTCCAATCCCATCCTTTTCGTCACTCGGATTCTACCTACTCTCCAACTCAGTTTAATCCCAATGCATACGTCAACGACTTTTTGGGTTTCAATCCTCTTGGACCCTAGGATCATTTCTCGCAGGAGATGGAAATGAATGACGACCCGGACCCTGAAATGCAAACCGGAACGCCGGGCCACCCTATTAGCATATCGAGCGGTTCTCCCTGTCAAGGATCGCCGTACCGAGGGCCTGATTCGTATGCTAAGAAAATGGCTTAGTATGATTGGTTCTTTACCCCTTCATACCACAACTCCCCAATCCAACCTCCTTTGGTTGAACCACAACTTCAAGCTGTTACCCACCACCTTTACCAGTTGAGGAACCACCTCAACAACCTCCCGAGCCGCCAAGGCGAAGGAGGAATGCTCCAATGTCTATACGTGGGGGACCACGGTTCGCATCCCCTCATGGTTCAAGTTCTTACCCTCCTATTCCAGAGGACCCCCAAATGGGTGGACCCTCACACACGGCGCCGAAAGTCAACCCTCCGCCAGTTTCTCATGCACCACTACAGCCGCCATTGGGTTTTGACAACCCGATCCTGACATACCCAGGTTCATCTGGGTATAATCCGTCTGGATACCCATCAGACTATGGAAACCATGACCCATACCTTACAGCTTCTCAGTACAATGAACTTTATCCTTCTTCTTACCTTCCAGTTTACCCAACTGGATATTCGGTGCAGGGTTACCAATACCCACCTTACCATCAACCTCCTCCTCAACAAGAACAAACTCAGGAGATTTTACAGAGGTTAGACCGGGTTGAACGTGAAGCCAGTGAAACTAAGAAGAAGCATAATGGCTTTCTCAAAGGGCTTGCAAACCTTATTAAAGGCAAAAAGAAGTAGGAAATTGTTTTTTTATTTTGTATTGTCTTTTAATAAAGTCCCTGTGAGGACATTTTCTTTATTTTCAGTACCAAGTCCCTGCGTGGACTTACTTTCCATTTCTGTAGCCCCTGCGTGGGCAGTGTGTTTTTCTCAAGTCCCGTTTAGGGCATCCTTGTACTAGTTTCATGGTTTAATGAAGTTATTTTCGATTTTAAATATGTATTTTATTACATCATGCTATATCATTTCAAATTTTATTTGATCTGCCTAAGAAACTCTTAGAGGTATAACCTAGCCAGAATATTAAATGGCTATGATGGTATAACCTTTTTAAGATAACAAATCCCTGTTAACATCTGAAAATATGTTAACATTCCTGGCTTTGCGGTACGAGAAACCACACAAGCTTCCAAATGTACTTGGGCCTTCCAAGTCACTTATATATAGCCTATATGATAAATGTAAATCATGGCTAATAAACATCAATGAGATGTATACACCAAAACATCCATTTGAGATGTATGCTTATAAGCAAAGGTGTAATAATGACAATGAAAGTTTTATTTTATAAAACTTCTTGTCAAAAAGGCGATGAACTTTGTTCGACCCTTAAAAGAGATCACTGATCCAAGAGATCAATGATTATAATTGTCCTTGTGACAAGGCCTTATGTGTCGTCTAAATGTCCTTCGAGACGAGCCTTGAGCTATATGAATATGTCTTTCAGGACATTAACAGTTGTGATTTATATCCCCTGTCTAAATAATATAAAGGATAATATCCTATTAATTGCTTATTATGGTTCTGTTGTAACCTAGGCAAATCGTAATTTATTTAATTTTTAGTTTTAAATGGTCTTTATGGCTTAATAATACCATGACCATCTAATCATTAATGCGATGATTCATTATATAATTTAAATATATCATTATTGTTTGATATAGTATACGAAAAATGGCTGGCTCGGATAAAGCAAACAGTCATCCCGCAGAAGGAAACAATACCAGGATCAATATCAATGTTGCTGAATTGCAAGCAATGATAACCACATCAGTAACTCAGGATGTAGATGATAAGTTTAAGGATCCAAGTAATGTTCGATCCAAAACTCATTCAAATTCCTATTCTCATTCGCATACACAGAAGAAGAGTGAGTCTCAACACTCATCTAATCAAAGAAGTGAACCTCAGAGACAAGTTGTCCTCGAACCGACTCCCCGGTACACCAAGGGTTGTACCTATAAATACTTTGTCTCCTGTAAACCGAGGGATTTCATAGGAGAAAAGGGAGCGATAGACTGTATGGAATGGTTAGACGAAATGGAGACTGTGATAGACATCAGCGGATGTGCTAAAGAAGATATAGTGAAGTTTGTGTCTCAATTTTTTAAGGGCGATGCCCTTACATGGTGGAAAGCTTTAGTGCAACCATTGGAAAAGTTCATTTGTACAACCTTTCATGGAACAAGTTTGTTGATTTGGTGAAGGACACTTATTATCCTCAACATGAGGTTGAAAGGATAGAGACTGATTTCCTTACCCTAGTAATGAAGGACCTGGATTGTAGATCCTATGTGACTAGCTTTAACTCGATGTCGAGGCTTGTACCATATTTAGTCACCCCTGAACCCAAACGCATTGTGCGTTTCATCGGTGGTTTGGCCCTGAAGTGAAAGGGAATGTTAAGGCTTCTAAGCCAGCCACATATAGATCTGATGTAGATCTATCTTTGTCCCTCACTCTTGATGTCGTAAGGAGCAGGGCAAAGAAAACTACCGATGATGGGAAGAGGAAGAGGGAGGAAGATAAGTCTCCTCAGTCAAACAAGAAAGGAAAAGGGAACTTTAATTTCAAGAAGGGGCAGTCAAGTGATAAACCCAGGTGCAAAACCTGCAATAAAAAGGCACTTTGGAAAGTGCAACCAAGACCCACAAGCTAAACCATGTGGGATCTGCAAAAAGAAAGGGCACGAATCTGTAGAGTGCCGGAACATTAAGGATGCAACCTGTTATGGTTGCAATGAAAAGGGGCACATCAAGACCAATTGCCCCAAGAATGCTAAGAAGCCCGAGGAGGCAAAGAAAACCAACGCGAGGGTTTTCCAAATGAATGCTAGGGAAGCAGTGAATGACGAGAACGTCATAACAGGTACCTTCCTCATTAATAATAATTATGCTAGAGTCTTATTTGATTCAGGTGATGATAAGTCTTTTGTAGACCATAAGTTTTGTAAGTCACTGAATTTGCCTATTAAGACTCTAGACATAAAATATGAGGTAGAGCTTGCCGATGGTACCTTAGAAACAGCTTTAACTCTTCTTGATGGATGCTTTATATCAATTAAGAATCACTCTATCCCACTATCCCTCTTGCCAATGAAATTGGCCGGGTTTGATATAGTTTTAGGCATGGATTGGTTGTCGCATAACCAAGCCAAAATTGCTTGTGATAAAAAGCTAGTTATTATCAAAACCCCTTCTGGTGAATCCATCACTATTCAAGGAGATACACAATACGGGTTACCCAACAATGTGTCTATTCTCAAGGTATCACAGTGTTTAAAGAGCGGATGTGTCATCTACATGGCACAAGTGACTGTGAATGATCCGAAGCCTAAGATTGAAGACATCCCAATCATCTCTGAGTATCCTGATGTCTTTCCTGACGAGTTACCTGGATTACCTCCTGAGAGGCAAGTAGAGTTCAGGATAGACATTCTACCAGGAGCTGCACCTATTGCACGAGCTCCTTATCGTCTAGCACCTACTGAAATGAAAGAGCTCAGGACTCAATTAGATGACTTACTGGAAAAAGGTTTTATACAACCTAGCTCTTCGCCTTGGGGAGCTCCAAAATTATTTGTGAAAAAGAAGGATGGATCAATGCGCTTATGCATTTATTATCGTGAACTAAATAAGGTAACGATCAAGAATCGTTATCCCTTACCTAGGATCGACGAATTATTTGATCAGCTCCAAGGAGTGAGCTTCTTCTCGAAGATTGATTTGAGATCTGGGTATCATCAACTCAAAGTTAGGACTGAAGATGTGCCAAAGACGGCATTCAGAACAAGATATGGACATTATGAGTTTTTAGTGATGCCTTTTGGGCTCACTAATGCACCAGCAGCATTCATGGACCTCATGAATAGATTCTGCAAACCATACTTAGATAAGTTTGTCATCGTCTTCATAGATGACATACTTATCTACTCTTGTAATCAAGATGATCATGAGAAGCACCTCCGATGTATCTTAGGATTACTTCAACAAGAGAAACTATATGCTAAGTTTTCTAAATGTGAATTCTGGCTTCGTGAAGTCCAATTTCTTGGACACGTTGTTAGTGAGCGTGGTATCCAAGTAGATCCCGCTAAGGTAGAAGCTGTAATGAATTGGGAAGCACCAAAGACTCCAACAGAAATTCGCAGCTTTCTGGGTCTAGCTGGATATTATAGAAGATTCATTGAGAACTTCTCAAGGATAGCTGCACCACTAACTTCTTTGACCCGTAAGAATGTTAAGTTTAATTGGGGTCCAAAACAACAAGAATCCTTTGAAATTTTAAGCAAAAGTTGAGTAATGCTCCAGTATTGACATTACCCGAAGGAATAGAAGAGTTTGTTGTATACTGTGATGCTTCACACACTAGTATAGGATGTGTACTTATGCAGCGAGGCAAGGTGATTGCCTATTCATCACGACAACTAAAGGTGCATTAAAAGAATTACACCACCCACGATTTGGAGTTGGGTGTCGTTGTATTTGCACTAAAGTTGTGGAGACATTATTTATATGGAACTAAATGTGTGATCTATTCTGATCACAAAAGTCTCCAACACTTGTTCAATCAAAAAGAGCTCAATATGAGACAGCGCCGCTGGATGGAAACCTTAAATGACTATGATTGTGAAATTCGCTACCATCCTGGTAAAGAGAATGTGGTCGCAGATGCTCTAAGCCGAAAGGAAAGAGTCAAACCTATCAGGATTAACGCTAAGAGCATTGAATTAAAGAATAGCCTGAATGAAAGGCTGCTAGCTGCACAGAAAGATGCTGTTTTGGAAACTAACCTTCCAGACGAAAAGTTAGGTATAACTACGGAACAGTTAATACCTGGCAAGGATGGAATTCTCAGACTCAATGGAAGAATCTGGGTTCCCATTCATGGAGGACTTCGAAATGTAATCCTCCAGGAAGCTCACAACTCCAAATATTCAGTTCACCCTGGAGGTGACAAGATGTATCATGATTTGAAAGCTAATTATTGGTGGATAGGGTTGAAGAAATCTATTGCCACCAATGTAGCTAAGTGCTTGACCTGTTCTCAGATTAAAACAGAGCATCAAAAACCATCGGGTCTGCTTCAGCAGCCAGAACTTCCTACACAGAAGCGGGAAATGGTAACTATGGACTTTATAACTAAGTTACCTAAGACAAGGCACGGAAATGATACCATATGGGTTATAGTTAATCGACTAACTAAGTCAGCACATTTCTTACCCATCAAGGAGACTCATAGCTCCGACAAGAAGGCCTAGTTGTATGTGGATAAGATTGTATCCCTTCATGGAGTACCGGTGTCTATTATCTATGATAGAGATACTAGGTACACCTCTCACTTTTGGAAAAGTTTCCAACAATCTTTGGGCACTCGTTTGAATTTCAGCACTGCTTACCATCCTCAGACAGATGGACAGAGTGAGCGTACAATTCAAAAACTGGAAGACATGCTGTAGGATCGATTTCGGATCTGAACGAGTCGGTTAGAAGAGTTTTTCACCAAAACAAGAGGCGGAAACAAGTGTTTCGGTGTAATTCAGCACATATTTACTTTAATCTGTTGTTTTTATTGATATGCAATCGATTACAGACCTGACAACACATCGGCAGCACTTCGTGGCTCACCGGAAGACAATCACCTAGAACTATATGTGAGGTTCGCTCTTATGACCTATATATAGGTGATTAGGTTCGCTTTTACATACACTGACACATAAGCCGACCTTTACAATTGACATATAAGCGAACCTATCACAATGACATATAAGCGGATCTATCTTTGTGACATAAAAGCGGACCTAGACTATGACCAAAAAAACGGACCTCACACAATTCTGATCACATACAATTGACACATGCAATCCTATTTTGTCTCTTATGAAGTGATGTCATGATGACTTCACTATTATGATGTCATCATCAAAGATGATGACATCATCCTCTTTCATATCCGCAACGAGACTGAGACTCGATATAAGACGTAGACGACAGACGGATGCACCAACAAACTCCCCCTCGAATGTTGACGAAGTCTTCAGTGTCGAGTCTTCGCATCTTCAGTCTTTATCAGTCCTCTTGAACTCTTTGAAGTGTTTGACGCTGTAAGTATCCTCAATCTCTATATTCTCTTCTCTTACAGGATCTCTGACACCTAGCTCTTGCATCTTCAGACTCTCTTTCGTTAACAAACTCCCCCTCAACTTGTACTGGGATCGTAGTCTGGCTTTCACAGGTTCAGGTATCGCAACCTGACTTACCTGCATATTCTCTACCCAAAACATAAGTTTCATAAAAGATAAGATATAACAAATTTAGAAACTTTGCTAAACTCTTGAAGACACAATCCTGAATATAAAGATTTATCATGTCAATTTCTGATGAACCACATGAATATATATCATTTTCATTTCAAACATTTTTAAACAAACTTTCCCAAACCTGTTCGTCATGTTCAGCACTCGGAATTTTGAAAATCAGCTTTTCAATATCAGTTGTCTAAAATCTTTTTGAATTTTTCAAAATTTATGCTAAAACACACCGAAAATCTTTTTGGATTTTTGATATAACAGAAATGAAATGTAGTAAAGAAATATTTACATACAATATTTTTGTGAGTTTGCGTAAGAGGATCATATCAGTTTATGAGACAAATCACCAACACCATTAAGCCTGATTACATTTTAAGTTTTAAACGATTCACTTAGATTGTCAGTATATTTGTCCACTTAAATTCTCACACAAAGTTCAACTGCTTCGAGATACGATATTAATGTTTTAAGCACTTAAACTCAATCGCGTGTCCCACCTCAGAATATACTCCCGTATCCAGATCCCAATATTCAGTCTTACAGGTAATTATGACACAAATGATATCTGTAGGAGAATAAATTATGATCGAAATCGTGAGAGCTCAGGTCAGAACTACCGTTCAGCAGAGAGATCACGAATCGACTTTTGGGTGTGTCCCCTTTAGAGGATCTTTTTTACAACAGCATTGCTAAGCAATTTTATTGTCTTATCATATATGCTGAGGGTGATGCTATGTTTCAAGCATTGCGGAAAGTATTATTCGAGGACTAGGTCAGAACTTCCATTCAGCAGAAGTCCAGGAATAATACCCCAGATATCACTGAGTATAAAGACCTAGTATATCAGAAAAAGGAATCTTTCAAACGAGATTTCGGGGGTTACCCATATATCCGAGAGATGTTACCCATGAATTAAGCAAGTTTGAATTTAGGTTTATATCTCGTCACAATCTACTAAATGTGCAAAAACCTACTGGCACATCATCAGTGAGACCGTTTATCACTATTTAACTTTCCAATTCTTTAGCATGCCGTGATCGTCCACTGATGTACTATCATTTCCAACAAAACTCATTTTTGATTTTATCATGTTTTTGTCTTTTTCAAATTTTCAAATGTTTTTGGATTTTCTGAAAAATTTTACTCCCCCTAAAATGCAAACACATTTTAGGAAATTTGAAAATAAACTGTACAAACAACGTGACAACCAATATCGAATTGCTTCAATTCGCCATCCACTTGGCATAAACAATCAGAACTTCCCCTTACAACAAACTATTTTCTCATTTAGATTTCAAAACACTTAAGTTTGTTTTAATCAAAATGATTTTTCCGGAAAATTAGTTTTGTTGATTTTCAAACCACTTGTAGGTTAGGGGTTCATCATATTATTCTCCAAAATACCACTTGTAAGTATGGTCCAATCAAGTTCAACTTAATGACCTTGATTAACCATTTGTCAATGAAAACCTCTTTCAACCACTTACAGGTTCACTCACCAACCATAACCACTTGTAAATCAACATATAACAATTTAAATATACCACCTGTACTTTACCAACTGTACCACATGTAGAATTATTTGCTAAGAAAGATGCCGATTTCTGCTCCACTCTTACCAACCTGGGAGCTCCGGCAAGTCCGGATTTTTACTCAAACATTATGTCCACCCAAGCCTCACCAGCCTTGGGTGATTTTTGAACACATCTATCCCACCAACACTTTGATTTGTAAAACTCTTTAGCATCCTTTACCTTCCTGTCTACCATCTTACCGAAAATATGTTTGAATTTACCGTTAAAAGCCTTCTCAACATCAAATTCTCCCTCATCAGTGAAGAATTGATTTGAGATCTCTACCTTTCCTACTTTCTTCATTAAATTTTCCTTTGACAATGGAGGAAAATTCTCGTCGTTCACTTCTGGAATGGAACTCACAATCTTTTTCTCAACCAAAGACTCCTCTGATTTTATGGAATCAGATTCATTGTCAGAATTACCCTAAGATTTAACCACCCACTTTTGTTTACTCAAATCACCTCTTCTTTTGTAAAACCGTTTTGAACTTTCTCCTTCCTCAGAAGTAGAATTTTCAAACTTTTTAACATTTTTTACAAATTGTTCTTTCTTATCATCACAAGTCTTTTTCAAAACAAAGTTAGAAGAAACTTCCTGTTTTTAGTAGTTGGTCTTGGTGCAATTCCAAGCTATATGTCCAACTTCTTGGCATTTGAAACAAGTTCTTCTGCCAACTTTTTCAGCAAATCTTCTCACATTCCTTTTCACTTCAGCAAGAAACTCTTGATTCGACTGCTTCCAGAACGGTTTCTTCTGTTCATCCTCTGAACTTCCTCCTGAAATAAATTTTGTTTTTGGTTTATAAGTTTTCTGATTTTTATAATTTTCTGAAGAATTGAAGCCAAGACCTTTCTTTTTGAGATTACCATTATGGTTTGATTTCTTTTGAAAACCTGAACCATAATCGTAACCCTTTTTCTTGTTCAATCTCTGTTGAACTCTTGAAGTGTACTTTTTAGGTTTTTCAGCAAGATTTAAATCTTTTATTTCAGAAATATTAATTTCTGTTAATATGAAAACCTGTTTGATCATTTCAGTTTTAACACTTCTTATTGGAAATTCCTCATCAGAATATAATTTGTCTGAATCATACAAAGTATAAGCCACTTTGATTGACCCGTCATTCAAATTAAATTTTGATAACAGAAATTCTCTATTGTAAACCCTGTTAACCAGTGAACTTGGACTCCTCTCAGACGAACTCTGACTTTCAGACTTAGACTCTGACTTTGACTCTTCATCCGTATCTAACACCTGATCGACAACTTTCTTTACTAACTCAGACTCATGATCAGTGTCAGACGCTGTGAATGTAACATCAATATTGTCTGGTAATTCATCAATGATTTCAGACTTTAACTTGATGTTGACTGCCTTTTTTAGACGCTCCTCGTTAGGATTCCTTGGAGAATAAGTTTCATGGATCGGGGGCGGACATCTGTTATACTTGACACTTGGTTTCTTACCAGTATCAGTATCTTCAGTCTTTTTGTCCATGAACGCTTCCAGACCTGCAACAGTAGGATAAACACGATCAATCAGATAATCACAAGTAGTATAACTCAACAGTAATCATTTAATCCTTTCACTTTCAATCTTTTCAAGCTCCACTTCTTTCTTCAGCTTAGCACAGTCTTCAATATATTCATTGATAACACTCTGCTTTGTTATTAATGTTGCGCTCATCTTTTCCATTGCCTTTTCAATCTCTGTATTTGTCCTTCTCAGACTATCAACTGTCCTGTTCAGCACATCGTACGACTCTTTTACATACTTCACATCAGACAGTAAATCTTCCTTCGTTTTCTCTAATTCAGCAATCTTCCTGTCTTTTTCTTCACAAGCTGTGCAAGATTCTGAACATTTCAAACATAGTTTTTCAACTTCAACCACCTTTTCAACTATCTTCTCAACCTCAACAATCTTTTCAACTTCAACAACTTTTTCTATCTCGACGATCTTTTCAACTTCGACAAGTTTTTCAATTTCAACAATCTTTTCGACTTCAACAATCTTATCAACAACTTTCTCTACTTCGACAATTTCTTCTCCTGCTTCTGTCTTTTCAGCAGCTTGCATTTTTGCTGCTTCCAGCTCTTTCCTCAATCTTGTCATCTTCTTCTGGTACAACATCTCCATTTTATCTGCAAAAAACAAATTAAAACTAGTTAGATCAATGCCTTTTCTAGCTTTATTGAGATGTTCTTCCTCATCATCGGTATCCACATCGCTTCCAAGATCAGGAAATATCGGGATTCTTTTCTCACTAGCCTCTTCGCCTAGTATTCTAGCAACAAAGCCTGAATCAGATGGAATGTATTTATCCCAACTAAATCCCTCTGCAACTTTTTCATCATCTTGATGAATCAGTAAAGCTTTCTTCTTTCCATCATTAGTAGCATGAGCATGTGTAATTTGAGGTTGTTGAGTAGTCTGATGGAAAATTGATTTCTGATAATAATTGTTTCTATCTTGATTCCCGGTAGCTTCTTTACTTTTGCACTCTGGTTTAAAATGACCTTTTCCTTTACAACGGAAACAGGTAACCTTTGATTTATCAAATCCCAATGGAGAGGTAGCCATTCCTCGAAATTCATCCCTACCAGTAATCTCTTGAAACTTTTCAGCTCTCCTCCAAGCACTTGCTAAGCACCATTTGATATCCATCACTTCAAGTTCTTCAGCATCAATTTGGTCGTAATCTTCTTTGGTAAGCATCGGATTGCCAATCTTCCCATCGATCAAACTTTCGTAAGATTCTAACATAGTAACCAGTGATGCCATGTGCTGCTTGGCAACTTCTGGAGACAAATTCTGACCATTTTGAATGTTTAATGTAACATTGCACTGAAGATGTGTTGAATTTTGTCGTTGAGAAGTTGATGTTGCGCTATTTGGATCAAAACTTGAAAATGACGAAGAAAATCCACCACTTTGAGTCGCATTACTAATCTTTGTTCCAGATGAGCTGTCAGCACTAAAACCAGTTTGAATCTTTGGACTATGGCTTGGAGTGGCCTCAAACTTGTTACCTCTGTAATACAAACTGACATCTTGTTTTGCATTTGGATTCGTCATTATAGCAGTCTTTTGAATATCCAGCTCTTGTTCCTCAATCTTCTGGATAAACTGTGCCAAGTTCATACTCTCAGTCTTCCTCATGAGTTTCACAATCATCAAATAAGTTCCCCACTTCTGTTGGGGTAATGCCTCTGCTAATTTATCAACCCACTCATCATCATCTTTCTGAATATCCAATCTTTTCATTTCTAGAACCAGATGACAGTATCTATCTATCGTTTCCTTTGTGGTTTCATGATCAAATGCAGTAAATATGTCAAACGACTTCTTCATTAAGGCCTTTTTGTTTTTTATCATATTAGCACTCCCTCGGAATTTCTGAAGTAAAGCTTCCCAGATTGATCTAGCAGTTCCATTATGTTGAAGTAAGACAAAAATATCTTCTTTAACTGCTTGCTGTAAAATGCTGATCATCATCTTCTCACTAGTGTATTTCAACTTATCAGCTTCAGTAAAATCATTGAAACCCTTTTCCAACCCACGTTCATTCTTTGGTTTCTCGTAATCTTTCAGTAAAGAACACCAAGCATCGAATCTGTAAGCCTGAACCCAGTTCTCAAATCGGTTTTTCCAACCCTGAAAATCCTCAATATACATCAACTTTGGCGGTTTTTGATGAGTTCCCGTTTCATTTTCACTGTATAAATTCTCTGCAGCAGTAACGGGAGCGACTGGTGTGGCAAAAGCATTGTAGAATTCCTCTTCCATGTCTTCAGAAAATTTGATATACTTGGCAAAAACACCTGACAACACACAAACAAATTATCAGTTTAAATGAAATGAACACGTAAAAATGTGTTGATGAAATCAATCGAAGACTCGTGTTGAAGATTTGTGGACTCGTGTCGAAGACTTGCAGACTGACTAAGACTCCAAATTGTGCAAACTGAGTGAATGAGCCAAAACCAACTTTGTGTATCCGACACTAATCCAAGTCACATGGGCCGGTGAAATGGACCCAACAACCGAAACTCTTGTGAACTTTACCTTTGTATGAAATGTTTGACACACTGTGCGGACTGCAGAATGACAAACTGTGCGGACAGCTATGACCCGGACCAATTTCAAACCATAAGACTTGGACCTTTTACACACCGATTTATTTGGCTTTGATACACAATATAAATCTCTATCACGTGTAAACTGACAAATCTTGATATTACACGATTTCTGATTTGTGCCTAGATAATCACATGGACTGTTGATATAATGAGCCGACAAATTCTAAATCCTTTTTTTTAATTTGACCTCAAATAACTAGTGAGCCGGTGTACTTAAAAATCACGTGATAACTTGGATTGATTGGACCGCTTATATTAATGTAAATCCACTAAACTGACAAATGATTGGGCCTTATATGTATGAAACTCATGATAACTTAGGCTGCTTTATCTTGATCACATGGGCTGACAAATTGACTTTAAGAACTTGCCGACAAGACTTTAATCAGATCACATGCTATTTTTATGAATCGACAACAACACATGCAACTTTGGAATTATAATACTGTTAGTGCCTTTAATTCTTTTCACATGAACCACTGACAATTTAAGCTGGCTACAACACTTTTAAACCGACAATAGTATGATGAAGTATTTTGAATATGTTGGCAAATCAATATCACATGCACATCTTGAACCACGAATTCATGTGACCGACTGACATCAAAACCTCATGATTTCTAGTCCCAAAGTACTGACAACAATTCACGTGATTATCCTGTTCGATGACTGAGTGTCACAAGAACGAGACCCTATTTGTCACAAAAGCGGACTCTTTGAAGTGGAACTATCAGAAATAGTTCAAATAAGCGGACCAGATGAGCGGACCAGATGAGCGGACCAGATGAAAAAGCGTCTTTGGAGCGGACCTATCTGGTAATTTCGAGCGGACCTACTCAAAATATGTCCAAAAAGCGGACCTAGCTGACCCTTGGAGCGGATCTAACTGTTAATTTGAAGCGGACCTGTCTGCTGATGTCATTTTTGAACGTGTACGTATAAGCGAACCCCCTAAAATCCTAAGTTCTAGATTGATTTTAGTTCTGAAAATTTCAAGGATTTACTAATACATGATTCCGAGTGCATTGTGTGAAATTGAGCTGGTTTTACCGTGAATTTTTTTTTGAAATTGAAGAAAGTGTAGAAAATCAGAAAGAATGTAGCTGAAATGGCAAGAACTCTTCCTCCTGAGCTCTGATACCACTTGTAGGATCGATTTCGGATCCGAACGAGTCGGTTAGAAGAGTTTTTCTCCAAAACAAGAGGCGGAAACAAGTGTTTCGGTGTAATTCAGCACATATTTACTTTAATCTGTTGTTTTTATTGATATGCAATCGATTACAGACCTGACAACACTTCGGCAGCACTTCGTGGCACACCGGAAGACAATCACCTAGAACTATATGTGAGGTTCGCTCTTATGACCTATATATAGGTGATCAGGTTCGCTTTTACATACACTGACACATAAGCCGACCTTTACAATTGACATATAAGCGAACCTATCACAATGACATATAAGCGGATCTATCTTTGTGAAATAAAAGCGGACCTAGACTATGACCAAAAAAACGGACCTCACACAATTCTGATCACATACAATTGACACATGCAATCCTATTTTGTCTCTTATGAAGTGATGTCATGATGACTTCACTATTATGATGACATCATCAAAGATGATGACATCATCCTCTTTCATATCCGCAACGAGACTGAGACTCGATATAAGACGTAGACGACAGACGGATGCACCAACACATGCTTCGTGCGTGTGTTATTGATTTAGGTGGTAATTGGGATGACCACCTACCCTTGATCGAGTACTCCTATAAAAATAGCTACCATACAAGCATTCAGGCTGCGCCTTTTGAGGCATTGTATGGTAGGAAATGCAGAACACCTATTTGTTGGGCAGAAGTAGGAGAAGCTCAGTTATCAGGACCTGATATAGTCCTTGAAACAACCGACAAAATTGTCTAGATTCGTGATCGCCTGAAAGCTGCCAGGGATAGGCAGAAAAGTTATGCTGACAAAAGGCGAAAACCTCTAAAGTTTGAGGTTGCTGACAAAGTCTTACTGAAAGTATCACCCTGGAAAGGTGTTATGCGTTTTGGTAAGAAGGGCAAGCTAAGCCCTAGATATATAGGACCATTTGAAATTATTGAATGTGTCGGCAGTGTAGCTTATAAGCTAAACTTGCCTGAGGAGCTGAGTGGAATCCATAATGTGTTCCACATCTGTAATCTCAAGAAGTGTCTAGCTGATGAATCGCTAGCCATGTCTCATAAAGACGTACAGATTGATGAAAGCCTGAGATTTGTTGAAAGACCTATATCGATCGAGGATCGTCAGGTTAAAAAGCTTCGAAGGAAGCATGTGCCCATAGTAAAGGTCAAATGGGATGCTCGCAGAGGTCCCGAATATACGTGGGAAGTTGAGTCCACTATGCGACAGAAGTACCCTCACTTATTCCAGTAAATCTCGAGGTCGAGATTTCTTTTAAGGGGGTGAGGATGTAACACGACGTAAAAACGTGTCCAATTATGTAAAGACACGTGTCCTAAACTCTAAACATGAGAAAAACTTAGTTTGAAGGACTAAAGTTGTCAAACAGTGAAACTATGTGTCCGAAGGGACTAAAAGTGTCAACATGCCAAACTTGAGCCTCTGAATGACCATACATGATGAATATATTCTTAATCGAGAGATTTATTGGATATAAGAAGCCGTTTGTGAAAATAATCGGAAGATTATAAAACTACGAGGGTTAAACGTGTCAACATATTTATTCTGACCTCTGAGTGACCTTTTAACGAACTCGAGGCTTCGAAATATTCAAATATACTCTCAAGAATAAGTGGTATAAATTTTACATGGTTTCGAGATCGTTAAGCATGTTTTCAAGACTTTGGGCTATAAGTGTCAACTTGATGAAACTTGCATTTATAGTGATATTTAACGAAACCAAGCCTAACGAAGTTTGTTTATATATCCTTGAACCTCAACAAACTAACTACAAGGGCCTTACTTGTCAAAAAGAAGGTTAAATAGGGTTTAAAACCACCAGGGACTGATTCTGCCAGCTTTAAAACTTGTTTAACCTGTTTCCCGGTTCCACGCGGGCCGCGTAAGCCCAAGCAGACATCTTACGCGGGCCGCGTAAGAGTCCCCAGCGCAGAAAAGGGCTGCCAGGTGCGGGTTTTAGCTTCTTAACCGACTTACTCTCATTTGTATCGATTCTATGGGCTCTCAAACGGTTTTATAAATCAACTAGCACACCTGGGGTGATCCTAGGATGTTCCATAACAGCTGGAAGTGATCTATGATCTTGGAAACTAGTATATAAGTGGCACTAGTGTTGTGTTCTTGGCACTTCATTTGCAACAATCATCAAAAGGACTTGTCTCTGGAGCTTGCAAGGATCACGAGAGGGATTTCAAGTGTAGAAAAGATAGCAAGGACCATTAGTAAGAGTCTTATTACTTGCTTAGTCGTTTTAATTAGCTTAATTACCGAAAAGTCAAACATATCGTAATTTAGCTTTGACTTTCGAATTAATCACAAATGGTTCAGCCACTGATCTAAACGAAAGTGGTTATGGAACCATATTAATGTAGGTGATTAACCCCTAAAAGGGCACCTCCTAATTATTCCGTTTGACTAGTCAATTGTCGGGTCAAACTAGTTTGACAAAAAGTCAAACTGGACAGAATGTTTGAAAATGATTAAAATTAATAAATAGAAGTTCTAAATTATATTTTAACATTCTAATGACTTGGTAATTAATATTAGAACATGTTTTATCAGTCCTAACCCGACAATTATTAGTCTAAGGTCAGTTTATAACCGAAAGTCGCAAAAGCTTGACTTTTGCTTTGACTTTCAGTTCTGGCCCGTTCAAGCTTAATTCTCCCATGTTTTAAGCTTCCATTAGGACCACATTAGTTAGTAGTATAACCCTCTGGAGTTATAGTACATGGTTCCTAGTGGTTTGAATTATATACACTTGTTCGTTAATATACTTATAAATGCCATAAATGCCCTTTTTACACAAAAATGAGATTTTTAGAAATGTGAGAGGACAAAAACCTTTGTTATTGATTTATAAACTTGTCCTAAAAATTTGACATCAGATGGAGGTCTAGATTAGGAGTTATGCTCAATAGCGTAATTAGAAAGCTTTTTATTAATTAAACGGCGTAATTAGCATAAAGCCTATATAAACCCAATTTTTGACACCAAACCTTTTACCCACTGATGTAATATAATATTTTGGGATTTTTGAAGATTTTTATTTATTTTTAAACTGATCATGGCATAGGGTTCATGCCTTGATTCGGTAATTGTCGGTTTTGCCCTTTTGGCCTATAAAATAAGTTTTACATAACATTTTGATCCCAAACTTTTTGCTACTGATTTTATATTATAAATAAAATATTTTGAACTTTACAAACTGATCAAAAACTCAGATTTCCTATTTTAACCCAAAAATCGCTTAAATCTGACTTTTACGCGTTTTAAGCGCATAGTATGAGTTAAAACTATTTTTAACATATGAAACTTATTACCCACTGATGTTTTAAGTTAATTTATGAAATTAAAAAGTAAACCAAAGTTTTAAAACTCAGAATTCTAATTTTGACCTTTAAAGCTTATGTAAAATTACCAAAATACCCTTACGGTGCATAGTTTGATTATAAAAGATAAATTTCACATAAAGGCAATACTCTACTGATATAACTTAGTAAATTAAATATTTTTACTGATTTCAAAAGACCAGAACTTTAGTTTATTATAAAATCTCTTTTATAAGTAATAAAATTACCAAAATGCCCTTTCGGGACTTAAATTGGTTTAGAGTTAAATGTCATTTTAGTCCCTATGGTTTTAGTCATTTTGCCAGTTTAGTCCAAAGGTTTCATTTTTAACCTGTGAATCCAAAAAGGTTTCACCGTTGCCATTTTAGTCCACTGGGTTAACTTCATCCATTTTTTCTGTTAACCAGAAGGGCAATTCGGTCATTTTATATGTAATTCTGTTAACTAGAAAGGCAATTCGGCCATACAAAATGACCGAATCGCCCTTCTCGTTAACAGAAATAATAGATGAAGTTAACCCAGTGGACTAAAATGGCAACAGTGAAACCTTTTTGGACCCACATGTTAAAAATGAAACCTTTGGATTAAACTGGCAAAATGACCCAAACCACAGGGACTAAAATGGCATTTAACTCATTGGTTTAAATTACTTTTTGAGCATATATGTTAACATCCTACTGATGTATTAACATATTTTAAGCATAATAACAATTAAGACCTGTATATAATTCATTTGGGTACCCGTTATGCGTTTACGCGTTCGGATCGGTTTACGTGACTAGTTTGCGTATAATAGCCGAAACGGGTTTAATCTTATCATTAAATCCTCAAATTCCAGTATGTGATTAGTTTACCCATATTATACAAGTATCCAAGCTTGCCGGGTCTAAACCATATTCTATTCTGGTCTCCGCTTAATCTAGCGTTTAGAACCGTAAAGTTTCTTTCTAGCTAGCCGGTCTAAGTCCTTGACTTAACTAAAGACCCGTTAGCATCCTAATAGGTTATTAAACCTTCTAATATAGATTAGTAGCATCCAGTAGAAGGTACCATCAAAAAGCTTTAGGATTATACTGCTAAGTGACCTTTCACACTAGCTCAGGTAAATACTTTTAACTTATTTTCCCTTATACGGGCTTGGGATATGGTATTATAATAATACCACTTGGTCAGGTATGAAATCATTTAATCGGATTGTGATTAATAAATTTCCATAACCCGTTTTCATCTGTCTTGTTTGATAACATAAACATTGGGGGTTAATACGACCGTGTCCTGGATATCCTCAGCTCATTTCATTTGAAAATGACCACGACCTATGCACGGGGTGTAGGCATACACCTGACAGATGCAAATGATAAAATATAAACCCACATGTTGGGGACAACTCCTTTCCGGGTTCTATAAGTGGTGAGTCGGTTAATCAAGACCGGCTTCCAACCGGCCCCAATTGTAAGACAAACATGTAAATCTGCATACAAGATTATCTTTAAATAATTGTCCCAAGTTATAAATGATTTGTGCCATGTGCACCTAAATTAATTTTCATAAATATTTTCAAAAGAGTCAGTTAATTGTATTTAGCAGTTTATACTGGCGTATTTTCTAAAGATTGATTGACAGGTACCTCTCGTAATAGACTGGAGCTATTAGGTGTCATAAGAGGATCTTGCAAATCCATAGATACCTGAAGTCTGTTATTTTGTTTCTTTGTATTTATTTATGATCCGCCTGTGGATCTTATTACATTCCAGTCTGTATATTCTTTCACTCGAACACTCAGACATTATGGTTTGTAATAGTTTATTCACCAAGCCTTCCGCTGTGCTATTATATTGTGTATATTGACTATGATGATATCAACTACGTCACGATACTCCCCGCCGGGCCCACCGGTAATATGTGAAAATATCGGGGTGTGACATGAGAGTAAAAATTTCGCGCAGAGTGAGCGATCTCTTCGAGAGTTCTGGGTTTTCACACCTATTCTCGACAAAATCGCTCTTTTTGTGCTATGCGAGGGTTTTCGAAAGCGTGTGTATTGTCAGCCTTAGGAAAGGCTAAGTAGTTTATGGCCTTAGGAAAAGCCTTCTTCGCCCGAAGCTGTAGTATGCGGTGTTTACACGAAGATGTAGTTTTCGAGTGAGAGTATCAAGAGTAAGCTTGTGAAAAACCCCTACTGGGTTCGCACAAGGTGGTCTGTTGGTGCTTAGACTATAGACTAGGTCAATTCTAAGACTCAGAACCCGGACTAGTTCGAGTCTTTCCTAATTCCCTATAGTTATGGCTCTGATACCAATCTATCACACCCCAACTGATGGCGGAAACATCGGGGCGTGGCACTGAGCGAAACAGATTGTTCAAGAGAATCCAGAACAACTATTAATGTCATTATATTTAACGTTTAACGTCCCATACCATAATACATATAAAGCAAACAATCATTATAGATATAGTCTCAAAAACAAATAAGTTGTTCCGATAACTCAGATTTATTTAGTTTCTTTCTAGACTCCCTAGCTTGTTCCCATAGCACAACATCCTATCAACCTGTCACATACGTTAAAATAAGTCAATACACAGAGTGTAAAGGTGAGTACACAAGTTTGATTAGCGTATAGTATAGCGAAAGCGTTTACGCATAACCAGTATGTATCACGTAATGGGCGAAGCAAGTAACTATCAAAACTATGTTCATAATTAACCACAAGACTGCGTTGTAGAGTATGCGCGACACATGTCCAACGGACGCGTGAAGTAAAGAGATGTGATCCCTAGCAACCCCCGTCCATGACAGGTGCTGAGTCCAAAGTATAGTACTATCTTTGCTAGAGGCGGTACCGTGTAACACCGTCTAAACATAGTAACAAGCATTCAAGTTCACGTATAACATGCGGGAGCGGTCAGTGTTAAAAGTGTTTGCGTTGTGTGTTGGTGTATGTTGTTATAGCGAACGTATGTAACACCCAAAGTGCTTTAAAAAGGAAATGGGTTCGAGTATACTCACAGTGTGTGTTTAGCTAGTAAACACAGTACTTAGATTGAATGGAGTGCGTGGAGATTAGCCTGAGCATAGAGTAGTAGCGTAAGCGTTGAACAACGTGTAAACAGTGCGTCAGATAAGATAAGTGTCGAATGGTGAGTCGAACGGATGGTCATCCGGACGGATGACCAATCGAACGATTGATCATTCGAATGAGTGAGTGTGTTTGTAAACTGTTTCAAAACTTTTGAAGTTTCCATTGTAGTGTAAATCAAGTCATTTGATCGGATGGTCATCCGGACAGATGGTCATTCGATCGGATGGCTATTCGATCGAGAAACCTGAAGTTTGAAGTTTGGTCAAATCGTTTAAGTGTTGAAAGTTATAAAGAACAAGTCACCTGGTCGAATAGTCATTCGATCGGATGGTCATCCAATCGGATGGCTTTTCGATTGGGCGATCTGATACTTTGGGAAACTTGTAAAATTTTCCAAGTTAAAAAGTTTGAGTTTTTAACGGAGATGGCGTGATGAAGTGTCAAACAACAGAAACCCACACCAAGTCCAGCTCAGCCGATAGGATGGGAATCACCACATTCAATCAGACTTAAACGTTCTTGATGGAGTTTCATATTTAACCCGTGAATCGGTTTTCTCTCCAGTCGAAATCCATTTTTAGACCGTTCTCAACTAGAGAATGAGTAGAGAACTTGAATGAGTCTAGATTCCATCGGTTTTGAGTAGAAAGTTGAAGAAAAGCATGAAAATAGTTGGAAAATGTTTAGATCTCATTGTGATTTGTGTAAAAGATTGTGGAAATCCTTTAGATCTGAACCAATCTTGATGAGATGAGGTTACACAATAGTTTTCATCAGAAACCGAGATGACGTCACCTTCAAGGAGTCCAAATCAGGTGATTTCTAGGTGAAAATCAGTGATTTTGATGGAGAAGATGATGAGAAAGTGTGTAGTGATGATGGAAGTACAAGAGTTGGGGAGAAATACTTACGGAATAGGCTTAAATCAAGTGAAAAGTGCCTGAAAGGGACTTGAGAGTGTCTGGTCGAATGGAGCTATCACAACAGTGAACAGTCATGTGACAGGCGGGTATTTATAGTGTGAGAGAGGGAGAAAGGCGGTGTAAGTGAGTGCGAGGGTCGGATGGTCAGTCGATCGGATGGTCATCCATTCGGATGTCCATTCGATCAAATGGTCATTTGATTAGACGGTTTATGCGAGTTAGTTTTCCGACTTTCATTTTGTGTGTTAAGCGTTGCGTTGAGTTTAAGCGAGTTGCGATGAGATAACCACATAACATTAAACGAGTAATCACACAAATATACATAACACATAAAATGCATAAAAGTAAATCTGTGTTTCGAGTTGCGTTGAGATTGCGTTGCGATAGCGTTGTGATAGCGTTTAGACTAACATACGATGTAACATATGATAAGATCGCATTTTAATAGTATGCGTTGTAAACTGCGTAAAATGCGATAATTGAGTTTCGATTAAGCATTGTGAATGCGTTGTAAAACATAGTTTAAAATGTAGCGAAAACCCTTTAGCGATAATCGGAATCTCGAGAGATCAAGGCAATTAAGAAATAAATGACAGATCTAAGTAAGAACCCGGAAAGTCGGGTTGTTACAAGCAACAACATCAACAGCAACAACATCAACAACAGCAACATTACTAGCAGCAGCCTCAGCAGCAACCACAACAAGCAGCCCGCGGAAGAACTTTCAACATTAATGTCCGCCAGGCTCAGACTGACAACAATGTTGTCAATGGTACGTTTCTCGTTAACAGTATTTATGCTTCGTGTTTTTTTTATACTGGAGCCAATAACTGTTTTGTGTCGTTTGAATTCGAAAAGCACCTAAAATGTAAACGCGCTAACCTCCCAACGACGTTCGACATAGAAATTGCCACCGGAAGAACCGTCACCGTAGATTCTGTTCTCCGTGATTGTACTCTCGAACTCAACAATCACGTTTTCCCAATCAATCTCATTCTGATGCAACTTGGTAGTTTCGATGTCATAGTAGGCATGGATTTTCTTCGTGAAAACCGTGCTGAAGTTGTTTGTTTGGAAAAGATTATTCGTTTCCCTCTTTCTAACGGCGACCATCTCGGTGTTTATGGCGAAGTATCTTTGAAGGAACTGAAACTCATGTCGTGCATTCAAGCAAGCAAGCAAGTATCTCCGAAAGGAATACATGGCTTTCTTGGCCCACATTGTAGTAGCGGAGAAGGAAAAGAAGCCAACGGAAAAGGTACTTGTGGTTTGTGATTTTCCTAATGTCTTCCCTGACGATTTACCCAGTTTACCCCCGACTCGTGATATTGATCTTCGTATCGACCTCATTCCTAGAGCTAACCCTGTCGCTAAAGCCCTTTATCGTCTCGCCCCGTCCGAAATGCGTGAACTTTCTAGTCAACTCCAGGAATTACTTGATAAAGGCTTCATACACCCTAGCACATCTCCATGGGGCGCACCTGTTCTTTTCGTGAAAAAGAAGGATGGATTCTTCCGAATGTGCATCGATTATAGGGAACTCAATAAGCTGACTATCAAGAATCGCTATCCTTTGCCTCGAATTGACGATTTATTTGATCAATTGCAAGGCGCTATGTATTTTTCTAAGATTGATTTACGCTCTGATTATCATCAACTATGAATTCAGGAGGAAGATATCCCAAAAACCGCTTTTTGAACCCGCTATGGCCATTATGAATTTGTCGTTATGCCCTTTGGTCTTACAAATGCACCCGTGGTTTTCATGGATTTGATGAATCGCGTGTGAAAACCCTTTCTCGACCGCTTCATCATCGTGTTTATCGATGATATCCTTATCTATTCGAAGTCGAAAGCTGAACATGCGCAGCATCTTCGTTTAGTTCTCGAGCTTCTCCAAGGGAATCGCCTTTACGCCAAGTTCTCCAAGTGTGAATTTTGAATTGAGGAGGTTCAATTCCTCGGTCACATCATCAATAGGCAAGGTATACACGTCGATCCCGCGAAGATTGAAGCAGTTAAGAGTTGGATTACACCGAAAACCCCATCCGAAGTTCGTTCTTTTCTCGGATTGGCGGGTTACTACCGTCGATTTATCGCTGATTTCTCTAAAATCGCCGTCCCTCCCACCTATCTTACGCATAAAGACAAGACTTTTGTTTGGGGAACCAAACAAGAGGATGTGTAGGATCGGTGAATCGATCAAACGAGACATTTAGAAGAGTTCTCGATCAATGCTAAAGGCGGAATCAGACGTATTGATGTTGTAGCAGCTTGATTTACATTAAGAATCACTTTAACTGTCGATTGTATTGATTTCACAACGTTTTACAAGCTTGGCGACACTTCGGCAAAGCTTCGCTACCGGAATCAGAATGTTCTAAATGACAACCCCAATACCTCATATATATAGGGACTCCACTTCGCATGAACCAGATGGTCCAGGTCGTGCGAACTGGCCAGTTTGCACGAACTGGTCACTTCGCATGAACATGCTGGTTCAGCTCTGTTTCCCGTTTCTTTCGAACTACGTGTCCTGGTTTATCAAACCTATTACATGACTCGATACAAGACGAAGTCAACAGACATATGCACTAACAAACTCCCCCTTGGATGTTGACGAGTCTTCCGTACTAGTCTTCAGTATGTCGAATCTTCAGTCTTGATCAGTCTTCTTGCTCTTTCCAAAATGTCTTTCTGTGTAAGCATCCTTCAATCTTCTCTCTTCTCTCTCTCAGAATCTCAACCTGTCTTTATCCTATTCTCTAATTCTCTTGATCAGATCTCTTGATTCCTTACTCTCTTCAGCATTAGCAGCTGGCATGAATGAAAGAATTTGAACCTAGCTCTAATGTCTTCAGACTCCCCCTTTCGATAAACCGGGATCACAGTCTGGAATAGCTCTCGTTCTAGGATCGTAACCTGGCTGAAACTCTGCTCAGGCTTAGACACGGGGATCTCGCTTTGCAGCTTTCACAGGTTCACGAACGTCTCCTGGATCTTCGTAGCAACAGAATAAAAAACTTGACTCTAATCTGCATATCCTCAGGAGTCGAAATCCTAGCTCTTTCAAAGCTTTTTACCTGCACATCCTCTACCCAGAACATAAGATTTTTATTTATAACAATATTAAAAACTTCTTGAAACATTCTCAACTAAACCACTTGTATTCAAAACACACAAATTTGGTTTCAAATTAATGAACCATTTAATCATTTCAAAATCATTTCTCATTACAAACAAATTCTTCCAACCCTGTTGTCCATCATGTTCAGCACTTGGAATTTTGAAAATCAACTTTCCAACATCAGTTGTCGAAAATAAGATGAAATAAAATCTTTTTGAATTTTTAAAATTCTATGCTAAAACACACTTAAATCTTTTTTAATTTTGAAATAAACTATATACAGACATCTTTTTTTTGTGAGTTTGTGTAAGAGGATCATATCAGTTTTTGACAAATCACTAGCACCGTTGAGCTTTAAACACTTTAAGTTCTAAACGATTCACTTAGATTGTCAGTATACTTGTCCACTTAAATTTTCACACAAAGTTCAATTGATTCGAGATACGAGATTAGTGTTTTAAGCACTTAACTTATTCGCGTGTCCCACCTCAGAATATACTCCCGTATCCAGACTCTTATATTCAGTCTTGCAGGTGAATGTACACTAATGATATCGGTACGGGGTGAATGCGAGACCATGAGAGCTCAGGCTATTGCTTCTGCAAAATTAGAGAGATGATGGCTCGTCTTTCGGTGGGTCCCCCTTGGGGATCTTCTTTACAACAGCACATGATTAACATTTTTCAATGTTTCATCATTTTTTATGCTGAGGGTGAGCTTTATGATTAAAGCAGTGCAGAGTATTATACGAGGACTAGGCTATTGCTCCCGCAAAATTAGAAGTCCTGGTATAATACCCCAGATATCATCACGTACAAAGACCTAGTATGTCAGAAATAGAAAGCCCTTCAAACAAGATTTCAGGGGTTACCTATATATCCGAGAGATGTTCCCCACGAAATAAGTAAGTATTTGATATTTTGGTTTATATCTCGAAAACAATCTACTAAGCGTGTAAAAACCTACTGGCATATCATCAGTGAGACCGTTTATCACATTTGACTTTCCATTTCTTTAGCGTACTGTGATTGTCTACTGATGTACTATCATTTCCTCTTTTTCACAACAAAACTCATTTTGATTTTTCGATGTTTTTGGTTTTTTCAAATTTTTAAAATTTCTAAATTTTTTACTCCCCCTAAAATAAAAAATATGTTTCAATTTTTGATTTTCAAGGAAAATTTGAAAATGAACTGTACAAATAGAATGACAAACTGATGTGAATTGCTTTAATTCGCCATCCACTTGGCATAAACAATCAGAACTCCCCCTGACAACAAACTATTTTCCTATTATGATTTCAAAACACTTAAGTTTGTTTTAATCAAAATGGTTTTTCCAAAAAATTAGTTTTGTTGATTGCACACATCATGGGGTTTAATTCATCATTTTGTCCTCAAATTACCACTTGTAAAAAAAATATCACTTGTAGATTTTTCACAAAAATATTTTTCAAGAAAGATGCCGATTCATGCTCCACGATTACCAACTTGGGAGCTCCGGCAAGTCAGGTTTTTCAGTTAAAGAGATTCACCCAAGCCTGACGGTCCTTGGGTGATTCCGAGTCATCATCACTCGGTTTCTTTCCTTTTTTATTCTTTTCATAAAATTCCTTTACCCCTTTGACCTTCCTGTCAATCATTTTTCCAAAAATATTTAGAACATTAGGGTTAAAGGCTTTTTCAACATCAAATTCTTTCTTTTCAGAAAAGAATTGATTTGAAATCTCAAATTTTCCAATTTTTTGCTTTAAGTTTCCGTTTGATAATGGTGGAAAATTTGCATCATCCATTTTTGGAACGGAATTATCACTTTTTAGCTCAACTTGTGGCTCCTCTGACTTTGACGAGTCAGATTCATCGCCAGAATTAACCTCTGATTTCTTAACAACCCACTTTTGGTTGTTAAGATTCATTCTTCTTTTATAAAATCTTTTTGAACTCTCACCAACCTCAAATTTTGAAATTTTGAAAACTTTAAATTGTTCGGTTGGTGGTTCATGATCAACCATCTTTTCTTTCAATTTTTCAGAGACTCCCTGTTTTGATTGAGTTTCCTTTGGACATTTCCATGCAATGTGACCAACTTCATTGCATTGGTAACAGGTTCTTGTCTCCTTCTTCTGAGCAACATCTTTCTGCATTCCCTCTTGCTTCTTAGCAAGGAATTCTTTGTTCAATTGCTTCCAGAATAAGTTCTTTTCTTCTTCTTCTTCAGAAGATGTTCCTGAAACAAATTTAGTTTTTGGTTTATAAATTTTCTCATTTTTATGATTTTCTGGTGGAATAAAACCTAATCCTTTCTTTTTGAAATTACTGTTATGGTTTGGTTTCTTTTAATAACCATAACCAGAACCAAAACTGTAACCTTTTTTCTTGTTTAACCTTTGTTGAACTCTTGAGGTGTACTTTTTAGGTTTTTCAGTAAGATTTACATCCTTTATTTCATAAATATTAATTTCTGTTAATTTGAAAACCTTTTTAATCATTTCAGTTTTAACACCTCTTATTGGAAATTCTTCATCAGAATATAATTTGTCGGAATCATTCAAAGTATATGCCACTTTGAATGTTTAGTCATTTAAATTGTTTTGTGACATCAGAAAATCTTTATTGTAAACCCTTTTGCTCTTTTCAATTGTTGGACTTGAAGTGTCAGACTTTGAGTTTGACTCTGACTCCTCAGTTTCATCCTTATCCAACACCTGATCGACCACTTTCTTTATTAACTCAGACTCATGATTAGTGTCAGATGATGTGAATGTGATGTCAATGTTGTCTGGCAATCCATCTGAAGGTTCAGATTCCCACTTTAAATTGGTTTCCTTTTTGACTCTTTCTGAATTAGGAGTTCATGGAGAATATACTTCTTCAAGCGGTGGTGGACACTTGGTATAATTGGTACTATGTTTCTATCTATGGACTGCTTGCTTAACTTTATACACCCCCGCCTTCCCCCTCTCTGTTCCACCAACCACCACCACACCACCGCCTTCACCTTTAACTTCATAACCACCTCGCCTGCAACTACCGAAAACCGTCCAAACACCCCTACTTCATCCCTCACCGCCAATGACCTCTTGATCCAAACCCCTATTTCCCACATCTCACCACCCTTTTCTTCATTTCATACTTCAAATCTGTCACTCAAATCACACTTTTTCATCCTTTTTTCCCACGTAATTTCCCCCTTTTTTCATTCATTTCAGATCTTTAGGGTTTTGTTGTTTAGCTGAAATTTTTAAACTTCTTTGAGAAATCAGTGGTTGTGATTTACACGCCAGGTGTTCGATGAAATGTCTTGAGGTTATTTCAGCTATTTTATCGACAAATTAACCATTGTACGTTGTGTGGGTCTTTTTTTTTCTTATTGTCCATGGTGCGTGATGGTGTTCTTGGCACCTCTTCGGAGCCGAGTTCGTCTCTTGGGTTTTTGGCGTGCCCATTTAGTGGGTTCCATTGTTGTTCGGGTGGCCGGCAGGGGTCTAGAAGGGTTTTGCGGATGATTGGCCATTTGAAAAGTGACCATTTATCCTCTGAAACTCGTAAAGTTTCTTTGCGTGAAGCCCTTTCGTTTGACAGGAATCTCTTTCAGGCTACGGGAGTGGTTCTTAAGACAGTTGGGCAGTGGTTATGCGGGGAGTGTATGTCTTTGCACGGCCTATCGAGTTTTTGTCATCATGCTGATCGGGTGGTCAAATTTCAAGGGGACCGCGACTGTGCGGATAGCTACAAAGTGGGGTTATGCCCACCGGTCCCCCCTGTTGAACCTGTTGAGAGTGGGGGTATTGCCCTTGATGTGTCACTTTTGGAACGTGTTTTTAGCCTCCCTATGAAGACTGTCAAGAGCATCCCTTACAGTTGTCGGATGGCTTTCGCACAGGCTCTCTCCCTTTCCCTACGGGGGGTTTTGGCACATCCTCACTCTATTGAAGCTTGGGTTAAGTTATTGGTGCTACCTCGCTGCACGCTCAAGGTTTTTAGACCTTCGTGTAGGCAGGAGCATAAATCGGGGAATCGTAACTCTTTGCAGTGTTCTGCCATCCAGCGTGCGCTCTCGGTATAGGGGGATGGAGCTGGTTGTTGTGACCTTATTAGAGATTTGTTCGCTGATCAAGGGAGCCCCTCTCCTGCTTCTGACAAGGTTTTAGGTGTTGCTGCCCGGTCGGAGACCAGTGTAAATGTTAAGCAGTGTCTCCGAAAAGTGGCAGATGGACATTTCACGGCTGCTGTGAAAGTTCTCTCTTCTTCTGGAGTAGCCCCCTGTAATGGCGCTACCATGCAGGCTTTGCTTGATAAACATCCTGTTTTGCCTCCTCCCTTGTTGCCAGGCCCATTGTTCACTGATCAATCATTGGTGGTAGATGTGGAGGATGTCTTAGGGGGTATTAAATCATTTTCGAAGGGGACCTCGTGTGGTAGAGACGGGTTACGGGCTCAGCATCTTCTTGATGCTCTGTGCGGAGAAGGATCTGTTGTTACAGGTGGGGTTCTTCAAGCTATCATGGGGGTGGTTAATCTTTGGCTGGCTGGACGGTGTCCGGCTTCTCTGGCAGAATTTGTTTCCTCGGCCCCTCTAACCCCTCTTCTTAAGCCAGACAATGGGGTACGACCGATCGCAGTTGGGGCTATTTGGAGACGTCTTGTCTCTAAGGTGGCAATGCGCTGTCTTAGGGAAGATATGGTTAACTACTTGAGGGACTTCCAATTTGGGGTTGGAATCCCCAATGGGGCAGAAGCGGTTCTCCATAGTGCAAATAGGTTTCTTGATTGCTATCATGCAGATGGATCATTGGTCATGCTGACCATTGACTTTTCTAATGCGTTTAACCTGGTGGATAAGTCGGCAATGTTAAAGGAGGTGCATCGAGTTTGTCCATCCCTATCCCCATGGGTGAATTTTTTGTATGGTCAACCTGCTAGGCTTTACGTAGGGGATAACTGCATTTGGTCTACCACCGGGGTTCAGCAGGGGGATCCGCTAGGACCTTAACTGTTTGCTCTGGCTTTACACCCCCTCATTACCCGGGTCCAAGAGCAGTGTCACCTGCTTTTTCATGCTTGGTACCTTGATGATGGTACGATTATTGGTCCTGTTCATGAAGTGGCTAAGGCTTTAGAAGTTATCTCAAGGGAAGGCCCTTCTTTGGGGCTCCAACTAAATGTTCGGAAGACTGAATTTTTCTGGCCATCATGCAATGGGGAGAAGTTTGCTACGGGGTTGTTCCCAGAGGATATTGGGAGGCCTAAGCTGGGAGTCAAGTTATTGGGGGGTGCCGTCAGCCGTGATCGGGACTTCATCAGTGACCTGGCTGTTAAGAGGGCCTCCCGGGCTGTCGATCTCATGAGGGTACTCCCGCAACTTAAGAATCCACAATGTGAACTCCTTTTACTACGTTCGTGCATGGGGGTTGCCAAGCTTATCTTTGGTCTCTGCACATGCCAACCATCTTATGTTGGAGCGGCTGTTACTTTGTTTGATGAAGGACTTCGGCAAGCCATTGATGATATTGTGGTTGGCGGGGGGCCGTTCTTTGGGGACTTGCAATGGCGATTGGCTTCCTTGCCAATCAAGGAGGGTGGGCGTGGATTACTATCGGTGGGGGATGTCTCGTCTTTTGCTTTCGTGGCCTCCAGAGTGCAATCTTTGGAACTTCAAGATCATATTCTGCGAGCTTGTTGTATGGGTGATTTGGATTCGGAATTTAGGGCTGCGTTAGATGGTTTACAAGCCGTTCTTCCTGATGTTGACCTTGGCGGTTTTGCTAATAAAGACACCGCCCCCCGTGAACCTCAAACTATTTTGGCGAGTGCTTTTTATGGTAAAACCGTGAAGGAAATCAATGGTGTTTTCGGGTTATCCCCTCGGCAAAAAGCTGTTTTTGATTGTTTACGAGCCCCCCACGCTCAAGATTTCCTTACTGTTATCCCGATCGAAGGCTTGGGGCAATGTATGTCGGCAGTAGAATATCGGTCTGTCCTCAAATATCGGTTGATGATACCGTTGTACCCTGAGGATGAACCATGCCCTGTTTGTCGGAAGGTGTGTCTTGATAGCTTCGGGGAACATGCCCTTCACTGCAAAGAGCTTCCTGGCTTCAAGTACAGACATGATCTGGTTAGAGATGTGTTGTTTGACGTTCTGAAGCGAGCTGGTATCGCTGCTAAAAAAGAGGCTCCGGTTAATTTCCTAACGGACCCGAAGGAGGGGAGGTCTTCCCTTCGACCAGCCGATGTGCTGGTTTTTGGATGGTCCGGTGGTAAGCATGCTTGCATTGATCTCACGGGGGTGTCGCCTCTTGCCGGTTTTAGGGGCAGTGGTTTTGTTTCAGGGCAAGCGACGCGGAAGGCTGAGGCGGGAAAAATATCCAAGCACGAGCTGGCCTGCATAGATAATCAACATGCCTTCCTTCCTTTCGCGTTCGATACCTTTGGTTGTCTGGCCCCTGTGGCGTCCGGTTTCTTGAAGCGGGTTCAAAAGGCAGCACTTGCGCATGCGACAGTGTATGTAGGCCTTAGTTATGTATTTAGCCGCGTTGGATTTGCAATTCAAAAGGGGGTGGCGGCGCAGCTTGTTGCCCGTCTACCAACCCATGATTTGTAATTTGCTACTGATATTTAAAAACACGATTATCTTATAATAAATTTGATGATTTTGTGTAAAAAAAAATCCTATCAATCACATAAGAAGCACATGAGTAACTTTTCAATAACCTGTTTACCCTTTCAGTTTCTATCCTTTGAGTTTCCAATTTCTGTTCAAGTTCAGCACATTTCTCAATGTACTGATTGATGATTTTCTGCTTCGTCATGAATGCTCCATTGAGTGTCTTCATAGCTATCGCTTGTTCATTGCTTGACTTGTTATATTGATTCATAGCTTTGTTTAAAACATCATAAGATTCTTTCAGTATGTTCATGTTATGAATCAATTTGTTGTTGTGCCTTTTCACGGTATCACAATTTTCACACTTCTCAAGCATCTTTTCTGCATCAGCTTCCTTCTCAACTTTGACAGCTGGAATTTCTTTAACCTGCTTCTTGACTGCTCGAACACTTTCCTCAGGTTTGACCTTGTCTTCAATAGTTTCTGCCTTATGATTCTTCTTCTTCTTCGCAGCTTGTCCTTCTTTGATCTCTTTCATTTTACTTGCAAAAAACATTTTTTTCTTATCAGATGCAAATTCTCTTTTATAATATTCAAGTTTTCGAATTTCTTCAATATCATCATCACTCTCTTCATCTGATGAGTGATCAAAGATAGGTGCTTTTTCTGAAACCTCTTTTGTTGAAACTGGTTCTTCTTCTTCCTTTTTAGGACCGAATTGCTGAGATTCGTAATAAGCGTACGCTAATTCTTCTTCAGCAGTTGAATCTTTAAAAATTTGAGCAACAAATGCTTTAGAAACTGAAGGTCTGCTAGGATCATAATCATCCCAATTAAAACCTTCTGGAATCCTTTCATCTTCTTGGTCCACCAGACCATAACAAGCTCTCTTCTTTCCATCTTCAATCGGAGTAGCACTGGATGATGATGGTTGTTGAGCTACCTGATGATATATTGCTTTCCGATGATAATCATTGTTGCCAAATGGATTTTGAGCTCCACTTACTTCGCGATTTGTGCATTCTCGCTTAAAGTGTCCATTCTCCCTGCAACGAAAACAAGTAACTTTAGATTTATTAAAGCCTAAAGGTGAAGTTCCAGCATCACGAAAATCATCTCTTCCAGTGATCTGTTTAAACTTCTCAGCTCTTCTCAACACACTAGCCATACACCACTTTATATCCATTAACTCCATCTCTTTAGCATCAATCTGATCATAATCCTCTTTAATCAACATCGGATTACCAATCCTTCTGGCTACCAAACTCTCATAAGACTCTAATACGGTCACTAATAAAGACATATGACCTTTGGCAACCTCTTCCAAGAAATTCTGACCATTCTGAAGATGTAATGCAATGTTACATTGTAATACTTGGCCATTATTGGTTGCTGAAAATTTTGGATCGAATGATGGATATGAAGAGAATCCAGTTTTGTTGTTTGATCCTTGAGATGACCCTCCAGACGAACTGTTTGTGTTAAATGCAGTTTCGATCTTTGATGCAACGTTGGTCTTATCACTTGTACTTCCTTTGTAGTACAAACCAATATCATGTTTGTCACACCCCCAAAATCCACACGCGGAGTATCACCGCTTGGAGGCGTGACTGACCAGGATCAAGCCATCAATCATATCAAACATAGTATTTAAGTGTAAGAGTAAGAAAATATAATTCATTTTGACATGACTGATGTTCATAACCAAACATTGTTTAAGTAGCGGAAGCATAATAATGAAAACCCAAATTAAGTTATAAGTTCAAATATTGACTACGATCCGTATCCCACAACGACCTGCTCCTTCCTGTGCAAGCTCCATATGTACCTAAGGTCCTGCAAGGCATGTAAGAGAGAGTCAACAACTAGTTGAGCGAGTTCACAGTTAATAGTTCAGTAACAGTATAGCGTGATGTAGTAGTATGTTCGTTCGTTACAATGTATCATATTAGTTTCCATCGCGGCCAATGTCCTTGGCAGGTGTGCGAAGATGTTGGGGAAGGTCTTTCCCCAAGTTTTCTAGACTAGGTTTGTTCGTATCGCGGCCAATGTCCTTGGCAGGTGTGCGATGATGTTGTACGTTTAGTTCGCGGCCAATGTCCTTGGCAGGTGTGCGAAGATGTTGTAAATTCAGTTCGCGGCCAATGTCCTTGGCAGGTGTGCGAAGTCAGTCATAATATCGCGGCCAATGTCCTTGGCAGGTGTGCGAAGATCGTTCAATAAGTGTTACTAGTCTAGCAGTAGGTTCTGTCATCTATGTATGTACAGTCATTATCAAATCCCCATTCCCCCCTGGGAACCCCATGCCTTGGCTTGTGTGAACTCACCTTGGTTTGCTCGGTATGCTAAGTATGTGCTCAAGTAAATCAATCACGTCCTAGAGTATGTACGTATACAAAATCAGTTCATGTGCGAGTATAATGTGGTAACATCGAGCCAAAAATCATCACGTAGCACATAGCACGTAGTTAAACACATACAAACCATGTAATATAGTTAACTACAGTTAATTAGATCGGTTAAGTACTAACAGAAGCAAACAATGTTTAACCCAGATTTCATACTCGACGAAACACTTCAGTTTCGTCGAGAGTCCCCTCGGCGAAACTAACCCCAGTTTCGTCGTTTAATTACTTGACGAATCAAACCCTGATTCGTCGTATATCAGATTCGTCCCAACTTAGATTCGTCATTAAGCAGTTACGTGATACATCAGTTACGTCATAACACCACCAGACCCTAATAATCACCTATAGCCGACAAGTGCAGCTTGTTTTCAATCTGCTGTTTGACCGAACATCAACCCATTACAATTTCAATGAACCGAATTAGTGGATCTGACACAATTCACTTTACTATGCACAATTTAATTTCTAATTCATGGAGCCCTTCATGTGATAGTATGACAACCAAAGTTTAATGTAATATAATGATTGGGCCAATTTAAGGTCTAATTATATGTACTGATGCACACTAAATTCTATGCACACTCACATGTACATGATTACATGCAAACCATTGGACCTCACCTAGCACTACATATGAATCATTAAGATATTCATATCACATGCATTATAATCATTGGGATATTTATGAAACCCTAAAATATTCATCATGAGATCGTGACTTTCTAGAACGAATCCATCAATCAAAACAACAGCAAAGGCATACATTTATAGTTGTTTCATCAATCAAGTAAGCACGCAATTATGTATTAAGCAATCAAACTAACCGAGGTATCGAAGATGGTGGTTTAGATCGCTAGAGAGCTTGGATAAACCACACACCGTTGCCGTCACAGTGGAGAGGGCTCTAGGGTTTCAACTTTTTCCAAAGATATGAAAACAGAAGTCGGTTCACGTTAATATTTGCGATTTAACGTTCTGGGCCCGTAATGGGCTTTGGCGAATCTGGGCTCGGCGAAACAGATTGTTTCGTCGAGTTTGGTTTGGCGAAACAGCTTTGTTTCGTCGGGTATGCTCATGGCGAAACACACTTGTGTTTCGTCGGATTGTTCCAAGTTCCAACAGTTTACAAGTTCCCCACTCAAAGCACTTTATATCACACATAGCATATCAATTAATCATCTCAAATTGCAATCAGTGTACAGTTATAAGTCAAACAAGTCAAACAAGTCAAAGTCAACGTGCATTCAATGCATGAGTGAAAGTCGGAAATTCGAGTTGTCACATTATCCCCAACTTGAAAGAAATTTCGTCCCGAAATTTAGCATGCAGTTACTGAGGAAGCTAATAGTGTGACGTTGTTTACCTGTTTCGTATCGCGGCTCCCCGAGCATGTATGCGAAGATTACTGGTTTTCTTGGGGTGTCACATTATCCCCCCGTTGATTTGGAATTTCGTCCCGAAATTCTGCATTTGTAGCTTCAGCCTCAGTAGTAGTTGCTTGGTTTCCGAATAACTGGGGATATTTAAGTTCCATTTGATCTTCACGCTCCCAGGTGAACTCTGGGCCGTGGCGGGAGTTCCAACGAACTCGTACAAGAGGGATTCTCGTGTTCTTGAGGACCTTGACATCCCGGTCCGTGATTTCAACAGGTTCCTCGACGAATCGTAACTGTTCGTCGATCGTGAGCTCCTTCGGAGGAACTATGTGGGTCTCATCTGACGTACACTTCTTCAGATTCGATACGTGGAAGACGTTGTGAACTGCACTGAGTTCAGCGGGTAAGTTCAGTCTGTAGGCCACTTTACCTATTTTCTCTGTAACTTCGAATGGTCCAACATATCGTGGATTTAGTTTGCCGCGTTTGCCAAAACGAACCACACCCTTCCAGGGTGAAACTTTGAGTAGCACTCGATCCCCAACTTGGAACTCGAGTGGTTTCCTGTCTAAATCAGCGTATGCTTTCTGACGGTCGCGTGCTGCCGCCATGCGTTGTCGTATTTGTGCAATCTTTTCTGTAGTATTGACTACCATTTCTGGATCCGTGATTTGACTATTACCCACCTCTTCCCAACAAAGAGGTGATCGGCATTTACGCCCGTACAATGCCTCGTATGGAGCAGCTTTAATGCTGGTGTGGTAGCTGTTATTGTATGAAAATTCCACGAGTGGCAGATGTTTCTCCCAACCATTGCCAAAGTCAATTACGCACGCCCGAAGCATGTCTTCTAGAGTTTGAATGGTGCGCTCAGGCTGCCCCTCCGTCTGAGGGTGATAAGCTGTGCTCATGCCTAAACGAGAGCCAAAAGATTTACGCGTTGCTTGCCACAGTTCTTTCAAGTAGATGTCTGCTAGCGTAGAGAACTTGTCTGTTTCTTTGATAGCCAAGAAGTGAGCAGACTTTGTGAGTCGATCCACGATCACCCAAATAGTATCATTTCCGCGCTGAGATCTAGGTAGGCCAGTAACAAAATCCATGGAAATTTGTTCCCATTTCCATTGTGGTATCTCAGGTTGTTGGAGTGGTCCTGACGGTTTCTGATATTCCGCCTTGACTCTTGCACAAGTCAAGCACTTGCTGACATAAGTAGCTATGTGGGCCTTCATGCTAGGCCACCAATATGTAGTTTTGATATCATGGTACATTTTATCCGAACCAGGGTGTACCGAGTAGCGAGACTTGTGAGCTTCATCCATTACCAGCTCGCGTAAGTTGCCGTACAGTGGGACCCAAATGCGTCCTGTGACGTAGTAAGCACCATCTTCCTTCTGTTTTAATCGTTGTCTTGAGCCGCGTAGGGCTTCAGCCCTGACATTTTCTGGTTTCAATGCTTCTACCTGAGCATTTCGTATCTGGGAAGGAAGACTAGACTGTATAGTGAGTTGTAAAGCTCGCACGCGCTTAGGCGCGGTGTCCTTTCGACTGAGGGCGTCAGCCACAACATCGGCTTTGCCTGGGTGGTACCTGATTGAGCATTCGTAGTCGTTTAGCAATTCAACCCATCGTCGCTGTCGCATATTCAGTTCCTTCTGTTTGAAGATATGTTCGAGGCTTCTGTGGTCAGTGTAGATAGCACATTTGGTACCGTACAAGTAGTGTCGCCATATCTTAAGTGCAAAAACAACCGCTCCCGGCTCTAGGTCGTGTGTCGTGTAATTACGTTCGTGAATCTTAAGTTGGCGCGAAGCATAAGCAATAACTTTATCCCTTTGCATCAATACATATCCGAGACCTTGGATAGATGTGTCGCAGTAGACTACGAAATCGTCCGTGCCTTCAGGCAATGAGAGGATAGGTGCGCTACAGAGTCTATCCTTTAAGTGCTGAAACGCTGTTTCCTGTGCGTTACCCCAACGATAAACAACACCCTTCTGCGTCAACAGTGTAAGCGGCTGAGCAATCTTTGAGAAGTCTTTGATGAACCTTCTGTAGTAACCCGCCAAACCTAAGAATTGGCGTATTTCCGTTGGTGTACGAGGCGCAGGCCAATTCTTGACCGAATCTACCTTGAATGGATCTACATGAATCCCATCCTTGTTCACCACGTGGCCTAAAAAGTGGACTTCACGAAGCCAGAAGTCACATTTAGAAAACTTAGCGTATAGCTGTTCCGTTCGTAGAAGTTCCAGTATGAGTCGTAGGTGCTGCTCGTGTTCCTCCTGACTCCTCGAATAAATCAGGATGCCGTCGATGAAAACGATAACAAACTTGTCGAGATAGGGTTTGCACACCCTGTTCATAAGATCCATAAATGCGGCAGGCGCGTTCGTTAGCCCAAATGGCATGACCATAAACTCGTAGTGACCGTATCGAGTTCTAAATGCTGTTTTGGAGACGTCCTAATCCCGGACTCTCAGCTGATGGTATCCTGACCTTAAGTCTATCTCGGAGTAGTAGCTCGACCCTTGCAGCTGGTCGAATAAATCATCTATGCGCGGAAGAGGATAACGATTCTTGATCGTCACCTTGTTGAGTTCACGGTAGTCTATACACATCCTGAACGTACCGTCTTTCTTCTTTACGAACAACACTGGAGCTCCCCAGGGCGAAGAGCTAGGACGTATAAAACCCTTTTCCAAGAGTTCTTGTAGTTGCTTCGACAGTTCTTCCAATTCAGTTGGAGCTAGACGATATGGTGCTCGAGCTATGGGTGCTGCTCCTGGAGCTAGCTCGATCTGAAATTCGACTTGACGATGAGGCGGTAACCCAGGTAATTCCTCAGGAAACACTTGAGGAAAGTCACGTACTACAGGAATATCTTTAATCTTTTTCTTTTTCTTCGAGGTATCTGTAACGAGTGCTAGTATAGCAGTGTGCCCCTTGCGTAAACACTTCCGAGCCTTCAAGAAAGAAATGATGCCACTCACGACACCACTCTTGTCGCCTTGAACTTCGAGAGGTTCTTCACCAGAGCGTGGAATACGAATGGTCTTCTCTTTGCATAGGATCTCTGCTTGTTGTTGGGATAACCAATCCATACTAATGACGATGTAGAAACTATCGCAACGCTGGGGTCATTCCTAGTATTACTCTGACCAATCACGAACATTCGACCCCGGGCATCATTGCCATCGTTATTACCCCCATTGCTGTCTCCATTATTGTTCCTGTTTTCCTTGGTTGTGGTTCTAATTCTGGTTCTGGTTCAACTGTGGGCAGTGTCTTTTGAAGTGACCTTCAGCACCATCTGACAACATCCCTTATTACCCTGCTGTTGCTGCTGATTTTTATAGATCTTGTGGCTGTTGTTGTTGGTTCTGGTTTGCAGGACGTGAGTTTCTACCATCTTTGGTTCCATGACCAAGCTTGTTGCATTATTGACGATGATTGCGTTTGCCCTGCCCGTTGTGGTGCAGGTTACATCGTTTGCGCTTAGGGTGTTTTCCCTTGTATCCGCCTTGCCCTTGAATACTAAATGTTGCTGATCAGGACTTTAGTTGTCATCGACCTTTCACTGCTGTGCCTGGGACGGAATCGTAGTCGAATCCTTGCTAGAGGTTCCATCCCACTTTCATCCGTTGTTACTGAGGGTAGCAGAAGTAGTTGAAGTAGTAGTGCTGATACGTTGAGGCAGCTTGTTCTGTTCCACTGCCTGGTCTATAAGACGATGAGCAAGATGAGTAACATCTTGAATAGTAGCAAGTTTAGCCGTCATCACATGGTTTTGAATTCCTGGTACTAAGCCTTTGAGGTACAGCTCAAAGCTCTTTATGGGAGGATCCACCATAGTTGGACACAAAATTGCCAGTTTGTTGGATCGTAATCTTGCACGCTTCTATCTCTGATCCCGTCATCTTCATGTTAAAGAACTCCACTTCCAACTTGTGGATGGCATCATAACTACTATATTCACGTTTGATCGGTTCCTTAAAATCATTCCATGGGGTGGCATTAGCAGCCGCCAGCCCCAGTATCGTAACTTGCGCGTTCCACCAAGTTTGCGCAGTGCCTTCGAGAATATCAGTGGCATATTTCACCTTACTAGCCTCAGGTCATTCGCACCTTCGAAGGCCGATTCGAGTTCCTCGAACTAATGGAGGAGTCCAACAGCTCCTTCAGTGTTGCTGAAAGTAGTAGGACGACAGTCCATAAAAGTCGTGTATGTGCACACAGGGGGCTGAGCGTGTTGACTTGTCGTGTGCGTAAGAGTAATCAAAATTAAGCACAAGTGTTGAGTTACAAGAGTAGGATTCTAAAAATCCTAGAGTAAGTGGTGATGGCAGGTTACACCTCCTGTCTGGGCAGCTGCGAGTGCTGCAGTAACTTGTTCAGTGATCGAAGCCGCCAACTGGGCTTGAGTTAGGTTAACGCGTCCACACATGATCTTGACATCAAGGAGAACATGTGGGTGAGAGGTTCGCGAATAGTGCGAAGAGAGTGAGCATACAAGTATTCTCAAGCAATAACGTATAGTAGGTTCTGTAATCTGAGCATACCACGAGCAAAGTTCTATGTAATTCTAGCAAGTAGGTAAAGTAACATGAATAGTAGTACCTATGATGTTGAGCCTTGCACGTGGAGCGAAGCGTCGTTGGGGATCGTTGAGAGCACTTTTCTGGTTATAGTCTGGTTTTAACAAAATCGTTTTCCCTTTATTAAAACCGAGTTCTCTATAACCAATGGCTCTGATACCAATCTGTCACACCCCCAAAATCCACACGCGGAGTATCACCGCTTGGAGGCGTGACTGACCAGGATCAAGCCATCAATCATATCAAACATAGTATTTAAGTGTAAGAGTAAGAAAATATAATTCATCTTGACATGACTGATGTTCATAACCAAACATTGTTTAAGTAGCGGAAGCATAATAATGAAAACCCAAATTAAGTTATAAGTTCAAATATTGACTACGATCCGTATCCCACAACGACCTGCTCCTTCCTGTGCAAGCTCCATATGTACCTAAGGTCCTGCAAGGCATGTAAGAGAGAGTCAACAACTAGTTGAGCGAGTTCACAGTTAATAGTTCAGTAACAGTATAGCGTGATGTAGTAGTATGTTCGTTCGTTACAATGTATCATATTAGTTTCCATCGCGGCCAATGTCCTTGGCAGGTGTGCGAAGATGTTGGGGAAGGTCTTTCCCCAAGTTTTCTAGACTAGGTTTGTTCGTATCGCGGCCAATGTCCTTGGCAGGTGTGCGATGATGTTGTACGTTTAGTTCGCGGCCAATGTCCTTGGCAGGTGTGCGAAGATGTTGTAAATTCAGTTCGCGGCCAATGTCCTTGGCAGGTGTGCGAAGTCAGTCATAATATCGCGGCCAATGTCCTTGGCAGGTGTGCGAAGATCGTTCAATAAGTGTTACTAGTCTAGCAGTAGGTTCTGTCATCTATGTATGTACAGTCATTATCAAATCCCCATTCCCCCCTGGGAACCCCATGCCTTGGCTTGTGTGAACTCACCTTGGTTTGCTCGGTATGCTAAGTATGTGCTCAAGTAAATCAATCACGTCCTAGAGTATGCACGTATACAAAATCAGTTCATGTGCGAGTATAATGTGGTAACATCGAGCCAAAAATCATCACGTAGCACATAGCACGTAGTTAAACACATACAAACCATGTAATATAGTTAACTACAGTTAATTAGATCGGTTAAGTACTAACAGAAGCAAACAATGTTTAACCCAGATTTCATACTCGATGAAACACTTCAGTTTCGTCGAGAGTCCCCTCGGCGAAACTAACCCCAGTTTCGTCGTTTAATTACTTGACGAATCAAACCCTGATTCGTCGTATATCAGATTCGTCCCAACTTAGATTCGTCATTAAGCAGTTACGTGATACATCAGTTACGTCATAACACCACCAGACCCTAATAATCACCTATAGCCGACAAGTGCAGCTTGTTTTCAATCTGCTGTTTGACCGAACATCAACCCATTACAATTTCAATGAACCGAATTAGTGGATCTGACACAATTCACTTTACTATGCACAATTTAATTTCTAATTCATGGAGCCCTTCATGTGATAGTATGACAACCAAAGTTTAATGTAATATAATGATTGGGCCAATTTAAGGTCTAATTATATGTACTGATGCACACTAAATTCTATGCACACTCACATGTACATGATTACATGCAAACCATTGGACCTCACCTAGCACTACATATGAATCATTAAGATATTCATATCACATGCATTATAATCATTGGGATATTTATGAAACCCTAGAATATTCATCATGAGATCGTGACTTTCTAGAACGAATCCATCAATCAAAACAACAGCAAAGGCATACATTTATAGTTGTTTCATCAATCAAGTAAGCACGCAATTATGTATTAAGCAATCAAACTAACCAAGGTATCGAAGATGGTGGTTTAGATCGCTAGAGAGCTTGGATAAACCACACACCGTTGCCGTCACAGTGGAGAGGGCTCTAGGGTTTCAACTTTTTCCAAAGATATGAAAACAGAAGTCGGTTCACGTTAATATTTGCGATTTAACGTTCTGGGCCCGTAATGGGCTTTGGCGAATCTGGGCTCGGCGAAACAGATTGTTTCGTCGAGTTTGGTTTGGCGAAACAGCTTTGTTTCGTCGGGTATGCTCATGGCGAAACACACTTGTGTTTCGTCGGATTGTTCCAAGTTCCAACAGTTTACAAGTTCCCCACTCAAAGCACTTTATATCACACATAGCATATCAATTAATCATCTCAAATTGCAATCAGTGTACAGTTATAAGTCAAACAAGTCAAACAAGTCAAAGTCAACGTGCATTCAATGCATGAGTGAAAGTCGGAAATTCGAGTTGTCACAATGTTCACCATTAGAATTCTTCATCTTTGCCATCTTCTGTTGTTCCATCTCTTGAACTTCGAGCTTTTCAATAAACTTGCCCAGTAATAGATACGCAAATTCACCATTTTCTTTCAAAATCATAAGATACGTCCCCCAAACATCTTGTGGCAACACATCGGCCAATTTTTCAACCCATTCTTCTCTATCTTTCTTGATATCCAATCGTTTCATGTTAACCACCAAATTACAATATCTTTCTATAATCGCTTTAGTGTTTTCAGTTTTTAATCCACGAAATAGATCAAATTCTTTCTTCAAAAGCGATTTCTTGTTTTTAATCATGTCTAAACTTCCAACAAACTTCGTTTTTAGTGCTTTCCACATTGAGTATGCACTTCCATTGTGTTGCAATAAGATCAAGATGTCTTCTTTAATGGCTTGTTGCAAAATACTGATCATCATCTTTTCACTTTTGTATTTCTTTTTCTCATCATCAGTTAAATCTTTAATAGCAACAATTTCTCCGTCTTCATCAATCGGTCTAACATATCGTTGTTCAACACATTCCCACGCATCTAAGTGATTCGCTTGAACCCAATTTTCAAAACGTTCCTCCCATCCATTATACTCCTCGATAATCATGAGCTTAGGCGGTTTTTGCATGGTGCCCATTTCATTCTCTAAGTTCACGTTCTGAGCCATAGTGATCGGGGTAGCAAATGCGTTGTAAAATTCAGAATACATGTTTCGGTTTTTAAAATTCACAAACTTAGAAATTTCAAATGGACTGGATGTTCTTAACCCTCTTCGTACGAACTGGATACCTTTAACTCGTACGACCTGAAGCAACAAACTCAAACGATTTGACCTGGTGCGAACTGGGTCAAACAATGCGATGTGAACCACCTCGTGCGAACTGATTCAACTCGTACGAACTGGAAACTATCAACTCGTGCGAACTGATAATGTCTCAAACGATCTGATTTGATGCGATCTGGGTCAAACCGTGCGAACTGACTAACTTCCAAACGATCTGGAACAAAACTTCAAACCGTGCGACCTGATCACCTCGTACGATCTGAACTGGTGCGATCTGACCCAATCCGTGTGAACTGAGACGAATTCAAACGATTTGGAATTCAGGTCGTGTGATCTGGAATCTAATCTCACACGATCTGAGCCATGTTCGAACGATCTGAGATGTTTCACGCGGTCTGGTCCATTTTACCAAGTTTTAGGTTGATTTTAGTTCTGATTTTTTCAAGGATTGATTAAAACTCTGTTTTACACGTTATATGTGAAAATCAGTCCATTTTAACTGTGAAAACATTGAAATTTTGAAGAAAAAATGTAGAAAGTGAGTAGAAGTGAGATGTTTTTTAAGAAAACAAGCTGAAATGGTAAGAACTCTTCCTCCTGAGCTCTGATACCACTTGTAGGATCAGTGAATCGATCAAACAAGACGTTCAGAAGAGTTCTCGATCAATACGAAAGGCGGAATCAGACGTATTGATGTTGTAGCAGCTTGATTTACACTAAGAATCACTTTAACTGTCGATTGTATTGATTTCACAACGTTTTACAAGCTTGGTGACACTTCGGCAGAACTTCGCTACCGGAATCAGAATGTTCTAAATGACAAACCCAAGACCTTATATATATAGGGAGTCCACTTCGCACGAACTGGTCACTTCACATGAACCTGTTGGTTCAGCTCTGTTTCCCGTTTCTTTCGAACTACGTGTCCTGGTCTATTAAACCTATTACATGACTCGATACAAGACGAAGTCAACAGACATATGCACTAACAGGATGCCTTTCAAACTCTTAAGCGTATGCTTTGCAACGCTCCCATACTCGCGCTACCCGATGGAAATGACGACTTTGTAGTCTATTGTGATGCCTCTAACCTAGGTCTTGGTTGTGTCCTTATGCAACGAGACAAGGTTATCACGTACGCATCTCGTTAGCTCAAAGTCCATGAGAAGAATTACACAACCCACAATCTCGATCTCGAACTCGGTGCAGTTGTTTTTACGTTGAAGATTTGGCGGCACTACCTTTATGGTACCAAGTGTACAGTCTTCACCGACCATAAGAGCCTACAACACATCTTAAACCAGAAAAAGCTTAATATGCGCCAACGCAGATGGGTTTAACTTCTCAACGACAACGAGTGTGAAATACGCTACCATCCAGGCAAAGCAAATGTCGTCGCCGATGCCCTTAGCCGACGAAGCTATTTACAAAGTATTCGTAACATTCAAGCCCAACACGACCTTGAAGCCCTCATTCGCGACACTCAACCGCCTGTTTTCTTGAGAATACTTTGAAGGATGAACGAATACTTGGAACCGAAAACCGACTAGTGAATAAACCGAATGGTATCTTTCATTACCTCGATCGCATATGGATACCTAGTCGCAATAATCTCCGCGAGATTTTGCTGACTGAATCCCATAAATCCTGATATTCCATTTATCCCGGTGCCAATAAGATGTACCAGGACCTCTGTGCCAGGTATTGGTGGCCAGGAATGAAGAATGATATCGCTCTCTACGTTTTGAAATTCCTGACTTGTTTGAAAGTCAAGGCTGAAAACCAACGGCCCTCTGGCTTACTCGTACAACCCGAGATCCCTATGTGGAAATGGGAGAGTATAGCTATGGACTTCATTACGAAACTCCCCCCCACGCTATCAGGTCACGATAGCATTTCGGTTATCGTTGATTGTCTTACGAAATCCGCCCACTTCTTACCAATACGAGAAGACTATAAGGTTGAACGATTAGCACGAATCTATACCAACGAAGTCATTTGTCGACATGGGACACCTCGTGACATCATCTCTGACTGCGATGGTCGATTCACCTCGCGCCTTTGGGAAACTTTTCAAACCGCTCTCGGTACTACTCTCAATCTCAGTACCGCTTTCCACCCCCAGACCGACGGTCAGACTGAACGCACGATTCACACCCTTAAAGACATGCTTCGTTCGTGCGTTATAGATTTTGGTGGTAATTGGGATTGGCATTTACCTTTAGTAGAATTCTCGTACAACAACAATTATCACGCTAGTATACAAATGGCACCCTTTGAGGCCTTATATGGAAGAAAATGTCGATTGCCTATTGTATGGCACGAGATCGGAGACGCGCAAATTACCGGTCCTGAGTTATTACAGGAAACGACTGACAAGATCCTCCAGATTCGAGACAATCTCTTGAAAGCTCAGAGTCGTCAAAAGAGTTACGCCGATAAATGCCGCAAGCCCCTTGAGTTCGAAGTTGGTGATCACGTACTCCTAAAGGTTTCACCTTGGAAGGGGGTGATCCGATTCGGCAAGAAAGGAAAGCTAGCGCCTCGATACGTTGGAACCTTTAAAATTTTGGAAATAATTGATAAGGTGGCCTACCGACTCGAATTACCAAAGGAACTCAACGTACATCCGACCTTCCACTTTTCGAATCTCAAGAAATGCCTAGCCGAAGAAAACCTGCATGCCCCCCCCCCCCCCAAGGATTTGCAAATTAACGAAACCCTACATTTCGTGGAAAAGCCAATAGAAATCATGGACCGAGAGACCAACAAACTTCGACACTCTCGCATTCCTATAGTGAAGGTTCGCTGGGAAGGCAAACGCGGCGCCGAGTTCACTTGGGAACTCGAAAGTGATATGAAAGCTAAATGCCCGCATCTCTTCGTTACGCATGCGCCTTAATTTCGAGACAAAATTCCCTAAAGTAGGGGAGGCTGTAACAACCCGAGTTTCCGGGTTCTTACTTAGATCTGTCATTTATGGCTTAATTGACTTGTACAATTGAGTTCTCGATTATCGCAATGGGTTAAACGATATTTTTAAACTATGTTTTACAACGCATTCACAACGCTTATTCAAAACGCAGTTATTGCATTTAACGCAGTTTAAAACGCATACTATTTAAACGCATTTTATCGCATAATACCTAGCTTGTTTATACTAAACGCTATCGCAACGCACTCTCAACGCAATCTCAACGCAACTCGAAACGCAGATTTACTTTTATGCATTTATGTGTTGTGTGTTATGTGTGTTATTTATGTGATTACTTGTTTAATGTTATGTGGTTATCTCAATGCAACGCTTACTCGCAACTCGCTTAAACGCAACACAACGATTAACGTATGAAATGAAAGTTGGGAAACTAACTCGTCCAACTCGACTGGTCGAATGACCATTCGATCGAATGGACATCCGATCGGATGGCCATCCGACCGGACATCCATTCGACCCTCGAACTCACTTGCACCGCCTTATCTCTTCTCAGCCTATAAATAGAGCCCGTACACACCACTGTTCACTGATGTGACAGCTCTATCGGACCCAACTCGCTCCCAAGTCATTCTCAAGCACTTTTCTCTCGATTCAAGGCTATTTCGTAAATATTTCTCCCTAAATCTTGTACTTCCATCATCACTACACACTTATTCGTCATCTTTCTCCAACAAGATCACTGATTTTCTTCTCGAAATCACCTGATTTGGACTCCTTGAAGGTGACATCATCTCGGTTGCGTATGCAAACTATGGTGTGACGTCATCCTGTTAAGATTTGTTCAGATCTAAAGGATTTCCACACAATTTAACACAAATCTCAACGAGATTCAACATTTTCAACTGATTTCAAACTTTTCTTCAACTTTTCTTCACTTTTCGCTCAAAAACCGATGGAATCTAGTCTCATTCAGACTCTATACTCATTCTCTAGTTGAGAACCGGTCTGAAAATGGATTTCCACCGGAGAGATGAACGATTCACGGGTTGAACATGAAACTTCATCGGGAACAGTAAGTCTGATCGAATGGGGTGATTCCCATCCGATCAACTGGTCTGGACTTAGTGTGTTTCCGTTGTTTGACACGTCTTCATGTCGTCTCCGTTAAACCCGAACTTTTTAACTTGGAACATTTCACAAAATTTTCAAACAATCAGATCATCCAGTCAAATAGCCATCCTATCGAATATCCATTCGATCAAATGACCATTCGAATAGCCATTCGATCGAATGACCATTCGACCAGGTGACTGCCCCTTAAAACTAACTCTTGTTCAAACGATTTGATAAAACTTCAAACTACCAAACTCTCGATCGAATAGCCGTCCGATCGAATGGCCATCCATCCGGATGACCATCCGACCGGATGACTTAATTAAATACTACAACGAAAACTTCAAAAGTTTTGAAACAATTTACAAACTCCCACATCTCATTCGAATGGCTATCCGTTCGAATGGTCATCCGCTCGGATGACCATCCGATCGAATGGGTATTCACCCATTCGACTCACCATTCAACGCACCGTTCAATGCTCATGATACTGTTCTATGCTCAGGGTAAACTCCAACGCGTTCCCTTCAATCCAATTCATGGCTGTGTTTATTTAACACATACTGTGAGTATACTCGAGCCCTTTTTTGCTTAACGCACTTTTGGGTGTTACATACGTTCTATATCAAACACAGCAACACACAACGCAAACTCTTTTATAAACGCTGACCATTCTCGCATGTTATACGTGATTCGATGAATGCTTGTGTGTTATGTTTACACAGTGATTATTTTGCCTGACACCTTAGCAACGATAGTACTATGGTTTGGACTCAGCACCTATCGTGGACAGGGGTTGTTAAGGGTATTGCTTCACATGGTCACAGTGGTGATAATGTGTTGCGAATTCTACACTCACAGTCATGTCGGTTGCATGCATCATTGTCGATAACTTACTTGATTCACATTTCTACGTCTCACATGTTGGTTATGCGTAAACGCTTTCTCATACTATATACTACTTAAACTTATGTACTCACCTTTACATTTTATTTATTGACTTTATTTTAACGTATGTGACAGGTTGATAGGATGTTATGTCTGCTGTGATGAAACGAAGTAGGAAGTCTAGAAACAAACTAAATAAATCTGAGTTGTCGGAACAGTATTTTGTTTATGAGACTTTTATCTGTAATGACTGTTTACGCTTTATATGTTAGTGGTATGGGACATTAACGTTAAATATATTGTCGCTTAATAGTTGTAATGGATTCTCTTGAACAACTTGTTTCGCTCAGTGCCACGCCCCGGTGTTCCCGCCATCGGTTGGGGTGTGACATTTATAAAGTGTTTGCGTTGTGTGTTTTGTTTTGATAGAGAACGTATGTAATACCCAAAAGTGCGTTAAACAAAAATGGGTTCGAGTATACTCACAGAGCGTGTACTAATCGAGAAACACGATCCTCACTGGATTGAAGGGAGCGCCGGATCAGCCTGCGTACGGGAACAGAAGCGTGAGTCCTCCAAAGTGATGAAACGGTCGAAAATGGGAGTGTCGGTGGGAAACAGAAGCTTCGTATGAAGTTGGTGCTTTCGTACGAAGGTGTGCCTCGTATGAAGGTGGATCTTCGTACACGTGGGGCTTCCGTTGTCCAAAATCGAGTGTCTTCGCATCGTCTTCGGAAAATCGAGTGTTCATCCCTCCAACCTTAAGCTACTGATTAAACTTAAAGTCGGAGAGGTCTTTGATTACGTCACGAGTGGGAATCGGGCTGTTAAGTGTAAAACCAATGCCTTCGTACGAGGCCAAGTGCCTTCGTATGAAGCTGGCTTCGCACAGAACAGTCCAGTTCATAAACGTGGTTGTTCTTGGCAATCGGTGCTGTGTTTTCACCTGAATCGATGTGTCTCCGAGTCCTATTCAAGCTGGTTTCGACATTACCTCATTCCACTATTCAGTGAACGAGATACATGCCGTTTTTGGTCTGTTTTGGTGTGAAAATTAAGTTTAAGAAAGTTTTGAAGGGTTTTCACTTAAACTTAACACTTGGTGAGTGTGAAATCAATAGATTTCTAACTTGGGAAACCGAAGTTAGTCCCAATAGACTTGGTTAAGTGTAAATCAGTGATGAAAGAAGAAGTTTTGATGAAAAAGATGAAGGGTTTTTGTAAAAGCAGGAATTTATGAAGAAAAGAAGAAGTTAAGTGAAAAGATGAATGTTTTTAAGTGAAAACATAAGAGTTTAGATGAAAACCAAGTGATTCTTGTGGAAATCGAAATGGAAAACATTGTATAATTGAACAAAACTGTTAAATCTTACTTGAAAATGATCGGACAACAATTCGGCAGAGTTTCGGTATGAAATCAGCAAGTGAGAATGAATGAGGAGGGGCTTGGGTATTTATAGAGGAGCTGGGTTCGCACAACAGTCCTTGGTTCGAACCAGCTGCCTTCGTACGAGGCGGCTTGGCTTCGTACGAAGCTGCTGTTTTGTACGGGAACTCCTCGTTTTCGCGTATGGGATGCTTGTTTAATGTGTTTCGTTGTGTTAGTTAGTATTGGTACTTTAAGTATTTTAGCGTAACATCGTGTTTCGGGTCGCGTTGCATTGCATTGCATTGCATTTTAGAGTGATAAATCGAGTTGTGCGAGTAGCGTTGAGTTTGCGTTGTGATAGCGTTTGCGAGTAAACAACACACATAATAAGCACACACAAGTAAGACACATAAGAACACACGTTATTACATTACTACTACTAATAACAGTGGTTGCGATTTAGCGTGTTAGTCGTGATAAGCGTATGCGGAGGCGTATGGTAACCAAACAAACACACTCGGTAATTTAAATATCATGGTTCTCTGTAATTCGTGTTGCGTAAGCATTGCAAATGTAAAGCGTTTATGCGTGTAACGGTGCAGTGTGATGAAAAGTATTTAGTATAACATAACCTTTTATTTATGTCGAATCTCGGAATACAAGACGAACAAATCAAAACAAAAGCAAACGGGTAACGATCCGAAAAGTCGGGTTGTTACAACCGACCACCGCCACTACAACCCACCACTGTCGCCACCCTCTGCCACCTAACACCGGCGCCACCACTAACACCGCCCACCCGCCACCACCACCCTTCGCCACAACATCAGCACCACTTCCGACCATCGCCACCTTCCGCCACCGAACACCAGCATCACTGCCGCCACAACCTTCCACCGCCACTTCCACCACCGCCGCCATTGACTACCGCCACCCATCGCCAATTTTATTCCTTCTTCTTTGCTTGTCCACCAAACACTACTAGGTAATGATTCATTTCATTCCCACATGGAATGAAATGATCCATTTCATTCCTTTGTCCATTCCATTACCTTGTTCATCTCATTCTTTTGTCCATTCCATTACTCCATACCAAACAGACACATAGTATATTCATATTTGTCAAATCCAAACAACTTTCTTCAATCAAACTTTGTTTGTTTCACATTTTCTTTTTCCTCGTTATTTTGAATGGACCAATTTTTAAATATAAGCAAGCTTTCATACATGATAAAAAGTAAACACTCAACTTTCTTTTCTTATCAGTCAATTGCTAATTATTGATTTACATAATCTCATGTTGATGGGCTAAAATGTCAAATTAACAAATTTCTTGGGTTTCAAACTATTTACCCATATCAAGTCATTTTTAGTAAAAAGACATTTTTAAATCAAATTCCTCAATTAACCTTCTAAACACATCTTGGCATCTATATATGTATCTTAGTTTAATAAACCATCTAATTTATCAAAGTTACATTTTAGTCTATATTGGCGATTCCCTGATTCACTTCCTTAATTTTCCATTTCAAAGCATTGTTCAATATATCCAAGAACTTCTAATAGTGATTTTACACATTAAAATATATAATAGTTTGATGTTTTTTTAACGGCCAACAGAATCAATTCCGAGCACTCTTGGGGCACCCACTGGACAAACGGAGTACTCCGAGAGTAACCCGAGTCTACCACGAATTCCGGGGAAAACCCAGTAACCCACCCGCCCGTAGGCACGACTGTGAAATTACCAGTAAACCCGTTTGGCTCAAAGCTCCAACCCAGGTTTCCCTGGGTCTCCCATCATTGCCCATCGTGCCTCACTCTGCACCAAGTGGGAGTTGAACCTGCATCTCTCAAGAGAAATACAAGCCCTCCACCACTTGATCTAGAGATCATTACACGTAAATTTTCTAATATTAAATTTAAGGTTGTTATTGACTCAGTTATAAACGTCACTTAATTCTGAGCTACTAAAAAGCTTTTTAAAATCATATAAGACGGTCCGATGTGGGTTCGGAAAATGTATCGGGGTGCAGACGTGGAGGGGGACCTCGACGGGGAACACCCCCCCCCCTTCGGTGCCATCAGGAGATTCTCCCGTTCGTCCCGACGCATTATTGTTTCAAATTTTAAAAATTTTGGCCGTTGACTAACGGCTATTTACTAAAAAATAAATTTAATTTATTTTAAACACTATATAACCCTCATTTTATACCCAAAAAAATCACCACACTCTCCATATTTTATATATTCTTCTCTCACATTCATCTATATCTTTTAAAAAACTCACCACACTCTCCACCTTTTATATATTCTTCTCTTCTTCATCTATATCTTTTAAAAAATAATCGTCATGAGTTCTTTATTGGATGAGGAAAATGCTAGGAGTTTTTTTTCTTAGCATGATGCTTGAGATGACTAAAATTGTTGCCAATATGGAAGAAGATGGTGAAGACAAAGAAACTTAACAACAAAGAACGAGGACCGTTGCATTAAATAGAGATCGCCAACTTATATTATTTTTATAAAATTTATATTTTTAAAGTTTTTTTATTTATTTTTAGGATTGTTTTGAATAATATATTATGTAACAATCCGCTTTTCGGAAAGTCAAAGTACAAGTCAAAGTCAAAGTCAAAGGAAGAAAAGATTGCTAATTGCGATCTGTCACTCCTTGCTTAACTATTGATTGTATGTTAACGACTTGTAATCGAATTCTATTATCTATTTGTTTTAGTTGTATTATGTGGAGTATCTATTAATAATCGAGGTTTAATCGCTATTTAATCGCAAATCGACTTATTGCTAATCGCATCGCTATCGCATCCGCAACCCGAATTATGTGTTCTGGATATTGCTTTACGTGTGTGTGCTATTACGTGTTACTTGTGCATGTTATGTTTATGTTGAGGTGTTTTATCGCAATCGCAATTCTATCGCATCGCAATCTAATCGCAAACGCTAAACGCAAGTCATTTATAGTGATTGTATGTTAGATATAGTAGTTAAGTTATTTGTGTAACTAATGGGTAATACTATCGCATCGCTCACTCGAATCACATCGCAACGCAACGCTCAATACGCGAATCGAAACAACAAAACTCAACGCGCCGGACACCTGGATCGAATGGCCAACCGATCGAGTGGCCATCCGATCGAACCGCCATCCGATCGGTGGCCAATCCGACACTTATGCACTTTCCTCTTTTGGAAACCCTATAAATACCCTCCTGTCATGTGCGGCTCTCCCATTCGACCAGCAGCGTTCTAAGTCTTCTTTCTCTCGATTTTTCACGATTCTTGTAAGTTTTCAACTCAAATCTTATACTTCTATGATCTACACGCACTTCTTCATCTTTTTCACCTTTGAATCTTAATTTTTAATCGTGAAATCAACGGATTTGAGGTGTTCTGGGGTGATGTCATAATGGAGTTCTTATGAACTTCAAGATTTGGCTTCATTCCACCAAGAACAACTTAGATCTGAAATATTTCCACATGAATAAACAATGATTTTGCATAGATCTAAACATTTTCAAAGTTGAAAGGATTGATAGATAGTTTTCCAACTTTCTTTCAACTCTTTTACACTCAATGCACTCAAAACCGGTAGAACCGGAGCTCGTTCTGATCTTCTACTCTTTCTTAGTGATGAGTTGGTTCAAGATCTAGTTACTACCAAGGAGACAACCGATTTCGGGTTAAACAAGAATAACCGTCACAAACCAGTAAACTGATCGGATTTGGGTGATTCCTGTTCAATCGGACAACTTGGGACTTGACGAGGTTCTGTTTTTTAGTACGTTGCCAAACCGTTCGATCAAGACGCAAACTTTCAAAATAAACTAGTTCAAAACGATCAGATGCGTTGGGACGGATTGCCATCCGATCTAACCGCAATCCGATCGGATTGCACTTGAGCTTCCAAAACTTAAACATTTTCAATTTCTTTTTCAAAGAACAATAGTTTCCAATGGATTGCTATCCGATATGATTGCCATCTGATCGAGTGACCGTCCTACTGTGAACTTGTTCTCACTAAGTGTCCTACCAATCGGATCGCTATCCGATCGAACGACCGTTCGATCGATTCACCTGAAGGGTAGAGATACATCTCTATTTTCAAAATGCTACAACGAAAACTTCAAAGACATCATACACAAACACATCCTTACCAAACGAATGTCAATCCGATCGGATGACCATCAGAACGGATTGACATCCGATCGAGTGACCATCCGATCGGATTGCCATCCGATCGGATTACCGTTTGACACTTGGTCACTTGTCACAGTTTTACGCACCGCTCTTCGCTTATACTATCGTTAATTGTTCAGGCTAATCACACTAGCGCTCCCTTCAATCCATTTCCATCGCTGTGAGTATACTCGATCCCTTTTTGCTTATGCACTTTTGGGTGTTACATACGTTACTTATTCTATATCACATCGACATACAACGCAAACACTATTTATGCGCTGACCACTAATGCATGTTACTTGTTACTCGATGAATGCTTGTATGTTATGTTAACACGGTGATTGTTTCCTGACGCCTTAGCAACGATAGTACTATTTGTTTGGACTCAGCACCTGTCGTGGACAGGGGTTGTTAAGGTTACCTCACACATGTCACGGTGGTGATATGTGTTGTGCATTCTACAACTCGCAGTCTAGTATGTGCATATCTCGATGTCGATAACCTACTAGCTTCGCATTATACATGTTACATGCTGGTTATGCGTAAACACTTTCGAACTCTACTATTACTATTAAACTTGTATGCTCACCTTTACACTATGTGTATTGACCTCTATTTTAACGTATGTGACAGGTGCTTAGGATGCTTGCTTGCTATTTGATGGAACCAAGCTTAGGAGAGTCTAGAAACCAACAAAGACAATTTATTTTTATTTAAATCTGAGTTGTCGGAACATGTTATTCATCTTTGAGATATCGCTGTCTGTAGTAACTGATTTGCTTAATAGGTTATGGTATGGGACATAATATTAACTATTCGGTAAAGTAGTTGTTATGGAATTTCTCTTGGACAATCTGTTTCGCTCAGTGCCGCGCCCCGATGATTCCGCCATCGGTTGGGGTGTGACATATTAAACTTAGTTTTCAACATTTATTTAAGGTGCTCATGAACGTTTGGTTGATGACTATTTTGCTGAAAACAGCGTGTACGCTGACAAACAATTTAGGCGTCGGTTTCGAATAAGTCAACGATTGTTTGTACGTATTGCCAATGATTTGGCTAATTATGATGACGTTTTTACATTGCGCTACGATGCTAGAGGGATAAGGGGTTTTACTACGTTTCAAAAATGCACTTCGACACTTCGTCAATTAGCGTATGGCACTGTTACTCTGTTAGTGATTCATGGGATGAATATTTAAGGCTGTCTGAGAGAATGAGTCGGAAGTGTTTGTATGAATTTTCCTAAGGTATTTGTGAACCTGTATAACAAGGTCTATTTACATAGGCCAACGAAGAAGGATATCGAAAAGTTTTACGCATTCCATAAAGAGACACATGGATTTCCAAGGATGTTAGGAAGCAATGATTGTACGCGTTGGCAATGCTGTAATTGCCCTACTGCATGACGCGGTCAATATATGCGTGGTGATATAGGTTATCCTTCAATAATCTTAGATGTCGCTTGCTCACAAGATTTATGGATTTGGTATGCCTTTTTTGGGGTTGGAGGTTCAAACAATGACTTAAACGTTCTTGCAAGATCTCATATTTTCGACAATATCATTAGAGGTACGGACCCTGATTCTTCTTTCATGCTCAATGGGGTGTCATACAGGCATGGGTATTACCTAGCTGACGGTATATTCCCATCCTATACGACTATTGTTAAAACTATTCCTGAACCCGGTGGTGAAAAAGAGAAAAAAAGTTTATGAAGTGCCAAGAATCGGCAAGGAAAGATGTCAAACGGGTGTTTGGTGTGATAAAGGAAAAATGAGGGATAAAACAACAACCGACTCGTGCATTTGAACCAAAAAAATTGAGATACATTATGTATGCTTGTTTAATACTTCATAACATGATTACTGAAGATGATGGTCGAGCAATATGCGAATACGATCTAAATGACATTCATGAGAATGTTGAGCCAGTTAACGAGGAACAACAACAATCAAATTTGTGGGCACTACGCAGTGAGCATGTGCATGGAAACCTATGTGCGGATCTAATCGACTATATTTGGAATAACTTCCGTGTCGATCCAGTTGATGACGAGTAGTGGTGTTTGTAGGTTTAGGAAAAATTTATTTTATGATTTTAGTATGTAATTTGTGTTTTTTTTATTTGTCATTTTCTAGAATTTTTAAGCAAATTTGAATTTTTAAAAGATATTTGTATTTATTATAAATAAAATAGCTTAGACGAATAAAAAATGTGTTTAAAATTAAAAGACATTAAGTAAAAAAAATGGAAGGGAGAAGGAGAACCACACCCCATTCTTGGGGGAAAATGTCAAAATGGTGAGGTGGAAGGGGGATGATGCGGCGATTATGTGGACTTGGGGGAAGGGGGAACCACACCGCATAGTCTAAGACCATGTGTAACTAGTAGTTTACCCGTCCGCGGTCCGGGTATATATGATTAGCACTATCCAAACTCACTGCATATTTTAATATTACAATGACTTCTTACCCAACTATTAAGAACATCAATAATTATCTCCATATTTAAGATAATGATGACTTTTTATGCGATTGCGATTAGTAACTCAACTATTCTTGTATTGTCATACATCAAATTGTCATACATACTAAATTAAAATCTTAGATCTAATTCGCACAATTTAAAATATTGAAGTAATTATTGGTAAATTGTTTAATGTAGCAATTAATAACACAATTAAATGAAGTTAGATGATATCTATGAAAGTTAGATGCTTACGAAAGTGTTAAAAAAACTACCAATGACAATCAAACGTAGATTATATTTATTGGCATAAAATATTACACACCAAACATATTCTAAACATAATAGACCAATTAAAATAACACAGTAATTTCGAAAATTGATTATCCATATACAAAAATATACCAACCACAAACATAATAGTATGTATATAACACAAAGATAACAATAAACAACTAAATACAAAACCATAACTAAACATGTGGTGAAACTATAGTTTCAATATAGCTTGCACCTACGATGCCTTGTGTAAAAATGATAGCAAAAAAAACATTCAACTTATTTCCCCTTACGTTTATCTGAGCAACATCACCCCATTCGTGTACTATAATTAATTTGTTATTTTCATCAATGTAGTGCACAGATGACCCTATCATTAATGGCATAAACACACAGGGTACAAAAGACACCACTTTCGACCAAGTATCATTTTGCAGACGCCACAATTGAACATCTACACTACACATTCTAATACTAACCAACATATGAAGTTCATCTCGTATAGTCACCAACTGATCTATAGATTCCACACTCAATGTATCTGGGTATCCTAGATTTTATACTACATTCGACTCAACATCCAAACGAAGAACCGTTGTGTTACCCATACACCAGAATTTGGTCAATACAGAATACAAACTATTTCCACAAAATGTCCCAACAGACCAACTATAGATAGCAATATCATATGGACTATAAATTAAGAAACTTGGAGTTGACCATGAACCTTCACTAAATGAATAAATGTTTACAGTCAACCTGAAATGAGTGCGTTTAATGTGCACAATTTTGTAATCACCAGAAGAGACAATACAAAACCCAAGACTATCATCATCCATATTGTAAAATCCCTGAGAATTAGAATTTTTCAGCATCTTGAACACACGAGTTAGTGGATTCCAAACAACCAATTCACTAGTATTACATAGGCAAGCACATACCATGCCATCCAAACTTGCTAGAAAGATCACATTACATGGATGACAATCGAAGGGAATGTGAAGATTAGTGCCTAAAACACATCTAGGAGATTCAACATCAACATAACGAATCGCACACGATGATTTGTCAAGAGTAATTATTTTCTGAAATGACAATTATTCTTAGCAAACTCAGGGGTTGAAAGATAGGCTTAACCAATCTTTAGACACAGTCTTGCACCGTATAACAGCCTTTGCCGGAAGTCTTGGAATAATCTTCATCAATATAAATAGAGATGGAAGATCCTTCATATTCACTTACGATTATACTTTAATTAGAAATATTGACGTCGATACAGAGAGGAAGAAAACATATACGAAAAGCGATTCCTTTGAAAAATGAAAACCTGCATAAAAACTACCCCAATTAATAGTTAACACAGTTGAGTAAAAACTCCTAAAACTATGAGTAGCTAGTAGTTTACCCGTCCGCTGTCCAGGTACATATGATTAACACCATACAAACTCATTGTATATTTTAATATCACGATGACTACTTATCCAACTATTAAGAACATCAATAACTATGACTATATTTAAGATAATGTTGACTTTTGATTTGATTTTGATTAGTAACTACAACTGTTCTTGAATTGTCATACATACTAATTTAAAATCTTACATCTAATTCGCATAATTTAAAATATTTAATTAATTATTTGTAAATTGATTAACGTAGGAATTGCTAACACCATTAAATTAAGATAAATGAGATCTATCAATCTTACATGTTTACAAAAGTATTAAAAATAAAAAAACTATCAATGACAAACAAACGTAGATTATATTTATTGGGGGGAGGGGGTTATTTATGAATCACCCAGTTAAACTTTGCATGTTTGTAGGAGAACATCATCAGCTCTAAATATAAATGACAACTTTATTAACACAATGTTACACAAAATAAAAAAATAGATTGTATACCATAAAAATACATTTTCCTTGATATAACACAAACGATTGTAACAAAAACACAATTACCATGTTTGTAGGAGAACATGTTCAGTTCTGAATATAAATGACAATTTTATTAACACAATGTTACACAATGTATACCATAAAAATACATTTTCCTTAGTGTCGTGTGTCGTGTGTGTAGGTGGGGATGGGGGGGGGGTTATTTATATATCATCCAGTTGAACCTAGCATGTTTGTAGTAGAACATGGTCAATAACTACTGAACATTGTAACCTAAATGTTAAACCACTCATGCGTTTTTTAAATGAAGGGAAAATATACATATAAAAAACTCCAACTCAACTTAATAGCATTATCACAATGTAATGTATTCAAAATTTTACACAAAAAAAAAAACATATTGAAATTCAATATCATAACAAACTAACTTTTCACAACAAACATAAGAATCCATTAAAATAAAACTATGATGACCAGTAAGTCTGAAATGATTACAAACCATTTCACCATCTAACCATCATCATACATAAAAAAAACTACATAACTAAATAACCTAAAAACCTAACCTAACTTTTCCAAGGGAAAAACAACAACGAAACAAAAAATAAAAGTCTTCAAGCACGATCATATGGTAGCCTACCGTGGAGTGAAACAAAAGCATCGATTAATTTTTTTAATAAGCATATCATCATCTTATGAATCTTGAACAAAACTGTCGATTTCAATCACCTCATCCCACTTCCAGTTCTTAACTACGCAATGGTGTGGTGGTGTTGTTGGGTGTTGTTTGCTGATCTAGCACCGGAAAACACTCTACCCTATTATCAACTTTTGTATCCATCAAGTTGTTGATTGGTTGTGATTCTTGATTGCCTGTACTCTGATCATTTAATAACCATTTTAGTGTAAGCATTTTAGTTATATTTAAATGTTATACTTTTGCAAGACCCGGACTGGGTTGGGTATTACTCTAATGTTTATTATGGTTCTTGCTCGTATGATTGTTTTGAGAAACTGACGAATAAAAGATAATAAGGTAATTAGTATAATGTTTCTATGGAAATGAAATGCCCAAGCACTTTACCTCACTAATTGCTTGCCCATGTTAAAAGTTGTAAGAACTAAGTTGCCTTTAAAAACCAATAATCTCTATATTTGTGTCACTTTCCTGTAATTTTGAACAAAGACTATTAGAGTTGATAAAATACAGAAAAAACATAGAATACATAACTTTCCCTCTACCTTCGTGTCTACATTATGATTCAGTGGTTCCTTATCAAGATTAAAACAAACAAAATAAAATGTAAGTGTTAATCACATACTAAAAGAAAGTACCATTACATATAGTTAAATACATTAAAATTAATATGGACTATTTGAATTTACATTTACCTTCCAGTGAACATTCTGAATTTTCATACTCTGGAAAACCTAACTCATGAATAAACATTAGAGTAAATTGTCATTTTATTCCTTGAGTTTTTGTCCAAATTGTCATTTTAGTCCAAATAGTTGTTTTTTCTCCTCTGTATCCCTGACTTTTCCTTTTTCTTGCCATTTTGATCATATTGCCTAACTTAGTCTAAAAACCAGGTTATAATCAGGGGTATTTTTGGCATTAAATTATTATGAGGTTTATAAATTATGTTGTACACTACCCCTGGTTATCACTACACAACAGTTATGCCAAAAATACCCCTGGTTATAACCAAATTTTTAGACTGAGTTAGGCAATGTGATCAAAATGGCAAGAAAATGGAAAAGTTAGGGACCCAGAGGAGAAAAAAAAACTATTTGGACTAAAACGGCAATTTGGACCAAACCTCGGGGACTAAAATGGCAATTTACTCTAAACATTAAAATATGACCATTAGACCAATAAACGAAAACAAAATGGAAGAGGCAGTACATGAATTTAGGCTTACTTTGTGTTTGTCATTGTTATCCGATTCTGATCCAACTTTCATGAGAAAAAAAGAAATGTTGATTACATGTATAAAGCTAAAAGTGTCAACTTGGTAAAGAGAAATGGATAAAGAAATTTATCGTTGTTGGTTGATCTTTTGATTTCATAAGCTTTTGCTCATATCCAGTAATCTTTAAATTATCATCTTCCTATAAAACACATAATATGACAATTAGATTAAAAAGTAGAAATTAGGCCACATGAACTTTAACTTTACCTTTAGGAAATGTTTGCCATCTTCAATCAAAACTGATATTGTGCTTGGTCCATACGAGGTTTCTATTGAGATATTGGAGGTGTTGATCAGACAAAAAGTATGTCACTGCTCCCGTTTATATAGGAATATAAAGAAACTCCCACTACCCTTGGAACTGCATTTGTTTTTTTTTTTCAAATTCCTTCATTTTCTGTCGGAACTGTCTTAGGTAGAGATGTGGGCAGAAAATCATGGGGGAACTAACTAATTAGCAGTTTTTTAATTAATTTTATAATAATTTTGTTAGATCGTGGAATGTTATCTCCTATTTATTAGGCTGACCAGGTCAAAGTGTCAACCTTAACTGTCTTTAGGAGAAAATTGCTTCAATTAAAAAATAACTGTCACATATTCAAAAACAGAATGTTAAATTGTATGTATTTAATTATGTGTTACTAAAATACATAAATAACCGTCAAGATTGGACGTATTAAAAACACAATGTCTTCAAAAACAAAATGTTAAATTGTATGTAAATTATGTGTAACTAAATTACATAAATATTGACTTATGACTTTTCAAACACAATGATTTATAATATTGCAGCTTATAGCTCATGGGATTACATTCGAACACATTTTAATGCATTAATAATGCTTAAAAAAAATTGATACATCCCAAGTTTTATTTGTTAAAAATGTAATATCTGTTAAGAGATCGAATTAATAGTTGTTTCTTAATATAAAATTTAACTTTTTCTTTCAGGTGATGCGTGCTGCAACTAAAATGATCCACTGCGTGCTGCAACTCAAATTCATCCGGACACAAATATTAATACACCTTTAAAATAAATATTATTTATTAAATTGTTACATGTTCAATTAAAAATTAATGATTTTTAGAGGTAAATCAGTTTTACTTTTTTTTATTGTTGCCACATGATACATTAATAAAGGAATAATTGGATTTAGTAATGAATTTTATGTTGCCTATATTTTATTGTAGATGTGTAATTAATTAAATGGGGGGAGTGCAGAACGTAGGGACTAATTTTAGGTAACTTCCTAACTGCTGCACTCTAAAAAAACTGCCAATTTTTGGGGGTTATTACGGATAAGGTTTAATCTCACAAATAACCGCCATGATCGGACGACCCAGATTAACGTAGGTGTTGTTATCACCATAAAATTAACAAACAAAAAAGATAGATACATATTACATGTCAATGATAACAGTGTACATATAGTATTACATTATACGTTTAATGTAATACATCTCCTTTTTCCTTACGTTTATCTCAGCAATCTCACCCCATTCTTGAACTATAATGAACTTGTTATATCCATTGATATAGTGCACATATGACCTAATCATTAATGGCATAGACACACCGGGCAGAAAAGAAATCACTTTTGACAAGGTTTCATTTTGCAGTTTCCACGATTCAACATCCACACTAAACATTCTGATACTAACCAACATATGGAGTTCATATCGTATTGTGTTTTTTACAACGAATTTTGTTTTTACAAATGCTTTGTTTTTTGTATAATATTGTGTTAGGAAATTTGGACTTTGTAGCCAACTCCTAGCCTATATTTACTTAAATACCCGATGTCAATAATAACCGCTCAAGTTAACTATCTTCTAGAAAAATGGGAGTTAGCACGGGTTGAGGGAGGTTATTTATTTATCAAGAAAGAAAAGTTTTATTAACCATTAATACAACAATTGATGTTATCAGTTTTGTAGGAGAATATGGTCGACAACTACAAAAATGGTTTAACCTGAATAATAAATTGCTAATACATATCCTAATTAAAATTATAATGGAGGGAAATATACATAAAAAACTGAAAGTCGACGACATTGTACGTTGTAAAAAAATATAAATAAAAAGTATATCATGTCATATAAAAAACACAATGTTTATACAAAAACACAATGCTATAGTATAGTACAATGTTACATATATAAAACAGAAACAACTACAAAACCTCGTTGTCTAATAAAAACACAATGACATACCACAATGTGGCGATAAAACTTCACCTCGTGAAACTACTACACCTAAAAAACATTCAAATTATGGCCATAACCACCTGTTGGTTATTCCGGTAAGGATTAAACCTCACAATTAACCGTCTAATTTGTACGGCCAAGATCAATCGCACACCTTTATATAGGAATATAAAGAAACTCCCACTACCCACGGAACTTCATTATTTTTTTTTTCAAATTGCTTCCTTTTTTGTCGAAAGTGTCTTAGGTGGAGAATGTGTGCAGAAAATCATGGGGGAAGTAACTAATTAGCAGTTTTTTAATTAATTTTATAGTTATTTTGTTAGATCGCGGAATGTTATCTCCTATTTATTAGGCTGACCAGGTCAAAGTGTCAACCTGAACTGTCTTTAGGAGAAAATTGCTTCAATTAAAAAATAACTGTTACGTATTCAAAAACACAATGTCTTCTAAAACACAATGTTAAATTGTATGTATTTAATTATGTGTTACTAAAATACATAAATAACCGTCAAGATTGAACGTATTAAAAACACAATGTCTTCAAAAACACAATGTTAAATTGTATGTATATTATTTGTAACTAAATTACATAAATATTGACTTATAACTTTTCTAACACAATGATTTATAATACTGCAGCTTATAGCTCATAGGATAACATTCGAACACATTTTAATGCATTAATAATGGTTAAACAAAATAGATACATCCCGAGTTTTATTTGTTTAAAAGGTAATATATCTATTAAGAGATCGAATTTATAGTTGTTTCTTAATATATAATTTAAGTTTTTTTCTTTCAGGTGTTGCGTGCTGCAACTAAAATTGATTCTTTGCGTGCAGCAACTCAAATTCATCCTGACACAAATATTAATACACCTTTAGAATAAATATTATATATTACTTTGTTACATGTTTAATTAAAATAAATGATTTTTAGAGGTAAATTAGTTTAATTTTTTTTTTATTCTTGCCTGATGATACATTAAAAAATGAACAATTGTATTTATTAACGAATTTTATGTAGCCTATATTTTATTGCGGATGTGTAATTAATTAAACGGGAGAGTGGGCAACGTGGGTAGTAATTTTAGATAACTTTCTAACTGCTGCACTATAAAAAAAAAACTGCCAATTTTTAGGGGTTATTATGGATGAGATTTAATCTCACAAATAACCGCCATGATCGGACGGCCCAGATTAATGTAGGTGTTACCATCACCATAAAATTAACAACCAAAAAAGATATATACATATTACATATCAATGATTATAACAGTGTACATATAGTATTTCATTATACGTTTAATGTAATGCATCTCCTTTGTCCTTACGTTTATCTCAGCAATCTCACACCATTCTTGAACTATAATGAACTTGTTATATCCATTGATATAGTGCACAGATGACCTAATCATCAATGACATAGACACACAGGGTAGAAAAGAAATCACTTTTGACCAGTTTCATTTTGCAGTTTCCACGATTCAACATCCATACTAAACATTCTGATACTAACATATGGGGTTCATCTTATATTGTGTTTTTACAATGAATTTTGTTTTTACAATGAATTTTGTTTTTACAAATGCTTTGGTTTTTTGTATAATATTGTGTTAGGATTTGGACTTTGTAGCCAACTCCTAGTTAACTACCTTCTGAAAAAATGGGAGTTAGTGGGGGTTGAGGGAGGTTATTTATTTATCAAGAAAGAAAAGTTTTATTAACCATTAATACAACAGTTGATGTTATCAGTTTTGTAGGAGAACATGGTCGAAAACTACAAAAATGGTTTAATCTGAATAATAAACTGCTAATACATATCCTAATTAAAATTATAATGGAGGGAGTCGACGACATTGTATGTTGTAAAAAATACAAATAAAAAGTATATCATGTCATATAAAAGAAATCATGATTAATCTAGTTAGCGATGTTATTTTCTTAAAACTAATTCGTCTTACCCGTCCGCTAGGACGGGTTTATAAGATTAAGAACATCAATAACTATATGTATATTTAAATTAACGATGACTTTTTATTCGATTGCGATTAGTATTGATACTTCCATGAATACTGAATCTATTCCATGTCACCGTGACCCTCATGATCACCATGACCCTCCACATAAGCGTCATGTCACCTACCTTTAATCCATCATCCAAAGCCACTACCCTAAGGGTGTGATCATGACTCAAACCACTATTATCTTATTTTGATTTATTTTTGTGATAAGGAAAGAAAATATTGAATAAGGAAAGGAGGCTCATGGTGTAAGGACTGCAAAAATGTCCAAAAAGGACCCGTAAGTGAAAACTTGGACCCCTGAAACCCTAATGCACATGAAAAATCAAGAAAACAAGGATTTTTGATTTCAGGCGGGCCGCTTAAACCGTAAGCTTATGCTTACGCCGACCGCGTCAACTTAAAGTTGACCGGATAAGTATTCCAGTCCACGTGTCACACACGTGGCAACCCTACTCGTGACACACCAGCCCTACACGTAGGATAGGGGCTCTCGCGGGCCGCGTAAAATCCTTGTTAAGGCTTACGTGGGCCGCGTAAAACTTAAAAATCAGCTATAAGTAGCCTGTGCATGGGACTTGCTTCTGTGTTCGAAAATTTTGATCAAAAACGAAGAAAATTGCTCAAATTAGAAATTCCAAGTAGGGAGACGCTGCTACAGATACAGGGTATTAACTCGATCACTGCTACGATACAATGTCCGATCGATTAAAACCCATCCGATGGATGTTTAAGTGCTGGCCAAATCAAGGCTATACTTTGTCATTCGTCGTGAGGGTTTTGATTTCATGAAGTTTATCGTAAATGTTGTATTAAGTTACTGACCTAGTGTCATGTGCATTGTCATTTAAATAGGTCACAAGGCTAAATCAGTAGGCTAAACTCTGCCTGTCTAAACTTGCAAAGTGAGTCATTCTCTTTTTATCAACCATGTTTTACAATACTCCATTTATTTTCAAAAAGTTATAATTACAGGGATTAAGTCGTGGTTATCTTAACTCACTGGCAAGTGGGGTATTGTGCACATTACTAATTTCTCACGGTTAGGTTCATCAACCTAACAGTGATAATCATCACTACTTGGGTGAAAGGACCCAATAGTGGTATGACCATCGTCACCAGGGTGTGACACGGCGCCAGATAAAAATAAGATAGTAGCCATTGTAATCGCTCTTATGCTGTAATTTATAACTAATGTGTCGTTTTATCAAAATTGAGTGACTCGCCAGTATTTTCCCGCTGATAAATTATTTTTAAAACATGTTTCAGGTGACCTACTGTGAATCAAGGAAAAGTGCTACGGAGCACTAATAAAGCTTGAAGTGGTGGCTCAGTTAAATAAATAAACATGTTTTGTAAAACAGGGAATTTCCTCGTGAAATTCCTCTATTGTAAGTTACGGGGTTTGTCCCAAATTATGAAATAAAATAATTGGGCATTTTCAAGTTTTAAAAGATCCTGTTAAACTTTCGCTTTCAACTCAAATAATAATTACCACGGGTTTCTGTCCCGCGGCTCCTGGACCGGGTCACACCGGGACGGGGGCCGTGACAGAAAAATGTGGTATCAAAGCCACTGATTTAAGCCAATTAAGTATTTAGAAATACTTAATTTCTCAAATTGTCACTCTGTGATTCTGTGAAATTTAACTTGCAATTTTGTGTTTTCTCTATATTTGCTAAACAGCATGAATGAGTTGTCCGAAGCTTTTCAGAATCTCAATATCCATTCTGCTGGTATGGAAGTTTCCAGAGACTTTCCCGATTATCTGGCCGACACTGAAGAACCTATGGAATTCCAGGCACAAGCCCAGGAGAAACCCAAGACTAAGAAAAGAAGGAGAATCATAGGTTGGAGACGCAGCCGGAGGAAGAAACCAGCTGCCCAGAGGATTAAAAAGACTGGGGAACCAAAAGACAAAGGCAAGGGAAAAGAGATTGGGGAGAGTTCAGGGCAAGCCCAGGAAATGCCACCCTGGGAAGAGCTGGATCGCAAACTGGCAAATTGTGACCTCATTGGACCTGCCAATGAAGACCTTTTCAATTACCCAATTGAATCACAACTTCCAGTTAATTTGGAACCTGCTATCCCAGATCCCATTGTCAGCCACCAACTTCTACCCGGAGAGCTAGAGGAATGGTGGACAAATGATTGGCAATTTCAGAATCTCTTGAATAACCCTAACACCTTTTTCCCCCAGTTTGACCCTGGGCCTGCATCAAACCCACCGATGAGCATAGAGAACTTGGCTGAACTCCGCCACTATGGCGAGGAGCTGGTGGATGCAGGAAATAGAATTCGGGAAGTGGGGGAGAGGATATCCTGGAAATACGACGAGAGGGAACGTCGTTTCTGAAATGACAGCTGACGGGGATCGTATGTGGTTGTGTGGTTACGTGTTTAATAATAATAAATATTAATAAAAATATAATCATGTAAAATAACCTAAAATAAAACTTTTGTAACATAAATGGTGTGTACGGATGCCTATTAATATATATAAAAATATCAACGTCGCAAAGTCGACAATTTTGGCTATACGTGTTAACGTGATTATGTGTGATTGTTTTATTGTGTTTGATTGTTACTTATTTTATGCTAATCACTTATATATATATATATATATATATATTAATTACCAGATGGAACACGCTAGTAATGAACCAGTTAACGAGGTTAACCAATCCGAGCAAAACAATGGAGATCAATTTCTGAATAGGCAAGATATAGAGAATATCGTTGCTCAAGGAATAACCAATGCTACTCCAGCAATCCTTGCTGCTGCCCGAAATCCAGTTGAACCTCAACCAATTATTCCCAGCAAATGTACTCACGAAGACAATTTCAGTAATAGTGTAAATGGAGGCGGCAACAATAATAATAATGATAATGATGGGATGCAAGCCCATTCCTTAATAAAATAAAAGCTGCAACGTCTGGTAGCACTTACAAGGAATTTCTTGCCTGTAAACCAGTTGAATTTGCAGGCAACGAAGGGGCGACTGCTGCACTGCGTTGGTTAGAGAAAACCGAAGCAGTAATTAAAATAAGTAAATGTGCCGAGGAAGATAAGGTCATGTACGCGTCGCATCTTTTTAAAGAAGGGGCACTAGAATGGTGGAATACGGTACTACAAGCTAAGGGAAGTGATGTAGCGTATGCCATGAATTGGGAAGAATTTAAGAGACTGGTAGAAAGAAAATTATGTCCCGAATATGAAAAGGAACAAATGACAAATAAATTCCTGAACCACCGGATGGTGGATGTTGACTGTCGAGGGTATACTTCGACATTCTTCGAGTATGCTAGAATTGTACCAACCCTGGTTTCGCCAGAACCGATACTTATTTCTCGCTATATTTGGGGTTTGATTGGCGAAATCCGTGATATCGTTAAAGCTGCGAGACCTCGCACAATTGACGATGCAATAGAATTAGCCAACACCTTAACTGACGGTCTGGTACGCACAAGAGAAGAAAACCGGAAGAAGGAAGTGGCCCAAAAGATTACCCAAGGATTCCGAGTGGGTAATAGTAGTAATTTTAAGAAAAAGGGAACCGGACAACCTTCCACTGCTCCATTTTGCAGTACCTGTAAAAGAAAGCATTTTGGAAGATGCAAAGGGTATTGCAATTTCTTCAAAATTCCAGGGCATCAAGAAGAAGATTGCAGAAGGAAGAAATCAACAATCTGCTTCAACTGTGGAGAAGCTGGACATTTTAGACCAGACTGCCCCAAATTGGTCAAACCAGCTGACAACAAAACCAAACCTGCAGAAGGAACTACCAAAAAGAATGCAAGAGCATTCCAGTTGACTACCTAAGAAGCAGAACTCATCCCAGATATGATAGCTGGTACGTTCCTAGTTCATGACGTTTATGCAAAAGTATTATTCGACTCTGGTGCAAACCAAAGTTTTATAAATACTTCATTCTGCCAAGCTCTTAACCTACCCTTAACCAACCTTAGACAAATTCTTACGGTAGAAACGGCAGATGGAAATTTTGTTAACATAGATAAGGTTTTGCAACAGGGAAAGATAGAACTTGTAGGCCATAAATTTTCTGCAAACATGTTACCTATGAATTTAGCTGGATTCGATGTTGTGTTGGGAATGGATTGGTTAGTAGCCAACCATGCTTGAATCCTCTGTGATAAAAATTCCATAGAAATTTATACACCCACAGGAGAAATAGTGGTGATTACAGGAGATACGCCACGTAAGCCAATGAAATTCATTTCAGTAATGAAAGTGGCCAGTTATTCAAGAAAACAAGGAATAGTGTATATGATTTCAGTAATCATTAACACGAAAGGTAAGAAACTTAAGGAAATTCCAGTAGTATCAGAATAGCCTGATGTATTCCCAGATGAATTGTTAAGCAAAGGATTTATATAACCTAGTTCTTCCCCTTAGGGAGAACCAGTGTTGTTCGTAAAGAAGAAAGATGGTTCGATGCGAATGTGTATCGATTACAGGGAATTAAATAAGGTTAGAATTAAGAATCGATATCCATTACCTAGGATTGATGATCTTTTCGATCAACTTCAGGGAGCTAGATATTTTTCTAAGATAGATTTACGCTTCGGATACCATCAGTTGAAAGTGCAAGAAGAAGACATACCTAAAACTGCCTTCAGAACCAGGTATGGTCATTACGAGTTTACAGTCATGCCCTTTGGACTAACAAATGCTCGTGCAGCATTTATGGACATGATGAATAGAATTTGTAAACCGTGTTTGGATAAATTTGTAATTGTCTTCATCGACGATATACTTATTTATTTCAAAAGTCAGGACGAGCATTGTAAGCATTTACATGCACTCTTAACCTTGTTAAGAAAAGAGAAACTTTATGCCAAATTCTCAAAGTGTGAATTCTGGCTGAAGGAAGTACAATTTTTAGGACACATGGTAAATCATGAAGCTATTCACGTAGATCCCTCCAAAATAGAAGCAATCACCAAATGGAAGGTCCCGCAATCAGTTATGGAAGTTAGAAGTTTACTAGGGTTAGCCGGATACTATAGACGGTTTATTAAGGATTTTTCCAAAATAGTTGTGCCATTAACTAAGCTAACCTGTAAAGCAGTAAAGTTTGAATGGGGATCTAGACAAGAAGATGCTTTTAAGATTTTAAAGCAAAGGTTAACAGACGCCCCAATTCTTGCCTTACCAGAAGGGACGGAAGATTTTGAAGTTTATTGTGATGCTTCTAAGCTAGGATTAGGATGTGTGCTAATGCAACGCAAGAAGGTAATTGCGTACGCCTCAAGGCAATTGAAGAAACATGAAGAAAATTATACGACTCATGATCTAGAGTTAGGAGCCATAATTTTTGCCCTTAAGATTTGGAGACATTATCTGTACGGAAGTAAGTTTACTGTCTATACAGATCATAAGAGTTTAAGATACATATTTGGGCAAAAAGAATTAAACATGAGGCAAAGAAGATGGATGGAAATTCTAAGTGACTACGACTGTGATATTCAATATCACGAAGGAAAAGCAAACGTAGTTGCAGATGCCTTAAGTCGTAAGTATCATGAAAAGCAAAGCGAGTTCATGCTCTTAGATTTAGTTTACAATTAGACTTAATGGAACAACTGAAGAATGTTCAAGAAACAGCAATCAAGGATGATGCAGAAGGAATGAAAGGACGAATAAAGCAATTAGAGCAAGGAAGTGGTGGAATTTGGAGATTCCATCAGAAAAGGATTTGGGTTCCTAAGCAAGGAGAATTAAGAAATAAGATTTTAGAGGAAGCCCATAAATCTAGATATACCATGCATCCTGGTAATAATAAGATGTACCAAGATTTAAGAAATAATTTATGGTGGATAGGAATGAAAAAGGACATAGCTAGATATGTATCTAAGTGTCTTACTTGTTCACAAGTTAAGGCAGAACACCAGAAACCCTCAGGTCTACTGCAACAATTAGAAATACCCGTATGGAAATGGGAAATAATAACCATGGATTTTGTTACTAAGTTACCCAAGACCAGAAAAGGTAACGATGCGATTTAGGTAATTGTGGATCGATTAACCAAATCAGCTCATTTTCTACCCATGAAGGAAACCTTTAGCATGGAAAGATTAGCCAAGTTATACGTAGACGAGGTAGTATCCTTACATGGAGTCCCACTCTCCATTGTATCGGATAGAGATAGCCGCTTCACTTCACATTTTTGGACAAGTTTCCAAGAAGCCATGGGAACGCGGTTAAATTTAAGTACAGCTTACCACCCCCAAACAGATGGACAGAGTGAAAGAACGATCCAAACCCAGGAGGACATGCTTAGGGCATGTGTGATAGATTTTGGTGGAAACTGGGATGACCATTTACCCTTAATCTAGTTCTCCTATAATAATAGTTATCATTCAAGCATTGAAGCTGCCCCATTCGAAGCACTATACGGACGTAAGTGTAGAACTCCAGTTTGTTGGGCAGAAATAGGAGAAAGTCAATTATCAGGTCCTGAGATCGTGCAAGAAACCATCGACAAGATCACTCAAATCCAGGAAAGACTGAAAACGGCTCGAGATCGCCAGAAGAGTTATGCAGACAATAGATGCAAGCCGCTAGAATTTTAAGTTGGAGACAAGGTACTCTTGAAAGTTTCTCCTTGGAAAGGAGTAGTTCGGTTCGGTAAGAAAGGAAAGCTAAGTCCAAGATACATAGGACCATTCCCAGTAATCCAACGCATAGGACCGGTTGCCTATCGCTTACAACTACCAGAAGAATTAGCTGGGGTACATGACGTATTTCACGTATCCAACCTCAAGAAATGTCTATCTGACGAATCACTGGTAGTACCTCTTCAAGAGATAGAGATAAATGAAAAATTGAAGTTCGTAGAGAAACCGCTCCAAATAGAAGACCGAAAGATTAAGTTCCTCAGATTGGTACTGGTCAAAGTCAAGTGGAATTCAAAAAGAGGACCCGAATACACCTGGGAGCTGGTCAAAGTCAAGCGAAAGTATCCTCACTTATTTCAGTAAATCTCGAGGAGGAGATTTTAAATAAGGTGGGGAGGATGTAAAGACTGCAAAAATGTCCAAAAATGACCCGTAAGTGAAAACCCGGACCCCTGAAACCCTAATGCACATGAAAAATCAAGAAAACAAGGATTTTTTATTTCAGGCGGGCCGCGTAAACCGTAAGCTTATGCTTACGCGGGCCGTGTCAACTTAAAGTTGACCGGATAAGCATTCCAGTCCATGTGTCACACACGTGGCAACCCTACTCGTGACACACCAGCCCTACACGTAAGATAGGGGCTCTCTCTGGCCGTGTAAAATCCTTGTTAAGGCTTACGCGGGCCGCGTAAAACTTAAAAATCAGCTATAAGTAGCTTGTGCATGGGACTTGCTTCTATGTTCGAAAATTTTGATCAAAAATGAAGAAAACTGCTCAAATTAGAAATTCCAAGTAGGGAGACGCTGCTATAGATACAGGGTATTAACTCGATCACTACAGACAATGTTACATATGTAAAACAGAAACAACTACAAAACCTCGTTGTCTAATAAAAACACAATGACATAACACAATGTGGCGATAAAACTTCACCTCGTGAAACTGCTACACCAAAAAAACATTCAAATTCTGGCCATAACCACCTGGTGGTTATTCCGGTAAGGATTAAACCTCACAATTAACCGTCTAATTTGTACGGCCAAGATCAATCGCACACCTTTATATAGGAATATAAAGAAACTCCCACTACCCACGGAACTTCATTATTTTTTTTTTCAAATTGCTTCCTTTTTTGTCGAAAGTGTCTTAGGTGGAGAATGTGTGCAGAAAATCATGGGGGAAGTAACTAATTAGCAGTTTTTTTAATTAATTTTATAGTTATTTTGTTAGATCGCGGAAAGTTATCTCCTATTTATTAGGCTGACCAGGTCAAAGTGTCAACCTGAACTATCTTTAGGAGAAAATTGCTTCAATTAAAAAATAACTGTTATGTGACACCTGTGTCACTGCGACCATCAAACGAATACCAAGCCAATGAGATATTGTGTTTCATACTTGGGATCTGTAAAAATATGTGTATCATTTGCACATATCAATTTTTGTTCAATTTCAAACTCTACATCGCTTTTTGGAGAGTTATACGCCAACTGGTGCGTAAACGTAATCAGTTTAATGCGGAAAACACTCCGGAACATCAACATATTCTTAACATACCTTAAATAACCTCTACATAACTTAGAAATAAGTTTTGAAGGCTTTGGTATGGCAAAATCAAGTTTAATCGCTTACAGGGACTAAATTCGACAAACTGCGAAAGTATGACGATTCGTACTAGAACAGACATTCCAGAATATGACCATAAGTTAAACATACCAAAAATATCCTTTACATAGCTTAGAAATAGGCTTTGAAGGGTTCGGTGTGCTAAAATAAACTTTTGGGTCATTCAGGGACTAAAAGCGTCAAAAAGTGCACAAGTTTGCATTTTCGCGCATAACTTACATTCTGAATACATCCGGACATCTAAAAATTTATGTAAGTATTAAAATATTTTATTTTAGTGTTTGGCAAGATAAAATTCCATTCGTCGCTTAATTTGGATCGTTTTTGCGTTCGTTACGACTTCCGTCGTAATTAAGCGAATAACGCAATCGTACGACCAAACGAACCGACATCCGAGATGTTTTTGAGCATATTTTAAGTTCCCTATACTTTAACTTTATTTTAGAGCCTTGAAATGGGGTTAACGGGGCTTAAAAGTGCCAAAAAATCAAGTTTTACAAGTGCAGGGACCATTTTTGAAATTTCTGGCACATTCAATGAACCTAGTCCATTTTGAAGTGTTGATTGTTTTAACCCATGGTTTTGCAAAACCATGGGGTGGTATTCAATGAACATAGTCCATATTAGGGGCTCCCATGGTTTTAGAAAACCATGGGCACACATGTAAGGTCCAGATCAAAGCTCAGTTTTCGATGAACGATCTTAATGGTTCTTGAATTCCTATAAATACCCACCCTCACTTCCTCCCAAAGCACACTTGAATCTGATTTTGGCTCTCTAAGTTGAAGTTTATGCTACATACCTGAGAGTAAATCGGATCAAGAGCTTGCGGGGACCTTCTGTAAGTATTCTTTCGTTCTTTTCATTCGTTTTTGTCGTTAAAGTCAAACTGCGTTTGACTTTCTACTTTGACCAGTTTATGGTCAACGCGAAGTTCGTTTGAACTTCATAACGTGAGCATAATCACGATGGTTATAGTCCCTAGTGACTATACCTACTGATTACCACGTTATCTAGGCTCAGTAACGAGTCGTAGTTTCGGCCAAAATGCGTTTTCTCGCGTATTTTGTAACCAAACTACTCTAGGATATCAAAACCGTTTGTTTTGATATCAAAACCTGTTTTCTAACTTAACTAAACATGTTCTAGCATGTTTAGCTCGTCATTTTTTTTAGATTAGTGCTTGTGTGGAGCCGAAAGTCAAGCGGACTAAACACCTGCTTAGACTTTCGAACACGACCCGTTTGGTCGATCATTAGGATCCGACCAAACATGTTAAGTGACCATAGTAGCGTAGGGAATAACCTTCTGAGGTTATACCTTATGGTCACTTAGGTTTGATTAGTCGCATGATAGGTAGTTTATATGCCTTAGGTAAATTACCAAAATGCCCTTTTTACGCCAAAATTCATTTTAAGCCTATGTAACATAATTTTTGATATCTAAACTGATTTAGCAACAATATTAGACATGTTAAGGCATATTTTACTTATCATAGGGCTAGTTAGGCATTCCGAACGCGTTTTACGTGAACGACGCGTTAAAGTAGCATAAGCTACCTAAACGGGTCGTAATGGGTCTTAAGCACTTAGATTAGGTTTTGTTTTAGTATGTAGGCTTTGTTAAACCATATTACATGAGTTCCCACACTCATTTGGTTTACGAACCCTCATTCTATCCGATCCTCCGATGTAGGTCCGGTTTATTAACATAGTTACCTATATTAGGTGTCGTTTGATTCCGTGATCATCTAGCTTGCTTGGTGGTTATCCTAAAACTTCTAAGCAATCTCAAGTGAGTACATAGACCCCTCTTTTACTGTTTTCAAACTGTTTTGGGGTGAAACACATGTGCCTACTTGTTACTTTCATGCTTTCCTGTGTTCACATCATATACTTGCTATGTTCATTAGTACACTTATAGTACATGATTTACATTACATTTTTTCGCTATGCATGTTTACTAAGCATACTTAGTACATTGATTTACTTTACATTTCTGCTATGTATGTTGACTGAGCATGCTAGCACATTGATTTACATGACTTTTCTGCTTTGTATGTAACATAATTTTTTATATCTAAACTGATTTAGCAACAATATTAGACATGTTAAGGCATATTTTACTTATCATAGGGCAAGTTAGGCATTCCGAACGCGTTTTACGTGAACGACGCGTTAAAGTAGCATAAGCTACCTAAACGGGTCGTAATGGGTCTTAAGCACTTAGATTAGGTTTCATTTTAGTATGTAGGCTTTGTTAAACCATATTACATGAGTTCCCACACTCATTTGGTTTACGAACCCTCATTCTATCCGATCCTCCGATGTAGGTCCGGTTTATTAACATAGTTACCTATATTAGGTGCCGTTTGATTCCGTGATCTTCTAGCTTGCTTGGTGGTTATCCTAAAACTTCTAAGCAATCTCAAGTGAGTACATAGACCCCTCTTTTACTGTTTTGAAACTGTTTTGGGGTGAAACACATGTGCCTACTTGTTACTTTCATGCTTTCCTGTGTTCACATCATATACTTGCTATGTTCATTAGTACACTTATAGTACATGATTTACATTACATTGTTTCGCTATGTATGTTTACTAAGCATACTTAGTACATTGATTTACTTTACATTTCTGCTATGTATGTTGACTGAGCATGCTAGCACATTGATTTACATGACTTTTCTGCTTTGTATGTTTACTTAGCATACTTAGTACATTGTTTTGCTTTACATTTCTGCTATGTATGTTGACTGAGCATGCTAGCACATTGATTTACATTACATTAGTTGCATATGTTTACTCAACATATGGACACGTTGTTTTACATTGCATTTTGTTGCATATGCTCATCCAGCATATGAACACATTATATTACATTTTGAACCGTTTGTAACTATTTGACTATGTGAACCATTGTAAGCATTTGACTATGTGAACCGTTGTAACCATTTGACTATGTGAACCGTTATAACCACTTGATTATGTAAACCGTTTGTAACTATTGAACCGTGTGAACCGTATTTGACCATACATAAACATTTCAACAACTGTTAAACATTACATTTTGGTGGTTGTCTAGGTAAGTGATTTAAGTAACAAGGCGACGTGTAATACGATAAAAACATGGTGGATACGCCGCTGGTACTTCCTATATATAAGTGCTTTTATGGTATTACATATCGTAGCGTTATTTAAACCATTTCAGTTTAGACATATTACATCTACAATACAATCTTCACATAAACATCGTTTTACAAATAACTTAACTTATACAGACTCATTTTACTTGGTTATTCACTTAACCATACATTGTTCTTTTATACATATATATCATTTGGTTTATTTATCACTTTGCAAATGACTTATGAAAGGAACCACTCAACAAGATTCATGGCTACTTTTATTAAACAGTTTCTTTAAACACAAGTCATGAATCCTATTTTCACAAAACCTATGTATCTCACAGGCATTTTTATGCTGACGTACCTATTTTCACATATGTTTCATGGGCTGTTGCATAGGATGATCAAGTCAAACATAGGCGGACCCGTGCCTTAGCAACTTAAAATGAAGCTAGAACTAGTTTAATTATGTTATGTACTCTTTGTTTCCGGTTTTAAGACAATGTAACTCTCTTGTTTGATAAATAAAACGTAACTTTAATTTCCATGGTTGTGAAACAATTAATTCTGTTACAACACTCCCTGACGTTTCCGCCACGTTTTGTTGTTTTACGTGGTCGGGGTGTGACAGAAAAGTTGGTATCTGAGCCAATGGTTATAGGGAATTAGGTTATCAGTAATGCTTTGACCTAGACTATAACCTTTCTAGGACCCTAACACAAGTTATCTTGTGTTTAGATCTTAAAACATGCACTTCACCTATCCTTAGGTGATAACCACAACGGGGACATCAAATCCGAATCCGCCTTGAAAGTTAATCATCTGTTCTTGGATGATTGATTACTAGGTTTTCAACCCTCTGTTGTAAGGTTTTGAACCCTCTGTTGTAAGGTTTTGAACCCTCTGTTGTAAGGTTTTGAACTCTCTGTTATAAGGTCTTGAACCCCTTTGAGTTTTCAAAATCTCGTCAAAGTTTTGGGTCCTAAAGAGTGTGAACATGTGCAAACTGGAAGAGTGAATGCCTGTACCCAAGGTTTCCTGTCTAAGGCTAGAGTGTTCGTACAAATCCACATAATCGGACCAGTCACTCTTACCTGGGAACTCTTGGGGTGAGTGTTCACTTATAGGCGAGCATGTCTTCGCGATACATTATTTTTGACCCATTTACTTTGATTAGTCACAATGTGTCATTTGTTTGCCTTGTGGTAACAAACAAATGACCACCCTCTTTGCTTTTGTCAAATTTTTGTATCACCTCATCCTTTTCATCTAATCATCTCGCTCGTTTCCTTTCATGTTTCCCTCCTTTAGAATGCCTCCTCGATGCGACAATCAGATAGCGAATGCCAAACTGGCGGAAATCATCGCGCAGCAAATGGCTGCTGCCTTCCCAAATCTTATTGCTCAACTAAACCAAGCCAACAACAACAATAATGCTCCATGCAATTTCAAGAGTTTCAATTCGGCTAAGCCACTCAACTTTAGTGGTTCTGAAGGAGCAACTGGGCTCCTACAGTGGTTCGAGAGCACTGAGAGTACGTTTCGTCACGTTCAGTGTCTTGATAATCACAAGGTCGAGTTTGCTTCCAGTGTGTTTCAGAAGATGGCTCTTACATGGTGGAACGGGGTTATGAGAGACCGTGGTGCTGAGGTTTCTTTAGCACAGACTTGGGCCGAACTTAGGGCCCTTATGATGAAGGAGTTCTGTCCTCTTCATGAACTGAGGGCTTTAGAAAGGGAATTTGACGATCTTAAGCAAGATAGCGGTGAGCATCGAGCCGACACGGACCGTTATGAAGAGTTAAGTCTGTTATGCCCAAACATGGTCACGCCTTTGGATAAGGCAATAGAAAAGTACATTGATGGCCTCCCTGACTCAATACAAGACATTGTGACTGGTAGCAACCCTACTACAGTTAGACAGGCCATTGAGCTATCTGCAACCTTGACTGAATCTTAGATCAGGAAAGGTAAACTTTTCCGAAAAAGTGACAAGAAACCGATTGAGGATCAAAGACCATGGATGAACAGACTGGATCCCCTAAGAAGTCAAAGAAGCGAAAGGCTTCTCAGAACTTCGCCGTGGTCGCTCACAATGATCAAGCCGTCCCCAACCAACCAGCTCAACCCCCTGCTAGGAAGCCCTACAACGGAACTGCACCTTGTGCAACCAATGTAGCCTACATCATCATGCTGGTGTGAAATGCCGCACATGCCAAGCTTGTGGACTTATAGGTCATACAACAAGGGTTTGCTCAACCGCAGTTGCACCAAATTAAGTTAAAAACAATCCTGCTCAAGGTCGTTTTCCACCAGGTTCTTGTTTCAACTGTGGCGAGATGGGCCATTTCCGAAGAAACTGCCCAAAGCTTGCTAATGCGAATCCAGCGCAGGGATGAGCATCTGACCGAATGGAAGACAACGTTGTTTAGAAATAATCACGTCTTATGGATTATTTTCTTTTGTTGTCAAGGTCCATGAAACAGTTGCTGATGTTGTTTATAAATAAATCTTTTATTTACATTGCAATATGTTTATGTGGTTGCATGTATAAAACAACATAACCCCTGCAATACCGACAATCAAGGAACCGTATTCCTTGAAGAACAGACTACCCCCAAATTCTTCCACTTTATGATCTCTTGCGTGTTCCACGAAAATCCTAAGTACCCGTTTCCTCCAAGGAAAAACGAAGTACAAGGCGCAAGTTACAACTCCGGACGAATACCCATTCCTTAATGGGGTACCTAAGGGTATTCCCATAGATGCTTGAGGACGTTGAAGTCCATCAACTGGGTTCCTGGTATGCCTTGAATACCCATGTTCAAATCGATGCCAAGTTAATTGCAATCAATAACAAGATAATAACAATTAATAACCAAGGAAACAATTATGTGATTAAGTGCTTATGTGTTCCCTTTTATGTTTTTATTTGTGATCCAAATTAAGTTATCCAAATCCTCGTAGAATCTTCCATATCTTCGTATAAGGGATTCATAGTAGGATACCCAAAGGTACTAGCTAAAATCCTTAATGGACTTCTACGTTGTAGTTAAGCCCCTTGGATTATAAAGTACTACTCCATAATAAGACCCCTGAGAGGTCTAGTTAAACAGATTAATCCAAAAATCTGGTTAGGAATATCATGTGATGATATAACTGAAAGGACTCCTTGGTGGCCTAATTAAAAAGGATCATCTGTCGATCAAATTAAAAGGACCCTATGGTAGTCTAGTCACCCTCATCACAGGCTTGATTTTCTTCCCCTAAACATTACAAGACAAACTGTGCGGACTGTGCAAGGAATTACGTAATTATGGATGCATACATAATTATGGAATTTAGTGCACAGAAATCACAGCAAGTTCTGTCATGTATCTAAAGTTAACCAAATTCATTTCCAACTCTGATGAAGCAACCGTTGAAAATGACTCCGTCTGTTCATTTTTGTTTCTAAAGATTTTCCGTTGAGGAAATGAATATCCGTTTGTTTAATCCTTCATTTCCAACTCTGATGAAACAACCGTTGAAAATGACTCCGTTTGTTCATTTTCGTTTCTAAAGATTTTCCGTTGAGGAAATGAATATCCGTTTGTGTAATCCTTCATTTCCAACTCTGATGAAACAACCGTTGAAAATGACTCCGTCTGTTCATTTTCGTTTCTAAAGATTTTCCGTTGAGGAAATGAATATCCGTTTATGTAATCCTTCATTTCCAACTCTGATGAAACAACCGTTGAAAATGACTCCGTCTATTCACTTTCGTTTCTAAAGATTATCCGTTGAGGAAATGAATATCCGTTTGTTTAATCCTTCATTTCCAACTCTGATAAAGCAACCGTTGAAAATGACTCCGTCTGTTCACTTTCGTTTCTGAAGATTACCCGTTGAGGAAATGAATATCCGTTGATTATTCCTTCATTCCCGTTTCTGACGAAGAACCCGTTGAGGAAAATGAATCATCCATTCATTTTCACTTCTGAAGAATATCCGTTAAGGGAAATGAATATCTGTTGATTATTCCTTCATTCCCGTTTCTGACGAAGAACCCGTTGAGGAAAATTAATCATCCATTCATTTTCGCTCCTGAAGAATATCCGTTGAGGGAAATGAATATCCGTTTAGTTAAATCCTTCATTTTTCATTTCCGAAGAACCCGTTGAGGAGAATGACCCCGTTCGTTCATTTTCGCTTTTGAAAAATATCCGTTGAGGAAAATGACAAGATTATGCTTTATCTTTGATGGTCATTTAACACAAAGTCACAGACAGACTCCTACAAATAAATTTCGGGACGAAATTTCCTAAAGTAGGGGAGATTGTGACACATGTGTCACTGCGACCATCAAATGAATACCAAGCCAATGAGATATTGTGTTTCATACTTGGGATCTGTAAAAATATGTGTATCATTTGCACATATCAATTTTTTTTCAATTTCAAACTCTACATCGCTTTCTGGAGAGTTATACGCCAACTGGTGCGTAAACGTAATCAGTTTAATGCGGAAAACACTCCGGAACATCAACATATTCTTAACATACCTTAAATAACCTCTACATAACTTAGAAATAAGTTTTGAAGGCTTTGGTATGGCAAAATCAAGTTTAATCTCTTACAGGGACTAAATTCGACAAACTACGAAAGTATGACGATTCGTACTAGAACAGACATTCTGGAATATGACCATAAGTTAAACATACCATAAATATCCTTTACATAGCTTAGAAATAGGCTTTGAAGGGTTCGGTGTGCTAAAATAAACTTTTGGGTCATTCAGGGACTAAAAGCGTCAAAAAGTGCACAAGTTTGCATTTTCGCGCATAACTTACATTCTGAATACATCCGGACATCCAAAAATTTATGTAAGTATTAAAATATTTTATTTTAGTGTTTGGCATGATAAAATTCCATTCGTCGCTTAATTTGGATCGTTTTTGCGTTCGTTACGACTTCCGTCGTAATTAAGCGAATAACGCAACCGTACGACCAAACGAACCGACATCCGAGATGTTTTTGAGCATATTTTAAGTTCCCTATACTTTAACTTTATTTTAGAGCCTTGAAATGGGGTTAACGGGGCTTAAAAGTGCCAAAAAATCAAGTTTTACAAGTGCAGGGACCATTTTTGAAATTTCTGGCAGATTCAATGAACCTAGTCCATTTTGAAGTGTTGATGGTTTTAACCCATGGTTTTGCAAAACCATGGGCTGGTATTCAATGAACATAGTCTATATTAGGGGCTCCCATGGTTTTAGAAAACCATGGGCACACATGTAAGGTCCAGATCAAAGCTCAGTTTTCGATGAACGATCTTAACGGTTCTTGAATTCCTATAAATACCCACCCTCACTTCCTCCCAAAGCACACTTGAATCTGATTTTGGCTCTCTAATTTGGATTTTATGCTTCATACCTGAGAGTAAATCGGATCAAGAGCTTGCGGGGACCTTCTGTAAGTATTCTTTCGTTCTTTTCATTCGTTTTTGTCGTTAAAGTCAAACTGCGTTTGACTTTCTACTTTGACCAGTTTATGGTCAACGCGAAGTTCGTTTGAACTTCATAACGTGAGCATAATCACGATGGTTATAGTCCCTAGTGACTATACCTACTGATTACCACGTTATCTAGGCTCAGTGACGAGTCGTAGTTTCGGCCAAAATGTGTTTTCTCGCGTATTTTGTAACCAAACTACTATAGGATATCAAAACCGTTTGTTTTGATATCAAAACCTGTTTTCTAACTTAACTAAACATGTTCTAGCATGTTTAGCTCGTCATTTTTTTTAGATTAGTGCTTGTGTGGAGCCGAAAGTCAAGCGGACTAAACACCCGCTTAGACTTTCGAACACGACCCGTTTGGTCGATCATTAGGATCCGACCAAACATGTTAAGTGACCATAGTAGCGTAGGGAATAACCTTCCGAGGTTATACCTTATGGTCACTTAGGTTTGATTAGTCGCATGATAGGTAGTTTATATGCCTTAGGTAAATTACCAAAATGCCCTTTTTACGCCAAAATTCATTTTAAGCCTATGTAACATAATTTTTGATATCTAAACTGATTTAGCAACAATATTAGACATGTTAAGGCATATTTTACTTATCATAGGGCTAGTTAGGCATTCCGAACGCGTTTTACGTGAACGACGCGTTAAAGTAGCATAAGCTACCTAAACGGGGTCGTAATGGGTCTTAAGCACTTAGATTAGGTTTCATTTTAGTATGTAGGCTTTGTTAAACCATATTACATGAGTTCCCACACTCATTTGGTTTACGAACCCTCATTCTATCCGATCCTCCGATGTAGGTCCGGTTTATTAACATAGTTACCTATATTAGGTGCCGTTTGATTCCGTGATCTTCTAGCTTAATTGGTGGTTATCCTAAAACTTCTAAGCAATCTCAAGTGAGTACATAGGCCCCTCTTTTACTGTTTTCAAACTGTTTTGGGGTGAAACACATGTGCCTACTTGTTACTTTCATGCTTTCCTGTTTTCACATCATATACTTGCTATGTTCATTAGTACACTTATAGTACATGATTTACATTACATTGTTTCGCTATGTATGTTTACTAAGCATACTTAGTACATTGATTTACTTTATATTTCTGCTACGTATGTTGACTGAGCATGCTAGCACATTGATTTACATGACTTTTCTGCTTTGTATGTTTACTTAGCATACTTAGTACATTGTTTTACTTTACATTTCTGCTATGTATGTTGACTGAGCATGCTAGCACATTGATTTACATTACATTAGTTGCATATGTTTACTCAACATATGGACACATTGTTTTACATTGCATTTTGTTGCATATGCTCATCCAGCATATGAACACATTATATTACATTTTGAACCGTTTGTAACTATTTGACTATGTGAACCGTTGTAAGCATTTAACTATGTGAACCGTTCTAACCATTTGACTATGTGAACCGTTATAACCACTTGATTATGTAAACCGTTTGTAACTATTGAACCGTGTGAACCGTATTTGACCATACATAAACATTTCTACAACTGTTAAACATTACATTTTGGTGGTTGTTTGGGTAAGTGATTTAAGTAACGAGGCGACGTGTAATACAATAAAAACATGGTGGATACGCCGCTGGTACTTCCTATATATAAGTGCTTTTATGGTATTACATATCGTAGCGTTATTTAAACCATTTCAGTTTAGACATATTACATCTACAATACAATCTTCACATAAACATCGTTTTACAAATTACTTAACTTATACAGACTCATTTTACTTGGTTATTCACTTAACCATACATTGTTCTTTTATACATATATATCATTTGGTTTATTTATCACTTTGCAAATGACTTATGAAAGGAACCACTCAACAAGATTCATGGCTACTTTTATTAAACAGTTTCTTTAAACACAAGTCATGAATCCTATTTTCACAAAACCTATGTATCTCACAGGCATTTTTATGTTGACGTACCTATTTTCACATATGTTTCAGGGGCTGTTGCATAGGATGATCAAGTCAAACATAGGCGGATCCGTGCCTTAGCAACTTAAAATGAAGCTAGAACTAGTTTAATTATGTTATGTACTCTTTGTTTCCGGTTTTAAGACAATGTAACTCTCTTGTTTGATAAATAAAACGTAACTTTAATTTCCATGGTTGTGAAACAATTAATTCTGTTACAACACTCCCTGACGTTCCCGCCACGTTTTGTTGTTTTACGTGGTCGGGGTGTGACATGTTACGTATTCAAAAACACAATGTCTTCTAAAACACAATGTTAAATTGTATGTATTTAATTATGTGTTTCTAAAATACATAAATAACCGTCAAGATTGAACGTATTAAAAACACAATGTCTTCAAAAACACAATGTTAAATTGTATGTGTATTATTTGTAACTAAATTACATAAATATTGACTTATAACTTTTCTAACACAATGATTTATAATACTGCAACTTATAGCTCAAAGGATAACATTCGAACACATTTTAATGCATTAATAATGGTTAAACAAAATAGATACATCCCGAGTTTTATTTGTTTAAAAGGTAATATATCTATTAAGAGATCGAATTTATAGTTGTTTCTTAATATATAATTTAAGTTTTTTTCTTTCAGGTGCTGCGTGCTGCAACTAAAATTGATTCTTTGCGTACTGCAACTCAAATTCATCCTGACACAAATATTAATACACCTTTAAAATAAATATTATATATTACTTAGTTACATATTTAATTAAAATAAATGATTTTTAGAGGTAAATTAGTTTAATTTTTTTTTATTCTTGCCTGATGATACATTAAAAAATGAACAATTGTATTTATTAACGAATTTTATGTTGCCTATATTTTATTGCGGATGTGTAATTAATTAAACGGGAGAGTGGGCAACGTGGGTAGTAATTTTAGATAACTTTCTTACTGCTGCACTCTAAAAAAACTGCCAATTTTTAGGGGTTATTATGGATGACATTTAATCTCACAAATAACCTCCATGATCGGACGGCCCAGATTAGTGTAGGATAGGGGCTCTCGCGGGCCGCGTAAACCGTAAGCTTCTGCTTACACGGGCCCGCGTCAACTTAAAGTTGACCGGATAAGCATTACAGTCCACGTGTCACACACGTGGCAACCCTACTCGTGACACACCAGCCCTACACGTAGGATAGGGGCTCTCGCGGGCCGCGTAAAATCCTTGTTAAGGATTACGATGTCACACCCCGACCACGTAAAACAACAAACCGTGGCGGAAACGTCGGGGAGTGTTGTAACAGAATTATTGTTTCAAACCATGGATACAAAGAGTTTCGTTTTATTAAATATTAAACATTGTCTTAGAGTTAAACAAGTAAATCAAACATAGACTATTATCATTATTAAATCACTAAGGCCTCGTCCGGTCCTAAGTGAGCATGCATCCTATTCGCAATCAACATTAAGCAACTTCACCTGAAACTTATGTAAAAACAGAGTCAGCAAGAAATGCTGGCGAGTACATAGGTTTTGTGAGAGTGTCAGATTCATGGCTCGTTTGCATGTCGAAATAACTCCTACAACTTCGTTAATCGACATTAGAAAACCTTGTTTTGCAAAATATTTGTATCGTAAAATGAATAACCAAATCAAAACAGTTTGGTTATAATTTATAAACCTCGATGCCATGAATCTTAACCCAAAACATTTGTTTTCGTAAACCAAATCGTAAATCGTTCTCGTAATAAAACTCGTATGGTTTATATAGTTTTGTAAACATCGTTGTGTGACATCGTTTAACTCGTTCTCGTTATAGATCATCGTTCATTTGTTTAAATCATTCATAATCGTTCAAAAATCGTACAATCGTTTAATATCGTTCTCGTTCCCAATCGTTCTCGTTTTAATTGTGAAAACTACTTTTGGTCGTCTCGCTAATAACATTCAAACCTTTGTGACTCGTTCATCGTTCAACTCGTTCTCGCATTAACAAACCTCCAAAGGGTAAGTTAATAATCATCAGATTCAGTCGTTACCCACTTAACCCACACATAACCATGGGTCTAGTTGATAACGGGATTTGTCGGATCCTATGGTACCATAACCTAATACTGGTCGGTTTGGCCGAAATTAATGAATGTCATTCGTTATGTAACTACAACCACAAGTTCGTTCACATCATTGAAATCGTTCTTAGTTTTGTATAAACCATCTTACTCGTTTTGAAACCATCGTTAAAACATCGAAATCGTTTAGATACATATGAATCACCCCAAAACAATTGAAAATAGTAAAATAGGGGACCATGTACTCACCTTCGGGTGCGTTTTTAAATGTTAACACAATCCCTCAAATTGTTTATCCTCCCTAAATTAAATAAGAATGATTTTAATAATCAAAAACCCACACTTTGACATTTCAAAATACTACTTATGTCATTTCTGTTTTAATATATATGAAACTGGACTGTTTTCGGACATTTAAATAAAATAGTTAACTTATTTCAAAAATTCCCAAATTTTTACAGAATTCCTTAAACAATCCAAATATTATTGTGTAAAAATAACGTGGTCCAGTTCGTTACCAATATTATATAAAAATTCATTTTCCGGACTGAAATCAGATTTATCTTTTTCTGAATGCAGTCCACAGAATAATTTATTTAAAATTCATCGAGAGACCGATTTACGAAATTCCAGTGAGAGAATTACAAATACATCGGTGGTCATCTACAGTACAAATTTCATGATCTAACTCTACACAGAATTCAAGTTATGACGGAAAACAGGACGCATATTTTCAGCAGCAAAAATGCAGCTCTAGCTGCTATCATAAAAACAGACTTTTAAAATAGTAAACGAGCTCGAAAAATTACGATTCTAGTGCCATTTGATCACTTTTTCGAAAATACACAATTTAGGCTTCAGAAAATCAGTTTTTCGATCTGTTATGGTCCGGTTACAGCCAGTTAAAGTCGGCTGAAAATGCAAATCAGCATGCTTTTTGTAGTATAAGTGCCATTAAAAAGTACACTTACGATTACCATTCATTCTAATAATGATTTATCTCGTAACATAAGTTATTTACAGCAGATTATTGTTTGTATTACTCAGATTTATCATGATTACTTCATTATTTTATCAATACTCAACACTAGACTAGTTTATGTTCAAGACTTGTTTAAGTTCTTTAGACTTTCTATCTTTTTGATCTTTAAACATCATTAACCACTCAACAATCATGTAAAATGCAAGGATCTAAGTTCTTACCACTAGCACAAGGCTAGGGGAGTTCGAGTGTAGAAAAGTGGTGGATAAAAGAAAACGAGAGCGGTCCTTGAGCTTCCGAACACACCAAGCTTAGTTGTTGGACCTCTTGCACCTTTGAGTATATGAAAAATGGCTTGAAGGGAACTTGATGGTGGGTGTATGGTGGTGATGGGTGGCTGCCGAAAACAAGCAAGGAAGGAAGAGGAGAGCAAGTTTGTTGATGGTGTGTTGATGAAAGAGAATGTATAACCCTCATGCATACTTATAAACCAATTTAGTGCTTTAACCACCATGTAAAATGTTCTCTAGATATTTAGCAATAACAATATAATAATCAAAGAAATGGTAATGGTGTGTCCCACCCTTGGGACCGTCAAAATGAGGGGGGGGTAATGGTTAGATGGTGATGGAACTTGTTACTAATTAGTTAGATTCTAATGTGTTTAGTTGGTGTATATTAGTGTGTTAATTAATATAAAGTGTGTTATATAATATATAATGTGTTAGGGTGTTCGGGGACCCTAACTAGTTCAGAAAAATAAAAACAATATGTTTGACAATATTTTTATGTTCCGGGTAAAGTCCGGTTGTTCGGTTGGGTAATGTTCCGTTAAAGTGTCTTTTATAATACTTTTTGTAATACAAATTATTCCCGGCACTTAGGGAAGCGTACAGGACCATTCTGCCATGTTTTTTCATTTTACTAACATAATAAAATGTTGAACTTTTAATAATAAATACAGGATTCTGCATTTATAGTTTGTTTTAGGCACTACTCGGCACTGTAACTATCACCTAGTGACGCAGTTTTGTCGTAAATAGCTCTTTAGTTCAAATAAACATGTTTTGCCATATCGAATCCTTTGAAACTTATTTCTAAGTTATGTAAGGGATATTTAGGGTATGTTTGGCTTACGTCACAGTTCCGGAGTGTATGTTGCGGTAAACTGATTGCGTTTAAGCACCAGTTTGCGTATAACCTTCCAGAAAGTGATTTAAAGCTTGAAATCGAATTCGAATCAAATTGTAAAATCATTAAACACAATTGCACGTATAATAACACTAAAGCACATCGTTTTATTGATAACCAACATTGTTTTACATTGTACATCGATCACAGAGCACAGTTGTCACAGTCTCCCCTACTTTAGGAAATTTCGTCCCGAAATTTTATTTAGAGGATTCTTGTGAAAACAAATGCGGATATTCCGCCTTCATCTGGTCCTTACGTTCCCAAGTAAACTCGGGGCCACGTTTGGATTCCCAGCAAACTTTGACCAAATGAATCCGTTTGTTCTTCAACTGTTTGTATGTACGTTCCACTATCTCCACGGGTTTCTCGACAAAGTGCATCGTTTCATCAATTTGAATCTCGTCGAGAGGAATGTGAAGATCAGCGTTCGCTAAACACTTTCGCAAATTGGACACGTGAAAAGTCGGATGAACATTTCCAAGCTCTGGAGGTAGCTCTAGTCGATAGGCAACTTTTCCAATTCTTTCAACAATCTTAAATGGTCCATCATATCGTGGTGCAAGTTTTCCTTTCTTTACAAATCTCACCACTCCCTTCCAAGGTGAAACCTTGAATAGGACACGGTCTCCGATTTGAAATTCCATGGGCTTGCGTCCCAAATCTGCATAACTCTTTTGACGGCTTCTAGCGGTCACAAGATTATCGCCGATTTTCTTGATTTTGTCTGTTGTTTCCAGAATGAGCTCGGGTCCAGTAAGCTGAGCTTAACCGATCTCATTCCAACAGACGGGTGAACGACATTTTCGACCGTAGAGAGCTTCGAATGGTGCCATCTTAATGCTAGCAAGATAACTATTATTGTATGAGAACTCGGTCAATGGCAAATGAGAATCCCAATTACCACCAAAGTCTATCACGCATGCTCTAAGCAAATCCTCCAAAGTTTGAATCGTCCTCTCAGATTGACCATCTGTTTGGGGATGATAAGCAGTGCTTAGATTCAGTTGGGTTCCCAAAGCAGATTGCATGGTCTTCCAAAAATGAGATGAAAATCGAGCATCACGATCGAAAATGATATCTAAAGGAACACCATGTCGTGATACAATCTCGTCTACATAGATCTTGGCAAGCTTTTCAGCAGAGAAATCCTCACGGATTGGTAAGAAGTGAGCAGATTTTGTCAAACGATCAACAACAACCCAAATAGCATCATGACCTTTAGATGTACGCGGTAACTTAGTAATGAGATCCATTGCAATGTTCTCCCACTTCCAAACCGGTATCTCTGGTTGTACAAGCAAACCAGAAGGTCGTTGATGTTTGGCCTTGACTTTGAGACAAGTTTGGCATTTTGATACATACAAGGCAACATCCTTCTTCATACCAGGCCACCAATACTGAGTACGAAGATCCTTGTACATTTTATCAGTACCAGGATGGATAGAATATCGAGACTTGTGAGATTCGTCCATTACTAAGGTGCAAAGATCGTCCTGATTCGAAATCCACAAACGATTCTCAAAATAGAGTAAACCATCGTCTTTCCTTTCGAGTTTAAGCTCAAGTTGAAGCGGTAGCTCATATTTCAATAAGTCATTGATCACACAAGATCGTTGAGTTTGAAGAACACGAGATTGAATATCAGATAGAGTTCGAACACAATGAAGCTTAACTCGTTCCTTTCGACTAAGCGCATCTGCTACGACATTCGCCTTACCAGGATTGTAGCGGATCTCGCAATCATAATCGTTTAAGAGTTCAACCCAACGTCGTTGCCTCATGTTCAGTTCCTTCTGATTGAGAATATGCTAGAGACTTTTGTGGTCTGTGAAAACCACACACTTCATTCCATAGAGGTAGTGTCTCCAGATTTTAAGCGCAAAAACCACAGCTCCTAACTCAAGATCATGAGTCGTATAGTTCTTCTCGTGAATTTTCAGCTGTCTAGACGCATAAGCTATAACTTTACCACGTTGCATAAGAACGCAAACAAGTCCTAGATTCGACGCGTCACAATAGACAACAAAATCATCGTTTCCCTCAGGTAGAGATAGAACAGGAGCATCACAGAGCTTCCATTTCAGCGTTTGGAATGCTTCTTCTTGCTTAGGTCCCCACTCAAAAGGCCTATTCTTCTGAGTCAAAGCAGTGAGTGGAACCGTAATCCTTGAAAAGTTAGAAATAAACCGTCGATAATAACCAGCAAGACCAAGAAAAGAACGAACTTCTGTAGGTGTCGTTGGTATATTCCAATCCTTAATTGCAACAATCTTTGATGGATCTACATGAATACCCTGCTCATTGATAATATGACCCAAGAACTGAACTTCTTTAAGCCAGAATTCACACTTGGAGAATTTAGCAAAAAGCTGTTCCTTCCTTAGGAGTTCCAATGTCAAACGAAGGTGTTGTTCGTGATCGGCTCGAGACTTTGAATAAATGAGAATATCGTCGATGAACACAATGATGAACTTATCTAAATAAGGTTTACAAACCCTATTCCTTAAGTCCATGAAGATAGCTGGGGCATTCGTCAAACCGAAAGGCATGACAGTGAACTCGTAATGCCCATATCTTGTACGGAAAGCAGTTTTGGGAATATCTTCTTCGAAAATACGAAGTTGATGATACCCAGAACGCAGGTCGATTTTGGAAAAACGTGAAGCACCTTGCAGCTGGTCGAAGAGATCATCAATTCTAGGTAGGGGATATCGATTCTTGATGGTAAGCTTATTAAGCTCACGATAATCGATACACATTCGAAAAGATCCATCTTTCTTTTTCACAAAGAGGACAGGAGCTCCCCAAGGCGAATAGCTCGGACGGATGAATCCTTTATCAGACAATTCTTGAAGCTGTTTCGATAACTCTTGCATCTCCGACGGTGCAAGACAATAAGGCGCTTTCGCAATCGGGTTGGCATTGGGTACAAGGTCAATATGAAACTCGACTTGACGAACTGGAGGCAAACCAGGCAGTTCATCAGGAAACACCTCTGGATAATCCCAAACAATCGGAATATCCTGAATACTCTTGCTCTTGCCGTTCTCCTCGGTGACATGTGCCAGGAAAGCAACATATCCTTTTTGCAAAAATTTCTGGGCCTTCATACACGACATAAGCTTCAATCCACCAGATGGTTTCTCTCCACGAACTTCCAGCATATCGCCAGACGGAAGAGGAATACGAACAATCTTATCGAAACAAACCACCTCAGCATGATGTTTGGTTAACCAATCCATCCCCACGATAATATCGAAACTCCCAAGTTGCATCGGCGTGAGGTCAATGGGAAAAAGATGGTTATCAAGGTTTAACTGACAATCACGAATAACAGAATCGAGAACAAGAGGTTTACCAGTAGCAACTTTGACAGACAAGGGTTTCCTCAGTTTAGTTCTAGGTATCGCAAGCAAAGGCTCAAAAGATAGTGAAACAAAACTTCTATCGACACCAGAATAAAAAAGAATGGATGCAGGTCGATTGTTAACAAGAAACGTACCATTGACGACGAGGTTGTCAGCTCGTGCCTTGTTTGCATTTAGATTGAATACTCGTCCACGAGCGGGATTCGCATTCGCATTGACATTGACATTCACGTTCGGATTTGCATTTGCATTTGCCAACCTCGGACAGTTGTTGCGGAAGTGACCATACTCTCCACAATTAAAGCATGAACCCGGTGGAAATCTAGCAGCTTTCCCCTGAACTGGAGCTTGATTCTGAACAATCTGATTTTGGCCCGAACGACAGACGTTGGCCAGATGCCCAAGTTTACCACACGTTGTGCATTGCCTACAAGCTTGTTGTGCAACATGATGACCGTTGTAGCGAGCACAATGAGGTGCGGTACCAGCATACACTTTCTTCGCAGGAGGTTGAGCTGGTGGGTTCTGAGGGTTCTGAGCATTTTGTGCAGTTACTGCAAAGTTCTGAGCACCCTTTCGCTTTCTCGACTTCTTCGAAGACTCACCCTTCTTACCCTTACCCTTTTCCTTGTCTTTAGCAGAATCAGTTGACTTCTTCTTATCACCCTTGCAGGTAAGTTTACCCTTCCTGACTTGCGACTCAATCAGGGTAGCAGATAACTCGATCGCTTGACGAACAGTAGCAGGATTAACGCCAGTCAAAATATCTTGTATGGAATCGGGTAACCCATCGATATACCTCTCTATCGCTTTCTCCAAAGGGGTAACCATAGTAGGACACAAAAGACTGAGCTCCTCAAATCGATCTGTATACGCAAGGTGTTCTCCCCCGTCTTGTTTTAGATCGTCAAACTCTCGTTCCAAAGCTCGAATTTCGTGACGGGGACAGAACTCTCTCATCATGAGAGCTCGAAGCTCTTCCCATGTCTGTGCCAACGCCACTTCGGCACCCCTGTCGCGCATCACTCCGTTCCACCAAGTAAGAGCACGCTTCTCGATCACGCTTGATGCAAATTCAACCTTACGCCCATTCGGACATTGCACATGTCTGAATGTGTTCTCGATACTTTCAAACCATTGAAGGAGTGCAGTCGCTCCTTGTGACCCAGAAAACTTTAACGGCTTAGCAGAATTGAAACTCTTGAAATTACATTGTGCATTGTTATTGTTATTGTTGTTGTACAGCTCGTGGATTTGGGTCACAACGCCTGGAAGCACAGCAGCCATTTGTTGAGTGTTGGACCGGTTTGCGACCCTAAACAGTCAATTGAGAACGTTCATCTTCATATACAAAGGTGGAATCAATGCACATGAAGTTACACAGCTTTTCCTTTCAATTTTCTTCTTTATTGATGCTTTTTGAATGCAATTTGACAGAGTTTCGACACCACAAGCATGACTAGGTTTCGCTCCAAGTTACACAACTAATGATCTGATTTCGCTCATGGTAGCTATATATAGATCAGCTGATTTCGCTTATATGGACAGTCCATATAAGCGAAACCTCATATTGACACATAAGCGAAATCCCCCTAGATACCCTTTGAGCGAAACCCTAAGACCCTATAAGCGAAACCTACTCTAAACAATGTACATAAAAGCGAAACCTCTATTATAAACCCTAATCTTGATTTCCAAACTCCAATCTTGGCCTATGACTTGATACAAACGTAGTCAACAGACATTCCGTGCACCAACAGACTCCCCCTTGGATGTTGACGAAGTTTTCGGCTCCGAGTCTTCAGTCTTGGTCATTTTGCCTTCTCATTCATATTGTAACATTATAAGCATCCATCACTCTCTTGATCAGCTTCACACTTTGACTCTTACACCAGGATTTCATCACTGGCTCTATCATCAACAACTTCATCATGAGCAGGCTCCCCCTTTCGTCAAGCTTCCGTGCTTTTAGGGATCGACACCTAGCTTTCCAGCAACAAGCTCTTTCTAGCTTCAAGCGTGTCTTCAGACTCCCCCTTAGACTCTGCTCTCAGGATCGTAGTCTGAACTTTTCCTGCAATCACTCATACAACTATAAGTAACAACATTTAAAACTTCCAGATATTGTAATCTAACAATTCAATCTCCTCAAAATCACTTCTCATAAATTTGGCAGTTTCATCGAATCGTATCGGAAACTGGCTCTTATAACAATATTAACATCCAAATCCCCCACAGTTAATCATCCAAGTCCAATTTAATGACCTTGGAGATATCACAAACTGTTTTTGAATTTTTGATTTTAATACAAGTTTCAAATTAATGAACTTGTTTTATTTTCAGAAACACGATCAGCTTACTTAGATTTTGAAACTCAGCACTCAGACATCGGTTGTCGAAAATAAAGCAGAAATCAAAATCTTTTTGTATTATCAGAAAAAATAAAGCAATAAAGAAATATGTACAAACATATTTACAGACAATATTTTTGTTTTGAGTATGCGTCAGAGGATCATATCAGTTTTGACAAGTCACAAGTACCGTTGAGCTTAGTTACACAATAAGAATTAAACAATTCACTTAGATTGTCGATATACTGATCCACTTAAATTTTCATACAAACTTCAACTGATTCAGGATACGAATTAGGTATTTTAAGAACTTAAACCCATTCATGTGTCCCACCTCTTGAATATACTCCCGTATCCAGATCCCAATATTCAGTCTTACAAGTAATTATAACACAAATGATATCTGTAGGGGTTAATAAATTATGAAGAATCATGAGAGCTCAGGTCAGAACTACCGTTCAGCAGAGAGATCATGACTCAACTTGGGTGTGTCCCCTTTAGAGGATCTTTTTTACAACAGCATTGCTAAGCAATTTTATTGTCTTATCATATATGCTGAGGGTGATGTTGTGTTTCAAGCATTGCGGAAAGTATTATTCGGGGACTAGGTCAGAACTTCCATTCAGCAGAAGTCCCGGAATAATACCCTAGATATCACTGAGTATAAAGACCTAATATATCAGATTATGAGACCTATCAAACGAGATTTCAGGGGTTACCTATATATCCAAGTAGTGTTCCCCACGAAATAAGCAAGTGTTTGAATTTAGGTTTATATCCCGAAAAAGTTTACTAAGTATATAAAAATCTACCGACACATCCACGGTGAGATCGTTTAACACATTTTGACTTTCCAATTCTTTAGCATACTGTAACTGTCTACTGATGTACTATCATTTCCTCTTTTTACGCAAAACGCAAATTTTAAATTTTTATCATGTTTTTGGCTTTTTCAAAATTTTCAAATGTTTTTGGATTTTCTAACAACAATATATCTCCCCCTAAAATGCAAAAACATATAAAGAAAATTTGACAACCAACACTGATAGCTTTGTCTCGCTATCCATTTTCTGCATCTCATGCTCTGTTTTGCAGAAAATATAACACTTTAAGCAGAAAATATAACGTACCCCCATGATTTACAACACATTGATATTTTACAGTTTGAAAACCGTTTTTCAATCTGATGAAAGTAATCATGTTTGTTCAGCCGTGAGGGTTTCGGCGTATTCAATCAACATTTATTCAAACAAAATTAAAAACAACATATTTTTGGTTTTTTCAAATTTTAACAAACTAAAAACATATTTTTGGTTTTAATTTTTTTTTTTTTTTAGGATTTTGAAAATATTGTTTATTTATGTACAGAAAACAATCAAACTAAACTCCCTGTTCAACCAAACCAGGGTTCTGCAACCTCTTCCTGTGCCAGGCTGCCCCAACTACCATTCTCACAATCTTCAGCTTCGTTGAGCACCTGCACATTCAAACTTTATCAATCATTTGAACAATTTAGCCCAAGTCTATTGGACCTTAGGCATTTCAACACAATAATGTTCATTTAATTTCGGAAACTCTTTGTCATTTAAAACTTTTTCAGCGTTGACTTCAACTTTCTCATCTTTTTCCGACGTCACTTGTTTCTTAGCACTCCACACTTGACCTTTCGGAGTACCTCTTTTGTAAAAATTTGTCTCTTTTTGATCCTTTTGATTTTGAATAACATTTTTAGGTTTCCAAAACTCTTGAGGTTTTGTCATATCAACAGATGTTCTCCAACTCTATGTTGTTCTGAATCTGGGTGTGTGAGAATTCCAGGTCTGTCTTGAATCGAACCTGTTCGGGTTTGATTTCCAATTTTGATTTGAAGCAAACTTGTTTGTATTGTACCTCCAAGTTTGTTTCGAATCAAATCTGGTTGACCTCCGTTTCACATTCTCAGATTGCTGTTTTTCAACATCAACAGGCTTTGGATTTGGACACTTTCGTGCAACATGTCCAATTTGATCACATTTAAAACACACTTTCTTTGAAACATCCTTGGCCTGTTGTTGTTTCTTTCTCATAGCATCAAACTCTTCATTAGACTGTAGTCCAAATTTGAGTTTTTCCTCTTCTTTCAAACTTTTCCCTTAAACAAAATTCATCTTTTGTTGCAAATTTGGTTTTTTACTTTGATTCCAATTCCGTTTCTTTTTATAACCCAAACCAACCTTCATGTTTTTCTTCTTAAAACCAGGTTTGTTATAAAAAGATTTATGACCTTTACCAGCAAACTTTGGAATCTCAGACTTCTCAATCTCAACCATTTTGAAAACTTTATCAACCTTTTCTGAAATCACATTCTGAATCGGGAATACAATATCTAAGAATAATTTGTCCGATCCAATCATGGTATAAACCAATCCTTTTGAATCATCATTCAATTTTTTCTCGGATTTTGTGTTTTTCAGATAACCATCATAAAGATTTCCTTCATCTTCATCCTGTGATTCAGACTTACCTTTTGTTGACTCATCTTTCAAAACGCTTTCAACAACCTTACTTACCACCTCTGAATCATTAGCATCATCAGATTTGGAGTAAATCACATCGATACTTTCAGGTAACTGGTCAGCTATGTTCAAACCCTTTGCCACCTTTTCCTCATCATAAAAATTATAATTGTTTCTCAATGGTGGTGGTACCTGATGAAATTCTGAACCAATACCCTTTTTGCAATTTTCAGTATCTTTGTCATCTGGTGTGATGTTGAAAATGCGTTCGAGAATGTACGAAGAGTTATGATAACTTTGAAGTTTTGTAACAACCTTTTCTTTTTCAGCCAAGACATGTTTAAGATTAGCAATTTCATCAACACATTTGTTTAATCCAATTTGCTTTTCTTTAAACTTTCTTTCATACATTTCTTTAGTGACTAAAGTTTCTGACAATCTTTGATCAAAACTTTTGACTTGGCTTTTCAAAGTATCATAAGCTTCTTGTACTCTCTGACTCGACCACTTTAAAGAATCATACTGTTTTTGTAAATCTTGAAATTTAGATTCTTTTTCAACACAATCGACACATTTTGTTGAACACAATTGTCTATAAACATCATTATCCTTTTCAAGACCTTGACATTTCTGTATCAATTTTTCAACTTTTAGTTTCAAAATTTCTTCTTTTTCAATCATATCTTTACATTTTGTTGTGAAACCATTTTCAAGTTTAACTATGTCATTGTCTTTTGTTTTTATGATGTCATCTTTTTCAGTACAGGCTTTGCACATTTCTATGCAATTCCTGCATTTGTTTTCTTTTTCATCAACCAATTCAACATTCGATAGATCAGAAAATTTTCTAACCTCAGTCGCATTCAGCACCGGTTCTTCTGTCTCAGCTTTCTGATCTTCCTCTTTGTTCTCCACTTTTTCTTCTTTCTGTGCTTCTTCTATCTTCTGTTCTTCTTCAGCTTTCTGGTCTTGTTCAGCAACAATCTTCACAACATTCTTTACTTCTTCAATCATCTTCTTCAATTCTTCTTCTTTTCTCTGATACCACTTGTTGGATCGTGTTCCGACCCTGAAAAGTCAGTCAAGGCAGTTCATCTTCACGTATAAAGGCGGAATCAGTATACACGAAGTTACAACAGCTTTCCTCTTTTTCATTTCTACCACCTTCGGTAGACTTGCTTCACAAACCTCTCTTATCTTCTTCTCCAAATCAGGCAGATATGCTTTATCAGATAACCTTCGTGTGTTGAAAGTAGCCTGCCTTGGAAGCAAATTTGTTACAGCTTTGAAATCCACTTTTGATGGGTCAGCAACTGGATTACCCCGTGGATCCATGTAACATTCCAACTCTTCATTCCATCTTTTTGCTCTCTAAGCTTCTTTGAATGGTTCATTTAATTTTCCGATTTCCCATCTTGCATAATCTACTTTCCACCATCTATCAGGATCAGCATCAGCCACAAATGCATATCCAACTGCATCTTCTTCCGGGCAAACCTGACTCCAGTCGTAACCTTCATCGTCATATATAACTGCAAGAGCCCTTGATTTTTCTTCAGGCTGTTTCAATCTTGGTGGCTCAGACTTGTTTTGATGGTAAATTGCTTTCTTGTAATAATCTTCGTTGAACGGGTTTGCAGAATCATCATCAGCATACGCATTTCTGCACTCGCGCTTAAAGTGACCTCTTTGTTTTCATTTGAAGCATGTCACCTTAGATTTATCAAATCCCAGTTTGGTAGATGGTCCACCAATTGACTTTCTCCCCGTGATCTCCATGAACCGCTGTGCCCGATGAACCGCACTGGCCATGCACCATCTTATATCCATTAGTTCCATCTCCTCGGGGTCTAATTGGTCATAATCTTCTTTCGTCAAGTTGGTATTGCCAATCTTCCCTGCAACGAGGCTTTCATACGATTCAAGTACAGATGCCAAGAAAACCATCTGTTGTTTTGCCGACTCTTCGCTGAAATTCTGCCCATTCTTCAAATCCACTGCGATATTACACTGAAACAAATTCTTGGAAGCAAATTGACTTGAAGTGTTTGAAGAAGATCCACTGTGAAAACCACTGTGAAGACTTTCATTGTTCACTGAACTTGAACTTTCTGCAGAAAACGCTGTTCTTGGAGACCCAGCCTGTGATATATTTCCTTTGTAGTAAAGCTCCACATTTTGCTGGTAAGCTGGATTGTTGACTTTAGATCTCTTTATCTCCAACTCATGGCTTTCAAGCCTTTCAATCAGCAAATCCACTTTTAAATCTTCAGGCTTGATTGTATTTTTCAACATTAGAGCAAAGTATTTCCACTCTTGATCATTTGGCAATGAATCAAACAATTTATCCACTAGCTCCTCTTCAGAATATGAAATTTCATGTCTGGTCAGCTCCATTTTCAGATGTCCAAATCTCTCGATCATTTTACAAACAGATTCATTTTTCATACAACTGAATAGATCAAACTCTTTACGCAACAATTTCTTTTTATTTTTAACAATTTCATTACTTCCTACACACTTTCTCCCTAATGCCTCCCACAAACTTTTTGAAGTTTTCTCTCGTTCAAGTAACGAGATAATATCCTCTCTCACTGATTGTTTGATTAATGTGATCATTTTATATTCAGCCACAACATTTTTTATGTCTATGTCTGAGAAATCTTTTGGATCTATTAACTCTCCTCCCTCTTTTACTGGTTCTGTGTATCCATCTGTCAGTTTTAACCAGCTTTCAGGAGCGAAAGCTTTTACCCAACCCTCAAATCTGTTTTTCCACCAGTGATAATCTTCAACTTTCATTAGCTTTGGTGGCTTCTGTTGGCTTCCATACATGTTCTCAAACTTCAAGTTCTCCGAAATCTCTCTTGAATATTCTTTCATCTCAGATCTTCTATCTGACGATTCGGAAGTAAACGCGTTGTAAAATGTGTTGTAGAACTCTTCACCGTTGCTTGACATCTTCAAACACCTGAGAACAAACAAATTCAATCAATTAAAACAATATTAAAAATCTGAAATATACTGACACTCGATTGTTGTGAAATGATCTTGACACGAAAACATTCACTTTCGAGCGAAATATGACACTTGGGCGAAATCAGAACTTATGACAGATAAGCGAAACCAGATATGTTCCTAAAAGCGAAACCAGGTATTGTCCGTAAGAGCGAAATCAACACGATGTCCTTAAGAACGAAGTATGATGTTCAAATAAGCAAAATCAGATGTTCAAATAAGCGAAATCTGATTTAATGGCACTATGAACGAAAACAGAAATGTCCGTATCAGCGAAATAGCAATATGTCCTTATCAGCGAAATCAAATTGACTTATGAGCGAAATCCTTCGAATACCGAATAAGCGAAATCAGGTTTTAGTCGATTTTCAACATGTTTTAGTCTGTATTTTAACCTGATTCTTTCTAGGGTTTGTTAATTGTATGTTTTACACATTATATTCGAAATTTGGACCATTTCAACCGTAGGAACCAGTTCAAATCGAAAAGGTATAAAAGAAAGTGAGTAGAAATAAGAGAATCGTGTAGAATCAAGCTGTAGTGGTATGAACTCCTCGTCCTGAAGCTCCGATACCACTTGTTGGACCGGTTTGCGACCCTAAACAGTCAGTTGAGAACGTTCATCTTCACATACAAAGGCGGAATCAATGCACATGAAGTTACACAGCTTTTCCTTTCAATTTTCTTCTTTATTGTTGCTTTTTGAATGCAATTTGACAGAGTTTCGACACCACAAGCATGACTAGGTTTCGCTCCAAGTTACACAACTAATGATCTGATTTCGCTCATGGTAGCTATATATAGATCAGCTGATTTCGCTTATATGGGCAGTCCATATAAGCGAAACCTCATATTGACACATAAGCGAAATCCCCCTAGATACCCTTTGAGCGAAACCCTAAGACCCTATAAGCGAAACCTACTCTAAACAATGTACATAAAAGCGAAACCTCTATTATAAACCCTAATCTTGATTTCCAAACTCCAATCTTGACCTATGACTTGATACAAACGTAGTCAACAGACATTCCGTGCACCAACATTGAGAGACAAGGGCTGCGAGTCCTTCAGCAGTAAAAGATTGTGCATCACGTCGAGGAGGCATTGTCTAACAAGGAAATATGAGAAATGAGTGAGGTCGACAACTAGGAAAACAAGAGATATTGAAAATATCGACGAATCATAAGGAAGGCGATCATTTGTTCGTTACCTCGAACAAACAAACGACACGCAGTGACTAATCAAAGTAATGAATCAAAATAATGTATCGCGAAGACATGCTCACCTATAAGTGAACACTCACCCCAAGAGTTCCCAGGTAAGAGTGACTGGTCCGATTATGTGGATTTGTACGAACACTCTAGCCTTAGCTAGAAAACTCAGGGTACAGGCATTCACTCTTCCAGTTTGCATGTGTTCACATTATTTAGACCCAAACTTTGACGAGATTTTGAAAACTCAAAAGGCACTAAGCCAAAAATGAGTCAAACAAGGGTTCAAAACCTTACAACAGAGGGTTCAAAACCTAGTAATCAATCATCCTGGAACGGATGATTAATTTTCGAAGCAGATTCATATTTTGTTTTTAAAATCTAAACGCAAATCAACTTGCGTTGGGGTCCTAGAAAGTTATAGTCTAGGTCAAAATTTTACTAATAACCTAATTCCCTATAACCATTGGCTCTGATACCAACTCTTCTGTCACACCCCGACCACGTAAAACAACAAACCGTGGCGGAAACGTCGGGGAGTGTTGTAACAGAATTATTGTTTCAAACCCTGGATACAAAGAGTTTCGTTTTATTAAATATTAAACATTGTCTTAGAGTTAAACAAGCAAATCAAACATAGACTATTATCATTATTAAATCACTAAGGCCTCGTCCGGTCCTAAGTGAGCATGCATCCTATTCGCAATCAACATTAAGCAACTTCACCTGAAACATATGTAAAAACAGAGTCAGCAAGAAATGCTGGCGAGTACATAGGTTTTGTGAGAGTGTCAGATTCATGGCTCGTTTGCATGTCGAAATAACTCGTACAACTTCTTTAATCGACATTAGAAAACCTTGTTTTGCAAAATATTTGTATCGTAAAATGAATAACCAAATCAAAACAGTTTGGTTATAATTTATAAACCTCGATGCCATGAATCTTAACCCAAAACATTTGTTTTCGTAAACCAAATCATAAATCGTTCTCGTAATAAAACTCGTATGGTTTATATAGTTTTGTAAACATCGTTGTGTGACATCGTTTAACTCGTTCTCGTTATAGATCATTGTTCATTTGTTTAAATCATTCATAATCGTTCAAAAATCGTACAATTGTTTAATATCGTTCTCGTTCCCAATCGTTCTCGTTTTAATTGTGAAAACTACTTTTGGTGGTCTCGCTAATAACATTCAAACCTTTGTGACTCGTTCATCATTCAACTCGTTCTCGCATTAACAAACCTCCAAAGGGTAAGTTAACAATCATCAGATTCAGTCCTTACCCACTTAATCCACATATAACCATGGGTCTAGTTGATAACGGGATTTGTCGGATCCTATGGTATCATAACCTAATACTGGTCGGTTTGGCCGAAATTAATGAATGTCATTCGTTATGTAACTATAACCACAAGTTCGTTCACATCATTGAAATCGTTCTTAGTTTTGTATAAACCATCTTACTCGTTTTGAAACCATCGTTAAAACATCGAAATCGTTTAGATACATATGAATCAACCCGAAACAATTGAAAATAGTAAAATAGGGGACCATGTACTCACCTTCGGGTGCGTTTTTAAATGTTAACCCAATCCCTCAAATTGTTTATCCGCCCTAAATTAAATAAGAATGATTTTAATAATCAAAAACCCACACTTTGACATTGCAAAATACTACTTATGTCATTTCTGTTTTAATATATATGAAACTGGACTGTTTTCGGACATTTAAATAAAATAGTTAACTTATTCCAAAAATTCCCAAATTTTTACAGAATGTCTTAAACGATCCAAATATTATTGTGTAAAAATCTCGGGGTCCAGTTCGTTACCAATATTATATAAAAATTCATTTTCCGGACTGAAATCAGATTTATCTTTTTCTGACTGCAGTCCACGGAATAATTTATTTAAAATTTATCGAGAGTCCAATTTATGAAATTCTAGTGAGAGAATTACAAATACATCGGTGGTCATCTACAGTACAAATTCCATGATCTAACTCTACACAGAATTCAAGTTATGACGGAAAACAGGACGCATATTTTCAGCAGCAAAAATGCAGCTCTAGCTGCTGTCATAAAAACAGACTTTTAAATAGTAAACGACCTCGAAAAATTACGATTCCAATGCCATTTGATCAGTTTTTCGAAAATACACAATTTAAGCTTCAGAAAATCAGTTTTTCGATCTGTTATGGTCTGGTTACAGCCAGTTAAAGTCGGCTGGAAATGCAAATCAGCATGCTTTTTGTAGTATAAGTGCCATTAACAAGTACACTTACGATTACCATTCATTCTAATAATGATTTATCTCGTAACATAAGTTATTTACAGCAGATTATTGTTTGTATTACTCAGATTTATCATGATTACTTCATTATTTTATCAATACTTCAACACTAGACTAGTTTATGTTCAAGACTTGTTTAAGTTCTTTAGACTTTCTATCTTTTTGATCTTTAAACATCATTAACCACTCAACAATCATGTAAAATGCAAGGATCTAAGTTCTTACCACTAGCACAAGGCTAGGGGAGTTCGAGTGTAGAAAAGTGGTGGATAAAAGAAAACGAGAGCGGTCCTTGAGCTTCCGAACACACCAAGCTTAGTTGTTGGACCTCTTGCACCTTTGAGTATATGAAAAATGGCTTGAAGGGAACTTGATGGTGGGTGTATGGTGGTGATGGGTGGCTGCCGAAAACAAGCAAGGAAAGAAGAGGAGAGCAAGTTTGTTGATCGTGTGTTGATGAAAGAGAATGTATAACCCTCATGCATACTTATAAACCAATTTAGTGCTTTAACCACCATGTAAAATGTTCTCTAGATATTTAGCAATAACAATATAATAATCAAAGAAATGGTAATGGTGTGTCCCACCCTTGGGACCGTCAAAATGAGGGGGGGTAATGGTTAGATGGTGATGGAACTTGTTACTAATTAGTTAGATTCTGATATGTTTAGTTGGTGTATATTAGTGTGTTAATTAATATAAAGTGTGCTATATAATATATAATGTGTTAGGGTGTTCGGGGACCCTAACTAGTTCAGAAAAATAAAAACAATATGTTTGACAATATTTTTATGTTCCGGGTAAAGTCCGGTTGTTCGGTTGGGTAATGTTCCGTTAAAGTGTCTTTTATAATACTTTTTGTAATACAAATTATTCCCGGCACTTAGGGAAGCGTACAGGACCATTCTGCCATGTTTTTTCATTTTACTAACATAATAAAATGCTGAACTTTTAATAATAAATGCAGGATTCTGCATTTATAGTTTTGTTTTAGGCACTTCTCGGCACTGTAACTATCACCTAGTGACGCAGTTTTGTCGTAAATAGCTCTTTAGTTCAAATAAACATGTTTTGCCATACCGAATCCTTCGAAACTTATTTCTAAGTTATGTAAGGGATATTTAGGGTATGTTTGGCTTACGTCACAGTTCCGGAGTGTATGTCGCGTTAAACTGATTGCGTTTAAGCACTAGTTTGCGTATAACCTTCCAGAAAGTGATTTAAAGCTTGAAATCGAATTCGAATCAAATTGTAAAATCCTTAAACACAATTGCACATATAATAACACTAAAGCACATCGTTTTATTGATAACCAACATTATTTTACATTGTACATCGATCACAGAGCACAGTTGTCACATACGCGGGCCGCGTAAAACTTAAAAATCAGCTATAAGTAGCCTGTGCATGGGACTTGCTTCTGTGTTCGAAAATTTTGATCAAAAACGAAGAAAACTGCTCAAATTAGAAATTCCAAGTAGGGAGACGCTGCTACAGATACAGGGTATTAACTCGATCACTGCTACGATACAATGTCCGATCGATTAAAACCGATCCGATGGATGTTTAAGTGCTGCCCAAATCAGGGCTATACTTTGTCATTCGTCGTGAGGGTTTTGATTTCGTGAAGTTTATCGTAAATGTTGTATTAAGTTACTGACCTAGTGTCATGTGCATTGTCATTTAAATAGGTCACAAGGCTAAATCAGTAGGCTAAACTCTGCCTGTTTAAACTTGCAAAGTGAGTCATTCTCTTTTTATCAACCATGTTTTACAATACTCCATTTATTTTCAAAAAGTTATAATTACAGGGATTAAGTCGTGGTTATCTTAACTCACTGGCAAGTGGGGTATTGTGCACATTACTAATTTCTCACGGTTAGGTTCATCAACCTAACAGTGATAATCATCACTACTTGGGTGAAAGGACCCAATAGTGGTATGACCATCGTCACCAGGGTGTGACACGGCGCCAGATAAAAATAAGATAGTAGCCATTGTAATCGCTCTTATGCTGTAATTTATAACTAATGTGTCGTTTTATCAAAATTGAGTGACTCGCCAGTATTTTCCCGCTGATAAATTATTTTTAAAACATGTTTCAGGTGACCTACTGTGAATCAAGGAAAAGTGCTACAGAGCACTAATAAAGCTTGAAGTGGTGGCTCAGTTAAATAAATAAACATGTTTTGTAAAACAGGGAATTTCCTCGTGAAATTCCTCTATTGTAAGTTACGGGGTTTGTCCCAAATTATGAAATAAAATAATTGGGCATTTTCAAGTTTTAAAAGATCCTGTTAAACTTCCGCTGTCAACTCAAATAATAATTACCACGGGTTTCTGTCCCGCGGCTCCTGGACCGGGTCACACCGGGATGGGGGCCGTGACACATGGTTACCATGGTTTAATCCATGGGAATCATGGTGGATGAGACAAGGGGATGGTGTAGCAATCCATTAATGGTCCTATGTGGCGATTGATGACCCAACCATGCTCCTCACACCCTATAGCCTAAGAGTGATGATTGATAATGAGAATTAAATTGAACAACCAAATCTATGTTATTGTCATATACAAGGGATATTATATAGATACTTCCGTGAATACTGAATCTACGTAACTATTGAATTGATTTCCAAGAATAATTATTGAAAATGAGAATTAAATCGGACAACCAAATCTAAACAAACACCTAGTAAAATTAGTCTTTGATGTACTTTTTATTCTTTATTTAATTTCTTTTATATGTCTGTGTTTATTCTTTTTCGTCTACAATCCTACCGGAATTGAGATTTTCAAACATATAATGTCATATTTGGATTACCAATGGATGCAACAAAGATAATAAAAATATGTAAAACAAACGCATGGTACAAAACATTATAACAAAATTACGCGTTGATAGCAAAGAAAGTCATTCCCCGACACATACAATGTTTATACAAAAACACAATGTTTATAAAAAAACACAATGCTATAATAGAGCACAAGATTATATATAAAACACAACCAATTACAAAAAAAAACAGTGTCATATAAAAATACAATGACAATATCACAATGTTACATAAAAAAACATAATGTTATTAAAAAACACAATGATAAAAACACAACGTCATACAAAAAACAAATGCCTTTGTAAAAACACATATTGTGTATTTATTTATCATGTGAGAAGAGTTATATTTACCATTAATACAATAGTTGTTCTGAAACTTACAAAAAACAGTTTTACCTGAATAATAAACCGCTAATATATTGTATGTTGTAGAAAATACAAAATAGATCTTGTCATATAATAACACAATATTTAACAAAAACACAATGTCTTTTAAAAACACAATGTTATAATAGAGCACATTATTTATATACTATCAATTTAGAAAATATTTGTGCAATGATAGTTGTACACTATGCTTTGTTATTTGTTAATGCATTTGTGGGTTTTATTTTAAGTCAATTTGGTTTATTTATATACTATTAATTTTAAATATTTGTGTGCATATTTGGTGGTAAGTTGTGCTTAAATAGTTGTACCTTAATCAAATATAGGTTGTAAGTTGTGCTTAAGTGGTTGTATCTTAATCAAATAATAATGGTTTCATTACCTTACCAAATTCAATCTGTTTTGTATACATGTATGGTTGTAAATTGTACTTAAGTGGTTGTACCCTAATCAAATAATGGTTTCATTATCTTACCATATTCATTCGGTTTGATCCATTCAAAGTTGTGTTGTTTTATTTGTAAATTATTATTATTTATAATAATCTAATTAATTTAGCCAAAATCTTGTATAAATATAATTTGCAACACATTGATGCAATGGTTTTTGTAATGTATGCATTATTGTTTGTATAGTGGTAATGATATATATTATATATAGATTACGATGAACCTGTCAAACGAGAAAAAATTGACGCGGGTTCATCGTAACGCTCGAGTCCTAAATCAACTTAGTTATTTTATTCTATGTTTTACATTTCGATGTTTCGGTTTAATTTCTTCGCATTAACACCGCAACTTCAGTGTCGGTGGTCGCTGACAGTAGTGTGGCATTAGTACTCGCCCCCGCCGCAACGCGGGGGGTGTTTAATACTAGTTAGATATAAAACACAAACACTTACAAAGAACATTGTCATGTAAAAAACACAATGACAATAGAGTTAAATGCCTTTATAGTTCCTGTGGTTTGGGTCATTTTGCCAGTTTAGTCCAAATGTTTGAAACGTTATCATTTTAGTCCAAATAGTTTCAAAAGTTGCCATTTTAGTCTACTGGGTTAACTCCATACATTTTTTATTTTAACCAGAAGGGCAATGCGGTCATTTTATATGACCGAATTGCCCTTCTAGTTAACAGAATTACATATAAAATAATTGAATTGTCATTTTAGTTAACAGAAAAAATGGATGTAGTTAACCAAGTGGACAAAAATGACAATGTTTGAAATTATTTGAACTAAAATGACAACGTTTTAAACCTATGGACTAAACTGGCAAAATGGCCAAAACTATAGGGACTAAAATGACATTTAACTTTACAATAATAGAATGAAAAAAAACAATGTTATTCAAAGGCAAACTACACGAACATTAACTTTTTCTATATATAATTTTTTTAATTTATACTTGAAATAGTACACATCTTTTCGAATAATTTTATTTTTCCTTGAATACTTGTGTGCTTTGACTTTTTTTAAACACTTTCGTTTTTTATTATTTCTTATTCTTATTTCTGTTTATTTTTATTTATTTTTTTTATTTATTAAGTAGTTAAGTTTAGTATTTTAGTTCGTATTTTTTTTCATTTTTCTCAGAATACGTTTTATTAAGTAGTTAACATGAGTATTTTAGTTCTTATATTTTTCATTTTTCTCAAAATACGTTTTTACAATGACAGATTTTTTTTTTTTGCTTTCCACATATATCATTGTTAACTACGTCTAGCTTTCCAAAAACAACCCGTTACAACGTGCCATTAAAAAAGATGTTATCACGCCGAAGTGCGGGCATAACTGCTTGTTATTTACAAATAAAAAAATATTGTTGAACGACAATTTTTTTCCATAAAACCATACTCTCACTTTAATATTTGTAAAGAGTGTTGGTGATTGGCATAGATCATAAGCTCTATGTTTTATCTATATTTGATTTTGATTTCATATTTTATTAGGAATCATGATAACTTCATATTTCATGTCTAGTTTATACTATTCGATTTTAAGGAAAATAAATCTATTTAAGAATTTAAGTAATTCAATACTTACAATTCATTAATTATAAATTTTTAAAATAAATTTAGTGACGTGGGAATTTTAATAAAATATACCAACTCATAAAATATAAATTATTAAATGTTCAAAGATAAACTTATTAGATTAATATTAATAATTCTAAGAAATATAGTGGCTCAATGAAAAAGGTAGAAAAAGGTAAGAATGTTTCTAAAATAGATCGATGGATTGCTAGGGGAAACCGTTGCAAGGAAGTTTGGTGAGTCACTTATAGATCTTGCGATTAAAAAACCCTTTTAAATGTTTTCAGATCCCATACGCTGGGACGGGCTCCTGAAATTTACGACATTCAAATTATGTATTAGGGATGAGCATTGTTACCGGGAACCGGTACCGTACCGGATATATTGGTACCGGTTCTCATTTCCCCATTTTTCGGTACCAGTACGGTATCGGTATTTACGGGTAAAACACCGACGGGTACCGTGCTCATCCCTACTATGTATACATTGAAGATCTCAGTTATGTCTTATCCACTTGAGATTAAAAGAAAGATGCTAGTGATGATTTCTAGAAGAGGTTGTGAACATATCTATGGATTAACATGTCACACCCTGACTTTTGTGGAAGCGTGATTATGGTGTGACTTTCTTAATACCATTGCATTCAATCATAACAACAACTATATGATAAAACCATAGATTTGTCATCCATTAAATAAGTTTGAAAACATCACAACATCATTGTTTAAACATAGACTTCAAATTCAAGTTTTACAAACCATACGAATTGTTTATGAGTTCACTAAGGACTCATCAAAAGATATTAAATAAAACCAAGGTTTGGAAGACGTGGCTCGTCCAGGAATAAGACACCCAAACCAAACCTCAAAACCATGGATGACATCTTTATTCCTAACGCAGCATGAAACTTCCAACGCCCGCCAGATCCACTTACTAATTCCCTGAAATACATGTATTTTGAAAACATCAACAAAAGTTGAGCGAGTTCGTGTGTTTGTTTGTGTGTATGAATAAACCTTTGAAATCATTGTATGTATGTGGGTAAGTTTATAAATCCCGGTATGAAAGCAACAAGGAAAAACAGATCACCAATGGTTTGCAAGGCCATTGATATGTGTGACGTGATGCAGGAAAGCTCAAACCTAGCAGATTTTGCACCGGGCCTCCGGCTGTAAGACATAGTCTACCCATGGGCCAACCTTGGTCCAACATGGGCGGGGCTCGCTACACCCAAATAGATCTATCACTCGTATCCCCCGGTCCTACAACGAGGATTGATGGCCTTAAGCGTTATACCCACCACTCACATGATCTAGGTGTACCCTTCCTTAGCTAACCATACCAATTAATAGTGTTTGTAAACAGTTGTAACATGTACTTCACCCCCGAAGTTTTAAAACTGAAAATAGTTAAAGAAAAGGGGGAACACGAAACTCACAGTCTTGTGTCTTCAATAATCGTAGCTCGAACTTCTCCGGTGAACACGACTACCTACAACGTACTAGTGTCTATTAGACGAACGGGTCGTGCCTTGACTTAGTATTAATGTTTTTGAGTTACGTTTCTTTTGTGTCTCCGACATTATTCCAAGTCACATAATTATTTGTTAAAATAATTAATATTTTAACTTAAATTATATTTATAAATTTTGGAATAATTGTTAACAATATTTTTTGTAATAATACTTCCCAAGTTTTGGGGTCGTATTCCGGTGTGTATCTTATACATGTGTATTTCCTTCCCAAGGATGGGGGGTATCTTATACATGTGTATTTTTGCCATGTTTTGGGGTCGTATTCCGGTGTGTATTTATACGTACGAGAATACGTATTTTTATTGTATTTATTAAGTATCCTCATACTTAATTTCACATTAATTATTCCGGAATATTATCTTTAATAAAGATCCAATATATATTTCCAAAATATATATTTTAAGGAATATTACTTAGAAAAATTATTTATAATTTTTCTTTGGCAAAAATATTTGTATTCTCTTATAAGTTCCAAAAAAAAATATTTTCAAGTCCACTTGGAAAATATATATGTAAACTCACTTTTCCCCAAAAATGATATATTTCATATTTATTTGAGAAAATATATATTTCTCCCAAAAATATTGTATTTCATGTTTGTGTAAGAAAATATATATTTCTTAAAAATAATAGATCTTCTAAAAATTTCAAGAAAAATATATTTCACACTTGCCAAAAATAATATATTTTTCTCTTGTCAAAATATGATATAACTTTGTAGTAATTGTAAAAATCATATTTTTATTTCCTTGATGTCCAAGATATGAATTACCAAAATATACACATGAATATTATTTCGGGAATATTTTTTGAGTTATATTCCTTTGTTCGGTTTCAACAATATTTTGTATAAGTATGTATATTTATTCCTTGAAATTTTGGTAATAGTTTGGATTGTAATTCTTGGTGTTTTTGTGAGTTATATTATTTCAAGTCCTAAAATAATATAACTATTACACAAAGTATACAAATAATCACACACATGTATCTTCTAAATTTATATGTTCTAAATACATGTTTAGTTACTTTTTATTTATAAAAATCAACCTCCAATATTTGTATTTTTGTAACCAAAATTTATGGCAAAGTTTATGTAACAATTTATGGTTTAAAATACACTTTGGAAATATTTGTTTAAAAATATTTTTCTAAGTGTTTATATTTTTAGAAAATTTTGCCATAGTTTCCCCTAAAAATGGAGGTTTCCATGCTTTCAAGCATATCATTTTCTTTTGTAAAAATCATCACAATCAATTTTACAATCAACTCTAAACAACTTACACTTACCAATTTTGCCAAAACCATGCTTAATCTACCACTTCATGAACTTGAAAGTTTATGAAAATTTGTAGTAACTTGGTAGTGTGTTTAGTAAGTTTAGTTACCCTTTAAAGTGTGGTTGTTTATTTAAAAACTTCATTCTTGAAGGATTTAGATGTTTACAACTTGTAATCAAGTTTTATAAAAATGTTTCTTTATGAAATTTTCTTGTTACACAAGTGTTTCTACACTTGTTTAACCACCAAAAATAGGGTTTGTTTATGTAAGAACCAAGTTTTAATGAAACTTATATTTTAACTTGGTTCTTTTGAAAAACCTTCCATGAATCTTTAGATCTACATGATTAACAAGTTACTTTGATCTTTATTTTCCAAGAAAATCATTTATTCATTCAAGTTCATGATTCATATGTGGATGATCCATCATCCTACAACAATTCCTACTCTCACATCTTGCTAGATTATGTTTTCAATCATGATCTAGCAAGATCATATGATGATCAACATCATTTCTACAAACAATCAATGATTAACAAGCATAACAATTCATATTCATCAAGATTACTTCACATTTTAAGCTTATGTTCATATTTACTTCTCATGATCTTTAGTGTTCTTCAAGATCAGTTACTTGTAACATCTTTTAACCTACCAAAATAGAAGTAAAATGGAGTGTATAAGGATATTACCACTAGCTCAAGGCTAGGGATGATTCAAGTGTAGAAATCAAGTGGTTAAAAGCTAACAAGAGAGGTCCTTCAAGATCTAAAGCCACCAAGCTTCCTTGTATGATCTTTAACACCTTTGTATGAGCTTGTAATGTATGAGATTGGATGAATGATGGTGGTGGTGTAAGTGTGGGTGTTCGGCCGAGAACAAGAGCAAGAGGGAGGAGAAGAGCTTGTGTGTGTTAGTGTGTATAAGATAATGAGCTTATGATCATAAGGTTGCTACTTATAACCATTTAATCCATTTAACCCTTGAATAACATGTCTAGTAAAGTGAATGCACACTAGTTAAAATTCAAGTATCGGTTACGTGTTTCAGTTATTAGATATTTTTAGGAGGTGTTATGATGTTCGGGGATCATAACTAGCTTGGAAATGTTGAAATAGTGCTTCTAGTGTAAATTCGATGTTTCGGGTAGTGTCCGGTTGTTCGGTTGGATACTGGTTTGTTAAGGTGCTAAACTTTCAGTTTAGTGTGCTTTATGTACCCTTTTGTGACACTTTTGATTCCCGACACATAGGAAAACATTCAGGACCATTTAACCATGTTTCTGCTTAATATTAGTGTGTTTAAATGCTGAATTTTGCTGAATTCAGCACTTTATGTGAGTTTTAGGCACTTTCCGGCACTTAAACTATCACTAGGAAGACAGTTTTGGGATCCTTCCCTACAAACTATACTAGTGTAGTACTTGGTTTCTGGCTCATTCTGTGTCTCAATGCACTGTCTGTCTATGTGCTGAGTTCTATCAGCATTTTCCTGATTTATCAGATAACTGTGCTAACTGTACTTAATGCATCATTTGAGGCAATATAGCTTTCATGCAATATTGGTATGACATTTGACAATGTATGATGCACATGTTTGTGTATGGCAGTAATCAGAATGCAGTAAATTGTAATTTCAGCACAGTCATTAAGCACTAATCAAGATTAATCAGTGACTTGATTGCAACTGCAATTTACGTTTCCTCTTTGCTTCTTTTCGACCCACTGCAAATAAAATAATGGCCAAATAGCCCAACCTTTAACCTACCTTATGGAATTGAACTGCGTTCCTTCGCTACAAAAGAAACGCCTTAGTCAGTCAACCGTAATGCCCATTTTTTTTGAAAGGCCAACTAAAAATTTATTCATCAAACAACCAGGTAACCAACTGTTACCCAACAATGTTACATACACAGGAAACAAATAACAAACTGCAAACATACAGATTAGACCCCCAAACTCGACAACTTGAAATTGCACCAGTCTCCCCAAGTTAAAGCCAAACACTTCGCTCTATTTCTAACCCATAAATAACTATATGTCTTTATGTTCTCCTTTATTCTTCCAAGATTCACCTATTTGTTCTGAACACTACCTCGTTTCGCATTCTCCATAAGACCCAAACGGCTACCTGGATAACCGTTAAGATCACCTTACGCTATTGGCCTGATCCACGCAGCCTGGTTTGGACCAAAAACAGTTCCTTTAATTCCAAGGCGAAGATCGATGGAAGTCTGCACCAAGCTGCCACGAACTCCCAAACTTGTTGGGCCAAACTACATCCCACCAGCAAATGTACACCAGTTTCAACCTCTTGTCCACACAATTTGCAACCCATATTTGGAATCTGAATGTTTCGATGGGCCAGATCCGACGCCGTTGGTAGCTCATTTAACACAACCCTACAACATAATATAATATATACGCGTAAAATAAGAACAAAGAAAGAAGTTAGCACCGCCATAGTTGGCCAATCAATGCAAGGAACTGTAGACGAAGCTTTTGAATGTAAGTATATATAATATAATTCTAATTATAAGAGCATTTAAAAAAGCATAACATGAAATGCAAACAAACAATGTAGGGTACACATGTTGACTTAAAATGAAAATAGGGATCTTCGCTGAAATGCTCACAATTAATTTCGTTGAACTTTGATCTTCGCCCACCTTCTCTTTTACTCTATCATTGTTCTTAACATGGCACAACTGTAATATAAGGGCATGTCCATCCTGAAAACAAAAACATGTTAACATCACATCCAATCAATCTGAATACAGCACGATACATCATACATGTAAATCCCTTCAGACATGTACAATAGTATCCATAGTATCAAACTCCAAAAACCCAAAACCCATTGAAACGTTTTTCCCATTCTTCATTTGCTTTCACAGGAGCAACTTTTTGCTTTGCTGGCATAATGTGCAGGAATTTGCCTTGAAAAATCGAATTATCAAGCTCTTCTAGTGCCCTGTACAGATCAGCTTTATATTACAAACTTGCTGAAATGCTTCCGCAAATCGTCTTCCCTGTTTTCATTTTAAATCAAAAGGAACTGAATCATAATGCTTATAATGATCATAATGTATATAATTTGAATTGTCCACATCTTTATAACTACAATATGATGAAAAAAGAAAAAAAAGATAATGATCATAATACAAAGTGTTTGTTATAAATACAAAAACAGTATTATGCATATACTTACTTGGTGAAGCCTAAATGTGTATAAAAGCCATTACTATCTTTCTTACCTTTGACATCTAACCTTGTACCTCCATTTTGATGACTCCTCCTCCTCCTTGTCCAGATGGTTTCTGATTTTAACAGATTTAAGGCAACCCATGAGCTCATTATACTGCTGCCACTCAACATCTGTTGTTGGGCCTGCATTCCTCTGTTGTTGGCCCTTGATCTTCGGACTGTTACCCACAACCCCCACCAGATTCTCTTTGACCCATATATCATCATCACCTACCGCCTTCTCGGATTTAGTAAAAAATTTGACTTCGTGTTTATCAAAGCAAAATTCGAGCACTATTTGCTTAGTAAGATCCAAGACACCTTTTCATCTTTAGTTTGATCTGCTAAGAAAAAAAAATATGTGCATCATCCTGTAAATCAGCAATATAAAGTAATCCACACGAAAAATCAATCAAAAGCTAGAAAATCAATAATATAACTGGTTACCTGAGTAAAGGCTCTTACACAGAATAGTTTGCAGTGATCAGTCATAGTTTTCCTTGAGATGTATTTGACTCAATGTACGTTAAACTCCACCTATGATTGCAAACCATAGGCACGACATAACATTGTCACCAATTAACCACATAAGCTTTGAATCCCTAATAATACGGAAAATAGGGGGGTTGGAGATAAAAAAAAACCCTGCTATTTACTGCTTCAAAATGTGTCAGAATCACATGTAACTGACAAACTGCTCTAGATAAAAAAAAGGCCAATTTTTTTGCATAACCACACGGTTATCTCGTTTTGTAGGTAGCAATGGCTTTGGTAAACTGTTGTTATTCCACACTAATTCCATTTACTCATGGATATGAAATAGAGTTATTTAACATGCTACCTAAAGCATCCCATCAAGTTCCAGAAGAGAATTCTGCAATCAAACCAATAAAAAAACATGTGAAAAGTTGTGGCATATGTAAGAGCAAAGTCGGATATTTATACAACCCTTAATCCTTTCGTATGAAATTAAAGTATATGTGAGACAATAAATTAAAGTAAGCTCACCAATAGCCGATCTAAACCGACCCATGAATAATAAAAGAAACACAAAACAATTTAAGTCAAAAGACGCAAACCTCATGGTCACAATCATCAAGTTGTTGTTCACTAAGACTTTGAAGCTCCCCTGTAGCAATGAAATTTGCACCTTCTAACGCCCCAGTCGTACTAAATGACCAACACGATCCACACGAACCCTAATTCACATTCACATTTTCAAATCAACATCCAATAACAACAAACAAAGAAACAACATACTGTAACTAATTCAAAACAATATAACAACAAATAAACAAAATATTGTAACTAATTCAAAACCATATAACAACAAATAAACAAAATAATGTAACTACTTCAAAATAATATAACAACAAATACCTGATCCTTGACATCAGTAACCGCACCATGATCTCTCCAATCAAAATCCTCCGGCAGATCAGTCGTCGGAAGAATCGGAGCTTTTCCAGCATCGTCCGGAAACCGGAGACGAGATCTCAATCCTAGAATCCCAATTTCAACAATGCGAACCTAATTTTTTTCCAATAAAAAACAAAACAACTCAAATCATCAGATCAATTACCATGTTGATATTGGTGACGGCAAATTGGATCTCATGAAGACGAACACTGCCCTATAATAATAAACGATTTTCAATTTCTAATCCTGTCACTCGATAAACAATTTCACTATACATATCAATCAGAAACGAAACAAAACATTAGAAGCTGCGATGAGATTGAAGAAATAAATAAGGAGGATCTGTTGTGGCTACGTACCTACCATGAAAACACAAACCCGTTTATTGATTTGGGTTTATTGGGGGAGAGAAGATCAGAGAAAATTCGAGAAGATGAAGGTGTATAATGGAGACGATGTTATTGGTGATAATTTTATAGTGGGAGAAGTTAGGGGAGCGTATGAGAGAGAAAGACACAACCGCTGCAACCATTGTGTGAGAGGAAAGTGGGAGCGTATGAGAGACTCGTAATCTGCAAACTGCCATTAACGTGGTGAGAAAATCATGGAAACTGCTAAACTGCCGCACCAAAAAAAAAAACTGCCAAATTTTGGGAATTAATACGGCTGAGATTTAATCTCACAAATAACTGCTCAAAATGGACGTCCAGGATCATCTCAAAAACAGTTTTTTCAGCGGTTACATAGCAGCGAACAATTTATTAATAATGGGCTAACGTCCAATTAATGTGGAAGGTTACGGACTTATAAGGGTATACGGGGTTGACGCGGGGAGGAGGGTCGGGAAGGATTTTGCTGCACGAGGAAGGTGTCGCCTCCCTGTTTTGCCGCTCGGTGAAGAGGATGGAGATGGTGAATGGGGGAAAGACTTGCCGCATGTGGTTAATGTGAGGGGGAGGGGATAAAGGTGGGGCACACTAATATTCAATCAATCATGCATTTTATTTTATTTTATTTTATTTTTTGTTTAAATGGTTTGGGTGAAACCACCCATTGTGTTTTTTGGGCAAGAGAAGAGTGATGTATAAGAGGGGAATTGACATAACACATCATGATTGGGTGTGTGAAAATTTCTCCCCATCTCACGAGGGGTGCACCCCTTCACCGTAACACCGCTTCACGAGCGTGAAAAGGGGCGTCAAATGGGATGGAGTGAAGCAAATAACGAGTGCGAGAGGGGTGGTAGGCCTCATGGAACCAACCAATGAGATTTTTTTTTACTTTCATTAATTTTAAATTTTTATTTCATTTAAATAATATTTTAGTGGGTAGTGGAAATGAAAAATTGTGAAATCATTACACACTAAAGATAAAAAACCATTGATTAAGAGCTTATAAGGCTGGATGGTATGGGGTGTCATTGCTCGCCCACCTCAGCCATTTTCTCATCAATTGTGCCTCCATTCATACCGTAGTCGCTATTAAGTGCTTGTGGTTGCAATGGCGGAGAATAACGAGTTGATTGTGGCGCGGCTCATGTTTTTAACCGATCACACTTTTTTGTTTTATCATTTTTCTTTTCTTTAATAGGGGGTTTTATTTCATTGTAGGATATGTTATTCGAAAAAGACCATGGACCCTTTCTCCTACTTACACCGGCTGAGAGTAAAAATAGTTTACATAAGTGGCGTAAGAAGTTTGCAACAAGAAAAATAAACACCTAACCCGTGATTACGTGTCACTGAAGATTGCCAGCCATATACGACTGGCTGTGGTGCACAGATGGATCTGTTGACTGATTGTCGCAGTGTGCGAGACATGATTTTGCCCTTTCCAAACACAGTGGGTCACTTGGGTAATCAGAATCCATTCCATGGCTGTTGATTTCAGTCGATGACAAGGAGAGTCTGTTTCCTGTAAGTGCTAACACAACATCTGTTGATCGTTACTGTATTCGCTGTTGTTTTCTGCACTGTAGAATTTAGGTCCATTTTCTCCTTACGAATTTGGGACTGTACAGATTGCCTGATGTCTGTTGAACCTAATTATTCATTCCATCGCTACCAGCAGTTGTTTTCTGCCTTGAAAATTTGGTTACCAACTTGGGACTGTAGCTAGTAATTTCGAGTTCATTCATCATTGCCTAATGTTTGTTGCTACAGATAAGCTGTTGTTTTTTTGCAATGTAGAATCTTTTTTTTTTTTTTGTTCAAGGTTTTTTTTTTCATCAGGGCAAATTACAGGTAGACCAGCAACAAACTGCGCCGCCATCCCCTTCTGAATAGAAAACCTAATCTACTAAAAACAAAGCCTCGCCCAAGAACCGAACTGCCTCCGGCGTCAAGGAGCCGAACGTGTCAAACGCTAGGGGGGCAAAGGCATGCTGATTATCTTCACAAGCTTTCGCGTGCTTTTCCACCTTCTTTGACTCTGCTTTCAGTACCACTTGCCCCGCCACAAACCCATTTTCCCAGAACCCAGTCCAGGACTGTAGTTACTAATTTGGAGTTCATATAATGGCTTTTGCTACGGATCGGTTGTTGATGCGCCTTCAACGGCTTCGTGTTAAAGCAGATCGCTTGTTAACGATGGATGTTACAGTAGGCTATGATTACGATCATGCTCCTTCATCATTCAAAATTCTCTGTAAGAAAGCGATGTCAGTCTGTATAATTGACCCTCTATGGCGAATTGTGCACCTTTCAGCTCCTCAATTGATCAGATTTCTTCATGAAGAAGACGAAGCGTATGCTAGTTTAGATGCTTATTGGCTCAAGTCTTTACCTAAGATCCTTCACGAGCTTCAAACTGTTTTGATTAGTTTAGCTGACAGTAGAAATTGGGGCATGGGCATTTTGGATAGACATATGTGGGATGAAGTGAATAAAGATGAAGAAGTGAAAGGCATGTTAGATAAAATTAAACACAAATTAGCTGCTTACTTTCCGGTTCTCATTGATGAAGCTCCAAGAATCAATGACGTTTTAGAAGAACTAAAGATGGTGATTGACGTAATGCTAATACTTTGTTGTGAGTTTATGGATTCGAACGAGGAAATATTCGTGTTTGATGATGTATCAAGAAGATTACTCAAGTGTGGATTTACACAAAGGCAGCCTGAGCTACTCTCGTTGGCAGGAAGATTACCAATGAAACAGATTGTTGATGAGAAAGAAACCGTCGTTGGGTTTGAAGAGGACACGATAAAGCTACTTGAGCGGCTAACCGGATTCTCAAAGAAGCTGGAGGTCATCCCGATTGTAGGAATGGAAGGGCTTGGTAAAACCACATTGGCTAAAAGATTATACTGGGATCCGTATGTAGTATATTTTTTCGATATACGTGCATGGTCCTATGTTTCTCAAGAATATGTGAAAAGGGATCTTTTACTAGGTATTTTGAGCTCTATAGTCGAGTTTACAAACAGAATATATAGCATGAGCGATGAGCAGTTAGGGGAACAAATATACAGAGGATTAAAGGGTCGAAAATATCTGGTGGTCTTGGACGATATATGGGATAATAGAGCATGGAAGGAGTTGAAAATTTATTTTCCAGACGATAGAAATGGAAGTAGGCTAGTGCTAACCTCACGTAACATAGACCTGGATTTGGAGGCAACAACTCATAGACTGCGCTTACGGACCGCACGTGAAAGCTGGCGTCTGTTACAAACAATGGTTTTTGAAAATGGAAAATGTCCTTGGAGATTATATGACATTGGAAAGCAGATATCTGCGAAGTGTTATGGTTTGCCTCTTGCAATCTCTATAACTGCCGGACTTTTAAGAAGTAGGTGGACGAGAGCATATTGGAAAGAAGTTGCTGAAAGTTTAAGTAATTACATTGTGAGAGACCCTAATCAATACATGGATACTCTAGCTTTAAGTTACAATCATTTGCCTTCACATTTAAGGCCATGCTTTCTTTATCTAGGAGTATTTCCTGGAGATTGTGATATTCCGGTGCACAAACTGATCCGGTTATGGGTTGCTCAGGGCTTCATAGATCAAAGCGCGAGTAAAAGTTTGGAAGATGTTGCAGAAGATTACTTGATGGATTTACTTGGGAGAAGTTTGGTTATAGTTTCCAAAAAAGGCGATGATGGACAGATTAAAGCGTGTCATGTTCATGATCTGTTGCGCAGTTTGTGCATGTGGAAAGCAAAGGAAGAGGCGTTTTCTCCTATAGAATACAGGTATCAGTCATTTTAAAACTTTGTACTTATTTAATAGAGCTGAAAAAATGGGCAGGTTTGGAATCGGGGACATGGGCTTGGGTTAAAACTGTGCATTTTTTTAGTATGGCTTGAAAGAAGATGGGTTGGGTTCTCAAAAAGAAAAAAAAATTACGATTAAGAAACTATATTAGTACAATAATAGTCTAAGTTTTAAAATAAACAATTTACAAAGTTGTACGTTTGGTTTTAAAAAGCGTGAGGCGCTTTGGAAGTTACATTAGGCGATTGAGGGGCCCCCCTCATGTACTTCTGGGTCAAATTTAGGGTGTGTAGGAGGCTTACACGTAAAAACAACCAAACGAGTGAATAAATTATTAAAGGTTCAATTGATAGTTGATATGTAAAACATACGAGACATGCACAACTTCTGGTTGTAAATAAAGCTTATTTGGTTGTACATTGAGCATCACCTCACGTACGTGATGCATGAGCCTCACGCTTTTTTATACCATGTACTTGTACGCATTGAAACAAGACTTTGGTGATTTTCAACCCGTTTCAATTTTAGTTTGTTTTTTTATTATGACCCATTTCACCTGTTTGAGATAAAACACAACCAAATCAACGCATTCATAAGTTAATAGGCGAAAAATTGACACTCTAATCTTTTCCAACTTGCAACGTGTCTTTAGACAACATGATCCTGATCAAGTAGAAAATTGTCATCAATAATTGACAGGTACGGGCGTGTCTCTTCAGCAATTTCTCCTGTTCCAGCTGCAGAAATTGAGAATAATATGCCACCTGGCATGTCTTCAGAGCATTCTACTCAACATGTTAACTTTGTTCTATGCTGTCCCATAGAATTGGGTGAATGTTTTCAAATGGGTTTGCCTGTTGAACCTGACACTTACAAATTTCTTAGGATATTAGATATCGAATCCATCTTTATATCCTTATTTCCTACCGACATATTAAATCTAGTCAACTTGAGATATCTAGCGATTAAATCTGAAGACGGGAATCCACCGACAGCAATATCCAACCTCATACACCTGCAAATCTTGATCATATCATCAACCAATAATATTGTTCTACCTACAACTACATGGGATATCAAATGTCTAAGGCATCTTTATATTAAATCAGGAAAAACTCTTATTGAAGACTTCTCTTCTGAATTCATAGGAATATTAGAGAATTTGCAGACTATTTCTGGTGTTTGCCCTTCTCCTTCTTGTTTAAGTATTTTAACCCGAACTCCCAATCTTAGGAGGCTCGGTTTTAGTGGACCATTAGTGTCTACTTCAGGGGTATTGGAGTTTCCAAATATACGCTCATTGAATTGCCTTCAAACTTTGAAGTTATCAAATACCATGAAATATCATGCACCAGTGAAATCATGCAGCCCACTTATGTTTCCTGAAAGGCTTACAAGACTAACCTTATCAGAGACTTATCTGGAGTGGAACGAGATTCAAACATTCGGGTTGCTACCAAACCTTGAAGTTTTGAAACTGAATGTTAACGCGTGCATTGGTGAAAGATGGGAAGCAAGCGATATTGGGTTTGAAAACCTCAAGTTGTTGAAATTACAAGATTTGGATGTTGTGAAATGGGAAGCTTCAAGTAGGCAATTTCCAAGGCTTCAACGGTTGGTTGTGCGCCATTGTTCTATGCTTCAAGAGATTCCAGCTGGTATTGGTGAAATCTTGACGCTAGAATTGATTGAGGTAAGTTGGTGTAGCGAATTGACCGCTCGATCTGCAACAATGATTCAGAAGGAACAAGAGAGAAATGGAAATGATTTTCTTAAAGTTTTTACTTCTGTGCATAGAGATCTGTATGGAAAGAGGAAAAGACCAAGTTATGATTGATTATCAATTGGCTACTTGGCTGACCGTTTTTGTTGGCAAGGTTAGTATTTTTTTTAATAAAGCCATTTATATATCTGAACAAGTTCTTTGATCACTTTGTGGGAGTAGGGGTGTAAAAAGAACTGAGCTGAGCTCTAGCTCGACCCATTTAGCTCAGTGGAGCTTGAACTCGGCTTGTTTTGAGCTCTATTTCCAAAGCTTGAGCGCGGCTCATTTCATATTTAATTATTTATTGATTATTTGATTTCCTCAATTTATATACACATATAACTCTTTTTATATATATTTATGACTATAATTATCGTATAAAAATAAATTCTGTTATTTGGTTATTTTTATCCTAATTGTTCATATGCATATTTTTTTTATTGTGTTAATAAAGCTGTTTGTATATCTGATGAACAAGTTCTTTGATAATTTGGTGTGTGTAGGGGTATAAACAAGCCAAGCCAAAGTTGAGGTCGGCCCATTTAGCTAAACAAAGCTCTGTCTGTTTCAAGCTCTATATCCAAAGCTTGAGCTCAGCTCTTTTGTTATTTTTGATGATTTAATTATTTTATTTATATACATTTATAATTTTTTTATATATATTTGTAATTGTATTTTTAGATATATAACATTATATGTTTTTATCATAATTTTATATATATAAATATAAATATTTTGACTACGTAACATATAATAATAATCATACTAAATGGAAATTGTTATAGTTAAATAAATAATAGGCTAGTTTCTTAGGCCCGAGCTCGTTTAAGGTTGCTTGATTCGAGTTTTAGCAAGCTGGTATCAAGTAGCTCACGATCGGCTCAGCTCGTTACACCCCTAGGTGGGAGGATCATCACGCCTATACTTTTGCTAATTTGAATAAAACCTTTTGTAAAGTTCAATATTTTGGGTTCTAAAAGTAAGTTCAGCAGGTTCTTCAGCAAACTTTTGTTGTTTTTCTCGGAATTATTATATTTGCTAAAGGTTTTTGCTCACTAACTTGCTTAGCAGATTAAGTCCAAATTTGATTTTATATATTTGGAATTTACAGTTTCCAAGCTGATGGAACCGAGACTTATCTCTATCCCGTGGGAAACAAAAGCTTCAATCATGTAACACCCTGTGTTTTCACAAGTCAAAGTCAAAGTCAAGGTCTAAGTCAACGACCGATTTCGCGCAACTTGACTCGTAGAAATTTCTTTATTTAATTCGTGTTATGTGGTGTAAGTGTGGTTAATGACAATAATCGATGTGTGTTAATCGTTATTCAATCGACCTACGACTGTGAACTATAGGAAGTAATAATGCGATAAAGTTAACTAATCAATAATCAGACTATGCTAATCGAATCGACATCAAATCGCAACTCGTATTTTTTACTTGTTATTATACGTGTGTGTGTGTCTACGTGTTACCTGTGCATGTTTAGTTATGTTGTGTTGTGTTGTGATAATCAAGCGAACTCAATCGAAACTCGAAATCTAACTCGAAATGCAATCGAACTCGAATCGTAGATGAACTGTGATAATTGGTGGAGAAGAGATTATGCGAGACATGAGTGTTTGGGACTAAAAGTAATTTGACTAGGAAACCCTATCGTATCGAACCGCTCGCGATCGAAACTGAAATATCAAAAATCGTCGTGCGAAACACTCGAACAGTGCGACTGATCGATCAGGCTCCCAGCCGATCGAACAGCCAGCCGAACGGACTGCTGTCCGATCGGACAGTAATCCGTTCGGCTGGCTGTTCGATCAAGCTGCCTGGCCGATCGGTTAGCACTTACCCCTTTTGGCATCCTATAAATACCCCTGTCATTGTCATTCTTTCTACTTTTGGAAACCTCTAACCGACCGGCACGCTCAACTCATCTTTTCGCAGATTCCTCTCGTTTCCGGTAAGATTTCATCCTAAATCTTGTACTTTCTTGATCTATACACACTCCTACACCTTTCTATCTTTCAAATCTTAACTTTTAACCGTGAAATCATCAAGAATCAAGTGCTCTAGGATGATGTCATCATGGGTTCTTGCAAGAACTTCATGATTTGGCCTCAATCCACCAAGAATAGCTTGGATCTAGCCGATTTCCAAATAAACAAACAAAGATCTTTAGTAGATCTAAACATATACACGGTGAAAAAGGATTGAAAGGGGGATATTCCAACCTTCTTTCAACTCTTTTACACTCAATGTCTTCAACCGATAGAAACGGGGTCTGTGCCGTTTTGTAAACCACTTCGGTGATTGCATGGCTCAAGATCCGGATTCTACCCACGAGGTTAACCGGTTACGGGTTAAACGTAAAACTCCGTTCCGAACAATTCACCGGCCGGATTTGGGTGATTCCTGCCCGAGCAGGGGAAACAAATAAGAACGAGGGTTCTATGGTTCGACTCGTTGTCAAAATACCTCGATATAACGACAAACAAACCAGAACAGGCAAGTGTTAGACGAATAGGCCGACCAGGTCAGAATGCTGACCGATCAGACTGCTGTCCGAACGGACAGCCAGCCGATCGGACGGTCAGCCGATCGACCAGGCCAGCCGATCGGCTAGCACATGGTCCCACACTTGAGCAATTCATTGAAGAGAGTATTGAACGAACTGCTGTTCGATCGGACCACCGTCCGATTGGATTACTCTTCGGATCATGAGATACTATGCTTCAATGCTTAGTCGATTTTCAACATGTTCAACGCGTTTGAAGTGCCACCCGATCGAACAACCGTCCGATCAGGTGACATCCTGCTGAGAACCTATTTACTGAAGTACCTAACCGATCGGATAGTCGGCCGATCGAACGACCGACCTGAAAGGTAAAGATACTTCAAAGTTTTTAAATACTACAACGAAAACTTCAAAAGTCAAGCCATCATACACAAACACATACTTCTTATAGGAAGAAACAATCCACTCGAACAGCCATCCGATCGGCCTACAGACCGACCGGACAACGGACCGAACGGACTGTCAACCGAACGGTCAGGCGTCCGATCGAACTACCGTCCGATCGACCAGCTGTCCGACCCTCCGACACTTGTTTTCCGTTTTACGCTTCACTTATTGTTATGCTACCGAATCTATTCAGGCTAACCTTACTCGCTAAGCACTCCCTTCAATCCATAAATCGCTGTGAGTATACTCGATCCCTTTTTGCTTTTAGCACTTTTGGGTGTTACATACGTTACGAATATTCAAACTACAACAATCACACTACTCAATACTATTTGAATGCTAACCGTTAATGCATGTTATACGTGGCTTATGAATGCTTGTTTGTTATGTTTACACATGGAATGTTGTCTACCTGCCTTAGCAACGATAGTACTATAGTTTGGACTCAGCACCCGTTCACACGGGGGTTGTTAAGGATCTTTTACTTGTATGGATTACGGTGGTAATCATGTATTGCGAACTGTCTCGGGCAGTCAACCCGCAGTCATTGGTATCGATGGATCTATGTCGATAACTAACGTGCTTCATTTCACTATGTGTACGTGCTGGTTAAGCGTAAACGAATTCGAACTCTATATGCTATTATCAAACTTGTATGCTCACCTTTACATTTTATGTATTGACTTTATTTTAACGTATGTGACAGGTGCTTAGGATGCATATGTGGTAGGAATTTGAAGCTAGAATAAAGCTTTAGAGCCCAACAAATAGTTGTCTGTAGATAACGAATCAAGGGTCTCTAGAAGCAGATAAACAATTGCTGTCTATTTAAATCTGAGTTGTCGGAACAGAATATTTGCCTAGATTTTTGTCTGTAATAATTGACTTACTATTTGAGATACGGTATGGGACGTATTATTTTAATTGAATAGTGTTGTTAATTGTTATGGAAACTTCTGGACAATTTGTTTCGCTCAGTGCCATGCCCCGATGATTCCGCCATCAGTTGGGGTCTGACAGATTGGTATCAGAGCCATAACTATAGGGAATTAGGCAAGACTCGACCTAGTCTGGGTCAGTGTCTTAGAAACCTAGTCTATAGTTAGGAACCAACAGAACGACTTGTGCATAGCCAGTAGGGATTATGTACGAGCTTATTCCTCGATATTCTCGTTTATGCTACACTATCACTACACTCGAATTTACAGCTATAAATAGGCGATAAAGTCGAGATTAGGTGTAAAAACCACAAACTCTTGACCAAATTGCTTGAATTAGTGCTGCTTTATCAACTTATCGATGATTTCTTCCTTGTTTTTTTCAATAACGAACGTTTGTTCAACAGAGGAAATTATACCAAATTAGGAGTGAAATCCATATTTTGATGAATAATCTCCTCTATTTTACTAAAACAGGGGCGAAGTTGTTAAGCTAGGGGTGAAACCCTAACCTTGATGACTTGCTCCGCTCATTTTACAAAACTCTTACCAAAGTCTCAACGGACTCCAACGACCTGAAGTCGCGACACGACTAACGGGAGGTGTACCAAACGCCCCAGAATCGAGGCGAGGACACAGTCCTGAAAGTCAAACGTAGACAACAAGTCCTTGCGAATAGTTGAATCGCTTTGGTTAGTCGAAGTCTACTAGCCGCAGACAGTCTATCCCTCGATTTTTACATGTTTCAAATTCTGAGCCCGCAACTGCTTACTCTGATAATTCGTCGATTTTTATGAGTTTATATGTGTTTACCTGTTTATGTGTTTAAATTTTTGGAACTTACTCGATTTCGCTTTCACTTCGATCAACACGAACGACTCGCACTGCCTTTCTAGCTCAAATCGCTAACAAATCGCTAAATTTTGGACAACCTTGCGCTACGATGTACGCTTATACAACGCTATTCGATATGCTAAAACGCGAACGCTATATTCGAATGCTCGCGAACTTTGAATGATAGGTTTCTGTTTTCTAACTGCCTCTAATGATTAAATGCGTATGTGTTTCCTTGCTTCTTGCTCTACGTGCTTACGTGATAACGTGATTCTGTGCTCTACCTGCTTATGTGTTTAGGTGATTTTGTGTTCTATGTGGTTATATGTCTATGTGATTGCGTGGTACGTGTTACTGAGCTTTAGTAGTAGTAGACGTGTGAGGTGAGATTCGAATATTTGTGATGAGTCCTGTGACGATGTCTGTTGCAGACAATGTCGTCTGGATCCCGTCACGCACTTTCTCGTCAAGAAAAGAGAGACAGACGTCTTGCTTCTATCATCGCTAAAAGCGTAGCAAAGGCCGTGAGTGATGTTTACAAGAACGCCAGCAAATCGTCTGAAGAATCGAGAACCGAAGCTCCTAAAGCTACCGCAAAGACCTTCAGTTTCAAGCAATTCAAGTCGTGTGGGCCAAAAGAATTCACTGGGGAGGGAGGTCCCACTGCACTATTCCACTGGTTTGATTCCATTGAGGTTACTCTGCGACAGAGTGGTTGCCCCGATGACCTCCGTACTCTGAATGCTACCGGCGTTTTCCAGTCCCGTGCACTAGACTGGTGGACGGCCGAGAGGAACAAGCGAGGGAACGATGTAGCCTACGGTCTGTCGTGGGACGAGCTTAAGGAAGTTATGCTAGAAGAATTCTGCCCTCCTCACGAACGTCAAAAGCTAGAAGATGAATTTTGGCACATACAGCAAAAGGATGGTGACAATGCTGGTCTTACTGCTCGTTTCAAACAGCTCAGCATTATCTGTCCCGATCAAGTCAAGACTCCTGACATGACAATCAAGAAGTACATCTGGGCCCTGCCCGACTACGTTGCTGATTTCGTGCAAGCGGCTAAGACTACGACGATCGAGGAAACTTATTTACCGGCCGCTGAAATCAACGACAAGCGGGTTAAGGCTGGGGTCTGGGATAAGACTTCAAAGCATCTGCATCAAGCTACCGCTACCGCACCGACTGTTGAACCCACCTCATCGAGCAACAAGAGGAAGAACAAGAGAAAGAACAGCTCCAGCAACAAGAACTGTGCGATCACTGCTGCACCGATTCAAGCTGTACCAGCCCAACAACGTCAAGTAGCGGCGCCTGTGGCTAATGCACCGCCTGCAAAGCGTGCATACACTGGGCCACACCCGCTCTGCCCTACTTGCACCTACCATCACCCAACTGCCATTGCTTGCCGTTTTTGTGCTCATTGCAATGTATACGGCCATTTTACTGCCAACTGCCGTATTCGACAAGCTCCTGCTCATCAAGCTCTACTCACTGCCCCACAGGGTCAACAAGCTCCTCCGGCACCCGCAGTCAAAGCCAGAGCCTGCTTCGCATGCGGCGACCCGAACCATTTCGCCAACATGTGCCCAAACAGGGTTGTGAAACAAGAGCCTCAGCAACAGCAGCCACATCAGCAACAAGAACAGCATCAGCAACAACAGGCCGCACGCGCCAGAACTTTCAACCTCAACGTGCGTCTAGCGCAGGCCGTCAACAACGTGGTCAATGGTACGTTCCTTGTGAATGGTATTTATGCTTCATGTTTGTTTGATACTGGAGCCGATAACTGCTTTGTGTCGATCAAATTTGAGAAACTCCTTCGTCGTAAACATTCCCAACTCTCCTCGACATTCGATGTGGAAGTCGCTACCGGAAGAACCGTCGCTGTCAATTCTGTTATCCGTGATTGTACTCTTGAGCTCAACAATCACATCTTCCCAATTGACCTCATTCCGATGCAACTCGGAAGTTTCAACGTCATAGTAGGCATGGATTTTCTACGCGAAAACCATGCTGAAGTTGTGTGTTATGATAAGATGATTCGATTCTCGCTCGCGAATGGTGATTTATTATGTGTATACGGTGAAACTGCCTCAAAAGGTCTCAAGCTCATGTCATGTGTCCAAGCTAGCAAGTATCTCCATAAGGAATACAGAGCTTTCTTGGCTAACATTGTAGTAGCGGAGAAGGGAAAGAAAGAGAAGAAGGAAGCGAAGGACGTTCCTGTGGTTCGAGAATTTCCTAATGTTTTTCCAGAGGATCTTCCAGGCATACCACCAAGTCGTGATATCGACTTTCGTATCGACCTCATTCCTGGAGCCAACCCTATTGCCAAAGCTCCCTACCGACTCGCGCCGTCCGAAATGCGCGAACTCTCAACCCAACTCCAGGAATTACTTGAGAAAGGCTTCATTCGCCCGAGCACCTCTCCTTGGGGCGCGCCAGTCCTTTTCGTCCAAAAGAAGGACGGGTCGTTTCGGATGTGCATCGACTATCGGGAATTGAATAAGTTAACTATCAAGAACCGCTATCCCCTACCTCGCATCGAAGATTTGTTTGACCAGCTACAAGGCGCCACGTGTTTCTCGAAGATCGATCTACGTTCAGGATATCACCAACTGCGTATACAAGAGGAGGATATACCCAAAACCGCGTTTCGCACCCGATACGGTCATTACGAATTCGTTGTTATGCCTTTTGGTTTAACCAACGCACCAGCGGTTTTCATGGATCTGATGAATCGTGTGTGTAAACCATATCTCCACCGTTTCGTCATCGTATTCATCGACGATGTCTTGATCTATTCCAAATCGAAAGCCGAACACGCACAACATCTACGTTTGGTTCTCGAGCTACTCCAGGGGAACCAACTCTATGCCAAGTTCTCCAAGTGCGAATTCTGGTTGGAGGAAGTTCAATTTCTGGGTCACATCGTTAATAGTCAAGGCATTCGCGTCGATCCTGCGAAGATTGAAGCTGTTAAGAGTTGGGTTACGCCTAAGAACCCGTCTGAAGTCCGCTCTTTTCTCGGACTAGCGGGCTATTATCGACGATTTATCGAGGGATTCTCAAAGATCGCTGTACCACTTACCTCTCTCACGCATAAATACAAGCCTTTTGTTTGGGGAACTAAACAAGAGACTGCTTTCCAAACCCTCAAACACATGCTTTGCAATGCTCCTATTCTCACATTGCCCGACGGAAACAATGATTTCATTGTCTACTGTGATGCTTCCAACCTTGGTCTTGGTTGTGTTCTCATGCAACGGGACAAGGTCATAGCTTACGCATCCCGTCAGCTCAAAATCCACGAGAAGAACTATACAACCTATGATCTCGAGCTAGGCGCAGTTGTTTTTGCGTTAAAGATTTGGCGACACTACCTGTACGGAACTAAGTGTACGATCTTCACCGATCATAGGAGCCTACAACACATCTTTAATCAGAAGGAACTTAATATGCGTCAACGCCGATGGGTAGAACTTCTCAACGATTACGACTGTGAGATTCGTTATCACCCAGGCAAGGCGAATGTTATTGCTGACGCACTTAGCAGACGGAGCTACCTGCTTAGCACTCGTAATATCCAAGCCCAACACGACCTCGAAACACTCATCCGCGACGCTCAGCATGCATGTTTTAACGAACGCACCTTGAAGAAAGAAAGAATCTACCACGATGGAGCCCAGCTTGTGAGCAAATCGAACGGGATATTTCACTTTTTAGACCGAATTTGGATCCCCAAACGAACCAATTTGCGACAAATCTTGATGGACGAAGCCCACAAATCCCGGTGCCGACAAAATGTACCAGGATCTTCGTTATAGGTACTGGTGGCCGGGTATGAAAAGGGATATCGCTCTCTACGTCGGAAAATGCCTAACTTGTGCTAGAATCAAGGCCGAAGATCAAAGACCCTCTGGCTTACTTGAACAACCACCAATTCCCATGTGGAAGTGGGAAAGTATAGCCATGGACTTCATAACCAAGCTACCGCACACGTCATCAAGCCACGACAACATTTGGGTTGTGGTCGACCGTTTGACTAAATCAGCTCACTTTCTGCCGATACGAGAAGACTACAAGGTAGAACGATTAGCCCGAATCTACACCGATGAGATCATTTGTAATCATGGGACGCCTCGTGACATCATCTCTGATCGTGATGCTCGGTTTACCTCGCGACTGTGGGAAACGTTTCAAACGGCACTCGGTACATCGCTTAATCTAAGTACCGCTTTCCACCCACAAACCGACGGTCAGACTGAAAGAACGATTCGACATGCTCGTCTCGTGTGTTTTAGACTTCGGTGGTAATTGGGATAAATACCTGCCGTTGGTCGAATTCTCGTATAACAACAACTACCATTCTAGCATCCAAATGGCACCATTCGAGGCATTATACGGAAGAAGATGTCGATCGCCTATTGTATGGTACGAGATCGGTCATTCGCAATTAACCGGTCCTGAGTTATTACAAGAAACGACAGACAAAATTTCCCAAATTCGAGACAATCTGGTGAAAGCTCGGGATCGACAGAAAAGTTAGGCCGATAAAAAGCGCAAGCCCCGTGAATTTGACGTTGGTGACTACGTACTCCTAAAGGTATCACCTTGGAAGGGTGTAGTCCGATTCGGCAAAAAGGGAAAACTTGCGCCTCGATATGTTGGACCTTTTAAGATTCTGGAAAGGATCGGAAAAGTCGCCTACTGACTCGAACTACCGGAGGAACTGAGTAATGTCCACCCGACCTTCCATGTGTCAAACCTCCGAAAGTGCCTAGCCGACCACGATCGATTTCGCGCAACTTGACTCTTAGAAATTTCTTTATTTAATTTGTGTTATGTGGAGTAAGTGTGGTTAATGACAATAATCGATGTGTGTTAATCGTTATTCAATCGACCTACGACTGTGAACTATAGGAAGTAACAATGCGATAAAGTTAACTAATCAATAATCAGACTATGCTAATCGAATCGACATCAAATCGCAACTCGAGCTACGTATTTTTTACTTGTTATTATACACGTGTGTGTGTCTACGTGTTACCTGTGCATGTTTAGTTGTGTTGTGTTGTGTTGTGTTGTGTTGTGTTGTGTTGTGTTGTGTTGTGTTGTGTTGTGTTGTGTTGTGTTGTGTTGTGTTGTGTTGTGTTGTGTTGTGTTGTGTTGTGTTGTGTTGTGTTGTGTTGTGTTGTGTTGTGTTGTGTTGTGTTGTGTTGTGTTGTGTTGTGTTGTGTTGTGTTGTGTTGTGTTGTGTTGTGTTGTGTTGTGTTGTGATAATCAAGCGAACTCAATCGAAACTTGAAATCTAACTTGAAATGCAATCGAACTCGAATCATAGATGAACTGTGATAATTGGTGGAGAAGAGATTATGCGAGACATGAGTGTTTGGGACTAAAAGTAATTTGACTAGGAAACCCTATCGTATCGAACCGCTCGCGATCGAAACCGAAATATCAAAAATCGTCGCGCGAAACACTCGAACAGTGCGACTGATCGATCAGGCTCCCAGCCGATCGAACAGCCAGCCGAACGGACTGCTGTCCGATCGGACAGACTGTCATATCAAGCTTCCTGGCCGATCGGTTAGCACATACCCCTTTAGGCATCCTATAAATACCCCTGTCATTGTCATTCTTTCTTCTTTTGGAAACCTCTAACCGACCGGCACGCTCAACTCATCTTTTCGCAGATTCCTCTCGTTTCCGGTAAGATTTCATCCTAAATCTTGTACTTTCTTGATCTATACACACTCCTACACCTTTCTATCTTTCAAATCTTAACTTTTAACCGTGAAATCATCAAGAATCAAGTGCTCTAGGATGATGTCATCATGGGTTCTTGCAAGAACTTCATGATTTGGCCTCAATCCACCAAGAATAGCTTGGATCTAGCCGATTTCCACATAAACAAACAAAGATCTTTAGTAGATCTAAACATATACACGGTGAAAAAGGATTGAAAGGGGGATATTCCAATCTTCTTTCAACTCTTTTACACTCAATGTCTTAAACCGATAGAAACGGGGTCTGTGCCGTTTTGTAAATCACTTCGGTGATTGCATGGCTCAAGATCCGGATTCTACCCACGAGGTTAACCGGTTACGGGTTAAATGTAAAACTCCATTCCGAACAATTCACCGGCCGGATTTGGGTGATTCCTGCCCGAGCAGGGGAAACAAATAAGAACGAGGGTTCTATGGTTCGACTTGTTGTCAAAATACCTCGATATAACGACAAGGGGTTGTTTGGTACTCGCTGAAAGAATAGTAATGGTTCAAAGGAATTAGAGTTATTTGTATTTTGTTTGGTTTGTAAAGCTGTATAAGATATTGGAATGTAAAGAAGTTATAGGAAGGATCGTTGAATTCCTTCAACCAAAGGAATTAATCGGAATTTATTCCAATCCAATTCCTTCCATTTTGAAATCAAATACAATTTTGGATAGAATTAGTTCCAATCTCTGGATTCTGTTAACCAACCCGGGCATAAGTTTTGAAGTTATACTTTTTTTTAATCTATATTGCTATTTTGCAAACTGATATGTTCTATTTTTTCTTTCCTTTTTGGCATTTGAAGTAGATCAACTGATTTTGTTTCTCAGAGCGAGGATGTTCGAAACAGGGGTTGACGGATTCTGTGCTGATTGTTGAAGGTGCGGTTACTTAGCCGCCTGAATGCACTAGTGACAAAGTCGAGACTTGGCAGTTGGCTTCATGCTATCATTCTACTTGGCATGATCCTTCAACCAATGTGTTGTACATAAATGTTATGCACAGGTTCAACAAAATATATAGGGTGTATCAACTCTTATATTTACTTTTTTGTGTTATAAAAGGCTAAATTATTTATGAGTAAATTACAAGTTTTGTCCTTTATGTTTACATCAAATTGCAGGCGCTGTCCTTTTGGCCAAAAGTTGACAGGCGGTGTCCTTTATCTTTCAAAATCTTGCACGTTTTGTCCTTTTGGCCAAACCCAGTTAGATTTTTTGGTTAAATCTAGTCATGTGCCTTACTATTGTAATTTCACCTCCCAAGTACTATTGTGTAAGATAAATTATATCAAGGGGCTATTATGTAAAAATAAAACAAAATAATTTAAAATATTATTTTTATAACCATATATATATTTCTGAAATTAGCAACCACCTATCACCACCATCCTCCACCTCCACCACCACCACCACCCTTTACCGCCACCACTACCACTACCACCCTTCATCATCTACAACCACCATCTCCAAATCAACCACTACCAATTGGAATTGTTTTATAAATCAAATTCGAGAACGGGCCATTGATATTCACCGGATTCAAGTGCAGTATACCATAGTCACATGGATCGGTGTACGTTCCGGTACGCGGAACGGAAACTGGTACGCGGTTCCTCCATATCGAAAATCCGGTACGAGGGGTTTAGGTTCATTCGGAACGCCAACTCGGTACGTGGTACGATGTACCATATATTCTGGTACATTGTATCGTAAACAAACTAATTTTACACTTTTATGAAAAAAAATCACAAGTTTAGGAAATAAATGTAAACCAGTGAAAGATATGGGGTTAAATGGTAAAATTACACAAACTAAATTAAACCTAATTTCCTAACTTCCGCCGTCAACATCCTTAAACTTCCATGGGGAAAACGTGGACATTCAATAAAAAAATTGGATCAATTCCTTAAAAAATTAGTGTGCAAAGGCTGTTGAGATTTCAATCTAACGACCTAGAATTAACCGGTACATGTTTTATAACGCTCCCAATCAGCAATTTGATCCATCCGGTACACGAATTTCATGAACAGAATACGATAATCTAAAAATTCAGAAACTATCAATTAGAGCGATCCGGATCGTGTACCTTGAGCGATCGGTACAATTCTGTACCCGTTTCCGGTACGAACGATCCGGAACGAAGATTGGGGGTAGGTTAGCGTTTCATGTGACTATGCGGTATACTCATGTGACAGCCTACTAATATTCACTGGATTTTTGGGTGGTGCTATTAATGTTTTTGATGCAGAGAGTTTGGCGCTTCGATGTTGGATACTGATGAAACAGTGGTTAACCAAGAGAGGTTAATTCACTGGTCTCGTCAAGTAGGGTTAATCCCTTCTTTCCGAGGATCGGTGGCTGGACCGTCAGCTGGGCTGTCTCCTGCACAAGGAAAACACACCGTGACTCGTAACAAGGAGGAAGGGGTGGGGGTGCTCCTTGTTACCACTCTCCGGCGTGAGAATCAGTAATTTGCTTGTGAAGCGAAGTGTGTGATCGTAGTAGTAGTGAGAGAGTTGTGAAGAGATACCTCAAACCTGGTTTAGGATGGGTATTTATAGTCAAGGAGTGAAGGAGGGTGGTTGAGTAGACAGACTGGCGACGCGCCGCCCTTATGTAGGTGTGTCAGGCTTGTCGGCTGTGGAGGTGAAGCCACGTCCTACTGGGGCGTTAGTCTGTTGCTTACGTATGGGCTGACAGGCAACCGTCATTGGTGCCACTTGCTCTGTGGTGTCAGTCCCACTTGCCTCGTGGGCAGGATGCGGTGCCGCGCCGCATCGCTGCCTGCGGTAACTGCTGTTGTTTCCGCGTTCTCACTCTGGCGAGGACTGTGGGATGCGGTGCCAGGCCGCATCGCCACTTGTGGTGACTGTTGATGTTGTCCAGATTCCTTGCTGTGACGAAAATGTTCATAGGATGCGGTGCTAGGCCGCATCGCTATGCGTACACCCATTTTCATACACAAGGTAAGTCTTCTTCCTGTCGCTTGACCGATTGGATTTGATTGCTGTGTTTGCGCGTGCCCCCACGGACACGGATAAGTTCTTGCTGGTGGGGGGTTTTTGGATAAGGGTAATGGTCACTCGCGGCCATGCTGGTGCGAGATCTGGGACTATACCCCTTCAAGTCCCCCCACTCTAGTGTTGTTCCCTCATGCAAGTTGCATGTAGGAGGAGTACTAGACTATGGTGTCTAGAAGGTAGTTTGGAGTTTGGAGAAGATTCTAGGCCATGCTGATGGCTCCTGCTTCAAGTAAATCTAGATGGGGATCTGGTAGAGTCGTGTGACGTCTCTTCCGTACCGGTAAGCAAGTTCTGTCTGATGCGGAATTCTAAGCCAAGGATTTTGATCCGGTAGTATGGTCTACCTTTTTCTGATGTCAGCCACCTGTTGGTGTGTCGAACCAACCTTTGAGACCGTGACTGAAGATATCAGTGGCCGCAACTCTAGTTGTAACCTCTGCGGTAGCGGATGCAATGTTGTAAGTTGCCTTGCTCTCGCTTTATGTTTATCAACTAGACATGCAACGATGATCCCTATTTTTGTGGGGTGTTCATGTTCTTCCAGTTTAGCTCTCAAGTAACCGCACGTACCTTTACGGTTACCTCGTTCCTTTGCATTGTTGGCCATGTTTGGTCGAACAATGTGGGGTAGTTGCGTCATTGTTGGCCGTGTTTGGTCCAACAATGTGAATCTGGATAATGGTCAAATAATCATGGTCATGGGCATGGTTGTGCCCACCATTGTTTATTCTATGCAGCTCATAGGTGGGCAAACAGAGTCATAAGCAGACTTGTTACCACTGTTGCTTGGCTGTTGCTCAAGGAGATCACCTTAGATACTTGGGAATCTGGGTGAAACTCGTCCGCATTCGTTTTGTAGCCACTTTCCTTCACGCTTAGTTGGAAAACAGTTTTCCTGGAAGTAGCTTTGCTCAACCGCGTGGTGGCTTAGTTGTGGCTCTTCCGTAGCTACCGTTCGCGGAGTTGCGCTCCGCCGCAGCTACTCGTGAGTGTCTGCGGTTTGTCACAGAAGACTCGCTTTTAAAAAAGGGGTTCTCTTTGATGTGGCTCTTGAAGTATCAGGAGTCAGGGTTGCTGATGTGCGGTTGCGCATCATACTTATCCTTTTCCCTAAGGAGAAGCTGTTTGCGCTCCCTCTGTGGCTGTGAACCGGACACGAGGGATTTGAAGCTTGAAGAACTTCATTGAATGCGGTTTTCGTAGTCCAAAGAGCAACACATGTTCTGAGTATTTGACACACCTGTACGGGCTCGTGTGTGTCTTCTCCGCATATTCCACGTGTGCTCGTGGGTATATGCGGATATTGGTTATAACCCTTTTCATAATGTAGAGATATATATTTTTGCCTTTTTTGAGGGGTATGTAAAAAACGACATGCGGTATGGGTTATGGTGCGGTAAACCAGGGAAACCGCATGCCGCTTAAGTTTGGATATTGTTGTCGCTTTTTTGTTGCATACGTGGCAGGACGCACGTGTGAGTTGGTAGAAGTTGGTGGGATTTGCTGGCATGTGCTGAAATGAAAGGACGTTTGCACTACCCGAGGTAATAACTGCATTGTAGCAGGAATGCCAAAAGTCCCTTTTGTCAGGCGCGTGGATGGCTACTCACGAGTGGTAACCGTCAGCAGAACCATCGCTTGTACACGTGTCGTCGCATGGTTCGTTGTTTTAGCGCTCGATGTTTCGGTTACTGTTCCGAATTTATTGCGATGAGTATAAAAGGGGAAACCGTTTGGGGTTTCCCCTCACTTGTTCGAAATTTCAAAAAATTTCTGGTGAGAGAAGTTACAAAACCTTCAACTTCTCCGATCAATCCTTTGCTTTTTCTGTGAGGGTTTTCCGAAGTTCTTGAACTCATCTTCCATTGTCTTTCTTCTATACTCCGATGGCTGAACCATCCAATCCCCATACTGCCGAGGGTGAAAACCCTGACCCTCCTTCGCCGGCGGAGGCGGAGGAGGAGGAAGGCGATGCTCCGGGGGAGCAACTACCAGTGCTGAAGTGGCCAAAGGCATCATTTGAGTTCCTGATGAAGGATATTCAAATGCCGCCGGAATATGGGGCCATTCATCCACAAGAAGGTGATACCGCTGCCGATGCCCCGACGGGATACGTCACCCTATGGGCTGATTTCTTCGGGGTTTGCAATCTCTGGCTGCCATTGACGGTGTTCGTCGTTGAAGTTCTGGAGTGGTACAAACTCCATATTTCCCAAGTGAGTCCTTTTGGGATGATTCGAATTCGTAATTCTGAATATACCTTCCGTGCTTTCGGTATAGAGCCCACTGTCGGGGACTTCCGACGGTTTTACCAGATGACGGTGTCAATGGGGTTCTTCTCCTTCCGTCAACGGGACGGAAGTCCCAAGTTGATGACCCCTCCCAAGGGTCGTACCAAGTGGAAAACCAATTTTTTCTACGTTAAGTCTGTTGCCATTACCGTGAGGTTGCAGTTGAGAAACGTAACTGACACCATCATATCGGAGAACATCAGTCTTCCTAGAGCAGATACGGTGGACTGGTTCGCGGATTTGCGGGTCGTTGGGTGGAAGCAATTGAGAAACTCGCAGCTGTGGGTGTTGCGGATGATGTTAGGGAGGATGAATCGGAAGTCGAGGCCTGTTGTGCGGGAGAAGAGTGGTGGTAAGTACCCTTCTTCCTGTGCGGTTTCATGTTTCCTTAACTTTGTTTGCTCATGCTTTTTGAATGTACTGTCAGAGGATGCTCCCCTTTGGAGGATGTTTGACCCGGGCTTCAAGGGTAAAGTTGAGGTGATTGCTTGAGTGGATGATGAGGATGGGTTCAACGTCACCATCCGTGACAACTTCCGGGTGCCCGCGGAGGCCGCACTGGCAGTTGAGTTGCCGTAAGGCAAAGGTATAATAAATATTTCCCCTTTGCCTGTTTTGTAAACCTTACTGATTGTTTATGGGTGACACGCAGGGAGCCTTGGGGCCTTAGGGGACCCTGAGGGAACTGGTGTTCCCAAACAGCGTATGGAGAAGCATGGTGATAAGAAGTTTCGCAGGGGAAGAAACCGCATGAGTCGGTTGTTATTCCTCCTTTGGTTCCGGAGGTGGCAGGTATCTCTCGTACTCGTTTACCCAAATACGACGATTACATGGTAGTGTCTGACACCCTTGAGGGTTTGGGTGTACCAGGTGGTGGTGCGGATGCGGGTGGATCCGCTGCGGGTGCTAAGCCCGCTGTTGAGAAGAAGCGGAAAGGAGATGTTGCTGGTGCTGGTGAGCGAAAACGTCCGAGGTTGAGAACGACTCGGACAGCTGTTGTTACGCAGCCAAAGCCTGCGGTTGTGACTGGTAAGTAGAATATAAGTTTACAAGTATCTGTCATTTTTAGCTTGTAGCTTATAGTTGTTTTTGCTTTGTTGTAGAACCGCTTGAGGAGACATTCTCCTTTTTTGAGACTCGTTCTTCTCCCCCGCGAGACGCGGCTGTGGACTCGGGACATAAAAAGGAGTTTAGACGAAGCCCTTCCATCGAAGTGGTTACCGTGGCCTCTGTGCAAACGGAGGATACTGGGAAGAAGGCCGCGGGTCAGACCATTTTCGATACCGTGATTTTCGATACCGTGGATTCTTCTAATAATTTGATCCCCCCGCGGGATATTGAAAATCTGAAGTTTGCTGATGCTGAAAAGCAAAAATCTCCTACTGCCGAGAAGGCTTCTGGTTCCGCCTCCGCGGTTACGGGTTTTGAAGAACCATCCATTCAGCCTAGTGAGTCTGAATTGGAGTTCTATTACCGTACTTATACGGAGAACCGGGGTGTAAACTACCATCGTCCTCCTTGGAGTATTATGCAAGGGGATGATATTTCGAATGATCCCTCTGCTTGTAGGGATATCCTGAGTGGTTTGGGCACCCCATTCGAGGTTCTTCGGGCCCGTGGTTTGCCCCGTGAGAACCGGATAAATCAACTCTCCTCCATGCTTGTTGGGAGTTCCATAATGGCGAATGCTATTATGGAAGACTACAAGGTTCTGGGCTGCAAGCAGGAGGAAATCACTCGCCTGCGGGTTGAGGCTGAGGCAGAGGCAATGGCTACCGCTGCTCGGGAGGGTGCGGAGCAGCTTGAAACGGAGAAGGCTACTTTTGGGAAGCACAAACAGACTGAAGCTTGGGCCGCGACTGCCGGCCTTAAACAGGTTCGTACTCTTGCTTAGTTGCTTTCTGATGAGCGCAAGGGTTGGAGGGAAGCTTGCGCTAGAGAAAATGAAAAACTTTACCGTATTCGTTAGGAGGTAACCAATCCCAAAGCAGCGAATGCTGCTTTGATGAAGGAGAAGGCCGCAGCTGAGGCGGTTGCCAAAGAGGCCAAGGAGGCGGAGGCCCGCGCTGCCAAGGCTCTTGCAGAGGCGGATGCTAACCGCAACAACTTGAACAAAGTTGTTGAAGACCTTAAGTTATGAACCGCGATTCTAGTTGAGTCTGCTTCCTTTTCTTTTAAAGGTATAACTGATTGCCTTTTTATACTTGTATTGTCTTTGTTGTGGAAAGGCTGAAGTACAGAGCCGAGTGACTATTCTTGAGGATGTCACTGCCCGTGCAACTGAAGCTGAAGCACGGGCGAGGGAGGCTGCTGAGGCAAGAGATAGCCTGATTTCTTCCCTGGATCAGCTTAAGGCAGACCGTGACTGGATGCGTGATCACTGTATCGGGCATGTAAGTAACTGGTGCCTTTGTTGCTTTTAGGTTTTGCTTTTGTTTACCTTTGTTACTTGTGTTTTGCAGATTGTTGGAACCATTCTTGACGCGCCTGAGAACGCAGCTGTTGTAAATGAGCTCAAGGAGCGTGCGCGGCAGGCAGGATTCTAGGCTGGTTACAATCGATGCATTAGTCTTATGAACCCCTTGTACCAAAGCAAATTTACTGACGAAAGGTCTGGGTTCCATGGCGTAGATACTGAAGTGTGGTATGCTGCAGCCATTGAGGCGTACTGTTGGGTTTTTCACATGTTTATCAAAGTATTTTATCCATATAAAATAAAAAACGCAGCGGAAATTTATTATTTAAAACATGTTACTTACAATATATAAAAACCATTTTATATGTAAAACCCAATCTCGGATCCATTACGAACATGCATGCTATCAAAATAAAACACAACCATAGAGTGTTTAGAATACTACCTTCCAAGGAGTAAAGGATATGAAGATGATGATGCTTCTTGAATAGTTGCCTTCAAGTGTAGAAGACCTCAAGCTTGTATACCCCAAGCCTTCCAACAAACACCTTAGTTTTAGCTAGGATTTTACACTTGCAACTCACTTGAAAAATCCCCTCTTGAAACCATCATATGGCCGAAAATTAGAGAGGTTTTTCTAGTGTTCTTGCACTTGATTTTCTAACTTGAAACCCTCTTGGACAACCACCTCATGGCCGAAAGTTTTGGGAAGTATGGAGTTCTTACAACTTGAAATTTCAAAGTTGAAAACCCTTGTGATGATCCCCTTTGGCCGAAATTCTTGAGAGGTTCTCTCAAGTCTTACAAGTTCTTACCACTTCATTTTTGTCATACAAAATAGGTTTAAAACCTTGAGAGACATTGCCACCATTTTCACCCAATCACCTCACCTCTAGCACGTGCAAATGCATGTATTCTTATTGGATTTCAAATGCTTGGGAAGACCACCCAATGAAGGCACATGCAAATGCATGAAACCTTATTGGACCAAACATTTTTGGGAAGACCCCGGGGGGGGGGGGGGGGTGGCGGCCTAGACTTTTATTTAAAAAAAAAAAAATTTCTTTTAAATAATATAAGTCTTACATATATATATTTTATAACTTTTATAAAATATAACAACATATGTTATAAGACTTATGCTATTTTTATTATGTTATTTAACCAATTAAATAACAAAATAAAATACTCTCTCAAAACAAATTATCCATATAATTTATTAGTTTGTCAAGTGCAATTATTTAGAAAACCAATTTCTAAATATTGTAAGTGTTAATATTTATTTGTTTGATCATATCATAAATAAATATTGTAAGTGTTTGTCTAGCTTGTATTTGGGTATGACTCGACTTGGATCATAATGTACTAGCCACATCAATTTAATATGTGTCTTGGGCATACAGAGTCCAACAATCTCCCACTTGCACAAGATACATAGAAGATTGATGCAAGTAGTAAATGACGCCTAACTACGGTTTACTACCCCTAATACGTATGACTATATTTCCCATTCAATAACATCATCCCCTTCAAGTCCCTTACTTGAAAATGATTTAGGTGAATCTATAATTTATCCTTTCGTTACAGATGTCATGTCAAATCCAGAGACATAGAGTGATCACTCTCTGTTGATTTAACTTTAGCAGGCCTTAGACATCTTACTCTCAACGAATAAGAGGAACAAATCCCTTCTTGACTACATACGTCTCTCACAATCACCTTGTACCACACCTGAGCTTAGCCTTATGTACTGTCATATTACTAACATCGAAGAAATAAGTCAAGGTACAATATTTGGTGAATATCAAGACCCAATATGTATCTCAGGTCTGAGGATACTATGATATTCTCCTTTACTCAAATTTACTTATGATCAATCACAAATGATTCCATGCAGTAATATTTGAGAGCGAGTCAGTCCAATATTTGTATCCCACAAATATCTATGAACCTTAGCAGTAACGCCTTGCTCTATATTCATATTTCATGAATATCCACCAATCCAAGTTCATAATAGTCTTACATTCATATTTGTTCCCACAAGTATGATCGACTACGGACATTTAGAATAAGTAACTTATTCACGGATTTAAACATGCTAAAATGGAACGTAACTCAAAATACCCTGTAAAGAGTTATATAAACAATTGTTCCGATATCCAAATACAAAGTAGATCAAATCCAATCACTAGAATATCGAAGTCCTAAGGCGCAAGTATGACCCTCTCATGCTTTGCCCTTTCAAGGAGCTTCGTGAGGGGATCCGCAATATTTTAATCAGTGTGAACTTTGCGAATACATATCTTTCCCTCTTTCAACTTCATCCCTTATGTAGTTGAAACTCCGCTCTATGTGCCTAGTCTTTTGATGTAAACGAGGTTCCTTGATTTGAACAATCGTACCATCGTTATCACAAGGATCTCTAGGGTCCTGAATGGTAGGGACTACCCCTAGATTGGCAATAATTCAAGTGGCAGATCCATATGAATTATCTCGATCAATGAAGCGGCGATGTATTCTAATTATGTAGTGGACAATGCTATCCTGATTGTGATCGAGAACCATCTCGATTAGTTTGGAAACTCGTATCCATGTAACCTTTTACAAAGAATTCTGAAACTCGCATCCCTGTAACCTTTTACAACGAGTTCTTTTCACCAGATCTATATATTAGAAATATATCCTTAGTCCTTCTGAGGTATTTCAATATATTTATAACAGTCACCCAATGACCGTTACTCGCTGGTATCTTCTCGTTATGCTTAAAGCGCATAACTTGTCCGGTCTAGTGCATATCATTACGTACATAATGAATCCTATAGATGACGCATATGGGATTTCTTTCATTCTTTCTTGCTCATCCTTTGAGCTTGGACATTGAAACACATTCAATATTATCCCCTCTTGAATAGGTACCAAACCTTTCTCAGAGTTCTCCATCTTGAACCTTTTCAAGACTTTGTCAATGTATGCACTTTAGTTTAAACCTATCAAGCGCCATGATCTATCCCTATAGATCTTTATTCCCAAAATATAGGCGACTTCACCAAGATCCTTAATAGAAAAACAACTTCCAAGCCAGGCTTTTTCACCTTCCATGGCTGGAATGTCATTTCCAAATAGTAGAATGTCATATCATACTAAGAAAGTAATGATGCTCCCACTAGCCTTCTGATACACACAAGCTTCATCGACGTTCTTGATGAATCCATATTCCCTAATTTCTTCATCAAAACGGTGATTCCAACTTCTAGATTCTTGTTTCAATCTATAGATTGATTTCTTGCATACTTTGTCAGGATGTTTTGGATCGACAAAACCTTCAGGCTGAACTATGTAGACATCTTCCTCAAGATATCCATTTAGGAAAGCCGTTTTGACATCCATTTTCCAAATCTCATATTCATAATATGCAGGTATGGCAAATAATATCCTTATTGACTTTAGCATCGCTATAGGCGAGAAGATCTCATTATAATCAACCCCTTGAGTTTGATTGAAACCTTTTGCTATAAGTCTCGCTTTACAAGTATCTAAGTTACCATGCATTACGGTTTTCTTCCTGAAAACCCACTTACTTCCAACTACTTTGGAGTTAAGAGATGACACAACCAATTTCCATACTTTGTTGTCATACATGGATTGCATCTCTACGTTCATGGCTCCAAGCCACTTGTCATAATCGGATTTTGACATTGCATCATGGTATGTGGTTGATTCACCTGAATCTACCACGTAGCATCCATCCATGAAAATCCATATCTTTTAGGTGGACTACTAATTCTACCAGATCTGTGAACGTTTTTTGTGTATTGATCAACCACTTGATCATTTTTCAACAACCTCTTGTTGAGTGCTAGTATTAACCAAACGTGTATCGGCTTGTGGTTCTCGATACTTATCAAGTTCCACTGTTCTACTAATTCCTTCCACAAGGAACTTAGCTTCCAAGAACTCAGCCTTTCGAGCAACAAATACTTTTGCTCCGTTGGATCGTAGAAGTAATATCCTATATCATTTTTAGGATATCCTACAAACATACACTTAGTGGACCGTACTTTTATTTGGGGTGTATTGCTTCACAGAAGCTTCACAACCCCATACCTTCAAATATGATTAATGATGGAGCCTTTCCATTCCATATTTCGAAAGATGTCTTGTCCACTTTCTTGGTTGGGGCCATACTGGCCGCGGAGGGCAAAGCGTAACCCCAAAATGATAGAGGTAATATGCTCCTAGCCATCATAGATCGAACCATATCCAATAGAGTTCGACTCCTCCTCTATCGAAACGAAGAACTTTAATTGAGTTGATTTTTGTACTTCACCTTTTGAAGGCTTTGAACATTTCAAAACTTCAACTTTGTGTCTCAGCAAGTACACATAACCATAACTACTACAGTTGTCGGTAAAAGAAATGAAGTATCTATCACCATTCCTAGTCATTGGTTTAATAGGATCACATACATCCGAATGTATGATACCTAATAAATCTTTTGGGCTTTCAATTAAAGGGTTTCTTAGTCATTTTACCTTGTAAACTAGATTCACATGTATCAAATGAACCAATTTCATTTGTTTCCAAAAGACAATTCTTTCGAAGTGTTTACATGTGACATCTATTTATATGACCAAGGCGATAATGCCAAAGATAGGTCTCACTCAAATCCATTTTGAGTTTCTTGGTGATTACTTGGTACAGTTAACTATCAAATGATGTATTATTATGAACCAATTTCATAAATACCATTTGAAAGCATAGCTTTAAAGTAAAACATGTCATTCATTGATATAAATGTCATTGTTTACAAACTTTAAATCAAAACCATATTTTCTTAAAAGGGAAACTTGAATAATGTTCCTAGTCGAACTAGGAGCACACAATATATTTTTTATAAAAATTTCCAAACCATTTGGAAGTTTAAAACCATAGTCTCCTTTCTTGTAATGCTTATTCCTTTTGAACTCTTGCAACGAATTGCAAACATGAGTTCCACATCCGGCATCTAATACCCATGTGTTAGAAGAAATAACATTAAGGTCAATATGTTTCATAAAGATTGTACCTGAGGTTTGCCTAGCATCCCTCTTGTTTTTCAACTCTTTGAGATAGGTTGGATGATTCCTATTTAAATGCCCTATCTCTCCACACTCAAAGCATGGATCGTTCATGGCAACCTTTGCCTTCTTCTCTTTTGGTTTCGGTGGTTTCGCTTTTGTCTTTCTAATCTTTTCCCTTTGAATTACCCGTTTCCATTTTCAACATTTGCCTTGGTGTCGGGGTGATGCCCTTTCTAGTTGCCACCCTCATTGATCGTTAGAACGGATAAAAGCCCTTTTACCCATATTGAGCCTTTCGAGGTGATCAATGTGGTTTTCCATCTTAAAGACATAAGATGAGACCGATTGGTTTTCCTCCATTCGACATGAATGAAGCGCTCGAACCATTTCGATGCGTTCTATCCTTAGGAACATTTCCTATAATTGGTTAATCATGTCGTATGCCTATGATGTTCAAAATCCTTTTGAATTTCGGGAATCATAGTTCTCAACATGAGGCATGAGGCTTGCATGGAGTCCTCGGTATACTTAACCCAATCGTTGTAGGCATCCTTATCTTCCATAAGATGTTCATCGGGATTAGGATCGTTTTCTATGATAGGTTACGGACGGTTTGGGTAAAATTGTTAGCGGCCCTCTACAAAATTTAACAAGGTTCAATTTTAGTATTTTCGATATTATTATATTTTAATCATTAATACCCTTTTGTGTCTCATGGACAATTAATAATTAAAATCTAGAATCCAACGTTACATTTAAATATTGGTTAGGTGACCTTTATCCCTCTATTTAAATTAACAAGGTAGTCAATGTTTGACAATTGCAACTCTTTGCAACTTCTAGCCATATGGGATCGGTTAAACATCTTTATGTTAATTTGGCATGTTTAATCCCATCAACACCTTTGTTCCCCATGCTTCGGTGACCCTAAGTTCATGGTTTCCAAATCAAGTCTTCCAACTTACACACACATGTGAGTTTATACACATAAGTGGTTAGGTGACCTTTATCCCACAAACATGGTAAACCCACCTCGAATATACAAGTTCCCTCAAATGTGGTTAGGTGACCTTTATCCCACAATAAGAGTTCCCAAGTGATTCGAGTGTTGTATAAAAGGATGGTGTTTGACTTGTTTTATAAAAGGGATTTTGAGTTTTCAAAATTCTAGTTTAGAAAACTTTATGTACCATACATTTGCATGCATTCAAATCCTTGGTACCTTTTGTGAAAATAAATTTTCAAGGTTCTTTTTAATAAAACCCATTTTATTATAAAATCATTAATTTTTTAATAAAATTTTATTAACCAATTTTAATGATCTTTAAAGAACTAATTTTAAGCTTGTTGTTGATTATTAGTTTGTTAAGCATGCATATCCAAATATCATCAAAACAACAAAATAAACAACCACACAAGCACAACACACATATCATTAGGTGCATAACCATAGCCAACTATTTTGACCACACTTGTTAGCCGAAACAAGTGTGCCAAAAGGTCGTTCCTAAGGGTGAAAAATGACACAAGAAATGTGTCGTTGAACTCCCACTTGATCCCGCATCCAAATGCTTCAAGTCTCCCTTTTGTGTTGTGATTTCTCCACTTTCTTTGAGCTTCCAAAATGTACTTTAATTCAGCTCCAAACTCCTTTGGGCTCCGAAAATGTGTTTTGGTTATTGGGCTAAAATCCCGTTAAGAACTATGAAGTCCTTTAGGCCCGAAATTGGCCAAAACCAAAACCGCATTTTTGTGTGCATCTTCTTTTACAAAAAAAATATCCTAATACATTTTTTCTAGTAAAATTAAAATGCACCTAATCTATTTATTTTACATACCAAATGAAAAATAAATAAATTACATATCTTAAAATGGAAGAACAAAATAATAATTATTACAACCCATTGAATAATTAATTAAATACATCACAACACAATAATTCAACACATTCACACAAGGTCATGGCTAGGTTATGTACACCAAAATATATATCCACATATATATAAAATTCAAGAAGCAAAATGGTTCCCTTTTACAACCTACAATTTTTCGGTCAAGAATGAAAAACCGAAAAATGTGGGTTTTTGTCCAAACAAAATAATCATCCAAATGAAATAATTTTTCAAGATACTTTTATGCATGTATTAAAATAATCTTGAAAAACAAAAGGATAACCATATATAAAATTTCGGCCATAGGGTTTTAACCAAACCCGAAATCCGAAAATTTCATATCCTATGAAGCATGCACTCATATAAGCGGCTCTGATACCACTGTTGGGTTTTTCACATGTTTATCAAAGTATTTTATCCATATAAAATAAAAAACGCAGTGGAAATTTATTATTTAAAACATGTTACTTACAAGATATAAAAACCATTTTATATGTAAAACCCAATCTCGGATCCATATACGAACATGCATGCTATCAAAATAAAACACAACCATAGAGTGTTTAGAATACTACCTTCCAAGGAGTAAAGGATATGAAGATGATGATGCTTCTTGAACAGTAGTACCCAACATTCATGATTTTGGCCACCACCAGGCGTGGGCCGGCGTGTATGCCACATATTCCATCGTGTATCTCTCTGATTAGATACGTGGCATCTTGGGGGTCGACGCATCGGAGGAGTGGCCCCAGGTATGATTTGCGGTATAAAATACCGTCTCCTATCTGATAATGGCACGCTTTGTATTCCAACTTGCGTGCCTCTGCCTTACTTTCGGGAGTAATACCTGATTGCAAGTATGCAATGATTGGTGTTATACAGGATGTTGTTCTGTACTGGATGACGTTGACCTGGCGGAGGGGTACTGAGGGATTCTGCAGAATCTCAATGCGTATCTCCTTTGCAGGTGTTGGAAGCTAGTGGGTGCGAGTTTTGAAAGTGCATCCGCGGGTTTGTTTTCACTCCTGTTGATATGGCGGATATTGAAGGAAGTGAACTTTGATTTCAGTTGCAGGGCTTGTTCGAGGTAGAGGATCATGATATCCCCTTTTGCGGCATAGTCGCCGCGCACTTGTCCTGCAACTAGTAGTGAGTCGACGTGTGCCTCCAGGTGTTGGACGCCGAGTTTGACTGCCAGACGCAGCCCTGCCAGTAGAGCCTCATACTCTGCCTCGTTATTTATGCTTTTGAAATCGAGGCGGATTGCATAGGTGAGCTCTTGGCCATCGGGGCTGACGAGTCGCAGACCTGCACTTGCACCATCCTCGTTGGATGCATCGTCGGTATATAGTGCCCAAGTATCTGTTGAGGATGGTGGTGGTGTAGGGTTTTGTTCTTCTTCGCATTCTTGGATGCGATTTGCCGGTACCTCGGCAACAAAATCAGCTAGAACCTGGCCTTTGATCGTGGGGCGCGGTTAATAGATCAATGTGTGCGCGCCCAGTTTAATGGCCCATTTTGCTAATCTCCCAGAGATATCGGGCTTTGAGAGGATCGGCCCAATCCTGTAATTGGTTAATACGGTGATGACGTGATTTGCGAAGTAACGTCGTAACCGTCTTGATGCGTGCACAAGTGTGAGTACCAATTTCTCCATGATGGAGTATCTTGTCTCTAGGTCGTTGAGAATTTTGCTGATGTAGTAGATGGGTGTTTGAACTCCCTCTCGCTCCACGATGAGTACCGCGCCTATCGCTTTGTCTGCGGCAGATAGGTACAAGATAAGTGGTTCTTTCTTTCGTGGTGCGGTTAGAGTTGGGAGTTGAATCAGACACTCTTTCATCTCCCGGAAAGCGTTTTCAGCCTCTGCGGTCCACTGGAATTGTTCCTTTTTTAAGCAGTTTCGCAGAGTCTTGATGAAATGATAAGATTTAGCTGCATGATTGGCTAGAAACCTGTTTAGCGCTGCTAGCCGGCCGGCTAGTCGTTGCATTTCCTTCATTGTGGAAGGCGATGGCATACGTTCGATCGCCTGAACCTTTTCCGGGTTTACCTTGAATCCATCTTTGGTGACGATGAATCCAAGGAACTTGCCTTCTTCCATTCCAAACGAGCAATTCCCTGGGTTGAGCTTCATATTGACGCCGCGCAGAGTTTGGAATGTTTGTTCGATATCGTTGAGCATGGTATCCTCTTCCATGCTCATGACGACTAGGTAGTCCATGTAGATTTCAACACTTTTCCTGATTTGATCACCGAAAGTTTCGTTCACCAACTTTTGATAAGTTGCGCCCGCGTTGCGCAACCCAAACGACATTTTTGTATAACAGTAATTCCTGGTAGGTGTGCGGAATGCCATTTTATCTTCATCCTAGATTGCCATCTGTACTTGGTGATAGCCTTTGTAACAATCGAGGAAGCACTTCTATCGAAACGGGGCGAGGTTATCGACTTTCTCGTCGATCTCAGGAAGTGCGTAACAATCTTTGGGGCAGGCTTTGTTGAGATCTTTATAATCGACGCACATGCACCAGCCCCCAGCTGGTTTTTCTACCATGACTGGGTTGGATAACCAAGTCTGGTATTTGACTTCCCGCAGGATACCTGCGGAGAGCAGTTCTTTGACCTGCTCGTGCATCGCCTCGTTCTTTGCGGACCCAAGGTGGCGCTGGCCTTGGATCACCGGCTTGATTCCTGGAAAGGTATTCCAGAAATGTTGCGCGACTTCGCGTGGCACCCCTGTCATGTCAGCGGGTGTCTATGCGAAAATATCTTGGTTCCTGAAGAAGAGTTACTTCAGACGCGCTCTGACGTTAATGGACAAGGCATGTCCCAACGTGACAGTTTGTTCTGGGTGTCTTGCGTCAAGAACCCATTTTTCCGGTTGGATGTTGGGGGTGAGCCTCGCCGTCTTGGTCGGACGCAGCTCGTCCGTGGTCATAACCTCTCCGCGGGCATAGATTATCGCGACCCCCGTCTTGGTTGGGAAACCGATGGCAGAGTGGGGGACGGATGTAATCATGTTGAAATCGCCTTGGGACTCTCCCCCGAGAAGTACGTCGTATCTGGAGGTATGGGGTAAAACTATGAAGTTTACCTCCTCTATTCGTGTGTGCCTTTCGTTGGTGAGGCGCACAGGGAAAGTAATTTGGCCCAGGTGGAATACGGTTTCCCCCGCGAATCCGACCAAGGGGTAATCTACCGTCTGCAACCGATCCTTGTATTCCTGATCAAATTGGTTGAAGCACTGCTCATATATAATGTCGGAAGTACTTCCCGGGTCGATGAATAATCGCTCCATACAGTAATGAGCCAGGTAGCTTGTAATGACGACGGCGCGCCTATCGCGTGGTCCGCCTCGGACTTTTGGAAAGACGACTTGTTCATCTTTCCAGTCATTGTCTGGTCTTCTTGCCGCCTTGCGTGGCTTTCCATGTCCTCCATTAATCATGTAGGTTGAGGCCACATACGTGGTCCTTTTACCCGTGGAGGTGCCCTCGTTGTGGGGGGTGATAGGGCTCGCTCAATCTCCAGCCGGAGACTAATGTAGTTGTTGGTTGTGTGGCCCGAGTCCTTGTGATACTCACAGTAAAGCGTGAGATCCTGGTTCTTTTTGGGCTTCATTGGTTAGGCCGGTCGCAAGAATTGTGCGTCCGTGAGGAGGATGTCACTTGGCGACTGGTTGATCTCGGTCCAACTACGGTCCTGAGATTCTTTCTTGGATGCCCGATTATCACGCTGGGCATTGATCGTTGCCCTTGCGTCAGGCTGGTGGCTGCGTGGGACGTATGGTTTGGAATCGTTGCCACGATTCCACGTGTCCCTGTTATGCTTGTTATTGCGCTTGGAGTCTTGGCGGGAGGATTGACCTTCCGCTTGGGGCTGTACCTTGGCAGTATGCGGTTTGAGAGACTGCTGAGTTTGGGCGTACGTCTTAACCGCGGCCATGACGTCGTCCCACCTTTCTGGAAAGCCCTCCTTGCCAGAGATGGTCATAACTATTTCATCGTCCTTGACGGCCCGAATGAAATGGTTGCATGCCATTTGATCTGCTACTCCGCCGACCTCGAGGCACTCTTTATTGTAGCGGACGACAAACGACTCCAGAGTTCCGTTGTCTCCGCGCCAGATGTTAATGACGTCCATGGAATCTCGTTTGTGACGTCGCTGCTGGCTGAAATGTGAAGGAATCATGCTTGCAGGTCTTCAAATGAAGCCAGTGATCCCACTGGCAAAGAATCGAACCAGGCCCTCGTCAGACCAGTAAGGGTCTGGGGGAAAAAATGACACCAAGTGGACTCATCCCACTTGCCATTGCACCCCGCGCCGGTGAAAATGTTCATGTGGTCGTCCGGCTCGGACGAACCATTGTACTTCCTAATTGTTAGTGGGAATTTAGTCGTCATGACATCGGCGTGGGCAATTTCCGGCACAAATTTAGAGTTTTGGGCCGCAGATTTTGTCCTTTAGGCCTGGGTTTGGTTGCGCTTAGCAGCGAGAAGGTATGTAGTGCGGGGTTTCGTGGGAGGAACGTAATTATGTCCTCCTGGTCGGCTGTTAGTTGTGTGGGATTCCCCGCAATATGTATGGTCTTCCGGGTCGGTACGACCATACCCTTCGTTGTGGGATTGTGGTCCCAGACGGCTATGTATGCCGGAGCCGTGGTGGGCTATAGAATGCCACCTAGTTTCGCCATGAGGGCATAGGCGGCTATGTATAGGGCTCCTGCGGCGGGACCCATATGAGGAATCGTCCTCATCAAGTGTGCGGACGTCGCAGTAAGAGGAACCGCGGTCTTCGTGCCTACTGCGAGAGGCTGGGTGTGTGGGGACGCTGCCGTCGTATTGCAAGATACGACCCGCAGGTGTATGTGGTGCGGGGGTGGGGCCGCCAGCAATTTGCGCTTCAGCGCAAGCTTTATTGTATGCTGCGTCCAGCATAGTTTGGTGTTGGAAATACCAGGCATGGAGATCCATGCCTGGAGGTATCACAGAAGCATACTGTGAAACATCTGGTGCAAATGTGGGGGGGGGGGTGCCCCCTTGTGTGGATGTGCCGATGTGGCCAACGTTTTGGGCTGGGGGGCAGTCCCCGTAGGCCCTGGGTTTGCGGGGTTTAGACTTTCCCCGGTAGCATTATTTGGACGATCAGACATGAACTCAAGGAAAAAAGAGATGTGAAAAAAGTGCTAAGAGTAGCGGTGGGCGCCAATGATGAAACAGTGGTTAACCAAGAGAGGTTAATTCACTGGTCTCGTTAAGTAGGGTTAATCCCTTCTTTCCGAGGATCGGTGGCTGGACCGTCAGCTGGGCTGTCTCCTGCACAAGGAAAACACACCGTGACTCGTAACAAAGAGGAAGGGGTGGGGGTGCTCCTTGTTACCACTCTCCGGCGTGAGAATCAGTAATTTGCTTGTGAAGCAAAGTGTGTGATCGTAGTAGTAGTGAGAGAGTTATGAAGAGATACCTCAAACCTGGTTCGGGATGTGTATTTATAGCCGAGGAGTGAAGGAGGGTGGTTGAGTAGACAGACCGACGACGCGCCGCCCTTATGCAGGTGTGTCAGGCTTGTCGGCTATGGAGGTGAAGCCACGTCCTACTGCGGCGTCAGTCTATTGCTTACGAAAGGGCTGACAGGCGACTGTCATTGGTGCCACTTGCTTTGGGTTTTTTTTGATAAGGGTAATGGTCACTCGCGGCCATGCTGGTGCGAGATCTGGGACCATACCCCTTCAGATACCATGTTATGCCTACATTTCGCCATCAATTTCTATGTATGCAACGAAAAAGGAACTTTAAAAAATGGTTATGCAGTCCCAGATCAATGATAAACTAATATATTTTGGTCAATAGCAACAACACCGCATATCCTATGGTTCTTGCACCACATTCGTCTGATCCTAACCAATTTTCTCTTGGAATGAATCGGTTCAGTTCATGTGATTGAACCAGCTAATGCAGATTCAAATTGGGGTGGCTTAACACCTCAAGAAGAGGGTATTGTAGCTATGTAGCATCATCCAGTTCTTCAATTTCGGCATTGAATAGTCAACCATTAGAAACCTGTCCAGACGATGGTAAAGAATATGAGAATATAGATGGTGAATTGAAAGGGGTTAGAGGAAAATGACCATTTTACCCTCATGTGCCTTGCACATGACTAGATTTAACCAAAAAGTCTATCTGGGTTTGGCCTAAAGGACAAAACGTGCAAGATTTTAAAAGGTAAAGGATACCGCCTGTCAACTTTTGGCCAAAAAGACAGCGCCTGCAATTTGATGTAAACATAAAGGACAAAACTTATAATTTACTCATTATTTATAAATCCCAAAACATTCATAAATTACAGAGTAAATTACAAAAATCGTCCTTTATGTATGCTATTTATTGCAAACTGTGTCCTTTATCTTCAATATATACAAGAAACGTACTCGATTTTTGCAAACCCTTGCAACTTATGTCCTTTAGCCTTAACTCAGTTATTTTTATGGTTAAATCTGACCTAGTGTACCCCACATAAGGGTATTTTGGTCATTTACTAAAAAAAGTATTTTAATAATTCTAATAAATTAAAACAAAATTAATTATATAATATATATATATATATATATATATATATATAACTTTGTCTCTCTAAAACATATATCCTCTCTCTCTAAAACACAGACCTACCCTCACCACCACCTCCCGCCACTTGCCACCTCCCACTCCTGCACAATCAATTTTCAACATCAATGCAAATGCATCCCAACTTATCAAATATCTCACCTAAAATCTACACAATCACAAAAAGAAGTTACTGATTCCATACAACTGGAAGCCAAAAATCAGTGATCTGAATTCAAAATCAACAAACAAAACTGTTGGGGATTGAACCCTACCAGAGAAACAGATAATTAAAGCCAAAACTGGATCAGGTCAGTGGATCCAGAATAAGCAGATGTTGTGTTACAAGTCTCTCCCCTTGAAAGTGGTTTCAACATCTGCTGACCTCCTATCTACTGATCGTTACAACTGCTGACCTACAACCGCTGATCATGTCAAAGGCTAAAGCCCTGCTGTTCAATCTTCTGCTATTAGTCAAGCATTGCTGGTAGTTATCAAGTACTGCTGAAGTCACAACAGTGGAAGGACCAGCAGTAGTTTAGTTTAATTATGTAATATATTGTATAGTAGTTGTTAGCTTAAGCAGTGTTTGTATAGATCAGTTGTTAGAAGTTGTTAGGAGGTTAGATGTCACTTTCATGGTGACGTCAGCATTGATGCCTCAGTGGTTTGTCTGTGCCTATAAATAGAACAGTACCATGCACTGTTCTATTAGCTCTTCACAAAATCTTCTTCCTGCACGAATAAACACTGTGAGCTCAGGTTGAGGGGGAGTTTGTATTCATACATGCATTGTAATCGTTATTGAAATAAATTCAATCTTTCGGTTCTTTGTTGAAAATGTTTGATTAAAGCAATTCTCCTGTTTGATTGTGTGCAAAGTTTGTTTCCATCTTAAATTCCGCTGCACAACTCATCCATTTTCATCTTATTTCAAACGTAAAACACAATCAAAACCAAACTCAGATCCTAACAATTGGTATCAGAGCTAGGACAGTCAAATTTGATTTAAGAATCATTTTGACATAAATAGTTCAGCTCATAATCATTGATACTGATATTTGTTCGTTTTGTTGAAAAACAGAGTAAGGGTTAATCACCATCAAAGTTGATTAATCAGTGCCTGTAAAACAACCAGGATGACGTCACAATCACAAGATGATAAGAATAACATTGGCTCTCTTTTCAAACCACCCATGCTTTAACGTAATGAATACAACATCTGGGAGAGAAGGATGGGTCACATCCTTGCTCAACAGAACACTGGATGTTGGAGGTCTGTTTTTTTGGTCCCCATGTTCCAATGGTGCCAAGTGCTGAGGATCCAAAGAAATTCAAACCCAAAAGTTATGAAAACTATACAGAAACTGATTTTCAAAAGTTCGAACTGGATGCCAAAGCATTTAGCATCATTGCATCTGCATTACCAAATGAAATCTATGCTGGCCTGTTACATTGCAACAGTGCCAAAGAATTATGGGATGCACTTAAGGAACAATTTGGGGGAACTGAAGAAGTAATTGAAAACAATAAGGAGATTCTGAATCAGCAGTATGAAACCTTCTGTCACATTAAGGGTGAAACATTGACCCAACAATTTGAACGTTTCAGTTGTCTCATTAGTGAGCTAAGACTTGTTAAAGTTGAATTTCCAAAATCAACACAAAATAGTAGGTTCCTTAGATCACTACCTGAAAAATGGGACACAATTGCTTTTGTGACTAGAAATTCTGCTGAGTTCAAAGACCTGACACTGACCCAACTTCATGGTAGACTCCTGACCTATGAAAAGGAGCTAAACCAGAAAAAGAAGTTGCAAGAGTCTGGCAAAGTTACAGATCACTATTCATTTGGTAACACAGCTCTTCTAGGTCAAGAAGAGTCTGGCAGTAGTAAGGATCAGAGTTATGATCATTTCATTGACATAACTGCTGGAGGTAATTTCAACTCTGATCCTCACTCATCCAACTTTGCTTTCACAGCAAATGGAGAAAGCCAGAACTCAGATAACTTGTGCTTTGAACTCAATGACTTACAGCACTTTGATCCCACTGACTTAGAAGAAATGGACATTTTGCATCAATTGGCATTGCTTAGTGTAAGAACAAGCAAATTCTATAAAAGAATAGGGAGAAAATTCCCAGGGTTACATGGGAATTTAAAAGTGGGGTTGGATAAGTAAAAAATCAAGTGTTATAAGTGCAATAGGCTAGGTCATTTTGCTAGGGAATGCAGGAGTCAAACCACTGGCCCAATAATCACTCATCCTAGCTCAAACTGTCACACCCCGACCACGTAGAACAACAAGACGTGGCGGAAACGTCGGGGAGTGTTGTAACAGAATTAATTGTTTCACAACCATGGAAATTAAAGTTACGTTTTATTTATCAAACAAGAGGGTTACATTGTCTAAAAACAAGAAACAAAGAGTACATAACATAATTTAACTAGTTCTTGCTTCGTTTTAAGTCACTAAGGCACAGGTCCACCTAAGTGTGTCTCGATCATCCTATGCAACAGCTCCTGAAAACACACGTGAAAATAGGTACGTCAGCATAAAAATGCCTGTGAGATACATAGGTTTTGTGAAAATAGGATTCATGACTTGAGTTTAAAGAAACTGTTTAATAAAAAGTAGTCATGAATCTTGTTGAGTGTTTTCTTTCATAAATCATTTGAAAAGCAATGAATAAATCAAATGATATGTATATAAAAGAATACTGTATGGTTAAGTGAATAACCATGTAAAATGGGTTTGTATAAGTTAAGTTATTTGTAAAACGATGTTTATGTGAAGATTGTATTGTAGATGTAATATGTCTAAACTGAAATGGTTTAAATAACGCTACGATATGTAATACCATAAAAGCACTTATATATAGGAAGTACCAGCGGCGTATCCACCATGTTTTTATCGTATTACACATCGCCTCGTTACTTAAATCACTTACCAAAAAAAAAAAACCACCAAAATGTAATGTTTAACAATTGTAGAAATGTTTATGTATGGTCAAATACGGTTCACACGGTTCAACAGTTACAAACGGTTCATATAATCAAATGGTTACAACGGTTCACATAGTCAATAGTTACAACGGGTCACATAGTCAAATAGTTACAATGGTTCACATAGTCAAATAGTTACAAACGGTTCAAAATGTAATATAATGTGTTCATATGCTGGATGAGCATATGCAACAAAATGCAATGTAAAACAATGTGTGCATATGTTGAGTAAACATATGTAACTAATGTAATGTAAATCAATGTGCTAGCATGCTTAGTCAACATACATAGCAGAAATGTAAAGTAAAACAATGTACTAAGTATGCTAAGTAAACATACATAGCGAAACAATGTAATGTAAATCATGTACTAATTGTGTACTAATGAACATAACAAGTATATGATGTGAAAACAGGAAAGCACGAAAATAACAAGTAGGCACATGTGTTTCACCCCAAAACAGTTTGAAAATAGTAAAATAGGGGTCTATGTACTCACTTGAGATTGCCTAGAAGTCCTTGTGTAACAACCAAACAATGCTAGAGATCACGGAAATCAAACGGAACCTAATATAGGTAACTATGTTTATAAACCAGACCTAAATCGGAGGATCAGATAGAATGAGGGTTCGTAAACCAAACGAGTATGGGAACTCGTGTAATATGGTTTAACAAAGCCTACATACTAAAATGAAACCTAACCTAAGTGCTTACAACCCATTACGACCCGTTTAGGTAGCTTATGCTACTTTAATACGTCGTTCGCGTAAAACGCGTTCGGAATGCCTAACTCGCCCTATGATAAGTAAAATATGCCTTAACATGTCTAATATTGTTGCTAAATCATTTTAGATATCAAAAATTATGTTACATATGCTTAAAATGAATTTTGGCGTAAAAAGGGCATTTTGGTAATTTACCTAAGGCATATAAACTACCTATCATGCGACTAATCAAACCTAAGTGACCATAAGGTATAACCTCGGAAGGTTATTCCCTACGATACTATGGTCACTTAACATGTTTGGTTGGATCCTAATGATCGACCAAACGGGTCGTGTTCGAAAGTCTAAGCGGGTGTTTAGTCCGCTTGACTTTCGGCTCCACACAAGCACTAATCTAAAAAAAATGACGAGCTAAACATGCTAGAACATGTTTAGTTAAGTTAGAAAACATGTTTTGATATCAAAATAAACGGTTTTGATATCCTAGAGTAGTTTGGTTACAAAATACGAGAGAAAACCCATTTTGGCCGAAACTACGACTCGTCACTGAGCCTAGATAACGTGGTAATCAGTAGGTATAGTCACTAGGGACTATAACCATCGTGATTAAGCTCACGTTATGAAGTTCAAACGAACTTCGCGTTGACCATAAACTGGTCAAAGTAGAAAGTCAAATGCAGTTTGACTTTAACAACAAAAACGAATGAAAAGAACGAAAGAATACTTACAGAAGGTCCCCGCAAGCTCTTGATCTGATTTACTCTCAGGTATGAAGCATAAACTTCAACTTAGAGAGCCAAAATCAGATTCAAGTGTGATTTGGGAGGAAGTGAGGGTGGGTATTTATAGGAATTCAAGAACCGTTACGATCGTTCATCGAAAACTGAGCTTTGATCTGGACCTTACATGTGTGCCCATGGTTTTCTAAAACCATGGAAGCCCCTAATATGGACTATGTTCATTGAATACCAGCCCATGGTTTTGCAAAACCATGGGTTAAAACCACCAACACTTCAAAATGGACTAGGTTCATTGAATCTGCCAGAAATTTCAAAAATGGTCCCTACACTTGTAAAACTTGATTTTTGGCACTTTTAAGCCCCGTTAACCCCATTTCAAGGCTCTAAAATAAATTTAAAGTATAGGTAACTTAAAATATGCTCAAAAACATCTCGGATGTCGGTTCGTTTGGTCGTACGGTTGCGTTATTCGTTTAATTACGACGGAAGTCATAACGAACGCAAAAACGATCCAAATTAAGCGAAGAATGAAATTTTATCATGCCAAACACTAAAATAAAATATTTTAATGCTTACATAAATTTTTGTATGTCCGGATATATTTAGAACGTAAGATATGCGCGAAAATGCAAACTTATGCACTTTTTGACGCTTTTAGTCCCTGAATTACCCAAAAGTTTATTTTAGCACACCGAACTCCTCAAAGCCTATTTCTAAGCTATTTAAAGGATATTTATGGTATTTTTAACTTATGGTCATGTTCCGGAATGTCTGTTACAGTACGAATCGTCATACTTTCGCAGTTTGTTGAATTAAGTCCCTGTAAGCGATCAAACTTGTTTTTGCCATACAAAAGCCTTCAAAACTTATTTCTAAGTCATGTAGAGGTCATTTAAGGTATGTTAAGAATATGTTGATGTTCCAGAGTGTTTTTCACATTAAACTGATTACGTTTACCCACCAGTTTGCGTATAACTCCCCAGAAAGCAATGTAGAGTTTGAAATCGAACAAGAATTGATATGTGCCAAAGATACGCATATTTATACAAATCCCAAGTATGAAATGCAATATTTCATTGGTTTGGTATTTGTTCAGTGACACAGGTGTCACAATCTCCCCTACTTTAGGAAATTTCCTCCCGAAATTTATTCGTAGGAGTCTGTCTGTGACTTTGTGTCAAATAATCCACCAGAGATATGCAGGGCATAATCCTGTCATTTCCTCAACGGATATTCTTCAGAAGTGAAAATGAACGAACGGAGTCATTTTCCTCAACGGGTTCTTCGGAAATGGAAAATGAAGGATTTAACAAACAGATATTCATTTCCTTCAACGGATATTCTTCAGAAGCGAAAATGAATGGATGATTCATTTTCCTCAACGGATTCTTCGTCAGAAACGGGAATGAAGGAATAATCAACGGATATTCATTTCCCTCAACGGATATTCTTCAGAAGCGAAAATGAACAAACGGAGTCATTTTCCTCAACGAGTATTCTTCAGAATTGGGAATGAAGGATTAAACAAACGGATATTCATTTCCCTCGACGGATACTCTTCAGAACGAAAATGATCAAACGGAGTCATTTTCCTCAACGGGTATTCTTCAGAATTGGAAATGAAGGATATAACAAACGGATATTCATTTCCCTCGACGGATACTCTTCAGAACTGTCACACCCTGTCTTTTGCGGAAGCGTATGATGTGTGACTAGCTTGTTATCATTGCATTCAATCGTAATAAACAACTACATGATCAAAACGATGTTCATCCATTTACGAAAATTTGAGTATTACAAACACTTGTTATTTAAGTTTTCAAAACACGACCTTTGACAAGGTTGCAATTCAACAAAAGTGGATGACATCTAAACTTGTAGTCTACTTCTAGTTACGACACTTGCGCCCAAGATCCATCCTGTCACCTGAAATACATGTAATTTTGGAAAACATCAACATAAAGTTGAGCGAGTTCATGCGTTTTTGTATTTCACGTTTGTATACTTTGTATGAAAACATAGTGTGTGTCATGTAGAATTCAAGTTTTTCTTGAGTACCCCACGTATTAAATGATTGTTTATACAAGGACATTAAGGCACGTGAGGACATAGGGAGCATTAGTATATTCTCCTTCAAGGCATGTGAGGACATAGGGAGCATTAGTATATTCTCCTTTAACTGTGTCGATTACCCTCGACTGCGTCGATTAACCTCGACTGCGTCGATTTCCCTCGACTGTGTCGATTGACCTCGACTGTGTCGATTGACCTCGACTGTGTCGATTTCCCTCGACTGGGACACCGAAGCACTCATGAGGTCACATAAGGACCATGAGTGGGGCTCGGCCGTACCCGTTAGATCTAACCCTCGTCCCTAATTAAGTATTAATGGCATCTCAATATCTAGTTTAAGCTCACATGATCTAGTATTTTCTAGCATTTCTTATAGCTCATCATATTGCACTCACCACGAGTGCTTCTCGTATTCTTTTGTATTCTCAAATCATATTGCACTCGGTACTCGTTCTCACCAAGAGTGCTTCTCGTATTTTTACCATTTGTAAAAATTGTAATATGTGTAACATGTATTTCACCCCCGAGAGTTATAAAACCAAAAACAGTTAAAGAAAAGGGGGAGCATGAACTCACAACTTTGCGTTCCTGAGTCGTAAACTTCACCGGATTTGCTTATCTAGCGTCGTGACCTATACGTGTTTTCTTAACGTTAGTCACTAGACTTGTATCGCACAAGTACAGTCACTATCTCTTGTGTACGTATTCTTGTGTTAAAAATAACTTATATTTTTAACTAAGTGTCTTACTTATATTATTTTCTCGAAAATAATTATAAGTTTCTTGTATTATGCACTTTGCACCCGAATTATGTATTTTGCCTAAGTATGGTGTATGTGTATTTTTGTGTTTTCACTTCTCATGAGTATTTAGTGTATTCTTAAGTCCTAATACACTATCAAGTATAATACATACTACATACACTTAGCACAAAATGTGGCGATCAATAAATATATATTTTTCCTCACAAATATACATACTTATATCCTTTCAGTTTAAATATACAAAATTGGGTTGTTTTCGGGCATTTTAATAAAATAGTTATCTTATTCCAAAAATTCCCAAATTTTTACAGAACGTCTTAAACGATCCAAAAATTATTGTGTAAAAATATCGGGGTCCAATTCATTACCAATATTTTATAAGAATTTATTTTCCGGACTGCAATCAGATTTGTCGCTTTCTGATTGCAGTTTACGAAATAATTCATTAAAAATTCATCGTGAGTCTAATTTAGGAAATTCCAGTGGGAGAATCACAAATACAACAGTGACCAACTACAGTATAAATTTCGTGATCAGACTCCACACAGTATACAAGTTATGACAGAAAACAGGACGCACATTTTCAGCAGCAAAAATGCAGCTCTAGCTGCTGTTACGAAAAGACACTTTAAAAATAGTAAACGGAGTCCAAAAATTATGATTCCGGTTCCATAAGAACCGTATTTCATAATACATGAACCTAGACTTCAGAAAATACATTTTTCGTTTCAGTTAGGTCCTGTTACTGCCAGTTTAAGTCGGCTGGAAAAGCGAATCAGCATGCTTTTTTGTAGTATAAACGCCATTAAAAAGTACATTTACGATTACCATACATCCTAATAATGACTTATCTCGTAACATAAGTTATTTACAGCAGATTAACACTTAAATATTTCAGTTTTATCATGTTTCATCATCATTCTAACACTCCTTTATCATGTGCTAGTTAATATTCAAGACTTTGTTCATGTTCTTTAATGTTCTTATGTTTTTGATCTATGAACACCATTAACCACTTAAATAGCAAGTAAAATACAAGGATCTAAGTGCTTACCACTAGGTCAAGACTAGGGAGGTTCAAGTGTAGATAAGCGGTGGTTAATAGCTAACGAATGAGGTCCTTGATGATCCGAAAACACCAAGCTTCCTATAACACCTCCTTACACCTTGAGTGAACCTTGGATTGCTTGATATGGAGCTTGAAAGTGGTGGTATGGTGGTGGTTGTTGGCTGCCGATCACAAAGGAGAGGAGGGGAGGTTCTTGAAGGTTGAAGGTGATGAGAATGATATGTGGTTAACCCTTGGTTTTTATAGAAAAAGTTCCAACATTATTTAGTCCAATGGGTGTTATGTTTCCTTAGTACAAGCCATATCTTCAAAGCAATCCTCATAAGATTATGGAAGATCAAATAAAATATCATAAATAGGCCATGTGGCCGTAAGCTAGGTGTGGGGGGGGGGTCTAATTGTAAGTTTTAATCATCTAGTTAGGTTATAGTTCAAAGCCAAGTATGTAATTAGTTATGATGGTTACTAGATATTTTATTGAGTGTTAAGGTGTTAGGGGACCATAACTGGCTCAGAAATAAATAGACAATGCTTCTAGTAATATTTTTGTGTTCCGGGTACTGTCCGGTTGTTCGGTTACATACCGGTTCGTTTAAGTGCTTAATTGCACCGTTTAGTGTCTTTCAAGTATCTTTTGTGACACTTTCAATTCCCGACACTTAGGGAAGTATTCTGGATGATAAATCATCATTTCTGCATAATATTACAGTGTCATATTGCTGATTATAGCAGAATTTAAATAAATTCTGCGCTTGAAGTGCGTTTCGGTTGCTATTTAGTGCGTATTTTAGCTTCCGGAATGCCTATGTTAAAACCCTTGTATGTAATCTTGGGTTTTAATGCATTCTTGACGTTGGACCTACACCTAGGCTCCAATTCTAATGTCTGACTGCTTTCTGCAGTTCTGTTGACACGATGTGTCTTACCGGTGAGTTTACTAATATTTTTGACGCAACACTATCATAAGGTAATTCTTGTAGCACATATCATGCATGAATTCACTTGTATGGAATTCAGAAATTTATTTGTCTGGTAAACCAGATCATGCACAGTCATTTAAGCACAAATTACTGTTCATTTCATGTACGGAATGTACGGAAAAGTGACGGTTGTCATAGTCTCCCCCCGTTAAAAGAATTTCGTCCCGAAATTCAAGCGATGCCATCGGTCGCAGGGGAGTTGTGAAACCAATATGGTCACTTAGATTCATGATTTGTCTTTATGTTCCCATGAAATCTCTGGGTCATGTCATGAATTCTATCGTACTCAAGTAAGTCAATCATGACTTTTCTGTATCTTGTGGACTCTTGGTCCATAACCTCAACAGGTATCTATAGTTTCACGGACTCTTGGTCCAAAACCTCAACAGGTTTCTATAGTATTGCGGACTCTTGGTCCAAAACCTCAACAGGTTTCTATAGTATCACGGACTCTTGGTCCAAAACCTCAACAGGTTTCTATAGTAATTCTTGTCGTTTGTCATTGACGTGAATCTTATTTGTGGGAACAATGACTGTTCCTTAAGTCAGACTCCTCTACAGACTAGACACATGAATGTGTCGCGATCACTACTGATCTTTTTCTGGGAGCTTCATCTTGTGAGCAATGGTTCTGATCCCTACACCGGGGATTCTACCTTTTCGTTTTCCAAATCACACTACGCCTTCTCTAGGCGAGGCTCTCATCAAAGCCATACTTCTTGTCTCAAATTCTTTCGACTTCTGCCGCTCATCGGCGCTATCTTTCTGTATTCTGCGGGCTGTCCTGATATGATCACATAACTGAACGATCTGGCCTCTAGTTTTCCTGGGCCATCTCGGGCCAGTTGATTCTTTATTTTTGGTCTCCGTTCAACATGACGGGAATTTACTCATTATGTTCTGTCTAAAGCTTTACACGAAGCGGCTTAGACGGCGGTGTGATAGATACCGTTGTAGGAAAACTCCACTAAGGGCAAGTGAGTGTTCCGACTTTTCATCAAAGTTTATCACACAAGCACGTATTGTGTTCATACAGTCTGCATTGTTCAGCAGCTCAGTTCATAATCAAGTTCTTACGATCATCGGTGTGCTGCAACCCTTGTGATCAACAAAGATCGTGCAACATTTTCTTTCAGGTAGTGACGTCCAGTTTGCGGCGCGCAATTATTATATCTATCTCAAGATCTCTTCTCATGATTCCTTAATCAAAGTGCCGCGTGTGCAATGTCGTGGTCTCGTTGCATCGACATACAATCGAGACTTTGTCGAGAGACGTCACATAATTGCAACTCTAGCTCCTTAGCTCTTGGTTGCAGGATTGGCATGAATTTCGTTCTTATCCACCATGTATCTTAAAGTTCTCCCTTCGCGAACTCGAAATCCGCTTTTCATCATCATTGCACATAACTGTGCTTTCTCTAAGAGTTGCAAGGTAAATTGCGGCTGTTGCTTACGACCTTCCTTGGTCGTTGGCCATATAAGAATGTAGTCAATATGTATATGACTTATCCAGGTATGGCTCACACGTTCGATTCATGAGGTCCATGAATATTGTCGATGCATGTGTTAAGCCAAATGATACGACAAGGATCTCGTAATGCTCGAAGCAAGTCCTAAAGGTCGTTTTAGGGATATTTCCTCTTGTATTCATAGTGGAGGACCTCTTGTCCTCAAGTTGATCTTTGAGTGGTAACTGGAACCTTACGATTGGCTCATTTGTGTCATCAGTCCTTGGCAAAGGATTATGATTCTCAATTTTCTGAAGTTTATGTAAAGTGGAGACTACCAATTTTCTCCTTGTCTCCTTAACTAAGGATGTTATGTCCTTAATTTCCTCTGTCTAGCAGCTCTTGCAGTTATATCAGAGGTTCATGCTTCGCTAGTGAAGCTAGTCGGTATGGCGTCATTCGTCCCTGGTGCTGCTCCTGGCACGCGATTTATCCTGAACTCCTCTCGTCGCTACGGAGAGGCGTTCCTGGCAAGTCTTCCGAAAGGGCTACTGGGACTTCTTCCGTCACGGGGATGTTCTCAGGCTCTGCAGTCTACTCGGAGGCGTTTCTATGCCTCTTCGACCAATGAGGGATGTCGTAGATCTGCCGCCTTGTGGGGTCTAGCATTCTTGCACCTATTGCAGGAAAGTTGGGTTTCATCATCCGCAAGAGGGATGCGTCTGATTTTCTCATATCGAACGACTTCAGCTCTATACTTGGATTTCTGATCCATGCTGACTATCATATTATGACTTTGCAAGTCAATGGTAACAAAGGTTCCGACCTTCTGAGTCCCTAAATGCAATCCTCAATTGCTTCGACTGTTTAAACTAGCCTTCTATATGCCCATTTCTAGAGAATACGGGACGTCTATTTTATTTGAAACTAGGCCAAGCAGTTTCTTATGTTCTAAGCATGCAAGGTTTAAGTTGGTGCCAGTATTAATTAAAAGTAGATGCATTAGGTTGGTTAATAGGGAACGTACCCGTAACCGCATCTGGATCCTGGCGTGCTTCACGAGTTTCAATCGTGAAAACCCTTCCTTGCTTGTTTCTTACCAGGGCAATCTTTCCTAAAGTGCCCCGCTTCACCACATCTGTAGCAACCTGGTATTCTCTTATTTCTTCCATCTGGGTACTTCGCCCAACAGGCATCCTTGCTGTGCCCTTCTTTTCCACATTTTTCGCACGTAGGCCTTAGACATCGACCTTCATGGTAAAAAGTGCATTCTCCGCACTTCGGTTTAGTCCCCGAGTATATTCTACCACCGGCCTTATTAGTTGCTCCATCAATTTTCCTGTCATGCGGCAGTTTCACCTTCTTTCTTTTGTTTGTTTTAGAGTTTCCGTAGCTGACTCGTGTGCCCACCTTTAGGTTCGAAGACTTCCTTTTCTTATTGCCTGATGACTCCACATGAGTCTCTTTCTTGTTATCCTCAGATTCCGAAAATTTTCCAGCACGTAGAGCTTCTTCAGTAAGCGTAACGCTTAAATCGATAGCCTCCGCGATAGTTGGAGGCCTTGAGGTAGTAACCAAGCTCCTGATCTGAGGTGCAAGTCCCCAAATGAATCATTCAACCCTTTTGAATTCCGGTTTGACTAAGTAGGGGACGACCCTAGACAAGTCGTGAAATCGTTGGACGTATTCAGGAATCTTCGGTCCGTCCATTTTCAAGTTCCAGAACTCCACCTCAAGCTTCTGGATTTCAGCCCTAGAACAATATTTCTTTTCCATCATTTCCTTAAGCTCGTCCCAGCTCAGTGCATAAGCAGCATCTGCACCAAGGGTCTGAACCTGAAGGTTCCACCAGGAGAGTGCGCCATCTAGGAATAACCCGGAGATATAGGTAACACTCTGTTGGGGTGAACAGTTACTCATTCTTAGAACTGAGTCAGTCTTTTCTGTCCAACGAACAAATGCAACGGCGCCTCCTGTTCCGTCAAAGGTTAATGGTTTGCAGTCTAGGAACTGCTTAAAGGTGCAGCTAGTTGGAGGGTTATTTTCGGTAGTGCCATCGCTGTGCTTAGAGCGGAAGGCTTCATGCCGCGCAATTGCCTGTGAGATGCGTTCTTGCAGCTCGGCTTCTGTCCTTGGAAACGTACTGGTGTTTGTGTCTCGCCTGGGCGGCATTCTCTTCTGCCAAAATGGTATGAAGTAGGTTAGACAACATTCCAATTGTCTATGAGATACATAGCACCATAAGCCATTATGTAATCACCCAATTTCACACGTATATATAATCAGTGTATAAGCGAGGAAACATTTATTGAGCCTTCACATAGGCTTGCCAACTTGGCTTATTGTTTGAAATGAACTCGAGGCTACATCGCCTTGGTCATTCAAGTTTTAGTTATTTCCCGCTACATTGGTTTTCTTAGGTCTTTAGCTTTACGGGTGCGTATATTTTCCCTTAGATGGGGTTGTCCGTGTCGAGGTGGTAGAGAGTGTATCGTCACTGATTCTTCCGGAATGTCATTCCACCTCTCTTGCTTAAATATCGTTTTCTCAAACGTCTCGTATGCCGGTAGAAGTGTCAGTCACGAAGTAGGCTAAGACAGGCTTCCTACTTTCTAACGTGCTAAAGCACTGATCTATGTGTTGTTCTACCAGATGAAGGTGAGGACACCTATAGATTAATTTTGTATGGTTTTCATTAGCTTGACCTGCAGAGTCCACCAGGATTTCTGTGCATTACAAGTCGTTATTACGTGGGCCCCCGTAATAATAAATTGTCTTGCACAGTTACCCCAATTTTCTCTCGTCCAAGCAGATGATCAATCAAGGAGGGGACACTACTGTCCTTATACCTATTGTCATGGAAAGGACCCTTGCGATGGTCCACGCGCTAACATTCGTTATCGTTACGCGCGTATAGGCACGATGATTAGATGGAATAGGAATAGAGAGAATTCCTAGTTGTTGGAGGGGCACCTTCGAGATGAATACTTCATCTTCCTTTTATGGTCAAGTATGTCGTCAATCTTGCTTCACATAAGCCGCAGGGATCTCGTCCCGTTGATTGAGAATTCTATCAAGGTTGCCGCCTCTGCCTCGTCATCATCACCGTAGTTAGGCACCTTCACGATCGAGAGGGAAGAGCAGCCATCTCCTACGGAAGCAAGCTCAGCATCTTGTTTGGTAATCACTCCCAGCCATGAGCTTTGCAAAGGATACGAGGTCGGTAGCTTCATCGTGCGAGTCACGTACAGTAATAGGAGTCAGAGTCGAAAGTATCTCATTTACGTCAATAATCATTCCGTACACTTATTTGTATGTATGTATATCAATAACATATATGCTACTTAGCATAATCAAGCAATTTAATGCATTATGTCACGTATAACTCTCGTTTTTGGGGGGTCATTTTGTTTTTGGCAAGTCTAACTCGTGTAGACTATGCTTTGGTTGGCACCTTATTTTAAAGGTATTCCACACTAATGTCCTTGCCTTGTCACTTTTGAAAAGTGTCTGACTTATGGATCTTGGCGCTTTCGTGAATGCAATGAAAACCTTTTTGTAAAATGTTTTCGTGAGAGAACTCTAGTGATTGTAGTCTAGACTCAAGAAAGAATCCTAGTTCACTACAATCTAAGCTCTGATACCAAACTGTCACACCCTGTCTTTTGCGAAAGCGTATGATGTGTGACTAGCTTGTTATCATTGCATTCAATCGTAATAAACAACTACATGATCAAAACGATGTTCATCCATTTACGAAAATTTGAGTATTACAAACACTTGTTATTTAAGTTTTCAAAACACGACCTTTGACAAGGTTGCAATTCAACAAAAGTGGATGACATCTAAACTTGTAGTCTACTTCTAGTTACGACACTTGCGCCCAAGATCCATCCTGTCACCTGAAATACATGTAATTTTGGAAAACATCAACATAAAGTTGAGCGAGTTCATGCGTTTTTGTATTTCACGTTTGTATACTTTGTATGAAAACATAGTGTGTGTCATGTAGAATTCAAGTTTTTCTTGAGTACCCCACGTACTTCAAGTATAAATCAAGTTTTCTTGAGTACCCCACGTATTAAATGATTGTTTATACAAGGACATTAAGGCACGTGAGGACATAGGGAGCATTAGTATATTCTCCTTCAAGGCATGTGAGGACATAGGGAGCATTAGTATATTCTCCTTTAACTGTGTCGATTACCCTCGACTGTGTCGATTAACCTCGACTGCGTCGATTAACCTCGACTGTGTCGATTTCCCTCGACTGTGTCGATTGACCTCGACTGTGTCGATTTCCCTCGACTGGGACACCGAAGCACTCATGAGGTCACATAAGGACCATGAGTGGGGCTCGGCCGTACCCGTTAGATCTAACCCTCGTCCCTAATTAAGTATTAATGGCATCTCAATATCTAGTTTAAGCTCACATGATCTAGTATTTTCTAGCATTTCTTATAGCTCATCATATTGCACTCACCACGAGTGCTTCTCGTATTCTTTTGTATTCTCAAATCATATTGCACTCGGTACTCGTTCTCACCAAGAGTGCTTCTCGTATTTTTACCATTTGTAAAAATTGTAATATGTGTAACATGTATTTCACCCCCGAGAGTTATAAAACCAAAAACAGTTAAAGAAAAGGGGGAGCATGAACTCACAACTTTGCGTTCCTGCGTCGTAAACTTCACCGGATTTGCTTATCTAGCGTCGTGACCTATACGTGTTTTCTTAACGTTAGTCACTAGACTTGTATCGCACAAGTACAGTCACTATCTCTTGTGTACGTATTCTTGTGTTAAAAATAACTTATATTTTTAACTAAGTGTCTTACTTATATTATTTTCTCGAAAATAATTATAAGTTTCTTGTATTATGCACTTTGCACCCGAATTATGTATTTTGCCTAAGTATGGTGTATGTGTATTTTTGTGTTTTCACTTCTCATGAGTATTTAGTGTATTCTTAAGTCCTAATACACTATCAAGTATAATACATACTACATACACTTAGCACAAAATGTGGCGATCAATAAATATATATTTTTCCTCACAAATATACATACTTATATCCTTTCAGTTTAAATATACAAAATTGGGTTGTTTTCGGGCATTTTAATAAAATAGTTATCTTATTCCAAAAATTCCCAAATTTTTACAGAACGTCTTAAACGATCCAAAAATTATTGTGTAAAAATATCGGGGTCCAATTCATTACCAATATTTTATAAGAATTTATTTTCCGGACTGCAATCAGATTTGTCGCTTTCTGATTGCAGTTTACGAAATAATTCATTAAAAATTCATCGTGAGTCCGATTTACGAAATTCCAGTGGGAGAATCACAAATACAACAGTGACCAACTACAGTATAAATTTCGTGATCAGACTCCACACAGTATACAAGTTATGACAGAAAACAGGACGCACATTTTCAGCAGCAAAAATGCAGCTCTAGCTGCTGTTACGAAAAGACACTTTAAAAATAGTAAACGGAGTCCAAAAATTATGATTCCGGTGCCATAAGAACCGTATTTCATAATACATGAACCTAGACTTCAGAAAATACATTTTTCGTTTCAGTTAAGTCCTGTTACTGCCAGTTTAAGTCGGCTGGAAAAGCGAATCAGCATGCTTTTTGTAGTATAAACGCCATTAAAAAGTACATTTACGATTACCATTCATCCTAATAATGACTTATCTCGTAACATAAGTTATTTACAGCAGATTAACACTTAAATATTTCAGTTTTATCATGTTTCATCATCATTCTAACACTCCTTTATCATGTGCTAGTTAATATTCAAGACTTTGTTCATGTTCTTTAATGTTCTTATGTTTTTGATCTATGAACACCATTGACCACTTAAATAGCAAGTAAAATACAAGGATCTAAGTGCTTACCACTAGTTCAAGACTAGGGAGGTTCAAGTGTAGAAAAGTGGTGGTTAATAGCTAACGAATGAGGTCCTTGATGATCTGAAAACACCAAGCTTCCTATAACACCTCCTTACACCTTGAGTGAACCTTGGATTGCTTGATATGGAGCTTGAAAGTGGTGGTATGGTGGTGGTTGTTGGCTGCCGATCACAAAGGAGAGGAGGGGAGGTTCTTGAAGGTTGAAGGTGATGAGAATGATATGTGGTTAACCCTTGGTTTTTATAGAAAAAGTTCCAACATTATTTAGTCCAATGGGTGTTATGTTTCCTTAGTACAAGCCATATCTTCAAAGCAATCCTCATAAGATTATGGAAGATCAAATAAAATATCATAAATAGGCCATGTGGCCGTAAGCTAGGTGTGGGGGGGGGGGGGGGTCTAATTGTAAGTTTTAATCATCTAGTTAGGTTATAGTTCAAAGCCAAGTATGTAATTAGTTATGATGGTTACTAGATATTTTAGTGAGTGTTAAGGTGTTAGGGGACCATAACTGGCTCAGAAATAAATAGACAATGCTTCTAGTAATATTTTTGTGTTCCGGGTACTGTCCGGTTGTTCGGTTACATACCGGTTCGTTTAAGTGCTTAATTGCACCGTTTAGTGTCTTTCAAGTATCTTTTGTGACACTTTCAATTCCCGACACTTAGGGAAGTATTCTGGATGATAAATCATCATTTCTGCATAATATTACAGTGTCATATTGCTGATTATAGCAGAATTTAAATAAATTATGCGCTTAAAGTGCGTTTCGGGTGCTATTTAGTGCGTATTTTAGCTTCCGGAATGCCTATGTTAAAACCCTTGTATGTACTCTTGGGTTTTAATGCATTCTTGACATTGGACCTACACCTAGGCTCCAATTCTAATGTCTGACTGCTTTCTGCAGTTCTGTTGACACGATGTGTCTTACCGGTGAGTTTACTAATATTTTTGACGCAACGCTATCATAAGGTAATTCTTGTAGCACATATCATGCATGAATTCACTTGTATGGAATTCAGAAATTTATTTGTCTGGTAAACCAGATCATGCACAGTCATTTAAGCACAAATTACTGTTCATTTCGTGTACGGAATGTACGGAAAAGTGACGGTTGTCACAAGAACGAAAATGAACAAACGGAGTCATTTTCCTCAACGGGTATTCTTCAGAATTGGAAATGAAGGATATTAACAAACGGATATTCATTTCCCTCAACGGGTATTCTTCAGAAGCGAAAATGAACAAACGAAGTCATTTTCCTCAACGGGTATTCTTCGGAATTGGAAATGAAGGATATTAACAAACGGATATTCATTTCCCTCAACGGATATTCTTTCAAAAGTGAAAAATGAATAGCTAGTTCATTTTTCCTCAACGGATGCTTTATCAGAAATGGAAATGAATAGGGTTAACTCTAGACACATGACAGAACTTGCTGTGATTTCTATTCACTAAATTCCATAATTATGTATGCATCCATAATTACGTAATTCCTTGCATAGTAATCACAGTTTGTTTTATAATGTGAAGGGGATAGAATTTGAACAAGGTCGAGGCAACCTATAATTAGGTCAACACATCAACACACAAGCACATAATTGTTTTCTTGGATATAAATTTGTTATCATCTTGTTATTAATTGTTATTAACTTGATGTCAATTTGAACATGGGTATTCAAGGTACACCAGGAACCCAGTCGATGGACTTCAACGTCCTTAAGAATCTATCTGAAAATAGGGTGATCTTCCAAAAATTCGATTTCTGATTACCAGGAATCATAACATTCGAATTAAGGTACACAATAATTACGGACTTACGGAAATACCCTTAGGTACCCTATTAAGGATTTATAGTGGTATATTGGGTATTCGCCAAGTGTTGTAACTTGCGCCTTGTACTTTGTTTTCTTTGGAAGAAACGTGTACTTAGGTTCTTCGTGGAAATCGCAAGAAATCAAAAGATGGGAGGAATACGGTTCCTTGATTGCCGGTATCATAGGGGATATGTCGTTTATTCATGCAACCACAATTGTACATTGCAATGTAAATAAAGGATTTATTTATAAACAACAATAATAATAACAACAACTGTTTCATGGATCGTGACAACAAAAGAAAATAATACACAAGGCTTGATTATTTTCTAACCAGCGTTGTCTCCTGTCGATCAGATACTCATCCCTGCGCTGGATTTGCATTAGCAAGCCTTGGGCAATTCCTACGAAAATGGCCCATCTCGCCACAGTTGTAGCAAGACCCCGGTGGAAAATGAGCTTGAGCAGGATTGTTGCCAGGTTGATTTGGTGCAGCTGCGGTTGGGCAAACCCTTGCTGTATGACCTATAAGTTCACAAATTTAGCATTTGCGGCACTTCACACCAGCATGATGATGAAGGTTACATTGATTTCACAAGGGTGCAGTTCCGTTGTATGGCTTTCTAGCAGGGGGTTGAGCTGGTTGGTTGGGGATGGCTTGATCATTGTGTGCAACTAAGGCGAAGTTCTGAGAAGCCTTTCGCTTCTTTGACTTCTTAGGGGATCCATTATGTTCATCCATGGTCTTTAATTCCTCGATTGGTTTCTTGTCACCCTTTCGAAAAAGTTTACCTTTCCTGATATGAGATTCAGTCAAGGTTGCAGATAGCTCAATGGCCTGTTTAACTGTAGTAGGGTTGCTACCAGTCACAATGTCTTGTACTGAGTCAGGGAGGCCATCAATGTATTTTTCGATTGCCTTATCCAAAGACGTGACCATGTTTGGGCATAACAGACTTAACTCCTCATAACGGTCCGAGTAGGCTCGATGCTCACCGCTATCTTGCTTAAGATCATTAAATTCCCTTTCTAGATCCCTTAGCTCATGACGAGAACAGAATTCCTTCATCATAAGAGCCCTAAGCTCGGCCCAAGTCTGTGCTAAAGCAACCTCAGCACCACGGTCTCTCATCACCCCGTTCCACCATGGAAGAGCCCTCTTCTGAAACACACTGGAAGCAAACTCGAACCATTGTAGGAGCCCAGTTGCTCCTTCAGAACCACTAAACTTGAGTGGCTTAGCCGAATTGAAACTCTTGAAATTGCATGGAGCATTATTGTTGTTGTTGGCTTGGTTCAGTTGAGCAATAAGATTTGGGAAAGCAGCAGCCATTTGTTGCGCGATGATTTCTGCCAGTTCGGCATTCGCTATCTGATTATCTCGTCGAGGAGGCATTCTAAAAAGAGGGAAAACATGAAAGGAAACGAGCGAGATGATTAGATGGAAATGATGAGGTGATACAAAATTTGAAAAAAGAAAAGATGGTGGTCATTTGTTTGTTACCACAAGGCAAACAAACGACACATTGTGACTAATCAAAGTAAATGAGTCAAAAATAATGTATCACGAAGACATGCTCGCCTATAAGTGAACACTCACCCCAAGAGTTCCCAGGTAAGAGTGACTGGTTCGATTATGTGGATTTGTACGAACACTCTAGCCTTAGACAGAAAACCCAGGGTACAGGCATTCACCCTTCCAGTTTGCACGTGTTCACACTATTTAGGACCCAGAACTTTGACGAGATTTTGAAAACTCAAAGGGGTTCAAAACCTTATAACAGAGGGTTCAAAACCTTATAATAGAGGGTTCAAAACCTTACAACAGAGGGTTCAAAACCTAGTAATCAATCATCCAAGAACAGATGATTAATTTTCAAAGCGGATTCGGAATTGATGCCCCCGTTGTGGTTATCACCTAAGGATAGGTGACGGTTTTTGTTTTAAAAAAAAAAAATCTAAACGCAAATCTTCTTGCGTTAGGGTCCTAGAAAGGTTATAGTCTAGGTCAAAGCATTACTAATAACCTAATTCCCTATAACCATTGGCTCTGATACCAACTTTTCTGTCACACCCCGACCACGTAGAACAACAAGACGTGGCGGAAACGTCGAGGAGTGTTGTAACAGAATTAATTGTTTCACAACCATGGAAATTAAAGTTACGCTTTATTTATCAAATAAGAGGGTTACATTGTCTAAAAACAAGAAACAAAGAGTACATAACATAATTTAACTAGTTCTTGCTTCGTTTTAAGTCACTAAGGCACAGGTCCGCCTAAGTGTGTCTCGATCATCCTATGCAACAGCTCCTGAAAACACACGTGAAAATAGGTACGTCAGCATAAAAATGCCTGTGAGATACATAGATTTTGTGAAAATAGGATTCATGACTTGAGTTTAAAGAAACTGTTTAATAAAAAGTAGTCATGAATCTTGTTGAGTGTTTTCTTTCATAAATCATTTGAAAAGCAATGAATAAATCAAATGATATGTATATAAAAGAATACTATATGGTTAAGTGAATAACCATGTAAAATGGGTTTGTATAAGTTAAGTTATTTGTAAAACGATGTTTATGTGAAGATTGTATTGTAGATGTAATATGCCTAAACTGAAATGGTTTAAATAACGCTACGATATGTAATACCATAAAAGCACTTATATATAGGAAGTACCAACGGCGTATCCACCATGTTTTTATCGTATTACACATCGCCTCGTTACTTAAATCACTTACCCAAAACAACCACCAAAATGCAATGTTTAACAATTGTAGAAATGTTTATGTATGGTCAAATACAGTTCACACGGTTCAACAGTTACAAACGGTTCATATAATCAAATGGTTACAACAGTTCACATAGTCAATAGTTACAACGGGTCACATAGTCAAATAGTTACAATGGTTCACATAGTCAAATAGTTACAAACGGTTCAAAATGTAATATAATGTGTTCATATGCTGGATGAGCATATGCAACAAAATGCAATGTAAAACAATGTGTGCATATGTTGAGTAAACATATGCAACTAATGTAATGTAAATCAATGTGCTAGCATGCTCAGTCAACATACATAGCAGAAATGTAAAGTAAAACAATGTACTAAGTATGCTAAGTAAACATACATAGCGAAACAATGTAATGTAAATCATGTACTAATAGTGTACTAATGAACATAGCAAGTATATGATGTGAAAACAGGAAAGCACGAAAATAACAAGTAGGCACATGTGTTTCACCCCAAAATAGTTTGAAAACAGTAAAAGAGGGGTCTATGTACTCACTTGAGATTGCCTAGAAGTCCTTGTGTAACAACCAAACAATGCTAGAGATCAAGGAAATCAAACGGCACCTAATATAGGTAACTATGTTAATAAACCGGACCTAAATCGGAGGATCAGATAGAATGAGGGTTCGTAAACCAAACGAGTATGGGAACTCGTGTAATATGGTTTAACAAAGCCTACATACTAAAATGAAACCTAACCTAAGTGCTTACGACCCATTACGACCCGTTTAGGTAGCTTATGCTACTTTAACGCGTCGTTCGCGTAAAATGCGTTCGGAATGCCTAACTAGCCCTATGATAAGTAAAATATGCCTTAACATGTCTAATATTGTTTCTAAATCAGTTTAGATATCAAAAATTATGTTACATATACTTAAAATGAATTTTGGTGTAAAAAGGGCATTTTGGTAATTTACCTAAGGCATATAAACTACCTATCATGCGACTAATCAAACCTAAGTGAAAATAAGGTATAACCTTGGAAGGTTATTCCCTACACTACTATGGTCACTTAACATGTTTGGTCGGATCCTAATGATCGACCAAACGGGTCGTGTTCGAAAGTCTAAGCGGGTGTTTAGTCCGCTTGACTTTCGGCTCCACACAAGCACTAATCTAAAAAAATGACGAGCTAAACATGCTAGAACATGTTTAGTTAAGTTAGAAAACAGGTTTTGATATCAAAACAAACGGTTTTGATATCCTAGAGTAGTTTGGTTACAAAATACGCGAGAAAACGCATTTTGGCCGAAACTACGACTCGTCACTGAGCCTAGATAACTTGGTAATCAGTAGGTATAGTCACTAGGGACTATAACCATCGTGATTACGCTCATGTTATGAAGTTCAAACGAACTTCGTGTTGACCATAAACTGGTCAAAGCAGAAAGTCAAACGCAGTTTGACTTTAACGACAAAAACGAATGAAAAGAACGAAAGAATACTTACAGAAGGTCCCGGCAAGCTCTTGATCCGATTTATTCTCAGGTATGAAGCATAAACTTCAACTTAGGGAGCCAAAATCAGATTCAAGTGTGCTTTGAGAGGAAGTGAGGGTGGGTATTTATAGGAATTCAAGAACCGTTAAGATCGTTCATCGAAAACTGAGCTTTGATCTGGACCTTACATGTGTGCCCATGGTTTTCTAAAACCATGGGAGCCCCTAATATGGACTATGTTCATTGAATACCAGCCCATGGTTTTGCAAAACCATGGGTTAAAACCATCAACACTTCAAAATGGACTAGGTTCATTGAATCCGCCATAAATTTCAAAAATGGTCCCGGCACTTGTAAAACTTGATTTTTGGCACTTTTAAGCCCCTTTAACCCCATTTCAAGGCTCTAAAATAAAGTTAAAGTATAGGGAACTTAAAATATGCTCAAAAACATCTCGGATGTCGGTTCGTTTGGTTGTACGGTTGCGTTATTCGCTTAATTACGACGGAAGTCATAACGAACGCAAAAACGATCCAAATTAAGCGACGAATGGAATTTTATCATGCCAAACACTAAAATAAAATATTTTAATGCTTACATAAATATTTTTATGTCCGGATATATTTAGAACGTAAGATATGCGCGAAAATGCAAACTTGTGCACTTTTTGACGCTTTTAGTCCCTGAATGACCCAAAAGTTTATTTTAGCACACCAAACTCCTCAAAGCATATTTCTAAGCTATGTAAAGGATATTTATGGTATGTTTAACTTATGGTCATATTCCAGAATGTCTGTTACAGTACGAATCATCATACTTTCGCAGTTTGTCGAATTAAGTCCCTGTAAGCGATCAAACTTGTTTTTGCCATACCAAAGCCTTCAAAACTTATTTCTAAGTTATGTAGAGGTTATTTAAGGTATTTTAAGCATATGTTGATGTTCCGCAGTGTTTTTCGCATTAAACTGATTACGTTTACGCACCAGTTTGCGTATAACTCCCTAGAAAGCGATGTAGAGTTTGAAATCAAACAAGAATTGATATGTGCAAAAGATACACATATTTATACAAATCCCAAGTATGAAATGCAATATTTCATTGGTTTGGTATTTGTTTGATGGTCACAGTGACACAGGTGTCACACAAACCCTAGACCACAACATCAAAGCACTGTGCACTATACCCAATATACCCCTGCTGCCCATGTTAACACTGCTCACTATGCTGTAACCCCTGTTCCTGTGCGTTATGTTCAAACCACTGTTCCACAAATTAGCAAAGCTTTTGTGCAACCTTCTCCACCTCAACCAACTGCTCCAACAGTAACACAACCAGATTAGCAAAGCTTTTTCACTCAAGGCTTTGTTGACTGGAGCAGCATGCCTGATGAGCTTGGTGATGAAAATTTTGCACTTTATACTTCTAATGATAATTTTAATGGTGAATTTTGTCTGATGGCATTAGAGTCAATACCAGAAGAGGTTGAAACTGAAGGAGAGCAGCTAAGTGCTGAAGCAGTGGATAAAGTGGCTGAAGCAGTAGTTACTGCAGTTGCTGGTGAACTACTGCTGGGAAAAAATTCAGAAACCCTGATTGAACCGCTGGTTGATCCTTGGTCCAAAGAAGACAAGGAAGAAAAAGAAGAGGAGAAAGAGGGTGAGAAAGAAGAAAGAGCCGATGAAGAAAATAATCATCAATGTGATTGTGTTATGATGGCAGCTGCCAAGGTATCACCTGAGGTTCTTAAAAATCTGTGTTCAGACAAATGCATTATTGCATTTGCTAGCATCAAAGAGGTGAATGAAAACCTTCGGAATAAGGTCTTAACTGATGAAGTCAAATTTGAAAAGTCATTAAAAGAACTTAAAATCAAGTTGGCTGAAAAAGACAAAGAAATTTGCTGTCTAAAAGAAGAACAAAGCATTACCAAAACCCAACTCCAAACAATGATAGAAAAATATCATGATTGTAAAAAGGAGTTGGAATCCACCCAAATCACATGTGAAAAGTGGGTGGAATCCTACAAAGGGTATGGAGTAATGCTTGAAAAACAGATTAAAAGCAATGTGAAATTTGGTGTTGGTTATAGAAAACATGATGATGAAAACACTGCTTTTGAAAAATCTGTTCAAACCACTGATGTAACCACTGAATTCATTCCCACAAACAAGAATGGCCAAGAAGTGAAAATCACTGATAAACTTGGTAACAAAATCACACTTGAGAGACCAACGGGATCCTCTACTTTTGAGGAAATTGAGAAATACCAATTTAAACCCACATGGTCTGACGAGTGTGACATTCTTGAAAATTTTAAACCCATGGATTTCACAACCACTGATGGTGTTAAAGCTCCAAAAGCAAAAGTCATCCCTCTCAAGGACATCCCAAGAGAGGTTAAAAACTCTGTTGCAAAGGAGTCTGAAAAGAGAAAGAAGAGAGAAAAGATCAAAAACCTGTTTTGTGAATTTTGTGAAAAAAGGAATCATCTAACAAAAGACTGTTTCCATTTAAAAGCATATGATTTAAACAAAACAAGTATCATAGTACCTGCTGAAAGCTGCACCATCTGTGGTAAACCAAACCACAAAACTCAAGAATGTGTGTATCTTAAAAACTTTGATGTGAAAAAGAATGAGTACAATGCAAAAACATCCTTGAGTTCATCAACATCATCTGTCAAGTTCACTAAAAAACAACCACTGTTTGTGCCAGTCCAAACAGCTATTACAAAACAGCTGAATCAAACATCTGTCCAAAGAGATGTTCAAGTGACTGATGCACCCCCTGCCAACCAATTCAAAAGAGGCAAGGGACAATCATCTTACCAAAGTATTCCACACGTTTATGAGACCTACAAAAGGCCCTCTAAACCAAGAGTGAACAAGCATCCTTTTGGTTATCAGCAGATGATTGGTCAAAACCCACCACAGTGGTTAGAGAGAAACAGTCCTAAAATTGTCCAAACCCCTGACCTAACCACTGCCCATGCATCTGAACTCATCCCAGACACTGTTGAGACCCCATCCAAAGCCTTATTGGCTTTGGAGACCCTAATGAACTAATCCTTTTACTTCATATGCAGGTAGCTTCTGCATGCTTAGATAGTCTTTGGTATGTAGATAGTGGAGGCGCCAGGCACATGACAGGATGTAAAGCCCTTCTCAAAGATTTCAAAATCCATGGAGGGGGTGATATATCCTTTGGTAATAATAGTAAAGGGAAAGTTCTAGGGTCTGGTACAGTACAAACTGGAAATGTAAAATTTGAAAATGTCAATCTGATAGACAATCTAAAATTCAACCTCCTGAGTGTTTCACAAATGAGTAACAAGGGGTATGGATCATTCTTCACAAAGGATTGTTGTAGGATTGTTGGACCAGAAATGGTTGAAAAGATTGAAGCAATAATAAAAACTGGAAAAACAAAACTTGTTGCTCAAAGAAGTGGCAATGTTTATGTTGTTAATATGTCAAAAGGGTGTCCTAGAACTAATGCCTGTCTGTTCTCAGCTGCCTCTAACAAAGAGACAGAACTTTGGCACAGAAGATTAGGGCACACAAATCTCAAGACAATCACTGAAATTTCAAAAAATGGCCTTGTAAGAGGCTTGCCACAAAAATTGTTTTCATGTCCTGAGCATTGTGTTTCCTGTTTAAAAGGAAAACAACATAAAAGCTCCTTTAAGTCCATTGAAGAGTCCAAAATAACTCAGTGTTTGCAAATGCTGCACATGGATTTGTTTGGCCCAGTTTAAGTCATGAGTCTCAAAAAGAAGAGATATTGTTTGGTTATTATTGATGACTTCTCTAGGTTTACATGGACCTTCTTTTTACACTCAAAAGATGAGACTGCAGGCATTTTGCAAGACTTTATGACACTGGTTGAAAAGCAATTTGACCTTCTAGTAAAAGTCTTCAGGAGTGATAATGGCACATAATTCAAAAATAAGGAGTTGGATGCCTTCTGTGTGAAGAAAGGGATTGTAAGGCAGTACAACATCCCTAGAACACCAGAGCAAAATGGGGTAGCTGAAAGAAAGAATAGGACACTGATTGAAGCTGCTAGGACCATGCTTGCTGACTCAGGTTTGCCTTTCTGGGCAGAGGCAGTAAACACTGCTTGCTATGTCCAAAACAGAGTTTTAATAAACCCCAGGCACAAAAAGACTACTTATGAAATTCTGTATAAAATCAAACCACTGATCTCATACTTTAGAGTATTTGGCTGCCCATGCTTTATTTTGAATTTAAAAGATTCCATCTCAAAATTTGCAGCCAAAGTAGATAGTGGTTATCTTTTGGGATACTCTACCACTGCTAAGGCCTACAAAGTGTTTAACACACAGACTAAAACAGTGGAAGAGACTTTAAATGTGAAGTTCAATGAACTTTCATCAATGAAAATCCCAGCAAATCCTGCTGATTTATTTGATCTTGATAAATTCACATTTGAAAGTGTTGCTGTCAAGACTAACAGTGCAGGTCCATCAGAGGATTCATCACCAGACTATGGGTATGAGATCATCATTCCTCAACAAAAGTCTATTTCAATGGGAAAAGCATCAGTTGTATAAAATAGCTGTCAAAGCTCAACCACTGCTACCTCAACAGTTGTTGACCAAAGTAGCCCATCAACCTCTGTTTCCACATCATCAAACACTGCTGACAAAAGTCCCCAAACAGTGGATAAAAGTCAGCATGTGTCCACACCATTACCTTCTATTCCACCACCTTTTGAAGCCACTGCTGGATCATTAAAGTCACCAGCAGTGGTTAGCTCAGATGATACATATCTGTAGCCTTCACCAACAAATGCCATCATACCATACCAAGGAGATTTAATCTTCTTGAGATCTCATCCACCTGACCAAATCATTGGCAACATCAATGAAGGGGTGCTCACAAGAAGCCAAACCCAAAACATTTTTCTTTTTGCTGGTTTTCTATCACTCCATCAGCCAGTCAAGTACCAAGAGGCACTGAAAGACAACAGCTGAGTAGAAGCCATGCAAGAGGAGCTCCAACAGTTTAAAAGACAACAAGTATGGGAGCTTGTACCACTGCCAAAAGATGTAAGCCCCATCGGCACAAAGTGGGTCTTCAAAAACAAAACCGATGAAAGGGGCATTGTTGTCAAGAATAAAGTCAGGCTTGTGGTTCAAGGTTACAGACAGGAAGAGGGGATTGATTATGATGAAACATTCGCCCATGTAGCAAGATTGGAAGCTATAAGATTGTTCCTGGCCTTTGCTGTCAACCACAACATGAAGGTGTTCCAAATGGATATCAAAAGTGCTTTCCTCTATGGTACAATTCAAGAAGAGGTGTATGTTTGTCAACCTCCAGGTTTTGTGGATCCATTTTATCCAGATCATGTCTACAGGCTAAACAAAGCCTTGTATGGCCTGGTATGAAACTCTTTCCACATTTCTACTCTCAAATGGTTTCAAAAGAGGTACCATTGATAAAACACTGTTTCTAAAATGGAGAGGAAAGGATTTAATGATTGTCCAAATTTATGTGGATGACATTATTTTTGGAAGCACATGTAATAAAATGTGTGAAGAGTTTAGGCAACTCATGACAGCTGAGTTTGAAATGAGTGCAACGGGTGAGCTGCAATGCTTTCTTGGTCTCCAAGTTCAGCAAATGCAAAATGGAACTTTCATTCATCAAAGAAAATATGCTAAAGAACATTTAAATAAATTTGATATGAATGATTGTAAACCATGCAATACACCCATGGCAACCAATAAGCTAGTCATGTCTGAAGAAAAGGATGAGCTGATTGACCAAACTCTATATAGAAGCATGATTGGGTCTTTATTGTACCTAACTGCATCTAGGCCAGACATCATGTTTGCAACATGTGTTTGTGCAAGAAGTCAATCAGCCCCTAGGAAATCCAACCTTATTGCTGTAAAAAGGATATTCAGATACATAAAAAGTGCTCCCACACTTGGTATCTGGTATCCAGCTAATGGGAATATCAAGCTTTCAGGATTTTCAGATAGTGACTTTGCTGGATGTAACACCACAAGGAAGTCCACTTCAGGAGGGTGCCAGTTTCTAGGTGATTGCTTAGTTTCATGGCAAAGCAAAAAGCATGCAGCTGTTTCAACATCCACTGCTGAAGCTGAATACATTGCTGCTGCAAGCTGTACAACTCAACTCAACTCCTGTGGCTTCAAAACCAGTTGCTGGATTTTGGTATCACTGCCTTAAAGACACCACTCATGTTGGATAGCTAGGCAGCAGAAAATATCATCAAAAATCCAGTTTCCCATTCAACCACCAAGCACATCGACATCAGACATCACTTTGTGAGGGATTGCTATGAAAAAGGTTTGATTTCTCTGCATCATGTTCCAACTAAAGACCAGCTGGCAGATGTGCTCACAAAAGCTTTAGATACATATACCTTTGAATGTAACACATGTGCCTCCACGACCATCAAACAAATACCGAACCAATGAAATATTATATTTCATACTTGGGATTTGTAAAAATATGTGTATCATTTGCACATATCAATTTTTGTTCAATTCCAAACTCTAAATCGCTTTCTGGAAGGTTATACGCGCACCGATGCGTAAATATAACCAGTTTAATGCAAAAAACACTCCGGAATAGTGACATAGGCTTAACATACCTTAAATAACCTTTACATAACTTAGAAATAAGTTTTGAAGGCTTTGGTATGGCAAAAACAAGTTAATTCGCTTACAGGGACTAAACTTGACAAACTGCGAAAGTATGCCAATTTGAACTGTAACAGACATTCCGGAACATGACCATAAGTTAAACACACCTTAAATATCCTTTATATAGCTTAGAAATAGGCTTTGAGGGGTTCGGTGTGCTAAAATAAACTTTTGGCTCATTCAGGTACTAAAAGCGTCAAAAAGTGCACAAGTTTGCATTTTCGTGCATAACTTACGTTCTGAATACATCCGGACATCCAAAAATTTATGTAAGCACTAAAATATTTTATTTTAGTGTTTGGCATAAGAAAAATCCATTTGTCACGCCATTTGGATCATTTTTCGTGCTTATGCGCATTCCGTCGTAATTAATCGAACAACGTAACCGTACGGCTAAACGAACCGACACCCGAGATATTTTTTAACACATTTTAAGTTCCCTATACTTTAACTTCATTTTAGAGCTTTGAAATGGGGTTAACAGGGCTTAAACGTGTAAAAAAAAACGCATCGAAAACCAAGTTTTGAGGTTGCAGGGACTGAAACTGTAAATCTGCCAAACTAGGTCCGTAAACAGGGGCCAGATGCAACAAAACGTTTTTTTTTTCATCTTTTAACAGCCCTTAACACTCTCCAAAGGTCAAGTGCCAAGTGTCAAACTCTTATGGTGAGTGGCCTTTTTGGGTACCATAAGGTTCCGACACATGTACGGATGAGATTAAGGCACGTATTTCGACAAACGATCCTAATGGTGGACCATTCACTATAAATACCCCTTGCCATCCAACCTCTAAACTCACTAGAATCTGATCTCAAATGCTCTAAGTTGAAACCTTTGTTTCATACCTGAGCTATTTTGATCTAGATTAGCATTCGGGGACCCTACGTGAGTATTCTTTCGTTCTTTTATTGCTTTTCGAGTCTGAAAGTCAAACTTTGTTTGACTTTCTGCATTGACCAGCTTATGGTCAATGCGAAGTTCGTTTGAACTTCGCAACGTGATTGTAATCACGATGGTTATAGTCCTTTGTGACTATACCTACTGATTACGACGTTATCTAGGCTCAGTGACGAGCCGTAGTTTCGGTCAGAATACGTATTCTTGCGTATTTTGTAACCAAACTACTTATGGGTATCAAAACCGTTTGTTTTGATACCAAACCTGTTTTCTAAACTTAGTTAAGCATGTTTTAACATGCTTAGCTCGTCACTTTTAGTTTAGTGCTTATATAGGGTCGTAAGGTAAGCGATTTAAACAATCGCTTATACTTTCGAACCCGACCCGTTTGGTCGATCATTAGGATCCGACCAAGAACATTAGGTGACCATAGTATATAGGGAATAACCTTCCGAGGTTATACCTTATGGTCGCTTCGTTTAAGTAGTTGTATGATAGGTAGCTTATATGCCTTAGGTAAATTACCAAAATGCCCTTTTGACGCCAAAATTCATTTTAAGCATATGTAACATAACTTTTGACATCTAAACTGATTTAACAACAATATTAGACATGTTAAGGCATATGTTACTTGTCATAGGACTAGTTAGGCGGTCCGAACGCGTTTTACGCGAACGACGCGTTAAAGTAGCATAAGCTACCTAAACGGGTCGTAATGGGTCGTAAGCACTTAGGTTAGGTTTCATTTAGTATGTAGGATTTGTTAAACCATACTACATGAGTTCCCATACTCATTTGGTTTACGAGCCCTCATTCTATCCGATCTTCCGATTTAGGTCCGGTTTATTAATGTAGTTACCTATATTAGGTGCCGTTTGATATTCCGAGATCTCTAGCATTGCTTGGTGGTTATCTTAGGACTTCTGAGCAATCTCAAGTGAGTACATAGACCCCTCTTTTACTATTTTCCAAACGTTTTGGGGTGGAACACATGTGCCTACTTGTTACTTTCATGCTTTCCATGTTTTCACATTATATACATGCTATGTTCATTAGTACACTATTAGTACATGATTTCATTACATTTTATGCTATGTATGTCCATTGTGTGCATACTTAGTACATTGTTTTACATCACATCACATCACATGCTATGTATGTCCATTTAGTACATGCTTAGTACATTATTTTACATTGCATCTCTGTTGCATATGTTCTAGTAACATATGGACACATTGTTTTACAGCTCTACCTTGTATGTTTACTCTAGCATACTAGGTACATTATCTTCATAAAACATGCTTATATTTTGGTATGACATTTGGTTTGTTTAAACTATACTATACATTCATTAACACCGATCACGCCGCTCGGTAGTAGGTAGTGGTACCATAGGACTTGACAAATCCCATTCCTGAAATCTCGGGTTTGTTTGGACGTAAGGAATGACCGAATCCGAATACATATTCTTTTGATAACTCATTTTTACATAGTTATCCGACTGTCGCAAGGCTTGGATGTATGAATTTTTACAATACCGCATAAATGTTCATATTCAGTATAGCATGCATATATTTTACAAAACATAACTTTGATTTAAACCAAGTTTTACTTCAATACTTTGTTTTGTGCATTTCATCTATGGTTTAGTTGATGCATTTCACTAGCCATACATAAACATTTGTTACACATTACTTGACTACTTTTGGACTATCAACATTTGACATGGTTTATACAAGGACTTTTGACAATTGGTTTAAACATAGACATCTTATATTGGTGGTTTGGTTTGAGTAAGTGATTTAAGTAACGAGGCGTGTGTAATATGATACAAGCATGGTGGATACGCCGCTGGAACTTCCTATATATAAGTGATTGTATGGTATTACATATCGTTGCGTTATTTGAAATCATTTCAATTTAGACATATAACATTTTATACAAATAACATACTTTTCACAATACATTGTTTTACAAACAACTTAACTTATACAAACTCATTTTTACATGGTTATTCATTTAACCATGCATTATTCTCTTATTTATACGTATCATCTGAACTTATTGTTTTTCAAATGATTTACAAAGACAAAGCAAATTACAAGGTTCATGACTAAACATTTTCTTAAACATATGTCATGAATCTTATTTTCACAAAACCTATGTACTCGCCGGCATTTTTATGCTGACGTACCTATTTTCACATGTCTTTCAGGAAATGAAGCATAGGATTGATCAAGATACACTTAGGCGGACATGGGCCTTAGTGACAATAAAAGATGCAAGACTAGTTATTTTGTTATGTTTCTTTGATTGTCAAGCCATTGTAACTCTTTTAATCAATAAAACAATATTTCAAGTTCCATGTGTTATGAAACAATGGTTCTGTTACAACACTCCCCGATGTTTCCGCCACGTTTTGTAGGTTCTACGTGGTCGGGGTGTGACAGAAAAGTTGGTATCAGGGCTCATGGTTATAGGGAATTAGGTTATTAGTAATACTTTGACCTAGTCTATAACCTTCTTAGGACCCTAACGCGAGTTTACTTGCGTTTAGTCATAAAACAATACTGTCACCTATCCTTAGGCGACAACCACAACAAGAACATAAATTTCAAAACCACTTTGAAAACTAATCATCTGTTCTAGGATGATTGATTACTAGGTTTTGAACCCTTTATTGTAAGGTTTTGAACCCTCTGTTATATGGTTTTGAACCCCTTTGAGTTTTTCAAAACCTCGTCAAGGTCTTGGGTTTTAAATAATGTGAACACGTGCAAACTGGAAGGGTGAATGCCTGTATTCTGGGTTTTCTGTCTAGGCAAGCACTTCGTATACATCTCATCAGACGCGAGACCAGTTGTGCTTACCTGGGAATTCTTGGGATGAGTGTTCACTTATAGGCGAGCATGTCTTCGCGATACATTATTTTTGACCCATTTACTTTGATTTGTCACCATCTCATTTGTTTGCCTTAGGAAACAAACAAATGATCACAATTTTCATTCGTTACCATTCTGTATTGATTATCCAATAACCTTTCACCTGTTTCTTCCTATGCCTTTCATTTGCTTCTAGAATGTCTCTTCCTCTCAGCACCGGTCAAATGTCCGAGCAGACAGCCAAATTCGCTCAACGAATAGGCGAAGTAGTCCTGAAGACTGTTGAATTAACTACTACCATGTATCGTCTCCAGGATGAAGCCACTCAAGAGTCACCAAGACAGGCAGGACCTAGTCAGGTGACAACACCATCAGCCAAGAAACCAATCGAGGAATCAAAGACCATGGATGAACGATCTCCTAAGAAGTCAAAGAAGCGAAAGGCTTCTCAGAATTTCGCCGTGGTCGCTCACAATGATCAAGCCGTCCCCAACCAACCAGCTCAACCCCCTACTAGGAAGCCATACAATGGAACTGCACCCTTGTGCAACCAATGTAGCCTCCATCATCATGCTAGTGTGAAGTGCCGCAAATGCCAGATTTGTGGACTTATAGGTCATACAGCAAGGGTTTGCCCAACTGCAGCTGTACCAAATCAAGCTGATGACAATCCTGCTCAAGCTCGTTTCTCGCCGGGGTCTTGCTACAACTGTGGCGAGATGGGCCATTTCCGGAGGGATTGCCCAAAGCTTGCTAATGCAAATCTGACCCTCGAATGAGCATTTGACTGAACAAAGGATGTTGCTGTCTTATGCTTTTGTTCTTTTATTTTCTTGTAATGTGAAACAATCTGTTTTGTTTATAAATAAATTATTGTTCACAAATTCTGATGTACAATTGTAGTTACATATGTGTATGACTTTTCCTATGATACCTACATTAAGGAACTATATTCCTTACAAACTACTTTTGCGAATTTCCCATTCTTGCGTTTGTTCATGATTCCTTTGGAAAATTCTAAGTACTCGTTTCATTCTAGGAAACGAAGTACAAGAAATAAATTGAAATTATGAGTAATCGTGCTTTTCACACATCTGTGCCTTTGAATTCTTGGATAGATAACTAAGAGTATTTTCAAATCTCATACCCATTACGTTCTGATTTCTTCAACATGCATAACATAAGTTTTCAAAACAACCTACATGATTTCAAAACATCCTGTACATAGTTCGAAAACATTTTTAATATAGTGTATTTACTTAAACATAACAAATGCACAAAGCTTTGTCTGTATTTTCAAAAACAACCTTCATGATTTCAAAATGTCTCATATAGCCTGAAAACAATATTAGTACAATATATTTTCTTATCAAGTGCATGATTTCAAAAGCATCATTCATGTTTTCCAAAAACCTTATACATAATTTCAAAATTCATTTCGCATGATTTTAAAACATTTTTATGAATATACCTACCTAATACAACTACTTTATGATTTCAAAGGTATTATATATAAGGTTTCAAAAACATTGAACACATTTTTAGAACCCCATGCATAGTATTGCAAAAAAAAAAAATATTTTTCTCATGCATTGACTTAACCTTCAAATTTCGCTTCATATGTCGCCTTGGCATATCGAGCATCTCAACTTCATAAGCATTTCAACTTCATGTTTTGACTTAAGCACGTCCAGTGCAAGGTTTCAAAACATCTTCAACCTCTAAAATCCATATGGGATCTTTTTATCTTCACAATTAGATCCTTGTGGATAATTGTCATACAAATCAGAGTCCTTAATTGGATTCCTTATGTACCTAAATTCGAACATTTTGGTTCCTAATAATCGAAATCGAATTTTCTTTTTGAATCTTTCTATCTTTATAGTTAGATTATTGATAACGTTTAAAGTACCAAATGAAATCCACGGAATGGATTCCTAGTGTGCTTTAAATGCATGTACGCAATTAACAAGACAAATTAACAAACAATTTTGTGGTTATGTGACTATGTGTTTATTCATCTTATGTTTTCTTTTATGCATTTTGTGTTTTTATACTCTGGATATTTGTTATCCAAATCCTCGCAGGATCTTTCATATCTCCATATGAGGGATTCGTAGCAGGATAGTCAAAAGTTACTGCCTTAAATCCTTAATGGGCTTCTATATAATAGTTAAGACCCTTGGATTATATAGTACCACTCCATGTTTCATAAGAGACCCTTTTAGAGGTCTAGTCAAAAAGATTGATTCACAATCTGGTTAAAGGACGAAATCTAGTGATGTAGCTGAACAGACTCCTTGATAGTCTATTTAGATCATTTATTGACTTAATTAAAAGGACTCTATGGCGGTCTAGTCACACTCATCACAGGTTTGTTCATTTGGTTTTACACTACACATTATAAAATAGACTGTGTGAACTGTGAAAGGAATTGTCTAATTATGGACGCGTACATAATTATGAAATTTAGTGCACAGAAACCCAGTAAGATTTATTATGTGTAAGAACCGATAGCGACAACAATAACAAAATGAGAACGATGTAATGGAGGTACGGTGGACGCACCAATGACGCTTCATATACTTGTATATAAGTGTCCCTCTTACATTGCAAGCATAATGTTATTAAGGTTACTAGAAGTTCAGAACCCTAACCAATATTGTTCGATCTTTTCAACTTCATGTTTTAAACTCTCACAAGTTTCCTCTAAATAAATTTCGGGACGAAATTTCCTAAAGTAGGGGAGACTGTAACACCTGTGCCTCCACGGCCATCAAACAAATACCGAACCAATGAAATATTATATTTCATACTTGGGATTTGTAAAAATATGTGTATCATTTGCACATATCAATTTTTGTTCAATTCCAAACTCTAAATCGCTTTCTGGAAGGTTATACGCGCACCGATGCGTAAATATAACCAGTTTAATGCAACAAACACTCTGGAATAGTGACATAGGCTTAACATACCTTAAATAACCTTTACATAACTTAGAAATAAGTTTTGAAGGCTTTGGTATGGCAAAAACAAGTTAATTCGCTTACAGGGACTAAACTTGACAAACTGCGAAAGTATGCCAATTTGAACTGTAACAGACATTCCGGAACATGACCATAAGTTAAACACACCTTAAATATCCTTTATATAGCTTAGAAATAGGCTTTGATGGGTTCGGTGTGCTAAAATAAACTTTTGGCTCATTCAGGTACTAAAAGCGTCAAAAAGTGCACAAGTTTGCATTTTCGTGCATAACTTACGTTCTGAATACATCCGGACATCCAAAAATTTATGTAAGCACTAAAATATTTTATTTTAGTGTTTGGCATAAGAAAAATCCATTCGTCACGCCATTTGGATCATTTTTCGCGCTTATGCGCATTCCGTCGTAATTAACCGAACAACGTAACCGTACGGCTAAACGAACCGACACCCGGGATATTTTTGAACACATTTTAAGTTCCCTATACTTTAACTTCATTTTAGAGCTTTGAAATGGGGTTAACAGGGCTTAAACGTGTAAAAAAAACGCATCGAAAACCAAGTTTTGAGGTTGCAGGGACTGAAACTGTAAATCTGCCAAACTAGGTCCGTAAACAGGGGCCAGATGCAGCAAAACGTTTTTTTTTTTCATCTTTTAACAGCCCTTAACACTCTCCAAAGGTCAAGTGCCAAGTGTCAAACTCTTATGGTGAGTGGCCTTTTTGGGTACCATAAGGTTCCGACACATGTACGGATGAGATTAAGGCACGTATTTCGACAAACGATCCTAATGGTGGACCATTCACTATAAATACCCCTTGCCATCCAACCTCTAAACTCACTAGAATCTGATCTCAAATTCTCTAAGTTGAAACCTTTGTTTCATACCTGAGCTATTTTGATCTAGATTAGCATTCGGGGACCCTACGTGAGTATTCTTTCGTTCTTTTATTGCTTTTCGAGTCTGAAAGTCAAACTTTGTTTGACTTTCTGCATTGACCAGCTTATCGTCAATGCGAAGTTCGTTTGAACTTCGCAACGTGATTGTAATCACGATGGTTATAGTCCTTTGTGACTATACCTACTGATTACCACGTTATCTAGGCTCAGTGACGAGCCGTAGTTTCGGTCAGAATACGTATTCTTGTGTATTTTGTAACCAAACTACTTATGGGTATCAAAACCGTTTTTTTTTATACCAAACCTGTTTTCTAAACTTAGTTAAGCATGTTTTAACATGCTTAGCTCGTCACTTTTAGTTTAGTGCTTATATAGGGTCGTAAGGTAAGCGATTTAAACAATCGCTTATACTTTCGAACCCGACCCGTTTGGTCGATCATTAGGATCCGACCAAGAACATTAGGTGACCATAGTATATAGGGAATAACCTTCCGAGGTTATACCTTATGGTCGCTTCGTTTAAGTAGTTGTATGATAGGTAGCTTATATGCCTTAGGTAAATTACCAAAATGCCCTTTTGACACCAAAATTCATTTTAAGCATATGTAACATAACTTTTGACATCTAAACTGATTTGACAACAATATTAGACATGTTAAGGCATATGTTACTTGTCATAGGACTAGTTAGGCGGTCCGAACGCGTTTTACGCGAACGACGCGTTAAAGTAGCATAAGCTACCTAAACGGGTCGTAATGGGTCGTAAGCACTTAGGTTAGGTTTCATTTAGTATGTAGGATTTGTTAAACCATACTACATGAGTTCCCATACTCATTTGGTTTACGAGCCCTCATTCTATCCGATCTTCCGATTTAGGTCCGGTTTATTAATGTAGTTACCTATATTAGGTGCCGTTTGATATTCCGAGATCTCTAGCATTGCTTGGTGGTTATCTTAGGACTTCTGAGCAATCTCAAGTGAGTACATAGACCCCTCTTTTACTGTTTTCCTAACGTTTTGGGGTGGAACACATGTGCCTACTTGTTACTTTCATGCTTTCCATGTTTTCACATTATATACATGCTATGTTCATTAGTACACTATTAGTACATGATTTCATTACATTTTATGCTATGTATGTCCATTGTGTGCATACTTAGTACATTGTTTTAAATCACATCACATCACATCACATGCTATGTATGTCCATTTAGTACATGCTTAGTACATTATTTTACGTTGCATCTCTGTTGCATATGTTCCAGTATCATATGGACACATTGTTTTACAGCTCTACCTTGTATGTTTACTCTAGCATACTAGGTACATTATCTTCATAAAACATGCTTATATTTTGGTATGACATTTGGTTTGTTTAAACTATACTATACATTCATTAACACCGATCACGCCGCTCGGTAGTAGGTAGTGGTACCATAGGACTTGACAAATCCCATTCCTGAAATCTCGGGTTTGTTTGGACGTAAGGAATGACCGAATCCAAATACATATTCTTTTGATAACTCATTTTTACATAGTTATCCGACTGTCGCAAGGCTTGGATGTATGAATTTTTACAATACTGCATAAATGTTCATATTCAGTATAGCATGCATATATTTTACAAAACATAACTTTGATTTAAACCAAGTTTTACTTCAATACTTTGTTTTGTGCATTTCATCTATGGTTTAGTTGATGCATTTCACTAGCCATACATAAAAATTTGTTACACGTTACTTGACTACTTTTGGACTATCAACATTTGACATGGTTTATACAAGGACTTTTGACAATTGGTTTAAACATAGACATCTTATATTGGTGGTTTGGTTTGAGTAAGTGATTTAAGTAACGAGGCGTGTGTAATATGATACAAGCATGGTGGATACGCCGCTGGAACTTCCTATATATAAGTGATTGTATGGTATTACATATCGTTGCGTTATTTGAAATCATTTCAATTTAGACATATAACATTTTATACAAATAACATACTTTTCACAATACATTGTTTTACAAACAACTTAACTTATACAAACTCATTTTTACATGGTTATTCATTTAACCATGCATTATTCTCTTATTTATACGTATCATCTGAACTTATTGTTTTTCAAATGATTTACAAAGACAAAGCAAATTACAAGGTTCATGACTAAACATTTTCTTAAACAGATGTCATGAATCTTATTTTCACAAAACCTATGTACTCGCCGGCATTTTTATGCTGACGTACCTATTTTCACATGTGTTTCAGGAAATGAAGCATAGGATTGATCAAGATACACTTAGGCGGACATGGGCCTTAGTGACAATAAAAGATGCAAGACTAGTTATTTTGTTATGTTTCTTTGATTGTCAAGACATTGTAACTCTTTTAATCAATAAAACAATATTTCAAGTTCCATGTGTTATGAAACAATGATTCTGTTACAACACTCCCCGATGTTTCCGCCACGTTTTGTAGGTTCTACGTGGTCGGGGTGTGACATTGAAAGCTTGGTCTCTAGAATTGGCATGCTAAACATGGAATAACAAGCAAAATCTTGTTTTTCTCTGAATAAAAGCATTAAAATGTTTTCAGAAAATAAAAAATCCATCTTTAAAAATAGCTAAAAATGAAATTTTCATTAAATCCTTAAAAGTCTGCCATAACCACTGATTGGTGCAAACATCTGTTTGTTATTTGCTATCTACTGCTGAAAGTCAACCTCTGTTTCTTCATTTTCCTTGGTAAACACTGATGTCACACTTCAGTGTTTTAAAACCACTGACACAAGCTATCCACTGATAGTAAAAGTCACCCACTGTTTTCATTTTCCTTTGTGAACCACTGGTATTGCTTCATCAGTGGTTTCTCAAACAATTGTCCTCCATTATTTCATCCTTTCATCCGGGGTTGACACGTGGTCAGTATTTATCCGTCAGATCTTTGTAACCGCTGCCACATCAGCATTCACTTTTTCATCATATAAAACCCTGCCCTAAACCCCCAAATAGGGTTTTCACTGTCGAATCGAATTCAAAATTCTTTTCTCAAAATAGTTTTCCACAAAATTCTCTCCCTACCTTCATCGTCTTCACTTTACTTCTTCCATTCTCTGTTTCAATCATGGTAAAAAAGGCAAGTAAATCCAAAACAAAGGAGCCTACCGAGGTTGAAATTCCATACATATGGTCTCACAATTACTTGGGTATTCTTGAAAAACCCAGTGACACAAAGACCTTCGATTCCATCATAGACACATTATCCTCCACAAAGTACAAAACTTTGCTCACTTACAATGCAACCGTCTATCTTGCAACTCAACGAGAATTTTGGAAAAATGCTACTCTTGAGAAGGTGGACAAAAAGGTTGATGCCATCAATTCCACAATAAAAGGTGTAAAGATCTCAATCACACCTCAAGCCATATCTGAAGTATTTGCGCTCAATGATCTGGAAGGTAAAAAATCTTTTCCGAAAACAGAGTACCAAGGAGATTTCATTAACAGAGGGTATGGAGAAGAAATAAAAATAGATACTTTACAAAAGAGCAGTTTTCCATCTGCTATAAGATTTTTATTTCATACCCTCCTTATGTGTGTTTCTAACAAGACCACTGCTTTTAATGAAATCCCGTTGAAGATACAATACCTGGGTTATGCTATACTTAAAGGTGAAAATTTTAATTATTCCCAGGTAATCTTCGATAATTTGGTCAAAAATGTCGGGAAAAAGGCTTTTCTATTATTTCCAAGATTTTTGAGTTACTATTTTGATAAAAAAAATTTTCAGAAAATAATACCCATGTACTTGTACAGGGTCCTCCTTTTCAAATAAACAGCTTAACTGCTGAAACATTCACAAGAATATTAAAACCTACAAAAACACAAGCAGAGGTGCCTGAGCAGAATTTAGCAGCTACCACTGCTCCTCAGGTATCTGCTGCTGAGCCCACTGCTCCAGGTGATCAAGGCAGCATAACCACTATTTTGAAACCCCACACCTGCCCTTACCAAAAAGACCAAAAAGAAATCATCCAGAAAACCCCCCAAACCCATCAATAAGGCAACTCTGGAAGATGAGATCCCAAAGCAACTGCCTGTGACAACACAAAAGTCACCAATAACCACTGATGATATGTAGGTCCCGTGAGCCGTATGGATCGTAACAGAATCGTCGATCCAACCTAGAGTGCGGAATCCTCTAGATCAGATTTAACAGAAAACGTGTAGAAAACCGAAATCACTTTAAACCCGATCTTTATTGATTATCTTCCAACGATTACAATCAATCAAGATCCTAATTCGTCCAAGCCTTTGTCTTTCACGAATTCTCTCCAAGAGTGATTAGATGATTAGAAGATCAACCTAAACCCTAATGCTAAGCTTTGTTTATTTAGGACAAAGCTTTGCATATGGGCTAGGTCATGGGCTAGGCCCATTTCGCCTACCATCCCCATATGTGGGTTTGGTTTGGCCCAATCACTCTTAATTAACTATTACAAAGCTAAACATGCTAACTGTTTATCGTTTTACTAATAACAAGATATCCAAAGACCAAATCTAAGCTGTTGTCACAAATATGCACCAACAAACTCCCCCTTGACAATAGCTCGCAAAGGTAACTTCAGTCTTCAGAATCTCACAGTCTTTTGGTCTTTGGATAGCTTCAGCTTTAACAGCTTCTGTCAGCAACAGACTCCCCCTAAGCTGATGCATCCAATCACCAAATCTTCAAAACTTTAGCACTTGAGTAAACTCCAGTTCAGCATTTGAATAGCACTCTTCAAACTCTTCAACTTTGTCTGCAATGTAGAAAGGAGGATCTACCATGCATCCAATCAAACTCTCATCTTCACAGCAACTTCTCAGCAACACAACAACTCCTCAGCAACACACTGCTTCAATCTGTATACTATAAAACAAACATCTCGAGAAACCATAAGAATTTTTCAACACAAGTTAAACAAATTATTATTATTCAAGAGATTAGTTAAACTGTATAACAGATTAAGCATTTTCAATTTATCACCAACACGCAAAACTTTTTAATAAACACCCCATAACCTGCATCATTTCAAAATTGTGAACCCGCTTACTAACACCGTCTCCCCCTATCAGTAACAATTCCTCCAAGAATAACAGTTTCCCGTACATTAAGAATTTTTAACAGAAAAAGACACTATTTTTGTATTTTTGTATTTTTGTATTTTCTGAAAGCAAATAAATACGAAAAGCAATAAACACTCTAATTTTGTGAGAATCACCGGTAAGAAGATCATATCAGCACAATCAAACTGTTTCACACTATTAGATAATTCTTTATTTAATTTTTCGTGAAAAACAGTTCAAGACGATTACCAGTATGTTTGTCCACTTAAACAAAATGCATGAACATTTCAAGTACCATTACCGTATGATACGTTAAGGTAATTTTATATCTGATATACTAGTGTGTCCCACTTCAGGATATACCCTCGCGATCAAGGTATGCACAAAGATTCATCGTAGTAGGTGAGTATACTGATGTCATCCTTTAAGATATCCTGACAGTGCCTAGGTCTGCATATAATCTGTTTTATCATGTTTTGATTGCTTAACAATGAACACCCAAATAAATACTTATCAAATCCTGGAAATATAAACAACACACTCTATCATGCAAGTATCTTCCCTACCACATATTTCACAAGTCCAATCCAGATATCTGAAATCTTAACTGGGAATAGGTTGAGAAGAGAACATAATAGATCTTTAGCAGAGATGGTATAATATACAGATCAAATGAGTTTTCTCAATTTGATATAGGTTTCGGGGGTTTCTTTTGGGCACTTGAGGGCCTCTTTCAGGTGTATTAGATCTATAGCGTGACAACGTACAGCTAGGTCAGCATGTATCTGGATGCAGCAGAAGCTGTCGTTGCCTAGCACCTCCAGGTCAGCATATATCTGGATGCAGCAGAGGAGGTACACGACTTTTTTCAGAGAAGATTTCAGAATCAGATCAAAATTGTGTGTATCGGGACAACATACAGACATTCAAATAGAAATGAGCTAATTCCAAGTGACTTTCTTTCCTGGGGTCATGTACAATTTTAGTTCTAAACAGAAGGACAGCCAAGATATCCCCAGATGAAATAACAGTATAAAGACCCAAAACTTCAGATTTTGGCAATCTATCAACGCAAGATTTAAGGTCATTAAACCATACACCACCGATGTGTTCCCCAGTCATACTCAGTGCATTTATGTTTATATCACATTGGTAAGTTGATTATTTCATGCTTTTGCCTACTGGTATATCATATGATGAAGCTACTATCACACTTAAGCATTTTGATTCAGTTTGAGTGTGACAGTCTAACTTGCTGATGTACTATCATTTCTTCTTTTTCACACAGTGAAAACTCATTTTTGATTTTCTATTTTTTTTTTATGTTTTTGATTTTTCAATGTTTTTTGTATTTTTGATTTTTAAGAAAGCAGTAAACTATTTACAAAATTCTTATGAAAAACCAGTTCTTCAGGATTCCTCATCCCGTTGAGTTCAACTAAGTGTTCAAAGCGAGCTCTATCAAAAGCTTTAGTGTAAAGATCAGCAAGGTTATCTTCTGTGTCGACTCGGTGCAATTCAATTAGTCGTTTTTCAGCACAATCCTGTATAAAGTGATGACGTATGTCAATATGTTTAGTTCTACTGTGCTTTACGGGATTGTTTGTGATTGATATAGTGGCATTATTATCTATCATAATAGGAGTACGAGTGAAATCCAAACCGTAATCGTGCATCTGCTGTTGAATCCAGAGGACCTGAGAGCAACAGCTACCCGCGGCAATATATTCAGCTTCACACGTAGATGTAGACACACAGGATTGCTTCTTGCATTGCCAAGACATGATCCTGCCTCCTAAGAACTGACAACCACCTGTAGTAGACTTTCTGTTTGATTTGCATCCTCCAAAGTCTGAATCAGTGTAAGCAACGAACCTCAAATCATTATCAGCTGGATACCACAACCCAAGTTTAGGTTTCCCCTTCAAGTAACGAAGAATACGCTTCACTGCTTTCATGTGTGACTCTTTCGGATTCGCTTGATATCTGGCACACAAGCATACGGCAAACATTATGTCCGGTCTTGAAGCAGTCAAGTACATTAGAGAACCAATCACCGCCCTGTATTGAGTAGGATCAACATCTTCAGTGCTTTCATGATCTGGGCCAAGATTGTGATTTTCGCAAATGGGTGTGTTGAAAGTAGAGCAATCATTCATTTTGAATCGAGCCAAAATGTCATACACATACTTTGTTTGATGTATAAACATCCCATCCTCCTTCTGTTCAACTTGTAATCCCAGAAAGTAAGACAGCTCACCCATAGCACTCATTTCAAACTTGCTCTTCATCACCTGTTCAAACTCTTTACACATGTTCACATCAGATGACCCAAAGATGATGTCATCCACGTATACCTGTACCAGCAGAAAATCTTCCTTCTTCCTCTTTATGAACAGTGTACTGTCTATCTGACCCCTTTCAAAACCATTCTTGAGCAGATGTGTAGACAGTGTCTCGTACCACGCCCTGGGAGCTTGATGTAACCCATACAAAGCCTTATCAAGTTTGTAAACTCGATCTGGATAGTCTGGATCAACGAACCCATCTGGTTGTGAGACATACACCACTTCTTGGACTTTACCGTAAAGAAATGCACTCTTCACGTCTAGTTGGTAAACTTCAAAGCCCTTGAATGAAGCGAAAGCTAGAAACAACCGAATTGCCTCCAACCTTGCCACTGGTGCAAACACCTCATTGTAATCTATCCCTTCTTGCTGATTAAACCCTTTTACAACCAACCGAGCCTTGTTGCGCGTGACAATTCCTCTTTCATCTTTCTTGCACCTAAATACCCATTTAGTGCTAATTTCTCTTTCACCTTTAGGAAGGTCCACTAACTCCCATACCTTCAACTTCGCAAATTGGGCCAATTCTTCTTGCATAGCTTCAACCCATGAATTGTCTTTAAGAGCCATATGAATGTTTTTCCGCTCCTCTTGGGAAATAAAGCAACTATACAAGCACTCGTTCACTATCCCAGTCTTCTCAATCGAAACAAATAACCCAGAATTTGCTGCTATGCTTCTTCTCGTCTGAACACCTACAGTAGGATCTCCCAGTATCATATCAACCGGATGATCTCTATTCGCTCGTGTAGTAGCAACCGCATCGACTTCTAGATTATCACCCAGGTTTGATCCAACCTCCCCCTGAATATTCTGGTTTGCAAACGGATTAACAAACTCCTCCCCCTGATTGGGTTCAGAGTCACTATCGCTTGAATCAGGATTAGCAGCACTTTGGGAAGTTTCCGGAGCATCTGACATATCAACATTCGATCTAGGCATGAACTCGCCTTCATCGTCTTTACATACCACTGTTTGAATCAGCTGAGAACCATCTGCATCAGAAACCTCAGGAATATTAAATGATTTAAACACACTTTCATAATCATATAATATAGCAGGACCACTCGTTGATTGTTGAGGTTTGTAGGAAGTAATTTCCACATTAAAAACAACCTCAATTTTACCAGTTTTGAGATTAAAAACCCTTTTATTTGGTGTGCCAGGCATGTAACCTAGAAAGTAGCCTTCATCAGCCACCTCACCAAATTTTTGTTTATCTTTGTTTCGCACAATGGTGCAGGGTAATCCAAATGGTTCAAAGCCTGTTAAGTTTGGTTTTTCGTTAAACATAAGTTCATGACAAGTTTTGTTAAAATGTTTAACGATTAAAACTTTGTTTAGGACGTAGCAAGCTATATTCACAGCTTCTCCCCAGAAAAGAACTGGTAGCTTTGAATCTGAAAGCATAGTCCTAGCGGCTTCAATCAACGTCCTGTTTTTCCTCTCAGCGACTCCATTCTGTTGAGGAGTATAAGGAGCAGAATATTGATGTTCTATTCCCTTTCGAAGACAGTAGAGATCCAGAATCCGATTCTTGAACTCCGTGCCATTATCACTCCTTATCCTCTTAATCCTTGCATCATGGACGTTTTCCAATTTTGTAAAAAGATCTATCAGCATCTCCGATGTCTCATCTTTTGTACCTAAAAAGAAAACCCATGAATAACGTGAGTAATCATCAGTGACAACCAGACAGTAGTACTTTCCACCTATGCTCCTCACGTTCACTGGACCGAATAAATCCATGTGAAGTAATTCATAAGGGGCATTAATGGAATTTACTGTTTTAGACTTATGAGGTTTCTTGTGTTGTTTTCCCTTTTGACATGGAAGACATTTATCTTCCACTTGAAACCTCAGCAATGGAACCCCTTTCACTAGCTCATTCTTTATGATATAATTCATTTTGCGGTAGTGAATGTGGGCCATGCGTCTGTGCCACAACATAGATTCAGCTTCAGATGCTTTTGACAGTAAACACGCCACCGCTGCAGTTGGATCCTTGGCACCCATGTCCATGACATAAGTATCATTTTTCCTTGGTGCACGCATAACTATCCAATCGTCCGGAATGACCAAACCCGGTTTCAACACCAATGCCTCAGTTTTGGTAAAATGGACCGAGTGACCCTTATCGCAGACTTGTGACACGCTCATCAGATTGTGTTTAAGCTGCTCAACATAGCTCACTTTGTCCAGAGTGATCTTCCCATTCGTCACTTTTCCTCGTCCAGTTATCCTACCACCTTTAGCACCAGCAAAATTTACATGTCCACCATCATATTCTTCAAATTCAGAAAACAACCTCGCATCCCCCGTCATGTGCCTAGAGCAGCCACTATCAACATACCATAAGTTGATAATCCTCCTTAGCAGCTCCTGCACACACCAACCAAAAGATTAGTTAGATTGGGGGACCCAAGCCTTAATGGTCTTGGGTCTTCCAGATTCATCAACTACAGGAACATCCATCCAGTATCCATCACTCCTAGCTGGAGTCTTGGATCTTGGGCCTGTTGATGGAAATGGGGCATGATTTCCATAAGGTCTCTGGTCCTGAGGGTACCTATTTGTGTTTGGACTATGTGACCTTTGAAAATTTTGATTTTGATTCCAAGAACCTTGATTGTAATTTCTAAAGCCATTGTTATAAAAAGTTCGACCACCATTATTTTGGTATCGATTTTGATATTGACCTTGACTTCTGAACTTATTGGAATTTTGATTTTTCATTCTTGGTGAGTTACTTCTAGGTCTTTCATATCTGCCTGATGTAGATTCAGGCTGAAATCTTGGTTGATTTCTTTGAAAACGAGGAACTTGTGGAGTTCCTTTTTCAGCCTTATCTACACCACCAGCAACACCCGGTTGTTGCTTTGGAGCAGATTTCTTTGGAGAATTTGAGACTTTCTCCTCATTATCACCTTGCTTCTCAGGTGATTTCCCTCTTTGTTTATCACTAACTTGTGCTTCAACCTTTTTGTTAGAACAGCAGCTAGCTACATGTCCCTTTGTGTGACATTTGAAGCACGATCTCTTTTTCGAAGGCTTCTCAGCTGAAGCCTTTGAACTAGATTCTGGTGTTGATGATGATGCCTTAGAAGGATTTGGTTCAGTTTGCTTAGTTTCAAGATTTTCTATGTTCTTATTTTTTGCAAACTTTAAATTTGATTCGTTTTCAATAACAGTTGTTTCATTTTTCATGTCACTTCCTTGAACAAAATTAACCTTTTTAACAAAAGTTGGATTTTTATTCATAGGATTTGAGTTTTTCTTTTTCAAAACAGGTTTGCTGTTATTTTCCTTCTTAGCATCATTATCTTCAGACACATCACCTTGACTAGATGTGAAACTACTTGGTGATGTTGACAGAAAGTCTGTGAACTCATCTTCATCAGGTAAGAAAGAATAGTCATGACTAAGAGGAGGTGGGACTTCATTGAAGCCCTTGAATCCCACACTGGTCTTGTCATTACTCTTCTTTAACCCACCCATCATGTGTTTCATAACAAAAGTAGAATCCCTGAATTGACCTAATTTCTTTTCAAGTTCAACAATTTTGAGTTGTGCATCTGACAACTCTTTGCATTTTTCAGAAATCTCTTTTGTTTTCTCAGCCATCATGTCATGAGCTAAGTCTATGACTTGAATTTTTTCGTTTAGTTTGCTGGTTAAAACTTCAATTTCAGCCTCATAGCCTTTTATCTTTTTCAAATATGATGACTCGTTTCTTTTAGCAAAGAAATTTGATTCTTTTACGTTAGATATTTCGCTCACCAGACTTTTGTTTTGAGTTGACAACCTGTCAACTTCACCCTGTAATTCACGACACTTTAAACAAACAGAAGTAGCAGAGTTACTTACCTCTCCTGTCGATTTGTCTGAGTTGGCCATAAGAGCAGCAATTTGAGCTTCCATTCTTTTGATGATCTCATCTTTCGCTTCGTCCTCCCTTTCATGCTCAGACGTTGGCTTTTCTTTTTCAGCATCAGTTGTCTGATCAGCCTTATCTACCTCAGCTTCACTTTTCTTCTCAACTTCAGCATTCACGTTAGCTTCAGCATCATCAACGGGGACAATCTCAGCCATGAATGCTTGAGTGACATTCTCTTCATTTTCCAAATGAATACTCCAGTCATATGAACCTTCTCGAGCAGTAGAGATCAATGCCCTTGAGTTAGAGTTGTTGGAAGCATTCCTGTTGTTTGAATTCTGACTCGACGTCTCTTGCTTTTGTTTTTGACATTCTCTAGCGAAATGTCCATAACTTTGACAGTTAAAGCACCTTACTTTGGTCTTGTCAAAACCAACAGTTTTCCCCACAAACTTCCTTCCAGTTCTGTTCATGAACCTCTTCACACGTCTGGTAATCATGGCCATTTGCCATTGCAAATCCATATCTTCAAGATCATCAGGGTCAATCTGATCGTAATCTTCATCTAAAACGGCAGGATCAGATATCTTCCCCTGAATGTAGTTTTCATAAGAAGCAACAAACGAAGCAGGTAGAGCAAGATGTTCTTCAGCAGACTTCACACTCATTGGCATCGATTTTGAACTACTACTTTGCTTAGCAGTTGATGTTCTCTTAGCTCCAGTTGATCCTCCCGATGCAGCCACAAAACACACATCACCATCCTCATTCACTATGACCTGCTCATTTTCACGCGAGAGAAAAGCAGTGGCAGAGTCGCTAGAAGCATCGTGAGATGAAGAAGATGTAAGCCCATTGTAAATCCCTGGATCTTGAACCTGATCATATCCAGTGTCCTTCTTCTTCATACTGAGCTCATAAGCTCTTAGCTTTCCAACTACTTCTTCCAGCTCTTTTGTGTCATAATCAACTTCTCCCTTTATCATGAGGGTGTAAATATCCCATTTAGCAGGTAGAGCATCAAGCAGCTTGTCATTTTTCTCTATGGCAGTATAGCAATCTATATCATAATTGTCCAATTCTGACATCAGATGGTAGTATCGAGTGATGACGTCCTCAAGTGACTCATTTTTCATGTACTTGAACACAGCAAACTGCTTCTTCAATAGATCAACTTTGTTCTTCTTTACATCAGGATTTCCCTCATATCGCTTCTCTAGTGCATCCCATATTTCCTTTGAAGTAGTGTACTTCTTAAAGGTATGTTTGATGCCATCAGGTAAAGACATTTTAATGGCAGCCAAGGCTCTCTTTTCAGCCTCATACATTTTCTTTTGTTCGGCATCCATATCAACATAAGCAGTTATACGTTGTCTTCCCTCAAACTCATGAGTTGGGTTCACATACCCATCATCTATACATATCCACATACGAGTGTCCTGGTACTCAACAAAGGATTGAAACCTATCCTTCCATGTCAAGTAGTTCTCCACCTTCATCATCTTAGGTGGTTTGTTCGTTGTGCCTACCTCATGTTCCATCCTTAAGAGTTCGTTCAACTTAGACATGTTCGACATTTTAACTTAAGCAGACTGGTAAAACCGTACAATTTTAGTTCGAAATCTGTTTTTACCAACTTATACCGTTAGATTCGTCTCGAGATTACGATTCCAATGATATATAATGTCGAAAACCGTTTTCGGGATTTTCCAGAGTTTTTTTTTTTTTTTTTTTACCCTAAAAATCCAACGATTCCAACGGTGCGAACGGTTTCCTGTAACGAGTTACGGATAATTTTCTAAACACGAAACAATGAAATTTTTCTTACGCGAGCCAAGAAAAATTCCACCCTTTCCGAAATGGTCAGAAAAGGTCCGAAATGGTTAATGGTTATCCGTAATGGTCCGAAATGGTTATGTTTATCCGAAATGAACACCCTTTTGTCCGAAATGCACTACTCCAGTCCGAAATGAAGTCAAACTGGTCCGAAATCAACTCAATCTGATCCGAAATCAACTGTTTGATCCGAAATGCAAGACTGAAAATCCGAAATGCAAGTCAGAAGATCCGTAATGGTCCGAAATCACTTGTTTCTGGTCCGAAATGCAAGCCTGTGAATCCGTAATGCTTGTTTCTGGTCCGAAATGATGCTGTTTATCCGTAATGACTGATTTCCTGTCCGAAATCAGTCCGAAATCAATCCGAAATGCAGCAAATCTGGTCCGAAATGCTGGTATTTGATCCGAAATGCAAGCCTGTGAATCCGAAATGATCCGAAATGCTTGATTTTGATCCGAAATCAGCAGCAGAACTCCGAAGCAGCCTCCAAAACGCGTCCAAAAACCCAGATTTCTGCAAAAATGATTCTGAACCAAGCCAATCGAGAGCCAAATGCTCTGATACCAATTGTAGGTCCCGTGAGCCGTATGGATCGTAACAGAATCGTTGATCCAACCTAGAGTGCGGAATCCTCTAGATCAGATTTAACAGAAAACGTGTAGAAAACCGAAATCACTTTAAACCCGATCTTTATTGATTATCTTCCAACGATTACAATCAATCAAGATCCTAATTCGTCCAAGCCTTTGTCTTTCAAGAATTCTCTCCAAGAGTGATTAGATGATTAGAAGATCAACCTAAACCCTAATGCTAAGCTTTGTTTATATAGGACAAAGCTTTGCATATGGGCTAGGTCATGGGCTAGGCCCATTTCGCCTACCATCCCCATATGTGGGTTTGGTTTGGCCCAATCACTCTTAATTAACTATTACAAAGCTAAACCCGCTAACTGTTTATCGTTTTACTAATAACAAGATATCCAAAGACCAAATCTAAGCTGTTGTCACAAATATGCACCAACATGCTACTTCCTCACAGCAGTTGGTAGAAAGATCTCCACCTTTGCCTAAAACTCCTCCTGCATCCTCACAAAAGGATCAGGTTGTAAGCACAGGGACCCCACATTATGAAGCTCTGGGTCCGATTGGGTCCATCTTCCTCAGTCCTGATCCCAAGGACATGTCTCTTTCTACACCAATACCTTCACCCCTCATCTTACCACAATCCATGCTACCTTTGTTGCATGCAGTTGATATAGCTCAGACACAAACCAGTTCCTCTCAACCACCTATCAATGAGAGTATACTCCCACAAGTGACTGGGTCTAATGCTTATACCTCTGCAATCCCAACAATAATTGAGGAGTTGTTCAAAGTGTCCACAAATGAGGAAAGAAGTCCCCAGTACCACGAACAAGGGGCATCAGTGGATGACTTTTGGAATACATTCCCTAAGTCTACCATTGATATAACCACATCTGGTGGGAAATCAGAAGATCCCATTCATTTGGGTGATGGTTTAAAATATAAAGAATTGACGAAGAGAGTGGACAGAATTGAATCATCTGTTGCAGACATCAAAACAATGCTGCAGCAGGTGTTAAATTCTCAAAAGTCAACATCCACTGCTGCACCACCCCCAACAGCTGCTCCATTATCTAATGAGTTGTGGGGTTTATTTCAACCATTGCTCCAACATCAAAGAGAACTAGCTGACAGCAACATGAGATCCAAATTCAAAAGATAAGAACTCTCACGGAAGCAAGGTTTAAAGATACCCAAGCTGACATCAAGGCTTTAAAAGCCCACATTCTGAAAACCACTGGCATTGCTCCTCCCACTGTTCTCTTCATTGATAACCCTCCTCCAGATAATGACAAAAAGGTGGAGAAAATCAAACAGTGGATAAAGAAGGGAATTGAAGATGGTATTTATATTGAACCAGAAAAGGAAAACATGACTAAAAACATTCCCTTGCAAGATGGTAGTAAAAAGATTGATGTCACTGAAAATGCACTAGCTGAAGCAAAAGCAAGTGTAAAAAGGGATAGAGAGGCTAAGGATAAAGCCAGGTGGGAATAGGAGAAGAGAGATTTCATGAAGCTAAAAGCACAAGGTCCTTCTGAACCTATGGATAATAAAAATTCCAAGGAAGAAAAGAAGAAGCCCACTAGACAAGTGAGGCAACCTAAAAAGCATGCTTCCAAACCACCTACTAAAGGCTCCAAACCTCAAACTACCACTTCAACACACACCACTTCAACACACACCACAACCACTGCCTTACCACCATTACTAAAAATCACTCCACCAATAAAACCACCAAAAACAACCTCACCACCATCACCTCCTGCCAAAAAGCAGAAGACATCAGATGTTACAACATCTGTTGTAATGACAACAGTGGTTGAAACACCAGTTGTTTCAATAGCTGTTAGTTAGTCACCATCCACCACTGAAAATACCACCACTGATCCACCTAAGACATCATCAGCCTCTCCTACAATAAAAAGGAGAAGGATTTTCATACCTGATGATGATTCTCCATCACCACCACCAACATCTTCACAATCACTTGCACTACCAATCCCTGTCATCACTCCTGCAGGTGTTCAATTTCCTCTAGAACTTGAAGCAGTTAGAGAAGAGATCAAATCCTTCTACTATGAGGATGACCCTGCTAAAAGGAAGTTGCCATCAGTTGAAGGATATCCAAGGCCTAACAACATTGAAGAATATTTGAAAGTTAAGGCTAAACAGGCAGAGGATATTTCCAAAAGAAACTCTCAAGGAAAAACTGACAAAGAAATTCAAAGGCATTACCAGTTTCTATTTACTCAAGTCAGATCCTTAGAACAATTTGCAAAAAATGTTTGTCAACAAATCTCAGAAAGAGCAGATGAAACTTTGAGAAAAGACTACATTGAAAGCATCATGGCAACCAAGAAGTACAAGGGTGAAAAGCATATGTACAAGGAGTGGACCATTCCTGAGCTTGAACAAGAAGCAGCCAGGATTCAAGAAATGATAAAGAATAAGGTCAAACACACTCCTCCAATTTGGTCAAAGTACAAAAAGAATGTGCCTGAGAAGACACTAGAGCTGAAGAGAATAAAAGAGGAATTAGTTGCTGCTGACTATGGGTCCAAAAATCAAGTAGCAAGATGGAAAGAAGACACGGTCAGGTCCACCTACAAAAGGTTAGAGGAATTAAGGAAGAAAGATTCTAAAGTTCCACAAAAACCTGACTACCCTGAAGCAGAGGTTACAAAAAGACCATCAAAGCTGCAACTCAGGAGACCCACTGCTCCAACTGGTGCGGCCATCTACAAAAGAAGACAACACGAACAGTTGGTTACTGAAACAGTGGAAGAATTAATGGCAGGAGATGAATGTGTAAAAGAAGGCATCAAGCAGATGATAGCTGAAACTCTTGGCCTAAATCAACCTGCAAGCACTGCTCAGATAGTCATCAATAGGTCAGCATCACCAAACTCCTCATCAAATAAAAATCTCCCAAGAAACCCACCAGGCTCAAAAGTACTAAAGTGGAAAACTGACAAACAGACCCATGTACTGACTGTGTTCAAGTCTAGTGGAGAAGTGAAGAAAATAACAAGGGAACAAGCACTTGGCCTAAGTCTTGAAGATATGCAGGATCTCCTTGATCTTCCACTTTGTAGGGATGAAGGTGACACAGATGCCCTAGACTTTGAGTTGCAACTTAAAGGTCAGATAAGGGAACTGTTGATGAGGCAATAAAGTTCCACAATAATGAAGGGTTTTGGCATTATCTGTTCCAGGGGGAGATTGTTGGGATTGAACCCTACCAGAGGAACAGATAATTAAAGCCAAAACTGGATCAGGTCACTGGATCCAGAATAAGCAGATGTTGAGTTACAAGTCTCTCCCCTTGAAAGTGGTTTCAACATCTGCTGACCTCCTATCTACTAATCGTTACAACTGCTGACCTACAACCACTGATCATGTCAAAGGCTAAAGCCCTGCTGTTCAATCTTCTGCTATGAGTCAAGCACTGCTGGTAGTTATCAAGTACTGCTGAAGTCACAACAGTGGAAGGACCAGCAGTAGTTTAGTTTAATTATGTAATGTATTGTATAACAGTTGTTAGCTTAAGCAGTGTTTGTATAGATCAGTTGTTAGAAAGTTGTTAGGAGGTTAGATGTCACTTTCATGGTGACGCCAGCATTGATGCCTCAGTTGTTTGTCCGTGCCTATAAATAGAACAGTACCATGCACTGTTCTATTAGCTCTTCACAAAATCTTCTTCCTGCACGAACAAACACTGTGAGCTCAGGCTGAGGGGGAGTTTGTATTCATACATGCATTGTAATCGTTATTGAAATAAATTCAATCTTTCGATTCTTTGTTGAAAATGTTTGATTAAAGCAATTCTCCTGTTTGATTGTGTGCAAAGTTTGTTTCCATCTTAAATTCCGCTGCACAACTCATCCATCTTCATCTTATTTCAAACGTAAAACACAATCAAAACCAAACTCAGATCCTAACAAAAACATCAATTTCAAAATCAACTAAACAAAACAACGTTTTCAAAATCAAATGTAACAAACACCATACCGTTAATCGGATTAAAATCGCACGGAACAATACACTCATCATATCTGATATCGTCATCCTCACCGAACTCCGCCGGAAGTCGAGTACCGTGACTGCTGTAATGAACGAAGAGAAAGTCGATAGGCTCGGCCACATCCACCCACCTGCCACCAGCGCCACCATCCACCTGCCACCACATCCACACACCACCTGTTATCACCAATCAAACCAAACACCCACATCTACCCCCACCACCGTCACCGGAAAGAAACAAAGAAAAAAAGAAACATGAGGGGATCCAAAAGAATCTGAGATGAACAAGAACAAGGGGACATGATCTTACCAGAGTTTTTGTAACAACCCGACTTTTGAAGTCAAAGTCAAAGTACAAGTCAAAATCACAGTCAAAGGAAGAAAAGATTGCTAATTAGATCTGTCATTCCTGGCTTAATTATTGCTTGTACCTTCGACTCGCTAATCGATACTTTGTTTGACGCTATTTGTTTTACGATTTATTAATATGTGAAGTAACAATGCGATAAACGTAATTAAATGCTAAGCTACTAAACGCTATCAGATCGCTATCGCATCGCAATTCGAATTACAGGTTCTGGATATTGTTTTACGTGTGTGTGCTATTATGTGCTTTACTTGTGTGTGCTTATGTATGTATTGTGGGATGTTAATCGCAATCGCAAATCTATCGCATCGCATCGCAACCCGAAATACAAGTTACTTTTATGGTTACTAGGTTGATTATGTATAACTAATGTGTAATAATATTGTATCGCTTAATCGCAACGCAACGCAAGAAACAAAAAGCCGGAAACCAACCCACTCAAGCTATCCGGTCGAAGGACCATTCGATCGAATGATCATCCGTCTGGATGACCATTCGACCGGATGGCCATCCGATCGGAAGTCCATCTGACCCATTCCCTGCACCACCTTCCTTCTCCTCTTGCCTATAAATACCACCTGTCACATCAACTATTCACTAATGTGACAGCTCTCCTCCGACCCACGCACTCTCAGGCTATTTTCTCTCAATTCCTTCTGATTTTTGTAAGTTTTCATCTCAAATCTTGTACTTCTTTGATCTATGCACACTTCTTCATCTTTTCCACCAACAAATCTCATCATTTCACCATGAAATCCGTCTGATTCGGGCTGTTCTAGGATGACGTCATCATAGGTGTTTATGAACACCAAAGTGTGACCTCATTCCACCAAGAACAACTCCGATCTAAAGGATTTCTACAATGTTTAAACACTTATTTCACCTAAATCTAAACAACTTTCAAGTGTTTCAAACTTTTCTTCAACATTCTTAACTTTTCACTCAAAACCGTTAGAATCTGGACTAGTTCGGGTTTACTACTCATTCTCTAGTAGAGACTCGGACTGAAAATGGATTCCTAATGAAGAGACGACCGATTCACGGGTTGAACATGAAATCCCGTCAAAAACAGTTACCGATCGAACGGGGTGATTCCCATCCGATCCGATGACTAGACTTGCTTTGGTTTGCGTTGTTTGACATGTTGTCTTACCGTCTTGGTTCAATCGCAAAACTTTCTAAACTTAACGAATTTTACGAGTTTGCAAAACAAACGGGTTATCCGAGCGAATCGCCGTCCGATCGGATCGCCATCCGATCGAATGACAATCCGACCAGATGACTTGTGATTTTCAACACTTAACATTTTACAAAAACTTCGAAGAATATCAGTTCCAAACGAATAGTCATCCGATCGGATGACCATCCGATCGAATGACTATCCTACTAGGAGACTTGAATCTTTGTAAAGTTCCATTCAAACGAACCACCATCCGATCAAACGGCCATCCATCCGGATGACCATCCTACCGGATGACTGGACAAATAGAGATACTTCTCACATTTTAAAATACTATAATGAAAACTTCAAAGTTCCATCATACACAAACACGTCCATCCCAAATGGACAACCCTCCGACCGAATGGTCATCTGTCCGGACGGCCATCCGATCGAATCACCATCCGTCCCTAAACTCACCGACACGATATTTTACGCACTCTTCAACGCTCATACTGTCGTACTATGATCAGGCTAACCTCTCAGCGCTCCCTTCAATCCAAGACTGTGTTTACCCGTTAAACACGATATGTGAGTATACTTGATCCCTTTTTGCTTAACGCACTTTTGGGTGTTACATACGTTACTTATATCAAGTCACATCGACACACAACGCAAACACTTTTTATACGCTAACCGCTCTCGCATGTTATACATGTTACTCGATGAATGCTAGAATGTTATGCTTACACATTGATTGTTGTCTGACACCTTAGCAACGATAGTACTAAAGTTTGGACTCAGCACCTGTCGTGGACATGGGTTGTTAAGCGCTTTTCCTCACATGTCACAGTGGTGATATGTGTTGCGCTTTCTACAACTCGCAGTCACGTCTGTGCATATTTCATTGTCGATAACTTACCTGCTTCACATTGCTACGTGTTACATGCTGGTTATGCGTAAATCATTTTCGCTACTATTATACTATTAAACTTGTATGCTCACCTTTACACTATGTGTATTGACTTTTATTTTAACGTATGTGACAGGTGTTTAGGATGCTTTTACTTGCTAGTTACTAAGGAATCAAGCTAGGGGAGTCTAGAAACGAACTTAATAAAATCTGAGTTGTCGGAACAATTTAATTTGTCTTTGAGATACTCTGTCTGTAATAACTGTTTTATTTTGATATGTTATGGTATGGTATGGGACGTAATGTTAAATATCTGGTAACGATAGTTGTTATGGATTTCTCCTGGACAATCTGTTTCGCTCAGTGTCGCGCCCCGATGTTTCCGCCATCGGTTGGGGTGTGACAGATTGGTATCAGAGCCATAACTATAGGGAATTATGTAACGTTCGTCAAAATCAAACCTCCGAATCCGAACCGGATTGCAAATCCGAACCTTTTTTTCAAATTAAATAAAAATAAGAAATATCAATTTTTTTATTATTTTCAGTATTTTATTAATTAATAATCATCACGTATCGCGTTCGGTTAAAAATGTATTAAAAACGGGGAATTTAGAAAAATTTTCAGTTAGATCGGTTAGTTTTGTATAAGGAACTCGTTAATGTAACATCCGCCAAAAATGAGTACTTGAAAAAATTATGATCCATTCTAAAAACCTGATCCGAATCAAATATATGAAAATACAAAATATAAGAAAATAAAGATAATACTAATTACAACAATACAATTATACTTGGTTGAATTGTGTTGTACGTAAGTTACTATGTTATGCAAATAATTAAGATAGGTTAATTTAAATATTGAGATGAAATTTGGTTTTGTGGGCAAGGGTTTTAGTAAACTCCAAATGTAAAATCAAAACAGAAGTAAAGAGGAAATAGAATTGAATAAAATATTAATTCTGTTTATGATTTCAGTTGTTCCGTTCACACTACTAATTATCGGAGGTAGTTTCGCAAGTCAAGCGTTCCGCATTCAACACATGATATACGCTCTATATACCTCGTATTTGATATGCTTTAAAACCTGCAAAAAAAAAAAAACCTAGCCATCGCTGTTATACAACCAACGCCTCCACTCCCCCCATACCGATGTACACCTCTGTCGCTAACTTTCCCACCTATCTCACCGCCACAATCTTCCCACCATCACAAGGCACAGACCAGAAATAAAACGACCCTCACATACCTTCCTCTCTCCGTCAGTTTGGTTCAAAACAACCACTGCACTGACTGTTCACAACCACGCGGAACACCCATCACCTCACGAAACGCCGCCGCATGTTCGTCGTTTTTGAACATGATCCAGCCACCGTCACACGTCCACCGCCCACGCTCCTTGTGGCGTTCAGTTGTGGCCTACTTTTAAGGTGATAATTTTGTTCCCTTGTTAGATTTACGTGTCCGAATTCTGATTTTGTCGGCAACTATTGCTATAGTAATAAAGGGTTGATTAGTCTGAAGATGAACATACTAAAAGTTGTGATACCATAATTCATGTTCGTATCTCGTTTCAGTTAATATGTATATGGAAATAGTTAGCTTTAAGGAATGTGAAAACTTACTTCATTTTGACATCCAGTTGATGAAAGTGTGTGCATGGATTAGGACTCAAAAGCTTTTATGCATATATTCTAATGAAGTGTCATAAGTTTTTTTGTTATTAAAATTATATAGTGATTCACACTAGTAAATTGTTATATCCTGGTATATTTAAGTTGTCATCAAAATTTTTTGTAAACTTTTATATATTGTTTGCTTATGATAAGTTACGAGTTACTAAAAATTCTATAAAGTAATTTAAAAAAAAAGAAACAAAATAAATCATGGTTTCAATATTCTAAAGAGTAAATTACGTTTTTGGCCCCTGTGGTTATATCAGTTTTACTCTTTTGGCCCAAAATAAGAATTTCTAACAGATCTGCCCCCATGGTCCCTATATCTAACCATTTTGGCCCCTGAGACTAACTCCATCCATTATCTTGGTTAATTATTTGTCACATGTAACTCACATGATGGGCATATTTGTAAATTCACCTCCCACACATATTCAATTATCTTTAATATATATTAAAAATATCTTTAAAGAAAAAAATAATTTATTAATATACACACATACATGATACATAGCAGTTCTTCTTCTTCTTCATCATCATCATCGACACAAACACTGATCTTCTTCTCTCTACTCATCTTCTTCTCTCTCACAAAATAAACCCACTCATCTTCTTCTCTCTACTCTATCTTCTTCCACCACCGCCACCAACCACCATCATATCCCCCACCAACCGCCACCGCCACCGCCCCTCACACGCCACCACACACAGCTCCCCACAACCCCCACATCTAAATAAGAAGTCGATGCAGTCGGATTAGATCCCACCGGAGCAGAAGATGATGCTGCTACTCTAATGGGTGAAAAGGATCTGAATGTGCAATGATTCGAATCGGATTTGGGGGTGTATAGTGGTGGTTTAACGAATCTGAATGTTCATGAACATCAGCGAAGATTTCCAGTTGCAAACCCTAAATCAACGATTTCAAGTTGCTAACCCTATAACATCATCAACGGTTGGATACGTGACAAAACTGAAGAGTTTCATCCTTATAAAGTATACGGTATGGCCTCTTAACATCAAACTATGTAATGAGCTGCAGATTGAGGACTCGATTGTGTAATTATTAATTGCTTTTTGAACCCGTCCTTTTTTGGATCGATTTTTCTAAATTCCTAAATTAAACTGTTAATTTTTTTCATGTTACTAGTTAGCTGGTATGCGTATGTGATAAGTGAAAGTGATATGGATATTAGACAAAGCTTAATTCAAAGTAGGTTCTTTTGTTTTTGCTTGCAAGAAACTGAAAAATATTTGTACCTTACATTGCAGGGGTGGTGGTTTGCTGGGGAATTAGAAAAAGGATAAAAGTTGAGATTTTATCAAATGTAGTAGAGATCTTTTTATAAAGAACAGAGGTACTTTTTGAAAAAAAATGCTTGTGAGTTTACCTAACTATGTTGGAGCACCCAGATCTGTGAGTTCGCCCAGATCTGTTAATGTTTGATTCGAATCAGATTTGGTGGGTTTCATTCGAACACAAGCACTGATCTGGGTTTGAAGTGTTCTTGAAGATGATGATTGTTCTTGAAGATTAGGGTTTGAAGATGATGATATGCAGATGATAGGTTCTTGTTCTTGAATTTAGGTTTTGTTTTTTTTTTATTTGTTCATGTTCATGAAGATCTGAAGCTGATAAGAAACTTTTGGGTTTTTTTTTTTTTTTTTTGTTCAAGTTCGATGAAGATTGTTCTTGAAATCTGGGTAAATAAAAATTAGATTTAAAGGGGAAGAGAAATTACAAAAATACCCTTGCATGTGACAAATAATTAACCAAGGTAATGGATGGAGTTAGTCTCAGGGGCCAAAATGGTTAGATATAGGGACCATGGGGGCAGATCTGTTAGAAATTCTTATTTTGGGCCAAAAGAGTAAAACTGATATAACCACAGGGGCCAAAAACGTAATTTACTCTATTCTAAATTAACTTCATAACATTATAAACTTGTGTATACCAGAATCCTTCAACTAGTTGACTATATTTGTAACATAGGAAATCTATAAAGTAAAGTTTTTATTGTTATCTCTTGACCTTAATAATTCATAAGTGAGGTCAGAACCCTAACGTAAGTTTAATAAACATTAAGCCAGTCATGGTTAGGTGTTCTTTTTGTTATATATATATATATTTGTGGTTAGCTTGTTTATTTTATTATTATATATTTTTAAGGTGATTTGGTTCATTTGGATTTATCTCTTTATTCTCGTGTGGTGTATATCTCGTGGAATCAATCTTCGCAAACTGTGAGTAATCTCCTCCACTTTCCCCCTTTTAACTTTTCAAATTTTGGGGTGCATCACATTACATTTTCGATTTACTTAACATGCTATAATCAAATGTTATTATGTGAACGTCTTATGTGTATTCTATTATTCTATATGCTATCGGATGTCAAGTCTATTGCATGCTATTGTGTCTAGTGGATCCACGGCTGACTAGGTTCCCCACGGCCATGGGTTGTAGCCTAGTATCGCCAACGGTATTAGACTCGCTCTTCAGGGCTTGAGCCTAATGCACGCTATTGTCAGGAGTCTATTTATTTTGGTTGTTTGTGTTGTTATTTTGATTGTGATTCTTGTTTGGTAAATTTGGATTTATGGATATGTTGACTATGTTGATGATATGAGACCATTTACACACTAACCTTGAGGTGCATGTTAAAAATTCTTTTTCTTAAATAAATAGATAATAATCTGTTTTCTATAAACGGAGGAAATTATTCACCAACATATTTGTTGACCCAAAAATATATTTTTTTCTAACGTGGTGCAGGTTTTCAGAGTTGATGAACAAGTCATGTGGACACGTAGCATGGGCTTTAGGAAATTAAACTGAAATCTTGACATGTTTGTTTTGAACAATGTATGAACAATTTTGATTATTATATGTTATGTGATTATTTAAATGGATATGATTTAAATATTGAAACAGTAATTAGTTTTCATGAGCTATGGGCAATCATCATGCCCCGTACCTTTCCGCTGCGTGTCGGGGTGTGACAAATTAGGCAAGACTCGACCTAGTCCGGGTCGATGTCTTAGAATTGACCTAGTCTATAGTCTAAGTACCAGCAGACCGCCTTGTGCGAACCCAGTAGGGGTTCTGCGCGAGCCTACTCTTGTTACCCTCGTTTACGCTCGCTAAATTCACAGTTTTGCACGAACATCGCATACTACAGCTTCGTGCAGACACTCAGCTTTTCCTATAGCTGACAACACACACAATTTTCAAAAACAAACGAGTGATTTGGTCGAGACTAGGTGTGAAAACCACAAACTATCGATAGAATCACTCACTCAACACTCGTTTTTATCAATAAAACACATGAATTTGTGTTGAGTCAGGTGTGAAAACCATACCTCGACGCGATTCTCCCTATTTATCTCGTGATTTATCACATAACCAGGAATCAAGTTGTTAAGTTAGGGGTGAAACCCGCATCTTAATGACTTATTCTGTTCTATATTTTGGTTTTACAAAACTCTCACCAAAGTCTCGATGGGTTCCAACGACTAGGGTCACGTGATGGTCGAAAGGATGCGTGTCGATCGCCCGGGTTGAGGCGAGAGCACAGTCTATTAAGCCAACGTGTGTACTCGAAGTCCTTGAGAACAGTCAAAACACTTTGGGTAGTCAAAGTCTAGCACGCTCAAGACATTTTGATTTTCGCTGATTTTCCGCTTTATCGCTTTTATGTGTTTCGATTCTGAGATCGCCACCGCTGACTCTGAAATTTATCGCTTTTATATGAGATTTTACGTGTTTTATATAGTTTTATGTGTTTATATATGTTTTGGTTTTGGTGATTTACTTGCTTTTCGCTTTTCACTTCGATACACACGCACAACTCGCTTTATACATTTATCTCAATACGCTAACAAATCGCACACTATACTACTCGCTTACGCTACTCACTATTGCTAATCGCATTCGCAACTCTCAATCGCTATTTGCAGCCGTGAAAGATAGGTGAATACGTGCAAAATATGTAGGTGAATATGTGCAAAATATAGTGGAATATGTGCTTATGTGGATTACGTGCTACTGTGCTCTACGTGCTTATGTGCTTCTGTGTTTACGTGCTTATGTGCCTACGTGATATTATGTGCCTCTGTGAATTATATACCTACGTAGTTGATGTGTTCCTGAGCTTTATAATACGTTGGTTAAACTTTGTGTGGTGAGTTTGAGTGTATCGTCTAAACCCGTGACGATGTCTGTTACAGACAATGTCGTCATTCGGATCTCATACTTTTCGCTCTGCTCACCGCAATCACGCTGACAAACGCATCACCTCGCTAGTCGCTAACCAAATGGCTAAGGTTATTTCGCAAATCGTCAGTGAGATTAATGAAATCGCTAGCAAGTCATCTGAGGAATCTAGAACTGACTCTCCAAAAGCGACTTTCAGCTTCAAGCAGTTTAAAGCTTGTGGACCCAAGGACTTTACTGGGGAAGATAGGCCGAGCGCAATGTTTGCATGGTTCGACTCGATTGAGGTCACTCTACGACAAAGCGGATGTTCAGACAACCTCCACACTGTTAACGCAACTGGTGTCTTCCAGTCTAGGGCACTGGAATGGTGGACAACGGAGCAAAACAGGCGTGGGAACGACGCAGCTTACGGACTTACTTGGGAGGAATTGAAAAAACTCATGATGAAGGAATTATGTCCTCCGCACGAGCTCTAAAAGCTAGAAGACAAGTTCTGGCACATCAAGCAAGAGGGTGGCGACAATGCTGGTCTTACTGCGTGTTTCAAACAGCTTAGCATCATCTGCCCTGGCCAAGTCACAACTCCCGACATCACAATCAAGAAATATATTCGAGCATTACCTGATTGTGTTGCCGATTTCGTCCAAGCGGCTAAGACTACAACAATTGAGGAGACCTTCTTGCTCGCTGCCGAGATTGATGATAAGCGAGTTCGGACTGGTTACTTAAACAAAACCACCAAGAGTCTTCATCAAGCCACCGCTACTTCTTCTACTCCCACCGCTGAAACCGCCTCACCTCAAGCTTCATAGTCATCACGCCGCAAGCACAAGAACAACAACAACAACAACAAGAACTGCGCTGTCACAACCGCTCCTCTCAATGATGTTCATGTCCAACAGCAGAACCAGAACCGACAAGTCGTTGCACCAGTGACCAACGCACCTCCAGGGAAACGTGCGTATACTGGTCCTCACCTACTGTGCCCTACTTGTACTTACCATCATCCCTGTTGGGATCGCATGTCGATTTTGTGTTCATTGCAACCTTTACGGCCACTTTACTGCAAATTGCCGTACTGGTCCCCGTCAAGCTCAAGTTCAAGCTCCTCCTGCTCTGCCAGCTCAACTTCCCGCTCCTCAGGGACAACAAGCAGCTCCTGCTCACGCAAGAGCCTGCTATGCATATGGTGATCCTAACCACTTCGCAAATGTCTGCCCGAACAGAGTGGTGAAGCAAGAGCCACAGCAGCAGCAGCCAGCTCAGCAAGCAGCCCGTGGGCGAGTCTTCAACATTAAAGCCCGCCAGGCCCAAGTAGACAACAACGTGGTTAATGGTACATTTCTCATAAATGGTATATATGCTTCATGTTTGTTTGATACTGGAGCCGATAACTGTTTTGTATCATTCGAATTCGAAAGGCTCCTAAATCGTAAACGCGTTAATCTCGCATCAACATTCGACGTAGAAGTTTCCACTAGAAGAACCGTCACTGTTAGTTCCGTTCTACGTGATTGTACTCTTGAGCTAACAGTCACGTTTTTCCGATCAATCTTATCCCAATGCAGCTCAGTAGCTTTGATGTCATAGTAGGTATGGATTTTCTTCGCGAAAATAATGTTGAAATTGTTTGTTTCGATAAAATGATTCGTTCTCTCTCGCAAACGGTGATCAATTGTGTGTTTATGGCGTAGTTGCTTCGAAGAAGTTACAACTCATGTCGTGTGTCCGAGCAGGCAAGTATCTCTGCAAGGAATACCAAGCTTTCTTGGCGCACATCGTGGTAGTGGAGAAGGAAAAGAAAGAGAAGGCAATGGAAAAGGTGCCTGTGGTTTGTGATTTTCCTGCTGTCTTTCCTGATGATTTACCTGGTTTACCGCCATCTCGTGATATTGATTTTCGAATTGACCTCATTCCTGGAGCAAACCCTGTCGCTAGAGCCCCTTATCATCTCGCTCCATCTGAAATGCGTGAACTCTTGAGTCAACTCCAGGAACTACTTGATAAAGGCTTCATTCGCCCTAGCACCTCTCCATGGGGCGCACCTGTCCTTTTCGTCAAAAAGAAGGACGGATCGTTCCGGATGTGCATCGACTATAGGGAACTCAATAAGCTGACTATCAAGAATCGCTATCCCTTGCCACGTATCGTTGATTTATTTGATCAATTACAAGGTGTTACGTGTTTTTCCAAGATCGACTTACGCTCTGGTTATCACCAGCTACGAATCCAAGAGGACGATATACCCAAATCGCTTTTCGAACCCGATACGGCCACTACGAGTTTGTTGTCATGCCTTTTGGTCTAACTAATGCCCCAGCAGTCTTTATGGATCTAATGAATCGCGTGTGTAAACCCTTTCTCGACCGCTTCGTCATCATGTTTATCGATGATATCCTTATCTATTCCAAGTCAAAATCCGAACACGCGCAACATCTCCGTTTGGTTCTTGAATTACTCCAAGGAAATCGCCTCTATGCCAAGTTCTCCAAGTGTGAATTTTGGCTTGAGGAGATTCAATTCGTCATATTGTCAATATTCAAGGTATTCATGTCGACCCCACAAAGATCGAAGCTGTTAAGAGTTGTGTTACACCAAAGAACTCGTCCGAAGTTCGTTCTTTTCTCGGATTGGCGGGTTATTATCGCCGAATTATCATTGATTTCTCAAAGATCGCTGTCCCTCTCACCTCGCTTACGCACAAGGATAAACCTTTTGTTTGGGGAACTAGACAAGAGGAAGCCTTTCAAACCCTCAAACCCATGCTCTGCAATGCTCTTGTGCTCGTATTACCCGACAGAAATGACGACTTCATAGTCTATTGCGATGCCTCTAACCTAGGTCTTGGTTGTGTTCTTATGCAACGGGACAAGGTTATCGTGTACGCCTCTCATCAACTCAAGATCCACGAGAAGAACTATACAACCCACAATCTCGAGCTAGGTGCAGTTGTTTTTGCGTTAAAAATTTGGCGTCACTACCTTTATGGTACCAAGTGTACGGTCTTCACCGACACAAGAGCCTGCAACACATCTTTAACTAGAAAGAGCTGAATATGCGCCAACGCCGATGGGTTGTACTTCTCAACGATTACGACTGTGAGATTCGTTACCATCCTGGCAAAGCAAATGTCATTGCTGATGCTCTCAGTCGACGAAGCTATTTGCATAGCATTCGTAATACTCAAGCCCAACACCATCTCGAAGCTCTTATCCGCAATGCTCAGCATGCTTGTTTTACCGAACGTACCTTGAAGAAGGAAAGGATTATCGGAAATGGTGAACAACTAGTGAATAAAATGAATGGTATATTTCACTATCTTGACCGAATTTGGATTCCCAAACGCACTAATTTACGAGAGATTCTGCTAAACGAAGTCCACGAGTCTCAATATTCCATTCATCCCGGTGCCAATAAGATGTACCAGGACCTTCGTTACAGGTACTAGTGGCCAGGCATGAAGAAAGATATCGTTATCTATGTTTCAAAGTGCCTAACCTATTCGAAGGTCAAGTCTAAGCAACAACGACCCTCTGGCTTACTCATGCAACCCGAGATCCTTATTTGGAAATGGGAGAGTATAGCTATGGATTTCATTACGAAACTTCCGCGCATGCCATCAGGTCACGATAGCATTTGGGTTATCGTTGATCGTCTCACCAAATCCGCCAACTTTCTGCCAATACGGGAAGACTATAAGGTAGAACGATTAGCACAGATCTATACCGACGAAGTCATTTGTCGACACGGGACACCTTATGGCATCATCTCTGACCGCGATGGTCGATTCACTTCGCGCCTCTGGGAAACTTTTCAATCTGCTCTTGGTACTACTCTCAATCTTAGTACTGCTTTTCATCCCCAGACCGACGGTCAGACTGAACGCACGATTCGTACCCTTGAAGACATGCTCCGCTCGTGTGTTATAGATTTCGGTGGTAATTGGGATTCGCATTTGCCTTTAGTCGAATTCTCGTACAATAACAGTTATCACTCTAGCATTCAAATGGCACCATTTGAGGCACTATACGGAAGAAAATGTCGATCGCCTATTGTACGACACGAGATCGGGGATGCGCAAATTACCGGTCCTGAGTTATTGCAAGAAACGACTGACAAGATCCTCCAAATACGAGACAATCTCCTGAAAGCTCGGAGTCGTCAGAAGAGTTACGCCGATAAACGCCGCAAGCCCCTTGAATTTGACGTTGGCGATCACGTGCTCCTAAAGGTTGCACCTTGGAAGGGAGTGATCCGATTCGGCAAGAAAGGAAAGCTCGCGCCTCGATACGTTGGACCTTTAAGATTCTGGAAAGAGTTGGCAAAGTGGCCTACCGACTCGAATTACTAGAGGAACTCAGCAACGTACATTCGACTTTCCACGTTTCGAACCTCAAAAAGTGTTTTGCCGACCAGAACTTACATGTCCCTCTCGAGGATCTACAAGTGGACGAAACATTACACTTCGTGGAAAAGCCAGTTGAGATCATGGACCGAGAGACCAAGAAACTCCGATGCTCACGCATTCCCATTGTGAAGGTCCACTGGGAAGGCAAACTCGGCGCCGAGTTCACCTGGGAACTCGAAAGTGACATGAAGGCTAAATATCTACGGCTATTCGTTACGCGTGCGCCTTAAATTTCGGGACGAAATTTCCTAAAGTAGGGGAGGCTGTAACAACCCGACTTTTGAAGTCAAAGTCAAAGTACAAGTCAAAGTTAAAGTCAAAGGAAGAAAAGATTGCTAATCAGATATGTCATTCTTGGCTTAATTATTGCTTGTACCTTCGACTCGCTAATCGATACTTTGTTTGACGCTATTTGTTTTACGATTATTGATATGTGAAGTAACAATGCGATAAACGTAATTAAACGCTAAGCTACTAAACGCTATCACATCGCTATCGCATCGCAATTTGAATTACAGGTTCTGAATATTGTTTTACGTGTGTGTGCTAATATGTGCTTTACTTGTGTGTGCTTATATATGTATTGTGGGATGTTAATCGCAAACGCAATCGCAAATCTATCGCATCACATCGCAACCCGAAATACAGGTTACACTTCTAGTTGTTTTCTCCTGAACCCACTTCTAAATATATATATGGTTAGGTTCATTAGTGAACAACCCTATTGATAGTGAACACTAGTGAACTAATCCTAGCCCTTAATTATTAATACAGAAGTGTATTTTACGATTTGATGATGTAAATCAATGGTCAGGATTTGTTCACTCGGTTCACAAATACACTAGTGTTCACTCTAGAACCACACCCTATATATGTATAATAGGTTGTATTGAAAAATGAATCCTAAAATAAAAAAAAATGGATTTTATTTATAAACTAACAATTATTGTAGTAACATTCAAATTGCTCTATTTTGGTAATTAGATTGTAAAATAGGCTAAAACTAATGTAACTAAAATGAACAAAAATGTATATATATTTTTTAAACTTAGTTAAAGTTTACTCATAGATCAATGACTTAATTTTTTTCAACTTCAGCGTCAGACCCAAGTTTCAACATGTATACTTTTGTTGAATTGGTAAATATGATTCATATACACATGTATAATAACATCAATTAACTCATACACTAAATAATTAAAAATCATCCTATTTCGCTTATACTATATACCAAGAGATGGAATAATGTTACACTAATAAATATATAACAAATAAAAAATATATTGTCTAGTTAAATAATTAAAATTTTAATTAAATAATAAAAGAAAAATAAAAATTGTGTTTTAAATATTACAAGAGTTAATATCGTGGTTAGTCCCTGTGGTTTCTGCAGAGTTTAAGGTTGGGTACTAAGTTCTCAGTTAGTTTTTAACGACAGTCAGGCTTAAGGCCTTAGGATGTTACAAAATCAAACGTTAAAACCTCATATTGTTACTTTAAACTATTAGTACCTGAGGTTGTTTGTAAGACCCTAACACGTTTGTTTCTTTTATATTTTTTTACCGAAAAGACGCAACGGAAATACGAACCTTAATTTTTTTTTCTTTCTTTATAAACGCTCTTAACGTTTGACAATCATTCAAATAGTTCAATAAAAATATTACATTCTTCAATTCTTGTTTATTATGTTTAATAATACGACTACGTGACCCACTCTCGTACAATCTACACCTTGACTCGATCTTCCACCACTCCATGCTTTATGAGAAAGACCTGTATAACCTGCAGTCACCATACATCCACATCATAAGAAAAGTAAGTGACTTTATACAATACATAAACAACATATAAATAAACTTTTAACGAAACCAGAGGACCACATCAAATTCCCTCTACAAGTGCGACTCCGTCTGTTTACAATCTCGGATCCGATCTTCGGACTCCTACGTTCAACTTTCAAAAGCACGATCTTAATATACCTGCACTTTCGTTTCCATTACAATATATTATCAACATTATAATGCATTCGTACATAAATCCCAATACATGCCTATATACAAGTCCCATCTACATACGTTCTTCTAAATCCCATATTCATAATATCTTAACCGACATTCCATTCTTCTTCACCAAGTTACCGTAACCATACTTGTGTTTCATACTAAGAAAACAAAATTAGAAGATTAAACACGAAGTTATGGAACCTCAGATGAAGGTACAAGAGGTTGAAACGCAAGAAAAACTGAAAAATTCATTAAATTCCAACAGCTTCGAAGCGTAGCCTACTACTGGGTCGTAGCCTACGACTCTGGGCTGCTGTAATTCCAACAACTAGTAAGTGTAGGCTACACCCCAGACGTAAGCTACGACTCTGGGCTGCTGGAAATCCCCCAAAACTCGATTAAAACTCATTTATTGATCACCCGGATCTCATTCCAAGCCCCGTTAATTATTCCCATGCTTCCCAATAGATAAAATTAGAGTTTTTAAAGGTTATTCCAAGACCCTAAGTCATCCCAACGCTAATTCCTTGTCCCAACATTCATGCTAATCATTTTACCACTTCATTTCCTTAATTATGACCCGTTTCTCCCACTATATAGATTCAAGCTTAGTAAAACTATATTGACCATTACTACATTCCTTACCTTGGCACCATTAATAACAATCCATCCCTTTGTGATTCTCAATCTTCTTGCACATATGAATTCCTTTACATAAATATAACTTAAGCTTGGGAATCACTTACCTCAAGCGTCATGACCGTGCTTGTTTCCTTGCCTCATTTTTGACCCGTTAGTCTTCCGTACTTGAGTCTATGCTAATGTGGTTTCCAATCCTTTCATGTCGTCATGTTCATAACATTGTTAGTATGTATGCTAATTCATATCAACATCCATTTCAACTCTTAATTATATTGATTTTCATTAATAGTTCATGAACATGTATAAGACATGAATTAACATCCACATTGTTGAACGTCCGTATAACCCAAATTTCATCATCATACATAACACATATTTGATCTAACACATATCTCATGATCTCTCAAATCTTAGATTTGTGTTAACATGTCTAACCATACTATCTATACATTGTTGACTTTCAGAAAGTCAACCCTTATATCTTATAATTTCCAATTTATGAACACACTTTTAACTTGTAGTAAAGTCATACACATTCATATTCATGTTGTGTGGTACATACAACTACATAATCACTTGATTTCATACCCTATAATCATAAAATCACTTTTACACATACTAGTGCTTTTATGATTCTACATTTGACAACTACATACCAAGTTAGCCAATTTAACGAAATAATACCATCACCCTTTACTAGTAAGTCCACAACTATACACTTAGAGCACATTCCATTTCTAAATTACTATTAAGCCACTAATCCGACTCATGGTGTGCACCACCAATCAAGTATATAATGCAAGTCACTAATGCACACTTCTACAAATCATGAAATCAAACAAAATCTTCATATGGGTTAAATCAAAACACACCTTCCTCATGTAAGCTTTCTATCAAATACACAATTATCATTATCTATGCATATCTATCCACTACTCGCATACAATTTCACATATTATTGTCATTTAGACATTTCATCAAACACTTGGTATGCGTACTACCATCTAAGCATAATGTACAACCCATCAATGCTTAGTCACCTAACTCATGCCATCAAACATTAACTTTCTTACTAAGCAACAAGTATCAATCATACATAAACATCAAACATAATGAAATCTCCTAGTTCTTCCATCTCATTCATATTATGCCATAACCCATCAAAAACCACAAAGTTCTTGAACATGGATCCTCACATTAAAACTCCCAATGGAGATAATTAAATCATTATTGAGACTAGATTAATGGGTTTAAACACGAATTCAACCATCTCATACTTACAATTTACCCAATTTGTGGTACTTTATCAAAACCCATCAAGAGCTCTAACTAAGGAGGTTCAAGAAATTCTTTTGGTACTTACTTGATGCTTATACGATGAGGAGCCTTCTTAAAATCATGGATCTTCCATGCAATTTTACCTCCTTCCTTCTCCTTCTTGATTTGCTTCACACAAGAGTGTTGGTGCATACATCTGTCGACTTCGTCTTGTATCGAGTCTTGTCACTAGATATGTTAGATCAGGGCATGTTGTATGAGAAAATAGGAGATTTATGTGGTTATTAGTGTGATTTCGCTTGAAGTAGATGATTTCGCTTGAAATGACTCTTGTCAGTTACAAGCGAAATCAACACAATATGATTTCGCTTGAAATGCAAGTTGTCACTTTCAAGCGAAACCCTGTGGACTATATATAGTTTTAGTTCAAGCGAAATCTGGGGAGTTGTAACAGTTGTGAACTTGGATACCGAGGTGCTGCCGGTTTATCCTTTGTTTGTACGAGCTGTCATATCAATCAGAAAAGTGTTTAAAATGAATTGCTAGTTGTTTCGAAGTCAGTTTCTTAGTTTCCGCCTCTGAAACTGATAAAAAACTCCCCTGAACGACTCGTTTGGGTCACTACACGATCCTACAAGTGGTATCAGAGCTCAGGAGGAGGAGTTCTTACCGATTCAGCTCAAAATTTCTGTTTTCTACACCTTCTTTTCAAAATCATTAAGTTTTCACGATTAGAATCGGCCAATTTTCACATATGTTGTATAAAACTGTGTTTTAACAAACCTTTGAAAGTTTCAGATTAAAATTCGGTTTAAAAGTGGTAAAAATGGACTGATAAAGTGATTCCGCTTGTACGATCATTTGTGATTCCACTTGAGATTCACTGATTTCGTTCCAAATTTTGCTATTTCGCTTGAAATCTAAGGTTTCGCTTCAAACTGTTCTGATTTCGCTTGAAATTGATCAGTGGGTTATTTCGCTTGAAATTGTAAATTTGGGATTCCGCTTGAAAAGGTTATTTCAGGTTATTTCACTTGAAAAGTGTTGTTTTTGAAAAAGGTGTTGCCGAAACATGGATTCTGAATTTTACAACGCGTTTGCCACATCCCCGACTACTCCAGCTTCCAATGTTCAGAACATGAATTTGGAAAACGAAACTGGAACTTTGCAAAAACCCCCGAAACTTATGTATATTGAAGAATACCATAGTTGGAAAGAAAGATTTGAAAACTGGGTTCAAGCAAATCATTTAAGAGCTTGGGAAAGCATTGAAACAACATATATCAGACCACAGACTGCTATGAATGTTGATAAAATCATTTCAGAATTTTCTGACACTGAGAGAGAAAGTTATAAAGGAGAGAAAATGATGATAAGTCTGTTGCAGCAAGCTGTAAAGAGGATATATTTGTTTTGCTTCAGCATGATGGAAATGCGTTTTCAATTTGGAAAGCACTTGAGAAGAAATTTGAAGGAAGTACAGAAATGCTCCAGAGTAAAGCATCGTTGCTGAAAAAGGAGTTTGAGTTGTTTACTAGTATGTCTGGTGAGACTACAAAGACTCATTGAGAGATACTGTCATCTTGTGTGTACCATGTCTCAGTTGAAAATCACTAAAACTCCAGCAGAATGGGTTGAAAAGCTTGCTGACGCATTACCACAGAAAGAATGGGGTACTTATCTGATGATTCTGAAGAATTCTGGACAGTTTAGCAGATTGTCGATCGGACAGTTTATTGAAAAACTTGAGGCACGGGATCTTGAACAGTAGAAGATTGCCAGAATGAACAGTTCAAGCAATCAACAAGACATCAAACTATACTATAAAAGAAATGTTCAAACTGTTGAATCAAGTCCAAAGATTCAAACCGCGTTTAGTGCAGGAAATTCTTCTGGAACAGGCAGTCAAAGTTCAGTCAACACTAGTGGATTTTCAAATGTTAATCCTCTAAGTGTTCAAAGTACGAATGTTGGAAATGAACATCTGATTCAGTGCAATGTAGCTTTACATCTTCAAAAGGGTCAAAACTTTTCTGAAGAAGTTGTGAAAAATCATATGGGTTTACTGGTTACTGCTTTGGAATCTTATGAAGGATTGATTGCCGGAAAAATCGGAAATCCTATGCTAACCAAGGAGGATTACGATCAGATTGATGCAGAAGAGGTGGAACTGATGGACATTAAATGGTGTCTGGCTAGTGTCCTGAGAAGAGCTGAAAAGTTTAAAATGATTACAGGAAGAAATGACTTTTTGGATGCTCATCTTTCAGCTTTAGGTTTTGATAAATCTAAAGTTACTTGTTTTAAATTCAGGGAGAAAGGTCATTTCAAGAGAGAGTGCAAAAATCAGAAAGCTAATGGAGCAGAGAATCCTTTTGGAAAAGATGATTATTATCGAAAAGCAATATATCAACAGGTTTCTCATCAACCGCATCAACAATCTCAAACTGCACATGGGAAGATGATCGAAGATGCAAATAAGAAAGCTTTTTATGGCATTATTGATCAAGATGATGAGAAAGTGGCTGAAGGTTTTAGCTGGGACAAGTACATTCCAGCTGATTCAAATGTTAAAGCGTTCATTGCTCAAATCGCTCAAAAGCCAGAGTTGATGAAGGAATGGATAGCTGTGTTATCTGATGATGAGAAGAGTCAAGATGAAGAATCTGTTTCTTCATAAAGCAGTGATGATGATGAAGAGCTTGAACAGATAAATGTTGGAAAACTCATCTATCTTCTGATAGTTTTGAATTTTATTTTGCAGATAAATTGAAGAAACTTAAAGAGAGAAAAGCTGCAAAAGAAATGAAAGAAAACAAGATTGTTGAGAAGATAGTTGAAGTGGAAAAGGTAGTGGAAGTTGAGAAGATTGTGGAGATCGAAAAGGTTGTTGAAGTCACAAAACCGTGTCTTACATGTTTGGAATCTTGGAAACAATGTGAAGATAAAGATAAAAAGTTTTGTGAGCTTGAGAAGTTGAAAGAGAAGTTACTGTTTGATGTCAAGAATTTGAAAGAATCATACGATGTATTAAACAGAACGGTGACTAGTTTGCAGAAAACAAATTCTAAAAAAGAAGATGCTTTGAAGATGTTGAATGCAACAATGATGTCGAAGCAGAAAGAGATAAACTTTTACATTGAAGAATGTGCAAAATGGAAGAAGGAGTTGCATAGTGAAACAGTTGAAAATGAAAGAATCAGAAGATTGTTGAGAAGTTATACAAGTTCTGATTACTTAATTGACAGAATTTATCCAACTGTCGCAGGTTTTGAAGTGTTTGAAGACAAGAAGCCGAAGAAGAAGGATACTGGTAAGAAACAGAGTGTCTGTTATAATAAGTGTCCGCCTCCAATTTGGGAAGGGTATTCGTCTAGAAAACCGAATGAGGAACAAGTAAAAAAGGCAGTCAATATAAAGTTGGAGTCCGAGATAACCGATGTATTACCAGACAATATTGACATCACGTTCACAGCGTCCGACACAGATCATGAGTCCGAGTTAATAAAAAGGATGGTCGATCAGGTGTTAGATAAGGATGAGGAGTCCGAGTCAATGTTCGAGTCCAGGAGTTTGAGTTCATCTGTCAGGAGTTCAAAGTCGTCGGGAAAACGGGTGTATAGTAAAGAATTTTTGTTGTCAAAATCTAATTTGAATGACGAAACATTTGAAGTTGCATATACTTTGAATGATTCTGACAAATTATATTTTGATAAAGAATTTCCAATAAGAAGTGTTCAAATTGAAAAGATTAAAAAGGTTTTCAAATTAACAGAAATTAATATTTCTGAAATAAAAGATTTAAATCTTTCTGAAAAACCTAAAAAGTACACTTCAAGAGTTCAACAAAGATTGAACAAGAAAAAAGGTTACAGTACTGGTTCTGGTTTTCAAAAGAAGCCAAACCATAACGGTAATTTCAAAAGAAAAGGATTAGGATTTATTCCACCTGAAAATCATAAAAATGAGAAAATTTCTAAAACAAATACAAAATTTGTTTCAGGGAAAAATTGTGAAGAAGAAGCAAAGAGCTCATTCTGGAAACAGTCAAACCAGGAGTTTCTTGCTGAAAAGATGAAGAATGGAGTTTTTCAAAGAAAGGAGACTAGAACCTGTTACAGATGCAATGAAGTTGGTCATATTGCATGGAACTGTCCTCAAGCAATAAAAACAAAACAGGGAGTCTCAGAAAAACTTAAAGAAATAGTTGTTGACAAAACTGAACCACCAACTGAAAAATTTAAAATTTTCAAAAACTCAACATATGAAGTTGGTGAATGTTCAAAGAAGTTCTACAGGAGAAATGTGAATCTTGACAATAAAAAATGGGTTGTTAAGAAATCGGATGTGAAATCTGGCGATGAATCTGATTCCACAAAGTCAGAGGAGCCACAAGTTGATGTTAAAGAAGAAAGCTCAGTGCCTCCAATGGATGATTTGAATTTTCCACCATTGAGGACTGAAGATTTTAGAAAAATTGGAAATGTTGAGATCTCGAATCAATTTTATTCTGAAAAGAATGAATTTGATGTTGAAAAAGCTTTTAATGGAAATGTGAAAAAGATTTTTGGAAAAATGATTGAGGGTAAAGTGAAAGGGGTAAAAGATTTTTATAAAACAAAGAAAGCAACTTTTTATCCAAGAGAAGATGGGGTGGAAACATCCAAGTTTGGTGAAGCTTGGATGTCAGTTTTTCACAAGTAAAAAGTATGACTTGTCGGAGCTCCCAGGTTGGTAAGTGTGGAGCAGGAATCGGCATCTTTCTTGAGAAATTCACTTTTGTGATATTTCGTCTTTCAAAGTGGTAAATCAGGGACATTAAGTTGTACTTGATTTTCTACAAGTGATATTGTTGTTAAAATTCAAAATTGTTATATTTGTCAAATGGTTGAGAAAAACAATGTGATGAATCCTTAACCTACAAGTGTTACAAACAACAAAACTTATTTTCCGGAAAAATCATTTTGGTTAAAACAAACTTAAGTGTTTTGAAATCATAATGAGAAAAATAGTTTGTTGAAAGGGGGAGTTCTGATTGTTTATGCCAAGTGGATGGCAAATTGAAGTGATTCGATATCAGTTGTCACGTTACTTGTACAGTTTGTTTTCATATTTCCTTAAATGATTTTGAATTTTAGGGGGAGTAAGAATTTTTCAGAAAATCCAAAAACATTTGAAATTTTGAAAAAGGCAAAAACATGATAAAATACAAAAATGAGTTTGTTGTGAAAAAGAGGAAATGATAGTACATCAGTAGACAGATACAGTATGCTAAAAAAATTTAATGTTTAAATAGCGTTAAACGATCTCACTGATGATATGCCGATAGGTTTTTACACATTTAGTAAGCTTTTTCGGGATATAAACTTAAATTCAAACTTGCTTATTTTGTGGGGAACACTACTTGGATATATAGGTAACCCCTGAAATTTCGTTTGAAAGATCCCTCTTACTGAGATACTAGGTCTTTATGCTCAGTGATATCTGGGGTATTATCCCGGGACTTCTGATTTTGCGGAAGCAATGGCCTAGTCCCCGGAGAATACTTTACGCTTGCTTGAAATAAAAGCCTGCCCTCGGTACAAAAAATGATGAAACATTGAAAAATGCTAATCATGTGCTGTTGTAAAAAAGATCCTCTAAAGGGGACCCACCAAAAGTCGAAGCCGTCATCTCTCTGCTGAACGGAAGTTCTGACCTGAGCTCTCACGATTCTTCGCATTAAACCCCTTACAGATATCATCTGTGGTATACTCACCTGTAAGACTGAATATTGGGATCTGGATATGGGAGTATATTCAAGAGGTGGGACACATGAATGAGTTTAAGTTCTTAATACACCTAACTCATATCCTGAATCAGTTGAAATTTGTGTGAGAATTTAAGTGGATCAGTATATCGGCAATCTAAGTGAATTGTTTAATTCTTAATATGTAACTAAGCTCAACGGTACTTGTGACTTGTCAAAAACTGATATGAACTTCTTACATAAACTCACAAAATATTGTCTGCATATATTTCTTTACTGCATTTCATTTCATTAAAAAATCCAAAAAGATTTTCAACAACTGGTGTTGAAGAGCTGATTTTCAAAATTCCAAGTGCTAAACATGATGAGCATGTGGTGAGGGGGAGCTTGTGTTTAAATGAGAAAAGGTTTTGAATATTTAATTACAAGTGGTTCATCAATTATTAACATTGTTATATCATTTTGGATAAATTTGAGGGGGAGTCTGGTTATATAAATTTATCAAATGTTAAATTTGTGAAATTTATTGTGAGGTAGAGGATGTGCAGGATAGCCTAGATTCCGAAGTCTGAGTATAGAGTCAGGACACAATTCTGATCCTGTAAAAGTCAGATTGCAATCAACATCCGAGGGTAAATGAGATTGTTCGAGGGGAGTATGTTGATGTTGAAGAGGAGGAGAAAGAGATAAAGTTTGAGGATGCCTACAATATCAGATTCTTCAAAGAGCGATCAGACTAATAAAGACTGAAGACGTTGAAAACTCGACACTTAAGACTCGTCAACATCCGAGGGGGAGTCTGTTGGTGCATACGTCTGTCGACTTCGTCTTGTATCGAGTCTTGTCACTAGATATGTTAGATCAGGGCATGTTGTATGAGAAAGTAGTAGATTTATGTGGTTATTAGTGTGATTTCTCTTGAAGTAGATGATTTCGCTTGAAATGACTCTTGTCAGTTACAAGCGAAATCAACACAATATGATTTCGCTTGAAATGCAAGTTGTCACTTTAAAGCGAAACCCTGTGGACTATATATAGTTTTAGTTCAAGCGAAATCTGGAGAGTTGCAACAGTTGTGAACTTGGATACCGAGGTGCTGCCGGTTTATCCTTTGTTTGTACGAGTTGTCATATCAATCAAAAAAGTGTTTAAAATGAATTGCTAGTTGTTTCGAAGTCAGTTTCTTAGTTTCCGCCTCTGAAACTGATAAAAACTCCTCTGAACGACTCGTTTGGGTCACTACACGATCCTACAAAGAGCTCACTCCCACACACACTAATGTGTGTGTGTGTCGACATATACACCTTCACACATATAAAATGCAGAATTTTTATGAAGTTTGCTTATATGTTACTTTTGGTCCTTCTACTTGGCTTTTTGGTTAATTGTAACCAACCCCTCAACTTTCATCATGTTTAACATTTATACTCACATTATGTGACAAACTAACTTATTTCAACATGATATTTAGGAATTTAACAAAGTTAGGTATAGCTACAACTTTAGTCCCCATATTTGGGCATTTTCCATTATTAGCCAAAACTTTCACTTTTCTTTTGACTTGCTAGTGTTGTGTGTTCCTACAATGCGTAACACGAGTTTACCGTTGTTAAATTGCTTAGTTAGTACATTTCACACCCTACATAAGAAAGCATACTATCAAATTAGAAATTCAAATTTTGGGGCGTTACATTGTTACATTGCACAAACCACATGGACTAACGGTGTAATTAACTCTACTATTTATTACCTATAGATTAACACAAAGAGTTATTATAATTTTTTCAAAAAAAATAATTACCAATAGATTGACACAAAGAGTTATTATAATTTAAAAAGGAGTAATTTGCCATTTTAGTCCCCAAAGTTTGACCCAAATTGCCACTTTAATCCAAATAATTTTTTTCTCTTCTAGGTTCTTAACTTTTCCCATTTTTTTGCCATTTGATCGCATTGCCTAACTCCATCCAAAAACTCAGTCAAGTTAGTGGTATTTTGGTATTTTTATCCAAAACCTTTTTCACATTTTTATTTTTTCCTTGAGTAAACTTATTTATATATAATTATAATAATTATTATTATCGATATTATATATATATATATATCAATATAATAATTAGTATCATCTCTTTACTATGTACACAATTCCATACCTCTCTCTCTCTCTCTCTCTCTCTCTCTCTGACTCTTACTCTTCCCCTCAACTTCTCTCTATCTCTCTCACTCTCTGCATCTTCATCTTCTCTACCAAAACCCTAGTTTTATTTCAAAACCTACAACTTCAATGGAGACAGATGAAAACTGCATTGACATTATCAATAGAGCGGCGATAAAGCGTTCTCTGATTCTGAAGAAGGATGACGAGTGTGTGAGACTCATGTTTCTGTCTCGTTTAAATATGAAGACGGAACTTGGACTCGTTTCCCATTATACAGAGCCACTTGATTCCTTTACAAATCTACGCCATTTATTTGAGGTGGGCGGGAGTGGGTTTTGATTTGGGGATGGTGGTGGCGGTAGGTTTTGATTACGTTGTGATGGTGGTGAACGGTGGTGGGTTTTGATTAGATCAACAGTGGTGGGGGTGGGGGAGGACGGCGGTGATAGTGTTGGTGAACATTGGTGGTTGTTGATTTTGATCAGGTAAACAATGAGGATGGTGGTGGCGTTAGTGAGATTTTTTTGGGAGGAGGGTCTTTGAATTAAAGGGTTTACAGTGGGGATTTGAATATAGATAGACCGATTTGGTTATAAGGGAAGTGATGGTGGCCGGAAAAGGTTATAGGTGAGTGGTTGTCACACCCTCAAATCCACATGCAGAGTACTACCGCGAGGCATGTGACTGACCAGGATCCAGCCACCAATTACACTGAGCATTCAATTAATAATAGTAATAATGTTCACCAACCACAAGGGTTAGTAAATACCATAATTAAAGTTCAAAAGTTTTAAGTTCAAATAGCAGTTTAAGTAAGTAGCGGAAGTATAGGCAACCCAGTTCAAACAAAGTTCATAGTTTAAGTTTATTATAGAACCCAACACACGGGTTAAAACGACCACTACACATCCCCAAGCTGCAAGCTCCTGAGTCACTGGGTACCTGCAAAGCATGCAGTATGGTATCAACATAATGTTGGCGAGTTCACGAGTTTGTCCATTTTTTAATTCCAAAAACTTGTTTCAACAGTTAATTTACTCATTTATACCATGCCATGGGGAGCTACCCCATAAGTAAGCTACTAAACTGTTTTACAATACCGAATACTATGCGACCGTACATTTTTGTAGAGTGCCCCATTTGTCAATGTTCTATCATCATTGACGATTTGCAAGAGTCTATTAGTTCACTCTTGATCCCATACGCGGGCACGGTGTGAGGCTAGTGAGACCTAAATAGCGCTATCAACTAATAACCCGTTCGCCAGGCCCCGGTGACTAATCGGTATTAAGAAGTAGGGACTTGAGTGATAGAGTTGCGTTTAGTATTGCTTGTTGCATCCAATATAAATAGTAATTAACTAAGTGTGACAACCGGTAATTTACGGCTCCAAATTACGTGATTAACACTATGATAATTAGTATTTACAGCGCAAATTGATTTAATTAGGCCTTTGGAGTGCCTAGGAACGCACGATCGACTTTACAGTACGCGCATGACGGTCTACAGAGAACCTGCTAAACGATAAACGATGATGATCTGAAACCGTACGAGATACTGACGACACCGACAAATATGGATGTTACACGAATATTTTATGCTTATGAAGTTTGGGTTGCAATATAGGGTCTCGTAGGAATTACGGGCCACTTACACATGAAATGGGCTTGTGGGCCCTGGGCCCAAGCCCAAAACCCACAAGCCTAAGCCTACACCTAATATATTAAATTTTTACTACAAGATTTTGCTTGTAAATCTTTCCAAAGATCTCATCAAGATCTTATGAAATCTATAACAAATCTATACAAAATATTTTTGTCTCTAAATTAGAAACACAAGATCACTACAAGATCTTAACAGATCTATAAAGAACCCATTGCCTGAACTTCACCTCCTCATTCCATATTCTTACAAACTAAAGAAAACACATACTTTAAAGTCTGCTTTCCACTCTTCTCCTTCATCTTCTTTATTTTGAAGAACCCTAAAACACTCTAAATATAACATTGACAAACCACACACCTTATCCTCCCTCACCCACACCTCTCGATCTCACTCATCTCCTCTCTCCATGATCGTTGACCGGAAAACCGGTGAAGCCCAGGGAACTCCAGCGACTGTCGGGGGTTCGTTTTGTTTGATGACCCCCCCCCCCCCCTCCGTCAATCAGCCTCCACTCCCTTCTCCTCCTCGATGACCGGCCGGCGACCAGCACAGGGCTGGCAACGGGCTGCCAGCACCCCTATTTCCCGGCGACAAAAAATTCAGAAGAGAGAGAGAGAGAGACGACGGAATGGCGGTGGTGGCGGTGGATCTTCACGGTGGCGGCAGTAGCGGCGCGACGATGGTGTTTGTTATTTTCGACTGGTTCCGGTAAAACCTCTCTTCGATTTCTTTCCTTTTTGTTTTATTTCTGAAGATCTGATGTTGATGATGATGTAGTCAGCGGTGGTGACGAGCCGGCGAAGGTTCGCCGACGATGGCGGAGCCACGACTATCGCGGTGATTTTATGGTGCTTCAGATCTATTCACTTGGATCGTGGTTCACTTGGTTCAAGTTAAAATACAATATGTGCTCTCGGTTCAGGAATAGCACGGTTCGGGTCAGCAGCGGTCAACTGGTCAAAGAGGTCAACTCGGGTCAAACCCGGTTGACTCAGTCAACTCAGCGAGTCAACCCGGGTCAACTCAGTCCGCCTTTCGACATGAAGACTTGGTAAAAACTAATGACACGTTTAATATTTTCGTGTTTTTATAGTATTATTACTTACGTGATAACGAGCTCGAAACGATTAACTCTTAGTTTATATCTTAAATTATTTCGTCAAGACTTATATAAATATTGATTGTTTGAGTATTGATTGAATTTTGAAAATATAAAGACAACTCGTGTTGTCGGGGCGTCCAAAAATAGAGGAAACTTTGCCCGTTTTTCGAGAAAACCCGTAAAAGCAAAACATGTTTTATTGAAAAGTGACTTTTATGAGAACCAATATAAATGTGTATATCACTCTCGACGACGCTTTATCACATACGGAAACGACAAGTCTTTTATAAAATAAATATATTTTATATATTTATTTCAAGCGCCAAACAATTCGTATTCGTTCTACAAAATAAATATAGTTTACATATTTATTTCAAATACCATACAACGCGAAGTCTTTTATAAAATAAATATATTTTATATATTTATTTCAAGCGCCAAACAACTCGTATTCTTTTATGAAATAAATATAACTTTTGTATTTATTTTAAACGACATCAACACGAAAACGCTATTAAATAAATATAAGTTGTTATATGTATTTCAAAACGCCTAAACGACACATAGTTTAGTTACTGTCGTTCATTTACCGTCATAACTTACGGTCGAATCATTCAATTAGCGATTCGGTAAAGCTCGATGACACGTATTTAGTTACTGCGTTTATTGGAAACTTATAAGAAATTTCGTGTTAGGAATACTGTAGAATACACGCTAGCAAGTCACGTCCTGGAAACGACATTACGAAGTCGTATATAGCTAGCTTTGCACAGGAATATTCAGGTGAGTTCATAACCCCACCTTTTTACCGTTTTACATTTTTCTAAATGTTTTCGGGGTGGAAAGACATGCACTTTTTACAAAGCATACAAGAATTACATATTTCTAAACCATTTTACAAGCAAGTTTTAACTGACACAAATGGTTTACGAAAAGCTTATGTTTTATACCAGTTTTTCAAACAAGCGTATTTTTCGAAATATGCATACACACGAATTCTAGTATTCTAAACTACGGGAAAATACAAATACAAGAGTTTTAAAATACATGAGTTATGGTATGATGGATACAAAAACAAGAAGCACTCTTGGTGATAACTAGTACCAAGTATGATGTGTTTTAAGGAACGATACGAGAAATCGTGTCACGAATAGGGTACCATAAGCACCATTAATCATGTACATACTTAGACCGCAGAACAAAAGGTTAGATCTAACGGGTGTCAGGGCAGCCCCACTCTTGGTGACAACTAGTACCGAGTAGTGTTTTTGTGTCTCAGTCGTGAATCGACTACTAGAAAAATGCCTATGGTTTGGTGACTTCCTATGTCGTGTCACATGTTAATGGCCTTGCAACCCATTAACACTTGATACATACAGAAAATATGATACATACAAGAATACTTGATTTATACAAGAAAACATGATACATACAAGAATACTTGATTTATACAAGAAAACATGATACATACAAGAATACTTGATTTATACAAGATACATACCATGTTTTCATACAAAGTTTCCATATAACTTGACAAGAAAATGATTTTAAATTCGTTTTCTCAACAATACATTAAAAACCGGTTATTCAAAAGATTTATTTCAAATCTTTTACAAACAAACTATGAACTCGCTCAACTTTATGTTGATTTTTCGCATGTTTCTTTCTCAGGTTACTTTACAGAAACAATGGAACGGTTGGAATAGGAGAACCATGAAGAGTCGAGTACTTAGTGGGCGTTCTAAAAGACTTAGCTTATTTTGCTTCCGTTGTGCAATGAAGATACCGGTCCAGTCACGCCAATGCTCTGATATTTCAGGGTGTGACACTAAGGGTCCCGTATAAGGGGAGAAAAGTAGGTTTGTATCCCTTACAAGGGGTTAGCGTTGTTTTAAGTTCTGTTTCCCAACCACTGGGAACGCATGCTTTAAAGTTGTGAACTCACATTGGGTTGCTCGGCAGATTAGATTACTTGGTCAAGCACGCTGGTCACCACGTCCAAACATGGTTACCAGTATGGGTCTGGTTTGGGACAGAGAAGCCACACATATTCTACACATAACTAACACATAGCATGCATAACATACAATTATCCTTTAAGTTATTGGCCCTGTTCTAATCCTTAAACAGTTAATCAGCAGTTAGCACATAGTCCAGTTAAACATGCAGCCCAAACATGACAAAACACATCGTGGCCCAATAACTAAGGTAGGCAGCCCAGTCGAGACCAGGTGGTCTCGACTCGAGAGCACGAGGTCTCGAGTCGCAACCAGCGGGTCTTGATTAGTGAATGTCCAACTTGAAATCATGCGGGTCTCGAGTCCCATCTCGAGTGCAGATCAGCGGGTCTCGACTCGAGATCGTACCAGTCTCGAGTCCCGGAAATGTGGCTGCTGGTCTCGAGTTGTTGATGTCTGCTGCTTGGTCTCGAGTCAAAACCGGGGGTCTCGACTCGTTTGTCTAATGAGGAGATCCTTCTAGAACCTCTGATGTAATATCCAATTACATTTCACAGACATGATTTCTTGTACTAACCAATAGAATTGCATAAACATGTTTCCTTGTCTAATTCTTAATCAAACACAACAATTTCCAATATTAATATCATATTCAACACATATTCAGCATATGTTTATACGGTTCATCCTTGGGGTTTTCATCTTGCACACTTGATTATTCAAAATAAGCATACATCATCTACCAAAATCTATTCCTAGTTCGGTTTATTTCATCATTCAAACACATGTAACTATTTCATTATCCACACTTAATCCTCATATAGACAATGTTATCAAACAAGTGTTTAACCCTAATCATGTGAGATCCTAGTTATCTTCTTGACATTCTTACTCTACACACATATAAAAACAGCTCATATTATCATTCAAATATGCACATTATTCATGTTCAAACATGTTTATCATCATCAAGGAAACATTGTTACCACTCAACGATATCCATAATACATCCTACCTTTAAACAACTGAGATATGTGGAACTAACCGGAGCTCTTTTGGGTGCGAATGCGTGTGAGACGATGAAGGGAGTTCCTAAGTGATGATCACAAGCTGATCTGAGGGTCTTGGTGCTTCCGGTTGAGTCCGAGAGAGAGGTGAAGGGTGATGCGGTTAAGGTTTTAGTGAGAGAGAATGTAGGAGAGTGTGGGAGTGAGTGTGAGGGAATGTTTGGGGATATGGGATGATGATTAAGTGTCCAAAATAGGGAAATGTTGGCTTTGGTAAGGGTTTTATACCCGTTCTAAGGTCGGTGCACCCTAATGGGTTTCCGAGTGGGCTTCACGGGGTGCGGCCCAACTGACGTGGGTCACTCGAGACCGAGTGGTCTCGGGTCGGGTCCTTGTGGTCTTGGTTCACCAATATAAACACATTCATAGTTATATATTATACGTACACATTATAAAACACATTGCATGGAAATCACACGCCTTCATTTAATAATACATGCACACATAACATTAGTTCAAAGAGAAAGCTACTCAGGAAAACCTAAAGTGTCACATTATCCCCAAGTTTTAAGAGCTTTCGTCCCGAAAGTTAAAGTGCAGCCACTGACAAGCTAGTATGAGTGAGAATGTTTCAACGGGGTGTCACATCATCCCCCCGTTAGTTTGGAATTTTGTCCCGAAATTCGGTTGTATTTTCAGTGCTGGGAGTTTCGTTAGGGAACAACTGGGGATATTTGCGCTTCATCTGGTCTTCCCGTTCCAAGGTAAAATCTTGGCCACAGCGCGAGTTCCAACGAACTCGTACGATAGGTATCTGGCTACGTTTGATGGTTTTGATCTCTCGATCCGTGATCTCAATCGGTTCCTCAATAAAGTGTAGCTGATCGTCAAAAGTTAGCTCCTTGAAAGGAATGATGAGTGTTTCATCTGACAGACACTTCTTCAGATTAGACACGTGAAAGACGTTGTGCACCGCACTCAGCTCTTTAGGCAGTTTCAACCTGTAAGCAACCTTACCAATCTTCTCGGTAATTTTGAATGGTCCGACATATCACGGATTAAGCTTGCCCCATTTTCCAAAACGAACCACACCCTTCCAGGGTGAGACGATAAGTAGAACCCGGTCACCGACCTGGAATTCTAGCGGTTTCCTACGCTTATCAGCGTAACTTTTCTGACGGTCACGAGCTGCCGCCATGCGTTGTCTGATCTAGGCAATCTTTTCTGTGGTCTCGACTGTCACACCCCAACCGATGGCCGAAACATCAGGGCGTGGCACTGAGCGAAACAGATTGTCCAGAAGTTTCCATAACAACTATAATTACCAATTATTTAAAGTAACATGTCCCATACCATGTCATAAAAGATAATATAATTATTACAGACAAGATCTAGTCAATTTGTTCTGTTCCGACAACTCAGATTTCAAAATACAGACAATTGTTTATTTGTTTCTAGACCTTTCCTAGCCTCGATTTCACAGCAAGCTAAGCAAAAAAACATCCTAAGCACCTGTCACATACGTTAAAGTAAAAGTCAATACACATAGTGTAAAGGTGAGGATACAAGTTTAATAGATATAATAGAGTTCGAAATCATTACGCATAACCATCACGTACACAGTGTAAAATGAGGCATGTTAGTTATCGACATGAACCTATCGATACCAATGACTGCGGGTTGACTGCCCAAGGCAGTTCGTAATACACACTCACCACTGTGAGCCATGTAACAAATTGTCCTTAACAACCCATGAGTAAACAGGTGCTGAGTTCAAACAAATAGTACTATCGTTGCTAAGGCAGGTAGACAGCATTCCATGTGTAAACATAACAAACAAGCATTCATTAAGTCACGTATAACATGCGGTAATCGGTTAGCATTTAAAGTGTTGCGTAGTGTGTTCGATGTGATTTAGAATAAGTAATGTTTGTAACACCCAAAAGTGCGTAAAGCAAAAAGGGATCGAGTATACTCACAGCGATGATGGATTGAAGGGAGCGTTAGAGAATAAGATTAGCCTGAACAGATTGATAGCATAACGATAAGCGACGCGTAAAATGAAGCAAGTGTCAGTGGATCGGATGGTACTCTGATCGGATGGCAATCCGATCGGGTAGCCGGTCGATCAGGTGACAATCCGCTCGGATGGTCATCCGATCGGGTGACCTTTCGAGTGGATTGTTTCTTCCTTTATGAAGGATGTGTTTGTGTATGATGGCTTAACTTTTGAAGTTTTCGTTGTAGTATTTTGAAAACAGGGAAGTATCTCTACCTTTCAGGTCGGTCGATCAGACGGTAGTCCGATCGGACAGCAATCCGATTGGCGAGTCTTCTCAAATTGAGAACAAATTCACAGCAAGACGGTCACTCGATCGGATGGCAATCCGATCGGGTGGCAACCCTTGCGCATTGAATCATGTTGGAAATTGTTTAAGTATTGAAGTTTCAAAACATCACATGGTTGGATGGTCGGTCGATCGGGTAGCAACCTGATCGGACGGTGATCCGTTCGGTGTTCCAAAACTCTTGAAGTTTGAAATAAAAGTTAAGTGAGGGGCCAAGGTGCAAGCCGATCGGGTGGCAACCCGATCGGGTGACAATCTGATCGGACAGTAGTCCGATCGGGTGACACTCCAACCTGGTCGGCCTGATCATCTTCTCCCTTGGTCAATTTGATAGTTTGTCGTTTTATCGAGATGATTTGATAATGTATTAGACAACAGAAACCTCGTCATGACTTAGTAACCTGATCGGACAGGAATCACCCAAATCCGACCAGTAAACTGTTCGAGACAATGTTCCCTGTTTAACCCGAAATCGGTAATCTCGTGGATAGAATCCAGATCTTGAACCAACACAACCACAAGAATGAGTTGAAGATCAGGACAAGCTCCGATTCTATCGGTTTTGAGTGCATTAAGTGTAAAAGAGTTGAAAGAAAGTTGGAAACCATCTTTCAATCCTTTTCACCTTGATTATGTTCAGATCTATGAAAGGTCTTTGTTTATTTGTGTGGAAATCGTTCATATCTAAGTTGTTATGGGTGGATTGATGCCAAAACATGAAGTTCATAAGAACAACATGATGACATCACCCTAGAACACCTCAAATCTAGTGATTTCACGGTTAAAAGTTAAGATTCAAAAGATAGAAAGGTGTAGGAGTGCGTGTAGATCAAGAAAGTAAAAGATTTAGGTTGAATACTTACAAGAACCGCGAGAAATCTGAAGAAAAGTGGGCAAGAACGCTGGTCGGACGAGATGTGCAGAAATGGTAAGTTTGTGATGTTGACAGGGGTATTTATAGGCTTACCATAAAAGGAAATGGGGATAGGTGGCTGGTCGATTGGGTGGTAACCTGATCGGGTGACTGCTCGATCGAGTGGCACCTCGATTGGGTGGCAGTCCGGTCGGGTGGCAGCTCGATCGGCTGGCCACTCGATTGGAGGGCACGGCGCGATGAGTTTTGCTGTTTCGATTGCGATTGCGAGCGTTGCGATGCGATAGAGTTTCCTAGTCAAATTACTTTTAATCCCAACTACTATATCATCATACAATCATCCTTACTTCATATTCGTTTAGCATTTGCGATTCGATTTGCGATTTGAGTTTCGATTGCGTTTCGATTAATCACCACACATAACATAATTAAACATGCACAAGTAACACATAAGGCACACACACACATATAACAATATCCAGAACGCGTAATTCGAGTTGCGAGTGCAATTGCGATAGCGATAAAGCGATAAAACATGCGATAAATATCGATAAACCTCGATTATTAATAAGTACTCCACATAATACAACTAACGTAAAGCATAAAATAGACTAACTACAAGTCAAAGAAGTCAAAACAGGAATTGAGCAAGGGGTGACAGATCGCATTTAGCAATCTTGTTTCCCTTTGACTTCAATCTTGACTTTGACTTTGACTTTCGAAACACGGGGTGTTACAGCCTCCCCTAGTTGATAGAATTTCGTCCCAAAATTAGGCCGAAGCCGTATCAAACAACTGCGGGTACTTCGCCTTCATGTCGCTTTCGAGTTCCCAAGTGAACTCTGCGCCTCGTTTGCCTTCCCATCGGACTTTCACAATAGGAATGCTTGAGCGTCTGAGCTACTTGGTTTGGCGATCCATGATTTCGACAGGCTTCTCCACGAAGTGTAGTGTTTCGTTTATTTGGAGATCATCAAGAGGTATAATTAAATCATGCTCAGCCAGGCACTTTCGGAGGTTTGAAACATGGAAAGTCGGGTGGACGTTATTAAGTTCCTCCGGTAGTTCGAGTCTGTAGGCGACTTTTCCGATCCTTTCCAGAATCTTAAAAGGTCCAACATATCGAGGCGCTAGTTTCCCTTTCTTGCCGAATCTAACCACACCCTTCCAAGGTGATATCTTTAGGAGTATGTTAGACCCAGTATGGCCTAAACAACTTCTTTTCACGTAATATGGCAAGTGATTTCAGAAGATGTGAAAAAGATGTGCAGAAATGGAAATCAGACTTTCAGAAACAAGACCTACAGAATTATCAAGTTTATATCACTTTGAAACAAAATGGTTTACAAGGTGATTGTAAGATTATTATCTAATACAAATGAATCTTGAATTCTGTGGGTGAGAGGGCAATGGAGTTTTGTAGTATGTGTAAATGCTAAGCTTAAAACTCAATTGACTTCTACTGGTTGAGCCTTCTATTTATAGAAGGTTGGGTGCATGAATAAACAATAGTTTATTCATGCAATAAGTCCTGCAAAAAGTATCCATTTGACATATTCATTGAATCCAACGTTCAAGTTGCCTTTTTCATCATGATATCCAATAATGTCAACTTGCTTTGATAAGTGTGGCAGGATAGAGCTGATTTCAGACAAGTGGGGTACTCATCAGAATTTCTGATAAACCACTTCATCAGAAATTCTGGTGAACAAATCATCAGAAAATCCTGATGATCAGAATCGTCAGAAACTGATGATATTTCATCAGAAATATCATCAGAACCATCAGAAATGACCTTCTCTGATAATCCAATTCAGCTCTTGATCAACTTGTGATTCTTTGAAGTAGATGCTGTGCATTTTAGTTGTCCTATCCGATCTTCTTCTTCTTGTTGTGATCTTCAGGACTGTTATCTCTTCATAGATCCAGTTGATTGTGATTTTCTTCAATACTTACAAATAAAGTTTCCTAACAGTTTCCCCCTAAGTATTGTAAGAAAATGAACTATCTCTATATCTAACATAAACAACTTTCAACTGCATCTTGAAAGAAAAAATTCAAAACAACTAAGTTCAGAAACATAGAACATAGTCAAACCAACCATTGTTCAAATCAGAAAAAAATAGAATATTGTTCAAAAACAGAAATTTAATCTCATCAATTCATTAATTGATCTTCACTCCACTTTTGTATTTGTCTCCTGGTTTCAGCCCTTTCTTGTGATCAATTGCCTTTTGAGTTTCCTTGTACATCTCTTTGTACAATCCTCTTGACTCCATCCAGTTTTCAATACATTCTTCAATTGTTTTTCTCAGTTGTTCATTGTTCTTTCCCTTCTTCTTGAGTTGCTCTTGTTTTTCATTCATGCAGTTCCTTATATATTTCAGAGTTTGATTTGAATACCTGCATATTTCACTGATTCTGAACAGAGCTTTCTTTTCATTAGCATCTTTGAAGACTACACACATTTCTGGTTTGTCAAAGATTGCTCCAGTTCTCACAAGTTTAGAAGGAATTTCAGCTGAATTCTGGTGTAGGGAGGAGGTATTAATACCTTGTTGTTGTACTCAAAATTGATACATAGATCAAAGTCTGCCAGTGCAGCCCTTTTGTATAGCTTTGCTCCTGCACTTTTGAGGCTGTCAAGGGCTCTTCTGATCACAACTGAACCACTTTTCTCTCTATCAATGATATTCTTCATTTTGACTATGCCCATTGGGTGAATATCATCAGCCAGATTTGCATCAGTAACCTTTTGTTCACTGTTATCTTTTCTGATCAAGGTATACTTGTTTTGTCCTTCATTACCTAATATGCCTCCTCCAATGGTCAAAGTATCGATTCTTTCAATAGATACTATTGGATTGGTCATGTGTTTATGCAGAATTTCCCAGCCTCCATTGTTTCTGATTTCAACAATACCTTTACTCAATGGGGAGAGTGGCCTTTTTGGGTTGTCTTCTGGACCTTTCCAGTAGTAGTGCTTTAGATGTTCTTCAGGGTAAATTATTGTGTGTAAATCACCTTTCAGCACATCCATTTCTTTGATGTTCCCCTCCGAATCTTCTATCATTTCTTTTCTTGGCCTTTTTGAGAAGTCACTTCATGTTCCATTCTTCTCTTTTGTATCCATCTTTATGCTAAACTATGTTTCTCCTGTGATGGTTGTAGAAGATGACTGAACTGGAACATGTTCTTTCTATTGGACCCTTGATGTGTCTGGCTTTGGGACATTTGGTGGAGGACCCATGAGTAACTTTTGTTTATCTGGAAGTGGACCCATGGGCTGCTTCTGTTTTTGAGTTGTTGAAGTTTCTGTTTGTTTGGTTTGATCTTGTTGAATGGTTTCTGGTTGTTGTTGAGGAGTTTCTGATTCTCCTGCTTGTTTTTCTCGTGGAATTGGAGCTCTCAGTTCATGAAGATCAATTTTTGTTAGCCTGGCAACATTATACTCCAACCTCTTTACTAATAGATGAATATTAGCAAGAGTTTGAGTATTTGTTTCCTCTTGTTTCTTCATTTTCTGATACTCCAGATTTTCTTGATTTTTCTGTGCAGTTAATTCCACCATCAGCTTCTCAAAAGCCTCAGCCATGCTGCTGTTGTTGGTTCTGAGGAACTGTATTTCTTCAAGAATTCTTCCTGAACTTGAGCTTTCTCCTGCAGTTGCAACCTCAGCCATCTTTTTCTTGATATCTTGCAGTTCTTTGAGAGCTTTCTCGAATTCTGATGAGCTCTCTCTGTTTTCTGATGACTCATGCAGTTTCTTGAGGGCTGCAACATTCTCTTCTGTTTACTTCTGCACAGCTTTGACAGTTTCTGATAAAACTTTGATATCTGACTTTTGATTTCTGATTTCTTCCAGCATCAGATCAAGCTTTCCTTCTGTGGCTGTTTTCTCAGTAGCAATTGTGTCTTCAGGTTCCTTGTGAAGTTGTTTAAGGGACATAGATTGATGTCCTTGGTAAATAGGAGAAACAACAGATGTTCCCCTTCTAACACCAGCAGAAAACACATTCTCTGCTGTTCTGAGGTTAAGAGGATTTGAAAATTCCAAATTCTCTGTTTCCTCACCAGAAAATTGAAACACATTCAAGTTCTGGTTTTCCTCATTATGACAACCCTCATTAAACCAGGTATCCGTACAATTAATTAATTTTGATTACGTGCTTAATGACTGTGCTTGATTACAACTGTTGACTTAAACTGCTTTAAGATTTATGCATCATACATACATGTGCATCACATTTCTTACTGTCACACCATTTATTACATACAAACTTTAGTGACATACTTGATGCACAAAGCACAGTTAGCACAGTTAGCGGATAACTCAGAAATATACTGACAGTGCCAGTACATAGACAAGCAGTGTTTTGAGACCCAGTATGGGCCAGGGACAAGGTACTACACTAGTATGGTGTGTAGGGAAGTGAGGACCATAAAACTGCGTCACTAGGTGATAGTTTGAGTGCCGGAAAGTGCCTAAAACTCACTTTAAGTGCAGAATTCTGCATTTTTCAGCAAAAATTCAGCTTTTAACATACTAGTATTGTGCAGAAAATTGACTAAATTGTCCTGAATACTTTCCTAAGTGTTGGGAATTAAAAGTGTTACAAAACGTTACATAAAAGACACTATACGGTACAACTTAGCACTTTAACGAACCGGTATCAAACCGAACAACCAGTCATTACCCAGGACACCAAATTTTTGTCAGAAACATTGTTTTATTATTTTTGAACTAGTTATGGCTTCCGAATACCCCAACACATTATATAAAGTGCCATACACATCGTACACTAGATATTACACTCAACCTCCAATTATTTACCCACTTATCATCAAAAACTTACAATTAACCCCCCCCCCCTTGCCTACTTACGGTCCAAAGAGGACCCCACACCCCACTCAAGATTTGTTGATTATTTTATTGTGATCTTGCTTGTGTATATTGCCAAAATATTGAAATGATCCTTATAAGTATGGCTCCTTAGATTGCAAATCATTCCATATCCTTCTCTCACTTCACAAGACCACCCAACTCCCTCAACTCCTCTCTCTCCCTCTCGGCTCACTTCAAGGCCGCCACCACCACCACCTTGTCACCACCACCTTGTCACCACCATCCAACCATTTTTAAGCTTGTTTCAAGTGTTAGAAGAGGATACGTGGAGTTTGGAGCTTGAAGATCTTGAAGAATCCTTCTCATTTGCTTCCATCATCCACTTTTCATCATCTTTTTCACTAGTGTTCTTCCCTAGCTTAAAGGTAGTAGTAAGATCTCTCATGACTCTTGTTTACTTCTATTTTTATGGTTAAAAGATGTAGTATGATGAATAGAACAAGAACACTAAAGAACATAAACTAAAAGCTTGAACATAATGTTTGCATGAAGATGAAATATTATGACATATTGTTAGAATGATGTTGTTTAGTAGATGGATGATGATTGCATGTTGATTTCTTGATAATATGATGTTGATCATCATATGGAACTTGTTAAAGTATGATTAAAAACAAGGTTTACAAGTTAGAAGGTGATTATGGGTTTACATGAAATAATCATCATTTTGATCCAACATGAACTTGAAAGTGAATGATTTTCTTGTAATGTGACAAACTAAGTGAACTAGTAAACTTGTAAATCCAAGAGTTACAAATGATTTTTCTAACAAACCAAGTTCAAGAGTCGATTTTTAAAAGATCATAAATTTTCTTGCACTTACATTATTTTTGAAATAAAATAAGTGTAGGAAGGCTAGTAAAACATGAATATGTTGTAAATAATGTTGGACTCTGTATGCCCAAGACACATATTAAATTGATGTGGCTAGTACGTTATGATCCAAGTCGAGTCATACCCAAATACAAGCTAGACAAACACTTACAATATTTATTTGTGATATGATCAGACAAATAAATATTAACACTTACAATATTTAGAAATTGGTTTTCTAAATAATTGCACTTGACAAACCAATAAATTATATGGATAATTTATTTTGATAGAATATTTTATCTTGTTATTTAATGGGTTAAATAACATAATAAAAGTTATATAAGTCTTATAACATGAAATGTTATAATTTTATAAAAGTTATAAAATTAATCAAGACTTAAATTATTTTATAAAAGAAATTGAATTTTTTTTATAAAAAATAAAGTGGGCCGCCCCCCCCCCCCCTTTTGGTGTCTTCCCAAGATTATTTTGATCCAATGAAAAACAATGCTTTTGCATGTGTTAGTGGCAACTTGGTTGGGCAAGAGATTGGTCCAATTGAAATACATGCATTTTTGCATGGTTAGAGGTTCATGCATTGGTCAAATGGGGAGGCAATTTCTCTCACTTGTTTTTATTTAATTTTGTATGACAAAATTAAGAAGATGATAAACTTGAGAAGACTTGGAATAATACTCTAAAAATCGGCCAAGAGTGTGCATATTTAGGAGATAATTTTCAAGTGAAGAACTTGTAAAACTATCTCTAAATTTCGGCCAAGGTGTGGTTGATCAAGAAGGGTCTTTCAAGTTGATATATCAAGTGCAAGAACTCCATAACTTCCCTTCATAATTTTCGGCCAAGAGTTGGTTCCAAGAGGGATTTTTCTAGTGAGTTCATGAGTGTAAAATCCTAGCTAAACATAAGGTGTTTGTTGGAAGGCTTGGGGTATACAAGCTTGAGGTCTTCTACACTTAAAGGCAACCGTTTAAGAAGCATCATCATCTTCTTCATATCCTTTACTCCTTGGAAGGTAGTATTATAAACACTCTATGGTTGTGTTTTGATTTTTGATAGCATGCATGTTCGTATATGGATCCGGGATTGGGTTTTACATATAAAATGGGTTTTATATATTGTAAGTAACATGTTTTAAATAATAATTTTCCGCTGCGTTTTTATTTTATATGGATAAAATACTTCGATAAACATGTGAAAAACCCAACAGTGGTATCAGAGCCGCTTATATGAGTGCATGCTTCAATAGATTGAAATTTTCGGGTTTCGGGTTTGAATAAAACCCTATGGCCGAAAATTTTAACATGGTTAACCCTTTGTTTTTCAAGATTATTTTCTTACATGCATAAGAGAATCTTGAAAAATTATTTCATATGGATGATTTGTTTGTTTGGACAAAACTTACCTTTTCGGTTTTTTGAACATAGCCGAAAATGTTCATAAAAGGGAACCATTTTTTTATGCTTCTTGAAATTAATATATATATATATATATATATATATATATTTGGATGTATATTTTGGTGCATATAACCTAGCCATGACCTTGTGTTGAATGATTGTGTTGTGATTTATTTTATTAATTATTCAATGGGTTGTAATAATTATTATTTTGTTCTTCCATTTGTAATATATGTAATTTATTTATTTTCATTTGGTATGTAAAATAAATAGATTAGGTGCATTTTGTTTTACTAGAAAAAATGTATTAGGATATATTTTGTAAAAGAAGATGCACACACAAAATGCGGTTTTGGTTTTGGCCAATTTCGGGCCTAAAGGACTTCATAGTTCTTAACGGGATTTTAGCCCGATAACCAAAACACATTTTTGAAGTCCAAAGTAGTTTGGAGCTGAATATAAAAGACATTTGGAAGCTCAAAGAAAGTGGAGAAATAACAACACAAAAGGAAGACTTGAAGCATTTGGATGCGGGATCAAGTGGGAGTTCAACGACACATTACTTGTGTCAATATTCACCCCTTTAGGAAGGACCTTTTGACACACTTGTTTCAGCTAACAAGTGTGGTCAAAATAGTTGGCTATGGTTATGCACCTATTGTTATGTATGTTGTGCTTGTGTGGTTGCTTATTTATATTGTTTTGATGATATTTGGATATGCATGCTTAACAAACTAATAATCAACAACAAGCGTAAAATTGGTTCTTTACAAAATCATTAAAATGGTTAATAAAGGGTTTTATTAAAAATTGATGATTTTATAATAAAATGGGTTTTATTAAAAGAACCTTGAAAATTTGTTTTAACAAAAGTACCAAGGATTTGAATGCATGCAAATGTATGGTACATAAAGTTTTCTAAACTAGAATTTTGAAAACTCAAAATCCCTTTTATAAAACAAGTCAAACACCATCCTTTTATACAACACTCGAATCACTTGGGAACTCTTTTGTGGGATAAAGGTCACCTAACCACATTTGAGGAACTTGTATGTTCGAGGTGGGTTTACCATGTTTGTGGGATAAAGGTCACCTAACCACTTATGTGTATAAACTCACACGTGGGTGTAAGTTGGATGACTTGATTTGGAAACCATGAACTTAGGGTCACCGAAGCATGGGGTACAAAAGGTGTTGATGGGATTAAACATGCCAACTAAACATAAAGATGTTTAACTGATCCCATATGGCTAGAAGTTGCAAAAGGTTGCAATTGTCAAACGTTGACTACCTTGTTAATTTAAATAGAGGGATAAAGGTCACCTAACCAATATTTAAATGTATCGTTGGATTCTAGATTTTAATTATTAATTGTCTATAAGACACAAAAGGGTATTAATGATTAAAATATAATAATATCGAAAAATACTAAAATTGAACGTTGTAAAATTTTGTAGATGGCCGCTAACAATATTACCCAAACCGTCCGTAACCTATCATTGAAAACGATTCTAATCCTGATGAACCTCTTATGGAAGATAAGGATGCCTATGACGATTGGATTAACTATATCGAGGATACTACGCAGCCTCTTGCCTCATGTTAGGAATTATGATTCCCGAGATTCAAAAGGTTTTGAACTTCATGAGCATACGACATGATTACCCAATTGTAGGAAATGTTCCTAAGGGTAGAACGCTTCGAAACGGTTCGAGCGCTTCATGCATGTCGAATGGAGGAAACCCAATCGGACTCATCTTATGTCTTTAAGATGAAAAGCCACATTGATCACCTCGAAAGGCTCAACATGGGTAAAAAGGGCTTTACCCATTCTAACGATCAATGAGGGTGGCAACTAGAAAGGGCATCACCCCGACACCAAAGCAAATGTTGCAAACGATAACGGGAAAATCAAAGGGAAAAAGGTTAGAAAGACTAGAGCAAAACCACCAAAACCAAAAGAGAAGAAGGCAAAGGTTGCCATGAACGATCCATGCTTTGAGTATGGTGGGATAGGGTATTTGAAAATGAATTGTCCAACCTATCTCAAAGAGTTGAAAAATAAGAGGGATGCAGGGCAAACATCAGGTACAATCTTAATGATACATATTGACCTTAATGATATTTCTTCTAACACATGGGTATTAGATACCGGATGTGAAACTCATATTTTCAATTCATTGCAAGAATTCAAAAGAAATAAGCATTACAAGAAAGGAAACTATGTTTTGAAACTTCCAAATGGTTTGGAAATTGTTTTAAAATGTTTTGAATGCTCCTAGTTTGACTAGGAACATTATTTAAGTTTCCCTTTTGAGACAATATGTTTTGATTTAAAGTTTGTAAACAATGACATTTATATTTCGATGAATGACATGTTTTACTTTAAAACTATGCCTTCAAATGGTAGTTATGAATTGGTTCATAATAATACATCATTTGATAGTTCAATGTACCAAGCAATCACCAACAAACTCAAAATGGATTTGAGTAAGACTTGTCTTTGGCATTATCGCCTTTGGTCATATAAACAGATGTCGCATGTAAACACTTCGAAAGAATGGTCTTTTGGAAACAAATGAAATTGGTTCATTTGATACATGTGAATCCTGTTTACAAGGTAAAATGACTAAGAAACCCTTTAGTGGGAAAGGGCAATAGATTTCTTAGGTATCATACATTCAGATGTATGTGATCCTTTTAAGCCAATGACTAGGTATGGTGAAAAATACTTCATTAATTTTACAAACAACTGTAATAGTTATAGTTATGTGTACTTGTTGAGACACAAAATTGAAGTTTTGAAATGTTCAAAGCCTTCAAAAGGTGAAGTACAATATCAACTCAATTAAAGTTCTTCGTTCCGATAGAGGAGGAATCGAACTCTATTTGGATATGGTTTGATCTATGATGGCTAGGAGCGCATTATCTCTATCATTTTGGGGTTACGCTTTGCTCTCCGTGGCTCGTATATTAAATATGGCCCAAACCAAGAAAGTGGATAAGACACCTTTTGAAATATGGCATGGAAGGGTTCCATCATTATCATATTTAAAGGTAAGGGGTTGTAAAGCTTGTGTTAAGCTATACACCTCAAATAAATTGAAAGTCTGATCCACTAAGTGTATTTTCATAGGATATCCTAAAGATGGTATAGGATATTAATTCTACGATCCAACAGAGCAAAAGGTATTTGTTGCTCGAAAGGCTAAGTTCTTGGAAGCTAAGTTCCTTATGGAAGGAGCTAGTTGAACAGTGGAACTTGATGAGGATCAAGAACCACAAGCCGATACACGTTTGGTTGATACTAGAGCTCAACAAGAGGTTGTTGAAAACGATCAAGTAGTTGATCATGACACACAAAACGTTCGCAGATCTGGTAGAATAAGTAGTCCACCTGAAAGATATGGATTTTTTCATGGATGGATGCTACGTGGTAGATTCGGGTGAACCTACCACATACCATGATGCAATGTCAAAATCCGATTGCGACAAATGGCTTGAGGCTATGAACGTAGAGATGCAATCCATGTATGACAACCAAGTTTGGGAATTGGTTGTGCCACCTCTTAACTACAAAGTAGTTGGAAGTAAGTGGGTTTTCAGGAAGAAAACAGATATGCATGGTAACTTGGATACTTATAAAGCGAGACTTTAGCAAAAGGTTTCACTCAAACTCAAGGGGTTGATTATGATGAGACTTTTTCGCCTGTGGCGATGCTAAAGTCAATAAGGATATTATTTGCCATACCTGCATAATATAATTATGAGATTTGGCAAATGGATGTCAAAACGGCTTTCCTTAATAAATATCTTGAGGAAGATGTCTATATAGTTAAGCCTGAAGGTTTTGTCGATCCAGAACATCCTGACAAAGTATACAAGTTAAAGAAATCAATCTATGGACTGAAACTAGCATCTAGAAGTTGAAATCACCATTTTTGATGAAGAGATTAGGGAATATGGATTCATCAAGAACGTCGATAAATCTTGTGTATAAGAAGGCTAGTGGGAGCATTATTACTTTCTTAGTATTATATGTCAAAGACATTCTACTATTTGGAAATGACATTCCAGCCATGGAAGGTGTAAAACCTGGCTTGGAAGTTGTTTTTCCATTAAGGATCATGGTGAAGTCGCCTATATTTGGGGAATAAAGATCTATAGGGATAGATCAAGGCGCTTGATAGGTTTAAACCAAAGTGCATACATTGACAAAGTCTTGAAAAGGTTCAAGATAGAGAACTCTATGAATGTAACATTCCTATTTTTATAAGAATTATAGGTTTGGTTAAATTTATTAACCACTAGTAACTAGTAATAAACTAGTTTATTTTTAATATCAATATTCAACCCAAAAAGTTTTAAACATTATTTTATATAGTTGGTTGAAATATTATTCTAATTAATTGGCCTGTATATGGGTGACCTTTCTAATAAAATAAAAGTCTATAACAACTTATATTATTAGACGGGTAGATTACGGGTAAGTTGAATATTAGAAATATGAAGTACCTAGACGGACCCAGGAACCGTTTACTAATTAAACTATAAAAATACATTGTATTTTGAACCTACTCTATTTTTAATGAAACTTAGACCCAAATGTAGAGAAAAATATTCTCGTTCTAATAACATATTTATTATTTTCTAAAACGTTATATTTTACAAGTTATATACGCCAAATAAGTAAAGCAGTTGAATTAATTATAATATATAAAATACTAAAATAATATTAAAATGTAAATGATGGTACGTGTAAGATAAAGAACAAGTAAACATTTGAAAATTTGATTTGTGAATTACGTGTCATCAAGATAAGTTGTAAAGGAATAAAATAATTAAAATATTTAACATTCACAAATTGAATGTCTACGTGTCTTTATTTGGTGTGTGTAGCTGTATACTTAACTTTGTACTATAAATAACAAGGCATTGATTCAACTATCAGTTGCCTCTCTTCTTTCTACTCTAGATATCGCCTACTCTCTCAATATATATATATATATATATATATATATATTTTTATTATTTACCTCATAATAATAATAAGGCTCTGTCCCGTTTTAAGTGTTTTAACTCCCGATCACTGCTACCCGGTCCGATTGATCTGAGCTCCATAACACATGTCAAGGCTCTGCCTGACTAAGTTCATTGGAGTTCTGTCTCGTGACATAGGGACAAGGTTGAATGAGGGGTATTATACTTACCACGAATGCATTATATATTTTTAAAATAACTCAGAAGTTATACCCAAAATTTATACCAGGAGGCTTTCTAGTTAAACCCTAAAGTTATAAAATGGGTCCATTCTCTTTTCTCACCGTTTTATTCCCTTTTTGTCCCAAATCATAACAACTCTCACCAAAACTATTATTTATTATTATATTTTATACAAAAAGAAAACCTTAGTTAAGACCTTTAAGTAATCCTACACAAACCCTAAAATTTTCAGAACAATCAGAATCAGGATCAGGGCTCCTAAAACTCAGGGGGGGGGATTTCCTAGTTACGATTATCCTAATATCTTGCTGTCAGAATCGAAATTCGAAAATCCGTCGACTCAGCTAAGCTAGTTGGACACGCGGCACCCCTATGAGAAGATGTGACCCGTCGCGCCACGCGACGCCCCCAGGGTGACCCCTCGCCTCACGCGTGGGGTTCAATTTCTCAGTATAAATAGAGGGGTGTGGGACTTGCAGTTTGGCATTGGAACGACGAACAAATTCGTTGTGTACACTGAGATATCCTAGAAACAGTCCAAGAACACACACAATCACGAAAAGCTGCTACGATACAGGGTATTAACTCAATCGCTGTTACGATTCAATGTCCGATTGATTTAAACTATCCGACCGGATGTTTAAGTGCTATCCTTTGTCATTAGTCGTGATTCCGACAGAATGTTTGAGTACCACCTGAACTCGGGGAATACTCTGTCATTCGTTGTGAATCCGATGGATGTTTAAGTGATTACACTTTGTCATTTGTCGTGAGGGTTTTAATCTCGTGAGTTATCGTAAATGTTGTATTAGTTACTTACCTAGTTCGTGTGCACTAGGTTACAAGACTAATCAATAGGCTAAGCTCTGCCTGTATAAATCTGCAATATCAAGGCTAATCAGTAGGCTAAACTCTGCCTGTATAAATCTGCATGCTTATAATGTGAGTCATTCTCTTTTTATCAAATTTATTTATAAAAGCATATTTATTTTCCAAGTTATAATTACAGTGATTAAGTTTATGTAATCACCAAATTACAGCCGGTATGTGGGGTATTGTGCACATTACTGCTTTTTTATCACTTTAGGTGGGCGAGCCTAAAATTATTGATATTCGTCACTATTGGGTGACAGGACCCAATAGTGGTATGACCATAGTCACAGATCCGGTCGAGTGACAAATACTGTGGGTAGTTGGTTGATATCAGAAACATTGTAATCTCTCTTAATACTGTAAATTATAACAAACGTGTCGTTTTAGTAAAATGAATGAACTCACCAGTATTTCCTGCTTACAAAACCTTTTTAAAACGCGTTTCAGGTAATTACAGTAGATTGGAGTAAGAAATGGATACGGCACTGAAAGGCTTCAAGAAGTGGCTTATTTTATTAATTAAATCAAATTACGAAATATTGTTTTATGTAATTGGGTTTATCCCTTATTAAAGCTACCTTTGTAAAACATGGGTTTATCCCATCTATTTAATAAATAAAATCCGGTGTTTTCTAAACTCTGATATTTTTCCTAACTCACAGTCCTGATGAAATTTCCGCTGCAATATTTTTCAAAATAATCACCGGTACCACTTGGCTGTTCGCGGCTCCCGAATTCCGTCCAAGGTGGGTCGGGGGCCGTGACAGAAGGTGGTATCAGAGCCACTAATTTATGCCTATAGGTGTTGTAATAAAATACCTAAATTTAAACGAAGAGTTAGGAACTTGATATTTTATGGTAGCACTCAGGATAGTATTTAGACTTGAACTTAAGAAAGATGCCTTAGTATAAGCTTCAAGATAAGCTAAGTACTTATGTAAATAAAGTATGATGGGTTTTGGTATGCCATAAGAATGGTAATTAGAATATTGCAAGATATGATAAATAAGCAATAACACTTAATTACTATAAATTCTTGCTTATTGATATTACTTGGTCTAGAATAAAGATATGTTATGGAAATACAAATTTCCTTGATTCTGGATAAAAGCCCTAATAAAATAGACACTTTTAAAAATCTTGAAAAGATACTATTTATGGGAAATAGAAAATTTTCTCCGGCAAGACTGGGTATGGTGTAGCAGACTCTCCAGCTTGTTCGGATATACTGAGGTTACCTCTCCGGCGCGAACCGGATAAGACAGGGTATATAATATGTCAAACAAGTGACAAGATTTCCCTAAATAGTATCATGACCTGATATCTGACTTGTTTTGGAAATATGAATCTGTTAAATACATTGACCTTATAAAAGGTATGTATATTACAGCATGTGAAATATGTGATTATATAGATATGTATATCTATAAGAAATTCCAAAAGTCAATTAGGAATAAAGCACAATCATATGTGTCAATAATAAATCTAGATTTCTTTATCAGGAATCTCTTGCATATATCTATAATTCTGATATCAAACATTATTTCGTTTGATCATCTACCTCGTAACTCGTGTGAAAATATAAATAATGGAAACCCTTTAAGTTGGGACACCATCAAAAGTATAAGAATTTCCAATACGTTACCATAAACTATTAACGCAAGTAAGAAGCATGTAAAGCTGTGCTAGTGCACAAGAAAACACATGAAACTTAAATTATACGTCCACAAACGTTGAAATATATCCCACACGACTTTCAAGGCAAGACCTTTGGAAAATATGATTGGGCACGACGACACCAATGCTAATCCTGTCAGTGGAAGAACTACTAATAAAAAACAGCACTTGGCCACATAATCCTATAAACGACATGAATCTCACTGAGGTACGCTAGAACAGGATTTCACAACCATCAGTGCACAGTCTAATCAGAGTCATAATTATTAGCATTACAAAAAGAATCACATATCTTTGCAAAATTCCCCTATTTTATTTTATTCGACATTCCCTGATAATGTCACTTAACAAAGGTTATCACACAAAATCCCAGATAAAATTCTTAAATTTCTTTTGTTAAAATTCTGATCTCTGTAAATAGACTTTTGCATTACTACTTCCCCTTAATGGCCATCATACCATAAAGATTTCTTTTATAGTAGCAAATATTGATCTGTTTCATTTCTTGGTAAATCCACACGTTACACATGCACTGTTTGTTACGCATGTGGTTCGTTTGATTTATAAAGACCACTGGAGGGCTTCATTCCGATTTGTTATTTTATCCAAACTCAAATATCATTCCGCTTTTTGCACTGAGAACTGTATTATTGCAAAACGATGACTCTTTGATATCGAGTCAATGAATTTTGTTAAACCATTGAGGTGAAGAATTTATATTTTGTATATATGTATAAAAAAATTATGTTGAGATATACTCTCATTTAAGTTTATGTTTAAGTTATTTATTATTAATAATTTTATTATTAATAATAATATATTAATAATAGTGTTAGTAATTATTATTTTTAAGTATTAGGGTTATTGTCAGGGGCAGGTATTGGGTAGCCTAGCCTTAGTTAGGCATGGACTGATCACCTATGCTTAAACAAGGCAGCACTAACCAATATCCAACCATGATAATGACTAGTTAATATAAATTAAGTCATCATACTTATTCAGTAAATTTTAAATATATATAAAAATATTTTACTTTGTACTGTAAGGAGAAGATATATTTTCATAAAACAATACAAGAATTAGAGGGACGAATAAAATTATATAAATAATTGTCTATCACATGTTTTGTGGTAACTATGTACCTTAACGCTCTGGTAAGAAAATGACCATATAAGAATAATATGGTAGTCATCAACTACGTTGGGTTAAGGGAACATTGTAATCTATAAGAATAGTCCCCGTTTTCACTTATTTACAACCTTTGTAAATACATTCACAACGTTATATGATTTCAAAATGAAAATAAGTAATCACATAGAATCAACCCATTAAGTGTTATATATTTACAAAATATTTTACAAATACTTTTGTACAATAAATATTTTTACACCTTTATTTACAATTTTCATTTAAATAATAGTGATTTCTCTTACAAAATAATAAAACTAAAATATTTTGTAATGTACTAACTTCATTGCGGTATTTTGTAATATATATTACATAGTAAATATAAGTTATTTTACATAGTATAGTAAAATACTAAAATAATATTTATTTTTGGTGACTATTTACATACAAAAAAATGTGTAACAAATAATATATATTACATAGTATTTATATTTGATATGTAAGATACGGTTCAGACAGGGACACAAATAATATATATTACATTTGCATTACAAATATAATACAATGGTTGGTCATGCCAAAACAAATTGTTCTTATTATATTTCGATCTCTAGGACATAGTATGAAAAATATGGTCACTAATAGTGTACTATCACATTGTTTCACAATTAAAATAACTTGAAACTCTAAACAATGATACACTAACTCTATTATCTTTTGGTGTATCTTTGCAATTCACTCATCTCAGCACATTGATTTTCTCATATCATAATTTAATATTTAACAAATCATTTTTCATGCTTTTATTTCATTTTGAACCTGTCAATTCTAAATCTTTCTCAGTTGCCATTCAAAGTAAGCTTTCTTTTGACAAAGAATTTTATTGATTCTAAAAATCCTTCACATTCATTTTAAATATCTATTGATCATATATCTTTTGGCTTGAACCTAGTCACTTTGGAAATTATATCATTTCATCTCATTCATTTGTCATCAAATTCTTGAACTAATTCAGTTGAACCATTGAATCCTACTTATTGTACAACTCGTATTCACGAAATTTGATATTTTAATTCTGTGTCATCTACCCTAAGATTGTTTTTATTGACTAAAATATGACATAAGTTTAAAAGAAATATCGTAACCCAAATCTCGATGACGAGATTTAAAACAAGGTGGGGAGAATGTAACATTCCTATTTTTATAAGAAGTATAGGTTTGGTTAAATTTATTAACCACTAGTAACTAGTTTATTTTTAATATCAATATTCAACCCAAAAAGTTTTAATCATTATTTTATATAGTTGGTTGAAATATTATTCTAATTAATTGGCCTATATATGGGTGACCTTTCTAATAAAATAAAAGTCTATAACAACTTATATTATTAGACGGGTAGATTACGGGTAAGTTGAATATTAGAAATATGAAGTACCTAGACGGACCCAGGAACCGTTTACTAATTAAACTATAAAAATACATTGTATTTTGAACCTACTCTATTTTTAATGAAACTTAGACCCAAATGTAGACAAAAATATTCTCGTTCTAATAACATATTTATTATTTTCTAAAATGTTATATTTTACAAGTTATACACGCCAAATAAGTAAAGCAGTTGAATTAATTATAATATATAAAATACTAAAATAATATTAAAATGTAAATGATGGTACGTGTAAGAAAAGAACAAGTAAACATTTGAAAATTTGATTTGTGAATTACGTGTCATCAAGATAAGTTGTAAAGGAATAAAATAATTAAAATATTTAACATTCACAAATTGAATGTCTACGTGTCTTTATTTGGTGTGTGTAGCTGTATACTTAACTTTGTACTATAAATAACAAGGCATTGATTCAACTATCAGTTGCCTCTCTTCTTTCTACTCTAGATATCGCCTACTCTCTCAATATATATATATATGTAAATATTTTTATTATTTACCTCATAATAATAATAAGGCTCTATCCCGTTTTAAGTGTTTTAACTCCCGATCACTGCTACCCGGTCCGATTGATCTGAGCTCCATAACACATGTCAAGGCTCTGCCTGACTAAGTTCATTGGAGTTCTGTCTCGTGACATAGGGACAAGGTTGAATGAGGGGTATTATACTTACCACGAATGCATTATATATTTTTAAAATAGCTCAGAAGTTATACCCAAAATTTATACCAGGAGACTTTCTAGTTAAACCCTAAAGTTATAAAATGGGTCCATTCTCTTTTCTCACCGTTTTATTCCCTTTTTGTCCCAAACCATAACAACTCTCACCAAAACTATTATTTATTATTATATTTTATACAAAAAGAAAACCTTAGTTAAGACCCTTAAGTAATCCTACACAAACCCTAAAATTTTCAGAACAATCAGAATCAGGATCAGGGCTCCTAAAACTCAGGGGGGGTATTTCCTAGTTACGATTATCCAAATATCTTGCTGTCAGAATCGAAATTCGAAAATCCGTCGACTCAGCTAAGCTAGTTGGACACGTGGCAACCCTATGAGAAGATGTGGCCCGTCGCGCCACGCGACGCCCCCAGGGTGACCCCTCGCGTCACGCGAGGGGGTCAATTTCTCAGTATAAATAGAGGGGTGTGGGACTTGCAGTTTGGCGTTGGAACGACGAACAAATTCGTTGTGTACACTGAGATATCCTAGAAACAGTCCAAGAACACACACAATCACGAAACGCTGCTACGATACAGGGTATTAACTCAATCGCTGTTACGATTCAATGTCCGATTGATTTAAACTATCCGACCGGATGTTTAAGTGCTATCCTTTGTCATTAGTCGTGATTCCGACAGAATGTTTGAGTACCACCTGAACTCGGGGAATACTCTGTCATTCGTTGTGAATCCGATGGATGTTTAAGTGATTACACTTTGTCATTTGTCGTGAGGGTTTTAATCTCGTGAGTTATCGTAAATGTTGTATTAGTTACTTACCTAGTTCGTGTGCACTAGGTTACAAGACTAATCAATAGGCTAAGCTCTTCCTGTATAAATCTGCAATATCAAGGCTAATCAGTAGGCTAAACTCTGCCCGTATAAATCTGCATGCTTATAATGTGAGTCATTCTCTTTTTATCAAATTTATTTATAAAAGCATATTTATTTTCCAAGTTATAATTACAGTGATTAAGTTTATGTAATCACCAAATTACAGCCGGTATGTGGGGTATTGTGCACATTACTGCTGTTTTATCACTTTAGGTGGGCGAGCCTAAAATTAGTGATATTCGTCACTATTGGGTGACAGGACCCAATAGTGGTATGACCATAGTCACAGATCCGGTCGAGTGACAAATACTGTGGGTAGTTGGTTGATATCACAAACATTGTAATCTCTCTTAATACTGTAATTATAACAAACGTGTCGTTTTAGTAAAATGAATGAACTCACCAGTATTTCCTGCTGACAAAACCTTTTTAAAACGCGTTTCAGGTAATTACAGTAGATTGGAGTAAGAAATGGATACGGCACTGAAAGGCTTCAAGAAGTGGCTTATTTTATTAATTAAATCAAATTACGAAATATTGTTTTATGTAATTGGGTTTATCCCTTATTAAAGCTACCTTTGTAAAACATGGGTTTAACCCATCTATTTAATAAATAAAATCCGGTGTTTTCTAAACTCTGATATTTTTCCTAACTCACGGTCCTGATGAAATTTCTGCTGCAATGTTTTTCAAAATAATCACCAGTACCACTTGGCTGTTCGCGGCTCCCGAATTCCGTCCAGGGTGGGTCGGGGGCCGTGACAATGAAAGGTTTGGTACCCATTCAAGAGAGGACAATATTGAATGCATTTCAATGTCCAAGCTCAAAGGATGAGCAAGAAAGAATGAAATGAATCCCATAAGCGTGTGCTATAGGATTCATTATGTATGTAATGATATGCACTAGACCGGACAAGTCATGCGCGTTAAGCATGACAATAAGATACCAGCGAGTAACGGTCATTGGGTGACTTTTAAAAATATATTGAAATACCTTAGGAGGACTAAGGATATATTTCTAATATATGGATCTGGTGAAGAAGAACTCATTGTAAAGGGTTACATGGATACGAGTTTCCAAACTGATCGAGATGGTTCTTGATCACAATCAGGGTAGCATTGTCCACTACAGAATCAGAATACATCGCTGCTTCATTGATCAAGATAATTCATATGGATCTACCACTTGAATTATTGCCGATCTAGGGGTAGTCCATACCATTCAGGACCCCTAGAGATCTTCATGATAACGATAGTGCGATTGCTCAAATCAAGGAACCACGTGCACATCAAAAGACTAGGCACATTGAGCGGAGTTTCAACTACATAAGGGATGAAGTTGAAAAAGGGAAATATATGTATTCACAAAGTTCACACTGATCAAAATATTACGGATCCACTCACGAAGCTCCTTGAACGGGCAAAGCATGAAAGGATCATACTTATGCCTTAGGACTTCGATATTCTAGTGATTGGATTTGATCTATTTTGTATTTGGATATTGGAACAATTGTTATTATAAATCTTTATGGTATGTTGAGTTATGTTCCATATTAGCATGTTTAAATCCATGAATAAGTTAATTATTCTAAATGTCCGTAGTCGATCATACTTGTGGGAACAAATATGAATGTAAGACTATTATGAACTTGGATTCGTGGATATACATTAGGTATGAATATAGAGCAAAGTGTTGCTGCCAAAGTTCATAGATATTTGTGGGATACAAATATTTGACTTATTCTCAAATATTACTGCATGGAATCATCTGTGATTGATCATAAGTAAATTTGAGTAAAGGAGAATATCATAGTATCCTCAGACCTGAGATACATATTGGGTCTTGATATTCACCAAATATTGTACCTTGACTTATTTCTTCGCTGTTAGTAATATGACAGTACATAAGGCTAAGCTCAGGTGTGGTACAAGGTGATTGTGAGAGACGTATGTAGTCAAGATGGGATTTGTTCCTCTTATTCGTTGAGAGTAAGATGTCTAAGGCCTGCTAAAGTTAAATCAACAGAGAGTGATCACTCTGTGTCTCTGGATTTAACATGACATCTGTAACGAAAGGATAAATGATAGATTCACCTAAATCATGTTCAAGTAAGGGACTTGAAAAAGATGATGTTATTGAATGGGACATATAGTCATACGTATTGGGGGTAGTAAACCGTAGTTAGGCGTCATTTACTACTTGCATCAATCTTCTATATATCTTGTGCAAGTGGGAGATTGTTGGACTCTGTATGCCCAAGACACATATTAAATTGATGTGGCTAGTACGTTATGATCCAAGTCGAGTCATACCCAAATACAAGCTAGACAAACACTTACAATATTTATTTGTGATATGATCAAACAAATAAATATTAACACTTACAATATTTAGAAATTGGCTTTCTAAATAATTGCACTTGACAAACCAATAAATTATATGGATAATTTATTTTGAGAGAATATTTTATCTTGTTATTTAATGGGTTAAATAACATAATAAAAGTTATATAAGTCTTCTAACATGAAATGTTATAATTTTATAAAAGTTATAAAATTAATCAAGACTTAAATTATTTTATAAAAGAAATTGAATTTTTTTTTTAAATAAAGTGGGCCGCCCCCCCCCCCCCCTTTTGGTGTCTTCCCAAGATTATTTTGATCCAATGAAAAACCATGCTTTTGCATGTGTTAGTGGCAACTTGGTTGGGCAAGAGATTGGTCCAATTGAAATACATGCATTTTTGCATGGTTAGAGGTTCATGCATTGGTCAAATGGGGAGGCAATTTCTCTCACTTGTTTTTATTTAATTTTGTATGACAAAATTAAGAAGATGATGAACTTGAGAAGACTTGGAATAATACTCTAAAAATCGGCCAAGAGTGTGCATATTTAGGAGATAATTTTCAAGTGAAGAACTTGTAAAACTATCTCTAAATTTCGGCCAAGGTGTGGTTGATCAAGAAGGGTCTTTCAAGTTGATATATCAAGTGCAAGAACTCCATAACTTCCCTTCATAATTTTCCGCTAAGAGTTGGTTCCAAGAGGTATTTTCTAGTGAGTTCATGAGTGTAAAATCCTAGCTAAACATAAGGTGTTTGTTGGAAGGCTTGGGGTATACAAGCTTGAGGTCTTCTACACTTGAAGGCAACCGTTCAAGAAGCATCATCATCTTCTTCATATCCTTTACTCCTTGGAAGGTAGTATTCTAAACACTCTATGGTTGTGTTTTGATTTTTGATAGCATGCATGTTCGTATATGGATCCGGGATTGGGTTTTACATATAAAATGGGTTTTATATATTGTAAGTAACATGTTTTAAATAATAATTTTCCGCTGCGTTTTTATTTTATATGGATAAAATACTTTGATAAACATGTGAAAAACCCAACAAATAAATATTTTTGTAAAATGAGTTCACAAGTTGTGAACATCTCGAAATCCCGAGAATGAGTTTTTAACAAAAGTAAACACACTTTGGAGGGTAACTAAACCCACTAAACACTTCACCAAGTTACTACGCGTTTTCGTAAGAGATCAAGTTCATGTTATATTGTAAATGAAAGAATTTTCGCACTTGGGAAGTGTAGTTTGGTTATTGATTGATTGAATGAATTTTGAAAAGAAAATGATATGCTTATTAGTATGGACACGTCCATTTACAAAGGAAACTATGGTGAAATTTTCTAAAAATTCCAACACTTAGAAAATATTTTCTAACAAGCGTTACAAGTATATTATTAACTTTTTTTTTCAAAATAAACTTCGCCATAGGTTTTGTAGCAAAAATACAAAGTATCGGAGGTTGGTTTTGTACATGAAAATGGTTAAATATATATTTAGAATATATATTTTACACTAAGACACTTGTGTGTATGTGTTGTTTATTTTGTGGAATAATTATATTATTTTAGGGTAAAATAATATAACTTACAAATTACCATGACAATTAAAAACTCCAAAATAATACTAAAAATTACAAGGAATAAATAATTAAGTTACACACTTGTATGGTGAAACCGAACGCGAAAACGTGACTTATGAAATATTCCGGAATATACTTTTGCAAACATACTTTTGGTAGATATTGTTTTGGACACAAGAAGTGGAAATATTTTATTTTTGGGAAAGATATATATATCATTTGGGATACAGTATTTTTGGCAAATAAGTTATATATATTTTCTAAGTGGGACTTAAAAATATATTATTTCAAATACGAACATACATGTATAATTACCCCCATACTTGGGAAAGAAATACGGAGAAAACACTTTAGAAGTATTAATACAAAAATATTGAATGAACAATTATTCCAACACTACATATAATTTAAGTTGAAATAATTATAACTTGGAATAACATAAGAAACGCAACTCAAAAACATTAAACTCTAAGCCAAGGCACGACCCGTTCGTCTAAAAGACATTAGTACGTTGTAGGTTGTCGTATAGCGGATGGAGTTTTAGTTACGGTACGAGACGCACTACAGTGAGTTCATGTTCCCCTTTTCTTTAAACTGTTTTGTTTACTTACTTCGGGGGTGAAATACATGTTACAAAGGGATACTTACAATACTATTGGTATGATTAGCCTAGGAAAGAACCATAGATCATGTGATAGGGTAGGCGGATACTTGGGACCATTAATCCTCGTATCAGGACCGAGGGGCATGAGTGATAGATCTATTTGGGTGTAGCGAGCCCACACCCATGAGGCCGGGGTGGCCCATAGAGGTGAACTATGTCTTCCAGCCGGGAGCCCGGTACAACTTTGCTAGGTTTGAGTCTTCCTACACCGTCACACATATCAGTGGCCTTGCAAACCATTGGTGATCTTTTCCTTGTTTGCAATCATACCGGGACATTCATACATACATTGTTTACAAAGGTTTATACACACTCACGTACACATGAACTCGCTCAACTTTTGTTGATTTTTCAAACTACATGTATTTCAGGGAATTAATCGGATCTGGCAAGTGATGCATGTTAGTCAAACTGCGTACTAAATAAAGATGTCATCCAGGGTTGTAGGGTTTGGGAGGTGTAACCTCTTCCTGGACGGGTTACATGTCTCTAAACCTCGTTTTATTGAAAGTCTTTTGTTGAGTCTTATGAACTCGTTTTAAACAAGTCATGGTTTGTAACTTATTTTGGGGTTGATGTTTCAAGACAAGTATGTTATGGTATTTTCTAAACTATATTAATGGATGAAAATCTCGTATTTCTATCATATAACATTGTTATGATTGTTGCTATGGTATTTAGAAGTCACACCAAATAAACCACGCTTCCGCAAAAGTCAGGGTGTGACACTCATATCCTTGAACCTTTTCAGGTTCTCCATGAGTTGTTGAGAAACTCTTAGTTTTCTCATCCAGGTTTCCTTGATCAGTAGACTGATCTCCACCTGTTGCCACCACATTTTCCTCCTCAGAATCTGATTCAGAAAATGGGTCGTTGGTTTTACTCACATTTTGTTTTGTAGAAACAGTACCTCTTTGTAAAATTTCATAATTTCCTTGAATTGAGTCATCAGAATCACTCTTAGAATTATGAAATATATTGAGTTTAGATTGTTGTGCACCTGTTTCTCCCATATGTGAGATTTCAGCATGATGTTCTTCTGCCACAAGACTCATATTCACATCTTCATCAGCTGGATGAGGATCAGATTCACCCTGTTGTTCCATTCTTGGTGTGCTTGACTCTTGTGCATCATGCTCCATGGGGGACACACTTTCAAAAACTTCTTTGTTTTCTGGCCTTTTGTTCAAGAACAGGCACATCATAATCTGACTTCCAAGACCCTACAGCAGTCCAAGGTCTCATAATCTCATAATTTCTGTTCACCATATATTTTCTGATGCTGGAATTTCTAGGTTCCTTTCAGAAAAAGCATCAGAAATTATGATTGACAGAAATCTGGGAAAGGGTAGATGTGAATCTATCCTTCCAGCGTTTGTCATAATTGATCTTCTGATCAGAATAAATATTTCTGTTCCATAATCAATATTCAACCCACTAATGAGACTGAACATGATTGTTAGAATATTCATATGTATCTGATCTGTACCTCCAATATTTGATGATAGACACTTGTTCAGAATTTCCATTAAAACTTGCAAGAAGGCAGGTAGCTTGTTTCTCTTGAATTCATTGATTTTTGAAATCTTTGTCTTGTAACCCATTACATCATCAAGTTGTGAGAACATATCTTCTTTTACTGGTGCTTCTTCATAGCTTTGGTTTAAGGGTAGTTCCAAACATTCCCTTATTTTCTCCGGTGAGATTGTAATAAAGATATTTCCCCACACATGTGTTGTTAGCTCGAGTTGATTTGAGACTTTGAGAGTTTTTACAACTTGTTGTATGAGTTCTTCTGGTAGCTCTCTGGTCTTTGTGAGAGCTTGAGCTATAGGGCATCTGGTTAAAAATTCAATGAGAATTTGACACTTTATATCATACTCTTCAATGTTATCATGCATTGCTTCATTGTTGCTCTTTAATGGAAGAAATACAGCTTCAGTGATGAAGGGAACAGAGTGTTTAATTGGTGGTATGTTGATGTTGATAGCTGCCATTGAGAATTTGGGTTTTTGTTTCGGAAAAGGGTTTTAGGGTTTTGAATTTGAAGGTTGAAGATGGAAGTCTCTGTTTTTGAATGAGGTATTTATAGTGTATAGAGACAGAAATTTTTGAGTGTTTTTCGTGGGTTGTGTATGTATTCAAGGTGGTTAATGACACCTTAATGATGTTTTAATCCTTTAAGGAAACAATCATTTTTGAAAAACCTTTGGTTTATCTCTAATTTAATGTAAATCCTTTAAAGAGACTTAGATATTCCAACGATTTTGCGGATAAACACTAATGTCCAACTTGCACCTTTTCTCCATGTGGGACCCTTTTTGTTTCAAAAAGGTCCAATAGAAACCTTTTCTGAGTTTGTGTATCTTCCCAGGTTTTCCTCTTGATGATATTTATCAGAAAATTTTGAATAAAACTTTTGAGAGTTGTATTTTCTTCATATATCATCAGAATACATTTGATTCATTTATAGAGGATGAATCATCAGATTTTTTTTTTTTGAGATGAGAGGGAATAAGTAGAGTTCCGAGATTTTTACTTACATTGTTGTTCTGCAGTTCTGAACTCCACACCTTTGTTTGATATACAGAAAGTATTTTCCATACAGCTTGTTCCAGTCCTCAGAAAAAAAATATTTTGAAAGAAACTTATTTCAAAAATTTAAATGGTCATAAGTTTCTTTAAATTTGGTTAAAGGCAATGTTTTTCTTATGATTCGTCAGACTTCCTAGTTTTCAAGAGATTTTTCTGATAAAAATTTTCATTTTCTGATCTGTTAATAGATTTTCTTATTTTTATCAGACATGTTGTGTTAGTTCCCCCTAGATCTATTGACATTTTTTTTGTTAAAAAAATTGAGTAAAAAGAAATTAAAGCAAACTTGATATATAAAAAACACATTAAACACACGACAAAGAAAACAAGCAACAACTACTCCTCCTCCAACACGTTGTACATGCACTTCACATATAACCAAAGACTGGTTATTCAACCGGTGTGATTCGTTGATGGCACCAGGGTGGGCTCACTTATGTTTTCTTGAAGTACCAGCTCGGCCCTTGGATAGCAGCTTCTCACTCCTCCGAAGTCCAGCTGACTGGTGATCACCTTGGTTACGAATCGAGGGTAGATCAGAAAAGGTTGACGGTCGTGGATGTTTGCTACTAGGTCTCTCATGAGAAACTTAGCATAGTTGTAAGGTTTTTCCTGTACAACAGCATGAACCACTTCCATCATCCTTTGGGACAGCTCGTTGAAGCATCCAATCTTCTTGGAGAAGCAGACACTTAGCTGTGTTACTAAAAACTAGAAAGGTGGTATAAACCCAGATTTGCTAACCGCCCTTGACGAGTTGTATGTATGATAGCCCATTTCAGTCAAGGTCTGTTGCACATCTGCCTTATCCAGGAATTTGATTTCATGATCATTACCTAGTCTGAGGACATTTCTGATTATTTCCTCTTTTAGGGTAATTTTGACCCCCATAACCTCACTCTCTATCCACATGGAAGTACCACTAAAAATGATTTCAGAGTTCCACCAGAACTCTTGAAGAAGTTTTGGATAAATGGTGACATGTGATGATACAGCAAAGCCCAAAGGACTTTGCATAATCATATTGTACACAAACCTGCAGTCTCCCATGCAGGTCCTTCCAAGTTGGATCTTAATCTAAGATTATGAAGTCTGTGAAATGGGAGAGGGATTTGAGTTGCTTTCATCAATTTTGGGCGACCCATTTTAAGATAAGAAGATTCTGTCGAAGGGCTTTTGAAGAGATGATTTTTGGTGTGAAGTAAGTTATTTTCAGGTTGTTAATATTTATAGATGAAAGTGATAGTTCCTCATAAATGATATTAACAGCCAACCCTTTTTTTCATCTCTTCAATTAAGACGATATCTGTTGTAGTGAATGTGACAGTCTACTAAGCCCCATGTGTGAGTAAGCATTTAATAACTAGGTGGCTACTTTCATAGCTCCTAATCATTTTAGTGCCTACGTGTCACTTAAGTTTCTTATGAAAAAATGACGTTGCATGCATTGGCAGAAAAAATAAAATTCAATAATCTGAAAAAATTTCTAGAGACGGTTGATTTTCTCAGCTATATAGAATTTTATCTTTATGCATGTTACTTTTCCCCCTTTTTGTTTTTTTTCAATTAATTAGAAAGAAGAGAAAAAAAATACAAAAACAAATTATACACTTATATAAATATATACAATGTGTGGGATATGCATGAAGATGGAAGTTTATGATGATTACAAATTATTCTGATGTTTCAACCTGGTTTCTGATTTTATATCAGAACTTTTGGTGATTTCACCAGATATTCTGATATTTCTTCAGATTATCTGATAAATCATCATTTATTGATGATTCATCAGATTTTCTGATGTTCCATCAGATTGATGGATTGCTTTGTCAGAAACCAGTTGATTTGTTCTTTGATTATCAGAACTTTGATGTTCATCAATTTGGTTTTCAATTTGTGTCCATGTGTTTTCTGAAAAATCTTCATCATTTAAATTAACCATGCTAAGTTTGCTGATCAAAAAATTGTGTCTCTTTTCATCAAGAGGTTTTGTAAAGATATCAGCAATTTGGTTTTCAGTTGGAACAAAATACATTTCTATGTTACCTTTCTCCACATGATCTTTTATGAAGTGATATCTGACATCTATGTGTTTGGTTCTTGAGTGATGAACTGGATTTTCTGTTATTGCAATAGCACTCTTTGAATCACATAGAATTGGTATTTTTGTCAGAGTTACTCCATAATCTTTCAGTTGAGTTTGCATCCACAGCACTTGTGAACAGCAACTTGCTGCTGCTACATATTCTGATTCTGTTGTTGATGTGGCAACAGAGTTTTGTTTCTTGCTTGCCCAATATACCAATTTTTCTCCCAAGAGTTGACAAGCACCAGATGTGCTTTTCCTGTCAATTTTGCACCCTGCATAATCTGCATCTGTGAATGCAATTAATTCAAGGTTTGTATCCTTAGGATACCAGAGACCAAGTTCTGATGTGCCTTTTAGATATTTGAAAACCCTTTTTACAGCTTTTAGATGGGATTCTTTGGGATCACATTGATATCTGGCTAGAAAGCATGTTGCAAACATAATATCTGGTCTGCTTGCAGTTAAATATAGCAATGATCATATCATCCCTCTATAGGTTTTAATATCTACACTTATTCCATCCTTATCAGAATCTAACTTGTTCCCTGTTGCCATGGGAGTTTTTGAAACAGAGCAGTTTTCAAGTGAGTATTTTTGTAGAATTGTTTTCACGTATTTTGATTGACTCAAAAATATTCCATCAATTCTTTGTTTAACTTGTAACCCTAAGAAAAAGGTTAACTCACCCATCATACTCATTTCAAAGTGGTTGGTCATCAACTTTTGAAATTTGTTACAAAATTTTTCATTTGTTGATCCAAATATAATGTCATCAACATATATCTGGACCAGCAAAGTATGACCTTTGTGTGTTTTGAGGAAAAGTGTGGTGTCAATAGTACCTTTGGTAAACCCATAATTGAGTAAGAAGTTTGATAAAGTTTCATACCAGGCTCTAGGAGCTTGCTTCAACCCATACAAGGCTTTGTTTAATCTGTAAACATGATTTTGAAATTTTGGATCAACAAAGCCTTCTGGTTGCTTCACATAAACTTCTACCTCAATTTTACCATTCAGAAAACTGATTTTACATCCATTTGATAAACTTTGAAATCCTTGGATGCAGCATAAGCAAGAAAAATTCTTACCGCTTCTAATATAGCTACTGGTGCAAAAGTTTCATCATAATCAATACCTTCTTGTTGACAATAACCTTTGACCACTAACCTTGCTTTGTTCCTGGTGATTATGCCATTCTCATCAGATTTATTCCTGAATACCCATTTTGAGCCTATGACAGATTTGTCTTTTGGCTTGGGTACCAGATCCCATACCTTGCTCCTTTCAAACTGATAAAGCTCTTCTTGCATAGCTTGAATCCAGTCTGGGTCACTTAGAGCTTCTTTGACAGATTTGGGTTCTACCTTGCTTAAGAACCCAGAAAATGCACACTCATGTGCAGTTGCAGATCTTGTTCTCACACCATCTGCAGAGTTGCCAATGATGTCAGAATGACCATGTCCTTTGATCCATCTTAACTTGTTGTGAAAAGTTGTTGGTTCTGATGGATTTGAAGTTTCCCTCTGAACAGGTGCCTCATTTGTGTGTAAGATATCAGAATTCTGAGTTGCTGATGTACTACACATTTGTTCTGCAGAGTTAGTACATGAAGAATCTTTTGATTTGTTTTTGAAAGAATTATCATGTTCTAGGAAATATTCAGTTATCATTTCAAAGAGATGTTCATAATTTTCTTGTTTGTCAGAAAAATTTATTTCTTTCATGTATGCATCAGAAACCTCTGTTTCTGATGAGTCATCAAATGAAACATACAGACTTTCTCTGATTGTCCTTGTATTGAGAATAAAAATTCTATATGCTTTTGAGGACAAAGAGTAACCAAGAAAAATACCTTTTTCTGCTTTTCTGTCAAATTTTTCAAGGCTTTCAAAATCATTGAAAACAAAACATCTACAACCAAATGTATGCAAAAATTTTACACTTGGAATTCTTCCATTGATAATGTTGTATGGTGTTTTGTTGTGCCTTTTGTTGATTATGGTTCTATTTTGGGTAAAACATGCATTTGCTATAGCTTCTGCCCAAAAATGAGTGGGCAGCTTAGCATAAGCAAGCATAGTTCTGGCAGCTTCTACCAAGGTCCTATTCCTTCTTTCAACCACCCCATTCTGTTGAGGTGTTCTAGGAGCAGAAAAATCATGAGAAATTCCTTTACTTACAAGAAAGTTCTCAATTTTTGAATTCTTAAACTCTGTTCCATTGTCTGATCCAATCCTTCTGACTGTTAGTTTTAACAGATTTTCAATTTTCTTGATAAAATTAATGATCAGATCAGGAGTTTCACTTATCTTTCTCAAAAATTCTACCCATGTGTACCTGGAAAAGTCATCTACTATTACTAGTATGTATTTCTTTCCAGAAAAAACTTTATGTACTTATGGGTCCACACAAATCCATGTGTAAAAGTTCCAAATTTTGTGAAATAGAAGACTCAGAAATTGATTTATGTGAGCTTCTCTTGGATTTACCCATCTCACATGCTTCACAAGTTTTATCCTTCTTTGAGGATATTAAAGGTAATCCTTTTACCAGACCTTTGCTTGCTAGTTTGCTTAGGTTTTTGAAATTTAAGTGGGCTAGCCTTTTGTGCCATAACCAACTACTACCCTTGTTGATTTTTGAAAATAAACATAATTTTGGATGTTCACTTTCTTCTTTGAAATCAAAATAGTTAATTGATTTTCTTATTCTTTTTCCACTTAAATAGACTTTATTATCATCTATACCTATTAACAAGCATTTTTCTGCTAAAAAGGTTACCTGGAAACCTTTGTCACAGAATTGACCACAACTCAGCAAATTATACTTTAAGCCTTCAACATAGGCTACTTTCTCTATGGTCAGACATCCATACCTTATATATCCATATCCCATGATCCTCCCTTTTACTCCATTTCCAAAATTTACCATTCTACCCAGCTTTGGAACAAAGTTGCTGAGTAAGCTCCTGTCCCCATTCATTTGCTTGGAGATTCCTGAATCGCAGTACCAGATCTGCTGCACATGATGGTCCTGAAATGGAATGATTAGAGGGTTTTTGGTACCCAGGCATGCTTGGGTACTTTTTCTGATGGGATTCTAATCAAATTATTTTTTCTTGTTGGTTTTTCATCAGAAATTCTGTTATATGCTGAGCCATAAACAGATTTTTCATTTTTCTTTTGGAGATGGTGTTGAACAAGCTTCAGTATGTCAACACACATACAAGATTTATCAGAATTTTCTGATATTTTCTCTTGTGATGGAATGAGTGGATAATTTTGAAAAGATGAGTGAACTGCTTCTGGAGTCTTTACAGATTCTTGACTGCATTCACTTATGTTCGCTTTGAAGTTTGGTTTTTCAAAAGAGTATTCAGAACAGGTTGACTTGCAAGATTCAGAATCAGATTCTGATGAAATTTTATCATAAATTTGATGAGTTGCTTTTACAAAGACAGTGGGTTTACTTCCTCTTGATTTTATATATCCTAAACCCCCTCCTTTGTTCTTTGGTGTGGACTCAATGAAATTTATGAATTCTTTGGCTTGTTGAAAACCTCTTACATTGATTTCTTTATCATTGATTTTCTTGTAAAGATCTTTTCTTTCATTTTCATAAAACTCAATTTTAGCTCTTTGATCTAAACTTTCCTCTATAAGTAGTTGGTTTTCAAGAATGATTTTATTCAAGGTCCTTTGCAACTCATCAGATTTTCTAATATATGATTGATGTTTTTCTTGCAGATTTAGAAAATCTGACATGAGCTTGTTTAGCTTGTGGTCAAGATCAAGATTGTCTAAATTTACCTTTTGTTCTGAAGTTTCCGGTAGACCTTCAGAAAGTGCCATGAGGCAGAAATTTGCCATTTCTTCTTCTTCATCATCAGATAACCATGTATCTGTTCCTACAATTAAGCTAACTTGTTGCTGCTTCTTTGCTTCTTCAAGCTTTTTCTCATAATAAGCAACATCCTTGAGCTTCTTGGTCTTGCATTCTGATGCATAGTGACCTCTCTGCTTGCACTTGTAACACACAACTTCAGCCTTCCCTTTATCCTTAGATCTAACTTCTTCTTTAGATCTTCCATCCATCCTCCCTCTATCACTTCTCTGGTATTTCTGGCTTCCTCCCCTCAACCTTTGCTCAAATGTTTTGGTGAGCAGTGCTATTGCTTCAGCAAAAGCTGAAAAATCTGATGATGTATCAGAAATTTCAAGATTTTGGCTGTTTGATGGTTGTGGATCATTGGCAGGTGTTGTTCTTTGTGAGTTTGAGATAAGAGCTAAAGATCCCCCTCTTTGAATGGTTTCTTAAAATATTTCTTCCTCTCTGGGGATCAAGATGTTGTATAAGTCATGGAGACTCATGTTTCCTAGTTCTAAGGTTGAGGACAAAGTCATGGTTAGACTTCTCCATTCTCTAGGATGGGCATCAATAAATTTTATGTTTCTTTCATCATTTGACTTTGTTATTCCAAATTTCTTTAGCTCATTTAAAAGTTTTGTAAATCTTTGATATGTAGCATTTAATCTTTCATTTGGCAAACTTTTAAACCTCTCATATGATGAGACATTGTTTGTTCTTTTGTTTCTTCTCATCCTTTCTCCTCCTTCACAAAGATTTTCCAACTGATCCCATATTTCCTTGGCTGATGCACATGCATCAACTTGTGAAAATATGTCACTGGGGATGGCCATTATTAAAAGTGACTTTGCCCTTTCATCCCTAGCCACCTTTTCCTTGTTTTCCTCACTCCAAAGTATTTCACTTTTGGGAGCTCAGGAGGCAGGGATAGCAGTGGTTGGTCAGTTGCTAGAATAGCTGGTATTTCAGTCATTGGTATATGTGGACCCCTTTCAATGGATTGAAACAGAGCTCGGTCATGACCATTAAGGAAATTGACCATCCTGATTTTCCATTGGGGGTATTCCTCCCTGACTAGAGTCGGAGGTTTGGACATAGAACCAATGTTAAAAGCATTATTCCAGGATTGAAAGCTGGCCATATTTAGAGAAAAGAAGATGAGTGATTGATCGTTTGAAAATAATTTATTCAATTTGCTCTTATACCAATTGTTGGACCCAGTATGGCCTGAACAACTTCTTTTCACGTAATATGGCAAGTGATTTCAGTAGATGTGAAAAAGATGTGCGGAAATGGAAATCAGACTTTCAGAAACAAGACCTACAGAATTATCAAGTTTATATCACTTTGAAACAAAATGGTTTACAACGTGATTGTATGATTATTATCTAATACAAATGAATCTTGAATTCTGTGGGTGAGAGGGCAATGGAGTTTTGTAGTATGTGTGAATGTTAAGCTTAAAACTCAATTGACTTCTGCTGGTTGAGCCTTCTATTTATAGAAGGCTGGGTGTATGAATAAACAATAGTTTATTCATGCAATAAGTCTTACAAAAAGTAGCCATTTGACATATTCATTAAATCCAACGTTCAAGTTGCCTTTTTCATCATGATATCCAATAATGTCAACTTGCTTTGGGAAGTGTGGCAGGATAGAGCTGATTTCAGACATGTGGGGTATTCATCAGAATTTCTGATAAACCACTTCATCAGAAATTCTGGTGAACAAATCATCAGAAAATCCTGATGATCAGAATCGTCAGAAACTGATGATATTTCATCAGAAATATCATCAGATCCATCAGAAATGACCTTCTTTGATAATCCAATTCAGCTCTTGATCAACTTGTGATTCTTTGAAGTAGATGTTGTGCATTTCAGTTGTCCTATCCGATCTTCTTCTTGTTGTGATCTTCAGGACTGTTATCTCTTCATAGATCCAGTTGATTGTGATGTTCTTCAATACTTACAAATAAAGTTTCCTAACAGAGTACGTAGTCGCCAACGTCAAATTCAAGGGGCTTGCGTCGTCTACCGGCGTAACTTTTCTGTCGACTCCGAGCTTTCAGCAGGTTGTCTCGAATTTGGAGGACTTTGTTAGTCGTTTCTTGTAGTAGCTCAGGACCGGTTAATTGCGAGTGCCCGATCTCGTGCCATACAATAGGCGACCGACATTTTCTTCTGTAAAAAGCCTCGAATGGTGCCATTTGAATGCTGGAATGATAACTGTTGTTATACGAGAATTCGAACAACGGCAGGTAAGCGTCCCAATTACCACCGAAATCTGTGACATACGAACGGAGCATGTCTTCAAGGGTACGAATCGTTCTCTCAGTCTGACCATCGGTTTGAGGGTGGAATGCGGTACTTAGATTAAGCGTAGTACCGAGAGCCACTTGAAACGTTTCCCAAAGAAGCGAGGTAAACCGAGCATCACGGTCAGAGATGATGTCGCGAGGCATCCCATGTCGACAAATGATCTCATCGGTGTAGATTCGGGGTAATCTTTCTACCTTGTAGTCTTCCCGTATTGGCAAAAAGTGAGCTGATTTGGTCAAACGGTCAACAACAACCCAAATGCTGTTGTGACTTGATGGCGTGCGTGGGAGTTTAGTTATGAAGTCTAAAGCTATACTCTCCCACTTCCACATAGGGATCGGGGGTTGTTCGAGTAAGCCAGAGGGTCTTTGGTATTCAGCCTTGACCTTCGAGCAAGTCAGGCACTTTCCGACGTAGAGAGCGATATCCCTCTTCATGCCCGGCCACCAGTACTTGTAGTGAAGGTTCTGGTACATTTTGTCAGCACCGGGATGAATAGAGTACCGTGATTTGTGGGCTTCGTCCATCAAAATCTGTCGCAAACTGGTCCACTTAGGGATCCAAATTCGGTCCAGAAAGTGGAATATCCCATTCGACTAATTCACAAGCTGGGCTCCATCGTGGTAGATTCTTTCCTTCTTCAAAGTGCGCTCATTAAAACAAACATGTTGGGCTTCGCGGATGAGGGTTTCGAGATCGTATTGGGCTTGGATATCATGAATGTTGAGCAGGTAACTCCGTTTGCTGAGAGCGTCGGCAACGACATTTGCTTTGCCTGGATGATAACGAATCTCACAGTCGTAATCGTTAAGAAGTTCTACCCATCGGCGTTGACACATATTAAGTTCCTTTTGGTCAAAGATATGTTGTAGGCTCCTATGATCGGTGAAGATCGTACACTTGGTACCATACAGGTAGTGTCGCCAAATCTTTAACACAAAAAAAAACTGCGCCTAGCTCGAGGTCGTGGGTTGTATAGTTCTTCTCGTGGATCTTGAGCTGACGAGATGCGTAAGCGATAACCTTGTCTTGCTGCATGAGAACACAACCAAGACTAAGGTTCGAGGCATCGTAATAGACGATAAAGTCGTCGTTTCCGTCGGGTAAAGTGAGGACGGGAGCATTGCAAAGCATGTGCTTGAGGGTTTGGAAAGCAGACTCTTGTTCAGTTCCCCAAACAAAAGGCTTGTCTTTATGCGTGAGAGCGGTAAGCGGCACAGCGATTTTTGAGAATCCTTTGATAAATCGTCGATAATAGCCCGCTAGTCCGAGAAAAGAACGGACTTCAGAAGGGTTCTTAGGTGTAATCCAACTCTTAACTGCTTCAATCTTCGTAGGATCGACGTGATACCTTGACTATTGACAATGTAACCAAGGAATTGAACCTCCTCCAGCCAAAATTCGCACATGGAGAACTTGGTATAAAGTCGATTCCCTTGGAGTAACTCGAGAACCAAACGTAGATGTTGCGCGTGTTCGGCTTTCTACTTGGAATAGATCAAGACATCATCGATGAACATGATGACGAAGCGGTCGAGATAAGGTTTACACACGTGATTCATAAGATCTATGAAAACCGCGGGTGCGTTGGTTAAACCAAAAGGCATAACAACGAACTCATAGTGGCCGTATCGGGTGCGAAAGGCGGTTTTGGGTATATCTTCCTCTTGAATGCGTAACTGATGATAGCCTGAGCGTAGATCGATCTTGGAGAAACACGAAGCACCTTGTAGCTGATCAAACAAATCGTCGATGCGAGGCAGGGGATAGCGATTCTTGATTGTCAACTTATTCAATTCCCGATAGTCGATGCACATCCTGAACGACCCATCCTTCTTTTTGACGAAAAGGACCGGTGTGCCTCATGGAGAGGTGCTCGGGCGAATGAAGCCTTTATCAAGTAATTCCTGGAGCTGACTCGAGAGTTCACGCATTTCGGATGGAGCAAGTCGATAAGGAGCTTTAGCAATAGGGTTGGCCCCAGGAATGAGGTCGATACGAAAGTCGATATCACGACTTGGCAGTAGTCCGAGAAGATCCTCAGGAAAGACGTTAGGAAATTCTCGAACCACTGGAATATCGTTTACTCCTGGCCTATCTTTCTTTTCCTTCTCCGCTACTACAGTGTTAGCCAAGAAAGCTTTGTATTCCTTGCGGAGATACTTGCTAGCTTGGACACATGACATGAGCTTGAGACCTTTCGAAGGAGTTTCACCATAAACACACAATATGTCACCATTAGCGAGCGCGAATCGTATCATCTTATCAAAGCACGCAACTTCAGCATGGTTTTCACGAAGAAAGTCCATGCCTACTATGATGTCAAAACTTCTGAGCTGCATCGGAATGAGATCAATTGGAAAGATGTGATTGTTGAGCTCAATAGTACAATCACGAAGAACAGAAATGATGGCGACAGTTCTTTCGGTGGCGACTTCGACATCGAACGTCGAGGGGAGATGGAGTGCTTTCGATTAAGGAGTTTCTCAAATTCAAATGACACAAAACAGTTATCGGCTCCAGTATCAAACAAACATGAAGCATAAATACCATTCACAAGGAACGTACCATTGACCACATTGTTGTCAGCCTGGACCTGGCGCATGTTGATGTTGAAAGTTCTGGCGCGGGCGGCTTGCTGCTGTTGCTGTTGAGGCTGTTGCTGCTACTGAGGCTGCTGCTGCTGGGGCTCTTGTTTCACAACCCTATTCGGGCACATGTTCGGGAAGTGGTTGGGATCACCACACGCGAAGCAGACTCTGGCGTTGATCGCGGGTGCCTGAGCTGCTTGTTGGCCTTGAGGAGCTGGAAGCAGAGCTTGATGAGTAGTGGCTTGAGCTGGTGCTTGGCGGGGACCAGTACGGCAGTTAGCAGTGAAGTGGCCGTACATATTGCAGTGCACACAAAATTGGCAGGCGATACCCACCGGGTGATGATAAGTACATGTTGGGCAAGCAGGGTGGGGACCAGTGTATGCACGCTTTGCAGGTGGTGCATAGATAACTGGAGCTGGTCGATGCTGAGATTGCTGCTGAGCCGGCACTACTTGAAGTGGAGCAGCAGTGGTAGTGACAACACAGTTCTTGTTGGTGGTGCTGCTGTTGTTGTTCTTCTTCTTGCGGCGTGAGGACTTTGAGGATTGAGCGGCGGCGGTTTCAGTGGATGGTGCGGCGGTAGCTTGATGCAAGTTCTTGGTAGCTTTACCCCAGAAGCCAGCCTTGACTCACTTGTCGTTGATTTCAGCGGCAAGCAAGTAAGTTTCTTCAATTGTTGCTGGCTTTGTGACATGCACAAAATCTGCAACACAGTCTGGCAGAGCTTGAATGTACTTCTTGATTGTCATGTCGGTAGTCTTGACTTGATCGGGGCAGATAATACTGAGCTGTTTGAAGTGAGCAGTCAGGGCAGCGTTGTCATCATCTTTCTGCTTCAGATGCCAAAATTCGTCCTCCAGCTCTTGGTGCTCATGGGGAGGGCAGAACTCTTCGAGCATAACGTTCCTCAACTCGTCCCATGACATACCATAGGCTGCGTCATTTCCGCGCTTGTTCCTCTCAGCCGTCCACCAGTCTAGTGCGTGGGACTGGAAGACGCCGGTAGCATTCAGTGTGTGGAGATTGTCAGGACATCCGTTCTGTCGCAGGGTGACTTCAATCGAGTCAAACCATTGAAACAAGGCCGTAGGGCCATCTTCGCCAGTGAACTCTTTCGGTCCGCATGCCTTGAACTGTTTGAAGCTGAAAGCAGCTTTGGGTGTAGCTTTGGGAGCTTCGGTTCTGGATTCTTCAGACGATTTGCTCACATTTTTGTATATTTCACTCACGGTCTAAGGAACAACCTTTGCCACCTGCTTAGCGACGATGGCAGCAAGGCGTTTGTCTCTCTGTTCCTAACGAGAAATTCGTGGGTGGCGGGTTCCAGATGACGACATTGTCTGCATCAGACATCGCCATATGCCTCAATCACAACATAATCGAATCTCACCTCACACGTCTAATACCACTAAAACTTAGGAATACGATCATGTAAACATGTATGCACATAACCACAGATTCACATAAGCACAGAAGCACATAAGCATGTAAGGCACAGAAGCACAAAAAGCACAGAAGCATATAAACACGTAATTCACCTAGAAGCACATGGGAGCAGTCAGAATAAAGAAACCTATTATTCAAAGTCTACGCGCGTTCGAGAAATGGCGTCCGCGATTATTATAGCGAGTAGTATAGTATAATCGATTAACATAGCAAACAATATGGCGTAAGGTCATTCCACGAATGGTAGAGATTTGTCAGCGTATTGAGATAGAAGTGCAGTGCGAGTTGTGTGTGTTGATCGAAAAGCGAATGTCGAAAATCAAATTACTCGCCAAAAATCAAAACATATAAACAGGTAAATGCACACATAACACATAAAATCGACAAGTATCAGAGTCAGCAGTTGCTGGCTCAGAATCGAAACACATAAAAATCGAGAATAGATTGTCTCAGGCTCGATAGACATTGAATACCCAAAGTGATTCGACTATTCACAAGGACTTTTTGTACACACTTTGACCTTCAGGACTGTGCTTTCGCCTCGAATCTGGGCGATCGGCACACATCCTTCCAGTCACATCATGACTTCAAGTCGTTGGAGTCTGTCGAGACTTTGGTGAGAGTTTTGTAAAACCAAGTAAAGGTCGGAACAAGTCGTCAAGGTTCGGGTTTCACCCCTGACTTAACAACTTCGTTCCTGATAAAATAAAGGAGAATTATGCGTCAAAGTATGGATTTCACAACTGATTCAACGCAAAGTCTCGTGTTTATAGATGGAAATGCGAGTCGAACAAGCAATTTAGTCGAGAGTTTGCGGTTTTCACACCTAATCTCGACCTAATTACTCGTTCATTGTTGAAAATTTGAGTGCAGCGATAGTGTAGCGTAGGCGAGAAATAGCAAGTAAGCTCGTACATAATCCCTACAGGATATGCACAAGTCAGTCTGTTGGTACCTAACTATAGACTAGGTCGTTTCTAAGACATCAACCCGGACTAGGTCGTGTCTTGCCTAATTCCCTATAGTTATGGCTCTGATAACAATCTGTCACACCCCAACCGATGGCGGAAACATCGGGGCGTGGCACTGAGCGAAACAGATTGTCCAGAAGTTTCCATAACAACTATAATTACCAATTATTTAAAGCAACATGTCCCATACCATGTCATAAAAGATAATATAATTATTACAGACAAGATCTAGTCAATTTGTTCTGTTTCGACAACTCAGATTTCAAAATAAAGACAATTGTTTATTTGTTTCTAGACCTTTCCTAGCCTCTATTTCACAGCAAGCTAAGCAAATAAGCATCCTAAGCACCTGTCACATACGTTAAAGTAAAAGTCAATACACATAGTGTAAAGGTGTCACACCCCAACCAATGGCAGAAACATCAGGGCGTGGCACTGAGCGAAACAGATTGTCCAGAAGTTTCCATAACAACTACATTTACCAAATATTTAAGCAACACGTCCCATACCATACCATGTCATAACTGATAATATAATTATTACACACAAAATCTAGTCAAGTAGTTATGTTCCGACAACTCAGATTTATACATAGATAGTTTATTTATTGGTTTGTAGGACCTCTTTTCGTAGCTTCGATTTCATCACAGCACAGAGAGCATCCTAGACCTTTCCTTGCCTCAAGTTCACAGCAAGCTAAGCATATAAACAACTTAAGCACCTGTCACATACGTTAAAGTAATAGTCAATACACATAGTGTAAAGGTGAGCATACAAGTTTGATAATAGCATATAGAGTTCAAAATAGTTTACGCATAACCAGCACGTACACAGAGTGAAATGAGGCATGTTAGTTATCGACATGAACCTATCGATACCAATGACTGCGGGTTGACTGCCCAAGGCAGTTCGCGATACGTACTCACCACTGTGAGCAATGTAGGTAATTGCCCTTAACAACCCCCGAGTGAACGGGTGCTGAGTCCAAACTAATAGTACTACCGTTGCTAAGGCAGGTAGACAGCATTCCATGTGTAAACATAACAAACAAGCATTCATTTAGTCACGTATCCATGCGATAACGGTTAGCGTTTACAGTATTGCGTAGTGTGTTCGATGTGATTTCGTATAAGTAACGTATGTAACACCCAAAAGTGCGTAAAGCAAAAAGGGATCGAGTATACTCACAGCGATTGATGGATTGAAGGGAGCGCTAGAGAGTAGAGTTAGCCTGAACAGACTGATAGTATAACGATAAGCGACGCGTAAAACAATGCAAAGTACAAGTGGTTCGGACAGCAGTTCAATCGGATGGTAGTCCGATCGGACAGCCAGTCGTGCGAGTGGTAGTCCGTTCGGATGACTGTTCGAGTGGATTGTTTCTTCCTTTGGGAAGGATGTGTTTGTGTATGATGGCTTGACTTTTGAAGTTTTCGTTGTAGCATTTTGAAAACACAGAAGTATATCTAACTTTCAGGTCGGTCGATCGGACGGCAACCCGATTGGTTGGGCACTTCAGGGAGAACAAATTCACAGCAGGTTGTCACTCGATCGGGCGGTCGTTCGATCGGGTGGCATCCTTTGTGCATTGAACATGTTGAAAATTGTTTAAGTGTGGAAGTTCAAATGTTTCATGATTCGGATGGCAGTTCATTCGGATGGTAGTCCGATCGGACAACAACTCGTCCAACATTCAGACTTCCAATGTTGGCAAAAATGGTTAAGTGTGGGACCCAAGGTGCAAGTCGTTCGGTTGGCAACCCGTTCGGTTGGCAGTCCGTTCGGACGGTGGTCCGATCGGACGGCACTCCGTCTTGGTCGCTCCGTTCGTCTTACACTTGGCTGTTTTGATAGTTTGTCGTTTTATCGAGATGTTTTAGTAACATGTTAAGCAACAGAAACCTTGTCAATACTTGGTGCTCCTGATCGGACAGGAATCACCCAAACCCGATCAGTTGACAGTTCGAGACGATGTTCCATGTTTAACCCGGAATCAATAATCTCGTGGATAGAATACGGATCTTGAATCAACGCAACCACAAGAATGAGTAGTAAGTCGGCACAAGCTCCGATTCTATCGGTTTTGAGTGCATTGAGTGTAAAAGAGTTGAAAGAAAGTTGGAAAACCATCTTTCAATCATTTCTATTATGAATATGTTTAGATCTATGAAAGATCTTTGTTTGTTTATGTGGAAATCGGTTAGATCCAAGTTGTTCTTAGTGGATTGAGGCCAAAACATCAAGTTCTTCAAGAACACATGATGATGTCATCCTAGAACACCTTGAATCTTGATGATTTCACGGTTAAAAGTTAAGATTCAAAAGATAGAAAGGTGTAGGAGTGCGTATAGATTAAGGAAGTACAATATTTAGGACGAGATCTTACCGGGATTGCGAGAAATCGAAGAAAAAGCGAGGTTAGAGCACTGGTCAGACGTCACTTGCCAAAAGTATAAAGTTTGAAAGTGACAAAGGGTATTTATAGGGTTACCCAAAGAGGAAAGGGGTTGGTCGATCGGCTAGGCAGCCCGTTCGAATAGCCTGTCCGATCGGACGGCAGTCCGATCTATCGGCTGGTAGCCTGGTCGATCGGTCACCTTGTTCGAGTGTTTGGTGCGACGAGTTTTGCTGTTTCGATTTCGATTGCGAGCGTTTCGATGCGATAGAGTTTCCTAGTCAAATTACTTTTAATCCCAACTACTGTATCAACATACAAGCATCCTTATTTCGTTTTCGATTAGCGTTTGCGATTCGATTGCGATTGAGTTCGATAGCGTTTCGATTGATTACCACACATAACATAAATAAACATGCACAAGTAACACATAAGGCACATACACACGTATAACAATAATCAAAATGCGTAAGTCGAGTTGCGAGTGCGATTTGCGATATCGATAAAGCGATTAATCAAGCGATAAATAGCGATTACTATGCGATTATTAATAGATACTCCACATAATACAACTAAAGCGAAAATAACATAGACTAATTACAAGTCAAAGAAGTCAAAATAGGAATTGAGCAAGGAGAGACAGATCGCAATTAGCAATCTTGTCTTCCTTTGACTTCAATCTTGACTTTGACTTTCGAAACACGGGGTGTTACAAAAGGTGAGCACACAAGTTTAATAGATATAATAGAGTTCGAAATCATTACGCATAACCAGCATGTACACAGTGTAAAATGAGGCATGTTAGTTATCGACATGAACCTATCGATACCAATGACTGCGGGTTGACTGCCCAAGGCAGTTCGTAATACACACTCACCATTGTGAGCCATGTAACAAATTGTCCTTAACAACCCCTGAGTAAACAGGTGCTTAGTCCAAACAAATAGTACTATCATTGCTAAGGCATGTAGACAGCATTCCATGTGTAAACATAACAAACAAGCATTCATTAAGTCACGTATAACATGCGGTAATCGGTTAGCGTTTAAAGTGTTGCGTAGTGTGTTCGATGTGATTTAGAATAAGTAACGTATGTAACACCCAAAAGTGCGTAAAGAATGTTGGTGCATCCGTCTGTCATCTACGTCTTGTATCGAGTCTTGTATAGAATGTATTAGATCAGGGCACGAAAAACGAGATAGTGGTTTTTAGGAGTGATTCCGCTTGAAATGACACCTTGTCATTTCAAGCTAAATCACATAAATATCCTGATTCCGCTTGAGATGTTTATGTTCTGATTTCGTTCGAAATGCACATACATGTTCAAGCGGAACCCCAAGCCTATATAAAGGCACTCCTGAGCGAAATCAAGTATGTAAGTTCTTCCGGTTTGCAACGAAGTGCTGCCGAAGTGTCAAGTTGCTGTAAACGTCATTCTATCAATACAATTCGACAGTTTAAAGTGTATATTTGCTGAATTGCGCTCGGTTTGTCTGTTTCCGCCATTCAAACTGAGTAAAACTCTTCTGATAGACTCGTTCGGGTCCGAATACGATCCTACAAGTGTTATCAGAGCTCAGGAAGAAGAGTTCTATACAATTCAGCTGCGAATTCTGTTTCTACACCATTCTTTTTCAAAAATTAAAAATTTTCACGGTTAAAATCGGCTCAAATTCACACAGTACACTCGGAATTACATATTAACAAAGCCTTGAAAGTTTCAGCATTAAATTCGAACTAAAACTGCGAAATTTAGTGGTACCGCTTGAAAATGTTCGATTGAATGATGACATCACAGTGATTTAGCTTGAGATATTGGTTCTGATTCCGCTCCAAATCGACATTCTGCTTGAAATTTCTTCTGGTTCCGCTTGAAAATAGAGATCTCGCTTGAAAAGTATTGGGTTGATTCCGCTTGAAGCTTCAGTTGAGGTTCCGCTTGAAAATTCAAGTTGATTTCGCTTGAATTTTAGGTTCCGCTTGAACATTATAGTTGATTTCGCTCGAACGGGTTATTCCGCTTGAAAGTAGTGCATATTCAAGTGAAATCAGTGATATAAGTTCGAACTTGTTGATTCCGCTTCAAACAGTGATCTCACTTAAACTGATATTCCGCTTGAACAGTCTTTGGTGGAAAGTTGGTTATTTCGCTTAAACAATCAGTTTGTGAGATTTTAAAATTGAAAAATGGACGAAGATTTTTACAACGCATTCGCTACGCCGGTTACCCTGATCAGTATTGCACAGAACACGATGTTGGAAAACGAAACGGGAACAATGCAAAAACCACCCAAGCTAATGAATATCGAGGAGTATAAGGGTTGGGAAGGTCGTTTTGAAAACTGGGTACAAGCAAACTATCTTGATGCTTGGGAATGTGTTGAAACTAAGTATGTGAGATCGATGAATGATGATGAAGAAGTGATTGCTATCAAAGATCTAAATGCCGATGCTAGAAAGAAATACAAAGATGAGAAAATGATGCTAAGTCTTCTACAACAAGCAGTGAAAGAAGATATCTTGGTTCTCTTGCAACACAATGGAACTTCTTACGCAATTTGGAAAGCATTAAGATCGAAATTTCATGGAAGTCAAGAGATGGTTAAAAACAAGAAATCGCTTTTGAAGAAAGAGTTCGATTTGTTTCGTGGGTTAAAAAATGAAAGCACAAGACAAATTATTGAAAGACACTGTAATTTTCTAGCTAACATGAAGAGGTTGAGCATTGAGAAAGATAATGAAGAGTTGATCGAGAAGCTTGCTGATGCTTTACCACACGAGACTTGGGGCACATATCTCATGATGCTTAGAAACAAGAAAGGTTTTAGCAGTTTGACACTCAGCAAGTTCATTGAAAAGATTGAGGCTCATGAGATGGAACAGAGAAAGGTCTTAAGAATGAAAGATTTTGATGGTGAACAAGACATTGGTCTTTATTACAAAGGTGGTGTTAGTGATAAATCCACCAGCATGTCACCAAAAATCCAAACTGCTTTCAATGCAAAAGATTCATCCGGTAGTTCATCCAAAGGGTCAAACAGCAACACAAGTTTTTCATCATATCCATCATTTGATCTGAACATTTCAGCAACAAAGAATGGCAAAAAGTTACAATGCAACATTGTACTGAATCTGGAGAATGATGAAGATTACTCAGCAGAAATTGCCAAAAGTCATATGTCTTTGTTGGGAACTGTGTTGGAATCTTATGGTAGTTATGTTGCAGGTCGGATCGGAAATCCTATGCTTACAAAAGAGGATTACGATCAAATAGACGCTGAGGAAATGGAATTAATGGATATTAAATGGTGTTTGGCAAGTGTGTTGAGATGAGCTGAGAAATTTAAGCAGATCACAGGAAGAGATGATTTACGTGAAGCTAATGTTTCTACTTTAGGTTTTGATAAATCTAAAGTCACTTGTTTTCGTTGCAGGGAAAAAGGACACTTCAAGGGGGAGTGCAAAAACCGCGAAGCAAGTGGAGCTCAAAATCCGTTCAACAACAACAATGATTACTACCGGAAGGCCATTTATCATCAAGTCGCTCAACAACAACAAGAACCACAAGTGGCACATGGTAGAAAAGTGATTGAAGAATCTTCTTCAAAGAGAGCTTGTATGGTGAATCAGGATGATCAAAAGCCAATGGAAGGTTTCAGTTGGAACAAATATATCTCAGCTGACAACAAAGCATGCCTGATTAACCAAGATGATGAAAAATTGCCTGAAGGTTTTAGCTGGGCAGACTTCAATTGGGATGATTATGATCCAAACAAAGAATCAAATCACAAAGCCTATGTCGCTCGAGTTGAAGAAGATAGTGATGATGATCGTGAGTATTGGTCAAGAAAAATGGCAGATCATTTGAAAATGATGGCTGAGAGTGACAGTGAAGATGAGAAAGCATAGAAGAAAAAGAAAAAGGTAAAGACACAAGTTAGCAGTGACGATGAAACAGTACCGGTGGTAAGAAGGAAAGTGAAAGAGGTTCCAAAGTTTAAGATTAATGAAGATGTTATTGCAAAAGAGATTCCTGCTAATTGTGAAACCTGTGAAATCTTGAAGAAGAAAAATAGTGAATTAATCAACAACATGAACAGGTTGAAGGAATCATATGATGTGCTCAACAAAGCGATGAATATGTACAATGACACTAGTGAAGAGGAAGCAACTACAATGAAGACACTTCAGGGAGCGTTCATGATCAAGCAGAAAGTTGTGAACAACTACATCGAGAAGTGTGTTGCTCTTGAACAGAAATTGGAGTTACAAAGAATTGAAACTGAAAGAGTAAATCGTTTGTTGAAAAGTTACTCATGTACTTCTTATGTCATTGACAGGATTTATCCAACTGTTGAAGGCATGAAGGCATTTGAAGAGGATGAAGTAACTGAAGAAAAGAATGATGATAGAAAAGTGGCTGAAGAAAAGACTCCAGAAAAGAAGAACAAGAAGAAGAGTGACACAAAGAAAAAGACTGACAAGAAGGATTCTAGTAAGAAACAAGATGTCAGTTACAACAAGTGTCCACCCCCGCTAGAAAATGGATATTTGCCCAGAAATCCAAATCAGGAAAGAGTTGAAAAAGCAACAAATTTACAATGGGAGTCGGAGTCCTCAGTCAATTTACAAGAAAGTATTGATGTCGTGTTTACATCGTCTGACACTGATCAACAATCTCAATTGATGAAGAAAGAAAGTGGTGGATCATGTGTTAGATAATGATGAAATAGAGGAGTCAAAGTTGGAGTCCACGTCAAAGTCAAAGTCTGAGTCAAGCACTTCGGGTCAAACAGAAAAATAGGAAAAAAGAGTTTATGACAATGAATTCCTGTTATTAAAATCTAATTTGGATGATGAAACATTTAAAGTTGCATACACTTTAAATGATTCGGACAAATTATATTCTGATGAGGAATTTCCAATAAGAGGTGTCAAAAATGAACTGATAAAAAAGGTTTTCAAATTAACAGAAATTAATATTTCTGAAATAAAAGATTTCAATCTTAACGAAAAACCTAAAAAATACACCTCAAGAGTTCAACAACGTTTAAACAAGAAAAAGGGTTATAGTTCTGGTTCTGGTTGTCAAAAGAAACCAAACCAAAACCGTAATTTCAAAAAGCAAGGTCTTGGATTTAATCCAACAGAAAAATGAAAAAATATGTTTGTGATTTTAAATCAAAGATGACATTTGTTTTAGGTACCTCAGCAGATGAGGAAGAAAAGAAAGAATTATGGAGACAATCGAACAAAGAATTCCTTGCGAAGAAGCAAGAGGAGATGAAGATTGCTAATCAGATGAAAGAAACGAGAACCTGTTTCCAATGCAACACTGTTGGACATATTGCCAAAAATTGTTCAAAGGCAATACAATCAAAACAGGGAGTTTCTCGTAACTTGAAAGATAAAAAAGTTGAGTTTGAGCCACCAATTGATAGAACAAAACTTTTTAAAAATTCAACTTTTGAAATTGGTGAATGTTCAAACAGATTTTATAAGAAAAGAGCAAACCTTGACAACCAGAAATGGGTTGTTAAGAAATCGGTTGATAGTTCTTGCAATGATTCTGATTCATCAAAATCAGAGGAGCTATCTTCTGGCGATGAATCTGATTCCACAAAATCAGAGGAGCCACAGGTTGAGGTAAAAAGTGAAAAATCAGTGTCGACTATGGATGATGTGAATTTTCCACCACTTCGGGCTGAAAATTTTAAGAAAAAAGTTGGAAAAGTTGAGATCTCAAATCAATTCTTCTCTGAAAATTAAGAATTTGATATTGAAAAAGTTTTTAACTCCAAAATCCATAATATGTTTGGTAAAATGGTTGACAGGAAGGTCAAAGGAGTAAAGGAGTTTTACGAGAAGAAGATGAAGAAAGATAAAGTTGAACCATCCCTGGTTTGTGACTGGGATGGTACATATTACGAACAGTAAGTCTCTGGACTTGCCGGAACTCCCAGGTTGGTAAGTGTGGAGTAGGTATCGGCATTTATCTTGAAATTTACTTTGATAAGTTCATCGTACAAGTGGTACAGAGGTTTGTTCTGATATAGTGATTACTCAAGGTCATTAATTTGAACTTGATGTAATCTTAATACAAGTGGTTGAAAGACAATATGATGAACCATGCCCCTACAAGTGGTAAAAACAAACTTATTTTCCGGAAAAATCATTTTGATTAAAACAAACTTAAGTGTTTTGAAACCTAAATGAGAAAATAGTTTGTTGAAAGGGGGAGTTCTGATTGTTTATGCCTAGTGGATGGCGAATTGAAGCGATTTGATATCAGTTGTCAATTTTTTTTAGAAAACAAACTGTACAGGTAGAGTATCAAAATTTGTTTTTCAAATTTCTTAATATGTTTGCATTTTAGGGGGAGTAGAAATTTCTGAAAATCCAAAAACATTAGAAAATTTGAAAAATACAAAAACATGATAAAATGAAAAATTAGTTTTTGTGTCAAAGAAGAGGAAATGATAGTACATCAGTGGACGATCACAGCATGCTAAAGAAATGGAAAGTTAAAAGTAATAAACGGTCTCACTGATGATGTGCCAGTAGGTTTTTGCACATTTAGTAGATTGTGACGAGATATAAACATAAAATTCAAACTTGCTTATATCGTGGGTAACATCTCTCGGATATATGGGTAACCCCCGAAATCTTGTTTGAAAGGTCCCTTTTTTCTGAGATACTAGGTCTTTATGCTCAGTGATATCTGGGGTATTATCCCAGGACTTCTGATTTTGCAGAAGCAATGGCCTAGTCCCCGGAGAATACTTTCCGCTTGCTTGAAAAATAGCGCCGCCCTCAGCAAATTGATGAAACAATAAAATTGATAATCATTGCTGTTGTAAAAAAGATCCTCTAAAGGGCACACACCAAAAGTCGAAGCCGTTATCTCTCTGCGTATACGGAAGTATCGACCTGAGCTCTCACGGCCCTCGCAATATAACCCCTTACAGATATCATCTGTGGTATACTCACCTGTAAGACTGAATATTGGGATCTGGATACGGGAGTATATTCTGAGGTGGGACACGCGATTGAGTTTAAGTGCTTAAGACATTAATCTCGTATCTAGAAACAGTTGAACATTGTGTGGAAATTTAAGTGGATTAGTATACTGACAATCTAAGTGAATCGTTTAGAACTTAAAATGTATAAAGCTTAACGGTGTTGGTGTTTTGTCTCAAAAACTGATATGATCCTCTTACACAAACTCACAAAAATATTGTTTGTAAATATTTCTTTACTGCATTTCGTTTAATTTCAAAAATCCCAAAAAGATTTTCGGTGTGTTTTAGCATAAAATTTTGAAAAATTCCAAAAAGATTTTCGACAACTGGTGTTGAAGAGCTGATTTTCAAAATTCCAAATGCTAGACATGATGACAATTGGTTTGGGAGAATGTGTTTAAGAGTTTAAATCTTACAAGTGATCATCGAAAGTAAAGAAAATGATATTTTTTTCAAGTGGTTCATCAGAGACTATAAATGTTAGATCATTTTTGTGATATTTACAAATGGTGTCTGAGTGTGTTAAAGTTTAATATTAGAAAACTTATGTTTGTGGTAGAGAATGTACAGGTTTGAGGAAGAGTCAGGTTCCGATACCTGAGGCTGAGGACTCTGTGAGTTTAACAAGCCAGGCTGCGATCCCAGCATATCGAAAGGGGGATTCTGAAGATACTTAAAGGAAGGAGTATGGTGATAATGAAAAGAGAAAAGAAGATAGAGATTGAGGATACTTACAGCGTCAGATACTACAAAGAGAAGCCCAAAGACTGATAAAGACTGAAGTTGTGAAGACTCGACACTGAAGACTCCGTCAACATACGAGGGGGAGTTTGTTGGTGCATCCGTCTGTCATCTACGTCTTGTATCGAGTCTTGTATAGAATGTATTAGATCAGGGCACGAAAAATGAGGTAGTGGTTTTTAGGAGTGATTCCGCTCGAAATGACACCTTGTCATTTCAAGCTAAATCACATAAATATCCTGATTCCGCTCGAGATGTTTATGTTCTGATTCCGCTCGAAATGCACATACATGTTCAAGCGGAACCCCAAGCCTATATAAAGGCACTCCTGAGCGAAATCAAGTATGTAAGTTCTTTCGGTTTGCAACGAAGTGCTGCCGAAGTGTCAAGTTGCTGTAAACGTCATTCTATCAATACAATTCGACAGTTTAAAGTGTATATTTGCTGAATTGCGCTCGGTTTGTCTGTTTCCGCCGTTCAAACTGAGTAAAACTCTTCTGATAGACACGTTCGGGTCCGAATACGATCCTACAAAGCGAAAAGGGATCGAGTATACTCACAGCAATGATGGATTGAAGGGATCGCTAGAGAATAAGGTTAGCCTAAACAGATTGATAGTATAACGATAAGCGACGAGTAAAACGAAGCAAGTGTTAGTGGATCGGATGGTACTCCGATCGGATGGCAATCCGATCGGGTGACTTTTCGAGTGGATTGTTTCTTCCTTTATGAAGGATGTGTTTGTGTATGATGGCTTGACTTTTGAAGTTTTCGTTGTAGTATTTTGAAAACATGGAAGTATCTCTACCTGTCAGGTCGGTCGATCAGACGGTAGTCCAATCGGACAGCAATCCGATTGGCGAGTCTTCTCAAATTGAGAACAAATTCATAGCAGGACGGTAACTCGATCGGATGGCAATCCGATCGGGTGGTAACCCTTGCGCATTGAATCAAGTTGGAAATTGTTTAAGTATTGAAGTTTCAAAACATCACATGGTCGGATGGTCGGTCGGTCGATCGGGTAGCAACCCGATCGGACGACTATCTGTTCGGTGTTACAAAACTATTGAAGTTTGAAATAAAACTTAAGTGAGGGGCCAAGGTGCAAGCCGATCGGGTGGCAACTCGATCGGGTGACAATCCGATCGGATAGTAGTCTGATCGGGCGACATTCCAACCTGGTCGGCCTGATCGTCTTCTCCCTTGGTCAATTTAATAGTTTGTCGTTTTATCGAGATGATTTGATAACATTGTAGGATCAGTGAATCGATCAAACGAGACGTTCAGAAGAGTTCTCGATCAATACGAATGGCGGAATCAGACGTATTGATGTTGTAGCGGCTTGATTTACACTAAGAAGTAGATTAATTGTCGATTGGATTGATTTCACAATGTTACAAGAGCTGGCGACACTTCGGCAGAGCTTCGCTACCGGAATCAGAAGTTCTACAAATGAAACCCAAGACTCGCATATATATAGGGAGACCAGGTCGCACGAACCATCCACACTATCTGGTCCACTTTGCACGGACTGGCCACTTCGCACGAACTGGTCAGTTCGTGTGAGTTGGCTGGTTCTGACCTGTTTCCCGTATCTTTCGTACTACGTGTCCTGGTTTATCAATCCAGTTGCATGACTCGATACAAGACGAAGTCAATAGACATACGCACCAACAAACTCCCCCTTGGATGTTGACGAGTCTTCAGTGTATTGAGTCTTCAGTCTTGATCAGTCTTCTCGCTCTTTCCAAAATGTATTTCTCTGTAAGCATCCTTCAATCTCTCTCTTCTTCTATCAGAATCTCAATCTGGCTCTATTCTTTCTCTAATTCTCTTGATCAGGTCTCTTGATTCTTTAAATTCTTCAGCAATCTGAAATCTGGTTCTTTTAAACTTCAAACTCCCCTTTGCTAGCAGACTCCCCCTGAAGTTGTTCCGGGATTGTATCCTGGCTCAAACTTTGCTCAGGCTTAAACACGGGGATCTCGTTTTGCAGCTTTCATAGGCTCAAGAACGTCTCCTGACTCTCCGTAGCAACAGGATAAGAAACCTGGCTCTAATCTGCATATGCTTATGCGGAAAGTCCTCAAGAGTCGAAACCTAGCTTTTTCAGAGCTTTTTACCTGCACAATTCTCTACCCAAAAATAAATTTTACAATTTTTAAAATTTAACAAATTTAGAAACCACTTGTATTTGAAACGCTAAAATTTGGTTTCAAATTAATAAACCATTTAATCATTTCAAACAAACTCTCCCAACCCTGTTGTTCATCATGTTCAGCACTTGGAATTTTGAAAATCAGCTTTCCAACATCAGTTGTCGAAAATAAGATGAAATAAAATATTTTTGAATTTTCAAAATTTTATGCTAAAACATACTGAAAATCTTTTTGGATTTTGGGAAATAAACTATATACAGACATCTTTTTGTGAGTTTGTGTAAGAGGATCATATCAGTTTATGACAAATCACTAGTATCGTTGAGCTTTAAACACTTTAAGATCTAAACGATTCACTTAGATTGTCTGTATACTAATCCACTTAAATTTTCACACAAAGTTCAATTGATTCGAGATACGAATTAGTGTTTTAATGGACTTAACTTATTCGTGTGTCCCACCTCAGAATATACTCCCGTATCCAGACTCTTATATTCAGTCTTACAGGTGAATGTACACTAATGATATCTGTAAGGGTTAAATGCGAGGCCATGAGAGCTCAGGCTATCGCTTCCGCAAAATCAGAGAGATGATGGCTCGACTTTAGGTGTGTCCCCCTTGGGGATCTTCTTTTCAACAGCACATGATTAGCATTTTTTCAATGTTTCATCATTTTTTATGCTGAGGGTGGGCTTTATGATAAAAGCAGTGCAGAATATTATACGAGGACTAGGATATTGCTCCCACAAAATCAGAAGTCCTGGTATAATACCCTAGATATCATCACGCACAAAGACCTAGTATGTCAGAAATAGACAGCCCTTCAAACAAGATTTCAGGGGTTACCTATATATCCTAGAGATGTTCCCCACGAGATAAGTAAGCTATTCGTATTTAGGTTTATATCTCGAAAACAATCTATTAAGCGTGTAAAAACCTACTGGCATATCATCAGTGAGACCGTTTATCACATATTAACTTTCCAATTCTTTAGCGTACTGTGATTGTCTACTAATGTACTATCATTTCCTCTTTTTCACAACAAAACTCATTTTGATTTTTCGATGTTTTTGGTTTTTAGATTTTATCATGTTTTTTGATTTTTCAAATTTTCAAAATCTCTAAATTTTTTACTCCCCCTAAAATCAAAAATATGTTTCAATTTTTGATTTTCCGGGAAAATTTGAAAATGAAAGCAATAAACTGTACAAATAAAATGACAAACTGATGTGAATTACTTCAATTCTCCATTCTCTTTGCTTTAAACAATCAGAACTCCCCCTGACAACAAACTATTTTCCCATTATGATTTCAAAACACTTAAGTTTGTTTTAATCAAAATGGCTTTTCCGGAAAATTAGTTTTGTTGATGTCACACATCATGGGGTTTCATCACATTGTTCTTTCAACCACTTGTAAAAACTATCACTTGTAGGTTTTTCTCACAAAAACAATTTTCAAGAATGATGCCGATTCATGCTCCACGATTACCAACTTGGGAGCTCCGGCAAGTCAGTATTTTCAGTTAAAGAGATTCACCCAAGCCTGACGGTCCTTGGGTGATTCCGAGTCATCATCACTCGGTTTCTTTCCTTTCTTATTCTTTTCATAGAATTCCTTTACCCCTTTGACCTTCCCGTCAACCATTTTTCCAAAAGTATTTAGAACTTTAGGGTTAAAGACTTTTTCAACATAAAATTCTTTCTTTTCAGAAAAGAATTGATTTGAAATCTCAACTTTGCCAATTTTTTGCTTTAAGTTTCCGTTTGATAATGGTGGAAAATTTGCATCATCCATTGTCGGAACAGAATTGTCACTTTTTAGCTCAACTGGTGGCTCCTCTGTTTTTGACGAGTCGGATTCATCGCCAGAAAGTGTTTCTGATTCCTTAACAACCCACTTGTGGTTGTTCAGATTCACTCTTCTTTTGTAAAAACTTGTTGAACTCTCACCAACCTCAAATTTTGAATTTTTGAACACTTTAAATTGTTCGGTTAGTGATTCATTATCAACCAACTTTTCTTTCAAGTTTTTGGAGACTCCCTATTTTGTTTGGGTTGCTTTTGGACAGTTCCATGCAATGTGCCCAACTTTTTTACATTGATAACAGGTTCTCATTTCCTTCTTCTGGGTAACATCATTCTTCATTCTCTCTTGCTTCTTAGCAAGGAATTCTTTGTCCGTCTGCTTTCTGAACAAATTCTCCTTTTCTTCTTCAGAAGATGTTCCTGATACAAAAACAACTTTCAATTTAAAATCTTTAACATATTTTACATTTTCTTTTGGAATAAAACCTAATCCTTTCTTTTTGAAATTACTGTTATGGTTTGGTTTCTTTCGATAACCCGAACCAGAACTGTAACCCTTTTTCTTGTTCAATCTTTGTTGAACTCTTGAAGTGTATTTTTTAGGTTTTTCAGTAAGATTTACATCTTTTATTTCAGAAATATTAATTTCTGTTAATTTGAAAACCTTGTTAATCATTTCAGTTTTAACACCTCTTATTGGAACTTCTTCATCAGAATATAATTTGTCGGAATCATTTAAAGTATATGCTACTTTGAATGTTTCGTCATTCAAATTATTTTGTGAAATCAGAAAATCTTTATTGTAAACCCTTTTGACCGATGATTTCGAACTGTCAACTGATGAACTTGAACTCTTAGATTCAGACTTTGACGCTGACTCCTCGTCCTTATCCAACACCTGATCGACCACTTTCTTTATGAACTCAGACTCATGATCAGTGCCAGACGATGTGAATGTGACGTCAATATTATCTGGCAATTCATCTGAAGGTTCAGATTCCCACTTTAAATTGGTTGCCTTTTTTACTCTTTCTGAATTAGGATTTCATGGAGAATATCCTTCTTCAATCGGCGGTGGACACTTTGTATAATTGGTACTATGTTTCTTACCAGTATCCTTTACTTCAGATTTCTTCTCTTCAAACGCTTCCATGCCTTCTACTGTAGGGTAAATCCTATCAATCACGTAAGCAGCACATGAATAACTTTTCAATAACCTGTTTACCCTCTCAATTTCTATCCTCTGAGTTTCCAATTTTTGTTCAAGTTCAGCACATTTCTCAATGTACTGATTGATGATTTTCTGCTTCGTCATGAACGCTCCATTGAGTGTTTTCATAGCTATCTCTTGTTCATTGCTTGACTTGCTATATTGATTCATAGCTTTGTTTAACACATCATAAGATTCTTTCAGTCTGTTCATGTTATAAATCAATTTGTTGTTGTGCCTTTTCACAGTATCACAATTTTCACACTTCTCATGTATTTTTTCAGTATATGCTTCCTTCTCAACCTTGATAGCTGGAATTTCTTAAACCTGCTTCTTTATTACTCGAACATTTTCCTCAGGTTTGATCATTTTTTCAACAGTTGTTGCCTTATGATTCTTCTTTTTTGCAGCTTGTCTTTCTTTGATCTCTTCCAGTTTACCTGCAAAATACAAATTATACCTATCAGGTGAAAATTCTTTTTTATAATATTCAAGTTTTCGAATTTCTTTACTGTCATCATCACTCTCTTTATCTGATGAGTGATCAAAGATTGGTGCTTTTTCTGAAGTTTCTTTTGTTAAAACTGGTTCTTCTTCCTCCTTTTTAGGACTGAATTACTGAGATTCGTAATAAACATACGCTATTTCATCTTCAGCAGTTGAATCTTCAAAAATTTGAGCAACAAATGCTTTAGAATCTGAAGTTATGTTAGGATCATAATGATCCCAATTAAAACCTTCTGGAATTCTTTCATCTTCTTGATGAACTAGATAAGCTTTCTTTGATGGCTCTTCGATCAGATCCTTCCTAGCATGTGAAGTTTGTGGCGATTGTTGTTGATGCGGAGCAACTTGATGATAAATCGCTTTTCGATGATAATCATTGTTGCCGAATGGATTTTGAGCTCCACTTGCTTCACGATTTGTGCATTCTCGCTTAAAGTGCCCCTTTTCCCTGCAACGAAAACAAGTAACTTTAGATTTATCAAAACCTAAAGGTGAAGTTCCAGCATCATGGAAATCATCTCTTCCAGTGATCTGTTTAAACTTCTCAGATCTTCTCAACACACTAGCCATACACCACTTTATATCCATTAGTTCCATCTCTTCAGCATCAATCTAATCATAATCCTCTTTGGTCAACATTGGATTACCAATCCTTCCGGCTACCAAACTTTCATAAGACTCTAATACGGTCACCAATAAAGACATATGACCTTTGGCAACCTCTTCCGAGAAATTCTGACCATTCTGAAGATGTAATGCAATGTTGCATTGTAGTACTTGGCCATTATTGTTGTATGAGCTTTGCGGTTTAGAATTGGTTGCTAAAAAATTTGGATCAAATGATGGATATGAAGAGAATCCAGTATTGTTGTTTGATCCTTGAGATGATCCTCCAGAAGAATTGTTTGCGTTAAATGCAGTTTCGATCTTTGGTGCAATGTTGGTCTTATCACTAGTACTTCCTTTGTGGTACAAACCAATGTCTTGTTCACCGTTATAATTCTTTATTTTCTCCATCTTCCGTTGTTCCATCTCTTGAACTTCGAGTTTTTCAATAAACTTGCTCAGCGATAGACTTGCAAACTCACCATTATTCTTCAGAATCATAAGATACGTGCCCCAAACATCTTGTGGTAACGCATCGGCCAACTTTTCAACCCATTCTTCTCTATCTTTCTTGATATCCAAACGCTTCATGTTAACCACCAAATTGCAATATCTTTCTATAATCGTTTTGGTGTTTTCAGTTTTTAATCCACGAAATAGATCAAATTCTTTCTTCAAAAGCGATTTTTTGTTCTTAATCATGTCTTAACTTCCAACAAACTTCGTTTTTAGTGCTTCCCACATTGAATGTGCACTTCCGTTGTGTTGCAATAAAATCAAGATGTCTTCTTTAATGGCTTATTGCAATATACTGATCATCATCTTTTCACTTTTGTAATTCTTTCTTTCTTTGTCATCTAAATCTTTGATATCAACAATCTCTCCGTATTCATCAATAGGTCTAACATATCGTTCCTCAACACATTCCCATGTATCTAAGTGATTCGCTTGAACCCAATTTTCAAAACGTTCCTCCCATACATCATATTCCTCGATACTCTGAGCTTAGGCGGTTTTTGCATGGTGCCCATTTCATTCTCTAAGTTCACGTTCTAAGCCATAGTGATCGGGGTAGCAAATGCGTTGTAAAATTCAGAATCCATGTTTCGGTTTTGAAAAATTCGCAAACTTAGAATTTCAAACAAACTAGATTACGTGCGAACTGGTGAACCTCAAACGACCTGGATGATCAATCTGTATGACCTGAACCTATTCCAAACAATTTGGACCACTCGTGCGGTCTGAGACAACAAACTCAAACGATCTGACTGTTTCGAATGACCTGACCTCCTTCAAACGACCTGAACCAAACCAAACGACCTGATTCAATTCCAATCCGTGCGAACTGAAGATCTCACACGATCTGAGCAACCCGTGCGATTTGAACACTCCGTGCAACCTGGAACACTATGTCAAACGATCTGGAATTCAGGTCGTGCGACCTGGATGATCACCTCGTGTGAACTGGAAGTTATTTCACACGATCTGAAGGTTTCTCAAACGAACTAAACAGTTTTTCACACAGTTTGGTCAATTTTATCAAGTTTTAGGTCGAATTAGGTTATGATATCTTCAAGGATTGATTAAAACAGTGTTTTACGTGTTATATTTGAAAATCAGATCATTTTGACAGTGGATTCGTTGAAATATGATGAAAAAGTGTAAAAGAATGAGTAGATATGAGAAGAAATCAGTTGTTTTTGAAGAAATCAAGCTGGAATGGTAAGAACTCTTCCTCCTGAGCTCTGATACCACTTGTAGGATCGGTGAATTGATCAAACGATACATTCAGAAGAGTTCTTGATCAATACGAAAGACGGAATCAGACGTATTGATGTTGTAGCAGGTTGATTTATACTAAAAAGTAGATTAACTGTCGATTGGATTGATTTCACAACGTTACAAGAGCTGGCGACACTTCAGCAGAGCTTCGCTACCGGAATCAGAAGTTCTACAAATGAAACCCAACACTCACATATATATAGGGATACCAGGTCGCACTAACCTTCCACACTATCTGGTCCACTTCGCACAGACTGGCCACTTCGTACGAACTGGTCAGTTCGTGTGAGTTGGCTGGTTCTGACCTGTTTCCCGTATCTTTCATACTACGTGTCCTGGTTTATCAATCTAGTTACATGACTCGATACAAGACGAAGTCAACAGACATATGCACCAACAAACGTATTAGACAACAGAAACCTTGTCACGACTTAGTAACCTGATCGGACAGGAATCACCCAAATCTGACCAGTTAACTGTTCGAGACAGTGTTCCCTGTTTAACCCGAAATCTGAAATCTCGTGGATAGAATCCAGATCTTGAACCAACACAACCACAAGAATGAGTAGAAGATCAGGACAAGCTCCGATTCTATCGGTTTTGAGTGCATTGAGTGTAAAAGAGTTGAAAGAAAGTTGGAAACCATCCTTCAATCCTTTTCACCTTGATTATGTTCAGATCTATGAAAGATCTTTGTTTATTTGTGTGGAAATCGTTCAGATGTAAGTTGTTCTGGGTGGATTGATGCCAAAACATGAAGTTCATAAGAACAACATGATGACATCACCCTAGAACACCTCAAATCTAGTGATTTCACGGTTAAAAGTTAAGATTCAAAAGATAGAAAGGTGTAGGAGTGCGTGTAGATCAAGAAAGTATAAGATTTAGGTTGAATACTTACAAGAACCACGAGAAATCTGAAGAAAAGTGGGCAAGAACGATGGTCGGACGAGATGTGCAGAAATGGTAAGTTTGTGATGTTGACAGGGGTATTTATAGGCTTACCATAAAAGGAAAGGGGGATAGGTGGCTGGTCGATCGGGTGGTAACCCGATCGGGTGACTGCTCGATCGAGTGGCACCTCGATCGGGTGGCAGTCCGATCGGGTGGCAGCTCGATCGGCTGGCCACTCAATTGGAGAGCACGGCGCGATGAGTTTTGCTGTTTTGATTGCGATTGCGAGCGTTGTGATGCGATAGAGTTTCCTAGTCAAATTACTTTTAATCCCAACTACTATATCATCATACAATCATCCTTACTTCATATTCGTTTAGCATTTGTGATTCGATTTGCGATTTGAGTTTCTATTGCGTTTCGATTAATCACCACACATAACATAATTAAACATGCACAAGTAACACATAAGGCACACACACACATAGAACAATATCCAGAATGCGTAATTCGAGTTGCGAGTGCGATTGCGATAGCGATAAAACATGCGATAAATATCGATAAACCTCGATTATTAATAAGTACTCCACATAATACATAAAATAGATTAACTACAAGTCAAAGAAGTCAAAATAGGAATTGAGCAAGGAATGATAGATCGCATTTAGCAATCTTGTCTCCCTTTGACTTCAATCTTGACTTTGACTTTGACTTTCGAAACACGGGGTGTTACATCGACTACAAGTTCAGGGCCAGTAATTTGGCTTTCACCAACTTCTGCCCAACATAGAGGTTATCGGCATTTACAATCGTACAATGCCTCGAAGGGTGCTGCCTGAATGCTGGTGTGGTAGCTGTTGTTGTAGGAGAACTCTACCAACGGTAAGTGCCATTCCCACCCGTTTGCAAAATCAATAACACATGCTCTTAGCATGTCTTCAATTATTTGGATGGTACGTTCCGTTTGACCATCAGTTTGCGGGTGGTAAGCAATACTCATATCCAGACGCGAGCTAAAAGATTTATGCGTGTCTTGCCATAGCTCGGATGTAAAGCGTGGGTCTCGATCGGAAATGATAGATATTGGCACTCCGTGCCTAGCAACTATTTCCTTCAAGTAGATAGCAGTGAGCTTTGAATACTTATCTATTTCCTTGATCGCGAGGAAGTGTGCAGACTTGGTTAAGCGGTCCACGATGACCCAAATGGTATCGTTCCCTCTTTGGGACCTAGGTAAGCCTGTAACGAAATCCATGGAAATTTGTTCCCATTTCCATGTTGGCAGCTCTGGTTGTTGCAATAAGCCTGACGGCTTCTGGTATTCGACCTTGACCCTAGCACAGGTTAAGCATTTGCTAACGTACTTAGCGATGAGGACTTTCATGTTAGGCCACCAATACAGAGCCTTGAGGTCGTGATACATTTTATCAGCACCAGGATGTATCGAGTAGTGGGATTTGTGCGCTTCATCCATCAAATATTCTCAGAGATTTCCATAAGATGGAATCCAGATGCGGCTCGCAACGTAACGTATAACGTCGTCCTTAAGTTCCAACCGTTTCTCCATACCCCGCAGTGTGACACCTGTGTCTCTGCGACCATCAAACAAATACCAAATCAATGAAATATTGTGTTTTATACTTGGGATTTGTAAAAATATGTGTATCTTTTGCACATATCAATTCTTGTTCGATTTCAAGCTTTAAATCGCTTTCTGGAAGGTTATACGCGCACTGATGCGTAAATATAACCAGTTTAATGCAACGAACACTCCAGAATAGTGAAATAGGCTTAACATATCTTAAATAACCTTTACATAACTTATAAATAAGTTCTGGAGGGTTTGGTGTGGCGAAATCAAGTTTATTCGCTTACAGGGACTAATTTCGACAAACTACGAAAGTATGCTGATTTTACTGTAACGAACATTCCAGAACATGACCATAAGTTAAAAATACCCTAAATATCCTTTACATAGCTTAGAAATAGGCTTTGAGGGGTTCGGTGTGCTAAAATAAACTTTTTGGACATTCAGGGACTAAAAGCGTCAAAAAGTGCATAAGTTTGCATTTTCGCGCATATCTTACGTTCTGAATACATCCGGACATCCAAAACTTTATGTAATCATTAAAATATTTTATTTTAGTGATTGGAATGATAAAATTCCATTCGTCGCGTAAATTGGATCGTTTTTCCCATTCGTTCGGGTTTCGTCGTAATTAACCGAACAACGCAATCGTACGACCAAACGAACCGACATCCGAGATATTTTTGAGCATGTTTCATGTTCCCTATACTTTAACTTCATTTTAGAGCCTTGAAATGGGATTAACGGGGCTTAAACGTGTCAAAAATGCATCAAAACCCATCTTTTACACATTCAGGGACCAAAATTGACAATCTACCATAGTTATCTTAGGAAGGGACCAAAATGAAAAATCTAAATTCCAGCTTGTTCCAGCTGTTCCCCTCATTTTCACATGGTTTTAATGAAACTATGGGCTCCCATGGTTTCACAAAACCATGGGCACATGTGTACGGATGAGATCGAAGCTCGTTTTTCGAGGAACGATCCTAACGGTTGTGCAAAAACTATATAAACCCCACCCCCTTTGCTCTCAAACTCACATTTGATCTGATTTTAATTCTCTAAGTTGAAGTCTTGCACTTCATACCTGAGAATAAATTGGATCAAACCTCCTTGGACCTTTTGTAAGTCCTCTTTCGTTCTTTTATGCATTTTTAGCGTGAAAGTCAAACTTTATTTGACTTTCTGCATTGATGTGACAACCCTCACCAAACCAGGTATCCGTACGACTTAATTAATAATTAATTATTGCTTAATTACTGTGCTTGCTTGAACTTGTGAATAAACTGCTACTTGAATACTGATACATGTACTTACTTGCATCATACTTTACTTGCTGTCACTACATTATTTACATGCTGAACCGTAGTGACAAACATGATGCACAAAAGCACAGTAGCACTATAAACGGATAACCTATTGAACATGCTGATAAAGCCAGCATCAGGCAAACACTGCCTCTAAGGCCGGTATGAGCCAAAAATATTTTGCTACACTAGTGGTGAGTGTAGGGATACAAGGGTTGTAGAACTACGTCTCTAGGAATAAGTTACAATGACTGGATGTGCCTAAAACGTACTCTAAGTACAAAATTCAGCACTTTACAAAATAATTCAGCTTTTAGCTAACTAATAAAGTGCCAAAACATGAGAAAAATATTACTAGACACTTTCCAAAGTGTCAGGAATGAGTTGTGTCACAAAAAGGGGTATTAACGACACTTTAAAGCTTTGTTAAGCACTTTAACGGATTACTATCCAACCGAACAACCGGACTATACCCGGAACCTGAAAATATTGTTATTTTCATTATTTATCTTCTTCTGAGCTAGTTAGGGTCCCTGAATACCCTAACACCCATTGTAACGCGTGACACGCAACTAACCAAGTTAACTACTTAACTAACCTACTTATCTTAACCAGTAGCTAACTAATACTTGGAAACAAACTAGAACCCCCCCCCCCCCATGGCCGATTTCGGTCCCCATGTAACTAGAACAAGTACCACTTTTGATTATTATATAACCTCTTGTCCCATATCTAGATGACAATGAATCCATTGGATTATAACACTAAGTATTGCCTATAAGAACTTGGTAATGCACATAAGAATAATCAACACATAACACCACACAAAAACTCTCCTCTCTTGCTCTCTAAGTCTCGGCCGAGCACCCCCCCTCCCCTACATCCATTTTCGAGTTTAGTTCATTCCATTCCAACATCATACAAGCTTCAAGGATCACGTATTAGGAGGCTTGGTGCACTCGGAGTTTGAAGGACCTCTCTCTCTAGCTTTTATCCACCTCATTTGCGCGTAGATTCTTCCCTAGCCTCGAGCTAGTGGTATGTTGCTTAAATCACCTTCTTGAACTATTCTAAAGCGGTTAATATGTGGTGTAATGATTAAAACTCGAAATCTTACAAAATGGTGCATTAAAGTCTACTTAAAACACTAAAATGGTGGTTAAAAGCACATAAGTTGTGTAAATGTTGTAGTATTTGATTTATGTGATTATTTGGACCCGATCTATGTTGTGGTAGCTCGGATCATCATTTAACCCGGTTTAGTCATGATCTTGGATTATGACATAAAGCTTGTTAAAGTGTAACAAGGGTTAGAAGATGAAACTCTACCACACAAGAATCATGAACTTGTGTAAAAGTGTTTTAGTTTGTACAATAGTGTTTAAAACTAGTAGATCTACGTATCTACAAGTGGTATTTTCAAAGGACCGAGTGTCAAGAGAAAACATACTTTAAAAGACGGATCTTACACTAACAAGAATGGTTTTTAGAACACACAAGTGTGTAAACACTTGTGTAACACAAGTTTCGACAAAATAACTATTTTTGAAAAAGATGACGAGAAGTTGTAAAGACGAAACTTCCATAAAAACGAGGTTTTTACAAAATCGGATTGTTTTATATAAAGATCCACTAAAAGTAATGAGATTTACTTCACAGTTTGGATAAATCACAAGTTCATGAAATTTATGCGATTTATATACATATTTTGACTAGTTTGGGATTTGAACATTGTTTTGGTTGAATGAGAAAATTGTTGATTGATTTGCAAAAAGAAAATGATACGCTTGAAAGCGTGGCCACCTCCAGTTACAGAGGAAACTCTGGCGAAATTTTTCCAAAAGCCTAACACTTAGAATTATTTTCACTATAAGTGTTAGAAATACTTTTCGACTTGTTTTCAAAATATAGATTTCGCCACAACTTATTTACAAAATACCGGAGGTGGGATTTCACAAAATAAAACGTGATACATAAATGTATTTAGTATGTATTTATCACAACATCACTTGTATAAGTGTTTATGATTATTTTGTGAACTACGTAAATATTATTTTTAGAGTAAAAATAATATTACTAAGTATTATTTTGGGAAAATCACATGTATTAAAGTATAATATTTTTGGGAAGAATATTTATATTTTGGAGTTAGGAAATAAAATATATTAAGTGAGACTTAATAGTGTAATCCGAATGTTACGAACACACATGTATTAAATCCCCCATCCTTGGGAAGGAGAATAACTACCAAGTATACAGAATGTAAACACGAAATAGTTGCCTAACTATTTCTCAAAAACTTAAACCATAAAGCTAAGGCACGGCCATCCGTCTAATAGAGTTAGCACGTGTAGGTCGTCATACAGCGGATCGATTTGGAGGCATACTTGGTAGAGACGCACCACTGTGAGTTCATGTCCCCCTTTTCTCTAACTGTTTTCAGTTTTCTTAACTGCGGGGGTGAAATACATGTTACTTTGATTACAAGTACTTTATACACGGTATGGTTAGCGTAAGGAGGTTTACTACTTAGATCATGTGAGTGGGTAGGAGCAATATGAGGCCATTAGTCCTCATAACGGGACCGAGGGACAGGAGCGGTAGATCTATCTGGGTGTAGCGAGCCCAGCCCCAGGCCAAACTAGAAACGGACCTTGGGGTGACTTTGTCCACATACTAATGCCGTGGCGAAATCTGCTAGGTTTGAGTCTCCCTATTTGCACTTCACATATATCAGTGGCCTTGCAAACCATTGGTGATCTCAATTCCCTTATTTGCTACATACCAAGACTATTTTTATACTCACAAAGGTTTACTTACTTACACATGAACTCGCTCAACATTATTGTTGATTTTTCAACTTACATGTATTTCAGGAAATTAAAGATCTGGCGCGGTATGTTATGTTTTCCCGCTGCATATGGGTTCCGAGGTCATCCGGGTTTAGGAAATGTGACTTTTTCCTGGACGAGTCACAAATCTTAAACTGCGTTTATTTCATGTTAATGTTTATGTTTTTCAAGACAATGTTTTATGTTACGATGTTGTAAGTCTCTAAGACAATGGTATGTTACTCTGGTTTTAAAACTAAATCGAATGGATGATCTTGCATGATTTTACTTCATATAGCTTTGTTATGGTTAAGCTATGGTATTAAGAAGTCACACCAAATTAACCACGCTTCCGCAAAGCCAGGGTGTGACAGCTTGGTATCAGAGCTCTGATCATAGCGAACTAGGATTCCTTCTCGAGTCTAGACTATGATTACTAGGGCTCTCACGAAAACATTTTTACTGCATACCACTTAAGTCCGGATCCAAACTTTTATAAACAAATGTTGAGCACATTTTATTCATTAATTATAGGCTCAGTCTAGAAAGGCTGAGGCTCGGTCTGAGAGGCCGAGGCTCGGTCTGAGAGATCGAGGTAGTTGGCTAGTGGGACTAGGAGAATTGGCTAGTGGGACTAGGAGAATTGGCTAGTGAGACTAGGAAGAGCAGTCTGAGAGGCTGGGAGGCTAGTGGGACTAGGAGAACTATTTGAATGCTTACTTGGTAACTTATGTGATTATCTGATTGTATGATTGACTGTTTGTGCATGTTTGTGTTTATGTTACAGACACCATGGACACCTCTGGCACTGGTGATTCAGACACCACAGGACCTAGACCTATAGTATCGGACGACCTTGAGTCTTCTGAGCGCGAGGTTCACACATCCGACGTTACGAGCACGGACGAGGATGATTTCCAGCCCTTCGCTTTACCTGATGGTGCTGATGAGCTCGCTGATGGCCCTTTGGCCGGGGACCTACCGTTAGTAGAGATCCCTGCTCCCATACCCTTAGCTGTTTATCCTGCCTATGATTTGCTTCTCGACGCCGACGATGATGACGACGTCGATCTGTTTGATGATGAGCCCTTAGAGGACGAGGTTCAGGGCGAGGCCCTTCTTGCTGCTGGTGATCTCTTGATGATCGCAGATGCTCCCGCCGAGGAGTCACCTGCTCACTCTCCGGTCCCAGACTCTTTCGAGTCTGTGGCCTCCGCACCTTCACACACTCAGAGTGCGCAGCACTTTTCTCATGGATCAGATCCCGACCAGGCATCCTCTGTTGCCCCTATTCCTAGCTTTGCTTTCGACCACGATGATGTGAAGGATTCCGATCCTGTCTTTCCCCCAGGATTCGACCCAGATGAGGATATAGAGTTTATACCCATGGATCAGCCTATGGAGGATCCAGTCGACCCAGTTGACCCCATCGATCCCGAGTTTGATTTTGAGATGGCCTTTGATGAGCCCGAGCAGCCACTAGACCCTGCTCCTGACCCAGTACTTGAGCATGACCCAGTTCATGCCGACGCACCTATTATTGAGCCTGTCTTTGCTGACCCACCCATTGATGATCATCCTATAGATGCTCCATTGTTGGAGGACGATCATGTCATTGCTGCTGACCATGTTGATCCCCCACCTATTGCTGATGCACCAGTTGACCTTCTTGTTGCACCTCACCATGATCCTATGCCAGCCCAGTTTGATCGTGCGCTTTTTGAGGCACGGATCGACCCCCGAGACGAGCACGCCCAGTGTGGGTGGATTCCTGCTGATGACGAGGTTCCACCTATTCCTCCTCAGATCCCTGATACCCGTCACATTGATACTTCTTTTTTATTTCCTCAGTTTACACCTCCAGCACGAGCTGGAGAAGGTTCTTCGGCTCACCCTTTTGGACATGTACCGGTATCTATCTCTGCTATACCACCGCCTGCTACTTTTCCCACTGTTTCTCCATTTCATGTGGCACCTTTTGATCCCACCAGTGAGCCGTTCCTTTGGGCACCACACTCTGCTATGCCACCGACTGACCCCTACCATTCTTTCCACATGGGGTATACTATCGAGGACGTTTTGATGTCTTTTGTCGCCCAGCACGAGGCACACACACAGCGCATTCAGGAGCTTGAGAGAGCTCAGCCGCCGCCGTGTCAGTGCCAGGGTCAGACCCACTCTCCGTTGCAGCCCTCTCGACCTGTACCACCAGACTATGCTGCACGCCTCTTTGCTCTGGAGCAGCAGGTTGCTTCATTCTTGCGTACCCAGAGAGCCATGGAGGAGGACTGGCTCCATTTGCGCCGCTTGTTTTACACTCACTTTCCCCCTCCTCCACCGCCATCCGTGTAGAGCTCTTCAGTACCGTATAGGTAGACATTGGTGAGAAGACGGCGAATGCTTTTGACTGCACAGCATTTTTGGAGACTACATTTTGATTCTGACTTTTGTTGACATGTATTTGATGTATTGACACAGATTTGATATAGTTTTTGGACTAGGGTGATGTAGCCCATAGTCGACTGATGTTGACACTGTGATGTACTTGTACGCTTACTATGTGGTCTCGATATATGGCAATCGCAGTATTCTCATCATATTTGATGCTTGATTTGGTTATTTGTATTCTAGGACATGGGATGTTGTGTGATTGATGTTTGTGACATGGGATGTTGTGTGATTGATATGATTATAACATGAGATGTTATGTACTATTACTATCATAAAGCGTATGTATTATAACTATGGCCTGACCGACGTAAACACATCTTTTAGAAGATGCCGCCGAGACGTGAGACACACATGCCTACCAATGAGGCGGAACTCCAGCAAATTATCGCTGCTGCCATTGCACAATACGCCGCCTCTCAAGGAGGGACTAGTGGAAGCAACTCTGGCAACACTGGCAACAACAATAATCCACCTCATGGATGCACCTACAAGCAGTTTCTAGACTGCAAACCGGTCAACTTTGATGGCACAGGAGGTGCTGTCGCCTTTGTTCATTGGGCGGAGAAAACTGAATCTGTTCTACGCATGAGCAAATGCGCACTAGATCAGCAAGTCACCTATATCTCAGGGCTATTCTTGGATGGAGCCCTCTCTTGGTGGAATCTGCAAGTACAGACACTTGGTGAAGCTGCTGCCTACGCACTAACCTGGACCGAACTGAAGGAACTTATGCGCAAAAAGTACTGCTCTCGCGCGGAAATCCAGAGATTGGAAACCGAGTTCTGGCACTTGAAAATGGACGGTCCAAAGATCGCAGAATACGTTCAAAGGTTCCATGACTTATCGCATGTGGTACCCTACATGGTCACTCCGGAGTTCAAGCGAATTGAACGTTTTATTTGGGGATTAGCTCCTCAAATCATAAGCATGGTGACCTCATCCAAGCCTGCGACCATTACTGAGGCGATTAATTTGAGTGTGGCTCTCACAGAGGAGGCCATTCGCCTGAACAAGTTTGATGATGCTGAGCTTAAGAAGAAAGAGACTCACGTCGAGTCATCAGGAGGTAACAAACGGAAGTTCTCAAACTTCAAGCAGGGCGCCAGTGTGGCGGTTAAGAAAGGAGGATCAGGCACGCCAGCTCAGGTTACAGCTGGCAGTGGAAAGAAAGGAAAAGGATATCAGGGCACCCAGCCCAAGTGTAATACCTGTCAACGCCACCATACTGGCCATTGTAGTGTGAAAGTGTGCGAAGCTTGTGGAAAGCCAGGCCACTTGAAGGATTCTTGTTGGGCTAGTGCTGGCCGGGGAGGCCAGGGAGGATTTGGGAATAGGAATAATAATCGTGGTGGTATTGGAAATCGCCCGCAGGGGAACAATGGAGGAAACGGGAATCGAGGCAACAATGCGAATCAGGCTGGCAATGCGAACCAAAACAACAACCCAGCTGGAAATGGAGGTGGAAACGGGCAAAGACTTGGATGCTTTAACTGCGGTGATATCGGGCATTTCAAGAAGAACTGCCCAGAATTAAACCAAGCCCGTGGAAGAGTGTTCCAAATCGAAGCAAGGGAAGCGCGCCAGGACCCCAATGTTGTTACTGGTACGTTCCCTGTAAATCAACGCTATGCATCCGTTTTATTTGATACTGGTGCCAATTATAGCTTCGTGTCGTTAGAATTTAAGAATATGCTTGGTTTAGCCGCTAATAAGTTAGATATTCCGTACTCCATCGAATTGGCTAATGGGAAGTTAGTAGAAGCCAATGAAGTTATCAGAGGTTGTGTGATCGAATTGGGAGAACGTGAGTTTGCTTTGGATCTACTACCGGTCCAGTTGGGAAGCTTTGACGTAGTAGTAGGAATGGATTGGTTATCAGGCAATAAGGCTGAGATAGTTTGTCACGAAAAGGTCGTTCGTATCCCAACCGAAGATGGCGAAACAATTGTGGTTCACGGGGAGAAGCGTGATACGCCGTTGAGAATTATCAGCTGCCTGAAAGCGCGAAAGTGTTTGCAGAAGGGATGTGTTGCCTTCCTGGCACACATTGTGGATAAGAAAGCTGCTGAGCCAAGAATCGAAGACATCCCTGTCGTGAGGGAATACCCGGAAGTCTTCCCAGAGGACTTACCTGGACTGCCACCTCAGAGACAAGTAGAGTTCCGCATTGACTTAGTTCCAGGCGCCGCACCTGTGGCTAAGGCACCTTACAGACTTGCTCCGTCTGAGATGCAGGAACTGTCGACACAACTTCAAGAGTTGTTAGACAAGGGATTTATCCGACCAAGCTTCTCGCCTTGGGGAGCTCCGGTCCTGTTTGTCAAGAAAAAGGACGGTAGTTTTCGTATGTGCATCGACTACCGGGAGCTGAACAAGCTGACGATCAAGAATAGATATCCTCTGCCAAGGATTGATGATCTATTCGATCAACTGCAAGGCTCAAGCTTTTATTCAAAGATCGATCTTCGATCTGGATACCATCAGTTAAGGATACAAGAGGAGAGTATCCCGAAGACAGCCTTCAAAACTCGTTATGGACACTACGAGTTCCTTGTTATGCCGTTTGGTTTGACAAACGCACCTGCAGTCTTTATGGATTTGATGAATAGAGTTTGCAAGCCGTACTTGGACAAGTTCGTGATAGTGTTCATCGATGATATCTTGATTTATTCAAGAACTAAGGCTGAGCACGAACAGCATTTAAGAGCTATTTTGGAGCTGCTGAAGAAAGAACAGCTGTATGCCAAATTCTCCAAGTGCGAATTTTGGCTACGTGAAGTCCAATTTCTTGGACATGTGGTGAACGGAGATGGAATCCATGTGGACCCAACCAAGATCGAAGCGATTAAGAATTGGGAAACGCCAAAGACGCCAATCGAGATTCGACAATTCTTGGGTTTGGCTGGCTACTATCGAAGGTTCATTGAGGACTTTTCGAAGATCGCTCAACCATTGACGCTCCTCACGCAGAAAGATAAGAAGTTTGATTGGGGAATCAAACAGGAAGAAGCATTCCAGATATTGAAGGATAAGCTCTGCAATGCGCCAATCTTAGCCCTACCGGAAGGTACAGATGATTTCGTGGTATACTGCGACGCTTCACGTCAAGGATTGGGTTGCGTATTGATGCAACGCCAAAAGGTTATTGCTTAGACATCACGCCAACTGAAAGTGCACGAAAAGAACTATACCACACATGATTTGGAACTTGGCGCAGTGGTTTTTGCATTGAAGATCTGGAGACACTACCTTTATGGTACGAAGTGTACAATCTTTACAGATCACAAGAGCCTACAACACATATTCAACCAGAAGGAGCTGAATATGAGGCAGAGACGATGGGTTGAGTTGCTAAACGATTACGACTGCGAGATAAAGTATCATCCAGGGAAGGCGAATGTAGTCGCCGATGCCCTAAGTCGAAAGGAGAGGATCAAGCCCATAAGGGTTAGGGCTTTAGAAATGATTATCCGAACCGATCTTTCCTTGCGTATTCGTGCCGTGCAGAAAGAAGCTCTCAAGGAAGGAAACCTTGAAGAAGAATATCTCCGTGGGATGGAGAAACGACTGGTACCAAACGAGGAAGGAACGTTATGTTTTGAGAAAAGGATTTGGGTTCCTCTGTTTGGTGGTTTAAGGGAAGTTATTTTCGATGAAGCTCACAAGTCGCGGTACTCTATCCACCCTGGAGCGGATAAGATGTACCAGGATCTCAAAGATTATTATTGGTGGCCTAGGATGAAAGGCGATGTTGCTGTTTATGTGAGCAAATGTTTAACATGCGCCAAGGTTAAAGCCGAATACCAGAAGCCTTCAGGACTTCTGCAACAACCTGAGATTCCCAAGTGGAAATGGGAACAAATCTCAATGGATTTTATTACAAAGTTGCCAAGAACGCCAAGAGGCCATGACACTATTTGGGTAATAGTGGATCGACTAACAAAGTCAGCACACTTCTTACCTATCAGAGAGAAGGATAATACGAGCAAGTTGGCTGAAATATACATGAGAGAGATCGTCGCACGTCATGGAGTGCCTCTCTCGATCATCTCTGATAGAGACGGAAGGTTTGTGTCAAGGATATGGCAATCCTTCCAAGAAGCTTTTGGCTCACAATTGAATCTGAGCACTGCGTTTCATCCGCAAACTGACGGTCAAAGCGAGCGAACGATACAGACTTTGGAAGACATGCTGAGAGCGTGTGTTATGGATTTGGGCGGTAGCTGGGATAAGCATTTGCCTTTGGTCGAATTTTCATACAACAACAGCTACCACACCAGTATTGGTGTCGCGCCATTTGAAGCCTTTTACGGACGCAAGTGCCGATCACCCTTATGTTGGGCTGACGCAGGTGATAGGCAGCTTACTGGTCCCGAAATCATCCAAGAGACGACAGACAAGATTGCGCAGATTCTAAAACGCATCGAAGCAGCTCGCCACAGACAGAAGGCCTATGCGGATCCAAACCGGAAACATGTGGAATTCCAAGTTGGAGAAATGGTGTTATTGAAAGTTTCACCCTGGAAGGGTGTGGCACGCTTCGGAAAGCGTGGGAAGTTAAATCCGCGCTACATTGGTCCTTTCAGAATTCTGGAAAGAATAGGACTAGTAGCATACAAGCTGGACTTACCTGCTGAACTCCATTCTGTTCACGATACATTTCATGTATCCAACCTGAAGAAAAGTCCAACTCAAGATGACATTACCATTCCCATCGACGAGATCCATGTTGACGACACGCTCCATTTCGTTGAAGAACCGGTGGAGGTTACGGATTGGAAAGTAAACAAGACCCGCCGGAGCAGTGTCAAGCTCGTCAAAGTTCGTTGGAATGCCAGACACGGTCCTGAGTACACCTGGGAGCGTGAGGACCGGATGAAAGAGAAATACCCCCACCTTTTTCCTAAGAACCCTGCATCTACAAGCAGAACTTAAATTTCGGGACGAAATTTATTTAACGGGGGGAGAATGTGACAACCCTCACCAAACCAGGTATCCGTACGACTTAATTAATAATTAATTATTGCTTAATTACTGTGCTTGCTTGAACTTGTGAATAAACTGCAACTTGAATACTGATACATGTACTTACTTGCATCATACTTTACTTGCTGTCACTACATTATTTACATGCTAAACCTTAGTGACAAACATGATGCACAAAAGCACAGTAGCACTATAAACGGATAACCTATTGAACATGCTGATAAAGCCAGCATCAGGCAAACACTGCCTCTAAGGCCGGTATGAGCCAAAAATATTTTGCTACACTAGTGGTGAGTGTAGGGATACAAGGGTTGTAGAACTGCGTCTCTAGGAATAAGTTACAATGACTGGATGTGCCTAAAACGTACTCTAAGTACAAAATTCAGCACTTTACAAAATAATTCAGCTTTTAGCTAACTAATAAAGTGCCAAAACATGAGAAAAATATTACTAGACACTTTCCAAAGTGTCAGGAATGAGTTGTGTCACAAAAAGGGGTATTAACGACACTTTAAAGCTTTGTTAAGAACTTTAACGGATTACTATCCAACCGAACAACCGGACTATACCCGGAACCTGAAAATATTGTTATTTTCATTATTTATCTTCTTCTGAGCTAGTTAGGGTCCCTGAATACCCTAACACCCATTGTAACGCGTGACACGCAACTAACCAAGTTAACTACTTAACTAACCTACTTATCTTAACCAGTAGCTAACTAATACTTGGAAACAAACTAGAACCCCCCCCCCCCATGGCCGATTTCGGTCCCCATGTAACTAGAACAAGTACCACTTTTGATTATTATATAACCTCTTGTCCCATATCTAGATGACAATGAATCCATTGGATTATAACACTAAGTATTGCCTATAAGAACTTGGTAATGCACATAAGAATAATCAACACATAACACCACACAAAAACTCTCCTCTCTTGCTCTCTAAGTCTCGGCCGAACACCCCCCCTCCCCTACATCCATTTTCGAGTTTAGTTCATTCCATTCCAACATCATACAAGCTTCAAGGATCACGTATTAGGAGGCTTGGTGCACTCGGAGTTTGAAGGACCTCTCTCTCTAGCTTTTATCCACCTCATTTGCGCGTAGATTCTTCCCTAGCCTCGAGCTAGTGGTATGTTGCTTAAATCACCTTCTTGAACTATTCTAAAGCGGTTAATATGTGGTGTAATGATTAAAACTCGAAATCTTACAAAATGGTGCATTAAAGTCTACTTAAAACACTAAAATGGTGGTTAAAAGCACATAAGTTGTGTAAATGTTGTAGTATTTGATTTATGTGATTATTTGGACCCGATCTATGTTGTGGTAGCTCGGATCATCATTTAACCCGGTTTAGTCATGATCTTGGATTATGACATAAAGCTTGTTAAAGTGTAACAAGGGTTAGAAGATGAAACTCTACCACACAAGAATCATGAACTTGTGTAAAAGTGTTTTAGTTTGTACAATAGTGTTTAAAACTAGTAGATCTACGTATCTACAAGTGGTATTTTCAAAGGACCGAGTGTCAAGAGAAAACATACTTTAAAAGACGGATCTTACACTAACAAGAATGGTTTTTAGAACACACAAGTGTGTAAACACTTGTGTAACACAAGTTTCGACAAAATAACTATTTTTGAAAAAGATGACGAGAAGTTGTAAAGACGAAACTTCCATAAAAACGAGGTTTTTACAAAATCGGATTGTTTTATATAAAGATCCACTAAAAGTAATGAGATTTACTTCACAGTTTGGATAAATCACAAGTTCATGAAATTTATGCGATTTATATACATATTTTGACTAGTTTGGGATTTGAACATTGTTTTGGTTGAATGAGAAAATTGTTGATTGATTTGCAAAAAGAAAATGATACGCTTGAAAGCGTGGCCACCTCCAGTTACAGAGGAAACTCTGGCGAAATTTTTCCAAAAGCCTAACACTTAGAATTATTTTCACTATAAGTGTTAGAAATACTTTTCGACTTGTTTTCAAAATATAGATTTCGCCACAACTTATTTACAAAATACCGGAGGTGGGATTTCACAAAATAAAACGTGATACATAAATGTATTTAGTATGTATTTATCACAACATCACTTGTATAAGTGTTTATGATTATTTTGTGAACTACGTAAATATTATTTTTAGAGTAAAAATAATATTACTAAGTATTATTTTGGGAAAATCACATGTATTAAAGTATAATATTTTTGGGAAGAATATTTATATTTTGGAGTTAGGAAATAAAATATATTAAGTGAGACTTAATAGTGTAATCCGAATGTTACGAACACACATGTATTAAATCCCCCATCCTTGGGAAGGAGAATAACTACCAAGTATACAGAATGTAAACACGAAATAGTTGCCTAACTATTTCTCAAAAACTTAAACCATAAAGCTAAGGCACGGCCATCCGTCTAATAGAGTTAGCACGTGTAGGTCGTCATACAGCGGATCGATTTGGAGGCATACTTGGTAGAGACGCACCACTGTGAGTTCATGTCCCCCTTTTCTCTAACTGTTTTCAGTTTTCTTAACTGCGGGGGTGAAATACATGTTACTTTGATTACAAGTACTTTATACACGGTATGGTTAGCGTAAGGAGGTTTACTACTTAGATCATGTGAGTGGGTAGGAGCAATATGAGGCCATTAGTCCTCATAACGGGACCGAGGGACAGGAGCGGTAGATCTATCTGGGTGTAGCGAGCCCAGCCCCAGGCCAAACTAGAAACGGACCTTGGGGTGACTTTGTCCACATACTAATGCCGTGGCGAAATCTGCTAGGTTTGAGTCTCCCTATTTGCACTTCACATATATCAGTGGCCTTGCAAACCATTGGTGATCTCAATTCCCTTATTTGCTACATACCAAGACTATTTTTATACTCACAAAGGTTTACTTACTTACACATGAACTCGCTCAACATTATTGTTGATTTTTCAACTTACATGTATTTCAGGAAATTAAAGATCTGGCGCGGTATGTTATGTTTTCCCGCTGCATATGGGTTCCGAGGTCATCCGGGTTTAGGAAATGTGACTTTTTCCTGGACGAGTCACAAATCTTAAACTGCGTTTATTTCATGTTAATGTTTATGTTTTTCAAGACAATGTTTTATGTTACGATGTTGTAAGTCTCTAAGACAATGGTATGTTACTCTGGTTTTAAAACTAAATCGAATGGATGATCTTGCATGATTTTACTTCATATAGCTTTGTTATGGTTAAGCTATGGTATTAAGAAGTCACACCAAATTAACCACGCTTCCGCAAAGCCAGGGTGTGACAATTGACCAGTTTATGGTGAATACGAAGTTCGTTTGAACTTCATAACGTGAGCATAATCACGATGGTTTTAGTCTCTTATGACTATACCTACTGATTACCCCGTTATCTAGGCATAGTGGCGAGTCGTAGTTTCGGCCAAAATGCGTATTCTTGCGTATTTTGTAACCAAACTACTTTTAGGTATCAAAACCGTTTGTTTTGATACCAAACCTGTTTTCTAACTTCGTTAAACATGTTTTAACATGTTTAGCTCGTCACTTTAGGTTTAGTGCTTATGTAGAGTCGTAAGTCAAGCGGTCTAAACAACCGCTTAGACTTTCGAACTAGACCCGTTTGGTCGATCATTAGGATCCAACCAAACATGTTTAGTGACCATAGTTGTATAGGGAATAACCTTTCGAGGTTATACCTTATGGTCACTTCGTTTAGTTAGTGGTATGATAGGTGATTTATATGCCTTAGGAAAATTACCAAAATGCCCTTTTTGCGCATAAATTCATTTTAAGCATATGTAACCTAAATTTTGACATCTAAAATGATTAGGTAACATTATTAGACATGTTAAGGCATATAATACTTATCATAAGACTAGTTAGTCATTCCGAACGCGTTTTACGCGAACGACGCGTTAAAGTGGAGTAAGCTACCTTAACGAGTCGTAATGGGTCGTAAGCACTTAGGTTAGGTTTTGTTTTAGAATGTAGGCTTTGTTAAACCATATTACATGAGTCCCTACACTCATTTGGTTTACGAAACCTAATTTTATCCGATCCTCCGATTTAGGTCCGTTTATTTACATAGTTATCTATATTAGGTGTCGTTTGATTCCGTGATCCCTCTAGCTTTGCTTGGTTGTTGTTCAAGACTTCTAAGCACCCTCAAGTGAGTACATAGTCCCCTCTTTTACTGTTTTTCAAACATTTTGGGGTGAAACACATGTGCCTACTTGTTACTTTCGTGTTTTCCATGTTTTCATATCATATAATTGCTATGTTCATTAGTACACTATTAGTACATGATTTCATTATGTTTTGCTATGTATGTTCACTTAACATGCTAGCACAATTATTTTACATTTTGAACCATTTGTAATCGTTGGATATATGTGAACCATTTGTAATCATTGGATGTATGTGAACCATTTGTAATCGTTGGATTTATGTGAACCGTTCGTAACCATTTTATTTATGTGAACCATTTGTAACTGTTTGAACCATTGGGTTAGGGAAGTGATTAGGTAATGGGGTGGGTGTAATGTGTTAAAAGCATGGTGGATACGCCACTGGTACTTCCTATATATAAGTGCTTTTAACACATTATATATCGTTGCGTTATCTAGATCACTTGGGTAAACGATTTTGAAACGATGTCACACAATGATGTTTTCTGAATAATATAAACCATACGAGTTTTATTAACGAGTTTCTACGAGATGTTTTACAATTTGATTTAATAAAACAAATGTTTTGGAGTTAAGAATCATGGCTACGAGATTTTATCAATTATAACCAACTTGATTTGAGTTGGTTAATTATGTCGCCATACTATACTTTTCAAAACATGGTTTTTATATAAGTATTGCAACATGTAAAACGAGCCATGAATCTGACACTCATATAAAACCTATGTACTCGCCGGCATTTTTATGCTGACGTATTTTCACATGTATTTCAAGTACCATAGTTGATGATGTTTGATGATGATTGATGATGATATTTGTGTACGCTCACATAGGAATGGACGAGGCCTTAGTGACTTAATAACAATGAAAGTCTATTTGTTCATGTTTTGTTTCTAATTCCAATGTAATGTAATACATATAATTCAATAAAACGAAATTGTTTAATCCATGGTTGTGAAACAATGATTCTGTTACAACACTCCCCGACGTTTCCACCACGTTTTGTTGTTTTACGTGGTCGGGGTGTGACAGAAAAGTTGGTATCAGAGCCAATGGTTATAGGGAATTAGGTTATTAGTAATGCTTTGACCTAGACTATAACCTTCCTAGGACCCTAACGCGAGTTTACTTGCGTTTAGTCATAAAATAATATTGTTGCCTATCTTTAGGCAGCAACCACAATAAGAATACAAAATTCGAATCCGCTTTGAAAATCAATCATCTGTTCTAGGATGATTTATTGTAAGGTTTTGAACCTTCAAAGTTTTCGAAATCTCGTCAAAGTTTGGGTCTAAATAATGTGAACACGTGCAAACTGGAAGGACTGAGGCCTATACTCTGAGCTTTCTGTCTAAGGCTAGAGTGTTCGTACAAATCCACATAATCGGACCAGTCACTCTTACCTGGGAACTCTTGGGGTGAGTGTCCACTTATAGGTGAGCATGTCTTCGTTATACATTATATTGACCCATTTACTTTGATTAGTCACCGTCTCATTTGTTTGCCTTAGGTAACAAACAAATGATCGCAATTTCTATGCGTTATCATTCTGTTGTGATTATCCGATATCATTTCACTTGTTTCCTCCCATATCTTTCATTATCTTCATAATGCCTCTTCATCGCCACAACAATGTCCGAACTAGGTGCTACAATCGCCCAACAAATAGGCGTCATACTCCAGAAGACCATTGATTTAGCTATCACCATGACTCGCCTCAGGAATGAAGCCATACAAGGGAACCGCTTTTTGGTGCAATCAAGGTAACCGTCATCATCCGAATCAAATAGGGAATAACCTTCCGAGGTTATACCTTATGGTCACTTCGTTTAGTTAGTGGTATGATAGGTAATTTATATGCCTTAGGAAAATTACCAAAATGCCCTTTTTGCGCATAAATTCATTTTAAGCATATGTAACCTAAATTTTGACATCTAAACTGATTAGGTGACATTATTAGACATGTTAAGGCATATAATACTTGTCATAGGACTAGTTAGGCGTTCTGAACGCGTTTTACGCGAACAACGCGTTAAAGTGGCGTAAGCTACCTTAACGAGTCGTAATGGGTCGTAAGCACTTAGGTTAGGTTTCGTTTTAGAATGTAGGCTTTGTTAAACCATATTACATGAGTCCCTACACTCATTTGGTTTACGAAAACTCATTTTATCCGATCCTCCAATTTAGATCCGTTTATTTACATAGTTATCTATATTAGGTGTCGTTTGATTCCGTGATCCCTCTAGCTTTGCTTGGTTGTTGTTCAAGACTTCTAAGCACCCTCAAGTGAGTACATAGTCCCCTCTTTTACTCTTTTTCAAACATTTTGGGGTGAAACACATGTGCCTACTTGTTACTTTCGTGTTTTCCATGTTTTCATATCATATACTTGCTATGTTCATTAGTACACTATTAGTACATGATTTCATTATGTTTTGTTATGTATGTTCACTTAACATGCTAGCACAATTATTTTATGTTTTGAACCATTTGTAATCATTGGATATATGTGAACCATTTGTAATCATTGGATGTATGTGAACCATTTGTAATCGTTGGATTTATGTGAACCGTTCATAACCATTTGATTTATGTGAACCATTTGTAACTGTTTGAACCATTGGGTTAGGGAAGTGATTAGGTAATGGGGTGGGCGTAATGTGTTAAAAGCATGGTGGATACGCCGCTGGTACTTCCTATATATAAGTGCTTTTAACACATTATATATCGTTGCGTTATCTAGATCACTTGGGTAAACGATTTTGAAACGATGTCACATAATGATGTTTTCTGAATAATATAAACCATACGAGTTTTATTAACGAGTTTCTATGAGATGTTTTACAATTTGATTTAATAAAACAAATGTTTTGGAGTTAAGAATCATGGCTACGAGATTTTATCAATTATAACCAACTTGATTTGAGTTGGTTAATTATGTCGCAATACTATACTTTTCAAAACATGGTTTTTATATAAGTATTGCAACATGTAAAACGAGCCATGAATCTGACACTCATATAAAACCAATGTACTCGCCGGCATTTTTATGCTGACGTATTTTCACATGTATTTCAGGTACCATAGTTGATGATGTTTGATGATGATATTTGTGTACGCTCACATAGAAATGGACGAGGCCTTAGTGACTTAATAACAATGAAAGTCTATTTGTTCATGTTTTGTTTCTAATTCCAATGTAATGTAATACATATAATTCAATAAAACGAAATTGTTTAATCCATGGTTGTGAAACAATGATTCTGTTACAACACTCCCCGACGTTTCCGCCACGTTTTGTTGTTTTACGTGGTCGGGGTGTGACACGCAGGGATTCTGCTGGGAGGTTTTCAGCCTTGAGTGCTTCATCTTGGGAATTGCGGATCTGACTAGGGAGGTTCGAGTGGATAGTGAGCTGCAAAGCACAAACACGCTTAGGTTTGGTTTCCTTCCTGCTGAGGGCATCGGCCACCACATTGGCCTTGCCTGGATGATACTTGATCGCGCATTCGTAGTCGTTAAGGAGTTCTTCCCATCTGCGTTGCCTCATGTTCAACTCCTTCTGATCCAGAATATGCTGGAGACTCTTGTGATCGGTGTAAATCGTGCACTTGGTACCGTACAAGTAATGTCTCCAAATCTTGAGTGCAAAAACGACCGCTTCGAGTTCCAAGTCGTGCGTCGTGTAGTTCCTTTCGTGAATCTTAAGTTGTCAAGAAGCGTAAGCGATAACTTTCTCGCGTTGCATCAACACCCAACCGAGCCCATGAATAGACGCGTCACCGTAAACCACAAAGTTGTCGGTACCTTCAGGTAACGAGAGAATAGGAGCACTACAAAGGTTATCCTTTAGCTTCTGAAAGGCAGATTCCTGAGCTTCATTCCACTTGTAAGCAATACCCTTCTGAGTGAGAGTCGTGAGGGGTTGAGCGATCTTCGAAAATCCCTTGACGAATCTACGATAGTACCCTGCCAATCCCAAGAATTGGCGAACTTCGGTCGGCGTCTTCGGTGTAGGCCAATTCTTTATAGAGTCGATCTTAGCTGGATCGACGCGAATTCTGTCCTTATTGACCACGTGCCCAAGGAAATGGACTTCTCGAAGCCAGAAGTCACATTTCAAGAACTTGGCGTACAGTTTCTCATTGTGAAGGAGTTCGAGAATAAGACACAGGTGTTTTTCATGCTCCTTTTGACTTTTCGAGTAGATCAGGATGTCGTCGATAAACAAAATCACAAACTTGTCAAGGTAGGGTTTGCACACTCGGTTCATGAGATCCATAAAAACCGTAGGCGCATTGGTCATTCCAAAAGGCATGACGAGAAACTCGTAATGACCATAACGAGTTCTGAACGCAGTTTTGGAGATGTCCTCGTCGCGGACTCTCAACTGATGATAACCTGATCGCAGATCAATCTTGGAGTAGTAGCTCGATCCTTGCAACTGGTCGAATATATCGTCGATGCGCGGGAATGGGTAATGGTTCTTGATGGTAACCTTGTTCAGCTCACGATAGTCGATGCACATACGGAATGTACCATCCTTCTTTTTGACAAAAAGCACCGGTGCTCCCCAGGGTGACGAATTAGGACGGATAAATCCTTTATCCAAAAGTTCTTGCAGTTGCGTAGAAAGTTCCTTTAGTTCAGCGGGGGATAGTCGATAAGGCGCACGAGCTATAGGTGCCGCTCCGGGAGTTAGCTCAATTTGGAATTCGACCTGACGGTGAGGAGGGAGTCCAGGTAATTCTTCAGGAAATACCTCAGGATAGTCACGTACAACTGGAAAATCTTCGATCCTCTTTTCCTTTTCCTGCGTGTCGGTGACAAGTGCTAAGATAGCGGTGTGCCCCTTTCGTAAACACTTCTGGGCTTTTAAGAACGAGATGATGCTTGTGACTGCTCCGCCTTTGTCACCTTGAACGATGAGGGGTTTGCCAGAAAGACGGGGAATACGAACCATTTTCTCTTGACAGAGGATTTTGGCCCGATGTTTGGATAACCAATCCATACCAATGACAACGTCAAAGCTTCCAAGAACGACAGGGAAGATATCGATGCAGAAGGTCTGACCAGAAAATACTAGTTTGTAGTTACTGATAACGTGTGAGGCCTCGATGTTTCTACCATTAGCTAACTCGATGATATGCTTAGAACTCAACATCGTAGGCGTACGCTTAAGCTTCTTACTAATACGTAGGGATACATAGCTAGAATCGGCTCCAGAATCAAACAATACAGTAACATAACGATCATCGAGTAGGAACTTACCCGCTACGACGTTGGGATTATTCCTAGCTTCTCAAGCCCCAATCACAAAAGCCCTTCCTCTTGCACCATTTCCAGCATTGTTGTTGTTAGGTTCGTTGTTTCCAGCACCCTGGTTTTTATTGCGGTTCTGGTTCAGTTCAGGGCAATCCCTTCGCATGTGCCCTGTTGCTCCACACTTGAAGCATCCACAGTTGTTTCCTTGCTGCTGCTACTACTGTGGTTGTTGTTGATTCTGCCTAGCTGGAACCTAGCTCCTGCAGTCTTTGGCTTCATGTCCCATCTTGTTGCATCGCTGACACTGACTTTTCCCACATGGCCCACTGTGATGTCGGTTACACTTGTTACACTTGGGGTGGTTCCCTCGGTAGCCACCATGTTGCTGAGGGCCCTTGTTGTTTTCAGTCTTCCTTTGCTGAACTAGGGCCTGTGTGGGGTTAGCATCCTTGCTCTGGTTTCCTTCCCACTTACGTTTGTTATCACCAGAAGTTCCAGTAGTAGCACTGATCCTTTAGGGCAGCTTGCCCTGTTCCACGGCCTGATCAGTGAGTTTGTGAGCAAGACGAATGACTGGCTGAATGGTAGTGAGGTTAGCTGAAGTGACCAAGCTCTAGATTTCTGGAACCAAACCCTTGATGTACAATTCGATCCTTCGATAAGCAGGTCGAGACATGTTTGGACAGAGAGCAGCGTAGTCGTTGGACTGCTTGGTGTAGGTCTCAATCTCTGTTCCAACCATCTTAAGCTCATAGTACTCGTTTTCGAGCTTGTGGATGTCATCCCTGTGACAGTACTCTTCCTTGATCATGTTCTTGAAATCTTCCCAAGCAGTAGCATTAGCAGTTTCCAAACCAAGCATCTGAATCTGCGCTTTCCACCATGAAAGCGCGTTTCCTTCAAGCGTACCATTAGCAAACTTCACCCAATTAGCAGGGGGACACTCGCAGACAGCAAACACAGCTTCGGCCTTCTCAATCCAGTGCAGAAGACCTATGACACCCTCAGTGCCATTGAAAGGGAGAGGCTTGCAATCCATAAAGGTTTTGAAAGTACAAACACGTGGTTGCGCAGGTGCAGGCTGACCTGTCGTGAGAAGGGAAGCGAATAGGTTTAGAGATGAAAAGACGATGCGGGGTTAGGATCCAAACATCCTAAAATAACGAGTTTACCTCCAGGGTGAGCTGCGAAAGCTGCAGCCACCGTGTTGATCAAGTTAGTGAACTGAGCCTGAGTCATGTTAACGTTTCTTCTTCCGCGTCCACTCATTGTCTTCACAACCAGAAAACACAATATGAGTGTGATGTCGTAATGTAGCGAGAGTGAGATAGAAAACGGAGGTGTATACATCTAACTAGGCACACTAGTACGTATAGTAGAGCATAGACATAAAACAAACAAGCAAGTTGTGACAACCCGTAACTTCGAGGTATAAATCGTTCATTTCGCTCTTACGAATAAATATATACTTATCTATTTTCGATGAATTAAATTTGCACTCATTTAGTTATTGTGTGCAAACTTGTAGTCGAAACCAAGTCCATTTGGTGATGAACCTACTCGAACCGTTTGAACCAGACCTAAACCGCATAACTAGAAACTTTTGAGGCCCGAACCCTTAGCGTGAATATTTTACATTTATGTTAGTTGATTAATATAAATCTTTATTAGTTATTCTTATATTTATAATAATAATAATAATAAAAATAAATTACCTAAGTAAACTAACCCAAACCAAATTCCCTAACCCCCCCCCCCCCATGTGCGTATACATTACACCCCTTTCCCCTGTGTAAAAATTCGGCCCAATCAACTCAGTTTTGTGACAGCCCAATTCGAGCCCCTTGATCTATACATATCTCAGCGCTATTAGTTGGGCTTGAGCCCATTATCGGCCAAAAGAATGAACCGCCCTATACATGTATTTATATATGTAATATGTTACTTGATGGAATTAAACTCTAAACCAAAAATCAAACCCTACCCCCTGTGATTGGCGACGGCAGTAGACCCCCCCCCTGTGCATCGAAGCATTAAATTGGTTAGTAAATTTATGTTCTTGCATGTGATAGTATATATGTTTGCATGTGAGATGATTAGATAGGGCAGCCAATTGGAGAAGCATCACCTCATGATTGTCGGCCACTGTGTTCTTAAATTGCATGTGCATTGTCAGGGAATAGGTGATTGAATATATGTGTGCAATGTGTTAATGTTTTGCATGAATAAATAGATTGTATATAGCCTGCTCAATGTTCTCATAAGTCGATAATTCAATGACTACGTCTAATGATTTAGTTCATGATTTGTTGATGAATTTGTTAATGATTAGGTGTATTAATTTCTTATGAATACTTGTATCATACTTAGCAAATTTATAACTGATGTAGCATGACCCATAGATTGCTAATTGGTTTGATATATTCTAGTGGGATTTTCTTGTGAGTGTAATATTGGTGGGCCGCACATGTTCGATTGGGGGAGGGATTGGACCATGCTGTTAAGGGCATAAACAGTTGGGCCTGGGAAATTTAACGAATTACATGATAATATGGTTACTAATCTGTTTGGGCCGCACCATAGGAAAATTACTGATTTAGTGAACATGAGTTTTGTAAAGTGTGAACTAATGACATGGATTTTTATATAAATCAAATATTTACCATATGATGATACAGTGTGTGATGATACGAATTTTTGTGTTGAATGGTGTTTGGTTATAACTTGTGTGAACACTTTCCATGACTTGCATTATGATATGTGTTTTGTTTATTTCTAATCTATGTGATAAATGCAAAGAACACATGCGTCACGTGTACACGAACTAACTATAAATGGTAACCACACTAGGATCTGGTTGACCAATTTTGAACGGATAGTGAAACATAACATACCGAGCAAATCAAAGGTGAGTTCACACTCTTAAGGCATGGGATTCCCGGTGGGTTGGGAATGGGATTAAGAAGCTGAAACGATACCTATATATACATCCACCACTACTAGACTACATCTAAACCTGCGTATTCTAGGATTGGGAAGAATACGTACATCCATCCTCGGATTGGGAAGGACGCTTACACTAAACCTGCGTATTCTCGGATTGGGAAGAATACGTACCTCCGTCCTCGGATTGGGAAGGACGCCTACATTTAACCTACGTATTCTCGGTTGGGTAGAATACGTACCTCCGTCCTCGGATTGGGAAGGACGCCAATATATTACTAGTCTAGTGGTTTACAACATGGGGTAGCCCCCACTAATTATGGTTTGGAAAACAAGGAAAGCTGGTTAACCTATAGTTGCAAACAAACTCATGATTTCTGGAACTACTTTAAACTGAACAATCAACTGTGAACTCGCTCAACTTTGTTGTTGACTTGTTGTTACATGCCTTATAGGTCGTTAGGTATTTATGGAGCTTGCACGAGCAGGAGGAGTCGTTGTGGGACATGGACCGTTGTGTGCCATGTTAACATTTAAACTTATTGGACTTATGTTTTGGTTTTACGTTTTATACTTTCGATGTTTAACTTGAACTTGGTTAACTTGTTTTTGAACACCAATTATATTGCGTGGTTGGATTTCATTTATTTTAAATACATTGTTCAATATGATTGGTGGCTTGATCCTGGTCAGTCACGCCTCCATGCGGTGATACTCCGCTTGTGGATTTTGGGGGTGTGACACAAGTAAACACAAGTCCGAGCCATGAGGTCTAATACGTCGAGTCTTGCACTTGGAGAGTAGTGTCGTCACGAGTCACGGGTTATAATCTGGTTTTCTCAAAAAGACTTTCTTTTTAAAACCGAGTTCACTATAACCAATGGCTCTAATACCAATCTGTCACACCCTCAAATCCACGTGCAGAGTACTACCGCGAGGCGTGTGACTGACCAGGATCTAGCCACCAATTACACTGAGCATTCAATTAATAATAGTAATAATGTTCACCAACCACAAGGGTTAGTAAATACCATAATTAAAGTTCAAAAGTTTTAAGTTCAAATAGCAGTTTAAGTAAGTAGCGGAAGCATAGGCAACCCAGTTCAAACAAAGTTCATAGTTTAAGTTTATTATAGAACCCAACACATGGGTTAAGACGACCACTACACATCCCCAAGTTGCAAGCTCCTGGGTCACTAGGTACCTGCAAAGCATGCAGCAGGGTATCAACATAATGTTGGCGAGTTCACGAGTTTGTCCAGTTTTTAATTCCAAAAACTTGTTTCAACAGTTAATTTACTCATTTATACCATGCCATAAGGAGCTACCCCATAAGTAAGCTACTAAACTGTTTTACAATATCGAATACTATGCGACCGTACGTTTCCGTAGAGTGCCCCATTTGTCAATGTTCTATCATCATTGACAGTTTTCCAGAGTCTATTAGTTCACTCCCGATCCCATACGTGGGCACGGTGTGAGGCTAGTGAGACCTAAATAGCGCTATCAACTAATAACCCGTTCGCCAGGCCCCGACGACTAATCGGTATTAAGAAGTAGGGACTTGAGTGATAGAGTTGCGTTTAGTATTGCTTGTTGCATCCAATATAAATAGTAATTAACTAGGGGTCCCGCATAAGGGGAGAAAAGTAGGTTTGTATCCCTTACAAGGGGATAGCGTTGTTTTAAGTTCCGTTTCCCAACCACTGGGAACGCATGCTTTAAAGTTGTGAACTCACCTTGGGTTGCTCGGCATATTAGATTACTTAGTCAAGCACGCTGGTCACCACGTCCTAACATGGTTACCAGTATGGGTCAGGTTTGGGTACAGAGAAGCCACGCACATTCTACACATAACTAACACATAGCATGCATGACATACAATTATCCATTAAGTTATTGGGCCTGTTCTAATCCTTAAACAGTTAATCAGCAGTTAGCACATAGTCCAGTTAAACATGCAGCCCAAACATGACAAAACACATCGTGGCCCAATAACTAAGGTAAGCAGCCCAGTCGAGACCAGGTGGTCTCGACTCGAGAGTACGAGGTCTCGAGTCGCAACCAGCGGGTCTCGATTAGTGAACGTCCAACTCGAAATCATGCGGGTCTCGAGTCCCATCTAGAGTGCAGATCGGGGGGTCTCGACTCGAGATCGTACCAATCTCGAGTCCCGGAAATGTGGCTGCTGGTCTCGAGTTGTTGATGTCTACTGCCTGGTCTCGAGTCGAAACTGGGGGGTCTCGACTCGTTTGTCTGATGAGGAGATCCTTCTAGAACCTCTGATGTACTATCCAATTACATTTCACAGACATGATTTCTTGTACTACCCAATAGAATTGCATAAACATGTTTCCTTGTCTAATTCTTAATCAAACGGATCAAACACAACAATTTCCAATATTCATATCATATTCAACACATATTCAGCATATGTTCATACGGTTCATCCTTAGGGTTTTCATCTTGCACACTTGATTATTCAAAATAAGCATACATCATCTACCAAAATATATTCCTAGTTCGGTTTATTTCATCATTCAAACACATGTAACTATTTCATTATCCACACTTAATCCTCATATAGACAATGTTATCACCCTAATCATGTGAGATCCTAGTTATCTTCTTGACATTCTTACTCTACACACATATGAAAACAGCTCATATTATCATTCAAATATGCACATTATTCATGTTCAAACATGTTTATCATCATCAAGGAAACATTTTTACCACTCAACGATATCCATAATACATCCTACCACTAAACAACCGAGATATGTAGAACTAACCGGAGCTCGCTTGGGTGTGAATGCGTGTGAGACGATGAAGGGAGTTCCCAAGTGATGATCACAAGCTGATCCGAGGGTCTTGGTGCTTCCGGTTGAGTCCGGGAGAGAGGTGAAGGGTGATGCGGTTAAGGTTTTAGTGAGAGAGAATGTAGGAGAGCGTGGGAGTGAGTGTGAGGGAATGTTTGGGGATTTGGGATGATAATTGAGTGTCCAAAATGGGGAAATGTTGGCTTTGGTAAGGGTTTTATACCCGTTCTAAGGTCGGTGCACCCTAATGGGTTTCCGAGTGGGCTTCACGGGGTGCGGCCCAACTGACGTGGGTCACTCGAGACCGAGTGGTCGGGTCGGGTCCTTGTGGTCTCGGTTCACCAATATAAGCACATTCATAGTTATATATTATACGTACACATTATAAAACACATTGCATGGAAATCACACGCCTTCATTTAATAATACATGCACACATAACATTAGTTCAAAGAGAAAGCTACTCGAGAAAACCTAGAGTGTCACAGTGGTGGTGTACAATGTTGGGTCTAGCAGAGGAGATGGTGGTGCAAATGGTGGGGATGATGGTTGATGGCAGAGACGAGTTGGGTGGTTGTTGGCGGTGATGGTTGCCAGATACAACTGCAAATGGTGTTTGTTGAAGACGAACGTGTTTGAATATATTATGTTATAATATTAATTATTATTACTACTTAAAAGATTAAAGAAAAATAATAATATGTAAAGAGATGGATGGAAAAAAAATGAAGTATGTAAAGTGACCAACATACCCATGAATTAATTGAGACTTTTAATGAAGTTAAGGTATTGGATCAAAATGAAAAAAAAATTAGAAAAAATCAAAAACTATTTGAATCAAAGTGAGAATTTAGATCAAATTCATAGACTAAAATTAGAATCTATCTATTATACTAAAAGAATTCTCTTTAGTCACATGGGCTATTCTTAGCCAATCAATTGGGTGATGTGGACACTCTCTTTGGCTAGAGAATTCCTCTTGGGCGGGATTTTCTTTTCTTCTGTTACACGCGTTCCCTCTTTTTCTCTTCAATCAAAAACCCTAATTCACCTTTTCCTGCAATCACCGCCCATTTTCCTCTCAAGCGTTTTTCCTCTTTTTCTCTCTGGTTCTCTCAAAGCATCTCAGAAATTTTCAAATCCTAGGTTTTTCATCTAAGGTTGATTGAAGACGGGGATGTTCGTGTTCAAGTAACGAAATATGATCGGATTCAAGTAAGTTTGATAATGAAATATGATCGGGTTCAAGTAAGTTTGATTCATCCAACTTTTTTTACGATCTGTTAGGGTTTCATTTCATCGCTTTCGGTTTCCGATCTGTTAGGGTTTCATCAAGCAACTACAGTTTCTTCAAAAATGCGGACAAATTTATAATTTCGGAGATTATTTTTGCCAAAATTAGGGGTTTCATAACACTTTCTGCTGTTGAATCTCTTCAATTTGTGTCCATGTGGATTCGAGGGCCATCGTTTCTCCCATTTGAAGGTAAAATCTATTTACAATTCTTTGCGAAAATGCTTTAATATATTAGGGGTTTTATATGCATGGTTTATGTATTGTTTTCCCCAATTAATTTAATTATTGATTTAGGGTTTTTGTTCATCCGATATACTATGCTAACAGTTGTATGTATACCTACATGTTTTGATTATTGATGTTTGCTATCGTCTATCTTTAGTGTATTGGTTGTTGTTCTTTGACCATGGATCTTTTGGGGATTCATAAGCTATTTAGATATTTGTGCATTCTTCTTGATTGTGATGAAGATGATGAGGATAACAGTTGATCAAAGTGTTATGTAATTTGTGTGTGATTTCAATTCCTAGATTCAATAAAGATGTCACTTTGAAACTTTGTACAAATATGAATAAATATGAAGGCATGCTTGCTTGGTTTATGAATTGGCTGGTGTTACAACTTTGTAAATAGATACTCTGACAAAAAGTGATGGCAAACTGATAGAAACAACAATTATTTTATGTATTGGGCTAATAGTTGGCTTTGTGTATAACCAGTCTTCTATCTTTTCCAAAGCGCACAAAGGTCCGGGTCATTATTTTCACTAATGACGGTTTACAACCCTACAATCTGGAGCAAAGATCCAATCCGCATTCACTTACCAGAGCATTTAAGCTTACAGGTTCTTCACAATCTATAGCTAAAGTCGAGTAACTAATTAAGGTCCTTGCTGCTTTATATAAAAGTCTAGCCTTTTTTTTGTTAGTATTTAATATGTGCAGCTGGTAAATTTTTGTTTCAGTGATATGTTTTATTTTTACCTTGATGCTGGCTTTATGTATCATACTGGTATGTTTAACTTTAAACCCTATTTGGTTTTGTGACTCAGGATGCGTATGGAGGCTATGGAATTGTTTCGAGGAGGCTGGAGGCTACCTGGTCAGCAAGGCGGGCTAAACAATTTGCGATTAAGTGCCAAACAACACGGTTCTTTGTATCTCATGTGTGTTTTATAACTGTTCCATTTTTTGTTTTTTATTTTTGTTTTTTTTTATCTTGATTAGGTTCTTATTAGTTGAAACTAAAGGATAATGGTCTCTTCGTAATGATTTTCCTTATCTAAATCTGTAATTATATGAAATAGTTATGAACTACATTGTACATCATTAGATTTAAATAGTTAAGTTGTTTACATTAGTTATGACGTAGGAAGAACAGTGAACAAGGTTCTTGATTATGATGTAAGATACAAAATTGCATTAGGTGCTGCAAGGGGAGCATCTTATCATCAATAGACTGCATTCCTCATATAGTTCATAGAGACATCAGGCTGAGCAATATATTATCAGATCTTAATATAGAGGCTTGTGTTTCTAATTTTGGGTTAGCTGACACTCATGGAGCAAGATAAGACCCATTGTATCCACTTTATTAGCTGGGGCTTTAGGTTACTTAGCCCCTGGTATGATCTCACTACACCTATTACGAACAAAAAGACATTATCTTTGGATATCAGTAAAGGTTGCAAAATTGGGTAGGTCAAGCAGGTTGGAAAACAAATCCAATTTGGTTTAGGTTGAAACATGTAATTCTTTTTAATATCAGTTAAAACATACCAGATTAGGTTGGTTGACATAAAAACATACTTTATTAATTAGGGTTTCGGACACTATCAATTTGGTTCTATACTTCTTTAAATTTTAGAGAAATATAAAGGTTTACCTGCTACCTTCATGAACTATATTAAACACATAGACTTCTTTGGTGCGGTCACCAGGTCATGTACAGAATTAGCTTCCTTTATGGATGGTGTATGGAATTCTTCACGACCAATATGGAGAGTTTTTTATATGCGAGTATGACTTATTTTTTCATTTTTCTTACGCCACCAGTAATCTATTTTATTATGGCCAGGTACAAATGTACAATACTGTTGACAACTATCAAATGAGGATTGTTTTTGTTTTAATGTTCTTAGGCAATAAGGAGACTCAAAGCGTGACTCAACATCCCTCACAAACATGGCCGAGAGGTTAACCTGCATGTCGGTTAGTGATGGCTTTTTAAGTGATTGGCATTTGGGATTTCATCTCTATACATATAGAGTTTACCTTTTTTTTATTTTTTTTAACTTATGTGTTTCGGATATGTTGTGAGAATATATTCCAATGCACATGGCATAATATGTCCTTTATGCTGCAAAAGCAGTTAGCGTTCTTCATAATCCAAGCTCTGCATTCTACTGTGTAGACACAATACATAAAAATTGATGGGTGATGAACTACTGCCACAATCAGAGGCTGCTAAGATTGGATCATTGCTTATCCAGGCGAACAAAGAAATAGAGGCGAGTTACTCAATTACGATAGATATTGAACCATACATTGCCAAGTAATATGAAAATAAGAGAACTTTGGCTGACTAAAAGAGTCAGACTTGACAAAGACGATGTACATGCTTTGGTTCGAAATAAAACTGACTGCTATGAATGGTAATACCCGATTTTATTTATCCTTTTTATGTTTTGGACTTCACATTTGTGACTTGCTTCGTTAAGATTTATAATTGTATCAAGTTTATGATCTATTTTTGGTTTTTAGATAAATACAAGCAACCAACATAATATAACCGTGAACCTAAACTAAAGATCAATTGATATATTTCTGTCTAGGATGATTTATACCAGGAGCCTCTAGCAGCATTGAAAGCTAGAATTGAAAAGGAAGGATCAAAAGCAGTATTTGCTCCATTGATAGAGAAATATATATTAAAGAATCCTCACCGTGTAACGATTGAAATGCAGGTACTCTTATTTTTTTGTATTTTTATGTTTGTTCCTTTTTAAAGGTATTGATATATATGTACTGTTCAAAAGAAGCATGATGGATCTCTAATATTTCTTGTGCTACGGTTATCATAAATGCGATTAAGATAAAGCACAACCCACTTCCATAAACAGGTTGAAATTACTACCCCTCTAATTTTGTAATAACTACTAATGTTACTTTTTTATTCTTCTAAAAGGAAAAAAGACCCGGGGATAAAGTGCTTTCTTGCGGACCCACCTGGTTCCGGTTTGTTTAACAAGGTTACAAGCGGAGTGATGTACACAAAAGAAGAGGCTGAAAGAAAGAGATTAAAGAATCCATTTGATACTATAACCGAAGGAATTGGGATTAATAGATTAATAGAAAATTTTAAAATGGCTCAACTTGATGGAGCTTTTAAAGGTACTGATATTGAAGTTATCGAAATGTCTAGGTACGCAATTGATTCGTATCTCCAAGAAAATTTATATTCTTGGGTAATCATGTCATGTAGCATTTAATATCTATACTTTATACCTGTATTAGTTTGTAGTAGAGGTGACAGTTTCGACCCGTTTACTTATATGGGCCAATTAGGTTATATTCATCTTAAAACGGCTAAAAAAAGTTATAAAATGGGAACCGGTTAAATAGGTTGAAAATTTATTTATTTTTAATAAAGAGCAAAAATAAGTTTCCGGGTCAACCCGTCTTGGGCAATTTTAACCCATACTGAAATGATCTATCTAACCTATATCGATCGTCACACGACCCACCAATCTTGCCACTAGAGGTGGCGCTTTTATCCATAAACAGCTCAGTTTGGGTTACAGTTGTCTCCAACGGGTCAAACAAGCCAAATCTCAAACATTGACTAAAATTAAAATCGGGTCGGATGTGTTAGACAGGCCAATTATCAAACATTGAGTACAGTTGAACTGAGTTACATTTTGAGGGGTAATCACACTAATATAAACTTACTGCCTCCTAAATTGTTTTTATTTAAAAAAATAATAATAAATCATTTTAATTCTTATTTCCAAATCTAATGCTTCCTTTCATTGATCAGATTCCTGTTGAAGAATGATGGGCTTTTTATTGGAAGTTCTTCAGCAATGAACTATGTTGGAACAATGAGACTAGCAAGATTATTGGGCCCGGGTCATACTATTGTAACAATTTTGTGTGATAGTGGGATAAGGCATTTAAGCAAGTTCTGTAATCCCGAGTACCTTTCTCAACACGGTTTAACACCTTCAGCTAAAGCGTTAGAATTCCTTGATTGTAGATTATATCATTTTTCATATGCGTGACGTTTTGTATCGTGCACGGGGCAGTATTGAGTTTCAAACATTTGTCTGCGATGATTGGATCGACTGTTTTTTTTTTTTTACAAGGGAATGCACTTCTACTTAGATGGTTACATATATTGTTTGTTATTTATGAGGTTTCTTTAAGTATTCTATTTTTACACTAAGGTCACTTGTGGGCATGTATATTGAAACGGTTTTTTAGGTCATCTAAGTATGTGCTAGGTTCTCAAAATGCGATCAAAAACATGTAAGATTCCTAGATGCTGCTTTTTGGTAGATTGATAAATTGCTTTTTTTATTCTTCTATTAGCGAAGTGGGGGCGTATATATTCGGTACTTTCGCCATCGGTACCGGTACTTTTCCGGTAAACATTCTATTGGTACCGAATTTGATATGTTTTATTCTCAAAATTTAATTAATAGCTAAACCATGTTATCTATGTCTATGGGTATGAACTACAAGCATCTATATGCGATTTGAACCCGAAAGCAGGTTATATATTCTGGGTAGGGGCGTGTAGTAATGTTTTGTATAATATTTTAACAAATGCATTTCTATTTCAGTTTCGTCTCCAAGAACTGACTCATTTTATTTTCTTAGTTATCGTTAATTTTTCTCTTTTTTTTCTTCCGACAGGTAACAGGGCATGAAGTTGATAATTCAAGTAAGTTTTTGTTAGTAGTGAGCACGTGGCATTACAAACTTCATCTCAATGCCAATAAAATGATGAGATTGTACTTTAGTTACTTGGGGTTGCATGTTCTTGCATGATATTGTTTTTCATTTAAGGGTTTAATGGTTGTGACAGGACCAAATGTCTATGTACAGTTTATTTAGCACGTAAGCAAATTTGGATAAAATAAAATATGTTATCCAGTTGTTTTTGCTTATTTCACGTTTTTGCTTTTTTAAAATAAAAAATATTTTTCAGTTGACCCTTCTCAACAAAATACGACTCTAATTAATCATTTTCATTATTACATCCATTTTTTTCTTGCCCGTTGTGTTGTTAAGTGAAAAGTTTACCTGTTCCAGTTAAGAATTGTAGTTGACGGGTCAAATGAAATAGTGCCATAGGGAATTTTTTTTCCAAAACAAAGTCTGTAGTCAAACCGGTTACCAACCCCAAATAAGATGTGCTGGGTCAATAGGGTATAAGGTATTTAATGCAATTGCAGCTTAGAAAAGTCAGATTAGGTTCCCCTACTTTTCAAATTGCTCTCCTCATATCTGATTGATCTTGGGTGTTTTGTATGCAATGAACTAAAAAGATGCAGGATTCAACTATGATGGAAGCAATAAGTTAATGGATAGAGCTCTTCTAAGGTACTTAGTCATAATTCTATCACTCCACAACCTTGGTATAAATATGGGATGGTCAAAAGCTTTTGGTCCAGCCGTCGATCTCATCAATCAAAGTTCCACCACTCATTTTCATTGCCTTCGGTATAAGGTAGTTGTTTACCAGTTAAGATAACAGTTATGTTGTGCTATATTATTCAGCCATGATTTTTTAGTTAAATGTAATATATCATCAAGGGAGATATTAATACATGTGTGTATGTTATAATTTGTGAATATAATATGCATGTTAATAGCATGTGTTGATGCAAATGAAAGAGACCATATCAGATCCAATCAAACTGGTACACAATCCATATCTCTTCATATCTTTGTTTTTCTGTTGTTAATTTAAGATGTTCTAATATGATTCTAGGGAATGTAGGTTTTAGTATATACGTTAATACTTTGAAATCAAACAAGTACCCGTTACGGGGTATAGCCGTATAGCGTAGGCTCTTAAAATTTTATGTTGGAAGTATGTTTTCTTGAGCAAATTTTGATTGAAAACCATCAATCTTGACACATTCTTTCCAAATCACTATTTTTTGCGATTCTTTTTTTCGGTATCTTTTGCATTATACACAAGAATAATGGTATGTATGCAATGAAAAGTCAAGTCAAGTTTCAATAGTCAGTAATCTAATAATTTTGGAATCAAACTTATTTATAGAAATGATGCTACTTTTGTGGTTTGACTTTGGAAGTCAAACCTATTAAGTTTTCATACTCTGTTAGAGTTAATTACAAATACATCACTTATATAAATTATTTTTATATTTAATATTCATTATAAAACTAGATGTTGAATTCATATAAATGCTATAGCCTATAACTGAACCCATTTGATCTCATAGGTCAAAAGTGTTTTAAAAGAGCTGGGGTTTGACCAAGTCAAATCCTGTAAATTAAAAAAACAAATGATAGTTATCATATAAATTTTAGGGTCAAAACTAATTACTTACCAAATAATCGCGTTACAGCTTTTACACATCTATGTGGTAACTTCTCCACATTTTTCAATATTTTTAACAAATAGTTAATCCATTGTATACGGTATACTAAAACTATATTAGTTCAATACTTATTAGAACTTTTAAAATAAAATCATTTAGGAGGTTACATTCAAACCACTTTTTGCTATTTTTGACCCTTTACATTTTAAGTTATTTTTTATACCTTTTTGACCCATTTTGACACTTTAGGCTTACTTTACTCCTTAATGATGAGGATCAATGATAAATCATGTATGGTTCCATTAGAAATGCTTAAAAATAAAAGGGGTTGGCAATTAGATTTTGTTCTTATTTATATTTGTTGCTTATAGAGAGCCTTATATTTTTACGGATGAATTGCAAATGCAGTTGCAAAAAGAAAGGCAAAATTTGACCCTTTTTTTATTAATGGGCTTAACGGTGCATGCTTTGTTTCAATGATTTAGTTAGCAATGTTATATGAGGTGAAAATTGAAAAATCTTCACTCATGTTAGGGATATCAAATTTTAGGTGTTTGTTAAATCAAAGAGAAGTTGCAGCTGCTCTGTTTGATGTGTCGGGCCGTGTTACACCAACCGGACTGGGCTCCTATTACTTTTTGTAATTGTAAATTAACATCAACTAATATAACACATATTTTTTATTAAATACTTTTCTTAACGGGTCAAATGCAGTTCTTTGTCTCCACCATGCCCTTGCCCATCTTGGATTGTCAGTTGTTCTCCATTTAATGAATTCCCTTTGGAAGCTGAGCTAGATGTATAAAGTATGAAACATTTGAAATTCTTGAATTGTACGGGCCTCGGATTAACTATACTGTTCGGATCATGGATTGTAACTGTATACACATTATAGCAAATGGTTGAGATGCATGAGACAGGATTGTAACTGTACCATTGTGTTTTTTATTATCGTCAATCCTGTTATAAGTTTTGGTTGTAACTGAGATTTTGTTGCTTTTCTTGCTTTTTGTTTGGTTGTCGACTTTTCAACAACAAAACCTGCTAGGATTCAATGGTTCAAACGAGATATTTGGTGAACGAATATGGTGGCCGGTAGGATGAAATGACAGCAGCTACAACTAGGTTTTTGTATTTAAAACCTGAATTTCTAGACAACAAGATGGTTTATTCCAACTAAATAGCTGATACATGTTTTTAACGCATGTGTATGACAGCGAGGAGACATGGAGGAGTACTGCTACGATGGGCCAGCCGTGATTATTCAGGTTTTGTGTTCGACCAGTTTGATCCTCCTAAAGTTATTTGAGGTAAACCCTAATATATGTGTATTAGTATGGTATATATGTTGTTGATTTTTTTGTATGATCTGAATGTTGAGGATAGTGATTGGATGGATTTTGCATGCTTATGTTTACTCTGTTTGAGGATGGAGTGTGCACTAATGATGGTAGTGCATTTGATATTATGTGAGTGTTGTTATCTTATATTCTTAAATAGTTTTCTTTCTAGAATCATTGTAGTTGCTTGCACTTTAATGATACTGATACTTTTGATGTGGAAATATTTCAGGTAATTCTCAAAATTAGCAACCTCTCCTTGGAAATTTACCTCGATCGTTGTTTCTCATATGGTGGTTGTTCCTCGACGATCGTTGCAACCACTTATCCGTCTTTGCATAGAATTCTAGATTAATATTCATATCACAAGTGGCTTGGGCTTCATAACCCGAACGCGGCCTATCTTCGTTGCCTTTCATAAACCCTAAATTGGAACCGGGCGTACTCTTATCCAGGTATGTTTACTCTTCTTTACACAATCTTTGCTAATTTAATTTTACAATCCTTTGATTTAACAATGAAGTTGGATTTCTATGGTTGTTTTAGCTGTTGTAATTAGGATTTTTGGGTAACTTTTAGTTATAGAGATGTTGAGTAAATGATATTGGTGTAGACATTGTAGGGTTGAAGATCTTTTAACTCTTATATTGTGTTTTAATAATGTTGTTTGGTTGTAATCGATTTCTTTAAATGTGTATAGATCGGAATGTGATGGATTCTGTTAGTGGGAAAGTGTTTAGTAGTCCGAGAGCTGATGTGGCACATTGTTTACATTTACCGAGGTTGCTATCGCAACACATAATTTCAAGAGTGCTAATTTGAATGTAGAAGGTGGATTCATTCATGTTAATAAGGGCCATTATAATTAAGGGAAGTAAGCTGTGTTCTTAATCGGATACCATTGTAATTTTTTATCGTCTTAAGGTGATTACAAGCATTTTACGGATGAATTTTGTTCAATGAATAAGATCTCCTAAAAAAATTTTATTCAAAAATTCATATTATTTGTCAAGATAAGTGGATCTCATTCTTGGTACAATGATTAAGATAGCTACAACATTATTTGATAATTCACCACTTACATAAGGAATCCAAGATGGTTATCTCAGCATGAGGATGTTATTCTATGCTACCTCCTAAATATTTTATTTACATATCCAGTTAACTTTATACTTTATATTAATACTCCCTCTGTGTTGATTGCAACAGATTTGAGCAACATGTTGAATATGCTCTTGATGTACATATGGATTTCGTCTATCCGAAAAAAAAGTATATCAGTTGTGCTGAGGGTCTGACTCTACCCTTAATAGTAAATTTTATTATGTAATCAAGTTATATGTGAGATTAACTGTCATAACTTACAGGAGTTCCCAGCATGAAAACTTGCTCCACTTCCAGGTGAATATGCAACTCTCAATGATTGGGAAAATCATATCACTACAATATTCCATGAGGTATGTAAATCAGGAACACGAATAAAATGTACCCTTTTTCCCATTTTATATTCTTTTTAATTACAATCACGATTCCATTTCTTCCCGAATCAGGTTAGACTTAGAAGATATTTGGAAATGACGAGTGCTTAGGAGGGCCACTAAGAACTCCAGTTGTTTTAATCAAGATTCTTTTAGTAGATTTTTTTTGTTTTAATCAAAGATTCTTTTAGTAGACTTCTTTTTTAGGATTTAATAGTTTTGTAACTTATCGGGTCATAAATAGGTTTTAGTAGTTGTTGAAGTGAAATAACGAAAGATTTTGGCTTTTTGTATTTGTTATAGGAAGGATTTCAGTACCATCATGCACCTAAAAGGCAAATATGTTGTACGAGTCAAATGGGTTCATACTTGAAAGTTGTCTGAAGTTTATTTTTAAAGCATATAATCTTCTAAATCGTTTTTATTTATAGATTTATATGGTTAGTGTAATAACATTGTTTTGAGTTTGGTAAAAAAAAATATTTCGGGCCATTTCAACTTAACCCATTTCGGCCCATACTAAATGATGGTCAATTTCAACATGGTCTAGCTTTGACCCGTTACCGGCCGCACACATCTTGCCCCGCCTTAAAGTTTAGTCTCCTTGGTTTCTGAATATGGTTTAAAAAACCCAACAAAGACACCTTGCAAAGAAAAGATATTATCGTCTCTTTAGAAATGACGAAAAGATTCTTAAGCGATGTATGCTTAATATCATTTCTTTAAAAAACAATTGATACACTTTGTAATTTTCTGAACGCTTATCATTTTTTGCCCATTTTTTTCAGCTTGAGCTTGAGTGGTCAAACTAACGGGGCGCTACACTGGAAAGCTTTACTAAAACTAATATGCAAGTGAATTGTATTGGTTTTGACCTGACCCGTTTCAACATGTAGAATTTTAAAAGGTTGGTTCTAAATAAGTGTATAAAGAAGTCTTTTAACGACTTGTGGTGTATATAGCAGTATTTAACGTAGGACGTTAACACTACGTATAAAACAACTAATGTGTTTTTAAGGAGATTTTCAACGAATTGTGATCGTTGCATATTCATGTATTTCAATTTGTCGTGGTAATCTTAGAAATTCGTTTGTGTTTTAACGTGTATTTAATCATAACAAGATTCCTTCTGATAAAACTTGATCCCTTCTGATAAAAAGATTCATTTTGCTTTTCAAAAGAGGCAAATATTGGTAGTTGCACATATATACCTCGATTAAACTTGATCCCTTCTGATAAAAAGATTCATTTTGCTTTTCAAATGAGGCAATTTCCACTGGCCGTATGTTTTGCAATGACGATCAACAAAAGTCAAGGTCAGTCTCTTTCAAGAGTTGGTTTGTACCTCAAACAACCGGTCTTCTCTCATGGTCAATTGTATGTTGCCTTATCAAGGGTGAAAACAAGAAATGGGGTCAAAATACTCATACTTGACAACAACGGAAAACCTATAGATAAAACAACTAATGTGGTGTATAAAGAGGTTTTCAACGAATTGTGATATCTTCATATTGATGGTTAATAAATTTTTTTTACATGATCCGTTTCAAGACGTGTATATATTCATAACATTTTATGTAAACAACGATGTTGAAGCGGTATTATCTTTAATCAACCCGTGTAACACACGGGTCCTTAGGCTAGTTTACTCTTTAAAAAAATAAACAAAAAAAGGGAAAAACAATTTAACCCTAAAACACAATTGTTTTAAAACAAGGGAAGGGAAGGGAAATGGGTGAGGTGAGGCGTTTGTTGGATAGGGAAAGGGGAGAAATGGCTGCTGCTGTTGCAAAGAACGTTCTCAAGGGTATCAAGGAGAGGGGTCTCCTCGGTTTTGCACGCGACCTCCGTGAACAAGGATTTCTGTTAGTCTTTATCTCTTTCTTCAGATCCTGTTCAATTCGATCATCACTTTCTTTTAACTTCTAGGGATTCTAAATCTGACTATCGTATATGTAGATCGATGATGTTAGGCTTTTCTATTCTAGTTAGTTAGAGAGAAACAACAACAACACACATGTCACCTGGATTTGCTAGTTATCATAGGGCATCTGCTTTTCTGTCCTAAAGTATTAAGTCATTTTATTTTTCTAATATTGTTACTGGAGGCGGCGATCTATAACAAATGAATTAGGTTGATTTTAGTTTTTTCAAGTTAAAGAACATGTATTTTTGCTTCAACAAGTCAAAGTGGTATTGTATATGAGGAGGATAAAGGAATATGTTTATCTTGTATATATGTTGTGTGCTGTGCTTGTATTTGGGATTATCGTTATTGTTTTTGTCTAGTTTTATTATATGCACGCCACTCTACTTGACTTTCTTTTGTGCTTGTTTCAGGAACTGCCTTACTGATGGAAATCTTTTGTAAGTAAAGCTACTCCATATATATATATATATATATATGCATCAGCTAAGAACCACTATTTTTTAGTGTCGTAGTTATTGAAGTCATTTGTTTGTTACATTTCATCACACTCCTACACAGTAATATAGTATGGTTGGCATCGTATTCTTTTGTACAAGTTGTGACTTTGATAGATTTTTGTTTGGCACGTGAAAGGTTAAAATCTTACTAAAAGTAAACTATTTTACATCTGTGTGTGTTTGTATGCCATTTAACATGAATAACACCATACAGCTATAGGCATCTTAACTCCATGATGAGATTAATGGATCATTCATCATTGCTTATTTTATTAACTTATGTTTAACAATCATCTCTTGGAACAGTAAATGGGATTCCTTGTAGTTGTTGCATATGTGAACCGTGAACTAAAATCCTATCCTCCAAACACAAATGATGGAAACAACTATATTCATCTAACGGTATCAAGTCCCAAAAAGCCTCGGTAATGCTCACTTAATCACAACACAAAGAGTGTGAGATGTCTTTTTGTGGTTATTTGACCTCAAAAGCATGTGTAGAGCTTGGTTTAAAAAGCGTGAGGCACTCTGAGACATTTAGGTCCCAAAAAGCCGAGGTAATGCTCAATGTGCAACCAAATAAGCTTTATTCACAACCAGAATCTGCATCTGTCTCATTTGTTTTACATATCAACCTTTTTTTCTCAAGGAAACCTTTGTAATTTCTTCATCCCTTAATTTTGACCCGGAATTACATGAGGCGCTACCCCAAGCACCTGATGCAATTTCTTGAGCATCTGTTGTATCTTTTAGAACCTGGGTGTAGAGTAGCAATTCTGTTATGAGTCTCTAGTGCAAACCGACATCATGTCAAATGCCCATCACCCTAGGTCTGGATTATTCAAGTTAGTTTCATCACCGAGCAGAAAAGGAGAAAAGTTTGTCTATGATGATGGTCATATCTACTTAGCATCTTTTTTGTCAATCACAATTTGAAGTCTAGATCTTCAGTTTGCACATTATTAGCTATTAATATCAACATCAGTAATCTGGAACCATAATATTTCCGGATTGTAAATATTTAGGCAAACGAAGATCCACAACATTGGTGCAACATTAGTGGGTGTTGACAAATTTGGCAATAAATACTATCAGAAGCTTGAAGGGACACAATACGGTGAGTGCTGTTCTTTGTTTATGTTTAGTGACCCCTTCTTTTTATTATAACCATCCTCCTATCTTGTTGTACTATGAGTTGCAACTTGCAACCATATAGTCATTGAGGTTATTGTCATTGGTTGTTGTATATATTTACTTGATAAAGTTGGATTATTCTCGTGAAACGGCTTATTGTTTTACAGCTTAATGATCTATAATTCTGTTTTGTATACAAACGTATGTGAAATTATACAATAACCATGTTGGGTTTTTTTTTTTTTTAAATATGGTAGGAAGACACAGGTGGGTGGAATATGCATCAAAGAACCGTTACAATGCTTCTCAGGTCCCACCTGAATGGCACGGTTGGCTGCACTTCATAACTGATCACACTGGAGATGAGGTAAGTATCAACACCCCCCAACTGTATTTATATTAGAAGTTTTGGAATGGAAATGAGAGTGAGATATCATGTTTGTTTTATATTAATGGGTTTAGGTGGTATTGTTCAGGGTTCGGTTTGGCTTGTTTGTCAAAAATTCTGGGCCGGGTTTGGTGGTTGGTGTGTCGGTATTAGAAATTTTAAAATGATAAAAGTTGGTTCATGATTATAATACATACAAGTACTTGTTCCAAAAACTTGAAAAAATATATAAATAATAAAGGGTAAGCGGTCGCTTCATTATACGTGGCCGGTTCTAAGTTTTAAACCAGACTGAACCGCTAAACCATCAAACCGTGTAAACCTAACCGTTTGGGTGGCCGACTTGCTTTGGTTTAGGCTGTTAAGGCAGTTTTGAACACCCTTGAGTGAGGAACGGAAATGAAAGCGATGCATTGCATTTTGGGAAACGTTTGTAAGGTTTTTGTTTGTTGCAGCTTCTAATGCTTAAACCGAAGAGGTACGGGTTGGATCACAAGGAGAACTCTACAGGTGAAGGTGAGGAATACATCTATCATTCCAAGGGGCACACACTGAACCCTGGCCAGAGAGACTGGACCAGGTACCAGTCCTGGCAACCCACTAAGACCCAGTAATTCAATTTCTTTTACAAGCTACCCCTGCCATTATCAATAAGCACACCTTTTGTGTGGTTGAAAATTGCTAAACTAATTCAACCATTATAACATTTGTTTGCCTTCCTGTTCTCATGTTCTGTTTGTTGAATATGAATTTAGTGTTCCTCATCTATGATTTTGTTTGCTATATTTGATTATTGTCCATTTACTTTAAATTTTGTCTTCTTATAAATTGATTTCTTTATAATATTCAACAGTCTAGTCGTCATTGGATCTGTACCAGTATCGGAATATTATTATTATTATAACAATGAAACGAGAGGTCGGATCAAATCTAAGTAGAAATTTAGAACTTAAACACTAAGTTCAAAGAAAGTACTTGGATGTCATGGAAAAGAGAAACCCTGTTAAATTGTTCTGTGTAAGTTGTTGATAACAATATGACCACCTACTCTGGGTTAACGAAAACTAGCCCACATCAGTCCCATGTAGGCTCAACCCGTTCACTGACTCATTAACTAATGTGTTTCTAATATTAAATCCAACAAAAAAAAAAAAGTTAGATTGGTTGTTAGGGGTGGACTCTAATTGACGGAGGAATGGAGTTTAGTGGAAGGCGCTGGGTTTGTTGCGGCCTGTGGGTTAACAGGCGCCATAAGCTTATGTGGAGGGTGAGGCGGTACCCATCAACACCCACAACTTCCGGTCTAAGCAAACATATATCTTGAAATACCTCGCACAAAACAATCGACATCTAAAAGAAACTGCGGCTTTTAGGTCCTCATATTCTCCTCTGTATTTATCAACATTAAGACGAGATTAGGTTACATCAGTCGATGTTAACCACTCGTGACTATTACTCTTTTGAGTTGCTTCTCTTTCTAAATCAAAGCAGCATAACAATTTTTTCGACTGGGCGTGAGATATCATGATCCGCACTTCATCACTAATCTACTAAATTTGATGGGAATCTACATGTTAGTACAAGTCTCTCGCTCGTTGGCAACAGTTTCTCAACTACATGCGCATGTGCTTGACTGCGAAACAGGACACCCAACACCCACAAACCCAAAAGATCCACCACACTAATACCTTTCTAGGTCCACTCTCAGCAGGTCGTCAAGTTTCAAACCAATGTCACTAGCACAGTATTTAAAATGCCAATGATTGTTGGAACTTTTCAATTGACAACTACATGCAACACAGGAGCCCCGCTTGCGGTCTGCTCATATAATGTAATATATGTGTGGGCGCTCGGGGGGGCAAAAGCAAAAGTGCACTAATTTTTAACGTTATTTTACTAATTTCGTGAAAATAACGTTAAAAAGAGGGGATCGTTAATCAGGCATCATGTGGTGGCGTTGATAGCCGAAAGACAAGGGGGTACACGCACCAATTGGCGTTTGTCTCAATTGCTGAGTGTTATGTGCCTTATGTCCAAGGCTTGATGCAAAACCACAATCGAGCCGGGGGTCTCATTGGAAGCAGCCTCTCTATTCCTACGGGGTAGAGGTAAGGCTGTCTACATCCCACCCTCCTCAGACCCTACCTTAGCTTTGCTATAGGTGGGATATACTGAGTACGATGATGATGATGATGATGATGATGCAACACAGGTTTTATTTTTGATTGTATAACTTCTGGTCATTCCCTCGTATGTAGGATGCCCAAACAACACAAGTTTAGAACAAACAATCGAGGAACGACTTTTGGAAAGAGTAACACCACCGAGCTAACAATAGGGTTGTAATTTCCGAACCCTAAGCTACAGCCACACCACTTTAGGTTAGGAAAGAGAAAAATACAATGAAAAAAAGTTATGACGACTGTGTAACATCTCAGCGCTACCAAAATCATAAACAAAATACAATCCGTAACATTTGCATTGTCGGAGCACCTTTTATCTTTTTAATCATATTTTCATAATGGATCTGTACCTAAGAAGAGGAGATTTGAATATGAGCAACACTAATATCCTTCATGAATCATGGTAACCTCGATATCTGGTCATAGATGGTTGATTAATACGTAGCAAGTCAATATGCTTGTATAATTAGAGGCCTCTTGATGTAAATGTGTAATCTATTTATATACATTCTATTACCTCAATAATAATATACGATAAAATTCTTTTACCAAGTTTTACATGGACGCTTGTCCCTCGTGCCTCTGGGTCAACGTTGTCGACTGTAAATGGGTTTGGACATCAAGCTATCGAAGAGGCCATTTTTTAGCGAGAGAACAACTTTGACCAATGGACTGAAGGTCTCTGTGTAACAATACCTGGCTGTTGGTTAAAACCTTTTGCAACCAGTTGTGCTTATTAACACTTAATAGCATCTATTTGATCCTATTTGAGTTTGTTGATCCCACTACGCCTTATCATGTTTGTTTGCTTCACAAGTCTCTGTATGGCCTCTAAAACGGATCCCTCTTTATTTATTTACTTGGCTAATGGTGTTTTGATATACATGCTTGTATATGAAGATGACATAATTCTGATAGGTAACAACAACAAAGTAATTGAACAGGTAGGTGGTGCATAATTTAAGTCGCTCTTTTGGAGTCCAAGCATGGGCCCCTTGTCGTATTTTCTCGGTATTGAGGTTGCCCATAAAGGAGAAGACATCGTCCTCTCACAACAAAAGTACATTAATGAGCTATTAGATCAGACACGTTTGTCTCATTCCAAACCGGATCCATCTCTGTGTACCACTAACGCCATTTCAACACTTGGTGATGGTGCCTAGTTTGAGGATCCGATTAAACACAGTCAGGTTGTTGGTGCTTTACAGCATGTCACATTTTCTCAACTAGTCATTACTTTTGCAGTTAGTAAGGTTTCTCTATTCATGCACTCACCAACTGTGAATCATTGGTTAACGGTTAAATGCATTCTCTGGTATCTTCATGGGACGACAGATCACGGCCTTCTGACCTCTCATTCCTCGTCCTCCACCTTACATGCCTGTACGGGTGTGGCATTCAACTCTGAGTGCCTTTTTTGATGCAGATTGGGCGGGGTGCTCAAATGACCGTCGATCCACAGGGATATGCAATATATCTTGGATCCAACTTAGTTTCCTGGTCTGCAAGACTGTATCATGGTCTTCTACAAAGTTTAAATACAAGGCATTAGCCGATACCGTTGCAATTCTTTTACCAAGTTTAACTAGCAGTTGGGCTGAAAGTTAAATTACTCATTTTAGGAACATCCATGATTGAAGCTCGAGCCAGGGGATCTTCTTAAGTGGAGATGGGTTATGACAGTTTTAATTTGGCCGTTGGGCACCTAGATGATTTGAACTATGGAATTTGGGGGAAATTTAAGGGAGAGGCGGTCAAGCGTTTAATGTTTGTCGACTCAAGACTTGGTCCGATTTTATAGGCGAATAGATGAGCAAGCGTTAATGAAAAGGCCAACATCTTTACATTATTATTGAGGCTCGACCGTATGGTAATTGCCCCGCCAACAAGAAAAAGGAAAAAGAGGCTAGGTCTCACACAGCGAAAATCTGGGCTGACTCAGTTTTTGCTAAAAAAAAAAAATTTCTTTTGGTTTTATAAACCCAATAAATAATAAGGGATTTCGATTAGCAATACTAGATGCAATTTCACTTAATAATTACATTGTTATAACTTAGAGCATTAACATCAGCTACTTTATGTGTAAAACCATGCATAATCCTAATATCCTGAATTTGTCTAAAAACAAAGGATCAAACCAAATATTACAAAATCTAATTGGTTCATATTTAAATTGTCTACCACTCAAAACTTTCAGATAAATTATAAGTGTACATATCAAGTAATGGAAACCCCTAGTTTGACCTCTTATTTTGACTTTCTACAGTCAAAGCCAAAATAAATTCATAACACAAACAAATCACAAACATATATAATGAGTATTATTTGCGGTGCCTTCTCTTTGGTTCAACCCTCTGTCGTTTTTCTTCTTCCCATTCTCTGTCATACATTCTAAGGCACATGAGTTAAGGATGACATAAATTACATCTTTGCCATTTTGCCACCTGTTGTTGGAACATATAAAATATTTAACTTAAAAAAGATGATATTCAAGGATACGGGTCAGAGTCACGACGGGTCATCTTAGTGGGCACATCTTTCGCGTGCATACGGGTAGGTTCTTCCATGTAAATGTTACGTGGAACGGGTGCTTTTCGGTCCCCCCTATCTCTCGTGACATCATATGATGATGTCATGTTAATATGAAGCGGAGGAGCTGGAGCTGGAGCTGAAGCTGCTGGTGAATATTCACCAGGCTCCGAAGCCATATGCTGCTCTCTTTTAAGTTTTCGCCTTTTTGAGGCGTTCACATCCAGCTCTTCCTTCGTTGCGTTAACTTTTTCTCTCTCCATATCTCTTTCTCTCTCATCCATCTAATTTCACAAACCATGAAAACAATAAATTAAAGAAAAAAATAGCTTTACATAATAATCCAAGATCTAGGGCTGGAAACAGACTGAACGCTCTACGAACAGTTCGTGAACCGTTCAACGGGAAGTTCGTTTGTTTAATAAATTCGAACAAAAAATTCCGTTTGTTCATTTATGTTCGTGAGCGTTCCGGTAACGTATTCGTTTAAGTTAGTTTGTGTTCTATAGTTCATTAGTGGTTTTAGTTTTTATATTATATTTAAATATTTCAAAGCTCCGACAAATAAAATATTTAGCAAGTATCAACGTATTATATATTATGTTCATGAACGCTTGTCTGTGTTTGTTTGTTTCCATTTCTGTTTCATTAACATTAGTTTGTTTGTGTTTATGAACATTCGTTTGCGTTCGCCGCCTAAAATTAACAAACGAACACGAACATAAAATCCCGTTTGGTATGTGTTCATGAACACATATGTTTCCTTAACAAACGAACTCGAACAAGTTCGTTTGCCCTAATAAGATCAAAGTAGGAAAATAAAAATTACGGATTACCTTGTTTGAGAATGCTTCGCGTTCTTCTCGTTTCCTCTCTCGGATTTCTTCTTCTCGTCTTCTCTTTGCATCTTCTTGAGAAAGTAACATATTTTCCTCAGACCGTCTGCGTTCTCTGTCATCATGTCTTGGAGACAATCTTTGTGAATGTCTAGCGGTTCCGAATCTCCGGTCAGAATCTTCATCTCTTCTATTTGCATTTACGGATTGAGGAACAACGTGTGGCAGCAGAGGGGGAGGCGGTGGTAAACTCTGACCACGAAACCGATCATCCTTGTCAGCAGGATTATCATTGTAGCGCCCTTTATTTCTGTCATCTTTACTACCTTTATCAGAATCCCTATCAACCGACCTCTCTCTACTGTATCTTTCCATTGACCGGTCTCTTAACTTTTCCATCACATCATCTCCATGATATCTTTCTCTGTACTCCCGATCATATCTTTCAACTTTCGGTTTATCTAACTGCTTATCACTAACTCTTACTGGCTCATCCTCACTAGCTCTCTCTCTATCTGAAAACCGCACCTCGGGCTCGACGTCTCTCAAATCATGTTCCCCTTTTCGCCTCTTGTTAAACCGGTCCTGTTCTTCAGCGGGGCTTGTTCTCTTCGTCGGTTTATCATTACTTTTTGAAGCGTAAGAATTTTCAGGCCTTGGAGAATGAGTCGGTCGGGATGAGGTTCGTCTTTGAACATCCATGGGTTCTGATGAATCGTCTTTTCGCGATTCAGCCAATTTCAAAACTCCAGTCTCGGGATCTGATGATCTAGAGGATGATCCTTTTGCTTGTGCGAAAACCTCATGAACGGGCCCACCAGGCTTAGGTTTAGTTTCCGTTTTCACAGCATCCTGTTTTGGTTGCTTTGGTACAGACGCAGTAGAAACTGATCTCTTCGCTGCAGGACCTTTTGCTGGATTCTCGGAATCATCAATCTGCTTTTGACTTTCGGCTGATCTCGGTGGTCCAGCTAACAAATCTGAACCGTTACTTAGTGAACCACCTTTTCCTTTATCATGTTTACCTTCTAAAGGTTTTGTTCTTGATGTGTTAGAAGTCCCGGAATCATGATGTTGAACTGAAGTGGTTCTTCCATTTGCAGTTTCACTTTGAGAAGCGTTAGTAGTTGCTGGAGTAACATAAACGGATTTTGAAGCTACTGGTGCAGGCTTCAAATCAAGATAACCCATTCCGAATTCTTCTTCTGTGACCCATGAAGGCTGTATGGCATAATGAAACCACATCAGTATGCCAACAAATATCGTGTGTGTGTGTATATATATATAGAAAAAGTGTATCGTACAATTGGCCTTAACGTACATTACGCACGCGATTAGAATTCGCACGTTATAAAAAAAGCGCATGCATAAAATATGCAATATCGCATGTTGGTGTAGATGAGGAAAACCGCATGTGGGGATAGATGAGGAAAATCGCATGTGCGTTTATCAGAAATCGCATGGTATATGTATGGTATGAGGAAATCACATGTGATAAAAATCGCACGTTGAAAAACAATCGCGTACTCAATGTACGTTAAGCCATTTTGTACGTTAACTGGCCTCTATATATATATATATATATACACACTAAAATGCATGGTCGGTGGACCATGCATTCTTTTGAATTCTGCCCCATAACTTTAGAGATTTTACACATTCAACCTTCATAGTTTGGTAAGTGACACTTTGACTTCTGAGTTTAGATAATTGATAACTTTGACCCCTAGTATTTGTCTACTTAATAACTTTATACCTCTCTCTAACATTTCAATTCTTTTGTCTAAATTACTTTTACGACTTTTACATTGCAACGTGCGAGACATTATACCCCTTTATTTATGCCTAACCATGTTAATGTCACAAACGTAACGTGTGTGACAAAGTAAAAAACCAGTCATGTCTCGTGCGGGCATCACACATTAATATCATCATTATAACGCGTGTAATATATATATATATATATATAGGGTAAGGTTCATGCGAGAACCACCCTTATTGCGAGAACCGCGAGAACCAATGCAAAAAAAGGTGAAAAAAATGCAAAAAAATTTTTTTTTTTTTTTTTGGAAAAATCGCAGCTTTTTCTTTAAGGATTAAATTTTTATTTTTTTTTATTTTTTTTTGGATTTATACACGTGTATATTGTTAATCTTTTAACTATACATATATGTATATACATGTTTAAAATTGAAAAAATATGTGTTATAAATCCTAAACCTTATACCATAAACACTAAAGCTAAACCTTAATACTAAACCCTAAACCCTAAAGCTAAACCCTTAATGCTAAACCCTAATGCAAACCCTAAAGATAAAGCTAAACCCAAAAGTTAAAGCTAAACCCTAATGCTAAACCCAAAAGCTAAACCCTAAATACTATTGCTAAACCCTAAAGCTAAACCCTAAACCATAAAGCTAAGCCCTAAATACTAATGCTAAAACCCTAAATAACACTTATTTTTCAATTTTAAACATGTATATACATATATGTATAATTGACAATATACATATATGTATAGTTAAAAGATTAACAATATACACATGTGTATAAATCCCAAAAAAAAAATTAAAAAAAAAAATTAAATCCTCAAAGAAAAATCTGCGCTTTTTCCAAAAAAAAAAAAAAAAAAAAACTTTGCATTTTTTTTACCTTTTTTTTGCATTTTTTTGCTTAGGGAAAATGTGTGGTCCAGAATGCTTCTCAAGTTTCTCAAATAGCCTACTACTTCTCACATGATCCTTATCCTATATATATATATATATATGTGTGTGTGTGTGTGTGTGTGTGTGTGTTTAGCATCATCACCTTTCGAGCAGCCAATGCTGCAGCAACACCAGTAGCCAACACCTTTAAATCTTCTCTTTCATCACTCTTAAGTTTAGCAACCTAAAAAGTTGGAGAGAATATAAAATAATAATTTAAGATAAGTTCGGCATCGACTAACTTGAGCTAATGAATCTGAGATGCAACTAAAAGACAAGTTTACCCTTTTCTCAAGGTTGATCCCGCTTTTTCTAGTAACGGGAAAAACATTTGAAACTTTTGTAAGCAAAATAAGAGCGTTTCTAATTTCCATGTATTCTGTAGATTCCAAGCACTGGATCAACAATCTTGTGATTCTCTGACTCCATTTCCAGTGCACCTTTCAGCAGTAAACGGATGCATTAGAAATCATAATCAAGGGGCAAATTTGGTTATTATTATTAGAGTAAATTACGATTTAGAAAAAAAGACGTTGGGGGCCAAAAGAGTTAGAAGAACAGACGTTGGGGGCTCAGATGTTAAAAGATTCCCTTTTGGGCTAAAAGGGTAAAAGTGATATAACCACATGGGCCAAATTCGTAATTTTTCTCTTATTATTATTATCTTTATCTATATGAATTGAAACTTCTCATGAACAGTAACTTATTTTATGTTTTGTTTTTAAATTTTTTTAGGGAGTGAGAAAATATGACATATATCAAAACTTGAATTTTGTTTTTGATAAAGTGACGTGAAAATGAGGTTGGACATTTTCTTTTATTTGTTTTGCTGATGACATATCCATTCAATTCTTTAGTTTAGACGTAACTTGGTTTTTTATTGGCAAAAGCATTCTTAGTTGTCTTATTTTCTATTTTCAAAAATAAAATTGCAACTTTAAATAAGAAATTTATGGGTATATTAACCTGTTGATTTTTTTATTTTGAACAAATGAGAGTTTAAGTTTATAAAAATTATCTCTTGATTGCCAACTCACCTTGATAAATTGGCTATATGTGACACGCTGGCTATTTGGGTATCTATAATAGACAGCAAATCCTGGCATGTTTCCACATTCACGTTCATATATAGATTCGTCACTCTGCACACAATAGTCAAACCATAAAGGCAGTTAGGTAGGTATTTTTGTAAGTGTAGAAAGTTGCAACTCGGCCCATTCACCTACAAATGGATCAATTTAAGTTTTATTTTAAATCTATTAGGTCAAATGAGTTAAGCTAACGATATAGCTAAAAACGAAACTGATCAAATGAGTTAAATATCATCAGAAGTGTACCGAATCTATATATGAACTGTATTTTGCACTTGATTATAAACTAAATATTTTAATTACCTTCCAATAATAGGCAGTCTTGAGAGTCTCAAAGAGAAATCTACCAAGGCGGCCCACCTCATACTCCGTGCAACAGCATATCATTGGTTGTAATGTTTTACATATAAGAACATCAATATGGTTGACCGTGTTGAAAAAAGGGGTGCCAAGTGAATGAAGGGTATGAACAAACATAGCACAATAAACAGCATCAGGCATGCTGAATGTACATCTAGGAAATATGCACCGTTGAAGGAACTCCATGTTAATCTTCAATGTATCAGGGCATGAACTCAACCAATTATCTTTCTCACGGGCCAAACGTCTACGCACAGACGCAACGTTTTCTTCATGTTTCTGGAGTTCACTAGTTAACTTATCTAGAGATTCTTGGATCTTTTCTTTATCTTTCTTTCGTTTGGTGATTGCTGAATTGGAATTATCAGAAAGTTCTTCTAATGCTTTAAGAGCAGCATGCTGTTTGGCTATCTCAGACTCGTAACGATTTCTCGGTACATAAAGATCATAAAGTGTTAGCCCCCAAAACGTAGCGTACAGATCAGGCGAGAGACTGTTCCAAGCTTTTGCCGGTAACACTGTTCTAACTGTCTCCAGAAGATCTGACCACCTGTCAGAAAAAGTCAAATTAGACCCATATATGAAAAAAAAAAGTTAAATGCTATTTTCGTCCCTGAGGTTTGGCCAGTTTTGCAACTATTGTCCAAAGGTTTGTTTGTCCGCATTTGGATCCAAAAAGTTTGAAATCTTGCCATTTTCATCCAACTCGTGAACTCCATCTATTTTTCTCCATTAAGTCAGAGGCAGTACTGTCTTTTTAGACATTTTTTATTTAACTAAAAACACGATAAGAAATAGAGTCAACAGAGATTTAAAAAATGTCTAAAAAGACAGTAATACCCCTGACTTAGGGGCTGTTTGGTAGCCTCTTAATGACCATTCAGATGCTACCTCTTAACGGTTTAAAACCTCTGAATGAATAAGAGGTAACCTCAAGCCTGAATGGTTAAGAGGTAACCTCTGAATGGTAAATCATCACATGTCACATTTTTCTACCTTCTCATTGGTAAAATTCTCGATGGTTCTATTAAGAGGTAGCCTCTTAATGACCATTCAGAGACTACCAAACAACCCCTTAATGGATAAAAATGGCAAGATTTCAGAACTTTAGGATCCAGATGCGAAAAAACAAACCTTTGAACGAAAGTCGCAAAACTGGTCAAACCTCAGGGGCGAAAATAGCATATTACTCAAAAAAGACCTAGAAAACAGGTATAAAAAATTTTACGTTACGGGTTTGCGAGGAGGACCAATATCGAGTATAAGTCCACCCTCCTTCCCTTGAGCTGAACTACTTGAACTTTCATCACAATCTAACGGCCAAAAAACATCGGATGTAGTCTGACATCTGAAGAGCCTCATCACAGGTCGATAAATTAAGAATGCAACCTAAAAGAAGTATAATTAGGAAGCTGTTCTAATTAAAAATTAGGACAAAAGGATAATTGAAATTATAGAGAAAAAGAAACCTCAGGTTCAAGGTGGTATAAATGTATGAGATCATGTAGATCTGGAACCAACTGAGCATATGAGTTTACTGATGTCATTGCACCACATAAAAATTCGACATATTGCAGAAGGGATCCGTGACATCTATCCAACTGTTCACAGACCATCTTAATGTGAGGAGAATCGGCCTCAATGACAACCCTGAGCAAAAATGACATATATGATAACTTAGTACTTACAGAGCACATAACATTGTAACATGCCTCTACTATAACCTAGAAACGGCAATTTTGACCCGCATATTTATAAACGGGTCGGTTCAGGTTATGTATAATCTTCTCTTAACACATCAAACAAGTAAAATGAAAAAGATATTACTCACACAGAACGATGCTGAGCAATAAGTAGCAGAAGTGGAATTGCGAGCTTGGGCTCATCCTTTGGGAGCAATGAATCTCGAAGTCTGTTGGTGGATTTGATTAAAGCCTGCCATAAAAACTAGGTTAACCCACTATAAAAAAAAGTTAAAAAATAATCAGATGCTTCTTTGCTACATCATGTGACTTAAGAAATAATAAACCTTATTGTTACGGATGGCACCAAAAGAAGTAGCCTGATATCGTAGAGTCTCGCTTCCTGCCATAGCATCCAACTGCTCTTCAGTCATGTTCTCTGTATACTGAACATTAGCCATTTGCTGGATAAGTTCCTGCACAAATGATAAACCACTTCATTAACACTTTGTCAAATACTCAACCGTGTAACAGATGCTCGTCAACGCGATTCTCAACAAGATAATAAGAGAGATTCAAGAGAAAGAAGAGAAGCATAATTTTATATCTGGTTGTACCTGCAACAGAACAAGTTCAATCCCACTCCCTTTTTTCAGCTGATTTACTAGATACTGGAATAGACCCCTGAGTTCCATTGATGGGTACTTTTTACACCTGCAAATAAGCACTTTGTAGTTATTCTTGGCTAAATAGTATCAGTTAAAGTGAGACGAAAAAAAGGTAAAACCTCAATGCACGCTGTCACATATCACTACAGTCATAATATAAGGACCAAAATTAATAAGATCCACTCACTAACACATGCAAAATTAGTACAGCTACAAGTGAAAGTTGAAGACAGGGAAATAGGAAAACAGAGAACTTGTCACCAATGACACCGAAGTATGTCTTATTCGAGTTCATATGATCAAAGCATTAATGGTTAAAGTGTGAATGAAATTGAAGATTACTTCTGCTATATGTGCAGTACAGTTCAATCAAGAACTACTATGATCACTTCCAAATTTTCAGGAAATATTGAAAAGCAATGATATGACCATTCAATATATTTTAGCGCATGAAATTATAATGTTGTTTTATATACAAAATCCCAAGATTAACTAATGTGAATGAGCTGATCATTAAACTAGCAAACTCACAAATCAGTACTTATCAAAGAGAGCCGGCGGTCCAAATACAGTTTATGTGTTAATGAGCTAAAAAATGAATACAAGCAAAAAATATATATTTGAAATAAAAAATATCGATTTCATATCTAGTATCCAAAAAGACTTGGTGAAAAAACTTTACAAGTTAATGCATATAAAGGCAATCTACTAGTGGAGAGAAAAAAAATAGACAACTTCACCACTTTCTTCTAGCAGCAATGTAGGAGTCGCATGACAGTAGAACAAGAGGGCAAATATCACCAGGTAGCTGAGGTGTGACTACCGGATTATGACATACAAGAATACACATAAACGCCAAGCATCTCACAATATATCCCATTCATTGTGTGAAAGTTCAGCATCAAATAGTAGCTTTGGAAGATGAAGCTTAAGAAAATACTTCAGCATTCACACTGCATGTCTTTATTCGGAAAACCATTCCATGCATTGCCTTCGCATATGTTCAGCATGACTGAAATTCCCTCTTATTAGTAAATGTAGAACACATACAACAGTCGTAAGGCCCGTCCTAGAGGGGTTTCAGATTGAAACTTATGTTAACTCCAAACCAGTAAGAAAAGAATAGAGATTCAACATTTCAACCAACACCCACCAAGGGAAGATCCAAAACAGATAGGAGTCCCAATCACCACACATTGACCAATTAGCATGCAAGTCAAACCCCAGGTGTTTTCATAAAAACTTTTATTCACAATTTGATATGCAAGATTTGAATCCCGTCATACAAAACGAGTCGTAGAAAAGAGTCCATATCAACAAAAGGGTTTCATTTATCCTGCCTCCAAAGGTCCCTTCTTCAGTCAACAGGCATAATGCCGGCCTACACTAGTTTTTAGGGTTTAGGGTATTGACATGGTTGCTTTCTAGTACTACCATGTCAACAAAAGGGTTTCATCTATCCCGCCTCCAAAAGTCCCTTCTTCAGCCAACAGGTATAACCCCCCGCCTACACTAGTTTTTATGGTTGCTTTCTAGTATTACCATAGTACCATGAGTTACAAATCTTGAACTTAGTGATCCCAGCTATGGCATTCAAATTATCATACCCATAAGAAAGAACTCCGGTTCACATTGAAAAAAACTTCTCTTTTAACAAGATACAATCATCGATCATGCTTTGTTCCAAAACATCCAGCAAGACAGGTCCTTGTCCCTCTTTTGAAACAGAGAAAAGGAACAAAGGACGCCTAGAGGATTGGGGCTTAGTGTCTCCAACAGACCAAAATGAACACAATGCACCTCGGGTTTTCACTTAAAATTTCATCTTCCAGATGCATGTCCCAAAATCCAAGCTAATAACGGAACTTCTTAAAGCTCAAGAAAATCTGAAATTGTTCATAGCTTTAACCATGCTGCTGACAATCCACAATCCGGTCGGTAAAGATTGCCATGGACTCTAGTTAACAAAACTATATATTGGTAAAAATGTCACACCAGCAGTATAGGGCCAACAGGAAATAAATCACTTAAATAAACAATTATGCAAAAAAAGAGAAACACAATATACTACACAACTCCATAGGTACCTTCACAGTCTTAAGTATAATGAGTTTAGGGTCAAAGTATTCTAATATCCTACATTTAAGTTCCAATATCCCACATGGAAGGTAAAAGATCATGAATCCTAGCCAGTGGCACATAAAGATCCAAGAATATAAATTTTATATAAACAAAACAAGGCAGCAAAAAAAGAGAAACGTTTACGTACAAATGACCCCAAAATGACGCCAGAGATTGAAGCCAGTCTGATAAGTTTAGACCGTCATCTTTTAGCTTTTCACGACCACCTTGTACCAGTCGTTCAATGACAACATATTCCAAAATATCATACTCAAGCTGTAGAGAAAACCACAAAGATCCAATAAGAACAGCACAAAACAGAGTGAAACGAATCAAATATAGAAAGAAAACCGATGGTCAAATAGACACCTGTGTCAAATATTTGAATGCATCTACAACTGGAGCAATCATATCCCTATATGCCTCTATCTGTAAATTAGAGTTAGAAAGGTAAAGTTATTTTGACAGCACAGAGAAAAAAAATGCAACCGGAACAATGATGGAGTGTGTACAGTCAACCGTACCTGGTGAACTATGGTTCGAAGCACAGTCATGGGATTTGCGTGAGCTAACTTTGCAACCATCCGTCCAAGCTGCTTTAAGTTTTCCTTTGCAAGCCGTTTCAGGATCCTTCTGGTGTCCAGCTGCAAGAAAACATACGATCAAATACACTTCTAGAATAATCAAAGGGCAACTGAGTGTAATAATAATAATAATAACAATAATAATGTATATATAACCTTTGCTGTCTGCTTTGCAGATAGAACCATGGGGTTGCACTCGTCATCCTTTTCCCATTCCCCATATAAACGATACCTCGCCTAACAACATGAAATTCATTAATTCAGAGTTGGGATTTCATCAAATAATCAAAAACAAAATACAAACCTCGTAAGGAAGTAGACTCAGTACAGCCCAAATCTCCTGTCCAACAGCTGGATTTGCTGGTATTAACTGAAGTGAAGGAAGTAGACATGCACCAAGTGCTTCCTCAAGGTTTAACCTAGCGTCCTTTAGGTGGAGCCGAGGAGTTCGATTTTCACTCAAATTCAAGTCATCACCAGAATTGACACTTCTGAGTGCAGAAAGGTAATAACCTCTCAGCACTCTGCATACCTAATCATAACCAAGAAAAATGTGTTCGTTATTCAGGAAAAACTATAGCAGAAACATATCAACATTTAACATAACTTGGAAATATTAAAAATAAAAATGCCCACCTTCTGCAGTAGTAATGTATCACGATGAAGATAGGGCCCAACAGAAGTAAGCATCTCGAATAATTCTTTTGGGAGATTAATAAATGATTTTTTCGTGAAGTTAATATCTGTCTCCATTGAATCAGAATCGGTAGATTGAAGCTGTGGCTGACGAACAAGTTCATAAGCAGGAGAAATTGTTTTATCAATGAGCCTGTCAATTGACATTCCATATCAAACTTAAGAAAATTTGAAGAAAAACACATGTGTTTTGTATGTAACTAATTCAGATTTACCTAAACAAACCATGACAAATCCGAATATGTTCAACTGGATTTAGTGGAGCGAGACGGCGGAATAGGATATTTGCATGATACCTGTAAACCAAAAATACATTCAATATAATGTGGTTTATAACTTTATATCAAAGAGCTAAAACAATTTCTGAGTACAAGATTAATATATTACAGATGTGAATTACCAGTCATCCACAAAAAGAAAACCTATGAGCAAGCCTAAAGTTTGACTGTTTTCAAGTTCTGAAGAGCGCTCTGTAACTGCTTCACTTTCCATATCTAAAGCAGCAAAAAGATCTACCGTCACGTCTCCTTGTTTTTCATCATCCATAAGATCCTTTCCAGTAGCAGCAAGATTTATTTTACCAATCTTGTTAGCCTGTAGATGAGAAGAAAAAACTCAAAGAGCTAAATATTAACAACTATAACTATAGTCATGAACAAATTGTTCAACTCTTTTTTACCTCATCAAGTCGTTTTGCAGAAAATTCATTATAATGATCAAAGGCGTCATTGTCCTCAGGAAGAAGATGTGCATATCTGAATCACATAAAATACATTGAAGCAATTTCGTCAATACGATCAGGAATAAGGATGTCCATGAAGCTAAAATTTCTGGACGAATGTGTTCATAATACTCACATGCTATCAAGATCTAAAAACTCCTTCTTGACCAGTAGTGCTGTAAGCTGATAGAGCCCAAAAGGTACCGTATTATTTACTTCTGTACGGTGATAATATTGAAACTTGAAACCAAGAATTTGTGAAGCATTAGACTGCAAGAAACAAATAGGAATCATTCGTTAATTCTTTTCTGTAAAAAAAACTTTCAAAATGCACCGTTAACTGCATTTGAGCATTTATACTTATCAAAACCAGATAAACCACACCTTGGGGAAAATAGGAATCAGGTTCAAGAAGACATTGTTATCTGGCTGAAGTTCAAAACACTCCAATACCTAAAATTCCATATAAATCAATAAATACTCGTGACTCGTCTGTTATCCCTTATCACATTAAATAGAGCATGTTGACTGAAAATGAGAAAATAAGCAACTCACAATGTCGAAGACACGGTTTGGATCCAAATTGAAGTGTCCAATCAACGACTACAAAGTACAAATTAGTAATTAAAAAAACAGGTATGGGAAAAGTAGCAAGAGAATAATTTTCAGTAATTAGGTTCATGTTTAGACCTTAATTATGCCGACTGTTGCTGCTGATGCATTTGGAGAGCAAACTTCTGAACCACATAGAAGGGTAACCTACAATAATAAGCAAAAGTGAGACTTGCAAGATTTAAACCTTTTCAATAAAACATGTTAAGTTAACAAGTTGCATTGTTTGCGTCACATTGCTTCTTTTTTCATAATCGTAACCTAGACCAAACTATAACATAACTTAATTTTAAACAAGTGCACTTCTGAATCACAGAAGTCGTAAAAGCCCAACGAAAACCTAATGTAGCGAGCAAAGTAGATGATCGAAGAATTCTATGCTTAATGTTCTGTGTATAACATCAACATATTTAGGTGGACTTTCAACTCCAACATGAAATTATAATTCTCAACTTTCACTAATTACAACATATTATGGTATACCCATTTTTTCATAACAATCATAGTCAAGATAAACTAATAGGTGTTTCAAAAAAGAGATAAAAAGCAATCAAGTTTTAAAAACATAGACTAAACAAATAATACCAGCTTGGCATAGCCTTCGCTTTCTTCTCGAAGAAGGTTGAACTTAGTTTGTTGATAAAGAAGACGAGTGTTAACCCTAACCTGTAAACAAAAACACATAAACGTCAAAGCTCACACATCCCAAAAGCAAATGTAATTTCACCCAATATAAGATCTAAATGTAGTAAAAAAAGCGGATATCGGTCAAGGACTGATATTTGAGATATTGGTTATCACGGTGGGATATCGTTAGTTTTAATATCAAGCAAAATTTATATATATAGCAATTTAAAACTAACAATTCAGTATACTCTCCTACCATTAACAAAATAACCTTTTGCAAATTGCAAAACACTAACAATTGTAGCAAGTACTGATTAAGACTCAAAGCACTAACATTTAACACTAACAATTAACAATTAAGACTTAAAACACTAATAGCAGCAATAAGAAGAAAAACGAATGGTAGAACTAAGAAGAAAGATACTGATATCGGGAAAATCGGTGATATATCGGTCGATATTTACATGGAGACCAATGACCGATATATCACCGATATTAACTGCAAAGTATAAGATACCATTAATAGGTCTTTAGCAACCCAACAGTAGGCAGGACAACATTTATAGAAAGTTCAACATAACAGCAAATAATCATATTATAAAATCTGTAATACAAGGATAGTTTGAAGCATACCTCTTTTGACTTCAAATCAGCAGCCTTTATCTTAATCATCTCTGAATCCCATAAAAATTCTTCCTGTGAGCTCCAAATCAGGTGGTTCAATCTTAGTCTCCAACAATGTTGACTATTTAAGTATCAGTGTACTTATAGTATTTTCTATCAACATACGAATATTATATTACCTCACACCGTTCATGGAACAGTCTCAAAGGGACCACAGAATGTTCCACCATCCACTTTGCCTAAAAAACAGGAAACAATATAAGTAATGACATGGCACTAGCATAGAATACACATGTGAGAATATCAAGAAAATTCCACCTTCCATGTATTCTAATTGATCAATATACTAGTACACTTTCATACACTTTTTTGAGGAAAAAGTGAAAACCACAAATATAAATATAAAAGCATATGTAACACAACAATCAACAATACAAATTGGACTAAATTGCCACCACAAGATTCAGCAAAAACAACTTCTGAATAATGAAATACAGCATTTTTTGTCAATGAACCATATTCACAATAAACTATCCACCCCAAGAACCCCATTGAATCTCTCTTAAATGAAGTAGAAAATAAAACAGGTCAAATCGATTGAATATTAAAAAGTATAAGAATATTAAAGGATCAGATAGTTATATAACCAATTGGGTTAAGTATAAGAAATGAGTTGAATAAAAAAATAGTATTGACAATGAAACGAGTCTGATGGGTTATACATAAAATTAGTAAAATATTTAAATGAGCCATATGGGTTAAATATAAAAAATATGTTCGATATATAAGAAATATAAAACAATATGGGTAAAAACAAGTTAGATATACAGAACTATAGAAAAGTGCTCGAAAAAGTTCCGAAATTCGAAAACTTATGAAAAGCCTACAAAGAAAAAAAAAGTAGTGACGTTTCTAAATCCTAGTTACACATAGGAAAGTGAATTTTCTCTTCTCGGAAAACTTTTCCAAAAAAACATTCATTTAAATATGTTTCCACTTTGTAATTTTCCCTGAAACATTTCATAGAAAACCGGGGGTTTTTTCCAACTAAACAGACATGTATTCTTGAATTTTGTCCTTCCAACTTAGCTATTATTTGATCATTGCAAAACTATCTCCAAATTACTTCAACCACTTTGTTCTTGTGCTAGGATTATCTAAACTTGCATAGCCTTAACACATACACACACACACACACACGTAACAAACTATGCATATAAATTCATATATCTCTATGTTTGAATGAACATAAAATGCAGGTTCTCACTGTCATACACACCATCATTAATATCAAATAGACTATAGGCTACTGTATACTAAAAAGAATCATGAGACAAAGACAAAATTAGAAACAGAAGTGCATATAATTTATAGTCTCATGAACAAGAGCATAAAACTCTAGCAATTGTCATTTCCAACTGTGAATTAGAACTGTTTAGTGAGCTCCAAAGGCATGAAAATCATATCCCCTACCCAGAAATTTATCATGAATTATAACCATGCATTTACCACAACTAGAAATGAAGGTTAAATAAATACTGACCAATTTAATAAGACGAGCACGATATTCTCCAGGCATTGTAAGCTGCAGAAAAAGTCCAACACAACTATAAGTTAAGACAGCAACATGCACCATAAAACTGCTTAAAAAGATATTACATATTTGCAAAATGATTTGCATAGCCAAAGGTATACGTATATACATATAGTGGTCATGTCTCTTGATTTAACCCTGGGAAAGCTATCATTCCCAGCCTAAGCTTACACAAAGAACCCACTAATATCCCGCAAAGAGGTCGAAGTGCAACTTCGATCACCATCCGGAGTTTGATCATAGTTGTCAATAGCGAATAGCATAGGATGGCGACAAGCTACCTATACGCTACGTAGCGATAGCAATGAAATAGCGGGCTCTATTTCATGTTTAGCAATACATTAGAAAAAAATTGTAGAAATATTTTACTTGTATATTTTATCAAAAATCCGGTAAAGAGCGAAGAAAAATATGCTTTATTTTTCAAACCTGAAACAAAAACCATCTATATCTATCAAAAAACCCTGAATCCCCGCTATTTAGTAGCTAACCCTCATATGGCGACATATTCCTGCTTTGCTAGGCTATTCGGCATAGCGGACACTATGTTCGCTATTAACAACCATGGGCCTGATAGCCCCATATTGAACAAGATCATAAGCAAAGCACGGTTGTTTTAAAATGAAAAAGTCATACGAATTCGGCACTAGACTACTACTATTTCTAATCCTACTAACAAAAACATTTAGCAAACTACATGAATTTCAATGATGAATAATTGGGGGGTCGATTCCTCAGTTGTTTTGGTATTTCTAATACCATCCAATAGCCTCTAATCAATCAAACTTAAACACAAAAAATACCACCTAAAAACAAAATAAAACAAAAAAAAAAAATCAACAGAAATAGAAAAACACTCACATCTTGAGCCATTTGAGAAATAATATCAGCTAAATTAGAAGCCACTTCATCATCAGAAACCCTATCTGAAAACTCAACCAACTCCAATGCTGATTTACACTTCTGAATCGGCAACTCTCCTCTAACCTAATAACCATAACACATGATAATAACAAGAAAAACAACAACAATAACACTAAGAATACATCATATGAACAACATCGGTACTCACTATGTTCCAACAAAGCTCGTACAAATAGCGAAGAACTGGCGCCGGTGCCGGTGGTTTGAAGGTGCTGCTGCCGTTCTTCCATTCACGAATACATTCATCGGTGATGTATTTACACTCTAACGCTGGAAGAGACATGAATGAGGAAGACACTGGATTGAAACCCTAGATTTGTGTGATGAATTTGGCTTGTATAAATTGAGGGTTTTTGTAGTTTCCTATTTTCAGGTTTTTTCCCCTTTTCGGTTTTATATGTTTAAGATGGCGTTCATCGAATCCGCGACCTTTTGCCTCATAGAATGAGATTCAGTTTTTATTTTTATTTTTTTTAACGGTAAATTTGGATCACTAACGACTAACGGACCGTTAGAGTATCATTGTGCTATTAGCGGAACCATCCGATCAATTTCTAAGCGGACCATTGCAGATTCAGTTTTTAATTACTTACGGTTTATTAACCTACGGCAGCGATAGCGGAACCATCCGATCAATTTCTAAGCGGACCATTGCAGATTCAGTTTTTAATTACTTACGGTTTATTAACCTACGGCAGCGATATTAAAACCATGAAAAAATTAGAGCTGGCAAACAACACAAGTTACACTCCTTAGCCATACAGGCCAATTTTTTCCACTTTCATGATGGATCATTACTTTCGTGCGTTGCCAAAGATCTCCCCATACGTTCTTAACAAATTCTATTAGTATCACCTGCAGTTATATTTACGTATTTCAGTTTACGTAGTAAAACTTACATCTACTTATTATAATCATTATATAGCATACCAGTTTCAATGATCTTGGCTCTTCTAATACAGACACGCAGGACGGAATCATTTTGTATACCTGTAATATATAACATTTATTGTTAACTCTTAGTATTGAACCTTGATCTATTATCTATTATATATAATAAATGAGAAGATTTGGGCTGAGGTGGCATGATATTAGAGCCTCCTGGATGCGGTTTAGGCGGGAAAATTTTCAGGTCCGCTTTTTCTTTAGTGAAGCCCCATTACCCGTTTTATGACCCGGTTATAAAAACATTCTAAACACACGCTTCTTTTCTAATTCCCACCACACAAACCCTAATTTCAGCTTCCTCTGTCATTAAACTGTCGTCATCCCTAATTCACGCACCAGGTACTACCCAATTTGTTCACGTATATCATAGTAGGGTTTTTAGTTCTTCTTCACTAATTTCTCAGAACATCATCAAGAAGAAGATCACTACCCATACACGATTTTAATTTTTGATTGACGATTATTTTCCTAAACCCTAACATCCCTCCCATTCGTCTCTCAACTGAATCACCATTCTTTTCTCCAATGGATTCACGATTTTTTGGTTTTAGGATTTCTTACAAACTCTAAATCTGAAGATGATCCAAGATCTGACTCTACTCCAATCATCCTAAGTACCAGCGACGACGACGAGGCCGATGATGACGCTTATTGATTCGATTCAAAATCATTTCGTAAAAAAACATGGAAGAAAAAGGTCAATAGGTGAAAGGTGGAGTCTTTCTAGCTTTAGTTTCACCTTCGTTGTTACATACTGTACGTATATCTCACCTATTTATATTATCTATAGTTTTTTAACTTTGTTTCATGTTTTTGTTAAGTAATTTTGTGAAGTTCGTCGATTTGTTGGAAAGGTTTGATTCAGTTTGTTTTAGTAAAAGTTTGATTTTATCATGTTCATATATAAATTTCACATCCAAACGCTCCCTATAGTCACACATCTTGATATTGGATGCATGGAGTCTGGTCCGGTGCTCGCGCAAAGTAAGCAAAATAGTAATCTGTAGATTGTTGAAAATAAATAAACATGTTTCATTTTTAATTAATTTCAGACGGAACAAGGGGTAAGGTACCATGAACCCGAATATTGGAAATCTGGTGAGAATGGAAACAAGTATTTTTGTCGTGCCATGGGACAATTATATGCCATTTCGAAAGATTTGGCTATTTATATCTCATTGAATCAGTTAAATTTCACTAGCAATCATTTTAATTAGGCAAATTGGATTTAAATAATCTCAGCTTTCTCAATCTAGCCGATAATAATCCCAACTCAGTTATTGGCCGATAATAATCCGAACTGGTCCACTTTTGGCCGATAATAGTCTGCATTGGTCCACTTTTGGCCGATAATAGTCTGCGTTAAATATAGCTTAACGGAGTTAAGTTTTTTTCCAAATTACAAACTGATGTTTTAAGGCTTTTGATTAGAACGAGGATACGAGTTTATTGATGTAAATTTTACCTCGAAATACTGCCCCAAACGACGAAAACGGTGCTTCAATTCGGGTGTTTAAACTTCTAATTAACAAAAATCAAGCCGTTTGAACCATCGTTTCGAAGTAAGTTTTACATAAATCGACTTGTATCCTCGTTCGGATCAAAATCCATAAAACATCAGTTTGTAATTCGGAAAAAAGCTTAACTCCGTTAAGCTATTTTTAATGGCGGGCTATTATCGGGCAAATGTGGACCAGATTATTATCGGCCAATAACTGAGTTGGGATTATTGTAGGCCAAATTGAGAAAGTTGGGATTATTTAAATCCAATTTGCCTTTTATTTATCTGAGAGATGGTTCTCTGGGCGAATTTGGCGACCTTGGCATTCTCGTGAAACCCTAGCAGATTCTTGCTCCTCCTATTCTCGATTGATCTTGGTTATCATCTTAGGGTTTGTCCTATCGATCCTAAGAAGAAAACCAGTTGAAATCAGATTAGGATTTTGTATTTAGGGTATCGTTTTTCTTTGTTTTTCTGATTATCGAAGGGGTGTGCGGCTGCTACTTAGGGCTACAAAGTTGTGTCGGCTGTTCATATTCAGCGGCAATCCAGATTCAGCGGCAATCCAGATTAGGGTTTCGGCAATCCATCTTCTTCGGCAATTCATCGGCGCTGATTGTGGGACCAGGTTTTTGGGTGAATTTTATTTGACTTGTGTTCGCTGATTTGTAGTTCAGTATCACTGCGTTTTTCAGATTAGGGCTACGAAGTGGTGTCGGCTATTTGTAGATCAGCTTCTGCGCTTTTCCAGATTAGGGTTCGAATGGATGAAGGTAAATCTGATGGTGTGACTGATTGTGCCATTCCGCCACTTTCCTTTGAGTCGTTAGCCAGCCGTGTTGAGGGAAGTACATGGCTGCCACGTCGGGGTATAGTTCAGTCGTCTCAAACGGAACCTAGGAAAATCAACATCATTGATGATTTGTTCAAGTCTACGATTCAGGTTCCTATGGAGAATGAGCAGCCAAACAAGAGGGCTTCGGAGAATAGGGAAGATAAGGCTAGTGTCCGAACTGCTATGGGTGGTGCTTTGAAGCCTTTGTCCTATGCTGATTCGGTAGTGGCAGCTAAGACCAAGCAGGTAAACTTCAAAACTCTTGCGAGTCCGGTGTTGCAAGATGGTTGTGATGTGGTGCTCCCCCGGGAATCTGTTAAACTAGTTCAAGACAGGTTAGCAAATACTTTGTATGGGTATTTCTTGGGGGATCGTGTGGCTTATCCGGTTGTTGAGTACTTTGTGAGAAACAAATGGAAGAAGTTTGGTTTGCAAAAGTCTATGATGAATGCAAACGGGTTTTTCTTTTTCAAATTGCGGACAAAGACGGTATGATGAATGTTCTTAAAGAAGGACCTTGGATTATTCGTTCACAACCTCTCTTCCTTAGTGTATGGTCGCCTACTTCGAGACTAGAGAAGAAGGATGTCAAAACAATACAAGTTTGGGTTAAAATCCATGATGTTCCTATAGCTGCCTATACGGAAGATGGGTTGAGTATGATTGCTACGGCCATTGGTGAGCCGAAATTGTTGGATTCATATACCACCACTATGTGTACGGATGCTTGGGGAAGGAGTAGTTATGCAAGAGCTTTGATAGAAGTTTCAGCTGAGGATGACTTTAAAGATGAAATAATTATAGTGGTGCCTGAGCTAGAAGGTGAAGGTTTTATTAAAGTAAAGATGGTTGTGGAATATGAATGGAGTCCCTATAGATGTGCCCACTGTAAGGTCTTCGGACATGCTGATGAGTCTTGCCCGAGACAGCCTAGGAAATGTCCTAAGGAAGTGCCTAAACCTCAGAAACAAAATGGTGGGAAGCAACCACGTGATCCGGTGAAGAAGCGAGTAGTGGATGATGATGGCTTTATGGATGTGGATGGAAAAAAAGCGGCTAGGAAATCTGGTTTTCATGTTAATAAAGCTAAGCCGAAATTCGAGTACAGGCCGGTTGGGTTCAAACCGAATGGAGGGGTTAAAAAGTCGGATCCTTCGGTTAGTGTAGTGTCCCGGAACCCGTTTGATGCTCTAAGGGATGAGCAGGGTACGGTCGGTCAAAAGAACAAGGGGACGCGAGATGATATAGTTGATTCTGATGATGAGGAGGTTGTTGAAGTCTATAATGAAACAAATGAATTTATGATTTCGGGCTCATATCCTTTGTCTTCAAAAGCAGGGGCAAGCACCTCTTCCACAAAGTTCTCTAATGGATAGTCTATTTTTGGTTCGTGTTAAGGGGATGCTGTTTCGAGGCAATTTTATTTTTGATGATGGAGGATAATGTCGTTTTGTTGGTTATGTTTGTTTGTCTACTGGACATTTTTCCTGATGTAAAGTAGACTAGGTTACGTGATGTCATAGGTTTTTTTTGTTTTTTGGCTTACATATATGGGGCATGTCCTGTATATGAACTAGTGTGGAACTCATCCTCACTACTTGTACTTTATTTGCGGTTGTTTTAATAGAATCACCGGGGTAACCCTTTACCCCAAAAAAAAAAGAATATATTTTTGCACGATTAAATCTCAAAAATTTATACTTCATGACAGTCTTTATAATAAAGTTAACTTAATTGCCTATGGATGCGATGCTCAAGGAGAGAATTGTTACAGAGTTGAAGAGGTATGAACTATTTCAATTTTGTGTTTATAATTTTGATTATCCATCTTGCTATATAGTTAACACATGTTTGTTTTGAAGATACACACCACTATGCGGTTCTTTTGTTATGAAAGATATGGTAGGACTCTTCAAGCCGATGGGTATTTGATATATTATTATAGTAACGTGATGTTAGTTGCTTGGTATAATAACTACTAAATTAAGGATGTTTAGTACAACAAACAACATGAAAATGGTATATAAGCACCTAAAATAGTATATAAGCACCTAAATGCCATAGTGGTACTAGGAATGAGAATTTGGTATTGGGTACCGGTACCGAACTCATACCCACTTTTTGGCGTTTTTGGTACCGGTATTTTACCGGATTTTAACTTCAAATACCGATCCCGGTACCGTACCGAACATTTTCGTTATCGGTACCCATATTGGAGAATTTCGGTACCGAGCTCATCCCTAAGTGGTACTGTAACAATTGAAGCGGAAGTAGTGAAACATGGTCTGCAGGTCTGTAATGTTGTTATTATTATTATAGTATTTGTTAAGTGATATATAACCAAGATGTCTGTGCAGATAAAAATATGTTGTAGCAGTAGGTGTTAGTACAATCCCTTCAAGCCATGTTACAAATATATTAAGCATTGCTGTCCACCAAATCCCATGTTCACGCATGTTATTTCCTTCTTTTCTGTCTCAAGCAACCTCCAAGTTTTCTATTTCTCTACTTCAATGTGTTTCATCGAGGGTGTTTGGATAAATGGGTAGACGTGGGTTAGGTAAATTGCCCTTTGTTTTGTGTACATCTATGCTTCTTCAGCTGAAAAATGTACAACAAATTGTTTTATGTACCATTTACCGTCGTGATTGATATTGATCCGATAATTAGGAAGTATAAGCTTTCTTGCTTTATATTCCTGTAGGTAGTGAACATTCACAATGGATACGAGCAATATATACACACGCATATTGATGAACGTTTATGCAGGTATGCTTCTCGATGATTCTAGTGTAGATATTATTATAATAATTTGAGTTTTTTCCACTTAAATATGCAAGATTATCATGTAATTTGCATGTTTTACACCAGGAGCCAGTTTCATTTATAGGGAACCAGATGGAAAGTGTTGGTGCAAACGTGAGGTACCTTTTCTATGGTTTTGTTGATGACTTTGACCGTCGCGACTGATATTGCTCCGGTAATGTAAATTTGTGGGACTAGTAATAGTAGTGAATATATCTATACTATTTTTTTGTATGGCTTATGTTGTAAGAATTATTTGTGTTTGTTTGATTAGTGATTTAATGATTGAAATTATGGGTGTAAATCGAGTCTGAGTTATTAACCAACTTGCAAATGTCTATGAGCCTATTAGTTAACTAAATAATAATCCTATAACTAACTTTCTCGAGCCTGGAAATCAATCCCGGGTGATAACCTAGTCTACACATATATTCTCATATCGATCAACAAAAAATCTCTCTGACTGACTATTAGACAAACAATTTTTTATAAATACGTTGTTATCATTATTATATTTTTAAAATGTATTCTTATATAATGTCAATTTTATTTCCATTACTTGGTATGCCTGATTCACAATTTTGTATCAGATCCCTTCTATATATACTTTCAATAAATGAATATATATATATATATAGGTACGGGATCATGAGAAAACACCCTAAAGTGTGAGAACGGTGAGAACGCACCCTGGCCCAACACGTGGCGCGGGATATGTGTTGGATTGTCGTGTGACCCTAACGAGTCAATATGAAGAGTTCAGAATCAATATCAAAGGCGGAATCAGTGATATCGATGTGAGCACAGCTTGATATTTCCTAATTATCTTCTTTTATTGATTTCCAAAGCTTTTACAAATCAAATTACAATCCGGCAGCACCTCGGCTCTGAATCAAATGATCTAATTCTGTTTCAAATGACACAGCAACATACCTATTTATAGTTGTGGTGATTTCGCTTGAAAGTGGCTAGTCCATTTCAAGCGAAATTACCCAAACATATATAAAACCTAATTTTTAACCTGCTGTGCACTGGTTTATCCTATCTAGACATAAGACTCGATAAAGACAAAGTTAACAGACATTTATGCACCAACAGACTCCCCCTTGGATGTTGACGAAGTCTTTGGCGTCGAGTCTTCAGTCTTGATCTCTTTCCAATTTGTCTGACACTGTAAGCTTCCTTCAAATCTTCTCTTCTTCTATCAACAGCTAGCATGAATCACAAAATCTGAATCTTTAACAACTTTCAAACTCCCCCTTGAATGTAGATCCAGAATCTGTATCTGACTTTTAAATCTTCAAACTTCCCCTATCAGTTAGTTGGGATTTTGCTATGCTGTTTTCTCAATAACAAACTTGTTACCTGCACAATCTCTACCTAAACGTAAGATTTATTATTATGACAATTTCAATCCAAACTTATCATTTGACTTCATTTGTTGGTTTTGTCAGAATTTAGAAACCCACTTAAGTATCCAGGTCCAAATTAATGACCCTGTGTACTTAATTTGTCTACCAAGTCCAATTTAATGACCTTTGTTGATCTGAGATAAAACACACTGACATTTTGTACAAACTAGTTCAAACAATTTTCTGAAATTTACAAGCTTCAACTTAATGAACTTGTTTTGACTTTTCATTTTCACACGTTTAACAAGATATGCTCACAACTCATCTTCCAGCTCAGAAACTTCCTGCATCTGCTTCAATTTGTGAATCTGAAGATCAGCTTTCCACTTTGGTTTGTCGGAAAATAAAGCAGAAATGTAAAATCTTTTTGAATTTTTAATAAAGTTTCTAAACTAGAAATGAAATACTGAAATGAAATGCAGTAAATGAAAACTATTTACAAACATATTTTTTATGAGCGTGTTAGGGAATCATATCAGCTATTCGACAAGTCACAAGTATCGTTAAGATTTAATTACATACTTAGAATTAAACAATTCGCTTAGATTGTCGATATACTGATCCACTTAAATTCTCACACAATTTTCAATCTGTCTAGGATACGGATTAGGTGAATTAAGAACTTAAACTCATTCATGTGTCCCACCTCTTGAATATACTCCTGTATCCAAATCCCAATATTCAGTCTTACAGGTGAATATACCACATATGATATCTGTAAGGGGTTAAAATGCGAGGGCCGTGAGAGCTCAGGTCAGAACTTTCGTTCAGCAAAGAGATGACGGCTTCGACTTTAGGTGTGTCCCCTTTAGAGGATCTTTTCTTCAACAGCACATGATTAGCATTTTTCAATGTTTTATCATTTTTTATGCTGAGGGAGATGCTATATTTCAAGCAAGCATAAAGTATTATACGGGGACTAGGCCATTGCTTCCGCAAAATCAGAAGTCCTGGGATAATACCCCAGATATCACTGAGTATAAAGACCTAGTATCTCAGAAAGAGGGATATTTCAAACAAGATTTCAGGGGTTACCTATATATCCAAGTAGTGTTCCCCACGAAATAAGCAAGTAAAAATTTAGGTTTATATCCCGAACAAACCTACTAAATGTGTAAAAACCTATCGGCACATCATCAGTGAGACTGTTTAAAACTTTTAAACTTTACATATCTTTAGCATACTGTAACTGTCAAGCCAATGTACTATCATTTTCCCTTTTTACACAAGCTCTTTTTTTATATTCTATTGTTTTTGGATTTTGAAAAATCTCATTTTTTGGATTTTTGAAATTTTTACTGTTTTTGTATTTTCTGAAAATATTACCCTATACTCCCCCTAAATACCAAAACAAGTAAAAAATCGACAAACCATTGCAGATTGCTTCTCAACATCATCTACAATGTCTCCTTCATCTACGCCAAGAATCTCCTCCAACACCGATAAAAGCTTCATACCGTTCAATTTTAACAAATATTGAAAACGAGTTTTATCAAACGCTTTGGTATGTAAATCAGCTTTTTGTTCGTCAGTGTGGATTTTCTCAATTCGTATCAACTTCTTCTCGAAACAGTCGCGAATGAAGTGATGACGAATTTCAATGTGTTTCGTTTTAGCATGATGAACAGGATTTTTAGTAATGTTTATTGCTGCCTCATTATCAACAAAGATAGGGGTGTTAAGAAATTGCAAACCGTAGTCGCGCATCTGTTGCTGGATCCACAAGATCTGAGAGTAGCAACTGCTAGCAGATACATACTCAGCTTCGCATGTGGACAAAGCTACAGAGGTCTGCTTCTTGCATTGCCAGGTAACCAATCGTGTTCTGAAAAACTGGCATCCCGCTGTTGTTGATTTAGCGTTAACTTTGCAGCATCCGAAATCGGAATCAGAATACCCTTCGAGCGTGAAATCGCCTTCTCTTGGATACCACAACCCTAACGATGGAGTTCCTTTCAGGTAGCGTAATATCCTTTTCACAATTACCATATGCGAAGCTCTCGGGTTAGATTGAAATCTTGCTGCGAGGCAGGTTGGATACATAATATCGGGTCTAGAAGCTGTCAAGTACATCAGCGATCCGATCATGGAACGATACAACGTTTCATCTACCTTCTCTTCGGTGAGATCAGGATTTATCCCATGGTTCGTCGCTAACGGGGTGGAAGCTGGAGTAGAACCTGAAATCCCGAATTTCTCTAAGATATCATGAACATACTTCGTCTGATGTATGAAAATTCCCTTAGGCAGTTGATCAACTTGAAGTCCCAAGAAGAATTTCATCTCACCCATCGATGACATTTCAAATTTCTGCTTCATAACTCTTTCAAAATCTTTGCACAGATTCTCATTTGTAGACCCAAATATAATGTCGTCCACGTATATCTGAACTATCAGAAGATGTCCGTCGACCTCTTTGGTGAAGAGAGTGGCATCCACTTTTCCACGGATGAAGCTGTTGGCTAGCAGATGTTGAGACAAAGTCTCGTACCAGGCTCTCGGGGCCTGTTGTAAACCATACAACGCTTTATCCAGCAAATAAACCTTGTCTTTGTGGATTGGATCGGTGAAGCCCGGTGGCTGTCCGACAAATACCTCCTCTTTTACCTTCCCATAGAGAAACGCCGATTTAACATCTAGCTGATAAACTTTAGAACCTTTCCAAGATGCAAATGCTAGGAATATTCTGATTGCTTCAAGTCTAGCAACCGGAGCATATACTTCAGTGAAATCAATACCCTCTTGCTGACTAAATCCCTAAACTACGAGTCGAGCTTTGTTACGAATAATAACCCCTCGATCATCTCTCTTGCACTTGAACACCCACTTGGTGTTTATCTTCCTTTGACCATCAGGCAAGTCTACCAATTTCCACACTCCTAACTTCTCAAACTGACTCAGCTCCTCTTGCATCGCATTGACCCAAGAATCTTCAGTTAGCGCCTCTTTGTATGTTCGATGTTCGATCTGCGAAATAAAACAACTAAGTGAAAACTCAGTTTGTAAAGGAGCAACTGTAGAATAAAAACAAGTAAGGCCTTGGTCAATTTGACATCTAGTGCGAACGCCTGATTGTAATTCTCCAATGATCAGCTATTCTGGATGGTACGAAAGAGTTCTCGGCATCACCTCGCCTGGAACATCTACCTCGCCTTCCAAATTCGTGATATTTTGATTTGCACCTTGTTCACTGACTGGAATTGTTTGACTTGAAAACTGGATCTGCTCCCACTCAGAATCTGAATCACCAAGATCGAATATAGGTCTATCATCAGATTCTTGATTATCGTTGACTGCCGTCTGATTGTCAAGAGATTGCTGAATATCATCATGTTCTCCAGCATTACTAGGACCGGCTTCATCGTCATTAGAAGCTTGATTTTGACGTCTAGAATACTCAGCTGGGAATCTTTCTTGTGATTCTTCATACTCTCTCAGAATACCCAACTCGTCAAAGAAATCTGTTTCTTCTTCAATGTCAAACGAATCCCATAAAGTATCGTAATTAAAACGCCATGAGTCGCCTGGATTCTGCGGTGGCATAGTATAACCTTGGCATTTAACATTGTGTGCTTCAATAATCCGTTTCAAACTTGGAACAAAGATTCGCTTTAATGGACTTGAGTAACCCACAAATATTCCTTCAATGCTCTTTGCACCAAATTTTCCAAAAGGTTCTAGAACTGTACAGGGACACCCAAACGGTTCTAAATATTTCAGATTCGGTTTGCGGTTATTGATCAGCTCGAAACATGTCTTGTTGAATTTCTTCACTGTAAGAACCCGGTTGAGTGTATAGCATGCGGCTGACACTGCTTCTGCCCAAAAATTGACAGGTAGTTTAGAATCAGCAAGCATCGTCCTGGCCGTTTCAATTAGTGTCCTGTTCTTTCTTTCAGCTACTCCATTCTGCTGCGGAGTATAAGGCGCGCTAAATTCATGCAATATACCTCTTTCATCACAATATTCTTCCTTTTTGAAATTCTTGAACTCAGTACCATTGTCACTACGTAATCTTCTGATGCGGGTTTGGTACAAGTTTTCCATCTTCTTGAAAAGCTTCATCAAATGATCAAACGTCTCATCTTTTGACTTTAAAAATAATACCCATGAAAATCTTGAGTAATCATCTGTTACTACTAGACAGTAGAGATCTCCAGTTATGCTTTTAACGTTCACTGGACCAAACAGATCCATATGGAGTCTCTCTAAAGGTTTCAAAATTGAGTTTTCTTTCTTCCCAGGGTGAGATTTCTTCTTTTGTTTGCCTTTTACACAGCTAATGCACTCCCCCTCAAGATGAAAACCTTTCACATGAACACCAATTACTAAGTCATTATGCACCAGGTGATTCATTTTTCGCAAGTGAATATGACTAATCTTTCGATGCCATAACTGTGATTCTTTTTCCGTTGCTCTTAACATAAAACAATGAGCCTGACCCGTGGTAGTAGTTGCTACTACACTCATGTCCAACACGTACAGATCATTCACTCTAGGCACTCTCATGATAACCCACTCTTCGGGAACAACAAATCCTGGTTTCAAGATCAAACATTCTTTGTCTGTAAAGTGCGTTGTATACATGCGATCACAAATCTGAGAGATGCTCAGAAGGTTGTTTTCAAGCTCGGCGATGTAGTTTACTCTTTCAAACGTGACGATACCATTCGATATAGTTCCTTCACCAACTATTCGACCACCTTGATTTCCTGCAAATCCCACATAACCTCCATTAAACCCTCTAACATCATACAATAGGGTTTTCTTCCCTGTCATGTGCCGAGAAGCTCCACTATCCATAATCCAACGTGAAACAGATCTTGGAAGCTCCTGCACATATCACAAACACTTAGTGAGATTTTGATGCCACCCAAGCCTCTTTTGACTCGGGTAACTTGACATTGAGGTGAGTTTTTGTAGTGTAAAGTGATGGAAAATTCTTGTCGTTCATCTTGAAGCTCTCTTCAGATCCAATCTCAACCTCTTTATATAGAAAAAACTCATTTTTAAAAGGTTGACCAGTTGATTGATCTTTCTTTGGTACATTCTTCTTTTCAGAAGTAGTAGCCTCTTGTGGTTCAAGTTTCTCATAGTAATCCAAAGGTACATGCATCTTCTTAGTTGAAGATGATGATTTTGCAGTCTCAGAAACCTTTGGTTTTGGAGAACTTGATTTCTTTTCAACAACTTTTGGCTTCCATGCTTGTTGAGGCGAAGCAACCCGTTTGTAAAATTTGTCAGTTTTAGTTACCACATTCTTTACGGGTTCAGTTTTGATCTTGGTGTTATCATTTTTCAAACCTTTCCTCTCAACAACCATCAGAACTTTTCCTTTTGCATCAGCTTTCTTTTTCTGACTCTTAGCAACTTCAGTCTTAGGCTTCAAGTTGATACACTTTCGTGCAATATGTCCAACTTGATTGCATTTGAAGCATGTTCGGGTGTCAACTACCCGACTTGTGCCTTCAGACTGAGGCTGTGAGGCCTTCTTCTAAAAGAATTCTTCATTTGTTTTCGAAAAAATCTTAGATTCTTCATCAGAAAGTGAACTTAAACTCGAAACAAACACCTTTTTATCAACACACTTCTTGTTTTGAACATTCCTTCTTTGATAATTCTTACCACCCTGATATCCACCCGACCATTTGTTTTGATTGTTGTTATAAAAATGCGGTGGAACAACTGGTTTCTTGTAGTAAGCTTTCTCTTTTTCGAATATCATTTGCCTTTTTGTCTGTTTCAAACCTTCTATCTCAGACAGATCAATTTCAACCAATTTAAACACGTTTTTCAATTTGTTCACATTTACATTCTCCAACGGAAATTCAAGATCCGAATACAACTTATCAGATCCCGACATCTTGTACATGACAAGAGTAGGTTCTTCATTTAAGTTGTTTTTGGATTTTGGTTTCGGAATATAATTGTTCAAGAAACATTCTTCATCCTCAGCTGAATCACTTTCAGACTTCAAAACATTTTCAGCCATGCTTTTAACAATTTCTGACTGAACACTATCCTCATCGGATGATGTATTGAATGTAACATCAATTGACTCTGGAAGTTTAACCTCATCAATTTCTTCATCATCATTAACCAAACCGGACTTTTCTTTGAAAAATTGTTTAACACTGGCGGTGGAACTTGATGATACCCAACCCCAGTTCCATCCGAATAAACATCTTCGCCTACTTTGTTTTTCCCGATGGGTTTGGGAACAATGTGTTGTAAAACAAAGCTTGCGGAGTTGTAACTGGTTAATTTCAGATTGATGCGCTCATTTTCAATTTTAGCTTCTTGAACTTGAAGCTTCAGATTAGCAATCTCATCCAACTGTTGGTTGATTTGCTCTTCTTTAACTCTAAGAACACCGGTCAGCTGAAGATTTTCTTTGTCTGTTTTACCATTTCTTTCATCAGAATCTTTTACCGTTCGTTTTAGTTTTTCAAATTTTTTTGAAATTTGACGATTTTCAAGAATCAATTTTTCATTTTCTTTCCTAATTCTTTCTACGTCATTTTTATCGTTTTCGATTTTCTCAGTTAATTATTTTAATTTGTCGTTCGAAGCTTTTAACAATTTATCACGATTTAAAATCTGATCTTCAACACTTCTGACTCTACCAGTCAGTTCTTCAACCTTCTTACTGCTGAGGTAAGCAATTGTACTACAAACTTTGCACTCTTTCATGCAATTTTTGCAGTCGTTCTCAGATTTAACTTTCTTACCTGACTCATGTGTATCGTTTGAACTGACCTTGTTTTTGGACTCAGTTCCAGAACCGGAAACTACCTCTAGTTCTTTTGCAACAAGAACTTTGTCAGCCATCTTCTTCAAATTTTTAGCAGTGAATTCTTGTGACGTATCAATAATCCCGTCATCAACTTTCTTTGGTTGCGGCTCTTTTTCTGTCTCTTTCACTTTCTCATCAGCTTCTCCTCCTCCCCACCACATTCTTTGCCTAGCTTCTTCTTCTTCAGCAATTTGTTTGGTGAGAGTTTCAACATCTACAGTATCTGGATCAACAGCTATGTTTCCATTAGGATCGAGATAACATTCTCTATCAGGATCCCATCGATTTGCTTTCTTTGCTTTCGTCCATGTACGATATATTTTGCCTTTCATGAATTGAGCTGATACCTTCCTGTTGACGTACTTCACTTCTTCAGATCTGGTATCTTTAAAAGGAACAATCTTTGCTGTAAAGGCATATCCAACTGCATCTTCCTCTGGCAAAATATCACTCCAATCATAACCTTCATCATCATGAAAAACAGCAAGTGCCTTGGATTTTTCTTTGGGTGCCTCCTCTATCTGCTTCATCCTTGGAGGTTCTGCTTTATTTTGATGATAAATTGCTCTTTTGTAATAATCCTCTCGAAAAGGATTTGCAGTATCATCAGTGTAAGCATTTCGGCACTCACACTTAAAATGACCTTTTTATTTACATTTAAAACATGTGACTTTTGATTTGTCAAAGCCTAACATGGTAGAAGGTCCACCAATAGACTGTCTTCCGGTAATCTCCATGAATCGCTGCGCTCTTCTTACTGCACTCGCCATACACCACCTTATATCGATCAACTCCATCTCCTCAGGGTCGATCTGATCGTAGTCTTTTTTTGTTAGGTTGGTGTTTCCAATCTTTCCTGCAACGAGGCTTTCGTACGATTCTAACACAGACGCTAAAAACACCATCTGTTGTTTGGCAGATTCTTCACTAAAATTCTGACCATTCTTTAAATCCACAACAATATTGCATTGAAATAGATTTTTCGGAACAGATTGACTTTGAGCAGTCGATGAAGATCCACTATGATAGCCACTGCTAGGAGTTTCTTGATTCACTGTATTTGAACTTTCTGCAGAAAATGCTGTTTTTGGTGATGCAGATTTCGAGATCATACTTCCTCTGTAATACAACTCCACATTCTGCTGGTATGATGTATTGTTGACTTTATTGGATTTTCTGATCTCCAATTCATGGCTTTCCAGTCTTTCGATAACCAGATCAACCGTCAATTCAGTCGGCTTCACCGTATTCTTCAGCATCAATGCAAAATACTGCCAGTCTTGCTCATTTGGTAGTGAATCAAATAATTTGTCAACCAACTCCTCTCGAGTGTATATGATTTCGTGTCTTGCAAGCTCCATCTTCAAATGCCCAAATCTTTCAATCATTTTAGACACCGATTCGTTTTTCAAACATCCAAACAAATCAAATTCCTTTCGTAACAATTTCTTTTTGTTTTTAACTATCTCAGCACTACCAACACATTTTATTTTTAATTTTTCCCAAAGGTCTCTCGAATCTTTGTACTCGATCAGTGAAATAATGTCATCTCTGACAGATTGGTGAAGCAGAGCAATGCACTTTTGTTCAGCAACATATCTTTCTACTTGGTTATCTTCCAAATTTTCATAATCCGTTCTCCCCAAATCAAAGCCATTTTTCAAGCTTTTCCAACTGAGATATGCAAACGCTTGAAGCCATTCTTCAAATCTTGTAGCCCACCTGTTGTAATCTTCAATTGCCATCAACTTGGGCGGCTTATTGTATGTTCTATATGCACTGTCTACACTCATAGCATCAGAAAGAATTTTCTTTGCACTCGGTGTTGGTGTAGTTTTATTCGTGTTATTTGATGTGCCATCTCCCGAACCACTGGTAAATGCAAACACATCACTAAATGGATTCATGAAATCATCCATCTTTCAAGTACCTGAAACAATCAACAAACACTTAGAAAAATTTTGAATTTTAAAAACAATAGTTTCAAACGGAATCAGTTCAAACGGAATCAGCTTTCAAGCGATATAAGCTTTCAAGCGAAATAAGCCTTTTCAAGCGAAATCCCACCTCAAACGAAATCAAGGTTTGGTGCGGAATAGCTAATTTCGTTTGAAACTTTCAAACGGAATCTGATTTCGTGTGAAATCAGTGGCAGTTTCAAACGGAATTAATTATTTCGTGTGAAATAACAGCACTTTCAAACGGAATAAGTGATTCCGTGTGAAATCAACAGCAGTTTCAAACGGAATTAGTTACAAAAGCTAATTCTGTGTGAAATCACAAGTGCAATTTCGAGCGGAATTAGGATGACGTCAGCACTGTCGATCACGATTTCGTCAAATTGATCCTGTTTTACTTCGAATTAAGGTCCAATTTTTTCAAGGATTAGTTAAAACAGTGTTTCGCTTATAATATGTGAAAATCAAGCCATTTGGTCCGTTAAATTTTGATTAATTTTGAAAATAAAGAGTAGAAGTGAGAGAATCCGATGAAATCAAGCTGAATTGGTATGAACTCCTCGTCCTGAGCTCTGATACCATTTGTTGGATCATCGTGTGACCCTAACGAGTCAATCTGAAGAGTTCAGAATCAATATCAAAGGCGGAATCAGTGATATCGATGTGAACACAGCTTGATACTTCCTAATTATCTTCTTTTATTGATTTCCAAAGCTTTTACAAATCAAATTACAATCCGGCAACACCTCGGCTCTGAATCAAATGATCTAATTTTGTTTCAAATGACACAGCAACATACCTATTTATAGTTGTGGTGATTTCTCTTGAAAGTGGTAGTGGCCATTTCAAGCGGAATTAACATGGTTAATTTCGTTTGAAAGTGGCTAGTCCATTTCAAGCGAAATTACCCAAACATATATAAAACCCAATTTTTAACCTGCTGTGCACTGGTTTATCCTATCTAGACATAAGACTCGATAAAGACAAAGTTAATAGACATTTGTGCACCAACAATATGATCAGGGCGTGAGGGGTTTTTTTGTCTTTTCAATCTTCTTTTATTTCATAATTTTGCGTAACATGTTGCTTCATTTTTTGCGTCTAAGATTATTTTGGCGTTAATTATATTCATTAACTAATTGGAGTTTTATTGTTTCTTAGATCTGTCACATTGAATTAAGTGTTTTTGTGTCACATAGTGAAGTAACAGTGGTTCGAATGACCGAAATCAATCGGACCAAGGGTTTAGTTCTGTATAAAAGGGTAAGTCCCCTCGTTTGATTCTGGGTTTGGCTGAGCATCTTCTACGAACGATATCTACAAAAAAGACAGCCGTTAGACTCGCCACGGGGAGAATGGGGGTTCTCTCCGTGACCACCCTCCGACATGAGAATAAGTACAGATCTCAATGAAGAAAAAGAAGTAATTGTGAAAGTGAAGTGAATGGAACTTGAGAGATTATACCTGAGTTATCTTATTTATAATTGGATTTGGGCGGGAAAGTATGTTGATGGAGGGAAATAACGGAAAGCATTTTCCGTAAGCAGTTATCTTTTTTGCCGTTAATCACTAATGTGACGTTTATGCACACGGATCGTGGGCATGATCAGCGGCTGGGGAGATGCCACGTGGAGAGTGCGTGTGTGTGGATCCTTCTCCAAATTAGTGCCATCATCGTGACCTTGATGAATGTTCAGGATGATGCCACGTAGCCATTCAGTTGTAACTGAATGGTTTATGCACGATAAAGTCTTCTAGAAGGTCTTATAACTGTAACCCTTCATCCCCTTGCCACGTGTTAATTATGTTGTAACAGAAAGGACTTCTTTTACTTAAGTCTTGGTTTCTGTCACGCAGAGATGTTTAGGTCTTCAATTTTCAGGTTTAACTTTATCCTTGCGTGAGTTCGCACGGAGATGTTAATTGATCTTTGGTTCTGACCTTTTTCTGGCACACAATTTTTGAAGATTGCTTTCTGTTTTGTTTAGAACCGGTGCGCAGCCGCGCAGTGTTCTGTTTGAAAAGGTTTATCGTGATGAAGTTGTGGTATGGTCCAAAGTGCCTGTGCAAGGTTTTTGGGAGCATACCCCTTCAAGCCCCCCCCAGTCCAGTGATGCGCTTATGTGAGGAAGTGGAGTACTGGACTTATATAAGAGAAGTGTGCATTTTGTTTTGGAAGTTTTGCCGCGAAATATGGAGAATCTTCTTATGGAAGATACTTCAAATTGGAATGCTCATGATTTCAAATTTTGAAAAAGTTGACCCTTGGCAGGTGAAAGGTACGATGGTGACTGTTGACGTGTGATAGTTTGGATGACAGGCTGTCACTTGTCAGCTGTACGTCGTCAACGTGGCTTACACGCGCGCGTGAGCTCGTACAGTTTTCCCCCACTCGCCCCTGATGCTTCGATAACCGTGTTTCTCTGAAAAAGGGGTTATTTCGGTTTTCTAGGTCATTAATGGCGGTGGGTATATAAACCCTTTCATTGCCTTCTTTTTATAATATTGCTCTTTGAATCTTTTTTTTCTTCCCCGGTGTCTGTTTGAAGAAAACTGCAAATTTCTTGCCTTATGTCTACCGGAGAACGTCACGAAGATTCTTCTGAAGAGATGTCTGCCGGTCTTCCACCATTGAAGTGGTCCATAGATACGTTTGATAGTATGGTTCGGAGTTTTAGGTTTCCTGATAGTTGGGGTGTTCGATACCCTGATGAGGGTCAGACGGCGGCAGATGCTCCGGCCGGGTACATTACCTTCTTCTGGGATTATTTTGCTGAGGGCAACTTCTGATTGCCAGTGACATGGTTTTTTCCTTGAAATCCTTACATATTATAAGTTCCATATTTCTCAAATGCATCCTATCGGATTGGTTCAGATTCGTCATTTCGAATTCCTTTGTCGGTCAATGCATATCGAGCCGATGGTTAACCGTTTCCGAGTGTTGTATCAAATGCATTGCTCTTAGGGCTTTTATTCCTTTTCCCAACGTGCTTCGGCAAAGAAGATCCTGTTGAACCCCCCAAAGTCCTTTCATGAGTGCAAACCAAAAGTTTTCTTTATCAAGGCAGGAGTGATTCCGATGAAGATGACTTTTAGGGGCAAAGAAGATAATGTAACAGAGACCATACAGACTCCTCTCTCAGAGACTTGGTATCAGGATTTGAAAGATGTTCCGTCGATTGAACTTCCGAAGAAAGCCTTAGTTGCTGCTGGCATGAGTCTTTATTGGCGGATGGAGCGGGAAGACAAGCCAGTATACATGGAGGACGGTAAAAGTAAGATTTGGGATTTTCTTACCTCGTCTTCCTTTTCTTTTCTCTTTCTTTTTTTTGAATTTTGTTCCTATTTCCCTTTTGTAGTTGTCTCTTTGTATGTTGTTGCGTACAAGAGAGAGAATGGAAAGATGGCCACCGTTCTAAAAAGGGCTGATGAGGAACTCTGGTACCTGCAGATAGTCAAGAATTTTGTTCTTCTGCGGGATGAAGATTTGTCTGCGCAACCTTCGACTGGTGTTGGTAAGTTTACTTTTTGATTTTGATTGATATTGCAATATTACTCTTTGCTGTTTCTTCGCGCGGGGTAATATTGAAATATTTTTCTTTTTGAGTAGGTGAATTGACTAACCTGGGCGTAGGCCCTGAGAAGAAGAAACGTGTTCCGGCTGTTAATATTGCGCCGAAGAAGATTGATACGTCGAAAGCTCAACCATCGAAGGCCAAAAACATGAAGGGGGAGAAGAAAGGTATGCGCCATTCCTCTGTCTCCTAGTGTGATTATGTATTGGTGTCTGATACGTTGAAAGGACTTGCGCCTGTAGTTATGAAGAAACCAAAAGCAGAGCCTCGGGATACTGCTGATATCCCTGCCTCGAATCCTGATGATCCTATTGACTTGGAGTCGAGTCCTGAGCCCTTGTTGAAAACAAAGGCGGGGAAAAGGAAATAGGTCGAAAATGAGGTTGAGGCGCAGCCTGCTAAGAAGGTGCCAAAAAGAAAATTTGGCAAGAGGGGCAACTTAGATGCCTTTATTGCGAAACCTCCTCCAGGTGAGTGTCCTCTTTACTTGTTTTTTATGCATGCTATATGTTGATATGAACTTTACTCTTACAGAAAGCCAATTCCGACTGCTCGCGCGGAGCCGTCGTCTGTTGTTAATGATGACCTTCCGCCTTCACCACCTCGAGCACCTATCAGGGAGCAACTGGAAGGTATAGAAGCTGTTGAAGACGAGGCAGAGAAGGTCATTGATGTGGAAAATCTTGCAGTTGAGAAACATGTGGAGGTTGAGGTGGAATCGGAGAAGGTTGTGGATCCGGAGGCTGCGGATGTTGATGTTACTCACCCTAAGTCTCCTGAAGTTGCGGCGCGTGATCCAGAGAAAGGGAAGTCAGTTCCTGAAGACCCTGTGATGACTGTCCCTACCTCTGCCACCACTTCTGCGCCGGTGAATGTTGTTAGGAGCCCTTCTGGAGATCAGGGTTTCTTTACGCATAATGAGGAGAACTCCCCTATCCGCCCAGAGGAAACTCCGGGGGATTATAATTAAAGAACTTATTCAGAGAAACAAGCTTCTGAGATTCATGCTCCGGCGTGGAAGCTGAAGAAAGGCGATACCTTTTCAGATTGGTGGGTTTGTCGTGATTGGATACAGGGTACCTTTCTGTCTGCTAAAGTGAAGTTCTAGGAAGATCGTTCTCACGAGCAGTCTTATCATGCTTATCTTGAAGAAGCTGCCCATCGTATAGTGCGTGAGTGGCGTAGCATATATAAGGAATGGTCTACTGTTGAAGCATCCAGGAAAGGAGCTGCTGAAGAAGAGGCCCGAGTTGCCCTGTTGAGGGCTAAGTTGGAGGCTGACCAGGCCAAGTTTTAGAGTGATCAGAAGACTGAGGAGTGGTCCTCTGCTGGTTGGAAAAGAAAATCAGAAGCTGAAACCGCTCTTCTTTCAGGGGAGCGCAAGCGTTGGAGAGAAATTTGTGAGAAAGATAATAATGAAAAAATGGGCCTTCGTAATACCATCAACAAACTCAGGGCAGAGATTGAAAAACTGAAGAAACAAGATGCGGAGATTGAGAGGTTGAAGAAAGAAAAAGCTGATGCTGAAGCGGCTCGTGATGAAGCTCGTTCTCATCGAGAGAGAAGCGAACAAAGAGAGGTATGAACTTGCGCCACACTTGCCCATAAGGATATGGAGATAAACGAACTCGCCTCTTTATTATTTGAGCAGGAACAAATTAAGGCGGAGCTTGAATCTGCTAAAAAGGATCTGCAGCTTAAGCGGTCTGAAAAGGCTGAAACTTCCCGCCGCCTGAGTGAAACGGAAGAAAAGTTAGAAAGTTCTGAAACTGCTCCAGCGACGGCGGAGAGTCAAGTTGATCCTTTGAAGAATGACATGCTTTGGTGGAAACTCCGTGGGATCATAAGTGTAAGTACGTTGGTTTTATGTAGTATTTTGATGTTTTTATTCGTCTCCTTATTTGTTGCGTTGCTCGACAAACAAGTTACACATTTAAAGCATTTATACATAAAACATCTCATATGTACCAAATTTCATGCTCGACAAACAAGTTACACATTTAACGCAATTTTACCGTCTCTACCGCACAAAACGTACATGCACACATGCATAGTCTAAATTTCCCAGTATCAAATTAACATTTAACATATTATCACATTTACATGTTTAAATCACTTATCACATTTTATCACATATGATTCACTCAAAATTCACCCATACTAGTGTTCATCGAAAAATGCGTATTTTAGCGATTCGGTAACGTTTTCGGGCGTCGGAAGTCACGTATGACTAACCAAACACCAAGTAAACTTAAAATTGGTTAAAATAATTATTTTTAAACTAAAAATATCAGTTTACTTACTGATCTAAATCAGTTTTATAAAAATCACTTGAAAATCCAATTTTTGACCGTTTTAACGCATAGTTTTGCGTTAAATGTTACTACAATCATCCCAACTCGAAACGACTTGATATTTTAAAACAATATATATTATTTACTGATTAAAATAGTGGTTATAATCAGATTAGTGCAGTTTTTGTGTAAGTCACATAAATCATGCGATTTCACGTATTTTACAACTTTTAATGCACCACGTACAACATGCAAAGCTAGCAAACATTATGACAATGTTATATACCATCTAACACTTCAAATATTCATATTTTTAGTGTTTATATTCTGATCATACTTTATTTTTATCAAATCATCTTCAAATCATCATTTCATGTTCATCTTTCATCATGCATGCTTGTGTACAAGTATTTAAAGCACATATATCATATCATTATCATTTCATACAAGATAATATGTATCAAACCTGAAGTTAAGTCATGCAAATCTAAGATATGTTCATCATCTAATCATTTAAACATAATTTCATACAACAATCTTTCATAAATGAACACATGACAAAACCTACATGCATGACATTCTAGAAAAATTAACCAAACAAGTATCCATCATAAATCAAACTCAATCTCATATGTATACACACATACACATATACGGTTATGTATTCATACATATATATATATATATTTATTTTACATAAAAATACCCATTTCTTATTAGTTTTCAAGTTTGTGAATTATTCAAGAACTTTGAGAAACTTCTATTATCATCAACATCATCAAGAGTCAAGATTATGATTTTTAAAGTAAATTTTATACCTACAAGATTTTGATGGGTTTCTTGACAAAGTGTGATGATATGGAGCTTGGTTCTTGCTTGAAACACCTTCAAACCACCTTTGGATCTTCACATATGCTTGGGACAAGCTTGGAATGACTTGAATCTTCAAGAGAAGGGTTTCAAAATTCGAAAATGGAGAAGTTAAGGGCTGTTACCAGCCATGATTTTCTAGAGAGAGAGAGGAGTAATTTGTTGTGATGAGATTCCTTGGAATTGTGTAAGAATTTGGAGTATTTAGGTGGCATAATCATCATATCTCTTTCCAAGAAGTCCACATGTCCCACATGTAAAGAGAAATAAAGGAGGTGGGACTGCCATATACTCGCCACATGGTCCCTCTCTCTATAAATATTTGTTTATATACATATATATATATATATATGTAAATGTTGAGTAAAAACTGGTATTTAACCGGTTACCGGGTATGTTATCTAGTGTTTTAATCCCGTTTTTGTGCGTTTTAAATTATTTTTAACACTATATAAAAATAAACTCACCAAAATATTACTGAACAATATTTTGTTTGACTGGACTGGCTACGTTGTCGGTATTTGGCAGTATGCGCGCTGTGTTGCGCGGTACGCGCATAAAATCACAAAAATAGGAATTTAAGCGTTTTTATTTGTTTTTGTCATTCTATAAGGATAAACTTATCAAATTATTGCTAAAATGATTATCAGTTGCCTTGACTGGTTGTATTGACAGTGTTTTGTCGGTATACGCGCTACATCGCGCGGTACGCGCTTAAACTCGAAAGATAGAGTTTCTTAGCGTTTTAATTTATTTTTCCTCATGAATATGATTGAAATATTTATTCTAATCATAACAGACTATTTTTTTAGGATTTTAACACTGATCGGGTGGTTACCGACGTTCGTTTCGCATTTTAACCGTTACGCGATAAGCGTTTATTTTACCGTTGCCAACATAATTTTTAACAAAGTTTAAATTTACCAACTCATTAAATTTCACATATAAACATCATAATCAGTAAAATATGGCCTTTTATCTATTCACAACACGTGTTACAATTGTACGGTACGACCTGAAAAGCCGGGTGTCACAGTCTCCCCCTGTTTAGGAAATTTCGTCCCTGAAATTTTACTCTACAGGTTTTGCTTTCGCATTGGTTGGAAACAACAAAAACAGGTTTAATGAATATAGTCTTATAGTTTCTGCGAGAAACTTTGATTCTTGCAAAGAATCTTCGTAGACCTATATTACATATACTCTCAATTCCTAATCTCACATCTCAACACTCTCCACCCTTTCCAAGGTTCAACATTCACAAGCACTTTTAATCAAGAAGATTAAGTCAAGATTCCACCAATTCGGGTTCTACATACGTATATTTACATATACATTACCCCGTATCTAAGATAGTCTGAGTTTACACCCGATTGATCCAACTTGAGATGGGCTCCTGAAAGAATCAAATCTCATAAACTCGCCTTCCTTCCTTCTTGCATTCATATTAAAATATCCACAAATCGCCAAATCAATAAATCACATACACGACTAGAATGCTGTAATCGCCTGTCCGGTTATTAGCATAACTCTTCTAGCTATACGTACTGCTTCTACGGTGCTTCGATAAACTGTCGTTTATCTTCCAAACAAATCTCTATAAAGAACAAAATCAGTGTATTATCCATTATACACTTTCTCAACTGAACCCAAACAATACATCATGTACACTACTCCATCATTATGGCAGCTTGAGCCTATAAGCGACTGATCCAACTCAAGATGGGCTCTTGAAAGGACCAAGTCAATGTGGCTCAGCTTTTCTTCTCTCTACTAGACCTAATAGCACCTTTCTAAGATAACATCTTCAACAAAAAACAATCTTCAATCTGGAATCGCAATAGTTCTTTCTATTGTCCATGATACACGCTCCCAACCTTTCTTTCAAAGGCCTGAAAAGCTTCCTTCTATCTTGCTGTCCAAATCAATTTCCCTTTTCCTTTTGGGGTTGTTAGTGTCGAAGGCTGCACTAATTTAGAGAAATTCTTAATAAATCTCCGGTGGCACCTAGCTAGTTATATGGATCGTCATACTCCCAACGGGGTCTTTGGCGCTCCTCATCATTCACCAACTCTATAGTTAACTTCAAACGTTACTCATGATTCTCCTTGGCTCACGTATAAGCAAGTATGTCGTTGATGAATATTATCACGAATTCATCCGATTAGAGTTTCCATACCATGATCACGAGATTCATGGATATAAATGGCGCATTAATTTAGTCAAAAGGCATAACTAATAACTCATAATGGCCATATCGTGTTCAAAAAGCAGTCCTCAACATATCTTCGTCAGCAACCTTCAACTGCTAGTATCCCAATCGTAGATCGATCTTCGTGTAGCAGATGAGTCCCGGTAGCTTGATTGAACAAATTTTCAATCCTCGGTAAAAGGGTACCGATTCTTGATAGTCATCTTATTTAGCTCTCTGAAATCCTCTCACATCCTGAAGGATCCATCCTTCTTTCTCACAACAAAATAGATGCTCCTCAAATCGAAAAGCTTGATTAATGAAACCTTCGTCCAAAAGCTCTTAAAACTATCTCCACATTTCTATCATCCCAAACGGTGCTTAATCTATAAGGAGATTGTGTAACTGGGTGCAGCACCGGGAGCCAGATTGATTCGGAATTCAATCCGTCTCATAGGGGGAAATCCAGGTAAGTCTTTTTAGGAAGACTTCTGGATAATTGCGAACAATAGGAATCTCTCCGATATTCCTACATTCGGCTTTCGTATCCACCACGTTAACTAAGAACGCAAGATAGCCCCTTTTGCAACCACCTGAGCATCCTCAAAACACTGACGACTCTCAACCATCAACACTCGATACTCAGCACTCGACTCGGTCAGTCTCCGCGAACAACTATCACTTTTCCACTATCATCAGGGCGAGATATCCTATCTAGCTTCTTCAAGCGATAGTCCCCACTTCGTTCTCGGATAATTAATCCATCCTTATATCTATGTCAAAGCTCCCCAGCTCCACTGGAAATAAACCAACACTAGAGCTACGGCCACCTAACTAAATACTACAACTGCAAACGATCTTACTAGTTTCTATCAACTTACCAATTGCTAGTTCTATCAGGCACTTTATACCCAGCTTACTTGTTGGTGAACACAAAAATGGTTCAAAGTTTCTTGAACAAAACTCAAGTCAGTTTTGGTATTAAAAGTATGAACACAGATTGGTTTTTGATTTGAAACATACTGGTAACAACAGCAAGATCATCTCATGCCTTCCCAGCGTTTAGCTCGAACACTCTACTCCTGGCATCCTGACCCTTCATTTTCAGACAATTTCTCTTGAAATGTCCTTGCTCACCACACTCGTAGCATCCCTTGTGAGTACCTCCCTCCGATGTACTCTTAGCATAGCGCTTGCGAGTTATATGTCTAATCTGACCACATCTGGCACACTTTCTCTACTTTTCCTCGAACTGCATTTCCCGTCACGCTTCTCATCGGTTTCCTTCCTCGAACACTCAGACTTTCACTTTCGCGAATCCCCAGATCTAGGCTCGGAATGGGGAATTATTTGAATGGTCAATCCTCTGTGACGGCTCGACATCACGCATACCGTTGCCATGTCATTGCATAGGGTACCAGTAAATGATCTTGGGTTACAACCCTGGTTTGTTTTATATGTACATCTATGTACTGTTCACAAAGTTAATGAAAATCAGGAATACGCTCCGATTATATCATAACACAGGAACTACTAAAACTTTCCGATCATTATATTACCTGAAGGGTTTCCGATCTGTGTCCCACCAAAACCATGCCCATGAGCATAACGTCCACGTTCCTGGCCATTATTTTGGTTAGCATCGCGCTGTTTCATGGCAGTATTAACGTGTTGGGCTATGAGTTGTGCCAACTCTTTCGGTGTAACAGGTAGTCCAGATCCCTATCTCGCTTTTGGCGGCATTTCATCGTTTCTATTATTTACAACAATAATAATCACATAAGACGATAACCCAAAAATAATTCAATCGTTAAATAATAGCGGACCAAACATTGCGCATGTATAATATCCACGTATTAATGAGAACAGTTTTTAACCAAAAGGAACCCATTCGATATTTATATCAGAAATTTTCAAAGCTTGTTTTTAGTACTAAGACTAATCAAAATTCGACATGTCTACATCAACACCCTCAACAAGTCTATATGAAATTTTCTCCTAAATATCTGAAAATTTGGCACGCAAGCCATAATTAGGGTTCATCAAATGAGACATACAAAACAAACATCAGAAACAACCAACCACTAAAGCTTCAATTGCTGGAAGTCCAACATCTTCCTAACAAACTCTTCTAACTCATCATAACAGTCCATCTGTCACTCTAAGTCCTTCATCATCTCCATGCCTCCACGTAACGTGGCAAACTGACAATCACAGTGAGAGCGATTGACTCAAACTCCTTTCTGCCTCTTCAAAGTAGACGTTGTCTCAGCTCTCGAAGTCGAATGCGATCTCTCCAACGGGTTGAGTCTTCTTCCTACGACAAGTGTAGACTAAAACAGGTGTAACAAAACACGTGACTCGAATAGCAGTACAAACGATTCTGTAACGACGGGCGAAAGAATCTCAAGTGTAGGCTCGACAATATCAATGAGCAGGTCTACTAATGGCTCTATAGGCCGTGATGTGACATATTGTAACCGTACAAGGTAAGTGTGTGATCAATATGGATAGTAACACATAATGCCCAAATAAAACAGAAAATCACGTATGCACATAAACACATAAGGGTTTTCATACATGATAAAACTTTATATGTTTATTTAAAAATCTTGGCTTCGAGAATTTTGGACTTTAAATCTCAAAATTCTTCGGTTGAAGTCTAGTGTTTTCCTCCGAAAACATCTAGTTCGCTAACAACCAATGGCTCTGATACCAACTTCTGTCACACCCCAAAAATGTCGCAGCGAAATATAAAACATGGTACGTAATTTATAAAGACGTATTGAAACTGAGTTCTGTATATGTAAGGAATACGAGATTGTTAATGGTTCGCGAGGCCACTAACATATGTAACGACATAGGAAGCATCCAAACCATAGGTATTTTTCTAGTAGTCGATTCACGACTGAAACACAAAAGCACTGCTTGGTACTAGTTATCACCAAGAGTGTGGCTGCCTGAAAACCCATTAGATCTAACCTTTTGTTCTGCAGTCTTAGTATGTACACGATTAATGGTGCTTTTGGTACCCTATTCGTGACATGATCTATTGTGTCATTCCTTAGTTAATGTACCTCTTGGTACTTGTATTTTCCCGTAGTTTAGAAAACTAGAATTCGTGTGTATGCACATTTCAAAAAATACTCTTGCTTGAAAAACCGGTATAGAACATAAGCTTTTCGTAAACCATTTGTGTCAGTGAAAACTTGCTTGTAAAATGGTTTAGAAATATGTAATTCTTGCTTATTGAAAACCTTGTATGCTTTGCAAAAAGTGCATGTCTTTCCACCCCGAAAACATTTAGAAAAATGTAAAACCGTAAAAGGTGGGGTTATGATCTCACCTGGATTGTCTTGTGCAAAGCTAGCTAAATACAACTTCGTGATATCGTTTCCAAGACGAGACTCGCTAGCATGCATTCTACAATATTCCTAACACGGAATATCTTATAAGTTTCTGACCAAAAGCGATAACTACGTGTCATCGAGCTCTACCGAATCGTTAACCAAACGATTCGACGGTATGTTGTGAAGTAATTGGAAACGATTAGGTCATAATTGATATGTATCGTTTATCGACCCGAGAAGTCGTTGGGTATGTAACAAATATTTGTAAGAAAATAACATATAACAAACTCGTACGTTGAAATGTATGTTATATAATGTGCCGTTTAGGCGTTTTGTAATAAATATAAAAGTTATATTTATTTCATAAAGATTTATCGAGTCGATGCATGTTTCAAATAAATATAAAACTATATTTATTTCTATAAAAGAATTGGGTTTGTCTGATATTCGAAATAAATATATAAACTATATATATTTTTATAAAAAGAAGTCACGTTGTTTGTTATTCGAAAATAAATATATAAACTATATTTATTTTTATAAAAGAGTTGTCGGAATTTCAAAGTTTAGAATATAATAACTATATTTATTTTCGGAAATCGATGCTTTCGAAGGTTGTAAAGTGTCGTCGTAAGAGATTCTATATTTGTATTTGCTTTATAAAATATTATTTGAATCCGATAGTTTTATTTTATGATAAAATGCGTTGTATATTACGGATTTTCTCGAAAAACGGGCAGAGTTTCCTCTGTTTTTGGACGCCCCCGACAACACAAGTTGTCGTTATTTTATAAAAATTCAATCAACAATTCACTATTATTTAGTATAACCAATTTATGTGGACAAGATTCTAAATAAATCCAAGTATGTTTTAACTAATAATTTGTCACCTCGTTCGGTTCAAGCTCGTTTTCACGTGAGACATAAAACTATACAAAAATGTAAATACTAATCGCTGCGTTAAACTATTTTCCAAAACTCGCGTCGAGGCGTTGACCAAGTCAACTGAGTTGACCGGGTTTGACCAGCTGAGTTGACCGAGTCACTGGGTTGACTCGGTTTGACCGAGCTCAAATAACCCGAAAATAGCACCCGAATCTAAGTCGAACCAAAGCTCTCGAACCATCATAAATTCTGAACCAAAACTCGAACCATCTCAGAACCCGTGCTGTGAACCCGAAACTTCGACCCAGAATATGACCTGAAACAAACCCAAACATCTAGACCTGAGATATCGAGACCCGAACCAACTGATCTGAAAGATATACCCCGAATCCACTTGAATCTGGCCGGAACCTGTTGAACTGAACTCTTGAACAGGAACCCGAAACACTTACCGGGCATCATCATCTTCAAAATTCAGCTTCTCGGAGGAAGCAAGTCCGCCGCCCGTGTCTCCACTGCCACCGCCGTGAGCGGCGGCGCCGCTCCTCCTCTGCCGTCCATGCATCTTTCTCTCTCCTCCTGTCTCTCTCTCTCTCCCTGCTCGAGCCTTCAGCCGGCACCACCCACCACCGGTTCTCTCTCTTCTGTTCGTGGCTGCCGCACTACCACCGAAAGGTGGTGGTGGTGGTGCTCCGTTTTGTCAGACGAAAGGGGGGGGGGGGGTGGGTTGCGTTGCGTTGTCTGGAACACAAAGATCGGAGGGACGTTGGAGACCAGCTGTCACACCCCGACCACGTGAGACAACGAAACATGGCGGAAACGTCGGGGAGTGTTGTAACAGAATTAATCGTTTCAAATCCATGGCAATTAAAGTTTCGTTTTATTAATCAAACATGAGAGTTTACATTGTTTTAAACAAGAAACAAAGAGTACATAACAAAAATTAACTAGTTCTTGTCTCGTTTTAAGTCACTAAGGCACAGGTCCGCCTAAGTATGTCTTGATAAGTCCTATGCATCATCTCCTGAAAACACATGTGAAAATAGGTACGTCAGCATAAAAATGCCTGTGAGATACATAGGTTTTGTGAAAACAGAATTCATGACTCATGTTTGAGAAAATGTTTAGTCATGAACCTTGTAATTTGCTTTGTCTTGTAAATCATTTGAAAAACGATAAGATCAGATGATATGTATAAATAAGAGAGCAATGTATGGTTAAATGAATAACCACGTAAAATGGGTTTGTATAAGATCAGTTGTTTGTAAATCAATGTCTGGTGAAAAGTATGTTATTTGTATAAAATGTTATATGTCTCAAATTGAAATGATTCAAATAACGCTACAATATATGATACCATACAAACACTTATATATAGGAAGTACCAGCGGCGTATCCACCATGCTTGTATCATATTACACATGCCTCGTTACTTAAATCACTTACTCAAACCAAACCACCAAGATGAAATGTTTAACAATTGTAGAAATGTTTATGTATAGTCCAATGTCTATTGTCAAATGTAAATCATGTCAACAGATACACATGGTTCACACGGTTCAACAGTTACAAACGGTTCACACGGTTCAACAGTTACAAACGGTTCGCATGGTTCAACAGTTACAAACGGTTCACACGGTTCAACAGTTACAAACGGTTCACATGGTTCAACAGTTACAAACGGTCCACACGGTTCAACAGTTACAAACGGTTCATGTAATCAAATGGTTACGACGGTTTACATAGTCAAATGGTTATAACGGTTCAAAATGTAGTATAATGTGTTCATATGCTGGATGAGCATATGCAATAGAAATGCAATGTAAAACAATGTACTAAGTATGCACGTAATGGACATACATAGCATAAGTGTAATGTAAAATAATGTACTAAGTATGCACACAATAGGCATACATAGCATGAAATGTAATGTAAAACGATGTACTAAGTACGCACACAATGGGCATACATAGCATGAAATGTAATGAAATCATGTACTATAATGTACTAACGAACATAGTAGGTATATGATGTGAAAACAGGAAAGCACGAAAGTAACAAGTAGGCACATGTGTTTCACCCCAAAACAGTTTGGAAAACAGTAAAAGAGGGGTTCTATGTACTCACTTGAGATTGCTCAGAAGTCCTAAGATAACCACCAAGCAATGCTAGAGATCACGGAATCAAACGGCACCTAATATAGGTAACTATGTTAATAAACCGGACCTATATCGGAGGATCGGATAGAATGAGGGTTCGTAAACCAAACGAGTATGGTGACTCATGTAATATGGTTTAATAAAGCCCACATACTAAAACGAAACCTAACCTAAGTGCTTACGACTCATTATGACCCGTTTAGGTAGCTTAAGCTACTTTAACGCGTTGTTCGCGTGAAACGCGTTCGGACCGCTTAACTAGTCCTATGACAAGTAATATATGCCTTAACATGTCTAATATTGTTTCCAAATAAGTTTAGATACCAAAAGTTATGTTACATATGCTTAAAATGAATTTTGGCGTAAAAAGGGCATTTTGGTAATTTACCTAAGGCATATTAACTACCTATCATACAACTACTTAAACGAAGCGACCATAAGGTATAACCTCAGAAGGTTATGCCCTATATACTATGGTCACCTAATGTGTTTGGTCGGATCCTAATGATCGACCAAATGGGTCGGGTTCGAAGGTATAAGCGATTTATTAGATCGCTTACCCTTACGACCCTAGACAACGTGGTAATCAGTAGGCATATTCACAAGGGACTATAACCATCGTGATTACAATCACGTTGCGAAGTTCAAACGAACTTCGCATTGACCATAAACTGGTCAATGCAGAAAGTCAAACAAAGTTTGACTTTCGGACTCGAAAAGCGATAAAAGAACGAAGGAATACTTACGAAGGGTCCCCGAATGCTAATCTAGATCAAAATAGCTCAGGTATGAAACAAAGGTTTCAACTTAGAGCACATTAGATCAGATTCTTGTGTGTTTGAAGCAAATAGGGGTGGGGTATTTATAGTTTTTCCCGAACCGTTAAGATCGTTTCTTGAATAACATGATCGAATCTCGTGCGTACACTTGTTGGAAAGTTGTGGTGACTAGAAATGGCCCCTAATGAGCTGAAAGGGCAAGTGTGGGTTTGTGGTTGTGAGTTAAACAGCTGTGATCTGCTGACTAATCGATCTTATCTGATCTGGTTAGGCAGTCGCGTAGCGCGACGGTAAGATCCTTAGGGCTCGCGCTACGCCACCATGCACCTGTTTCAGAAATGTTTCAAAAATGGCAGAAATGGTCCCTGCATCCCGTTTAAGCTATTTTCGATGCGTTTGAACCCCGTTAACCTCATTTCAAGGCTCTAATATGAAGTTAAAGTATAGGGAACTCAAAAAATGCTCAAAAATATCTCGGATGTCGGTTCGTTTGGTCGTACGATCGCGATGTTCGGTTAATCACAACGGAATGCGCATAAGCGCGAAAAACGATCCAAATGACGCGACGAATGGATTTTTCTTATGCCAAACACTAACATAAAATGTTTTAGTGCTTACATAAATTTTTGGATGTCCGGATGTATTCAGAACGTGAGTTATGCGCAAAAATGCAAACTTGTGCACTTTTTGACGCTTTTAGTCCCTGAATGACCCAAAAGTTTATTTTAGCACACCGAACCCCTCAAAGCCTATTTCTAAGCTATATAAAGGATATTTAAGGTGTGTTTAACTTATGGTCATGTTCCGGAAAGTCTGTTTCAGTTCAAATTGGCATACTTTCGCAGTTTGTCAACTTTAGTCCCTGTAAGCGATTTAACTTGTTTTTGCCATACCAAAGCCTTCAAAACTTATTTCTAAGTTATGTAAAGGTTATTTAAGGTATGTTAAGCCTATTTCACTATTCCGGAGTGTTTGTTGCATTAAACTACTTATATTTACGCATCAGTGCGCATATAACCTTCCAGAAAGCGATTTAGAGCTTGAAATCGAACAAGAATTGATATGTGCAAAAGATACACGTATTTATACAGATCCCAAGTATGAAATACAATATTTCATTGGCTTGGTATTTGTTTGATGGTCGCAGTGACCCAGGTGTCACAGTCTCCCCTACTTAAGGAAATTTCGTCCCGAAATTTATTCGTAGAAGTCTGTCTGTGACTTTGTGTTAAATAGCCATCAAAGATATGTAAAGAAAAATTTTGTTATTTTCCTCAACGGATATTTTTCAGAAGCGAAAATGAACGAACGGAGTCATTTTCTTCAACGGGTTCTTCGGAAATGGAAAATAAAGGATTTTTAACTAAACGGATATGCATTTCCCTCAACGGATATTCTTCAGAAGTGAAAACAAATGGATGATTCATTCTTCCTCAACGGGTCCTTCGTCAGAAACGGTATTGAAGGAATAATCCACGGATATTCATTTCTCTCAATGGATATTCTTCAGAACGAAAATGAACAAACGGGGTCATTTTCCTCAACGGTTATTCTTCAGAATTTGAAATGAAGGAATAATCAACGGATATTCATTTCCTCAACGAATAATCTTCAGAAACGAAAATGAACTAACGGAGTCATTTTCAACGGTTGCTTCCTCAGGTATGGAAATGAAAGATTTAACAACGGATATTCATTTCCTCAACGGATAATCTTCAGAAACGAAAATGAACTAACGGAGTCATTTTCAACGGTTGCTTCCTCAGAGTTAGAAATGAAGGATAAATAGATATTCATTTCCTCAACGGATAATCTTCAGAAACGAAAATGAACTAACGGGGTCATTTTCAACGGTTGCTTCCTCAGAGTTGGAAATGAAGGATAAACGGATATTCATTTCCTCAACGGATATTCCTCAGAAGTGAAAAAATGAATAGCTAGTTCATTTTTCCTCAACGGATGCTTCATCAGAATTGGAAATGAATTGGGTTGACTTAGATACATGATAGAACTTGCTGTGATTTCTGTGCACTAAATTCCATAATTATGTATGCATCCATAATTACGTAATTCCTTGCACAGTCCGCACAGTTCGTTTTGTAATGTTGTGGGGAAGGATATCAAACTTGTGATGAGGGTGACTAGACTACCATAGGGTCCTTTTAATTAGATCGACATAGGATCTTCTTAATTAGGCCACCAAGGAGTCCTTTCATCTATATCATCACATAATATTCCTAACCAGATTTTTGGATCGATCAGTTTAACTAGACCACTAAAGGGGTCTAATTATGAAGTAGTACTTTATAATCCAAGGGACTTAACTACAGCGTAGAAGTCCATTAAGGATTTTAGGTAGTACCTTTGGGTATCCTACTATGAATCTCTTGTACATGGATATGTAAGATTCTACGAGGATTTGGATAACATAATTTGGATCACATGACACATAAAAGGGAACACATAAGCACAAAATCACATAATTGTTTAATTGTTATTATCTTATTATTGATTGCTATTAACTTGGCACCTCGTACTCCGTTTCTCTTGGAAGAAACGGGTACTTAGGATTTTCGTGGAAAACGCAAGAGATCATACAATGGAAGAAATTTGGGGGTAGTCTGTTCTTCAAGGAATATGGTTCCTTGATTGTTGGTATTGTAGAGGATATGTTTATACATGCAACCACATAAACATATTAAAATGTAAATGAAAGATTTATTTATAACAACAATAACAACAACTGTTTCATAGATCGTGATAACAAAAGAAAATAATACACAAGGCTCGATTATTTTCTAAACAGCGTTATCTTCTGTCGGTCAGATACTCATCCCTGCGCTGGATTTGTATTAGCAAGCTTTGGGCAATTCCTACGAAAATGGCCCATCTCGCCACAGTTGTAGCAAGACCCCGGTGGAAAACGAGCTTGAGCAGGATTGTTGTTAACTTGATTTGGTGCAACTGCTGTTGGGCAAACCCTCGTTGTATGACCTATAAGTCCGCAAACTTGGCATGTGCGGCACTTCACACCAGCATGATGATGTAGACCACATTGGTTGCACAAGGGTGCAGTTCTGTTGTAGGGTTTCCTGGCAGGGGGTTGAGCTGGTTGGTTGGGGACGGCTTGATCATTGTGAGCGACCACGGCGAAGTTCTGAGAAGCCTTTCGCTTCTTTGACTTTTTAGAGGATCTAGTCTGTTCATCCATGGTCTTTGATTCCTCGATTGGGTTCGATTCTTCGACCGGTTTCTTGTCACCTTTTCGGAAAAGTTTACCTTTCCTGATCTTTGATTCAGTCAAGGTTGCAGATAGCTCAATGGCATGTCTAACTGTAGTAGGGTTGCTACCAGTCACAATGTCTTGTATTGAGTCAGGGAGGCCATCAATGTACTTTTCGATTGCCTTATCCAAAGGCGTGACCATGTTTGGGCATAACAGACTTAACTCCTCATAACGGTCCGTGTAGGCTCGATGCTCACCGCTGTCTTGCTCAAGATTGTCGAATTCCCTTTCCAAGGCCCTGATCTCGTGACGAGGACAAAATTCCTTCATCATAAGGGCCCTAAGTTCAGCCCATGTCTGTGCTAGAGCAACTTCTGCACCACGATCTCTCATAACCCCGTTCCACCACGTAAGGGCCCTCTTCTGGAACACACTCAAAGAAAACTTGACCTTGCGATTGTCAGGACACTGTACGTGGCGGAAAGTATTCTCAATGCTCTCGAACCATTGAAGAAGCCCAGTCGCTCCCTCAGAACCACTAAACTTGAGTGGTTTAGCCGAGTTAAAACTCTTGAAATTGCATGGACCATTGTTGTTGTTGTTGGCTTGGTTCCATTGAGCAAAGAGGTTTGGGAATTGAGCAGCCATTTGCTGTGCAATGATTTCTGCCAGTTCGGCAGTTGCTATTTGGTTTTCGCGTCGAGGAGGCATTCTAAAAGAGAATCAAGAAAGAAAACAAATGAAATGGCATTGGGTAAGAATAGGATGTTACAGTTACCAACCAAAATCATGGTTGATGGTCATTTGTTTGAACCACGAAGGAAACAAACAACACAAAGGCTGAATCAAAGCAATTAGATCCTCATAGTGTATCGCGAAGACATACTCGCCTATAAGTGGACACTCACCCCAAGAGTTCCCAGGTAAGAGTGACTGGTCGGATTATGTGGATTTGTACGAACACTCTAGCCTTAGACAGAAAACTCAAGGTACAGGCATTCACTCTTCCAGTTTGCACGTGTTCACACTATTTAGGACCCAAAACTTTGACGAGATTTTGAAAATTCAAAGGGGTTCAAAACCTTACAATAGAGGGTTCAAAACCTAGTAATCAATCGTCCTAGAACAGATGATTAGTTTTCAAAGTGGTTTTGAAAGTTATGTTCTTGTTGCGGTAGCTGCCTAAAGATAGGCAACGGTATTGTTTTATGACTAAACGCAAGTAAACTCGCGTTAGGGTCCTAAGAAGGTTATAGACTAGGTCAAAGCATTACTAATAACCTAATTCCCTATAACCATTGGCTCTGATACCATCTTTTCTGTCACACCCCGACCACGTGAGACAACGAAACGTGGCGGAAACGTCGGGGAGTGTTGTAACAGAATTAATCGTTTCAAATCCATGGCAATTAAAGTTTCGTTTTATTAATCAAACATGAGAGTTTACATTGTTTTAAACAAGAAACAAAGAGTACATAACAAAAATTAACTAGTTCTTGTCTCGTTTTAAGTCACTAAGGCACAGGTCCGCCTAAGTATGTCTTGATAAGTCCTATGCATCATCTCCTGAAAACACATGTGAAAATAGGTACGTCAGCATAAAAATGCCTGTGAGATACATAGGTTTTGTGAAAACAGAATTCATGACTCATGTTTGAGAAAATGTTTAGTCATGAACCTTGTAATTTGCTTTGTCTTGTAAATCATTTGAAAAACGATAAGATCAGATGATATGTATAAATAAGAGACCAATGTATGGTTAAATGAATAACCACGTAAAATGGGTTTGTATAAGATCAGTTGTTTGTAAATCAATGTCTTGTGAAAAGTATGTTATTTGTATAAAATGTTATATGTCTCAAATTGAAATGATTCATATAACGCTACAATATATGATACCATACAAACACTTATATATAGGAAGTACCAGCGGCGTATCCACCATGCTTGTATCATATTACACATGCCTTGTTACTTAAATCACTTACTCAAACCAAACCACCAAGATGAAATGTTTAACAATTGTAGAAATGTTTATGTATAGTCCAATGTCTATTGTCAAATGTAAATCATGTCAACAGATACACATGGTTCACACGGTTCAACAGTTACAAACGGTTCACATGGTTCAACAGTTACAAACGGTTCGCATGGTTCAACAGTTACAAACGGTTCACACGGTTCAACAGTTACAAATGGTTCGCACGGTTCAACAGTTACAAACGGTTCACACGGTTCAACAGTTACAAACGGTTCATATAATCAAATGGTTACGACGGTTTACATAGTCAAATGGTTATAACGGTTCAAAATGTAGTATAATGTGTTCATATGCTGGATGAGCATATGCAACAGAAATGCAATGTAAAACAATGTACTAAGTATGCACGTAAGGGACATACATAGCATAAGTGTAATGTAAAATAATGTACTAAGTATGCACACAATAGGCATACATAGCATGAAATGTAATGTAAAACGATGTACTAAGTACGCACACAATGGGCATACATAGCATGAAATGTAATGAAATCATGTACTATAATGTACTAACGAACATAGTAGGTATATGATGTGAAAACAGGAAAGCACGAAAGTAACAAGTAGGCACATGTGTTTCACCCCAAAACAGTTTGGAAAACAGTAAAAGAGGGGTTCTATGTACTCACTTGAGATTGCTCAGAAGTCCTAAGATAACCACCAAGCAATGCTAGAGATCACGGAATCAAACGACACCTAATACAGGTAACTATGTTAATAAACCGGACCTATATCGGAGGATCGGATAGAATGAGGGTTCGTAAACCAAACGAGTATGGTGACTCGTGTAATATGGTTTAACAAAGCCCACATACTAAAACGAAACCTAACCTAAGTGCTTACGACTCATTATGACCCGTTTAGGTAGCTTAAGCTACTTTAACGCGTCGTTCGCGTGAAACGCGTTCGGACCGCTTAACTAGTCCTATGACAAGTAATATATGCCTTAACATGTCTAATATTGTTGCCAAATAAGTTTAGATACCAAAAGTTATGTTACATATGCTTAAAATGAATTTTGGCGTAAAAAGGGCATTTTGGTAATTTACCTAAGGCATATTAACTACCTATCATACAACTACTTAAACGAAGCGACCATAAGGTATAACCTCAGAAGGTTATGCCCTATATACTATGGTCACCTAATGTGTTTGGTCGGATCCTAATGATCGACCAAATGGGTCGGGTTCGAAGGTATAAGCGATTTATTAGATCGCTTACCCTTACGACCCTAGACAACGTGGTAATCAGTAGGCATAGTCACAAGGGACTATAACCATCGTGATTACAATCACGTTGCGAAGTTCAAACAAACTTCGCATTGACCATAAACTGGTCAACGCAGAAAGTCAAACAAAGTTTGACTTTCGGACTCGAAAAGCAATAAAAGAACGAAGGAATACTTACGAAGGGTCCCCGAATGCTAATCTAGATCAAAATAGCTCAGGTATGAAACAAAGGTTTCAACTTAGAGCACATTAGATCAGATTCTTGTGAGTTTGAAGCAAATAGGGGTGGGGTATTTATAGTTTTTCCCGAATCGTTAAGATCGTTTCTTGAATAACGTGATCGAATCTCATGCGTACACTTGTTGGAAAGTTGTGGTGACTAGAAATGGCCCCTAATGAGCTGAAAGGGCAAGTGTGGGTTTGTGGTTGTGAGTTAAACAGCGTGATCTGCTGACTAATCGATCTTATCTAATCTGGTTAGCCTGTCGCGTAGCGCGACGGTAAGAGCCTTAGGGCTCACGCTACGCCACCATGCACCTGTTTCAGAAATGTTTCAAAAATGGCAGAAATGGTCCCTGCAGCCCGTTTAAGCTATTTTCGATGCGTTTGAACCCCGTTAACCTCATTTCAAGGCTCTAAAATGAAGTTAAAGTATAGGGAACTCAAAACATGCTCAAAAATATCTCGGATGTCGGTTCGTTTGATCGTACGATCGCGATGTTCGGTTAATTACAACGGAATGCGCATAAGCGCGAAAAACGATCCAAATGACGCGACGAATGGATTTTTCTTATGCCAAACACTAACATAAAATGTTTTAGTGCTTACATAAATTTTTGGATGTCTGGATGTATTCAGAACGTGAGTTATGCGCAAAAATGCAAACTTGTGCACTTTTTGACGCTTTTAGTCCCTGAATGACCCAAAAGTTTATTTTAGCACACCGAACCCCTCAAAGCCTATTTCTAAGCTATATAAAGGATATTTAAGGTGTGTTTAACTTATGGTCATGTTCCGGAAAGTCTGTTTCAGTTCAAATTGGCATACTTGCGCAGTTTGCCAACTTTAGTCCCTGTAAGCGATTTAACTTGTTTTTGCCATACCAAAGCCTTCAAAACTTATTTCTAAGTTATGTAAAGGTTATTTAAGGTATGTTAAGCCTATTTCACTATTCCGGAGTGTTTGTTGCATTAAACTGGTTATATTTACGCATCAGTGGGCGTATAACCTTCCAGAAAGCGATTTAGAGCTTGAAATTGAACAAGAATTGATATGTGCAAAAGATACACATATTTATACAGATCCCAAGTATGAAATACAATATTTCATTGGCTTGGTATTTGTTTGATGGTCGCAGTGACCCAGGTGTCACACCAGCTCCGGACGCCGGTTAGAGGGGAGGGGCTGGGTTGTTGTCGGCCGATCATGGAATGAGAGGGAGAGGGAGGGTTATGCTCTGATGTCTTATGTGTGTTTGTTTGTTTATAAGATGCAGATAAGTAAAATGTAAGTGAAGACAAGGAGATGAGGGCCTGCAGTAGGTGATCGAGAGGAGATGAGTGGGTGTGTAAGGATTTCTTTGTGTTTGTGTGGGTGTAGAAAGAAATGGGAGGGGTATGGGTTTTTTTTTATAGAGATTGATGATGAGATCTTGAATAGATCTTGTAAATCTTGATAAGATTTTGCAGAGATTTTATAAGATCTTGAAAAGATCTAATATATTATGTGCAGGTTTTTGGCTTGTGGGTTTTGGGCTTGGGCCCAGGGCCCACAAGCCCATCTCATGTGTAAGTGGCCTATAATTCCTACGAGGCCCGATATCGTAACCCAAACTCCATAGCTGTCGAAAGAATACAATTTTTAAAATTAAGAAGGCGTATAATAGTGGTGTTGTCAGTGTTTTGTACGGTATCAGTTCGTTGTCGCGTAATATTCAGCAGGTTTCCTGTAAATCACCACACGCGCACTGTATATTCGAATAAACGTTCCTGGGCACTCCAAGGGCCTGGTTATGTTAATTAGCATCGTAAACACTTTTTATTATTGCGTTAATCGCCTGTTAATCACATATTTAAGGGTTGTAAATCACCGGTTGTCACATTCTCCCCCTGTTAATAAAATTTCGTCCTCGAAATTTAGACTACGTCAACTCCTTAGAGTTACGTTATGCGTAAGTAAATACGAATAATGTCAAAGGAAACGAGATATACTGATACAGTCACTAGTGTGACCAAGTTAACAGGGGTCCAATAAAAGAGGAATTTCGACCAATAGAATTCCAAATGGACGTTTACAATATGCAAATGAATGTTAGGAACAATAACATTCGCTAGGAGAAGCTTAGAATCAACAAGTCCAAACGAAATAGTTTTGCATGAAACGCTCGATCGTGATCAGCCCAAGCTAATTCAATAATAGCGGTGATTGAACAAGTATCACCTGTGTTTTGCATCAAATGCTCAATCATAATTAGCCCAAGCTACAAGTTTATACTGACACCACAAGGTGTCGGAATCAACAAACAATTTTATGGAGTCGAATGCCAAACAAGTTTACTACGACTTGAAACAAATGAAGTGCTCGTTAAAAAAATCGATTTGAATGTGATGCTCCCAATACATCATATGATGCTTTGAATTGAATATGTGTAATGGACAGGTTCAAACAATTGAATTTGATTTCGGCGCAAGCCGACAATAAATACATGTATCAACAAGAAAACTTTCGGCATGGCCACAAAGAAATACCATGTATGTAACTTGAAAAAGAAAAGAATTTTCAAGAAAATGTGTTGACTTGATAACAAAGGAGCCAACAATTACAATAATGCAGGTCATTCGAATCATAAATCAATAATTAGATTTAGCGAAATAATATTTGAACTTTAATGAAACGCTTTATTCTAAACAATACCACATGCGTAACAAACGATGCATGTGTAACATATGAATTTTCAAGAACTGAAGCAAATGAGTGTTCGCTATAACAGAAGAAGTTGTTGTGATGCAATGACCATTAAGAGGAGTAGAGATGTGAAAATCTACTCACTAGATGCAAAAGTCAGAATTTCAATAAAAGAAATTTAAGGACTTTACCTGGGGTTTCATGTGATAACCGGTTGTTAGGTGACATTACCATGGAATGTCGAACATGGCGTATTCGTCGTTAGTAAGCTAGGGGGAATACGAAGGCATGCGTCTTCTCCTTAGCATGACTCGTGTCGTTTGCAGGACCGCGTGCCAAACCACCGCTTCCTCGAAAGTCGTATGTGACGTACTTCAACCTCCGTTGATGTATAGCTTAAGTTTCACGTATACCTGTGCACTAGCGTTTCGTTATGCGTAGGCTGCCTGCTCGGGAAGTCAAAATATCATAGACCATATGGATAATAGTGTGTGCCCGAGTTAATATTCGCGGTTCCTACGTGATGACCTTTTATGAACTTCATCATGAGTTTCCGAAGGTCTTAAATGCATGTTTCCTAATCTCTCAGAGTTTTATGTACTGTATGCGACTGTTTTGTGTACCGTGTGTAAAACACCACTTTAGCGTATGTTTGAAAACAAAATTTTGACTGTTTGTTTTTCGGCAACGGTTGGAGACCATATTCGAGTCTTAGGCGTTCTGTATGTATTCAGGTTTTTAATATTCTAATTTCCCAGAGGAAGGCGAGGTTAGAGCCTAGGTATCTCTACAGAAACCCTATTCGCTGTAACCTATAGCTCTGATACCAATCTGTCACACCCCGAAATTATCAGAGCTGGCGTGACTGGACTGGTATCTTCATTGCACAACGGAAGAAAAATAAGCTAAGTCTTTTAGAAAATGAACGCCACTAAGTACTCGACTCCACATGGTTTTCCTATTCCAACCGTGCCATAGTTTCTGAAAAGTAACCCGAGAAAGAAACATGCGAAAAAGTCAACATAAAATTGAGCGAGTTCATAGTTTGTTTGTAAAAGATTTGAAATAAATCTTTTTGAATAACCGGTTTTTGAAATATTGTTGAGAAAACGAATTTAAAATCATTTCCTTGTCATGTTATATGGAAACTTTGTATTTGTAACGCTTTATGTTCGTAAAACTATGTATTTGTAAACTCTTGTATTTGTAAAGTTTGTGTAACCGTCAATGCCCACCCTGACTTTGACTTCATGCCTGCACAATTCTATGCTTTGAATTTGTATAAAACATGGTACGTAATTTATAAAGACGTATTGAAACTGAGTTTAGTATATGTAAAGAATACGAGATTGTTAATGGTTCGCGAGGCCACTAACATATGTAATGATATAGGAAGCATCCAAACCATAGGCATTTTTCTAGTAGTCGATTCACGACTGAGACACAAAAGCGCTGCTTGGTACTTGTTATCACCAAGAGTGTGGCTACCCGAAAACCCATTATATTTAACCTTTTGTTCTGTGGTCTTAGTATGTACACGATTAATGGTGCTTCTGGTACCCTATTCATGACATGATCTATTGTGTCATTCCTTAGTTTAATGTACCTCTTGGTACTTGTATTTTCCCGTAGTTTAGAAAACTAGAATTCGTGTGTATGCACATTTCGAAAAATACTCTTGCTTGAAAAACCGGTATAGAACATAAGCTTTTCGTAAACCATTTGTGTCAGTGAAAACTTGCTTGTAAAATGGTTTAGAAATATGTAATTCTTGTTTATTGAAAACCTTGTATGCTTTGCAAAAAGTGCATGTCTTTCCACCCCGAAAACATTTAGAAAAATGTAAAACCGTAAAAGGTGGGGTTATGAACTCACTTGGATTATCTAGTGCAAAGCTAGCTAAATACGACTTCGTGATATCGTTTCCAAGACGAGACTCGCTAGCGTGGATTCTACAATATTCCTAACACGGAATATCTTATAAGTTTCTGACCAAAAGCGATAACTACGTGTCATCGAGCTCTACCGAATCGTTAACCAAACGATCCGACGGTATGTTGTGAAGTAATTGGAAACGATTAGGTCATAATTGATAAGTATCGTTTATCGACCCGAGAAGTCGTTGGGTATGTAACAAATATTTGTAAGAAAATAACATATAACAAACTTGTACGTTGAAATGTATGTTATATAATGTACCGTTTAGGCGTTTTGTAATAAATATAAAAGTTATATTTATTTTATAAAGATTTATCGAGTCGATGCATGTTTCAAATAAATATAAAACTATATTAATTTCTATAAAAGAATTGGGTTTGTCTGATATTCGAAATAAATATATAAACTATATTTATTTTTATAAAAAGAAGTCACGTTGTTTGTTATTCGAAAATAAATATATAAACTATATTTATTTTTATAAAAGAGTTGTCGGAATTTCAAAGTTTAGAATATAATAACTATATTTATTTTCGGAAATCGATGCTTTCGAAAGTTGTAAAGTGTCGTCGTAAGAGATTCTATATTTGTATTTGCTTTTATAAAATATTATTTGAATCCGATAGTTTTATTTTATGATAAACCGCGTTGTATATTACGGATTTTCTCGAAAAACGGGCAGAGTTTCCTCTGTTTTTGGACGCCCCCGACAACACAAGTTGTCGTTATTTTATAAAAATTCAATCAACAATTCACTATTATTTAGTATAACCAATTTATGTAAACAAGATTGTAAATAAATCCAAGTATGTTTTAACTAATAATTTGTCACTTCGTTCGGTTCAAGCTCGTTTTAACGTGAGACATAAAACTATATAAAAATGTAAATACTAATCGCGGCGTTAAACTATTTACCAAAACTCGTGTCGAGGCGTTGACCAAGTCAACTGAGTTGACCGGGTTTGACCAGCCGAGTTGACCGAGTCACTGGGTTGACTCGGTTTGACCGAGCCCAAATAACCCGAAAATAGCACCCGAATCTAAGTCGAACCAAAGCTCTCGAACCATCATAAATTCTGAACCAAAACTCAAACCATCTCAGAACCCGTGCTGTGAACCCGAAACTTCGACCCAGAATAAAACCCGAAACAAACCCGAACATCTTGACCTGAGATATCGAGACCCGAACCAACTGATCTGAAAGATATACCCCGAATCCACTTGAATCTGGCCGGAACCTGTTGAACTGAACTCTTGAACAGGAACCCGAAACACTTACCGGACATCATCATCTTCAAGATTCAGCTTTTCAGAGGAAGCAAGTCCGCCGCCCGTGTCTCCACTGCCGCCGCCGTGAGCGGCGACACCGCTCCTCCTCTGCCATCCATGCCTCTTTCTCTCTCCTCCGGTCTCTCTCTCCCTGCTCGAGCCTTCAGCCGGCACCACCCACCACCGGTTCTCTGTCTTCTGTTCGTGGCCGCCGCACCACCACTGGACGGTGGTGGTGGTGCTCTGTTTTGTCAGACGAAAAGGGGGGGGGGGAGGGGGTGGGTTGCGTTGTCGAGAACACGAAGATCGGAGGGACGTCGGAGACCAGCTCCGGCGCTGGTTAGAAGGGAGGGGCTGGGTTGTTGTCGGCCGATCATGGAATGAGAGGGAGAGGGAGGGTTATGCTCTGATGTCTTATGTGTGTTTGTTTGTTTATAAGATGAAGATAAGTAAAATGTAAGTGAAGACAAGGAGATGAGGGTCTGCAGTAGGTGATCGAGAGGAGATGAGTGGGTGTGTAAGGATTTCTTTGTGTTTGTGTGGGTGTAGAAAGATATGAGAGGGGTATGGGTTTTTTTTTATAGAGATTGATGATGAGATCTTGAATAGATCTTGTGAATCTTGATAAGATTTTGCAGAGATTTTATAAGATCTTGAAAAGATCTAATATATTATGTGCAGGTTTAGGCTTGTGGGTTTTGGGCTTGGGCCCAGGGCCCACAAGCCCATCTCATGTGTAAGTGGCATGTAATTCCTACGAGGCCCGATATCGTAACCCAAACTCCATAGCTGTCGAAAGAATAAATTTTTTAAAATTAAGAAGGCGTATAATAGTGGCGTTGTCAGTGTTTTGTACGGTATCAGTTCATTGTCGCGTAATATTCAGCAGGTTTCCTGTAAATCACCACACGTGCACTGTATATTCGAATAAACGTTCCTGGGCACTCCAAGGGCCTGGTTAAGTTAATTAGCGTCGTAAACACTATTTATTATTGCGTTAATCGCCTGTTAATCACGTAATTAAGGGCCGTAAATCACCGGTTGTCACACATTTCTATCTTGATGTTTGATGCATTATAGTGTTAGACATATTAACTTAACTAAATCATAAGTTTTTAAGTATGACGTCCCATAACATGACATAACCACAACATAGTTAAATTGTCTTTGATCCTTATGGATCTTATTACATTTGTCCCAGAAAGTTTTAAAATTAGTCTAACATATTTAAGTGACAAAACATGCATCAACAACCACAAGATACGCCATAATTCCCGAAGCCGTACTCAAGTACCTGTAGAACACGTTAAAATCAAGTGTCAACACAAAGGAAGGTGAGTTCACTTATTCGTTTACTAACAGATTTTATTCCAAGGAAAACTTTCTATTTGGGTGTTTATTAAAAACATCCATTTAATTTTTAAAAAGTCCATTTTACTTTCTTAATAAAATCCATGGGCCTTCCGTCGGTTCATTACTCCGACAACAGTAATACTGCCCAGGTTTTGTATATTAAATTATTGTGTCAACTTTCAGACTCGTATGTTAGTTAGACGATATGAACTATATATTAACCATGCAGGGATAATCAATGCTAGACAATAAACAGAATAATAATTCGTCGTTTGACATTGACATGGGGCGACCGGTCACGACTGGGTTGTCAACCCGATAGATCTACCAACAATTCCTAGCGTACCATACTTAATTGATTAAACGGCATCATGGGTGCAGGGTTCTTTCTCGAAGAACAATATGATGTCTGCCTCACGTACAATATATATATCCTACTAATATGACAATTTAATATACTACGACTTACGAATTCCCCTGTCACTCAAATGTTGAGACTCAGTCCGTAATTCATTCCTATTTCGTACGTTCTCGTTTCACTTAAGAAATATCACACTTATAATATTCATTCTTCAAAATCGTTTTACTTCGAAACGTATAATTTATCAAATTCATATATTTTCAGCGAAAATATATATTTTATATTAAAAGGTATGTTTTATTTCGAAATCATTATTAAACCCTTTTAACAACGTGTTCCACCCCCAAAATATATATAAAACAGTAAAAAGAGGGGTTTAGTGACACTCACCTTTGGGTGCGTATTTTTAAATAGCGCAATCCCGATTTCTACACGTCCTATTATATATATATATATATGAGCAATTTTAAATCAGTACACATAACACAAAAATCCTAAGTTTCTCCGTTTCTTAGAATTATCACATAACTTTGAGATTTTCTCGAAAAGTTATCATTTTTGATTATGTTGGCATGTTAATATATATATGAGTCCATATATATATATTTTTATGATTTTGTGACTTGAACAATTTTATTGGCGACCATTATTGTGTAAATCCGTTAACTTTCCCGTTTATACGTAGTATATCTACGATTTGCGCGTCGTAATATTTATACATAAACGTTCATAGATTTTAACACCGAACACGCATAATATTAATAACTTATCTAATTTGTCATTTTAAAGCAATTATACATAAAACATCTCATATGTACCAAATTTCATGCTCGACAAACAAGTTACACATTTAAAACAATTTTACCGTCTCTACCGCACAAAACGTACATGCACACATGCATAGTCTAAATTTCCCATTATCAAATTAACACTTAACATATTATCACATTTACATGTTTAAATCACTTATCACATTTTATCACATATGATTCACTCAAAATTCACCCATACTAGTGTTCATCGAAAAAATGCGTATTTTAGCGATTCGGTAACGTTTTCGGGCGTCGGAAGTCACATATGACTAACCAAACACCAAGTAAACTTAAAATTGGTTAAAATACTTATTTTTATACTAAAAATATCAGTTTACTTACTGATCTAAATCAGTTTTATAAAAATCACTTGAAAAGCCGATTTTTGACCGTTTTAACGCATAGTTTTGCGTTAAATGTTACTACAATCATCCCAACTCGAAACGACTTGATATTTTAACACAATATATATTATTTACTGATTAAAATAGTGGTTATAATTAGATTAGTGTAGTTTTTGTGTAAGTCACATAAATCATGCGATTTCATGTATTTTACAACTTTTAATGCACCAAGTACAACATGCAAAGCTAGCAAACATTATGACAATGTTATATACCATTTAACACTTAAAATATTCTTATTTTTAGTGTTTATATCCTGATCATACTTTATTTTTATCAAATCATCTTCAAATCATCATTTCATGTTCATCTTTCATCATGCATGCTTGTGTACAAGTATTTAAAGCTCATATATCATATCATTATCATTTCATACAAGATAATATGTATCAAACCTGAAGTTATGTCATGAAAATCTAAGATATGTTCATCATCTAATCATTTAAACATAATTTCATACAACAATCTTTCATAAATGAACACATGACAAAACCTACATGCATGCCATTCTAGAAAAAATTAACCAAACAAGTATCCATCATAAATCAAACTCAATCTCATATATATAAACACATACACATATACGGTTATGTATACATATATATATATATCTATTTTTATTTTACATAAAATACCCATTTCTTATTAGTTTTCAACTTTGTGAATTATTCAAGAACTTTGAGAAACTTCTATTATCATCAACATCATCAAGAGTCAAGATTATGATTTTTAACATAAATTTTATACCTACAAGATTTTGATGGGTTTCTTGACAAAGTGTGATGATATGGAGCTTGGTTCTTGCTTGAAACACCTTCAAACCACCTTTGGATCTTCACATATGCTTGGGACAAGCTTGGAATGACTTGAATCTTCAAGAGAAGGGTTTCAAAATTCGAAAATGGAGTAGTTAAGGGCTGTTACCAGCCATGATTTTCTAGAGAGAGAGAGGAGTAATTTGTTGTGATGAGATTCCTTGGAATTGTGTAAGAATTTGGAGTATTTAGGTGGCATAATCATCATATCTCTTTCCAAGAAGTCCACATGTCCCACATGCAAAGAGAAATAAAGGAGGTGGGGCTGCCATATACTCGCCACATGGTCCCTCTCTCTATACATATTCGTTTATATACATATATATATATATATGTAAATGTTGAGTAAAAACTGGTATTTAACCGGTTACCGGGTATGTTATCTAGTGTTTTAATCCCGTTTTTGTGCGTTTTAAATTATTTTTAACACTCTATAAAAATAAACTCAGCAAAATATTACTGAAAAATATTTTGTTTGACTGGACTGGCTACGTTGTCGGTATTTGGCAGTATGCGCGCTGTGCTGCGCGGTACGCGCATAAAATCGCAAAAATAGGAATTTAAGCGTTTTTATTTGTTTTTGTCATTCTATAAGGATAAAATTACCAAATTATTGCTAAAATTATTATCAGTTGCCTTGACTGGCTGTATTGACAGTGTTTTCTCGGTATACGCGCTGCATCGCGCGGTACGCGCTTAAACTCGAAAAATAGAGTTTCTTAGCGTTTTAATTTATTTTTCCTCACGAATATGATTGAAATATTTATTCTAATCATAACAGACTATTTTTTTAGGATTTTAACACTGATCGGGTGGTTACCGACGTTCGTTTCGCATTTTAACCGTTACGCGATAAGCGTTTATTTTACCGTTGCCAACATAATTTTTACCAAATTTAAATTTACCAACTCATTAAATTTCACATATAAACATCATAATCAGTCAAATATGGCCTTTTATCTATTCACAACACGTGTTACAATTGTACGGTACGGCCTGAAAAGCCGGGTGTCACAAGATTTCATGACGCAACTAAGGGAAGTTTTCCCGGATGGAGAAGATGATGATGATGAGGACCTAGAGTAGGTTTTCTTCGTATTTTTGTGGTTGTATAAACAGTTCATAGTTTTAAATAAGTTTGGGATGTGGATCCCCTTTTTGCTAATTGTAGCGTAAGTAACTTGTTAATGCACTGTTGTACATTTAGATATTTGCTAATATGCTTGCTGCACAAGTACGTGTTTTGAGTATAGCGTATGTTTGAATTACAATGTCTTGCATGAGTACAATTACTTTGTTAGGTAAGGCGAATGAAGATGTTATAAGGCTCATGTGTGAATGTAGGGCTAGACCTTGTGCGATACTTGTGACCGCAGACCGTTCACGAGACTTGTGTTATGTTACCATAGTGTTTTTGCGCTTACCAAAAGAAATTGCATGCATTTTGTAATAAACACAGAAATAATATAACAAACTTTGTATTGATTTTGGATAGGGCTCAGAGGCCATAGTTACAAATTTGTCGTTTAGGATAAATAGTTGAGACTTAATTTACTTGCGCATATGCATAGTCCTGTGCCATAGATTGGCGAGTTGAAGAACTTAGCCAATATGAAGGAAAGCTATTACATGTGCGTTAATCTGGTTTTGGCTTAGGTTTGTTTGGCTTTTTTGCTCAACCCCTCATCCCCGCGCGTAATTTGTTTGATGTCTTTGCGCACATTTTGGACTAAGTGGGTGAGTTCTCCACTTTTTAATGCCTTTTTGATTTCTGTATGGAGAATTATGCAATTATTTGTGGTGTGACCGTTGTCTTTATGGTATTCACAGTAAAGGTTTGGGTCTTGTCCTCGCTTGTTCTTCATCGGCGGTGGCGTTTTGAATTGATAGTCCTCGGTACTAAGTACCTCTGTCGGCGTTTTCGTTAGAGGGGTCCATTGCCGTTCACGATTTTCCTGCTTAGCCTCTTTCTGCGCTGTCAGCTTGTTAATTGTTGAGCGAGCATCATCGGACGAGTATGCTCCTGAGGCGGAGTCCCTCCAGTTTTTCTTAAATTTCTTGCTGATGTTCCCGCTCATGTCCCATGGACGGTTTTGTGGTAGCGGTGGCGTGTGGGAGCTTAGATTTCGCTCTGTTTGAGCGTAAACTTTGGCAGCAGCCATTAGCTTCTCCCAACTTTTGGGCAAGCCCTCCGTTCCTGATGAAACTTTGATCATGTCATCACATCTTACCGCATACTTGAATTGTGCGCGGATTAGATGATCATGTACGTCGCCAATCTCTAGCACCTCTTTGTTATACCTCGTTATGAAGTCTTCCAGACTTTCATCATCTCGCCTCCAAATGTTCATTATGTCAGCAGTATCTCTGACGGATTTGCGTTGTTGGCTAAAGTGGACCAGGAACTTCTCTTTCAAATCCACCCATGATGTTAATTTTCCTACCGGTAAGTTGTCAAACCATAACCGTGCTGCACCTGTCAAGGTTTGGACGAATAAGTGGCACCACATAGGCAACGTCCAACCCCTTACCAGGCCTGCGCTGGTAAACACATGGAGATGGTCATCTAGATCTGACATCCCGTTGAACTTTCCGACGTTTGATGGTAGTTTCTCCCTTTCGAGGGGGTCTAGAGCGATTTCTCTGACGAATTTTGAGTTCTCAGCTGCTTCTGCTGGGCGATAAATTAGGTTGTAATCATATTCTGCGTCCGGGTTATAAACCGCACGAGTTTTCGGTTTATAATTTGCATGGTCCCGCTGTAGTCGGCTGAAAACGCTTGTGTTATCACCTTCCTGATATGTTTTGTCGTATTTGTCGGTTTGGGTGTCCCGTTTCTGGTAAGAACGCGGGCCCAACCTAGAATGGATTGACTGCCATCTATGGGAGTACTGTTCATCATGATAATCTCTTCATCGAGACTCAGAGTGTGTAGATTCGTGCCTAGTAGGAGATCTAGAGTAGGCTTCTATATCGTCTACGAACATTCGTGATGGTGCATCGTAAATGAGATGTACGTGGTGCGGACGGGTCCCGTACATGAGGTGCAGATCTCCTTGATTGAGTTGCAGGAGGAACAGCTTGTGCACAGAGCTGTGCATAAACTGCATTCAACGCCCCGTGAGATCTGACATACTATGAGATCGGGGTCTCACCAGGAGGTAGAATTGAACTTATCGGGATCTCAGGCTGTGCTCCCGGTGTAACAGGGTCATTAGGATGATTAACGTTGTGCTGGATATCGTTATTATCGGAAGCTTCCTCTACAATCCCCTCGACACGAGGATCATGAGTAAAATTCGCCGGTCGGGAGCCTGATGGACGATTTGACGGAGTCTCTGCCATGGAGAACAGAGATTAAAGATAAATGAATCAGAATGAGAAAAGGAATGAAAATTGAAAAATCGGTGGGCGCCAATGAAGAAACAGTGGTTCGAATGACCGGAATCAATCGGACCAAGGGTTTAGTTCTACATAAAAGGGTAAGTCCTCTCATTTGATTCGGGGTTTGGCTGAGCTTCTTCTCCGAATGATATCTACAAAACAGATAGCCGTTAGACTCGCCACGGGGAGAATGGGGGTTCTCTCCGTGACCACCCTCCGGGGTGAGAATAAGTACAGATCTCAATGAAGAAGAATAAGTAATAGTGAAAGTGAAGTGAATGTAACTTGAGAGATTATACCTGAGTTGTCTTATTTATAACCATATTTGGGCGGGAAAGTATGTTGATGGAGGGAAATAACGGAAAGAATTTTCCATAAGCAGTTATCTTTTTTGCCGTTAATCACTAATGTGACGTTTATGCACACGGATCGTGGGCATGATCAGCGGCTGGGGAGATGCCACGTGGAGAGTGGGTGTGTGTAGATCCTTATCCAAATTAGTGCCATCATCGTGACCTTGATGAACGTTCAGGATGATGCCACGTAGCCATTCAGTTGTAACTGAATGGTTTATGCACGATAAAGTCTTCTAGAAGGTCTTACAGCTGTAACCCTTCATCCCCTTGCCACGTGTTAATTCTGTTGTAACAGAAAGACTTATTTTACTTAAGTCTTGGTTTCTGTTGTGCAGAGATGTTTAGGTCTTCAATTTTCAGGTTTAACTTTATCCTTGCGTGAGTTCGCGCGGAGATGTTAATTGATCTTTGGTTCTGACCTTTTTCTGGCGCACTGTTTTTGAAGATTGCTTTCTGTTTTGTTCAGAACCGGTGCGCAGCCGCGCAGGGTTCTGTTTGAAAAGGTTTATCGTGATGAAATTGTGGTATGGTCCAAAGTGCCTACGCAAGCTTTTTGGGACCATACCCCTTCACATAGATAATTTTTTTTGGCGTTATAGCGTTTCCCTGGTAAAATTTTTGGCGTTTGTGGCGTTGTTAATAATTCATTACGATTCATTAATATTTTCATAAGATTACAATAAGACCAAATGTTTTTATGGCATTTAGTCAATTTTTTTGGCGTTTAATACATTGACAAGGGGCTTTGCCAGCACCCGTTTTCACAGTTTTCATACTATTAGCGTTTTGGTGTTTGTAGTTTTTGGCATTTTATATAATAATGTATTTTGTGACAACCCTCAAAATCCCATGTATTCCGTACAATTTATTATTGATAATTAAAGTGTTTGACGACTGTGTGGAATTACTTAACTGCTCTCTGATTTCTGTGTTATATTTACATGCGCTTGTTAACACACCAGTAATGTACAGAAAAGACATTAAATAGTCCGTTATGATTTCCCAAGTGTTAGAAATTAAAAATATTACAAAAATATATATATAAGGCACCTTACGGATTAGTTAAACACTTTAACGGAACAATGTCAAACCGAACAACTGGACTTTACCCGGAACATAAAAATATTATCAATGACATTGTTTTTCCTTTTCTGAGCTAGTTAGGGTCCCCGAACACCCTAACACCCATTATATTACATTACACACATAATAATACACTAACTAAATATCTTTAGACCTAACTAAATCCTAACTATAGCATTACATCCCAACCCCATAACCCTTTCCCCATTTTGACGGTTGTAAGGAGGTGGGACACAACCACCATTCTTCCACTATTTTATTTAAACTTGTTGGAGGTGTAGGAAACATTATATATGTTGGATAAAGGATGAACATAGTTTATAAATAAGACTAAAGGTTTCTCACTTTCATTTCACAAAACTCAACACCAAACAACTTCTCTTCTTCTCTCCCTCACTACCTATGGCTGAACACGCACACTTACATCATCATCATCATTCAATCTTCCTCAACCATCCTAAGGCCATCCAAAGGTGTTAGAGATCATACAACGAAGCTCGGTGCGTTCGGAAGTTGAAGGACCACTCTCATCTTCTTTTAACCACCACTTTTCAACACTTGAACTCCCCTAGCCTTGAGCTAGTGGTAAGAACTTAGATCCGTTCGTTTTTCATGTTATTTAAGTGGTTAATAGTTGATTTAATGGTTGAAAATGAAACACTAAAGAACCTAACATGAAGTCTTGGACAAAAGGTGAATAAGTTGGATAAAGAAGATAAGTTATGTGTGTAAATGATGTTAGAATGACGTTGTTATGATTCTTGGTTGATTATCTGATGTTTTGCTGGTTAGTATTGATGTTTAATGTTGTTGTGATTAATAAACTTGCTAACGGAAATCAATCGAACACGAACTAGGAAGTTAAAGAGTGAAAACAGAATTTGTCCCGGTTTTACAGCCAACTTCAGTTGGCTGTAAACAGGTCATAAACTCAACGAAAAACCGATATTTTGAATCTAAAATATGTTATTATGAAATACGGTTCTAATGGCACCAGAATCGTAATTTTTGGACTTCGTTTACTATTTTTAAAGTGTCGATTTGTAACAACAACTTAAGCTGAATTTTGACAGCAATAAATGGGTGTTATACTTTCAGTGATAACTTGAGTTTTGTGATGAATCGGACCATGAAATTTGTACAGTAGATGAAAACCGATGCATTTGTAATTACCCCACTGGAATTTCGTAAATCGGACACTCGATGAAATTTTAATAAATTGTTCCGTGGACTGTGGTCAGAAATACATAAATCTGAGTTCAGTCCGGAATATGAATTTTTATAAAATATTGGTAATGAACCGGACCCCGATATTTTTACACAATAAAATATGGAATGTTTAAGTCGTCCTGTAAAAAATTGGGAATTTTTGGAATAAATTAACCATTTTATTAAAATGTCCGAAAACAGCCGGTTTTGAATATAAATGCTGAAATGACATAAGTTGTGACTCGCGTGTCTAAATGTCGAGTATGCTATCTGTGAATGATCTAACATGTTATATATGTTATGTGCATTATCGTATGTTTGATTTTGAGTGGGGAATGGATGGGAAACTTAGATGGGCATAAACCGTTAAAATGATGCATGTTGTGTGATAGATACGTGTAGGAACTTTGTGTTCTATTTGAAAGCCACTAAATGACTAACTGGTAAATAATACTAGGACGTGATTGACCGACCTTGACTGTTAGCTATATTGAGAATCTAACCGAGCAAACCGAGGTGAGTTCACACACTTTCTAAGGCATGGGATTCCCGGTGGTTTGGGAATGGGTTAAAGAATTAAAACTAAATCTACATATCCTCCTTGGGTAGGATATGTACGGCCATCCTCCATAGAGTGGATGCCATTATTAAACCTACGAATTCTCCTGGTGCAGAATACGTACGTTCGTCCTCCTGGTGCAGGACAACAACCTTAAAACTAGCTAGACAAAAACTCTATCAATAAGTCCCTCTTCATATCGACTTAATCGCCGAGGCCAATGGCGAGCGGGTCATTAGTTAATAACGCTATTAGGTTTAACAAACCTCACACCGTGCCGTTTGGACGGGCGTGTACTAATGGACTATGGCAAACTGTCAGTGATGATAGACACTGATGTAGGGCACAACTATTGTTCGTAGTAGTCGATATCATACCGTCTAGTAGTTCACACGGGGAAAGCCCCCACTAATTATGGATACGGTTTAGGTAAAGAAAAAGGAAATGGTTAAACATACTTTCAACTTTGGGGTAACCCCCACGGCAATTAAGCCAACGAAAGTCAAACCATGTTTTTCAGAAACAACTTAAAACCAAACAACCAAACGTGAACTCACTCAACTTTGTTGTTGACTAGTTGTTACATGCCTTACAGGTCGCTAGATGGAGCTTGCACGAGGAAGGAGTCGTTGTGGCGTACTGATGCGTGTGAAGTGTTATATATATTAGGTGTATATTTTAAGCCCCTTTAACACTTCTTTTAGTCAAGTTTTAAATTTATAAAACACGATATTTTACTAACACTAAACACACATATGGGCAAGTGCACCCATCGTGAGCGTAGTATAGCGTTGGTAAGATACCGAGGTCGTCCAAGGACACAAGAGCTTTTAATACCGGTTTATCCTCAACGTCTAATCAAAATAAAAAGTTTAGAAAAATGTTTTAAACTAAGAAAAATAAAAACTAACTAAAATGCTGAAAATAAAAATAAAAATAAAAACAGATAGACAAGATGAATCACTTGGTTCCGACTCGTATCTAGTGTAACCTTTGATTATTTCCGCACTTTTGCACATAATTAAGAGATTATCTTAGTTATTGTAGTAGGCCCCTCTTTTGAAGGTGACGTTACCCTCACCCCAGTAGTTTGAGTCAGCAATGATACAATCCTAAAAGGGTGGATTATTGGAAGATAATTAATTAAGTTATTAATGCAATATTATGGTAGGCCCCTCTTTTGGAGGTGACGTTACCCTCGGCTAAGTAGTCTGAGTCAGCAGGGATACAGTCCTAAATAGCCGGGTTATAGTATTAATAGTAGTTAACTTATGAGGGGATCAAAGAGTTTGGACCTCCGCCATCCAATACCGTGAAGTATTGAAGGAGGTCCTACTAAATTTGACCCAGGTCCATTGCAGGACCTCTAAACGCTGAACAATGGCAATACCTTTACCAAACCGTTCCCTTAACCCCGACCAGGTAGCCAACATACCTCCATATAGACCGTGGAGATATGAATGGTGAAAATCTTTTATTTTATATAGACAGTAAAATAATTTCAAGACACCACGGACAAACGATAAAGAAAGATCACCTTCAACATAAGCAACTAGTTATTAAAGTCATTAATACGAAACCAAATAAAAAGTGCAAAAGATTAGAAATAAAAAGTATTACACTAGACACTTTGTCTTCACCAAGTGATGTAAGAGACTTAGGCAAACATGGCCTTGATTGTCAAGAACTCTTACGATCAATCTTGGATCCCGAGACGACTCACACACTCTACGATGGACAATGGATGATGGTGGTGGATGATGGTGTTATGGTGGTGGTGGGTGGTGGGTGAAGTGTGAGAGAGGTGGTGTGCCAAGGGATGGTTTGAGCTTGAGCCAAGCACTTCTATTTATAGGCTGAACAGAAGCTCGGGCACGGCCCCGTGTCCAGTGGGCATGGCCCCGTGTCCACATCCTCTCTTTCTTCATTAAATGCAGCTTTGTCTTATTAGTTGACCACGCCCCCGTGTCCGCTGAGCACGACCCCGTGTGCAGAAGAATCTTTGTACTATGAAGATTTGCCTGGATTGTGCGAATCTTATAGTTGACCACGGCCCCGTGTCCGCTGGGCACGGCCCCGTGGTGGGCAATAGAAGCTTCTACCACTTTGTCTTTTCTGCTGACACTTGGGCACGCCCCCGTGCTGGCTAAGCACGGGGCGTGTTCAGACCTCTGATCTCTTGTTTTGCTTGGGAAGATGCTGTAGTGGGGTCGGGCATGCCATGTCTTGTTCCTTTTCTTGTATTTATGTTAGATTTTGATGTCTTTTTGCTTCTTTTGTTAATTTGAGCTCATTTAATCCTGAAAATACAAAAGGAAGACAAAAGCACACTTTTTCCAACATTAGTACTAAAAAGGGTTAGTTTTATGCCTCATTTGATGAAATCTATATGTTAATATTTGAACACATCACGTACGGACTGTTATGTTCCGTGCTTATTATTTAAATACTCATGAACTTATTAAACTTGCGTTTTGAACTTTAACTTATGAACTGTGAACTTATGTTTTGAACTTTACGTTTATGCTTCCGCTGTCTAAATTAAAACTTGGTTAACTAGCTTTTGGTCACCAATCGTATTGTGGTTGGCTTTATTTACTTAAATACGTTGTTCAATATGATTGGTGGCTCGATCCTGGTCACGTCACGCCTCCAAGCGGTGGTACACCGCAGGGTGGATTTTGGGGGTGTGACATATTTTATTAGTAGAGAATTAGATAACAAACAACATATAATTAGATAACAAAACAATAGAAAATGAAAAAAAATTAAAAATGATAATCTAATTTCTCATCCAAATCTTCACTGTCATCAGCCTCTTCTTCTTGAATTTGTTTTGGCGTTTTGAACCTTTGAATACCTTTGCTAGATGCCAACTTTCCTACATAACGCCCGTCTTTTTAGACGAAGCTTGTTAGTGGCATCCTGCTTTTTGTTGTGATATTCTTGTTTGGTGGCATGTTATTGAAGATCAACTCCTGCTTGAATTGGGACAACTGGCATAAAACCGGTAATTTCTGTACTATTTTATTTATTATTTATCATATGCAATTATGTGCTTAAACGTCAACATTATGTGCTTACTTGCTTTACATATGAATTCATGCTTGTTTTATACTTCAAATATTGCATTGTGTATTACATTAAGCGTTGCGTCAGAAAGACTAGTAAACTCACCGGTAAGACAAGTTGTGTCAGCATTCTGTAGAACACAATCAGAAAATAGATTTAGGGCCTAGAGGTAGGTCCAGCATAAAAAATACATTAAAACCCAAGTGTGGATACAAGGGTTAACATATACACTTTCCGTAAGCTAAAATAAGCATTAAAAGACACCCGAAACTCACTTTAAATGCTGAATTCTGCAGAATTCAACATAAATTAGCCATAAAACAACATTTAAACACTGAAAAACTATGCATAATTGATGTCTTAGTGTCCAGAATAACTTGCAAAGTGTTGGGAATTAAAACTGTCACAAAAGGTGCTTCATACCTAGTAAAACTTCGCAATTTAGCACTTTAACGTACTGGTAACCGAACGAATAACCGGACACTACCCAAAACATCAAAACTAGACTAGAAGCATTGTTTTTATGATATAAAGCTAATATTGGTGATAAAACACCTTAAAAATCATAAAAACACATAAACACACTTAATGTTACATAAACCTTCTAGTTTACACTTTCCACCCACAACTTCCAAATTTTTACATTTTACCCTCCCTCTTTGGTAACCCGCCCAAGTGGACCCCACACTCTTTTCCATTATAATATTAACCTTGATTTTGTAGGATCGAATCACGACCTGAATGAGTCGTTCGGAAGAGCTCTAGTCCGTTTCAGAGGCGGAAACTAAGAAACAGATGTAAAACAGCTTGAATATCACTTTAAACGTCTTGTGTATTGAAATAATAAAAATTACAATCACAAGGAATACCGGCAGCACCTCGGTATCAATTCTGAAAAATCGTTACAAATGAATAGACATGACACCTATTTATAGTGTTCCTGGTTTCGCTTGAAGACACACATGTCAGCTTCAAGCGAAACCTCCTAACTGTCTTCAAGCGAATCCAGCTAATATCCATTTCAAGTGAAACCGACAATAAACATATTTCATGTTTCAAGCGAATCTTTCAAATACTGTTTTGTCTTCTTGTGAGGTGATGCAATGATGATGTCATATTATGATGTCATCATCAAGATTGATGACATCATCCTTGATCAGATTCGCAACGCAACCGAGACTCGATATAAGACGAAGTCGACAGATGTGTGCACCAACAGACTCCCCCTCAGATGTTGACGAGTCTTAAATGTCGAGTCTGCACAATCTTCAGTCTTTATCAGTCTTTGAACTTCCAAAATCTTGTCCTAGCTCTTGTTTCACTCCAAATCCTTCTCTCTCTAGCAAACTCCCCACGAACAATCTCTACTCAGATGTCTTCAGACTCCCCCTTTCGATATACTGGGATCGCAGTCTGGCATGTTGAAATCACATAGACCTCAGGTATCGGAACCTGGCACTCTATCTTCAGGTTCAAGATCGAAACTTGGCTACACCTGCACAACTCTACCCAAAAATAAGTTTCACAAAGATTAAATCTTTAAAATTTATAAACTATTTGCACGAAATATTCAAAATGATTTATTCTCTGCAAACCACTTGTAAAAACTTCTTCATACACTTTCTCCCAAACCTGTTCATCAAGTTTAGCACTTGGAATTTTGAATGTCAGCCTTCCAACAATAGTTGTCGAAAATCTTTTTGGATTTTTACAAAATTTATGCTAAAACACACTTAAAATCTTTTTGAATTTTTTGACTAAAACATAAATGCAGAAAAGAAATATTTACAGACATAATTTTTGTGAGTTCGTGCAAGAGGATCATATCAGTTTATGAGATCAATCACCAACACCGTTAAGCTTTAAACATTTTAAGCTCTAAACGATTCACATTGATTGACGATATTGTTTTCCACTTAAACTCATTCTAAAAACTTTCGAAATGCTTACCGATACATTAAGATATATTAATTTTGCACTAAATTCTTATGGACCCCACGATCTCAGCATATCCCCTCATCATGTAATACACTATCTCAAGCAATGCCTTTAAACTTTTATCAACTGTGATTTGTGCGAAAACAAAGCAGAATGTTTAAACATTAACAATCAGGTCGATACTTCCGTATATGCAGAGAAAGTCCAATGTTTAAACAAAATAAGAAAAATAAAACAAGTTGAAGTTGTTTAGGCTTTAACCACCAGGTCGATACTTCCGTATACGCAGAAGAGGTCCAAAGCTTAAACGAAACACCAAAGAAAATAAAGCAGAACGTTTAGGCAACAACATCCAGGTCGATACTCACGTATATGCAGAGGATGTCCGATGCTTAAACAAAATAAAGAAATAAAACAATTTTAAATCTTTGCAAAATGAAATGCACAATCACAGTGACTTTTCAGCAAAGTTGTGAAAGTTCACAAACTTAACCAGTTTTATGTCTTTCGACAATCAGCGATTACTGAGTAGGCACACAGTCAAGAAGGACAAAACTAAGTACTATGCTTTCGACCATGTTTCCCACTAGAACTAGGCTTTTTTCATTTAAGTTTGTATCGTTATCGCAAATCTACTAATCTAGCTGAGCCTATCGTCACATCTTTAGTGAGACCGTTTATCACATTTTATCTTTCCATTTCTTTAGCATGTTGTGACAATCCACTGATGTACTATCATTTCCTCTTTTATGCAACAAAAACTCATTTTTCATTTTATCATGTTTTTGGATTTTTCAAATTTTCTAATTTTTATGGATTTTCTGAAATTATACTCCCCCTAAAATACAAATACATCTAAAGAAAAATTGAAAACAAACTATACAAGAACATGACAACTGATATCGAATTGCCTCAATTCTCCATCCACTAGGCATAAACAATCAGAACTCCCCCTCACAACAAACTATTTTCCCATTATGATCTCAAAACACTTGAGTTTGTTTTAATCAAAATGGTTTTTCCGGAAAATTAGTTTTGTTGATTTTACCATTTGTAAATTCGGGGAAAACTCATCACATTGTTTATCAACACTTTTAAATGATAGTTAAATCAAGTTCAACTTAATGAACTTGATTAACCACTTGTAAGATCAAATATCAAACATTTTCAACCAATCATCATCCGTTGGTTGAATTCTCAAAGTGCCGATACCAACTCCACACTTACCAACCTGGGAGTTCCGGCAAATCACACTTATACAAAAACAATTTTCAAACACAATATAAGAATGATGCCGATTCATGCTCCACGATTACCAACTTGGGAGCTCCGGCAAATAAGGTTTTTACTGTTTGAAAAATATATCCACCCAAGCCTGACCTTCCTTGGGTGTATCAACCTCTTCTTCATTTTTACTTTCAACAGACTTGTGAACATTCATTTTGGAAGCATAGAATTCCTTAACTCCTTTGACCTTACCATCAACCATTTTTCCAAAAATGTGTTTCACATTTCTGTTGAAAGCCTTATCAATATCAAATATCTTCTTGTCAGAATAAAATTGATTTGAAATTTCAACGTTTCCAACTTTCTTCTTAAAATTTTCAGCTCGCAAAGGTGGAAAATTCACATCATCCACTTTTGGAACTGATTTCTCAATTCTTTCTTCATCACGTGGCTCCTCTGATTTTGTGGAATCATATTCATCACCAGAACTGTTTCCTGAACCCTTAACAACCCATTTTTTATTTTTCAGATTTTCTTTTCTTTTTACCACATTCTTTGAACATTCACCAATCTCAAAGGTCGAATTTTCAAAGCCTGTAAATTTTCTGGTTGTAAGTTCAGTTTTCTCAACAACTTTTTCTTTCAATTTACCAGAGACTTCCTGTTTTGGTTTGAATGTTTTCGGACAATTTCTAGCAATATGACCAGCAGTTTTGCACTGAAAACAGGTTCTTGTCTCAGTCTTCTTCTGAATAACACTTTTCTTCATCTCATCTTGCTGCTTTGCAAGGAATTCTTGAATTGTCTGCTTTCTGAATGCTTGCTCTTTCTCATCATCTAAAGATTTTCCTGAAACAAACACAGTTTTTGGTTTATAAAATTTTTCATTTTTATAATTTTTCTGTTGATTAAATCCTAATCCTTTCTTTTTGAAATTACAGTTATGGTTTGGTTTTTTATGAATACCAGAACCAGAACTGTAACCCTTTTTCTTGTTTAATATTTGTTGCACTCTTGAGGTGTAAGGTCTTGGATTTTCAGAAAGATTAATATCTTTTATTTCAGAAATGTTGATTTCTGTTAGTTTGAAAACCTTTTTAATCATTCCAGTTTTAACACCTCTTATTGGAAAAATCTCATCGGAATATAATTTGTCAGAATCTTTCAAAGTATATGCTACTTTGACCGGTTCATCATTCAAATTAGATTTTGATAGCAAAAATTCCTTATCATAAACCCGTTTGTCCTTTTTGATTGTTGACTTTGACTTGTCGGATTCAGACTTTGACTCGGATTTGGACTCCATTTTTGACTCCTCTATGTCATCTTTATCTAACACCTGATCGACCACACGTTTAATCAACTCGGACTCATGATCAGTGTCAGACGATGTGAACGTAACATCAATATTTTCTGGCAAATTATCCGACGACCCTGACTCCCACTGTAAGTTACTTGCCTTTTTAACTCTTTCGGAATTTGGATTTCGAGACAAATATCCATTTTCGACTGGGGGCGGACATCTATTGTAGACAACACTTGGTTTCTTACCAGAAGTTTCTACTTCATCCTCTTCTTTTGTCTCAGAATTCTTTTCTTCCGAAGTCTTCTCATCTTCAAATGTCTTCATTTCAACAATCGGATAAATCCTGTCAACAACAAAAGTAGAACATGAGTAACTTTTCAATAAATTGTTGACTCTTTCAGTTTCTATTCTTTGTGTTGCCAACTTCAATTCCAGCTCAACACACTTCTCTGTGTAATAATTAACATCATCAAGCTGTCTCATGTATGCTCCTTTGAGTGTATTCAATGCAACGGCTTGTTCACTATTCGAATCAGTGTACTTGTTAATCCCTCTGTTCAAAGTATCATAAGATTCTTTCAATCTTTTTATGTTGTGTAGCAGCTCGTTGTTTTGCATGATCAAAGAATCACAATTCAAACACTTTTCAGGAACTTTAACTGCTTCAGTATCAACTTTGATTTCAAATTCAGGAACATCTTTGACTGTTCTTTTTGTTTGGAAAAACTCAGCTCTTTTCTTTTTCTCGGCTTCAGCTGTAACTTTTAATCTTTCTTCTTCTTCTTCTTCCTCTTCTTCAATTTTTCTCCATTTTTCTTCTTCAGCTTCTCTTACTTTTCTGTATTTTGCAGCCCAATACTCATCATAGGCATTAGCAATAGTCATCTCTTTCAAGCGAAATCACAAGAATATACTTTCAAGCAAGATCTCTGTTTGAAGCGGAATCACAAAGTAATTTGGAGCTGAATCAGAAATTTGCAACTTGGAGTCGAACTGGTGAATATTCTGTGCGGAATGAAGGTTGACACACTGTGCGGACTGCTATGACCCTGATTAAATTCAAACAACCTGACCTTACTCCAAACAATCTGACAAGGTTCAAACAAATTGGACCTTTGTATGATCAAACCGTGAGACTTGTACCTTTGACTGATCAATCCGTGTGAGTTGGTTTTTCAAACGAGTCACACTACACGACAAAATTCTTAAATGCTCACAATTCAAATCACATGCGACTGACACTCCTTTTTCAAAGGGCTAACAAGTCTTTCATTTCACATGCAAATGTATTGGGATATATGGTCAACAAATAATAGTCACAAATCAATCTCAATGAGCCGACAATATTAAACTACTAAAATTGGTTGAGCCGATGAATCTTTAATCACATGCCAAACTTGAATCGAGATATTCATGTGACCAACTGACATTTAACTTTGACTTTAATATTTGATTGGGCCACTAAACTTTCACATGTAATATCAGACAAACTTCAATTTTTAAATGAATATGATTGGGCCACACTTTAAAAACTGATCACATGCAATATGATATCATCACAAGCAATCTGCCGATATACCACTAAGCCGACAATACTTATATCAGAACATGTAGATTTATCACATGCAAACTGATAAAACGTGAGGAAAATTTTCGAGTCACATACAAGATGACACAAACATGATTTCTTTTCCAACTTACTGACACCTCGTTTAACGTTTCACAAAACTCGATGTACACACTCAAGCGAAACACGTGATTCAAGCGGTCGTTTCAAGCGAGAGGCCAGATTCAAGCGGACTCAACACGTACTTCAAGCGAGAGCATCATGTAGATTCAAGCGAAAGGTTGATTTCAAGCGAGAGCACCATGTAAATTCAAGCGAAAGGTCGATGACATCAGCATTTCGAACAACTTTTCAAGCGAAAGTATGATTTTTAACCAGTTTTAAGTCGAATTTAACGCTGAAACTTTCCAGGATTTGTTAATACATGATTGTGCATAATATGTGTGAATTTGAGCCGATTTTAACCGTGAAAAATTTTTAATTTTGTGAAAGAAGATCTAGAAAACAGATTTTCAAGCTGAATATGGCAAGAACTCCTCGTCCTGAGCTCTGATACCACTTGTAGGATCGAATCACGACCTGAATGAGTCGTTTGGAAGAGCTCTAGTCCGTTTTAGAGGCTGAAACTAAGAAACGGATGTAAAAACAACTTGAATATCACTTTAAACGTCTTGTGTATTGAAATAATAGCAATTACAATCACAAGGAATACCGGCAGTACCTCGGTATCAATTCTGAAAAATCGTTACAAATGAATAGACATGACACCTATTTATAGTGTTCCTGGTTTCGCTTGAAGACACACATGTCAGCTTCAAGCGAGACTCTCAAGCGAAACCTCCTAATTGTCTTCAAGCGAATCCACCTAATATCCATTTCAAGCGAAACCGACAATAAACATATTTAATGTTTCAAGCGAATCTTTCAAATACTGTTTTGTCTTCTTGTGAGGTGATGCAATGATGATGTCATATTATGATGTCATCATCAAGATTGATGACATCATCCTTGATCAGATTCGCAACGCAACCGAGACTCGATATAAGACGAAGTCGACAGATGTGTGCACCAACAGATTTCTAGATATGGGACATGTAGTCCAATGGTTCTTGTAATGTTGGAAGATGATAATTATAAACCAAAGAACACTTCACTTATCATTATCATTTCAAAATTAACATCTTCTTCCTCCTCCTTCCCCCTCTTACTCTCGGCCTCACTCCCACACACATACACCTTCGTTTTCAATCATTAACCAAGCAATCCAAGGTTATATTATGGTGTAAGAAGATGATCTAAGATGTTGTGAAGCTAAGGAAGCTCAAGGACCACTTGGAGGAGCTTTTAACCACCTATCTTCTTCTATCTTCATCATCTTCTTTGTTGAGCCACTTCCCTAGCCATTAGAGCTAGCAATAAGCATACTAAACTATATTTTACTTCATCTTAGTGTTATGTACAAGTCACACCATCTAAGGAACTAAACTTTAAGTGATGAAGATATGAAGATCTAACATAATCTAAAGAAAAACAAGTGTTTTTGGTGATGTTTGATGTATGTGATGAAGTAGTTGTTGTTGAATCTTGTGTTTATGTTTATGTTTAGATCTATCATGTTAAAGCTTGTTAGAAGCTTAGGTGTAACAAGTTTAAGCATGGATCTTGAAAGATCCATGGTTAAACTTGAAGATGAACTTGTGAAACCTTTATGTGAACTTGAAAAAAGATTTTTAAAGCATGATCTTGTGTTCTTAAAGTGACTAAGTTTATGTAAAGTTAACTTATGAAACTAAACTCCATGAAAAGTTGGTAAAAGGCTCATCAAGAAGTTTATTTATGAAAGATTCAAGCATGTTAAGCATGGATCTTGAAAGATCCATGATGAAACTTGATTTTAAACATAAAGATCTTTTAAATAAGCATAAGAATATGTTTTTCAAGAATTTGAAACCCTAAAACTCATGGATGATTTAGTTAGTAAGTTAAACTTTCATAAAAAGTTTGTTTAAAATTAACAAGAACACTTGATTTTAAAAGTTCCTTCTATGTAAAGTGTAGATCCAAAAGACTACACATTTTTTTTTTAACAAAAATCAAGTTTATCATAAGGTTTTACATGATGTAATTAGTGTATGTTACTTGTGAAAATTGTGTAAATTTATTTTTGGTGATGAAAAGAAAATAAACACATGTTTGAAAACATGGAAAACCACCATTTTAAGGGGAAACTATGTCAAAATTTTTATAAAATTTTGATACTTAGAAAAATATAAGTTTTGGTGAAACTTATTCCCCAAAAATTCACCTAAAAATAATTATTAAGGTTTTCTAATTTTTGTACAAAATTACAAGCTAAGAAATAACGATTTCTTCAAGTTAAAAATCAATAATAAGTATGTATTTTTTTAGGAAAAATATATATATATATTTAGTGATCACCAAATTTTGTGCTAAGTGTATATTATGTGTATTATATATAGTAGTGTATTAGGAACATGAAAATACACTAAATACTCCCAAGGAGTATCACCAACAAAATACACATAAAAACACATAACAAATAGCTAAGATATTCATACAAAATAACCCATGAAAATGGTATATGGACAAATACAAGAAAATATATTTGTATAAATATAGGGTCGGGATTTAGAGAAAACGCTCAAAAGTGTGAGAACGGTGAGAACGCATATGGGTCGTCCGATCAAAACAATCCATAGACTAGATTGCGCGGTGGCGTTTTCATAAATAACAATAATTTTATTATGTGGGACGCGCTTCATCAAGGGTAAAATGGTCTTTTACTTCTCATATTCAAAACGCCATCAAATGATAAAACGCCATTCAAAAAAATAAAACTCCATTAAAAACATAACGACAAAAATTAGTAATAAAACGTGTTGGATATTACAGGAAGATGAAACAACACAGTAACTGAATTTCAGTTATTAACATTTATTAGAAGAAATTCCATCCTAAATTACGCGCCAAAAATATCATTATATAAACAAGGTAAAACATAGCTTCCATAATCACTTCAATCTATCCTTTTTCTGCAAAAAAAATCTTTAACAAAAAACGCCAACTTAACCAAAACTCCAAAAACGGTAACAATCGTTTCGTGGAGATACACTCTAGGAATCAGGCGATACGTCCTCCTTTTTGACAACAGAAGGAGGGTGTATGTTAAGACGGTCAGGGCAATTTTGAAGATGGAAGAAGAGACACAGAGGCGAATCTTATCCATTGGCATCGCTCTAGACATCGAATGCCATGAAACGCATATGCTTATGAAAGTATTAACCAGCAAATTTGGACCAATCAAAGTAGATGTGAAGCCGGACCCTGTCATGACATAATGGCGTTTTGATGATGAAACAAACATGGTGATGGTTACATACGACAGCGGAGAGCAGGAAGTCTACTGGCTAGAGAACATCATGACAAAGCAGCGTCTGGGTTTCATAGAAGAATTGCATAACGCCACTTGTACTAACACAAAAATAGACTCAAAATTGGAGTTAATGCAAGACATGTTTAGGTGGAGGCTTCAAAATCTTTAGGAACAAGAAGCTGATGAAGGTGAAGGTGTTGACATGGATGAAGATCCAGATGAAGACTCCGAGGAGGAATAAGATGACGCAAGTGATGTGTCACACCCTGACTTTTGCGGAAGCGTGATTATGTGTGACTTGCTTAATATCATTGCATTCAACCATAACAAACAACTATATGATAAAACGAAGATGGTCATCCATTGATTAAGTTTTAAAACATCACAAACAACATTGTCTAGAAATCCAAACACAGACTTCAAATTTAAATTACAAACCATGAAAATTGTTTTAGAGTTTCATAAGGACTCGACAAAAGATACTACTAAAAACAAGGTTTTGGACTATGTATCTTATCCAGGATAAGATACACAACTCCAAACCCTTAGACACCGGATGACATCTTTTATTCCAAATAACCCTTGAAAACTTCCAACGCCCGCCAGATCCATACTTAGTTTCCTGAAATACATGTAGTTTGAAAACATCAACAAAAGTTGAGCGAGTTCATGTGTTTTGTATGTGTGCACGAATAAACCTTTGAAATCATTGTAAGTATGTATGTTTTGTAAACCCCAGTATGAAAGCAAACAAGGAAAACAGATCATTAATGGTTTGCAAGGCCATTAATATGTGTGACGTGATGCAGGAAGGCTCAAACCTAGCAAATTTTATCTCCGGCTGTAAGACATAGTCACCTCATGGGCCAAACCCTGGTCCACATGGGTGTGGGTTCGCTACACCCAAATAGATCTATCACTCATGTCCCTCGGTCCTACAACGAGGATTAATGGTCTTAAGCATTGTATCCACCACTCATATGATCTAGCAGTACCTTTCCTTAGCTAACCATACCAAATGTAATCGTATGTAAACAATCTGTAACATGTACTTCACCCCCGAAGTTATAAAACCGAAAACAGTTAAAAGAAAAGGGGGACATGAACTCACGGTTTTGCGTTCTTCAATCCGACGTAACTCAAGCTACTACTAGTGTGCACGACTACCTACAACGTACTACGGTATATTAGACGGGCAGATCGTGCCTTGATTTAGTATTAATTAGTGTCTTTGAGTTACGTTTCATTGCGTCTTTAATATTATTCCAAGTTATATAATTTTTTTTGTTAAAATAATAAATATTTTAACTTAAATTATATTTATTTCATTTTGGAATAATTGTTAAAATAATAATTTTAACTTGACACTTTTATGCATTTATACCAGTATAACTTCCCAAGGATGGATGTATTCTCAACCTTGTGTATTTTTGCCAAGTGTCAGTGGCGTATTCTGGTGTGTAATTATACGTACGAGAATACGTATTTTATTGTGTTTATTAAGTATTCATATACTTAATTTTGTATTTATTTTTCCAAAATATTTTTTTTAATAAAGTCCATCAATATATATTCTCAAAATATATATTTTTAAGAAATATTACATAGAAAAATTACTTAAAATTTTCCCCTTGGAAAAAATATTTATAAATTTCATATAAGTCTCAAAAATAATATATTTTCAAGTTTATCTTGGAAAATATATATAAACTTATTTTTCACCCAAAAATAATGTATTTAATGTTTATTCAAGAATACATATATTTTCTCCCTAAAATAATATATCTTCTAATAATTTCCAAGAAAATATATATTTTTACTTACTAAAAATAATGTATTTTCTCCTTGTAAAAAATATGATATATTTTGTAATAATTGTAAAAATCATATTTTTGTTCTCTTGGTGTCCGAAATACTAATTACCAAAATATACTTATGAATTAAATTCCAGAATATTTTTGTGAGTTATATTCCTTGTTCGGTTTCGCCAATATTTTGGGTATAATTTATATATTTAATTCTTGGAATTTTGGTAATATTTTGGATTGTAATTTTTGGTATTTTGGTAAGTTATATTATTTCAAGTCCTAAAATAATATAACTAATACACATAATATACAAATAATCACACACAAGGTGACATCTAAATATATATTTCCTAAATACATATTTAGTCACTTTTATTTACAAAAACAAACCTCCAATGTTTATAATTTTTGTAACAAAAATTATGGCAACTTTATATGAAAATTCATAGTTTAAAATATACTTGTAAATATTTGTCTAAAAATAGTTTTGTAAGTGTTTAATTTTTAGGAAAATTTTGCCATAGTTTCCCCTTAAAAATGGAGGTTTCCGTGCTTTTAAAGCATATAATTTTCTTTTATAAATCAACACAATCACAATAAACCAATCAACACTTACCAATTTGCCAAAATCAAGCATAAACTACTACTTCATGAACTTGAAAATTTACAAAAATTTGTAGTAACTTACTAGTGTGTTTAGTAAGCTTAGTTACCCTATAAAGTGTGGTTGTTTATTTAAAAACATCATTTTTAAAGAAATTAGTCCTTTATAACTTGTAAATCATTTTTCTCAAAATGTTTCTTCTTGAGTTTTTCTTGTTACATATATATTTCTACACTTGATTAACCACTAAAAATGTGGTTAATTTCTTTAAGAACCAAGCTTAAGTAAATCTTGTATTTTTAACTTAGTTTCTTGAAAAATCATTCTTGAAATCATAGATTTACAAGACTTTATGTTTACTTTGATCATCACTTAACAAGAAAAACAACTTTCACTTCAAGTTCATGATTTACATATGGATGATTACTTTGATCTTAACATAATCATCCTCTCATCTTGCTAGATTATGTCTTTAATCACTATCTAGCAAGATCATATGATGATCAACATCAATAACATGAGCAAACAATAATCAACAAGCATATCAACACTTAAACAACTTGTTTTCTTATGATTTTAGTCTTATGTTATAGTTTCATGTTCAAGATTCATTGTGTTCTTTATGATTAACAACTTGTATCATCTTTTAACCACCAAAACAAGATGTAAAATGAAGAGTAGAATGATCTTACTACTAGCTCAAGGCTAGGGATGATCACTAGATGAAAATGAAGTGGATAAAAGCTTGTGTGAGAGGTCCTTCAACGTCCAAGAGTTCCAAGCTTCCTTATACACCTTCTTACACCCTTGTATATATGTAGAATGATTGAAGAATGAAAGATTATGATGGATGTGTGTGTGTGTGTGGGGGGGGGGGGGTGTTTGGCCGTAAGCAAGAGGAAGGGAAGAAGAGAGAGCTCAAGTGTTGTGTGTTGTGTAAAAATGATGGTTATGATCTTTGGTTATTCTTATAACATACAAACTCATATTTTCCATTGGTTTTTATGTTTTTTAAAGAAGAAACATGATCTATTATAATAACAAAATAAAATCACAAGTGGGGCCACTATGTTGGCCGATTATAGGGGGGGGGGGGATCTTAGGCTAGGTGGTAACTAATAGTTTCGGGTAGTGTCCGGTTGTTAGGTTGGTTACCGGTTCGTTAAGGTGCTAAACTATGCAGTTTAGTGTGATTTATGTTACCTTTTGTGACTGTTTTGATTCCCGACACTTAGGAAAGCATTCAGGACCATTTATCCATAATTCTGCATGATATTAGAGTGTTTAGATGCTGATTTTGCTGATTTCTGCAGAATTCTGCAGTTTATGTGAGTTTTAGGCACTTTCCGGCACTTAAACTATCACTAGGAAGGCAGTTTTGTGATCCTTACTTTCCTACACACTATACTAGTGTAACTCTTGGTTTCTGGCACATTCTGTGTCTCAATACCATATCTGTCTATGTATTGAACTCCGTCAGCATTTATCTGATCTATCTGATAGCTGTGCTAACTGTGTTTCGTGCATCATTTCAATCAATAAAGTTCTCATGCAATACTGGTATGTCATTTGCAATATGTGATACACATGTATGTATGATAACAATAATCAGAAAGCAATTTAAGGCATCAATTGAAATTCAGCACAATCATTAAGCACTAATCATTGTTTAATAGTTGTACGGATACCTGGAATTTTGATAGTTGTCACATTCTCCCCTTGTTAAGAAAATTTCGTCCCGAAATTTTAAGCTTTACTACTAGCTGCAGGGGAGTTGGGGAACAAATGTGGGTACTTAGCTTTCATATGATCTTCACGCTCCCAGGTGAACTCTGGGCCGTGGCGTGCATTCCATCGAACTTTAACAAGCTTAACACTACTCCTCCGAGTCTTGTTAACCTTCCAATCTGTAACCTCAACGGGTTCTTCGGTAAAGTGGAGTGTGTCGTCAATGTGAACTTCATCCGCAGGGATGACCACTGTCTCTTGAGTTGGACTTTTCTTCAGATTAGACACATAAAATGTGTCATGAACACCATTCAGTTCCACTGGTAGCTCCAACTTGTATGCTACAGAACCAACCCTTTCCAAAATTCTGAATGGTCCGATAAATCGTGGGTTTAACTTACCACACTTCCCAAAGCGTGCCACACCTTTCCAAGGTGAAACTTTCAACAAAACCATATCACCCACTTCAAATTCCAAGGGTTTTCGTCTTTGGTCCGCATAACTCTTCTATCGATCACGAGCCGCCTTAATGTGCTCTCGGATCTGCATGATCTTATCAGTTGTCTCTTGGACCAGTTCGGGACCAACCGGCTGTCTGTCGCCTGCATCTGCCCAGCATAACGGTGATCGACACTTGCGTCCGTAGAGAGCCTCGAACGGTGCAGCTTGGATGCTTGTATGGTAGCTGTTGTTATAGGAAAACTCAACCAAAGGCAGATGAGTATCCCAACTGCCACCTAAGTCCATTACACAAGCACGTAGCATATATTCTAGCGTCTTAATCGTTCTCTCGCTTTGACCGTCCGTCTACGGGTGAAAAGCAGTACTCAGATTCAACTAAGAACCAAAAGCTTCCTGGAAGGATTGCCAAATCCTTGACACAAACCGTCCATGTCACACCCCGACCACGTGGAACATACAAAACGTGGCGGAAATGTCGGGGAGTGTTGTAACAGAATTAATTGTTTCAAATCCATGGAAATTGAAGTTTCGTTTTATTGATTAAAAGTGTTACAATGTCTTAACAAACAAGGAAATACAACATAATTAACTAGTCTTGCATCTTTTATTGTCACTAAAGCCCAAGCCTGCCTATGTGTATCTTGATCATCTTATGCAACAGCTCCTGAAAAACACATGTGAAAATAGGTACGTCAGCATAAAAATGCCGGTGAGATACATAGGTTTTGTGAAAATAGGTTTCATGACTTATGTTTGAGAAAATGTTTAGTCATGAACCTTGTTATTTGCTTTGTTTTGTAAATCATTTGAAAATCGATAAGATCAGATGATATGTATAAATAATGTATGGTTAAATGAATAACCATGTAAAATGAGTTTGTATTAGATAAATTGTTTGTAAATCAATGTCTTGTGAAAAATATGTTATTTGTATAAAATGTTCTATGTCTCAACTTGAAATGATTCAGATAACGCTACAATATGTAATACCATACAAACACTTATATATAGGAAGTACCAACGGCGTATCCACCATGCTTGTATCATATTACACACGCATCGTTACTTAATCACTTAATCAAACCAAACCAAACAATGTAAGATGTCTATGTTTAAACCAATTGCCAAATGTATTGAATAATATGTCAAAATGTTTATGTCAAGATGTAAATCATGTAATATGCGTCCAAAATGTGAGTATGTGATGAATAACAAATGTACTAAGTATGAAGAACAATGCAACGATTGAACATACATAGCATGTGAACTGTACTAAGTATGCAACAGCAGACATACGTAGCATGCGACCTGTACTAAGTATGCAACAACAGACATACGTAGCATGCGACCTGTACTAAGTATGCAACAATAGACATACGTAGCATGTGATGTAATGTAAAACAATGTACCAAGTAATGCACACAATGGCACACCTAGTATGAAATGTAATGAAATCATGTACTATAATGTACTAATGAACATAGCAAATATATAATGTGAAAACAGGAAAAGCTTGAAAGTAACAAGTAGGCACATGTGTTCCACCCCAAAACAGTTTGGAAAACAGTAAAAGAGGGGTCTATGTACTCACTTGAGATTGCTCAGAAGTCCTAAGATAACCACCAAGCAATGCTAGAGATCTCGGAATCAAACGGCACCTAATATAGGTAACTATGTTAACAAACCGGACCTAAATCGGAAGATTGGGTAGCATTAGGGTTTGTAAACCAAACGAGTGTAGAGACTCGTGTCATTTGGTTTAACAAAGCCTACATACTAAATGAAACTTAACCTAAGTTTTTACGACCCATTACGACCCGTTTAGGAAGCTTATGCTACTTTAACGTGTCGTGCGCGTGAAACGCGTTCGGACCGCCTAACTAGCCCTATGACAAGTGTTATATGCCTAATCATGTTACATAATCAGTTATGTGACAAAGGTTTAGGTTACATATGCTTAATTACCAATTATACATGAAAAGGGTATTCTGGTAATTTACCTAAGGCATATAAACTACCTATCATACAACTACTTAAACGATGTGACCATAAGGTATAACCTCGGAAGGTTATTCCCTACCTACTATGGTCACCTAATGTATTTGGTCGGATCCTAATGATCGACCAAACTGGGTCGGGTTCGAAGGTATAGGCGATTTATTAGATCGCCTACCCTACGACCCTAGACAACGTGGTAATCAGTGGGCATAGTCCCAAGGGACTATGACCATCGTGATTACAATCACGTTGCGAAGTTCAAACGAACTTCGCATTGACCATTACTGGTCAACGCTGAAAGTCAAACAAAGTTTGACTTTCTGACTCGAAAAGCAGTAAAATAAGGAAAAGAACGAAAGAATACTTACCCAGGGTCCCCGAATGCTAATCCCGATCTAAGAACTCAGGTATGAAACAATGGTTTCAACTTAGAGCTCTCAAATCAGAATTCTTGTGGGTTTAGAAGCAATGGGGGGTGGGGTATTTATAGTATTCGGTCCACCGTTAAGATCGTTTCAAGGAAAACGTGCCTTAATCTTGCCCGTACATGTGTCGGGACCTTATGGTGACTAAAATTCCATCCTTATCAGCTGACTAGATAATTAGGAACTTGTGGTTGTGGGTTAATCTGCTGAAAACAGGCTGTTAAGTACTCTGCATCTGGTCTGAACATGGCTAGCGCACCGCTACACTAAAAGTGTAGCGCACCGCTAGGCCATAGTTTGGCAGAATTACACTTTTAGTCCCTGTCATGCATTCAGCCCATTTTCGACACGTTTAAGGCCCGTTAACCCCATTTCAAAGCTCTAAAATGAAGTTAAAGTATAGGGAACTTAAAACATGCTCAAAAATATCTCGGATGTCGGTTCGTTTAACCGTACGGTTGCGTTGTTCGGTTAATTACGACGGAATGCGCACAAGCGCGAAAAACGATCCAAATGACGCGACGAATGGATTTTTCTTATGCCGAACACTAAAATAAAATATTTTAGTGCTTACATAAATTTTTGGATGTCCGGATGTATTCAGAACGTAAGTTATGCGCGAAAATGCAAACTTGTGCACTTTTTGACGCTTTTAGTCCCTGAATGACACAAAAGTTTATTTTAGCATACCGAACACCTCAAAGCCTATTTCTAAGCTATGTAAAGGATATTTATGGTATGTTTAACTTATGGTCATGTTCCGGAAGGTCTGTTACAGTTCAAATTGGCATACTTTCGCAGTTTGTCAACTTTAGTCCCTGTAAGTGAATAAACTTTGATTTCACCACACCAAACCTTCCAAAACTTATATCTAAGTTATGTAAAGGTTATTTAAGGTATGTTAAGCCTATTTCACTATTCCGGAGTGTTCGTTGGATTAAACTGGTTATATCTACACATTAGAGCGCGTATAACCCTCCAGAAAGCGATTTAGAGCTTGAAATCGAACAAGAGTTGATATGTGCAAAAGATACACATATTTATACAAGTCCAGAGTATGAAATACTATATTTCATTGGTTTGACATTTGATTGATGGTTCAAATGACACAGGTGTTACAGTCTCCCCTACTTTAGGAAATTTCGTCCCGAAATTAATTCGTAGGAGTCTAACTGTGGCTTTGTGTCAAATAACCACCAGAGATATGAAAGGCATAATCCTGTCATTTCTCTTTAACGGACATTCTTCAGAATTGAAAAATGAACGGAGTTATTTTCAACAGGCATTCTTTAGAAAAATGCACATGAAGGAATAAACAAGGATATTCATCCCCCGATGGATTTTCTTCAGCAACGAAAATGAACGGAAAAGTCATTTTAACATTTTCAGAAACAAAAATGAACGAAAGGAGTCATTTTAACATCTTCAGAAACAAAAATGAACGAAAGGTGTCATTTTAACATCTTCAGAAACAAAAATGAACAGAATAGTCATTTTACATCTTCAGAAACAAAAATGAACCGAATGAGTCATTTTACATCTTCAGAAACAAAAATGAACGGAATAGTCATTTTACATCATTTCTTCAGAAACCAAAAATGAACGACAAGAGTCATTTTTCACCATTTCTTCAGAAACCAAAAATGAACGGAATAGTCATTTTACATCATTTCTTCAGAAACAAAAAATGAACGACAAGAGTCATTTTTCACCATTTCTTTAGAAACCAAAAATGAACGGAATAGTCATTTTACATCATTTCTTCAGAAACCAAAAATGAACGACAAGAGTCATTTTTCACCATTTCTTCAGAAACCAAAAATGAACGGAATAGTCATTTTACATCATTTCTTCAGAAACAAAAAATGAACGACAAGAGTCATTTTTCACCATTTCTTCAGAAACCAAAAATGAACGGAATAGTCATTTTACATCATTTCTTCAGAAACCAAAAATGAACGACAAGAGTCATTTTTCACCATTTCTTCAGAAACCAAAAATGAACGACAAGAGTCATTTTTCACCATTTCTTCAGAAACCAAAAATGAACGACAAGAGTCATTTTTCACCATTTCTTCAGAAACCAAAAATGAACGACAAGAGTCATTTTTCACCATTTCTTCAGAAACCAAAAATGAACGACAAGAGTCATTTTTCACCATTTCTTCAGAAACCAAAAATGAACGACAAGAGTCATTTTTCACCATTTCTTCAGAAACCAAAAATGAACGACAAGAGTCATTTTTCACCATTTCTTCATAAACCAAAAATGAACCGAATGAGTCATTTTACATCTTCAGAAACAAAAATGAACGGAATAGTCATTTTACATCTTCAGAAACAAAAATGAACGGAATAGTCATTTTACATCTTCAGAAACAAAAATAAACCGAATGAGTCATTTTACATCTTCAGAAACAAAAATGAACGGAATACATGACAAAATTTGCTGTGGTCTCTGTGCACTGAATTTCCATAATTATGTACGCGTCCATAATTACGTAATTCCTTGCACAGTCCGCACAGTGCATTTCATGATGTGTAGGGGAAGAAAATATCAAACCTGTGATGAGTGTGACTAGACTACCATAGGGTCCTTTTAATCAGATCAACACATGATCTTTTTAATTAGACCTCCAAGGAGTCCTTTCAGCTATATCATCACATGATATTCCTAACCAGATTTTTGGATCAATCTGTTTAACTAGACCACTCAGGGGTCTAATTATGGAATGGTACAATATAATCCAAGGGACTTAACTACAACGTAGAAGCCCATTGAGGATTTAATATAGTACCTTTGGATATCCTACTATGAATTTCCTTATACAAAGATATGGAAGATTCTACGAGGATTTGGATGACAAAACTTGGATTACACAAAAACATAAAAGGAAACACACAAGCACATAATCACATAGTTGTTTAACTTGGTTATTAATTTGTTATCTTCGGACGCGGATACTTAAAGCACACCAGGAATCCAATTCGTGGATTTCATTTGGCACTTTAATTATTTCAAGAATCTATCTATGAAGATAGGAAAATCTTAATAGGAATTCGGCTTTGTCCTTATTGAATTGTGATGTACGTATTGAATCACACAAAGAATTCAATTAAGGACTCCGATGAATGATACCCATCCACAAGGATCTAATTATGAGGATAGAAAGATCCTACATGGATTTTTGGAGTTTGTGTAACGGGAGGTGTTCCGACACCTTGCACTAGGCGTGCTTACGTCGATACACAAAGTAGAAAGTTCATGAGGTTGAGGCGCCAGATATGCCAAGCGACATATGAAGCAGAACTTGAAGGTTAAGTAGCAACAGGGTTTGCAACTGCTTTGCTTTGAACAGCAAAGCGACACATGTTAACCAAATGTCTCCATCGTCCACCGTGGGTACATTTGTAACATGGTATTTGATTTGAATAATGGCGATGGCATTGATTGCACCAAGGAGCAGTTCCCTTATACAGCTTCATCCCTGAGGCGAGTCATGGTGATAGCTAAGTCAACGGTCTTCTGGAGTACGACGCCTATTTGTTGGGCAATTGCAGCACCTGATTCGGACATTGTTGTTGCGATGAAGAAGCATCTTGAAGATAACGAAAGGCATAGGAGGAAACAAGCGAAAGATAGTCAAAAGAAAATGACAAGGCATGTAGATTGTGACCATTTGTTTGTTACCAAAGGCAAACAAATGAGACAGTGACTAATCAAAGTAAGCGGGTCAATATAATGTATCGCGAATACATGCTCGCCTATAAGTGAACACTCATCCCAAGAATTCCCAGGTAAGCACAACTGGTCTCGCGTCTGATGAGATGTATACGAAGTGCTTGCCTAGACAGAAAACCCAGAATACAGGCATTCACCCTTCCAGTTTGCACGTGTTCACATTATTTAAAACCCAAAACCTTGACGAGATTTTGAAAATTCAAAGGGGTTCAAAACCATATAACAGAGGGTTCAAAACCTTACAATAGAGGGTTCAAAACCTTGTAATCAATCATCCTAGAACAGATGATTAGTTTTCAAAGCGGTTTTGAAATTTATGTTCTTGTTGTGGTCGTCGCCTAAGGATAGGTGACGGTATTGTTTTATGACTAAACGCAAGTAAACTCGCGTTAGGGTCCTAAGAAAGTTATAGACTAGGTCAAAGCATTACTAATTACTAATAACCTAATTCCCTATAACCATTGGCTCTGATACCATCTTTTCTGTCACACCCCGACCACGTGGAACATACAAAACGTGGCGGAAATGTCGGGGAGTGTTGTAACAGAATTAATTGTTTCAAATCCATGGAAATTGAAGTTTCGTTTTATTGATTAAAAGTGTTACAATGTCTTAACAAACAAGGAAATACAACATAATTAACTAGTCTTGCATCTTTTATTGTCACTAAAGCCCAAGCCTGCCTATGTGTATCTTGATCATCTTATGCAACAGCTCCTGAAAAACACATGTGAAAATAGGTACGTCAGCATAAAAATGCCGGTGAGATACATAGGTTTTGTGAAAATAGGTTTCATGACTTATGTTTGAGAAAATGTTTAGTCATGAACCTTGTTATTTGCTTTGTTTTGTAAATCATTTGAAAATCGATAAGATCAGATGATATGTATAAATAATGTATGGTTAAATGAATAACCATGTAAAATGAGTTTGTATTAGATAAATTGTTTGTAAATCAATGTCTTGTGAAAAATATGTTATTTGTATAAAATGTTCTATGTCTCAACTTGAAATGATTCAGATAACGCTACAATATGTAATACCATACAAACACTTATATATAGGAAGTACCAACGGCGTATCCACCATGCTTGTATCATATTACACACGCATCGTTACTTAATCACTTAATCAAACCAAACCAAACAATGTAAGATGTCTATGTTTAAACCAATTGCCAAATGTATTGAATAATATGTCAAAATGTTTATGTCAAGATGTAAATCATGTAATATGCGTCCAAAATGTGAGTATGTGATGAATAACAAATGTACTAAGTATGAAGAACAATGCAACGATTGAACATACATAGCATGTGAACTGTACTAAGTATGCAACAGCAGACATACGTAGCATGCGACCTGTACTAAGTATGCAACAACAGACATACGTAGCATGCGACCTGTACTAAGTATGCAACAATAGACATACGTAGCATGTGATGTAATGTAAAACAATGTACCAAGTAATGCACACAATGGCACACCTAGTATGAAATGTAATGAAATCATGTACTATAATGTACTAATGAACATAGCAAGTATATAATGTGAAAACAGGAAAAGCTTGAAAGTAACAAGTAGGCACATGTGTTCCACCCCAAAACAGTTTGGAAAACAGTAAAAGAGGGGTCTATGTACTCACTTGAGATTGCTCAGAAGTCCTAAGATAACCACCAAGCAATGCTAGAGATCTCGGAATCAAACGACACCTAATATAGGTAACTATGTTAACAAACCGGACCTAAATCGGAAGATTGGGTAGCATTAGGGTTTGTAAACCAAACGAGTGTAGAGACTCGTGTCATTTGGTTTAACAAAGCCTACATACTAAATGAAACTTAACCTAAGTTTTTACGACCCATTACGACCCGTTTAGGAAGCTTATGCTACTTTAACGTGTCGTGCGCGTGAAACGCGTTCGGACCGCCTAACTAGCCCTATGACAAGTGTTATATGCCTAATCATGTTACATAATCAGTTATGTGACAAAGGTTTAGGTTACATATGCTTAATTACCAATTATACATGAAAAGGGTATTCTGGTAATTTACCTAAGGCATATAAACTACCTATCATACAACTACTTAAACGATGTGACCATAGGGTATAACCTCGGAAGGTTATTCCCTACCTACTATGGTCACCTAATGTATTTGGTCGGATCCTAATGATCGACCAAACTGGGTCGGGTTCGAAGGTATAGGCGATTTATTAGATCGCCTACCCTACGACCCTAGACAACGTGGTAATCAGTGGGCATAGTCCCAAGGGACTATGACCATCGTGATTACAATCACGTTGCGAAGTTCAAACGAACTTCGCATTGACCATTACTGGTCAACGCTGAAAGTCAAACAAAGTTTGACTTTCTGACTCGAAAAGCAGTAAAATAAGGAAAAGAACGAAAGAATACTTACCCAGGGTCCCCGAATGCTAATCCCGATCTAAGAACTCAGGTATGAAACAATGGTTTCAACTTAGAGCTCTCAAATCAGAATTCTTGTGGGTTTAGAAGCAATGGGGGGTGGGGTATTTATAGTATTCGGTCCACCGTTAAGATCGTTTCAAGGAAAACGTGCCTTAATCTTGCCCGTACATGTGTCGGGACCTTATGGTGACTAAAATTCCATCCTTATCAGCTGACTAGATAATTAGGAACTTGTGGTTGTGGGTTAATCTGCTGAAAACAGGCTGTTAAGTACTCTGCATCTGGTCTGAACGTGGCTAGCGCACCGCTACACTAAAAGTGTAGCGCACCGCTAGGCCATAGTTTGGCAGAATTACACTTTTAGTCCCTGTCATGCATTCAGCCCATTTTCGACACGTTTAAGGCCCGTTAACCCCATTTCAAAGCTCTAAAATGAAGTTAAAGTATAGGGAACTTAAAACATGCTCAAAAATATCTCGGATGTCGGTTCGTTTAACCGTACGGTTGCGTTGTTCGGTTAATTACGACGGAATGCGCACAAGCGCGAAAAACGATCCAAATGACGCGACGAATGGATTTTTCTTATGCCGAACACTAAAATAAAATATTTTAGTGCTTACATAAATTTTTGGATGTCCGGATGTATTCAGAACGTAAGTTATGCGCGAAAATGCAAACTTGTGCACTTTTTGACGCTTTTAGTCCCTGAATGACACAAAAGTTTATTTTAGCATACCGAACACCTCAAAGCCTATTTCTAAGCTATGTAAAGGATATTTATGGTATGTTTAACTTATGGTCATGTTCCGGAAGGTCTGTTACAGTTCAAATTGGCATACTTTCGCAGTTTGTCAACTTTAGTCCCTGTAAGTGAATAAACTTTGATTTCACCACACCAAACCTTCCAAAACTTATATCTAAGTTATGTAAAGGTTATTTAAGGTATGTTAAGCCTATTTCACTATTCCGGAGTGTTCGTTGGATTAAACTGGTTATATCTACACATTAGAGCGCGTATAACCCTCCAGAAAGCGATTTAGAGCTTGAAATCGAACAAGAGTTGATATGTGCAAAAGATACACATATTTATACAAGTCCAGAGTATGAAATACTATATTTCATTGGTTTGGCATTTGATTGATGGTTCAAATGACACAGGTGTTACAGTCCATCTCTATCCGGTATAATCGAGATAGGCACTCCATGACGTGCTACTATCTCCCTTAGGTACAGCTCAGCTAGCTTACCAGTGTTATCCTTCTCTCTAATCGACAAGAAATGCGCAAAATTTGTCAATCGGTCCATGATTACCCAAATCGTATCATGACCTCTGGAGGTCTTGGGCAACTTGGTTATGAAGCCCATAGAAATCTGCTCCCATTTCCACATGGGTATTTCTGGCTGTTGCAGAAGACATGAAGGCTTCTGATACTCGGCCTTCACCTTGGCACAAGTCAAACACTTTCCAACGTAGGTAGCAACATCACCCTTAAGTCTTGGCCACCAGTAGCAATCCTTCAAATCTTGGTATATCTTGTTCGATCCTGGATGGATCAAGTACCTTGATTTATGAGCTTCATCAAAAATAACCTCTCTAAGACCTCCAAAAAGCGGAACCCAAATCCGTCCCATGAAATACAAGGTTCCTTCCTCATTGGGTACCAACTTTTTCTCCATCCCACGGAGATATTCAGCCTTAAAGTTCTCTTTCTTAAGAGCTTCCCTTTGTGCAGCACGAATACGTATCGAGAGATCTATCTGAATAATCTCTAAAGCCCTAACCCTTATGGGCTTAATCCTTTCTTTTCGACTTAAGGCGTCTGCCACCACATTCGCCTTTCCTGGATGATATTTGATTTCACAATCATAATCATTTAACAACTCAACCCATCGTCGCTGTCTCATGTTAAGCTCTTTTTGATCAAATATGTGATAAAGGCTCTTGTGATCCGTAAAAATAGTACAACGAGTACCATATAGATAATGTCGCCAAATCTTCAAAGCAAACACCACTGCGCCTAACTCCAAATCATGCGTGGTGTAGTTCTTCTCATGGACCTTTAATTGGCGTGAAGCATAAGCGATAACCTTTTGTCGATGCATTAGCACACAACCCAATCCCTGACGCGAGGCGTCACAATATACCACGAAGTCGTCGGTGCCTTCGGGTAGGGATAAAATAGGTGCATCGCAAAGCTTATTCTTGAGCAGCTGAAAAGCTTCTTCTTGTTTATCTCCCCATTCATACTTCTTATCCTTTTGAGTAAGGGAGGTCAGCGGTTGAGCGATCTTGGAGAAATCCTCAATGAATCTGCGATAGTACCCTGCTAAACCCAAAAACTGTCAGATCTCGGTTGGCGTCTTCGGAGTTTCCCAATTCTTAATCGCCTCGATCTTGGTGGGATCCACATGAATTCCATTTTCATTCACCACGTGACCAAGGAACTGCACTTCGCGTAACCAAAACTTTCACTTTGAGAACTTAGCATAGAGCTTCTTCTTCTTTAGCAGCACTAAGATGGATCTAAGGTGTTGCTCATGGTCTTCCTTTGTCTGCGAATAAATCAAAATATCATCGATAAATACAATCACGAATTTATCGAGATATGGCTTGCAAACCCGATTCATCAAGTCCATCAATACTGCCGGTGCATGTGACAACTGTCAAATTTGCATGCATCCGTACAATTAATTAATATTAAATTTGTGCTTAATGACTGTTCATAATTACAACTGACGAATAAACTGCTTTCTGATTTTTGTTACATACATACATATGCATCACATTTCATACTGTCACTCCATTTATTACATACAACCCTTAGTGACAAACTTGATGCACAAAGCACAGTTAGCACAGTGAGCGGATAACTCAGAAACATGCTGACAATGCCAGTACATAGACAGACAATATATTGAGGCCCAGGATGAGCCGGAGACAAGGTACTACACTAGTAGGGAGTGTAGGGAAGTAAGGACCATAAAACTGCGTCACTAGGTGATAGTCTAGGTGCCGGAAAGTGCCTAAAACCCACTTAAACTGCAAAATTCTGCATTTATAAACAAAATTCAGCATTTGAAAATGCTAGTCACTTGCAAAAGTATGGCAAAATGGTCCTGTATGCTTTCCTAAGTGTCGGGAATCAAAAGTGTCACTAAAAGTTACATAAAGGACACTATATGACACAACTTAGCACTTTAACGGAGCGGTACCCAACCGAACAATCGGACATTACCCAGAACACTAAAATATTATCAAAGACATTATTTCACTTTTTCTGAGCTAGTATTGGTTCCCGAACACTATAACATATCACATAAAGCATGACACACTAAACACTAGATTTACATCTTACCTCCCACTAACTAAGCTAGATGCCATCAAAATACAACTTACCCCCCCACCCCCATGAAAATGATGGCACACATGGCCCCCTCTCAAACTTATGGCTCCCCATGTGGCCACCTCAAAGAATTCATCAAATCCCCATGCAATCTAACCTTGGGATTGTGTGTGATCATGCATGTACTCACCCTAACAGTAGCTTTTACCACTTAGCACCCCTAACTAATTACCTTGTTACCAAAAAACTTTCATTTAACCCCCCCACCATACGATTTCTAAACCACAACCACAAGATTTGAATAAGTCTTCCATTTCCCCATGCAATCTAATCAAGGGATTATGACATGATCTTGTATGTACTTTTGAGAGCACATGACCCTATGGATAAAGGAATATGCATTACAAATAACCACCATCACTTCCACTAATCACCAACTCAAAACAATTCCTTTCTCCCTCTAAACAAAGCTCGGCCAAACCCCCTTGTCACCACCATTTTTTTTTCGATTTTGATACAAGTGTTTCAAGACCATCCCAAGGTGTATCAAGGCGAATCACGGAGTGTGGAGCTCACGGATTGTCAAGGACCTCTCTCGTTTGCCTTTATCCACTCATTTTTTTTAGCTTGATCTTCCCTAGCTTAAAAGCTAGTAGTAAGCCTCTTTGATCCTCATTTACTTCTCATTTATGGTGGTTAATAGTTATGTTATGATGAAAATACAAGAACACTAAAAGATCATAAAACAAAAGTCTTACACATAAAGCTAACGTGATGATGAAATAAGATGAACTCTTGATAAAATAAAGTTGTTTTGATGTTGTTGTTGTTTATTTGATGATTGCTAGTAATAGGATGTTTAACATCATGGTTGAACTTGTTAAAGTAAGATTAAAAAAAACTTAAGTTAACAAGTTCGGAGGTGATTAGTGATCTACATAAAAGAATCACCTCCATGTTTCGACATAAACTTGGTAACCAAGTGATTTCTTGAAAAATAAGTGAACTAAGTGAGTAGATGGTCGTATGGACCCGAGGTTTACAAATAATTTTTCTAGACAAACCAAGTTAAAAGACGGATTTTTGAAAAGTCATGATTTTTAAACTATTTTTGGAAGAAATAAGTATATGAATACTAGTAAGACATGAAAATGTAGTACATGGATATTATTGTAAAATAAGTTCACAAGTTGTGAACATCTAAAAATCCCGAGAGTGAGATTTTAACAAAAATAAACACACTTTGGAGGGTAACTAAACTCACTAAACACCCCACTAAGTTACTACGCGTTTTTATGAAAAACCAAGTTTATGTTGTTATGTAAAGTGCATTGTTTTTGCACTTGACTAGTATAATGTTGTTTGGTAACTTGTTGTTGGTTGGTTTAAATGATTTCCCTAAAAGAAAATGATATGCTAATAAGCATGGGCACCTCCATTTACAAAGGAAACTCTGGCGAAATTTTCTAAAATTTCAACACTTAGAAAATATTTTCTAAACAAGTGTTACAAATATATTTTTAACTTTGTTTTCAAAATAAACTTCGCCATATGAATTGTTACAAAATACATAGTATCGGAGGTTGATTTTATAAATAAAATGGATAAATACATATTTAGAATATATATTTTCTACTAAGACACTTGTGTGAATATTTGTATATTTTGTGAACTAGTTATATTATTTTAGGGTAAAATACTATAACTTACATAATACCATGAAAAATCACAACTCCAAAATAATACCAAAAATCACACGGAATAAAATATTTAAGTTACAACTTGGTATTGTGAAACCGAACAAGAAAACGTAACTTACGAAATATTCTGCAAAATACTCTTACACATATATTTTTGGTAAAATATTATTTTGGAAACTAAAGAAGTAAAAATATATTATTTTTGGGAAAAATACATATATTTTGGAAATACGTTATTTTGGACAAATGAATTAAATATATTTTTCTAGGTGTGACTTAAAGTATAGTTTTCGAAACTACAAATAGACATGTATAAATACCCCCATCCTTGGGAAGGAAATACGGAGTTGAAATACTTGAGAAGTATGAATACAAAATAGTTGTCTAACTATTATTCCAAAACCTTAAAAATAATTTATTTTAACAAATGATTATAACTTGGAATAATGTCAAGGAATCGTAACTTAAACGTAAATACCAAGGCAAGGCATGGCCCGATCATCTAATAGATATTAGTACATTGTAGGGAGCCGTGTTTGCTGACGAGACCGGAGATTTGAGTACGGTACAGGAGACGCACTACAGTGAGTTCATGTCCCCCTTTTTCTCTTAACTGTTTTCAGTTTTATACTTTGGGGGTGAAATACATGTTACAATTATTACAGACACTTTTATACATGGTATGATTAGCTTAAAGAGGGTTTACTACTTAGATCATGTGAAAGGTGGGTATAACACTTAAGGCCATTAATCCTCATTGTAGGACCGAGGGACATGAGTGATAGATCTATTTGGGTGTATCGAGCCCACACCCATGCGGACCAGGGTGGCCCATGTGGTGACTGTGTCTTATTCTCGGAGACAAGTTTGCTAGGTTTGAGTACTTCCTGCACCGTTTCACACATACCAGTGGCTTTGCAACCCATTGGTGATCTCTTTTTCCTTAATCGCTACATACCAGGGATTTTCATACATACAGACATATTACAAAGGTTTATACATACTCACTTACACATGAACTCGCTCAACTTTTGTTGATTTTTCAAACTACATGTATTTCAGGAAACTAATGGATCTGGCGGGGTATGCATATGTCTAGCTGCGTTGAATAAAAGATGTCATCCAGGGTAGTAGGTTTAGGAGGTGTAACCCTTACCTGGACGGGTTACATGTCTTTAAACCACGTTTTATTTAAAGTCTTTTGCTGTGTCTCATGAACACGTTGTAGGCAAGTATGGTTTGTAACTTACTTTAAGTGTCGACATTTTCAAAAAATGATGTTGTGGTATTTTTAAACTTAATGAATGGATGAACAACTTGTGTTTTTATCATATAGCATTGTTAGGATTGTTGCTATGATATTAAGAAGTCACACCAATTAAACCCACGCTTCCGCAAAAGACAGGGTGTGACAGCTTGGTATCAGAGCCTCGATCATAGCGAACTAGGATTCCTTCTCGAGTCTAGACTATGATCATCAGGGCTCTCACGAAAACGTTTTCAAACATTTTTACATTGCATACACAAAACGTCCAGATCCAGGAAACAAACATTTTTACAAACAAAAAGGCACAAATACACATTTCAAAATTTATATTTATAATTCAGTCTTAGAGACTGAGGGAGGTTCAGTCTTAGGGGCTGAGGGAGGATCAGCCTTAGAGGCTGGGGATAATTAGTCTTAGAGACTGGGAAAGTTTGGTCTTAGAGACCAGGGAGTTAGTCTGAGAGACTGGGTAGTTCAGTTTAAGAAACTGGGGAGTTTTTTTTAGTCTGAGAGACTAGGGAGTTCAGTCTGAGAGGCTGGGTGGGATAGTCTGGGGAAGACTAGGATGATTACTTGCTCACATTATTATTTCTTGCATACTTATTTGCTGATTGTTGATATATGTCCATATGTGTGATTGTTTTAGACACCATGTCATCATCCTCCGAAAGTGGAGTGACAGAAACCATAGACCCGTTAGCCATAGTTTCAGATGACGAGATCCTTCCAGAGGATGAGGTTTTCACTTCAGACACTACGAGTAGCGACGACGATGACTTTCAGCCCTTCGCTTTCCCAGATTTCAGAGATGATTTACCTATAGCTGATGGTTTTCCTGACGGGGATTTACCTCTTGTTCAGATCCCTGCTCCTTTTCTTCTTGCTGCATTCCCTGTTGAGGATCTGCCACTTGACGCGATGTCTGATGATGACGACGATCTCTTTATCGAGGGTCCCCCCTGAGGATGCCCAGGATGGCGGGGCTCCAGTTGATGATGATGTTGTTGTTCCTTTGGAGATTCCAGTTGTTGATGCCATTGTTATGCCACCAGTCGAGGTTCCCGTTGTGGAGGTTTTATTCGACTCATCTGGTCCCGGCTCGTTTGAGTCCGCATCATTCGCGACTTTACAACGCACGGGACGTTCAACATTATCCCACTGACACTAATTCCGACACCGTGATGTCTGCTGCACCTGTTCCTCCTTTGTAATTCGAGTTTGACAATGATCCCATCTTTCCATATGCCTTTGACCCGGATCATGAAATGGAGTTTGTACCTGACGAGCAGCCTCTTGAGACACCTGTCATTCCTGATGACCAGCTTTTTGATATACCTGCTGATTTTGAGTATGCTCCAGCTGACCCCGAGCCTGAGGTTGCACCTGAGCCTGCACCAACACTCGACCCTTTTGTCTGTGCATGATCCTATTCCTGTTGATGTTCCAGTTGTGGCACCACCTCTGTCTGACCCGTTACCTGCATTTGTTGATCAAGCGCCTCTTGCTACTCATGTAGACCCTAGATATGCACATACCCGCAACGGATGGATTGAGGACGACGATGATTATTCTCCTTTTGATAGAACAGTTACTCCCCCTTCTGCACCTATGTTTGCACCTATTGATATTGCTCCATTTCACCCACACGAGACTGAAGTTCATCACACAGATTTACCGATCGCGTTTCTTCAAGATATCCCTCCTCCCCGTCCCAGGGAAAGACCATCGAGTCATCAGCCCAGTCATATACTTTTTGTGTCAGCAGCCGATCATTTCATACCACAGTTCACACACACTACTCCTTTTGTGTCCGCACCCACGGGCGAGCCACCTGTTTAGTTTCCGCCCAACGTGATGCCTACATCAGATTCATACCATCCCTCCACATTGGATACTCGAGGGATGATCTGCTTTTATCGTTACCGCTCCAGCAGGAGGTGTTATGTCGCAGAGCCATGGAGTTAGAAAGAATTCCGCGTTCTCCACCTTGCACTTGTCAGTCACCATTCATGACTCCACCAGCTCCACTTCTACCATACCCTGAGTTGGACGTCCGTTTCCTTACTATGGAGCAGCAGACTGCTTACCTGCTGCGTATTGTTCATGCTCTCAAGGAGGACTTAGCGCATCTACGCCGGTTGCTTTTGTTCCCCCCACCTCCTCCTCCTCCTCCCCCATCAGCTTAGAGGTTTTTGACTTTATGCAGATAGCATACCTTCGATGAGAGTGCAGCTATTGAGCCAGATTGCACAGCTTTTGAAGACCACAGTGTGACTTTTTGACTTATTGATTTTTGACTAATGCAGTTTGTTAGACGATTCGGACAAGGGTGAGGTGACCCTTAGTCTCTATGGATGTATGATACAATTATGAAACTTGTAAACTGTACTCGTGGTCTTGACATATGAAAGCTCAATCGCAACATTCTCATTATGCACGTTAATGAATTACTTGTTTATGCTATGATTATGATGCAATGTGCTTACCTGTTTAATGAAAGCCTAATTGTAATGTTCTCGTTAAACGTGCTACCAATATAACAGGAATATGCTATGATTGTAATATACGTGTTTATTTGTTATACTCTCATTAGACGTGATTCCATTTACTTGCTTATACTATGAGTATGCTGTGTTGATACGATGATTTATTACATGCAAATACATATGATCTCCCAGCAACTATTTACATTCCCTGAATAGACGAGACCTAACTAACCTGAACTTCTTCCTAGAAGATGTCTCATCAAGAGATCACTCGACTGACCGAGGCAGAATGGCAAGCGCACGCCTCATGAGTCATAGCTCGGCACGAGGTTCTTCGCTACAAACGCAGCGAAGGTACCTCAAGGAATGACCCACCTAACGGTAATGTTTAAGTCATCCAAGACACATTACAACACGTTTGGAAAATCCCCAATGTGCTTTTCTAATACTTACTGTGATGATGATTGCTTGGGTACAGGTTGTACCTACAACCATTTTCTAGAATGCAAACCCCTGAACTTCGGTGGCACTGGAGGTGCCATAACTTTTGTAAAATGGGTTGAGAATGTGGATGCCGTTGTGCGAACGAGTGGTTGTACGCTAGAGCAACAAGTCCCATACGTTTCCGGATTGCTACAAGATGGGGCTTTGTTATGGTGGAACCTTAGGGTTCGAGAAATGGGCGAGGCTGCAGCATATGCGTTAACATGGAGTGAGCTGAAGGAAATGACGCGTAGGGAGTATTGTTCTCAGATGGAGATCCAAAAGCTGGAATTAGAATTCTGGAAGCTAAAGATGGAAGGTCCAAAAGTGGGGGAGCACGTGCAAAGGCTTTATGATTTGTCGCGAATCCTTCCGTACCTGGTGGAACCCTAGTTGAAGAGAATGGAGCAATCCATTTGGGAACTGGCGCCTCAAGCCTTGAGCTTGATGATAGCATCAACGCCACCAACAACTATGGTTGCATATATGATAAGTCTGGCACTCACTAAGGAAGCACTTAGATTGGAAAGACTTTCAACCCCCGACGAGAAGAAGGAAACTCCAGTAGAGACATCTGAAAAGAACAAAAGGAAGCTCAGTGAATTTCAAGGAGGTGATTGGGCAAATAATAAGAACAAGGCCAAAAAGGGAAAGAAGTACATGGGTAAACTACCTAAGTGCGACGAATGTCAACACCATCATACCGGGCGATGCAAAAATGAAAAATGTGACAACTGTGGCAAAGTGGGGCACAGCGAGGAGACGTGTTGGCATAAGACGAAACGTGGAAAGAAAGGGCAAGGATGTTTTAACTGTGGTGACATGGGGCACTTTTGGAAAGATTGCTCGAGGGAGATTAACCAAGACCGTGAAGGAGCACCCAACATCGGAGCTCGTGAAGCACGCCAAGATCCAGATGTGGTTGCTGGTACGATCTCTGTTAACCAAAAAAAAATTTTACTTCTACGTTATTTGATACCAATACCGACCATAGCTTCGTACCTCATGAATCCAAGAGTATACTTGGTATGGTAAAAGGATAAGTTATATAACTAGCACTCGATAGGACTAGTTGATGAGAAGCCTCGACGTGGTAACTAGGATGGACCAATTGTCGAGCAACCAAGCGGAGATCGTTATCCAGGGTACGCCTCTACAAATTACTAGTGCTTGGAGGCACGAGAATTTCGCGCACAGAATGTGTTGCCTTCTCGGCTCACGTCGCAGACGAAGAAACCAAAGACTTGTCTGAACAACCACTCCAACGACAAGTCGAACTCACATCAATTTGCTTCCCGACGTCGCGCTTACAGTCAATGCACCCCAGCAACTTACACTTTCGGTGATGCAAGGATTGGCAGAATTGCTTCAGTAGCTGGTAGAGAAGGAAGTTAATAGACCAAGCTACCCGTTTTGAGTAACACCAGTGCTACTCGTCAAGTAGAAGGACGATGATTTTCAAATAAGCATCCACTACCAGGAGCTGAACGAACTAGCCAACAAGAGTCAGGGACTCCAGCTAAGGGTTAACGAATTACTTATTTAACTAACTGTGAGAACACAACTACTATTACACGACTGATTGATGATCGAGTGACATTAGCTGTGGATTCAGGAAGAAAGTATACCGGGAAAATTGCGCGGCAATAACTTGTTTTAAAATATGGTGATTCTTACACGATGCACAAAACAATTTTACGCCGAATGTGAAACCTTGAGAATCTAGGAAACGTACACTTAGGATCTTTGGGGACCCAAATCCAAACTCGTAAAAGTTGCTTAGGAACCACGCCGGTTGACTCAAGCGAACCCCATTATCCTGACATTCATGCTATTTCAGTTAACCAAACAGACAGTGCTCCAACTTATTTTGTTGAAATCTTCACTTTTACCTCTAGCGAGTAGATGTTTGCACCTCTACTCCCCTTAATCATAGTTGCATCGCGTTAATTTTCCTCGCTGAGAGCGAACACACAATTGCTTCGGTACTCGGTCATTTCTGCATACTCATTGTTTCATTACTTGAAAACTTATATGTCACACATACATCATTTGCTACGCATGAGGTTTTATTTCGAATAAACACTCCATTGAAGTTCACAAATTATTTTGCTAAAGCTAATTGTTGGTTTAACCTACACTATTGAAATTGTTGGCTTCCTTGTTATCAAGTCAACGCATTTCCTTGAGACTTCATTTCTTACAAGTAACACTCATGGTTTATCTTCGTTACCATGCTAAGAAACCCTTGTTGATACATACGTTTATTGTCAGATTACGCTGAAACCTAGTTCAATTGCTTGAACTTATCTATTTCGCATATTCCATTCAAAACGCCATATGATGTATTGGGAGCATCATATTCAATTATTTTTGCAAATGTTCTTTTGTTTAAGTCATAATGGACTTGTTTGGTCTACGACTCCACTAAACCGTTTGTCGATTTCGATACCATATGGTGATACTTTCACAAAATTGAAGCTTACGCTAAATTGGTTACGCACCTCATACACAGATTTAATTGTTTAATTATTAACTTGCTCTAAATCCGTTCTATTTATTACAATCAAAGCAGTCTCAACACAGTTATGTGTTAAGTCAATGGTACATAGATTCATTTCATAGCACGGTGTACCTCCTAACGGTTCTTTCGTTACAAATTAAATACCTTGTAGTATTTATTGTTTTCCACTTTCAATCAGAAATAATAATACCTAGATGTTCCGTATTCAATTGAAAACTCTAGGACATTGTGTAAAATCAAAACTTCAGGCTTGTTTCGGTACATTTTCATTTGACTTCAAACACGGTGAACTTGTTCAGTCACCACTATATTTGAATTATGTCATTACGACACCTTGTGGTGTCATTATAAACTTATAGCTTGTGCTAATCATGGTCACCCGTTCCACACAAAACTACACATACTTTTGTTTGGCGTGTCATTTAAACATCCCTGATGCAACTACACTAATACACCATATTCGCTCGTATTTCATTCGGCTTACTTTCGAAATTTAAGAATGTCAACACACTAAACCTTACCATCCATTTACTCGGGAGTTGACATATCATTTTACTATTACATTTGAGTTGTTGATTTTGTATTCATATAGCGGATGCTATGGTTTGTGAAAACTCGTTTGCATATTCCGATCGATCGTTTGAGAATCTTATTAGTCAAAACTCCTCTTTTGTGGAACCCCTGCTAGCTGGATTACACTAGACTATACGTCAAATACGTCTTATACCTTTGACATCAAATGCTAAAAGCACATACCTTTTAACCATAGGGTTCGGGTTGTTATATATTCTTGGACTCACCTGATGTGAGTAAAGTTTGATTCGGTTTGGTGATTATCTACCTCGGTACTATTCATATACATACACGTGTGACGTAACCATAAGGAGTTAAGGTAGTATAAATTTTGAGGACGAAATTTTCTTAACGGGGGGAGAATGTGACAACTGTCAAATTTTCATGCATCCGTACAATTAATTAATATTAAATTTCTGCTTAATGACTGTGCTTAATTACAACTGACGAATAAACTGCTTTCTGATTTCTGTTACATACATACATATGCATCACATTTCATACTGTAACTCCATTTATTACATACAACCCTTAGTGACAAACTTGATGCACAAAGCACAGTTAGCACAGTGAGCGGATAACTCAGAAACATGCTGACAATGCCAGTACATAGACAGACAATATATTGAGGCCCAGGATGAGCCGGAGACAAGGTACTACACTAGTAGGGAGTGTAGGGAAGTAAGGACCATAAAACTGCGTCACTAGGTGATAGTCTAGGTGCCGGAAAGTGCATAAAACCCACTTAAACTGCAAAATTCTGCATTTATAAACAAAATTCAGCATTTAAAAGTGCTAGTCACTTGCAAAAATATGGCAAAATGGTCCTGTATGCTTTCCTAAGTGTCGGGAATCAAAAGTGCCACTAAAAGTTACATAAAGGACACTATATGACACAACTTAGCACTTTAACGGAGCGGTACCCAACCGAACAACCGGACATTACCCAGAACACTAAAATATTATCAAAGACATTATTTCACTTTTTCTGAGCTAGTATTGGTTCCTGAACACTATAACATATCACATAAAGCATGACACACTAAACACTAGATTTACATCTTACCTCCCACTAACTAAGCTAGATGCCATCAAAATACAACTTACCCCCCCCCCCCCCATGAAAATGACGGCACACATGGCCCCCTCTCAAACTTACGGCTCCCCATGTGGCCACCTCAAAGCAAATCCCCATGCAATCTAACCTTGGGATTGTGTGTGATCATGCAAGTACTCACCCTAACACTAGCTTTTACCATTTAGCACCCCTAACTAATTACCTTGTTACCAAATAACTTTCATTTAATCCCCCCCACCATACGATTTCTTAACCACAACCACAAGATTTGAATAAGTCTTCCATTTCCCCATGCAATCTAATCAAGGGATTATGACATGATCTTGTATGTACTTTTGAGAGCACATGACCCGATGGATAAAGCAATATGCATTACAAATAACCACCATCACTTCCACTAATCACCAACTCAAAACAATTCCTTTCTCCCTCTAAACAAAGCTCGGCCGAACCCCCTTGTCACCACCATTTTTTTCGATTTTGATACAAGTGTTTCAAGACCATCCCAAGGTGTATCAAGGCGAATCACGGAGTGTGGAGCTCACGGATCGTCAAGGACCTCTCTCGTTTGCCTTTATCCACTCATTTTTTTAGCTTGATCTTCCCTAGCTTAAAAGCTAGTAGTAAGCCTCTTTGATCCTCATTTACTTCTCATTTATGGTGGTTAATAGTTATGTTATGATGAAAATACAAGAACACTAAAAGATCATAAAACAAAAGTCTTACACATAAAGCTAACATGATGATGAAATAAGATGAACTCTTGATAAAATAAAGTTGTTTTGATGTTGTTGTTTATTTGATGATTGCTAGTAATAGGATGTTTAACATCATGGTTGAACTTGTTAAAGTAAGATTAAAAAAAACTTAAGTTAACAAGTTCGGAGGTGATTAGTGATCTACATAAAAGAATCACCTCCATGTTTCGACATAAACTTTGTAACCAAGTGATTTCTTGAAAAATAAGTGAACTAAGTGAGTAGATGGTCGTATAGACCCGAGGTTTACAAATAATTTTTCTAGACAAACAAAGTTAAAAGACAGATTTTTGAAAAGTCATGATTTTTACACTATTTTTGGAAGAAATAAGTATATGAATACTAGTAAGACATGAAAATGTTGTAGATGGATATTTTTGTAAAATAAGTTCACAAGTTGTGAACATCTAAAAATCCCGAGAGCGAGATTTTAACAAAAATAAACACACTTTGGAGAGTAACTAAACTCACTAAACACCCCACTAAGTTACTACGCATTTTTATGAAAAACCAAGTTTATGTTGTTATGTAAAGTGCATTGTTTTTGCACTTGACTAGTATAATATTGTTTGGTAACTTGTTGTTGTTTGGTTTAAATGATTTCCAAAAAGAAAATGATATGCTAATAAGCATGGGTACCTCCATTTACAAAGGAAACTCTGGCGAAATTTTCTAAAATTTCAACACTTAGAAAATATTTTCTAAACAAGTGTTACAAATATATTTTTAACTTTGTTTTCAAAATAAACTTCGCCATAGGAATTGTTACAAAATACATAGTATCGGAGGTTGATTTTATAAATAAAATGGATAAATACATATTTAGAATATATATTTTCTACTAAGACACTTGTGTGAATATTTGTATATTTTGTGAACTAGTTATATTATTTTAGGGTAAAATAATATAACTTACATAATACCATGAAAAATCACAACTCCAAAATAATACCAAAAATCACACAGAATAAAATATTTATGTTACAACTTGGTATTGTGAAACCGAACAAGAAAACGTAACTTACGAAATATTCCGCAAAATACTCTTACACATATATTTTTGGTAAAATATTATTTTGGAAACTAAAGAAGTAAAAATATATTATTTTTGGGAAACATACATATATTTTGGAAATACGTTATTTTGGACAAATGAATTAAACATATTTTTCTAGGTGGGACTTAAAGTATAGTTTTCGAAACTACAAATAGACATGTATAAATACCCCCATCCTTGGGAAGGAAATACGGAGTTGAAATACTTGTGAAGTATGAATACAAAATAGTTGTCTAACTATTATTCCAAAACCTTAAAAATAATTTATTTTAACAAATGATTATAACTTGGAATAATGTCAAGGAATCGTAACTCAAACGTAAATACCAAGGCAAGGTATGGCCCGATCATCTAATAGACATTAGTACATTGTAGGGAGCCGTGTTTGCTGACGAGACCGGAGATTTGAGTACGATACAGGAGACGCACTACAGTGAGTTCATGTTCCCCTTTTTCTCTTAACTGTTTTCAGTTTTATACTTCGGGGGTGAAATACATGTTACAATTATTATAGACACTTTTATACATGGTATGATTAGCTTAAGGAGGGTTTACTACTTAGATCATGTGAAAGGTGGGTATAACACTTAAGGCCATTAATCCTCATTGTAGGACCGAGGGACATGAGTGATAGATCTATTTGGGTGTAGCGAGCCCACACCCATGCGGACTAGGGTGGCCCATGTGGTGACTGTGTCTTATTCCCGGAGACAAGTTTGCTAGGTTTGAGTACTTCCTGCACCGTTTCACACATACCAGTGGCTTTGCAACCCATTGGTGATCTCTTTTTCCTTAATCGCTACATACCAGGGATTTTTCATACATACAGACATATTACAAAGGTTTATACATACTCACTTACACATGAACTCGCTCAACTTTTGTTGATTTTTCAAACTACATGTATTTCAGGAAACTAACGGATCTGGTGGGGTATGCATATGTCTAGCTGCGTTGAATAAAAGATGTCATCCAGGGTAGTAGGTTTAGGAGGTGTAACCCTTACCTGGACGGGTAACATGTCTTTAAACCACGTTTTATTTAAAGTCTTTTGCTGTGTCTCATGAACACGTTGTAGGCAAGTATGGTTTGTAACTTACTTTAAGTGTCGACATTTTCAAACATTGATGTTGTGGTATTTTTAAACTTAATGAATGGATGAACATCTTGTGTTTTTATCATATAGCATTGTTATGATTGTTTCTATGGTATTAAGAAGTCACACCAATTAAACCCACGCTTTCGCAAAAGCCAGGGTGTGACTGTGCATTAGTCAACCCAAACAACATCACTAGAAACTCGTAATGTCCATAACGAGTTCTGAAGGCAGTCTTCGGTAAACTGTCTTCTTGAATCCGCAGCTGGTGATAACCTGATCGAAGATCGATCTTGGAGTAGTAACTTGAACCCTGAAGTTGGTAGAATAGATCATCAATCCTCGGCAAGGGATACCGATTCTTGATGGTTAACTTGTTTAACTCCCGGTAGTCAAAGCACATATGAAAACTACCGTCCTTCTTCTTGATGAACAGTACTGGACCTCCCCAAGGCGAGAAGCTTGGTCTAATAAATCCCTTGTCTAGCAACTCCTGGAGCTGGGCTGACAACTGTTGCATCTCTGAAGGCGCAAGTCGATAAGATGCCTTGGAGACAGGCGCGGCGCCTGGAACCAAGTCAATACGGAACTCGACTTATCGTTGCGGAGGTAGTCCTGGCAAGTCTTCGGGGAAGACTTTAGGATATTCCCTTACCACAGGGATATCTTCGAGCTTCGGTTCTTCGGCTTCCTTGTCCATGACATGAGCCAAGAAGGCAACACATCCTTTACGTAAAAACTTACGTGCCTTCAAACAACTAATAATCCATAGAGGCGTGTCATGCTTCTCCCCATGAATCATGATCGTCTCTTCGTTCGCCATCGGGATGCGGGTAATCTTCTCATGGCATACAATCTCCGCTCGATTACTCGACAACCAGTCCATCCCAACTACTACGTCGAAGCTTCCCAATTCCACTGGCAGAAGATCAAGTGTAAACTCACGCTCTCCAAGCTCTATCACATAGCCTCTAGTCACTTCACTAGCTTCTACTAGCTTCCCATTAGCTAGTTCTATCGAATACGGGATATCTAACTTACTTGCTACTAAGCCAAGTATATTCTTAAACTCTAGAGATACGAAGCTATAGTCGGCACCGGTATCAAATAGCACCTATGCAAAATGTTGATTAATAGGGAACGTACCAGTGACTACGTTCGGATCTTGGCGAGCTTCCCTAGCTCCAATGTTGAATACTCTTCCCTGGGCTTGGTTGTTCTTTGGGCAATCCCGCTTGAAGTGCCCTACATCACCGCAACTAAAGCAACCTTGGCCGTTTCCAGTGCCACCCTAAATGTTATTATTATTTCCTCCGCGGTTTCCATTTCCAGCCTGGTTTCCGTTTCCATTCCGGTTTCCATTACCTCCCTGATTAGGGTTTCCTCCCTGGTTTCTATTCCTATAACCGTTTCCACCACGATTTCCATTGCCATTACCATTTCCTCTCTAACCACCATTCCCACGACCAGTACTAGCCCAGCACGTTTCCTTAGAATGACCATTCATTCAACAGTTACTACACTTCCTAAACCTACACTGGCCGGCAAGATGAAACTGACATACATCACACTTAGGCAGAGTGCCCATGTATCCTTTCCCTTTGTTCTCAGAACTTGCAGCACCAGTCTTGACCTCGGCTTGTGGGTTAGCATCTCTATGCTTGTTAGCACTGTTGTTGTTTCCTTGGGTACCCTTCTTGAAATTCGAAAACTTCCTCTTGTTTTCTCCAGACGACTCTACACGAGTCTCTTTCTTCTTCTGCTTGGAGATTGAAAACTTTCCCAAATGAATCGCTTCTTCAGTCAGTGCCATACTCAAGTCGATAGCTTCAGTGATCGTCTTAGAAGCAATTACCATGCTCAGTATTTGGGGTGCCAATCCCCAAATGAAACGTTCAACTCTCTTGAACTCTGGTTCTACCAAGTAAGGGACAACGCGAGACAAATCATGGAATCTTTGCACATACTCAGCTACTTTGGGACCTTCCATTTTCAGATTATAAAATTCAGTTTCCAATTTCTGAATTTTGGCTCGGGAACAGTACTTCTTACGCATCAGCTGTTTCAACTCGTCCCATGATAATACATACGCTGCAGCTTCACCCAAAGCTTGAAACTGAAGGTTCCACCATGACAGAGCTCCATCGAGGAATAGTCCAGAAATGTAAGTGACTTGATGCTCTGGCGCACACTTACTCATCCGCAGCACATAATCCATCTTCTCAACCCATCTCATGAAAGCTACGGCGCCTCCAGTGCCATCAAAGTTCAGAGGCTTGCAGTCTAGAAACTGCTTGTAAGTATAGCCTGTACAAGCAACATCATTCATAGAAAGCATTAGCAAAACGCACTTGGAAATGCCCAAACGTATTGTAATGTGTCTTAAGTGACTTAAACATTACCGTTAGGTGGGTTATTCCCTGAGGTGCCTCCGCTGTGTTCGGAGCGAAGGGCCTCATGTTGTGCGATTGCCTGTGAAATGTGTTCCTGTAATTCTGCCTCGGTTGTGGGCAACTGAGTGTTCCTTCGAGGAGGCATCTTCTAAGAAGAATATTGGATAGGTCAGGTCTTATTCGTTAAATAAATATATAGTACGTATATATAATGGCATTTATCATAGCAAGCAAACATATAACATCACAATCATAGCACAAACATGTAAATTAATAACGTGTTTAATGAGAACATGACGATTGAGCTTTCATTAACCACCGACCACAAAGTGTTGTTACATGCTTTACTAAGTGTATCACATCAAAAGGGACACAGGGTCACACTACCCTTGCCCAGTAAGTCTACCAATATACAAAATCATACTATCAAAAGGTGGTCTCCAAAAGGCTTCACAAGCTCGGCTCAATAGTGGTGCTCTCATCAAAAGTAATGCAACCTACATAAAACCAAAAACCACTATGCTGATGGTGGAGGGGGAGGAGGTGGAGGGAAGAAAAGCAAGCTACACACATGCGCAAGCTCCTCCTCAAGCTCATAGACACGTCGAAGCAAGTAACTGATCTGCTGCTCGACTGTAAGGAAGCGAGCATCAAACTCTGGAAAAGGAGCAAGAGGATGAGCAAAAGGGGACGGTGATGAACGAGGGGGAACACAAGCAGGCTGACAAGGACACGGTAAAGGACGCGGAGTCAGCTCAAGCTCCAAAATCCTGTGACTCATAATCTCAAACTGGAGCTGAAGTGATAAAAGTAACTCATCCCGTGTAAAACCAACAAAATGAGAGGGATGGTAGGGATCTGAGATCGGCATAGAATATGGTGGGAACCATCGGAATGGCTCATCAAGTGGTGAAGAAGTAAAAGGAGCAAACGGTGCAGACTGAGGGATTTGTGGAAAAGCTGCTGAAATAAAAGGATCGTCATGCTGGTGCTGGCCTGAAGTACCTTCCCCTGGATGGGGTGCGGGTATGTCCTGAAGGAAAACGATAGGTAAGTCGGTGCGATGGACATCGGACTCCATAGGGGGAAAAGGAGCAACATCAGCGGGTGCGGGTGGAGGAACAAATGGCTCAACAATAGGAGGGTCAACGGGTGCAGGAACTAGGTCAGGTGTGAGGGGTACAATGTCTGGTAAACCAAAAGGAATAGGGTCATGATTAGGCATGGGCTCAGGATCAGCAGGTGCAACATCAGGCTGATCAACAGGAACAAAATCTGGCTCAAGACCAGGCTCGGGGTCGTGTGGAGGAGATGGTGCAGCTGACATCGCAGTATCATCATCAGAATCAGTGGCATATCGCTGTAATCCAACTGCTTATAAAGCTGACGACGTCACAGACTCAAAGGAACCTGAGACAGAGTGCAAACTAGAATCAGAGGATAACTCAATGACAGGGATATCAGGAGGAGGAATAGCAACAACATCATCGTCTATCTCTCCATCACCATGGGTGTCATCAGGAGGATCATCAACAAACAGATCAACGTTATCATCAAAGAGATCGTCGAAAGGCCAATCCTCGGGAGGAATGACCACGAGAGGAACATGATCGAGGATCGGAGCCACGATATGCTCACCATCGGGATGCCCAATGATGAGATGATCATGGACTGGAATGGGAACAACAAAAGGATCCTCGTCTGGAATACCATCACCAATCAGTAAATCATCTCCAAAGTCAGGCAACGCGAACGGCTGAAAGTCGTCCTCGTCGTCTGATAGCATGTCTGGGTCACTCTCAGTGTCGGATGTAAGTATCTCGGGCTCTGGTGCAATCTCGTCATCTGAGACTACCGCCATCGGGTTGTCAACATCTGATAGTCCGCTCTCGGAAGAAGACATAGTGTCTGTAACAGAACAATCATAACATATGCACATATATTAACCACTATCATTTAGTTATGCAATCAAAGACAATGTATCATGAAATCATGTATCCTCATTATTCCTCAGGACTCCATTCTATCCTTCCTAGTCTATCCCAGACTAAACCACAAATGTAACCTTACAATTGTGTTTCTAGTCTTTCCTTTTGTAAAAATGTTTGTTCCCTGGATCTGGGAGCTTCATGTATGCAATGAAAACATGTTGTAAAAATATTTTTGTGAGATCCCTAATGATTGTAGTTTAGACTCGAGAAGGAATCCTAGTTTGCTACAATCGAAGCTCTGATACCAAACTATTACACCCTGACTTTTGCGGAAGCGTGATTATGTGTGACTTGCTTAATATCATTGCATTCAACCATAACAAACAACTATATGATAAAACGAAGATGTTCATCCATTGATTAAGTTTTAAAACATCACAAACAACATTGTCTAGAAATCCAAACACAGACTTCAAATCTAAATTACAAACCATGCAAATTGTTTTAGAGTTCCATAAGGACTCGACAAAAGATACTACTAAAAACTAGGTTTTGGACTATGTATCTTGTCACACCCTCAAAATCCACAAGCGGAGTATTACCGCGAGGCATGTGACGACCAGGATCTTAGCCACCAATTATTTTGAACGGATTAGTTATTGTTATAAACATTAGCATACTTAGTGACCTAATTTAAAATTTCATAAAACATGGTTCTAGTTTGCAGCGGAAGGGAAAGTAGAACATATCATAATTTAAAACCACAAGTTTGTTATCATGAAACTTACAAACCACGCACTCTATCCGATTGCAACGTCCGTCCTAAACTGTATCGAGCAACCTGCAAAGCATGCAGTAGAGTGTCAACATAACGTTGGCGAGTTCACATGTTTGTAGTTTTTCATTTTTAATTCCAAAAACTTATTTTAACCAGTTAATTTATCCGTTTATACATGCCATGGGGAGCTACCCCATAAGTGAGCGACTAAACTGTTTTTCCAATACCGAATACTTACTTGACCGTACGTTTCCGCAGTGCCTCGTTTGTCAATGTTCTATCATCATTGACGGTTTGCCTGAGTCTATTAGTTCACGCCCATTCCCAGTAACAAGGGTCGGTGTGAGGCTGGTCGAACCTAAATAGCGCTATCAACTAATAACCCGTTCGCCTGGCCCCGGCGACTAATCGGTATTAAGTAGTAGGGACTTGAGTGATAGAGTTTCGTTTAGTGTTGCTCGTTGCATTTCCGTACAAACAGTAATTAACTAAGAGTCCCGCATAAGGGGAGAGAAGTAGTTTGTATCCCTCACAAGGGGATAGCGTTGTTACCCGTATCCCACACAAGGAGATAGAAATACCGTATCCCGCACAAGAAGATAGTAAGCAATCCCAAACCAGGAAAAGTGTTTCGTTCCGTTTCCCAACCACCGGGAACGCATGCTTTAAGTAAAAAGTAGTGAACTCACCTTTGCTTTGCTCGCTAGTAAATTTACTCGTGTTACGTTGGTCAACCATACCCTATTATGGTTATTAAATATTTATTAGGTTCGCATGCAAGAAATGTCACGTATAATTTACACGTATCTAACACATAGCACGAATGTTACACCGGTACCCTATACGTTATTGGGCCTATCCTAACATACTAGCAGTTAAACAGTTAACAGTAACACACAGTCTAGAACATGATATCACATTGTGCGGCCCAGTAACTAAGTAGAGTGGTCCAGTCGAAACCAGGTGGTCTCGACTCGAGACTATGAGGTCTCGAGTCGCAACCCAGCGATTTCGAGTTGCAGCCGGAGATCTCGAGTAATGCATATTTGAGTCGAAATCCATAGAGGTCTCGAGTCGCAACTGTGCTGGTCTCGACTCCTGAAGCGCCTTGCCTGGTTTCGAGTAGTCGACATAACGGTCTCGATTCGCAACCATGAGTTTCGACCCACAACCTTTGCTGATGTTCTAGAATCCTCTGAATGGTACTAACCAATCAAATTTCATAAGCATGCACTATCCAATCAAATTACCATAACTTGTTTTATCATACCGTACACTTACCAAAACAGATCAAACCAACATATTTCAAATATTTCAAGCATCATTCAAATAGTTCATCACCTAGGATTTTGCATATTCATATTCATCCTAGACATCTTGACATTATTATCAAAACAGGTTTCATATCAATTGTAACAAGGAATCATCAAAACATCAACAGTCGTACATCATCATTCATTCCAATCATTCAGAACAAGTAATACCTATTATACTAACCATCATGCTTATTACTCCTTTCCAAAAACTCGAACACATGTTCAGCTTCATTTACCCACATTTCTTCACTTAACAACATGTATTACCAGATCATTCTTTGATTCACTAATCAGGAAGTATATATATATAACTGACTAAAAAAAAATCCATTCACTAGCATAAGCATCAGACTTGTAAGAAAACTTACATATATCAAGATCCTAAAATAATCAATTACCAACCATATAACTCTCAATTCTCATGTATATACCAAACAGTTAACATCTAATCAAAAATCCAAAATAAACAAAAACGTGTATACAAGATGTCACATTACTGACTGGCCGGTTAAGGAAAGGTGGTTGTGTGTGTGACCCGAGACCCGAACTCCCCTCGAACCGAACTGACCCACAGCTGACCCGAACCAAAACCAAACCAGAACTGAAACAACGAGGCCGAGCTCTGGACCAACGTCGTGACTGACGCTGCTGCCATCATTTCCGGCGACCAGAACCCGAACAGAACTCGGACCAATCTCTGGCCCGAGATAAAACCCGGTTCCTGAACATACTTGAACCCTAGCCAAACACATACCGAAGCTGAACCCGCTGCAATGCCTGTTGACTCAAAACTCGAGCTGACACCCCCGTTGTCACCGGGGTGGGGGTGTTGCAGGTGTCGGCTGTGGGTGCCGGGAAAGGACGTCGCCGGCTCCATTGGTTCACCGGCCGCTGGTCTGGAGAGGGAGAAGGAGGGATCGAGTGGGTGTGAGTGACGGAGATGAAGGTTCTCCAAGTTTTGAAGAGAGGAAGTGAGCAGGAGAGAAGGAAATTGAGGGGGAAAGGTGTGAGCGGCTGAACTTCTTTTAGATATTAGGGTTTTAGGTTTTTAAAGAAAATGAGGGGATAAGGGATTATAAGGTTGTTTAAATAGGTAGGGTTTGGGTTTAGGGAGTGGGGTTGGGCCTAGCCCAAGTGCGTGAACCCATTTAACGATTTCGCGTTTCTCTTAAACAGACTGGCCTGATTAAATTAACTGAATAAATGAACCTCTCGTCACGGATTATTATTTTGTAAATAATAATAATATTTATAATAATAGTGATATTAATAAACACGCATGTTACTAAAATGCCCTTCCCTCGACAACGAGAGTACGGGTTGTCACATTCTCCCCATGTTACTGGAATTTCGTCCTCGAAATTTAAGCAAACGTCATACACTACGCTCCATGTGTATACATAGACTCCCTTACCATATGTAGATACAAGCAGTTTCACAAAATTCCACAGAACGAACATGCAAGCCACATAGCACATACAGTCTCCTAGCACATAAAATCACATAGCATTAGATTCACAGAGTTGTACGTATCTCACATAGTACGGATTTCACAAATTTAATTATAACATCCAAGAAACGTACAGGAAAACCCGAAGTGTCACATTATCCCCAAGTTCAAGGAATTTCATCCCGAAATTTAGCGCACAGCCACTGACAAGCTAGTGTGATTAAACGTTTTTGTGGGGTGTCACATCATCCCCTTGTTGGCTTGAAATTTCTTCCCGAAATTCAGTTGTAGCTCAGTGCTGGAAGTATAGTTTGCAAACAACTGGGGATACCTGCACATCGTCTGGTTTTCCCATTCCGAGGTAAACTCTGGGCCACGGCGTGGGTCCCAACGAACTCGGACTGTTGGTTACACTACGCTAGAGGGTTTTGATTTCTTGATCCTCGATCCCAACCGGTTTCTCAACGAAGCGTAGTTGGTTGTTGATCACGAGTTCCTAAAAGAACAACGAATGTTACGTCTGACAGACACTTCTTCAGATTAAGCACGTGAAAGATGTTGTGTACCGCACTTAGTTCTTCAGGCAGATTCAATCTGTAAGCAACCTTACCGATCTTATCGGTAATTTCGAATGGTCCAACATATCGCGGATTTAGCTTTCCCTGTTTACCAAAACGAACCACACCCTTCCAGGGTGAGACTTTAAGTAGAACCCGGTCACCGACCTGGAATTTTAGCGGTTTCCTACGCTTATCAGCGTAACTTTTTTGACGGTCAAGAGTGGCCGCCATGCGTTGTCTGATCTGGGCAATTTTACCCGTTGTGTCAAGTGCAAGTTCTGGGTCGGTAATTTGGCTTCCGCCCAACACAGAGGTGACCGGCATTTGCGTCCGTGCAATGCCTCAAATGGTGCTGCCTGAATGTTAGTGCGGTAGCAGTTGTTGGAAGAGAATTCTACAAAAGGGAAGTGTCACTCGTATCCCGATGTCGATAACACATGCTCTCAGCATGCCTTCTAGGGTTTCGGAGAGTGCGTTCGGTTGGAGTCCCATTCGCGGGTAGTAAACAGTGCTCATGTCTAACAGTGAGCCAAAGGATCTGGCCACAGCTTGCGACGAATCAGATGCAAAACGTGGATTACGATCATAGACAACAGAAGTTGACACTCCGTGCCTGACATCTACTTCTTTCAAGTAGATGGTTGCCAGTTCGAAAACTTGTCGGTTTCTTTGGTCGCTTGCCATTACTAGTAGGCTTTTCATCAATGCCTTGGGCAGGATAGAATAAAATAGAAGCACCTCATAGATTATCTTCCACTCGGTGAAGTTGCGGATTTTTTTGAGCATCTCCCTAATGTCAGGTGATACTCTTTTGAGTCAAAATCGTTAGGGGTTGCGTATACGGTCGAGAAAAGCGAGCTTCGCGACGTTAAAAGTCGTGCGTTGAAAACTTAGTGCAAAGCGGTTTGCGTCGCAGAAGTACCAGGGTAGTGCATAGGAGTCGTCCTGATTCCTACTGGTTTTCGGGATAGGTTCGGGCGTCGTCGAAAGAAACAAGTGTCGAATTTTGACAGGATGGAATAAACTCGAGAGTTGTGACTAGGTGTTGATCGTATCGAGTTCGAATAACAGTTCTTGCAATACCTTTTACCTTCGGGGTATACTTGGCTCGTTGCTCCAACGAGTGACGTTCGTAGAAAGTAATTCGTCCAAACGTAGAATTGTGTAGAATAGAGTAGGATAAGAATCACGGAATTCGTGAAGCATAACTCGAGTAGCGAGAACATGCGAGACGGGTAGTCAAATCTGATGCGTTCAACTTGAGACAAAACATAAAGGCTTTGGGATCGGCAATAGGGATTTATCTGATGTCGATGAGGTTGTTGGTCGTACACAAGCTATGGGCGTTTAGAATACAGAATGTTGCTTGCTGTTAAGGGGTGTTACGTCGATGTGGTTAGCACAATAAGTAGCTAGAGAGGGATGATCGTCGTGCAGATCTGTAGGTTTTAGGATCTACTAAGATGTCTGGCAGGATGTGATTCCTCAAAGGGGTGGGAAATCAAGCTCGAGTGGATGGTTTAAAGTCATGCGAATGAGTTCGGAGTAGCGCTTGCGTCGTCGAGGGGGGTTTCGGTGTGAAACTGCGAAAACAGGTTTTTGAGAAAGCGCGATTGAAGTAACACGTTGAATTTCAAGGGCTAAAAAGTTTGTTGACTAAAGGTCGAGTTTGTTGAATTCACCAAACTGAAGAGAGATCTGGTCAAGGTTTCTATAAGAAAAAACGTGGACGTCGTGATAAAGAAACGCCGGAAGCGGGGATACTGCCCCTAAGCAATAATTGTTGGTTCGTACGAAAGCTAGCGAAATTATTCACAGAATCCGAAAAGTCGTCAAAGAATAACGGCTCTGGCAAATGAAGGATAAGGTAAGTACCTAGATCACCATGCTCGTCGGTGGGTTGACTGGTTTGTGTCTTCGTCGTGTCACGCCTCCACATATGTCGATTTGTGGAAAAGATTATCAATTTGCGGGGTTTTGGGGTGTGCTGAGGTGTAAGGTTGAACTAGAACAAGTTTTCACCATGTAACGAGGAATGTGTGGAACTAGCTTCGTGATCGATGAGAATGCGATACGATCGTTGGTACAGCAATGAGGAGCATACACCGCGCAAGCTTCGTGTGTTTGAGATGTGCAATCAGAAACCCGAAAGGTGTAGACTTACTAGAATGCTTCAAGAATCTAGGTGATCAGTCGTATGAGGGAACAAGTCTCACTACTTAAGTCGGGAAAAGAAATACGCAAGTAAAAAGGATGCGAATGACGTCGTTGTTCCTTCTAATATCCCATGATATAGGGGTGGCTCCCCTTCGTCGATTCATTCTCGTAACTTCTCTATGTGCTTCGTAGCAGGCCTTTCCTGGGCAGGTCTATCGAGTGGACGTCCCTCGCGTCAATTTGCAGTCCAGGGATGATATCAGGAAATACGTGGACAAGGGCTTGAAATAATTGGTTCCCTGCCCTTAGTGTATTGTGGTTTCGAACCAAGTTTAGGAGGACTCGCTCCTGTTTAACAAGTAACATGCTAGCCTAGCCTTCGTATGATCCACTGTGTTAAATACTAAATATACGCATACATACTAACACATATATTCTAATTATGCACATACACATATGCGTGTTCACACACATAAGTTATGCACAAGTAAATGTCGTTAGCCTACCATTACCAGGTAAGCATTTGAGGTTGACGAACCTTGCAATCCGGAGTGTGGTGTCGTTGTGGTTTCCACTAAAGAACGGTTATAGTCTGGTCTTTTTATTAAATATTTTATTTTCCAAACCAAAAATATTTTATATTTAAAACCTAGTTCGCTATAACCAATGGCTCTGATATCAATCTGTCACACCCTCAAAATCCACACGCAGAGTATTACCGCGAGGCATGTGACGACCAGGATCTTAGCCACTAATTATTTTGAACGGATTAGTTATTGTTATAAACATTAGCATACTTAGTGACCTAATTTAAAATTTCATAAAACATGGTTCTAGTTTGCAGCGGAAGGGAAAGTAGAACATATCGTAATTTAAAACCACAAGTTTGTTATCATGAAACTTACAAACCACGCACTCCATCCGATTGCAACGTCCGTCCTAAACTGTATCGAGCAACCTGCAAAGCATGCAGTAGAGTGTCAACATAACGTTGGCGAGTTCACATGTTTGTAGTTTTCCAGTTTTAATTCCAAAAACTTATTTTAACCAGTTAATTTATCCGTTTATACATGCCATGGGGAGCTACCCCATAAGTGAGCGACTAAACTGTTTTTCCAATACCGAATACTTACTTGACCGTACGTTTCCGCAGTGCCCCGTTTGTCAATGTTCTATCATCATTGACGGTTTGCCTGAGTCTATTAGTTCACGCCCGTTCCCAGTAACAAGGGTCGGTGTGAGGCTGGTCGAACCTAAATAGCGCTATCAACTAATAACCCGTTCGCCTGGCCCCGGCGACTAATCGGTATTAAGTAGTAGGGACTTGAGTGATAGAGTTTCGTTTAGTGTTGCTCGTTGCATTTCCGTACAAACAGTAATTAACTAAGAGTCCCGCATAAGGGGAGAGAAGTAGTTTGTATCCCTCACAAGGGGATAGCGTTGTTACCTGTATCCCACACAAGGAGATAGAAATACCGTATCCCGCACAAGAAGATAGTAAGCAATCCCAAACCAGGAAAAGTGTTTCGTTCCGTTTCCCAACCACCGGGAACGCATGCTTTAAGTAAAAAGTAGTGAACTCACCTTTGCTTTGCTCGCTAGTAAATTTACTCGTGTTACGTTGGTCAACCATACCCTATTATGGTTATTAAATATTTATTAGGTTCGCATGCAAGAAATGTCACGTATAATTTACACGTATCTAACACATAGCACGAATGTTACACCGGTACCCTATACGTTATTGGGCCTGTCCTAACATACTAGCAGTTAAACAGTTAACAGTAACACACAGTCTAGAACATGATATCACATTGTGCGGCCCAGTAACTAAGTAGAGTGGTCCAGTCGAAACCAGGTGGTCTCTACTCGAGACTATGAGGTCTCGAGTCGCAACCCAGCGATTTCGAGTTGCAGCCGGAGATCTCGAGTAATGCATATTTGAGTCGAAATCCGTAGAGGTCTCGAGTCGCAACTGTGCTGGTCTCGACTCCTGAAGCGCCTTGCCTGGTTTCGAGTAGTCGACATAACGGTCTCGATTCGCAACCATGAGTTTCGACCCACAACCTTTGCTGATGTTCTAGAATCCTCTGAATGGTACTAACCAATCAAATTTCATAAGCATGCACTATCCAATCAAATTACCATAACTTGTTTTATCATACTGTACACTTACCAAAACAGATCAAACCAACATATTTCAAATATTTCAAGCATCATTCAAATAGTTCATCACCTAGGATTTTGCATATTCATATTCATCCTAGACATCTTGACATTATTATCAAAACAGGTTTCATATCAATTGTAACAAGGAATCATCAAAACATCAACAGTCGTACATCATCATTCATTCCAATCATTCAGAACAAGTAGTACCTATTATACTAACCATCATGCTTATTACTCCTTTCCAAAAACTCGAACACATGTTCAGCTTCATTTACCCACATTTCTTCACTTAACAACATGTATTACCAGATCATTCTTTGATTCACTAATCAGGAAGTATATATATATAACTGACTAAAAAAAATCCATTCACTAGCATAAGCATCAGACTTGTAAGAAAGCTCACATATATCAAGATCCCAAAATAATCAATTACCAACCATATAACTCTCAATTCTCATGTATATACCAAACAGTTAACATCTAATCAAAAATCCAAAATAAACAAAAACGTGTATACAAGATGTCACATTACTGACCGGCCGGTTAAGGACAGGTGGTTGTGTGTGTGACCCGAGACCCGAACTCCCCTCGAACTGAACTGCCCCACAGCTGACCCGAACCAAAACCAAACCAGAACTGAAACAACGAGGCCGAGCTCTGGTCCAACGTCGTGACTGACACTGCTGCCATCATTTCCGGCGACCAGAACCCGAACAGAACTCGGACCAAACTCTGGCCCGAGATAAAACCCGGTTCCTGAACATACTTGAACCCGAGCTAAACACATACCGAAGCTGAACCCGCTGCAGTGCCTGTTGACTCAAAACTCGAGCTGACACCCCCGTTGTCACCGGGGTGGGGGTGTTGCAGGTGTCGGCTGTGGGTGCCGGGAAAGGACGTCGCTGGCTCCATTGGTTCACCGACTGCCGATCTGGAGAGGGAGAATGAGGGATCGAGTGGGTGTGGGTGACGGAGATGAAGGTTCTCCAAGTTTTGAAGAGAGGAAGTGAGCAGGAGAGAAGGAAATTGAGGGGGAAAGGTGTGAGCGGCTGGACTTCTTTTAGAGATTAGGGTTTTAGGTTTTTAAAGAAAATGAGGGGATAAGGGATTATAAGGTTGTTTAAATAGGTAGGGTTTGGGTTTAGGGAGTGGGGTTGGGCCTAGCCCAAGTGCGTGAACCCATTTAACGATTTCGCGTTTCTCTTAAACAGACTGGCCTGATTAAATTAACTGAATAAATGAACCTCTCGTCACGGATTATTATTTTGTAAATAATAATAATATTTATAATAACAGTGATATTAATAAACACGCATGTTACTAAAATGCCCTTCTCTCGACAACGAGAGTACGGGTTGTCACATATCTTATCCAGGATAAGATACACAACCCCAAACCCTTAGACACCGGATGACATCTTTTATTCCAAACAACCCTTGAAAACTTCCAACGCCCGCCAGATCCATACGTAGTTTCCTGAAATACATGTAGTTTGAAAACATCAACAAAAGTTGAGCGAGTTCATGTGTTTTGTATGTGTTCACGAATAAACCTTTGAAATCATTGTAAGTATGTATATTTTGTAAACCCCAGTATGAAAGCAAACAAGGAAAACAGATCATTAATGGTTTGCAAGGCCATTAATATGTGTGACGTGATACAGGAAGGCTCAAACCTAGCAAATTTTGTCTCTGGCTGTAAGACATAGTCACCTCATGGGCCAAACCCCGGTCCACATGGGTGTGGGCTCGCTACACCCAAATAGATCTATCACTCATGTCCCTCGGTCCTACAACGAGGATTAATGGTCTTAAGCGTTGTACCCACCACTCACATGATCTAGCAGTACCTTTCCTTAGCTAACCATACCAAATGTAATCGTATGTAAACAATCTGTAACATGTACTTCACCCTCGAAGTTATAAAATCTAAAACAGTTAAAAGAAAAAGGGGGGACATGAACTCACGGTTTTGCGTTCTTCAATCCGACGTAACTCAAGCTGCTACTAGTGTGCACGACTACCTACAACGTACTACGGTCTATTAGACAGGCGGGTCGTGCCTTGACTTACTATTAATTAGTGTCTTTGAGTTACGTTTCATTGCGTCTTTAATATTATTCAAAGTGATATAATTATTTGTTAAAATAATCAATATTTTAACTTAAGTTATATTTATTTCATTTTGGAATAATTGTTAAAATAACAATTTTAACTTGACACTTTTATGCATTTATACCAGTATAAATTCCCAAGGATGGGTGTATTCTCAACCTTGTGTATTTTTGCCAAGTGTCGGTGGCGTATTCTGGTGTGTAATTATACGTACGAGAATACGTATTTTATTGTGTTTATTAAGTATTCATATACTTAATTTTGTATTTATTTTTCCAAAATATTTTTTTAATAAAATCCATCAATATATATTCTCAAAAGATATATTTTTAAGAAATATTACATAGAAAAATTACTTAAAATTTTCACCTTGGCAAAAATATTTATAAATTTCATATAAGTCTAAAAAATAATATATTTTCAAGTTTATCTTGGAAAATATATATAAACTTATTTTCACCCAAAAATAATGTATTTCATGTTTATTCAAGAAAATATATATTTTCTCCTTAAAATAATATATCTTCTAATAATTTCCAAGAAAATATACATTTTTACTTACCAAAAATAATGTATTTTCTCCTTGTAAAAAATATGATATATTTTGTAATAATTGTAAAAATCATATTTTTGTTCTCTTGGTGTCCGAAATACAAATTACCAAAATATACTTATGAATTAAATTCCGGAATATTTTTGTGAGTTATATTTCTTGTTCGGTTTCACCAAAATTTTGGGTATAATTTATATATTTAATTCTTGGAATTTTGGTAATATTTTGGATTGTAATTTTTGGTATTTTGGTGAGTTATATTATTTCAAGTCCTAAAATAATATAACTAATACACATAATATACAAATAATCTCACACTAGGTGACATCTAAATATATATTTCCTAAATACATATTTAGTCACTTTTATTTACAAAAACCAACCTCCAATGTTTATAATTTTTGTAACAAAAATTATGACAACTTTATATGAAAATTCATAGTTTAAAATATACTTGTAAATATTTGTCTAAAAATATTTTTCTAAGTGTTTAATTTTTAGGAAAATTTTGCCATAGTTTCCCCTTAAAAATGGAGGTTTCCATGCTTTCAAAGCATATCATTTTATTTTATAAATCAACACAATCACAATAAACCAATCAACACTTACCAATTTGCCAAAATCAAGCATAAACTACTACTTCATGAACTTGAAAATTTACAAAAAATTGTAGTAACTTACTAGTGTGTTTAGTAAGCTTAGTTACCCTTTAAAGTATGGTTGTTTATTTAAAAACATCATTTTTAAAGAAATCAGTCCTTTACAACTTGTAAATCATTTTTCTAAAAATGTTTCTTCTTGAGTTTTTCTTGTTACATATATATTTCTACACTTGATTAACCACTAAAAATGTGGTTAATTTCTTTAAGAACCAAGCTTAAGTAAATCTTGTATTTTTAACTTGGTTTCTTGAAAAATCATTCTTGAAATCATAGATTTACAAGACTTTATGTTTACTTTGATCATCACTTAACAAGAAAAACAACTTTAACTTCAAGTTCATGATTTACATATGGATGATTACTTTGATCTTAACATAATCATCCTCTCATCTTGCTAGATTATGTCTCTAATCACTATCTAGCAAGATCATATGATGATCAGCATCAATAACATGAGCAAACAACAATCAACAAGCATAACAACACTTAAACAACTTGTTTTCTTATGATTTTAGTCTTATGTTATAGTTTCATGTTCAAGATTCATTGTGTTCTTTATGACTAACAACTTGTATCATCTTTCAACCACCAAAACAAGATGTAAAATGAAGAGTAGAATGATCTTACTACTAGCTCAAGGCTAGGGATGATCACTAGATGAAAATGAAGTGGATAAAAGCTTGTGTGAGAGGTCCTTCAACTTTCAAGCTTCCTTATACACCTTCTTACACCCTTGTATATACATAGAATGATTGAAGAATGAAAGATGATGATGGATGTGTGTGTGTGGGGGGGGGGGTGTTCGGCCGTAAGCAAGAGGAAGGGAAGAAGAGAGAGCTCAAATGTTGTGTGTTGTGTAAAAATGATGGTTATGATATTTGGTTATTCTTATAACATACCAACTCATATTTTCCATTGGTTTTATGTTTTTAAAGAAGAAACATGATCTATTATAATAACAAAATAAAATCACAAGTGGGGCCACTCTGTTGGCCGATTATAGGGGGGGGGGGGTCTTAGGCTAGGTGGTAACTAATAGTTAGGTTATATGGTTAAAAATCAAGTATCGAGTTAGGTTAGTTAGTTACTAGATGTTATATAATGTATTACGATGTTCGGGGACCATAACTAGCTTGGTAATGTTAAAACAATGTTTCTAGTGAAAATTTGGTGTTTCGGGTAGTGTCCGGTTGTTCGGTTGGTTACCGGTTCGTTAAGGTGCTAAACTATGCAGTTAAGTGTGCTTTATGTTACTTTTTGTGAAAGTTTTGATTCCTGGCACTTAGGAAAGCATTCAGGACCATTTATCCATAATTCTGCATGATATTAGAGTGTTTAAATGCCGATTTTGCTGATTTCTGCAGAATTATGCAGTTTATGTTAGTTTTAGGCACTTTCCGGCACTTAAACTATCATTAGGAAGGCAGTTTTGTGATCCTTACTTTCTTACACACTATACTAGTGTAACTCTTGGTTTCTGGCACATTCTGTGTCTCAATACCATATCTGTCTATGTACTGAACTCCGTCAGCATTTATCTGATAGCTGTGCTAACTGTGTTTCGTGCATCATTTCAATCAATAAAGTTCTCATGCAATAATGGTATGTCATTTGCGATATGTGATGCACATGTATGTATGATAACAATAATCAGAAAGCAATTTAAGTCATCAATTAAAATTTAACATAGTCATTAAGCACTAATCATTGTTTAATAGTTGTACGGATACCTGGAATTTTGACAGTTGTCACATGATGGATACTATTCGGATAAAGTACCTCCTGACGAAGGCTTTTAATTTTTTTTCCTCTTTTTTTTCTTCTGTGTAATCTTCTTTTTGTTTTTTTAAGATAATTAAATGATATATTTATCCCTTAATTAGCAAAACACCAAAAAAAATACTAAAAATGGTTATTCCTTACAAAACGCCAAAAATAACAATTTTTTTTTCCTGCTTAATATTTTATTTACTCTGTTATTGTATTTTGTCATCTTGGTCTGCATAACGCCATAAAAAACGCCAAACTTAGAAGATGGGACGTCTATCACCTGTAAAACTGAGAAAAACTGATCAACACAGTAAATACAAAAAGAGTAACTGAAAAGACAGTTACTTTATTACTATAAGTTATTACAATAAAAAAAGTCTCGCCTAAACTACGCGCCAAAAAACTCCTATAAGAGAGGGGCCTATACACAATGAAATAGATCACACCCAGAAAACACAAACGCCATATCCTCTAGAAACCACTCACTTTAAACCGCCAAAAAATGTTAGTTAAAAAAACCACAGATGTCAAAGTTTTCACTGAAATGGATTCTTCTTCTAAAGGGGTTATCTCAATAATATTTTGCTGAATGAGATGTGTTGGTCCCAGTTTGGACTTAAAAACTTCTTTTCACGTAATATAGCAAGTGATTTCAATAAATGTGAAAATAGTGTGCGAAAATAGAAATCAGACTTTCAAGAAACAAGGCCTACAGAATTTTCAAGTTTATATCACTTTGAAACAAAATGGTTTACAAGGTTATTGTAAGATTATTATCTATTACAAATGAATACTTGAATTCTGAGGTGAAAGGACAATGGAGTTTGTAGTATGTATTGAATGCTAGGCTTAACTCATTGTTCTTTGCTTGATGAGCCTTCTATTTATAGACGGCTTGAATACATGAATAAACATTTGTTATTCATGTTTATGTCCTGCAAAAAGTAGCTTCTTGACATATTCATTGAATCCAATTATCAAGTTGCCTTTGTCATCATGAAATCCAATAACGTCAACTTGCTTCGGTTAGTGTGGTAGGATAGAACTGATTTTTAGACAAGTGGGGTTTCATCAGAATTTCTGATAACCACTTCATCAGAAATTCTGGTGAACAAATCATCAGAAAATCTGATGATCAGAATCGCCAGAAACTGATGATATTTCATCAGATCATCAGATTCATCAGAAAGACCTTCTCTGATAATCTTCTTTCAGTTCTTGATGAGCTTATGATTTTTTGAAGTAGATTTTGTTCTTTTCAGTTGTCTTATCCGATCTTCTTCTTTGTCACACCCCCAAAATCCATAGGCGGAGTATCACCGCTTGGAGGCGTGACTGACCAGGATCAAGCCACCAATCATATTGAACATAACAAGTAATAAGTAAAATTCAACCACACAATATGAAAGGTGTTTCAAATCAAAAACGTAGTTAAGTGTTTAGCGGAAGCATAATTGTAAAACCCAATGTAAGTATTAAGTACGAAATAAAGTAATGTTTTTAGCATGGCACACACTGCCATGTCCCACAACGACCGCGCCTCCCTGTGCAAGCTCCATGAGTATCTAACGACCTGTAAGGCATGTAACAACGAGTCAACAACAAAGTTGAGCGAGTTCACAGTTGGTTGTTTAGTTATAGCATTCGTTTCGTAAATCATATGTTCGTTTTGTAAACCATGTATCGTATTAATTCGTATCGTGGTCTCCCAGACATGTTTGCGAAGATTAGTGGGGGCTTCCCATGTGTTACTAGACCGTGTGTATCGACTACTACGAAAATATAAGTGGTGCCCTAAGTCAATGTCTATCAGCATTGACCCTTTGCCCATAGTCCATTAGTACACGCCCGTCCGACTGGCACAGTGTGAGGTTTGTTAAACCTAATAGCGCTATTAACTAATGACCCGCTCGCCATAGGCCTCGGCGATTAAGTCGATATAAATGAGGGACTTCAGTGATAGAGATTTGGTCCAGTGTGTAATCTTGGCATCCTACCCACGGAGGATGGTTGTAGTTACCGTTTAAATCATTAATCCATTCCCAACCCTTGGGAATCCCATGCCTTGGAAAGAGTGTGAACTCACCTTGGTTTGCTCGGTAGATACACGAAAAGGTCACTTGAGCTATATGTGGTCAACCACGTCCTAGCATGGTTACCATACAAGTCAGGTCTAGGTTCAAGTAGTGCACGTACTAACAAGTTGTATACAAGTATTGATCATGACAGTTAACATTAACAGTACAAGTATACGAGTTCAACAGTGTTAATCACGTAACCAAACAAAGCCCAAGTATGCGGCCCAATTACCTGGATTTGTAACAGTGAAAGTCCAAACAGGTTATGCGATCATGAGGTCTCGAGTCGAGACCAGAGATCTCGAGTCGAGACTGTGCAGTTTCGAGTTGTAGTCTTGGAGTTCTCGAGTCGCAACCAAGACTTGAAATCATGGTCTCGAGTCATGTTGTTTTTGTGTGCTAGTGATGTGTGGTCTCGAGTCGAGACAGTGGGGTCTCGACTCGCCACCCTTGTCGAGACTAGGTGTAACAAACTTCCTAAATTGCAGCTCCTTAATTTTGTAACATCAGTAAACAATTTTGGCAGTTTCAAATCGGATTAAACAACATTCAATTCAGTAATCATGTATATTCATACCACCCTAATTGTAATCTAATCAAGAACAACAATCATCGAATCATTCGAATCAGTGATTTCAATATCTAAGATGCAACCCTAATCATTCCAACTTGATTAATTAAGCAACGATCATAACACTTAGGCATATAAACATGATTCACGATTTCGATCTCAATCCATCAAACCATCCACATATATTCGTCCAACAGTCGATTAACATGCAATCGGTTCCAGGTCAAAATCGTATATTTAAACGGATTTAGATTAATCCTAGGGAGACATCAAACAATTACTCATCATCTAATCATGCATAACATTAACAACAATAAACACTAACCGGATTAGAGGATAAACAAAGGTTGATCCGAACAAGAAAACTTCAAGGGATGGGGATGTGTGGTCGCCGGCTTCGAGAGGAGAGAAGGAGAGAATAGGGTTTGTGTGTGTTATGTAAATTGCAAGTAATGAGAAGCAACCCCACACATGGGTGCTTGTATTCACATAAAAGGGAGTGGGCCGAATCCTCCTAATGGGCTGCCCATTCGGATCCATCACAAAAGTGTGTGGGCCGAGAATGTTAAGGAACCACAGCCCAAAGGCTTGTGCGTTCGGTTTGTGTTGTGCGATCGGTTCGTTAATATACAATACAATTCGTTACACATAAACACATAACATAACATTCAATTAATCAATCAAGTTCATATAATTACATATTATCCACATACGTTACCACAAAGTACAAAGAGAGGTTTGAAATACGAGTTGTCACATTATCCCCAAGTTGAAAGAAATTTCATCCCGAAATTTGGTACGTACTCACTGAGGAAGCTAGTTAAGTTGGATGGTTTTCCCGATTTTCCTGGGGTGTCACATCCTTCCCCCATTGGTTTGGAATTTCATCTCGAAATTCCGCAGTAGCTTCAGCCTCAGTTGTGGTTGTACTGTTCTCGAACAATTGGGGATACTTTTGTTTCATTTGGTCTTCGCGTTCCCAGGTGAACTCTGGGCCACGACGGGAGTTCCAACGAACTCGAACGAGAGGTATTCTAGTGTGCTTGAGGACCTTGATTTCAACTGGTTCCTCGAAGAATTACAACTGATCGTCAATAGTGAGTTCCTTCAAAGGAACTATGAGGGTCTCATCTGACAGACACTTCTTCAGATTCGACATGTGGAAAACGTTGTGAACTGCACCGAGTTCTGCTGGTAGGTTCAGTTTGTAGGCCACCTTGCCTATCTTCTCGATGATTTCGAACGGTCCGACATAACGCGGATTGAGTTTGCCCCTTTTTCCAAAGCGAACCACACTCTTCCAGGGTGAAACTTTGAGTAGCACTCGATCCCCAACTTGGAACTCGAGTGGTTTCCGGCGCTTGTTTGCGTAGGCTTTCTGACGGTCGCGAGCTGCCGCCATTCGTTGTCGTATCTGAGCAATTCTTTCCGTTGCGTCTACTACAAGTTCTGGACCCGTGATCTGACTATCACCCACCTCTGCCCAACAAAGAGGTGATCGGCATTTACGCCCGTACAATGCCTCGAATGGAGCCGCTTGAATGCTGGTGTGGTAACTGTTGTTATACGAAAACTCCACTAACGGGAGGTATTTTTCCCAGCCGTTTCCGAAATCGATAACACATGCACGAAGCATGTCTTCTAGAGTTTGGATGGTGCGTTCAGACTACCCATCCGTTTGCGGATGGTAAGCTGTGCTCATGTCTAACCGAGAGCCAAAAGATTTGTGCATCGCTTGCCAAAGTTCTGAAGTGAAACGTGCATCACGATCGGAAATAATAGAGGTTGGCACCCCGTGCCTCGAGACAACTTCCTTAAGGTAGATTTCTGCTAGAGTGGAGAACTTATCCGTTTCCTTAATAGCCAAGAAGTGTGCAGACTTTGTGATTCGATCCACGATCACCCAAATAGTATCATTTCCACGTTGAGATCTAGGCAGGCCAGTAACGAAATCCATGGAAATTTTCTCCCATTTCCATTGTGGTATCTCTGGTTGTTGGAGTAGGCCCGATGGTTTCTGATATTCAGTCTTGACTCTCGCACAAGTCAAACATTTGCTAACGCAAGTTTCTATGTGAGCTTTCATGCTAGGCCACCAGTACGTAGTTCTGAGATCGTGGTACATCTTATCTGAACCAGGATGTACCGAGTAATGAGACTTATATGCTTCATCCATTACAAGCTCGCGTAAGTTTCCATAGAGTGGGACCCAGATGCGTCCTGTTACGTAATAGGCACCGTCTTCCTTTTGTTCTAATCGTTGCCTTGAGCCACGTAGGGCTTCAGCCCTGATGTTTTTAGGTTTCAATGCTTCTACATGTGCATCTCGTATCTGTGCAGGAAGGCTAGACTGGATGGTAAGTTGTAGGGATCGCACACGCTTAGGCGTAGTATCTTTTCGACTGAGGGCATCAACCACCACATTGGCTTTGCCCGGATGGTACTTGATCGCGCATTCGTAATCGTTCAATAGCTCGACCCATCGACGTTGCCGCATGTTTAACTCCTTCTATTTGAAGATATGCTCGAGACTCCTGTGATCGGTGTAAATGATGCACTTGGTACCATACAGGTAATGTCTCCATATCTTGAGGGCGAAAACAACAACTCCCAGCTCCAAATCGTGTGTAGTGTAATTCCTTTCGTGAATCTTAAGTTGGCGCGAGGCGTAAGCAATGACCTTATCCCGTTGCATCAATACACAACCCAGACCCTGAATTAATGCGTCACAATAAACCACAAAATCATCTGTGCCCTCTGGCAATGAAAGAATAGGTGCGTTACAAAGTCTATCTTTCAAGTGCTGGAATGCAGATTCCTGTGTATTACCCCAACGATAAATAACGCCTTTCTGAGTTAGTGAGGTAAGGGGTTGTGCAATCTTGGAGAAGTCTTTGATGAACCTTCTGTAGTTTGCCAAACCCAAGAATTGGCGGATTTCCATTGGTGTGCGAGGTGCAGGCCAGTTCTTAATCGAGTCTACCTTAGATGGATCAACATGAATCCCATCGTTGTTTACCACGTGGCCTAGAAATTGGACTTCACGAAGCCAGAAGTCACATTTCGAAAACTTGGCGTACAGCTGCTCTGCTCGAAGTAGTTCCAAAATAAGTCGTAGATGCTGCTCGTGTTCCTCCCGACTCCTAGAGTAGATCAGAATGTCATCGATGAATACAATCACGAACTTATCCAAGTAAGGCTTGCACACTCTGTTCATAAGATCCATGAAGACTGCAGGCGCGTTTGTTAGCCCGAATGGCATGACCAGAAACTCGTAATGGTCGTAGCGTGTTCTGAATGCTGTTATGGAGATGTCCTCATCTCGGACTCTCAGTTGATGGTAGCCTGACCTCAGATCAATCTTTGAATAGTAGCTCGACCCTTGCAGCTGATCGAACAAGTCGTCAATGTGTGGGAGAGGATAGCGATTCTTCATGGTCACCTTGTTCAGTTCGCGGTAATCTATGCACATGCGGAAGGTACCGTCTTTCTTCTTCACAAATAATACTGGAACTCCCCAGGGCTAAGAGCTGGGACGAATGAAACCCTTTTCCAAGAGTTCTTGCAATTGCTTAGACAGTTCTTCCAGTTCGGTTGGAGCTAAGCGATAAGGAGCTCGAGCTATGGGTGCTGCTCTAGGAGCTAGCTCGATCTGAAATTCGACCTGGCGATGAGGCGGTAGCCCAGGTAATTCCTCAGGAAACACTTGAGGAAAGTCACGTACAACTGGAATATCATCTATCTTCTTCTCCTTCGTCGATGCATCAGTAACGAGTGCTAAAATAGCAGTGTGGCCCTTTCGTAAACACTTCTGGGCCTTAAGGAAGGAGATGATGCCCACTACAGCACCACTCTTGTCGCCTTGAATTTCGAAAGGTTCCTTTCCAGAACGGGGAATACGAACAATCTTCTCTTTGCATAGGATCTCTGCTTGCTGTTGGGATAACCAATCCATCCCGATGACGATGTCGAAACTACCCAAGACTATAGGAATGAGATCGATAGAGAAAGTCTGACCAGCTAAGATGAGATTACAACCCTTAACTATGTGTGTGGCTTCTACACTCTTACCGTTTGCTAACTCTACGTCATGCTTGATGTTTAAGGGAGTTGGTGTGCGCTTAAGCATTTGACTAACTTTTAGAGATACATAACTGGTATCGACACCCGAATCAAACAAAACTGTAACATAAAAGTCATCGAGAAGGAACTTACCCATCACCACGTTAGGATCATTCCTTGCGTCACCCTGACCCAGCACGAACACTCGACCCCTGGCACCATTGTTTCCATCATTGTTTCCCCCGTTGTTGTTCCCATTGCCCTGATTATTGTTGTTGTTTGGATTTTGATTTAACTGGGGGCAGTCCCGCTTGAAGTGGCCTTCAGCACCACACTGAAAGCATCCCCTATTACCTCGCTGTCGCTGCTGGTTCTGTGGAGCTGTTGGTTGTTGTTGTTGGTTCTGATTCGCAGGTCGTGAGCTCCTGCAATCCTTGGCTTCATGCCCCATCTTGAGACACCTCTGACAACGACCCTTGTTGGACTGACCATTGTGGTATCTGTGGCATCTATTGCACTTTGGGTGATTTCCTCGATATCCACCCTGCCCTTGACTACCAGAAGATTGCTGACCAGGACTCTGGTAGTCGTCGATCTTTCGCTGCTGTGCCTGGGACTGAACCAAAGTCGAACCCTTGCTGGAGGTTCCATCCCATTTTCGCTTGTTATCACTGGGAGTAGCAGAAGTAGTAGTAGCGGTAGCAGCACCGATACACTTAGGCAGCTTGTTCTGTTCCACTGCCTGGTCTGTGAGACGATGAGCAAGACGAGTAACATCTTGAATAGTAGCAAGGTTAGCAGAAGTCACGTGGCTTTGAATCTCTGGTACTAAGCCTTTGAGGTACAGCTCGATACGTTTGATGGGAGGATCCACCATAGTTGGACATAACACTGCCAGTTCATTGGATCACTTCGTATACGCCTCTATCTCTGACCCCGTCATCTTCAAGTTAAAGAACTCCACTTCCAGCTTGTGGATGTCATCACGACTACAGTATTCACGTTTGATCAGTTCCTTAAAATCATTCCATGGGGTGGCATTAGCAGCTGCCAGCCCAAGCATCTGAACTTGTGCGTTCCACCAAGTTAGCGCAGTGCCTTCGAGAGTACCAGTGGCGTACTTCACCCTACGAGCCTCAGGGCATTCACACATCTCGAAGACAGATTCGAGCTTTTCAAACCAGTGGAGGAGTCCAACTGCCCCTTCAGTGCCACTGAAAGTAGTAGGACGCCAGTCCATAAGAGTCTTAAATGTGCATACAGGCGGCTGAGCATTCTGACCTGTTGCGTGTATAAGAACAGGACAAGGTTAATTCACAAGAGTTGGTTTAGGGGTGTAGGATCTAAAGATCCTAGAGTGAGTTGCGACTGCAGGATATACCTCCTGCCTGGGCAGCTGCGAGTGCTGCAGTAACTTGTTCAGTGATCAAAGCCGCCAACTGGGCTTGAGTCATGTTAACGCGTCCAACCATGATCTTCATATCAAGGGAATCATGAGTGAGAGGGGTTCGCGAAAGTGCGATGACAGAAGAGAGTAAGCACACATGTGTTTTCAATTAATAGTTGCTACGTTTATCTAAGCATACCATGAGCAAGGTTCTATGTAACTAACAAGTAGGCAATAAAACATAAACCATATCACCTAAAATGTTGAGTCTTGCACGTGGAGTGTAGCGTCGTTGTGGATCGTTGAGCACTGTTCAGGTTATAGTCTGGTTTTAACAAAAACTTTTTCCCTTATTAAAACCAAGTTCACTATAACCAATGGCTCTGATACCAATCTGTCACACCCCCAAAATCCACAGGCGGAGTATCACCGCTTGGAGGCGTGACTGACCAGGATCAAGCCACCAATCATATTGAACATAACAAGTAATAAGTAAAATTCAACCACACAATATGAAAGGTGTTTCAAATAAAAAACGTAGTTAAGTGTTTAGCGGAAGCATAATTGTAAAACCCAATGTAAGTATTAAGTACGAAATAAAGTAATGTTTTTAGCATGGCACACACTGCCATGTCCCACAACGACCGCGCCTCCCTGTGCAAGCTCCATGAGTATCTAACGACCTGCAAGGCATGTAACAACGAGTCAACAACAAAGTTGAGCGAGTTCACAGTTGGTTGTTTAGTTATATCATTCGTTTCGTAAATCATATGTTCGTTTTGTAAACCATGTATCGTATTAATTCGTATCGCGGTCTCCCAGACATGTTTGCGAAGATTAGTGGGGGCTTCCCATGTGTTACTAGACCGTGTGTATCGACTACTACGAAAATATAAGTGGTGCCCTAAGTCAATGTCTATCAGCATTGACCCTTTGCCCATAGTCCATTAGTACACGCCCATCCGACTGGCACGGTGTGAGGTTTGTTAAACCTAATAGCGCTATTAACTAATGACCCGCTCGCCATAGGCCTCGGCGATTAAGTCGATATAAATGAGGGACTTCAGTGATAGAGATTTGGTCCAGTGTGTAATCTTGGCATCCTACCCACGGAGGATGGTTGTAGTTACCGTTTAAATCATTAACCCATTCCCAACCCTTGGGAATCCCATGCCTTGGAAAGAGTGTGAACTCACCTTGGTTTGCTCGGCAGATACACGAAAAGGTCACTTGAGCTATATGTGGTCAACCACGTCCTAACATGGTTACCATACAAGTCAGGTCTAGGTTCAAGTAGTGCACATACTAACAAGTTGTATACAAGTATTGATCATGGCAGTTAACATTAACAGTACAAGTATACGAGCTCAACAGTGTTAATCATTTAACCAAACAAAGCCCAAGTATGCGGCCCAATTACCTGGATTTGTAACAGTGAAAGTCCAAACAGGTTATGCGATCATGAGGTCTCGAGTCGAGACCAGAGATCTCGAGCCGAGACTGTGCGGTCTCGAGTTGTAGTCTTGGAGTTCTCGAGTCGCAACCAAGACTTGAAATCATGGTCTCGAGTCATGTTGTTTTTGTGTGCCAGTGATGTGTGGTCTCGAGTCGAGACAGTGGGGTCTCAACTCGCCACCCTTGTCGAGACTAGGTGTAACAAACTTCCTAAATTGCAGCTCCTTAATTTTGTAACATCAGTAAACAATTTTGGCAGTTTCAAATCGGATTAAACAACATTCAATTCAGTAATCATGTATATTCATACCACCCTAATTGTAATCTAATCAAGAACAGCAATCATCGAATCATTCGAATCAGTGATTTCAATATCTAAGATGCAACCCTAATCATTCCAACTTGATTAATTAAGCAACGATCATAACACTTAGGCATATAAACATGATTCAAGATTTTGATCTCAATCCATCAAACCATCCACATATATTCGTCCAACAGTCGATTAACATGCAATCGGTTCTTGGTCAAAATCATATATTTAAACGGATTTAGATTAATCCTAGGGAGACATCAAACAATTACTCATAATCTAATCATGCATAACATTAACAACAATAAACACTAACCGGATTAGAGGATAAACAAAGGTTGATCCGAACAAGAAAACTTCAAGGGATGGGGATGTGTGGTCGCCGGCTTCGAGATGAGAGAAGGAGAGAATAGGGTTTGTGCGTGTTATGTAAATTGCAAGTATGGGTGCTTGTATTCACATAAAAGGGAGTGGGCCGAACCCTCCTAATGGGCTGCCCATTCGGATCCATCACAAAAGTGTGTGGGCCGAGAATGTTAAGGAACCACAGCCCAAAGGCTTGTGCGTTCGGTTTGTGTTGTGCGATCGGTTCGTTAATATACAATACAATTCGTTACACATAAACACATAACATAACATTCAATTAATCAATCAAGTTCATATAATCACATAATGTCCACATACGTTACCACAAAGTACAAAGAGAGGTTTGAAATACGAGTTGTCACATTCTTGTTGTTGTGATCTTCAGGACTTTTATTTTCTTCACAGATCAAGCTGAATCTGATTTTCTTCAATTCTTACAAATAAAGTTTCCTAACAGTTTCCCCCTAAGTATTGTAAGAAAATGAACTATCTATATCAAACATAAACAGGCTTTTACTAACCCTTAAAAAGAAAGTTCAAACAACTAAGTTCAGAAACATAAAACAGAATTAAACCAACCATTGTTCAAAATAAACATAAATAAAATATTGTTCTTAAAAAAACCCAAATTTAAACTCATGAATTCATCAATTGATCTTCACTCCACTTCTGTACTTGTCTCCTGGTTTTAGCCTTTTCTTGTAGTCAATTGCCTTTTGAGTTATTTTGTAAAGTTATTTGTACCAACCTCTGGCTTCCATCCATTTATCTATGTCATTTTCAATTGCCTTCCTCAGCTGTTCATTGTTTTTCCCCTTCTTCTTGAGCTGCTCTTGTTTCTCATTCATGCAATTCTTTATGTATTTCAGAGTTTGATTAGAATACCTGTATATTTCACTGACTCTGAACAGAGCTTTCTCATCATAGGCATCTTTGAAAACCACACATTTTTCTGGTTTGTCAAAGATAGCTCCAGTTCTTACTTTGTTTAGAGAAATTTCAGCTGGAATGGTGTTGTTAGGAGGAGGTGTTAGTACCTTTTTGCTATATTCAAAGTTTATACATAGATCAAAATTTGTCAGTGTAACCCTTTGATATAACTTTTCTCCTGCTTTCTTGATACTGTCAAGAGCTCTTCTGATCACAACTGCATAACTTTTGTCATTATCAATAAGCTGCTTCAACTTTACTAAAATCATTGGGTGAAGTTCATCAACCAGGTCTCCATCAGTAACAATTGTATCACTATTATCTTTTCTTATCAAGGTGTATTTGTTCTATCCACCAGTGCCTAAGACACCCCCTGCAGCATTGATAGTGATAATCTTTTTAATGGAAACTATTGGATTTGTGACTGGTTTGTGAAACATTTCCAAGTTTCCTGCATCTCTGAGTTCAACAATATTTCTTCTTAATGGAGAGAGTGGTCTTTCTAGTTTGTCTTCTTGTTTGTTCCAGTAGTAATGCTTCAAGTGTTCTTTAGGTTACATGATTGTATGTAGATCACCTTTTAGCACTTCAAATTCTTTGAGTTTTTCATCTGAATCTTCTCCAATCACTTTTCTTGGCCTTTTTGAGGATGTTACTTCATGTACCATTCTTCTCTTCTATTTTGTATCCAACTGTTTGCTGAATTCTGTTTCACCTGTAAGAGCTAAAGAAGATGATTGAACTGGAACAACTCCTTTTATTGGCACCTTTGATGTGTCTGGTTTTGGAATATTTGTTGGAGGACCCATAAGTAACTTTTTCTTACTGGGAGGAGGACCCATGGGTTGCTTATGTTTTTGTGCTGTTGGAGTTTCTGATTGTTTGGTTGGATCTTGTTGAGCTACTTCTGGTTGCTTGAATTGTTGTTGAGGAGTTTCTGACTCTCCTGCTGGTTTTTCTTGTGGAATTGGAGCTTTCAGTTCATGAAAATAAACTTTTGCCAGTCTGGCAACATTGTACAGCAACCTCTTTACTAACAGATGAACATCAGCAAGAGTTTGAGCATTTGTTTCTCCTTGTTTCTTCATTCTCTGAAACACCAGTTTATTTTGATTTTTCTATGCAGACAATTCCTCCACCAGTGTCTTAAAAGCCTCAGCCATGCTGCTGTTGTTGGCTCTGAGGAACTGAATTTCTTCAAGGATTCTTCCAGAACTTGAGCTTCCCCTGCACTTGCAACCTCAGCCATCTGTTTCTTGATTTCTTGCAGTTCCTTGAGAGCTTTCTTGAATTCTGATGAGCTCTCTCTATTTTCTGATGGCTCCTGTAGTTTTTTGAGGGCTGCAGTGTTATCTTCTGTTTGTTTTTGTACAGCTTTGACAGTTTCTAATAGGGCTTTAATATCTGACTTTTGATTTCTGATCTCTTCCAGTATCAGATCAAGCTTTTCTTCTGTTGCTGATTTCCCAGTATAAATAGCTGTTATGTCATCAAGTTCTTTGTGCAATTATTTAGTTAACATAGAATGATGTTCTTGGGTAACAGGAGGAACAACAGATGTTCTTCCTTTAACACCAGCAGAAAGCACATTCTCTGCTATTCTGAGGTTAAGAGGATTGAAATATTCCATATTCTCTATACCCTCACCAGAAAATTGAAACTCATTCAAATTCTGGTTTTCCTCGTATCCTTGAACCTTTTCAGGTTCTCCATGAGTTGTTGAGAAACTCTTATTTTTCTCGACCAGGTTTCCTTGATCAGTAGACTGATCTCCACCTGTTGCCACCACATTCTCCTCCTCAGAATCTGATTCAGAGAATGGGTCTTTGGTTTTACTCACAACTTATCTTTCAGAAACAGTGCCTCTATGTGAAATTTCATAATTTCCTTGAATTAAATCATCAGAATCATTCTCAGAATTATGAATAACATTAAGTTTAGAGTGTTGTGCACCTGTTTCTCCCATATGTGAGATTTCTGCATGATGTTCTTATGCCACAGGACTCATGTTCACATCTTCATCAGCTTGATGAGGTTCTGATTCACCATGCTGTTCTATACTTGGTGTGCTTGAGTCTTGTGCATCATTCTCCATAGGGGACACACTATCAAAAACTTCTTTGTTCTCTTGCTTCTTGCTAAACATCCTTAGGTATTCTGCTCTGTATGGTGAGTCTTCTGGTATCAGATTTATCATTCTTTCTGACAGAACAGACACATCATAATCTGACTTCCAAGACCCTACAGCAGTCCAAGGTCTCATGATTTCTGTTCTCCACATATTTTCTGATGCAGGAATTTCTAGGTTCATTTCAGAAAATGCATCAGAAATTATGACTGACAGAAATCTGGGAAAAGGTAGATGTGAATCTATCCTTCCAGTGTTAGGCAGAATTGATCTTCTGACCAGATTAAATATTTCTGTTCCAAAATCAATATTCAACCCACTAATGAGGCTGAACATGATTGTCAGAACATTCATATTTATCTGATCTGTACCTCCAATTTTTGATGATAAACACTTGTTCATAATTTCCATTAACACTTGCCAGAAGACAGGTAGCTGATTTCTTTTGAATTCACTGATTTTTGAGATCTTTGTCTTGTAGCCCAATACTGCATCGAGTAGTGAAAACATATCTTCCTTTTCTGGTGCTTCTTCATAGCTTTGGCTGAAGGGTAGTTCCAAACATTCCCTTATTTTCTCTGGTGAAATTGTAATCAAGATATCTCCCCACACATGTGCTGTAAGCTCGATTTGATTTGAGAGTTTGAGAGTCTTTACAACTTGTTGTATGAGTTGTTCTAGTACCTCTCTAGTCTTTGTGAGAGCTTGAGCTATAGGGCATCTGGTCAGAAATTCAATCAGGATTTGACACTTTGTATCATATTCTTCAATATTGTCGTTCATCGCTTCATTGTTGCTCTTTAATGGAAGAAATTCAGCTTCGATGATGAGTGGAATAGAGTGTTCAACTGGTGGCATATTGATGTTGATAGCAGCCATTGAGAATTGAGGTTTTTGTTTCGGAAAAAGAGTTTTTAGGGTTTTGCTTTTGAAGGTTGAAGATGGAAGTCTCTGTTTTGAATGAGGTATTTATAGTGTTTTGAGACAGAGAACTTTTGAGTGTTTTTTCGTGGGTTGTTTGTATTTAACGTGGTTTATGACACCTTAATGATGTTTTTAATCTATTTAGGAAACAATCGTTTTTGAAACCCTTTGGTTTATCTCTGATTTAATGTAAATCTTTTATTTGAAAATCAGAGATTCAAAGGTTTTAGCAGATAAACACTATCTTCCAACTTGCACCTTTTCTTCATGTGGAACCCTTTTTGTTCTAAAAAGGTCCAATAAAGACCTTTTTGAGATTGTGTATCTTCCCAAGATTTCATTTTGATGGTGTATATCAGAAAATCCTTGATTAAACCTTTGTGAGTTGGATTTTCCTCATATTTCATCAGATACATTTGATTCATATTTAAAGATTGAATCACCAAATACATTTTTTTTTATAGATGAGAGGGAATAAGTAGAGTTTTTTGAAGTTTTAACTTACATTGCATTTCTGAACTTCACATCATTGTTCTGATCTTTAGGAAGTGTTGTTGAGCAAATTTTTTTTTTAATATAGCTTGTTCCAATCCTCAGAATTTTTTTTAATAGAAACCTTTTTGTTAAAAATTTGTGTTGTTACAAGTTTTTATGAATCTGGTTTAAAGCAATGTTCCCTGATATTTCTTCTTATTTTCTGTTGATTTATCAGACTTCCTGGTTGTCAAGAGACTTTTCTGATGATACATTTGGTTTTCTAACATATCATCAGATCTGGTGAGTCATTAGATTTTTTTTTGATGTTTTAACAGAATTTCTTTTTGAGCTTCACTAGATTTCCCATTTTTTTATCAGATATGCAGTTTTAGTTCCCCCTAGATCTACTGTGATGTTTAAAAAAACAAAGATATACTATATTAAACAAGACAAAAGAAAATACCACTAAACAGTAAGAAAAAGAAAACAAAAACTACTCCTCCTTTAGCACATTGTACATGCTCTTCACAAACAACCAGAAGTAGGTTATATGTCCACTATGATTTGTTGAAGGGACAAGGGTTGGATCACTTATATTCTCTTGTAGCACCATCTGGGCCCTTGGATACCAGCTCCTTACTCCTCCGAAGTCCAGCTGACTGGTTATCACCTTGGTCACAAATCGAGGGTGGATCAGAAAAGGTTGACGGGTGTGCAAGTTTGCTTCCAAGTCTCTTATGAGAAACTTAGAAAAGTTGTACGGTTTCCCCTGGACAACTGCATGAATCACGTCCATCATCCTGTAGGACAGCTCGTTGAAGTGTCCAATCTTCTTAGAGAAGCAGACACTAAGCTGTGTCACCAAGTACTAGAAAGGTGGTATCAAACCAAACTTGCTGATCTGTCTTGACATGTTATATGTTTGATAACCCATATCCCTCAGAGTTTGTTCCACCATTTCCTTGTTGAGGAAGGTGTTTTCTTGATCATTACCCAACTGGAGAACATCCCTGAGAGTTTCCTCCTTTAGGGTGATTCTGACCCCCATAACCTAACTTTCTATCCACATGGTGGTACCACTGAAGATGATTTCAGCATTCCACCAGAATTCTTGAAGGATTTTTGGATAGATAGTGACATATGTAGATACAGCAAAGCCCAAGGGACTTCGCATGATCATGTTGTACACATACCTGCAATCTTCCCATGCAGGACCTTCCAGATTAGACCTAAGTCTAAGGATATGATGTTTGTGAAGAGGAAGAGGAAAGTGTGTTTGTCTTATTGATTTTGGGGGAGCCATTCTAAAATATGAAATTTCTGATAAAGGCTTTTGAAGAGAAGATTGTTTGAGATGAAGAAAGTCTTTTTCAAGTTGTTAATATTTATAGATGAAAGTGATAGTTATGCCATAAATGTTATTAACAACCAAGGATTTTCTTTTCCATTTCAATCTCTTCATTTAAGACGATATCTGTTGTAGTGAATAACTAGGCGGCTACTTTCATAGCCCCTAATAATTTTTATGCCCCCGTGTCTGTGACAACTGTCACACCCCCAAAATCCACATGCGGAGTACCACCGCTTGGAGGCGTGACTGACCAGGATCTTAGTTACCAATCATATTGAACTTACGAGTATATTTAAATAAAACTTTCATTTATTAACAATAGTGTTACAACGTTACAATATTTCACAGTTTACAGCGGGAGCATATTTAATTCGTTAAGTGTTTATTAACCACATGTAAAAGCTCTTAGTCTTGTGTTGCGTTTCCATGTAACTCGACCCATGACCACTCTAGCTTCCCAGACAGCAAGTTCCAATGTTATACACCTAAAGGCCTGCAAGGCATGTAACAAAGAGTCAACAACAAAGTTGAGTGAATTCACAGTTGGTTGTTTAGTTATAGCATTCGTTTCGTAAATCATATGTTCGTTTGTACCAGGTATCATATTAATTCGTATCGCGGTCTCCCAGACATGTGTGCGAAGGTTAGTAGGGGTTTCCCATGTATCCTAGACTAGTTGTATTTGTATTTGTATCGCGGTCTCCCAGACATGTTTGCGAAGATTAGTATTCGTATCGCGGTCTCACAGACATGTTTGCGAAGATAAGCATTTGTATCGCGGTCTCACATACATGTTTGCGAAGATTAGCATTTGTATCGCGGTCTCACAGACATGTATGCGAAGATTAGTGGGGGCTTCCCGTGTTTTACTAGTCTAGCTGTATCTATAGGTGTCCTACACCTAACGAGGTCAGTGGTACGTATTTCAGTAGTGATGTAAGTACAAGTAATCATTCAATCCCATTCCCAACCCCGGGAATCCCATGCCTTGGTAAGAGTGTGAACTCACCTTTGGTTGCTCGGTTCGTTATGTACTTCTACACGTTAAACATTAAGTCCGCTACACCCGACCTAATGTATAATAAACATAAGTACATCAATGCGGGGTCATGCACTACCTTAGTGTTTCAAAACATCTCCAGGTTTAAGTGAACCGAACTAACAAGTTGTCATACAATGGCACAAGCAAATAATATCCAAACTCATAGATCACTAATTCACATAACAACAACGATATGCACCTAATCTATGCATACTCGTTTCACACACTGATCATACATAATACCCACATTACATCGGCCCAAGTCGCAAGACTTTCCGAATTAAGTTAGTCATGTACCCAGTTAAGTATAACCCGTCAACAGGATGTGTGAGCCCAAACATAGCGAGCCATCATCAACATGTATCCGTGTGTGTATGGCCCAATGGCCTACCCCTTTTAACCAAAACAAAATAAGCAATGGAGCATGCACCCTAGAATCCAACCATTAACTCTATATTCGTAACAGTGATCTATTAACAAACATGTGATCTAATAATCATATAAGTCATGCAACTTAACTCATCATTCAATGCCCATGATAATCCTACTGACAACATCACTAGATGTCCACATGCTTTGGCTTGATCGCACATGGGCCACCATTTTTCCAAGTCGTATCCCTTTTACATCAAATCATAGTGTAGTTTTAATGTTTTGATAAGGCTGCCAATCAATCATCAAAAGTGTAAGGTCCAATCAAAATCAAATAAAGTAAAATCTTGCATAAAAAAATGGTAACAGCCACTAATATAGTGTTGGTCCAATGAAAATAGAGTAAATATTAAGTGACATCGGCCATTAAGTGTTTCATTAATCAAAAAATTAGTTGCAGTGATATGATTTGGATGTCCACTTTTACCTTTAAATCAATTAATGATCACATGCACACACACCCCTCGATATCAGCCAACAACATACAATTATCATAACAACTCTCTATATACTCGATCCATGAACAACTGACATTTGATAAGCCCCAACAAACTATAAGACAATCAACCACACATAGCCGAGTAGGATCAGATTGTGCACATTAAACAAGATCATGCAAATATTATCAAAACATAGCATGCGTATAGAATACGATCATCAATCCCTAGCCACATACCATTCAGTTTAAGATTTGAAAAGTTATAAAGCTATTAGTGGTTGATCAATTATTTCACTTAACATATAATTGTGCTTTCAAATACAACAGTGAACACATATAACAGTCCCATCGAGATTCTACCATCACGTAATTAACACAACAATACCATTATAACCAGATTGCATAAACAAGGATTGCATAAAATAAATCTTACTAACCAAGAGGGTCTTGATTAATCAACAGTTGATCCGAATCAGATGGCTTCGAATAGGGGGGGGGGGGGTTATCTCACTGCCGTCGCACGTAGGGGTTTAGGGTTGTTGTGCTGCAATTGTGAGACAACGGAATGTGTACGTGCAATTGCATTATAAGGCCAAAATCTAAATAAATGGGCCGGTGGTGGTTTGTTAAACAAACAGTGATGTGGGCCGATTATGTTCACTAAACCAAACAATGATTTGGAATCAAACAAATACACACACAATATACACATCACAAATACACTTATATTGCACCTCAAATAATTATTAAACACACTTGGCAAATAAGTACGAAGTTAAATCGGATAGAGACCTTGAAAACTCGGGTTGTCACATTATCCCCAACTTGAAAGAAATTTCGTCCCGAAATTTAGCACGCGTTTACTGAGGAAGCTAGTTGTGTTGTGTTGTTTCCTGGGGTGTCACATCATCCCCCCGTTGATTTGGAATTTCGTCCCGAAATTCTGTAGTAGCTTCAGCCTCAGTAGTGGTTGCACTGTTTCCGAATAAATGGGGATACTTGAGTTTCATTTGATCTTCTCGTTCCCAGGTGAACTCTGGGCCACGACGGGAGTTCCAACGAACTCAAACAAGAGGTATTCTAGTGTGCTTGAGGACCTTAACGTCTCGGTCCTTGATTTCAACTGGTTCCTCGACGAATCGCAACTGATCGTCGATAGTGAGCTCCTTCAAAGGAACTATGAGGGTCTCATCTAACAGACACTTCTTCAGATTCGACACGTGAAAAACGTTGTGAACTACACTGAGTTCTGCGGGCAGGTTTAGTTTGTAGGCTACTTTGCCTATCTTCTCAATGATTTCGAACGGTCCGACATCTCGCGGATTGAGCTTGCCCCGTTTGCCAAAACGAACCACACCCTTCCAGGGTGAAACTTTGAGTAGCACTCGATCCCCAACTTGGAACTCGAGTGGTTTCCGGCGTTTGTTTGTGTAGGCTTTCTGACGGTCACGTGCTGCCGCCATGCGTTGCCGTATCTGAGCAATTTTTTCCGTTGTGTCCACTACAAGTTCTGGACCCGTGATCTGACTATCACCCACCTCTACCCAACAAAGAGGTGATCGGCATTTACGCCCGTACAATGCCTCGAATGGAGCGGCTTGAATACTGGTGTGCTAAATGTTATTATACGAAAACTCCACTAAAGGGAGGTGTCTTCTCTGACCGTTGCCAAGGTCGATTTCACGTGCTCGAAGCATGTCTTCAAGAGTTTGGATGGTGCGTTCAGTCTGCCCATTCGTCCGTGGATGATATCCCGTGCTCATGTCTAAACGTGTGCCAAAGGATTTGTGTACCGCTTGCCACAAATTAGATGTAAGTCGTGGGTTGCGATTAGAGGTAATGAAGGTTGGCACCCCATGTCACACCCCGACCACGTGGAACATACAAAACGTGGCGGAAACATCGGGGCGTGTTGCAACAGAATTAATGTTTCATAACCATGGATATCAAAAGTGTTTCGTTTTATTAATCATTGAATAATTACATTGTTTAGGAATCTAAATACACTAATTAAACATAGTCTATCATTGTTATTTAGTCACTAAGGCCTTGTCCAGTCCTATGTGAGCATGCATCTTATCAATCGATTTCATTCAATCAATACCTGAAACATATGTGAAAACGAGGTCAGCAAAGAAATGCTGGCGAGTACATAGGTTTTGTAGGAGTGTCGAAATCATGGCTAGTTTAGATGTTGCAATACTTTATTTAAAAACCTCGTTTTGAAAAGAGTATAATATTGCAACTTAATTAACCAACTCAAATCAAGCGGGTTATAATTTGTAAAACCTCGTAGCCATGACTCTTAACTCAAAAACATTTGTTTTAGTAAATTATTTGGAAAAACAATGATAAGTTCAGGTGATATGTATAAATAAGAAAATAAAGCATGATTAAATGAATAACCATGTAATAATGAGTTTGTATAAGATAAGTTGTTTGTAAATAAATGTCTTGTGAAAAGTATGTTACTTGTATAAAATGTTCTATGTCTCGAGCTGAAATGATTCAAATAACACTACAATATGTAATACCATACAAACACTTATATATAGGAAGTACCAGCGGCGTATCCACCATGCTTGTATCATATTCCACACGCATTGTTACTTAATCATTTAATCCAAACCAAACCACCAAAGTAATTGTTAAAACATCGTGTGAAAACCCAATCGTTACCCAATCGTTACCCAATCGTTAAAACATCGTGTGAAAACCCAATCGTTACCCAATCGTTAAAACATCGTGTGAAAACCCAATCGTTACCCAATCGTTACCCAATCGTTAAAACATCGTGTGAAACCCAATCGTTAATTGTTTAATTCGTTTTAGGTCGTGAAACTACTTATATGGTCGTCTCGCTAATAACATTCAAACCTTCGTGACTCATCACTCGTCGCTTCTCGTTTTCGCATTAACAAACCTCCATAGGGTAAGTTAATAATTACAGATTCAGTCGCTACCTACCATACCCACACATAACCACGGGTGTAGTAAATAACGGGATTAGTCAGATCCTATGGTACCATAACCTAATACTGGTCGGCTTGATCATTGCTAATGAATGTCATTTATTATGTAAACACAACCAACAAGTTTGTTCACTTTATTGAAATCGTTATTAGTTTTGTATAAATCGTCTTAATTGTTTTTGAAACCATCGTTATAACATCGAAAACATTTAGCACATATGAGTCACCCCAAAACAATTGAAAGCAGTAAAATAGGGGAATAATGTACTCGCCTGAGAATGCTTGGAGGTCTTGAACAACAACCAAACAAAGCTTGAGGGAGCACGGAATCAATCGGCAATCTAAAACTATATAAATAAACCGGATCTAAATCGGGAGATCGGATAGGATGAGGCTTGGTAAACCAAACGAGTTTTGGAACTCATATGATATGGTTTAACAAGACCTACATACTACAATGAAACCAAACCTAAGTGCTATCGACCCATCGCGGCCCATTACGACCCGTTTAGGTAGCTTATGCTACTTTAACGCGTCGTTCGCGTGAAACGCGTTCAGACCGTCTAACTAGTCCTATGACAAGTGTTATATGCCTAAACATGTTACATAATCAGTTATGTGACAAAAGTTTAGGTTACATATGCTTAATTACCAATTATACATGAAAAGGGTATTCTGGTAATTTACCTAAGGCATATAAACTACCTATCATACAACTACTTAAACGATGTGACCATAGGGTATAACCTCGGAAGGTTATTCCCTACCTACTATGGTCACCTAATGTATTTGGTCGGATCCTAATGATCGACCAAATGGGTCGAGTTCGAAGGTATAGGCGATTTATTAGATCGCCTACCCTACGACTCTAGACAACGTGGTAATCAGTGGGCATAGTCCCAAGGGACTATGACCAACGTGATTACACTCACGTTGCGAAGTTCAAACGAACTTCGCATTGACCATTACTGGTCAACGCTGAAAGTCAAACAAAGTTTGACTTTCTGACTCTAAAAGCAATAAAATAAGGAAAAGAACGAAAGAATACTTACCCAGGGTCCCCGAATGCTAATCTCGATTCAAGAACTCAGGTATGAAACAATGGTTTCAACTTAGAGCTCTCAAATCAAGATTCTTGTGAGAAAATGCAATGGGGGTGGATGGGTATATATAGTTTTCGGGTAACCGTTGAGATCGTTTCATGGAAAAGAGGGCACGATCAAGGCCGTACATGTGTTGGAATGTTGTGGTGTGTCAAATGGCCACTCACCATAGGGAATTGACATGTGGAAGAGGGATTGGAGGTGCTAAACAGCTGCAACCAGCTGTAAAAACAATGAATCTGGTCTGCAGAGGCTGAGGCGGCCCGCTTCAGCATTAGACAAATCTAATGCGGGCCGCTTGGGGCTTCTGATCCGAAAATAAGTTTCAAAAATGACAGTTTAGGTCCCTGCACGTGTTTAAGGCCATTTCCGACACTTCTAAGGCCCGTAAAGCCAACTTTAAGGCCCTAAAATGTTGCCTAAACATTGTGGACATGAAACATGCTCAGAAATATGTCGGATGATGGTTCGTTTGGTCGTACGAACGCGATGTTCGCTTAATTACGACGGAATGCGCATAAGCGCGAAAAACGATCCAAATGACGCAACGAATGGATTTTTCTTAAGGCGAACACTAAAATATAATATAGTCATGCTTACATAAATTTTTGGATGTCCGGATGTATTCAGAACGTAAGTTATGCGCGAAAATGCAAACTTGTGCACTTTTTGACACTTTTAGTCCCTGAATGACCCAAAAGTTTATTTTAGCACACCGAACCCCTCAAAGCCTATTTCTAAGCTATGTAAAGGATATTTAAGGTGTGTTTAACTTATGGTTATGTTCCGGAATGTTCGTTACAGTTCAATTTGACATACTTTCGCAGTTTGTCATATTTAGTCCCTGTAAGCGAATTAACTTGTTTTTGCCATACCAAAGCCTTCAAAACTTATTTCTAAGTTATGTAAAGGTTATTTAAGGTATGTTAAGCCTTTGTCACTATTCCGGAGTGTTTGTTGCGTTAAACTGGTTATATTTACGCATCGGTGCGCGTATAACCTTCCAGAAAGCGATTTAGAGTTTGAAATTGAACAAGAATTGATATGTGCAAATGATACACATATTTTTACAAATCCCAAGTATGAAATATAATATTTCATTGGTTTGGTATTTGTTTGATGGCCGTGAAGGCACAGGTGTTACACCCCATGCCTAGCAACCGCTTCCTTCGGGTTGATGACTGCAAGTGTAGAGGACTTATCCGTTTCTTTGATGGTTCGAAAGTGTGGTGGTTGCGCAAGACAATCAATGAGTAACCAAGTGCTGTTTCCGTTTCGTGTTATTTCCATGTGAGTGTTTCTCGTTGCTGACGCTACACTTTGACTTTCCACAAGTCGATCTATCATTCTCATACTTAACTAGATGAGACTTCATGTCCGATTACCAGTACAGGGTTCATAAATCCTAATGCCTTCCATCAAAAACCCAGGCGGCTAGTAGGGCCGGCAATTTTACACGAATACACGACACGAACCTACACGAAGTTAACAGGTATCGTGTATGGCCTTAACAGGTATCGTGTACCAAACAGGTAGACACGATATTACCTGTTAATTTTCGTGTATAAACAGGTTAAATACATGTTTACCTGTTAATACCCGTTAGTACACGATAAGAAATTAAATTAAATAAAACTCATCAGCCATGTGCGTGTGGGTTCCTTAATTCCTTTCTATTTTCATTCCTCATTCAATTAAAAAAAAATAAAACCCTAAACTCCCTCTGTAACTCTCAGATAGCATGTCGTGTTCATGTTAACATGTATTAACAGGTAATTTTCGTGTATAACAGTCGAATAGTCATGTTAACAGGTATTAACAGGTAATTTTCGTGTATATCGTGTCATGTTCGTGTTCGTGTTTGAAAAAAAGGACACGATAAGTTATCGTTTCGTGTTCGTGTATCAGATTTCGTGTATCGTGTCTTATCGTGTCTTATTGTGTCGTGTCTTATCGTGTACGGGTATACACGATATGCCAGCCCTAGCGGCTAGAATGTCGAAGCTGGTGTGCTTGCTCAACGCGAGTTTCCTACAGTTGCCGTGTAATGGGACCCGCATTCGTTTCAAGAAATAGCGTGTATCGTATGACTGGTCAAAGGTTGCTTCTCCATGCCCCGCATGGGTTCAACTTGAAAAAATCCTCTTCCCTCAGTTCTCCAGTTTGAACAGAGTTAGTCTGATACTGGTAAGTTAGAGTCGATAGTGAGCTGCAGGGCTCGTGTACGTTCAAGTTTCGCAGTCGCATTCATCTAGAAGTTCCATCCAGCGGGGACGTTGTATGCTTTAGCTTTTTCGAACGTCGGTACTTGGGAGGCCCTTGCGATCGGTCTAAATGATGCATCTGGTACCGTACAAGTAATGCCTCCATCTAAAATCCCAAGGCCACGGTTTTTACCGCCAGTTGTGTGTCATGCAGTTACTCTTTGTAGCTTCATCACGTAAGTCATCGTTCTCTCGTGTTGCGTTGGTGTGTAACTGGGACTCTGATTCGGACCATCATGGTATACCACTATATCACCCGTACCCTCGGGTAAAATGGTACTCAGAGCATTGCAGTGTCGGGATTCGAAAGCTGAGATGACGTCCTCCAGTACCGTCTTCCACGAACACAACACCCTGCTGTGCTAGAAAGATTTAAGCTGTGCGACTTTCGCAGATCCTGTGATTTATCTGTGATAGCATCAAGTAAGACTAAGAAGTTGTTGTATCCACGACGGACTTTTTGGTGACGATCAGTTCCAACCAAGGCGGATCTCAGCGAGGACCATGTGCATTTCCCCTTTGCTGATCATATGACCAAAAGGTACTTCTCTAATCCAGAGATTTCATTTAATAAGACCTTAAGTAGAGTGGCTCCTCCCTCAGAAGCCCTAAAATAAGACACAAATGCCACCCATGGCGTTCCTTTCTCCTGGTCAGGATTCCGAATGTTGTCAACAAATGCGGTCGATTCATGTGATTCCCTGAAGCTGCTGGTGTGTTGGTTAACTCAATGGTCATGGTGTATAACGTTGGAATGGCTGCATTACCTTTGACATACTGTTCTAAGGGCATTTTCCCCTTAGAATTCTATCTGACCATAGCTTGTTCACCATCGAATTTTCGAATGGAAACTTGTTCCTCGCAACTGGCCGGCAGGTTGTCCATACGTGGTCGAGGCAACCTGTTCTTGACTGTCACCTTGTTGAGTTTTCGATAATCAGTGCACATACGGAAAGGCTTCTCGTCACAGGTACAGCGAAGGCTCCTTAAAGTGAAAACTAGATCCGATGAAACTCAAGTCCAATAATTCCTGAAGTTGATTAGGCAGTTCCTGCAACCTTCCTGGGGTAAGATAATAAGATGTACTAGTATCAAGGGCTACTTCTGGCATGATTCAGATCTGATATCCCACCTGACAATGTGTAGATAAACCTGACAGTTCTTCTGGTAACCCTTAGGGAGAAATCACGAATAACTGGTGGATCCTCGATCCTCCTTTCCTTAGCCTTGTCATCGGTATCAAGTGTTAACATTGCGGGGTAATCCTTCCGTAGACACTCCTGGCCTTTCTTGCTGAAATGAAGCTAACTGTTGTGCCACTCTGGCGCGTTAGAACAGATAACAATCCTCCACGAAGGAGAGGGTTACGTAGAATTATCCCCTCACAGGGCACACCTATCAAAAATAACAGTAGAAGGTCAGTGTCGAACACTTATCCCACAAGGTCGTGCTTGCATCCCAACGATCATATGAGGTTTCCGTTAGCTTGCCACCAACCGACTCCACAACAGGTTCAAACTCCTAGAAGCATCCAGATCAAACGGAACAGAGACGAAACAGGTTGCTACTCATACTAGCTATCACGGTGTTAAAGTCCTGACATCGCCCATGCCAACTCTAAATGCCTTTCCAAGAGCATTATTTCTGGCGTTGCTGGTTTTCGTTACTAAGATTTCAAATACTGACGTTGTTCCTTTGATCGTTGTCCACTTGTCTTAACCACTACCAATCCGTGATGTGGGCACCTTTATTTCCTTACTGTAAACTAGGGTTACGAGCACCTTGTTGTCGTTGTGACTGCTGACCCCAATGTCGTTACTCGAAAAATGCCCTACGATTCTTCACCATCATAGTCCATCTTTTCGCATCCTGAGCCGCGTTCTAAAGTGTTACTCACTGTGCTGGCAGTTACGCATACCACACTAAGGTCAATGATTACCACTTATGTCTCGATTGGTTCGTAGGTGTTGACTCCCATGAGTCGCTGACGGGGGTTAAGGATTCGATTGAAGCCAATTCGCTGTGCTCGTTGCCGGTAATCAGGGTCGTCAAAGTACTGAGGCCGGTAATGTGCTACGCTCATCCTCCTATCCGTCGTCGTTGCAAGTGGTTCGAGTAATTCACGGTCTGTTACAAGAGTGTTGCAGAAGTGATCACACTTCGGGATCAGAGACGTCAATACATGAGTTTCAGCAAACGAGGAGGAGTAAGAAAGGTATCGATCAATCATTCGATGCTGGGACATCCAACTCAGGGACGTTCGTATAAGCACCTAACATTCTACACGGTTCGCTAGATGTTCAGATGGGTGTTCAGGCAGCACTCGACAGCATCGAGTTTCGAAAGAATCCAACGATAAATGAGAAGTTCACGTTTGAGTTTTGGTAGGGGACAATTACTACTATGGCCCTTGCAGGTTCGTTTGTTTCACATTGATCAAATAGCGAGACGGAACCCCTTTTCCACTTGTTAAGCCTCACTGGGATTCATATGCACCCCACAGTATTATTATGTGTGCACCCACAATAATATTGTGATTTGCATGCTCATCTCAGCTCCTCCTAACTCATGTCAAATGGTTCCTCAACTCGGGTAGCAACAAAGAGCATTACGAAGTGTAAGTCGTGAAGGTTTAGGGAAATACTACCCTATAAGTCACATAACACGTGCAAGTGTACAAGAATTCATATTGTTTGTGCTAATCGTGCAATCATATGCAGTATCGTATGTAGGTGTCTACTAGTTATGTAGTACAATGAGTATAAGAGGGACGAACCTTGCAATCTGGAGCTGAGTGTCATGGTCGTATTCCCGTTTTCAGAACTTCCCGGTTATAGTCTGGTTTTACAAAAACGTTTTCCCCTTTTTAAAACCGAGTTCACTATAACCAATGGCTCTGATACCAATCTGTCACACCCCCAAAATCTACATGCGGAGTACCACCGCTTGGAGGCGTGACTGACCAGGATCTTAGTTACCAATCATATTGAACTCACGAGTATATTTAAATAAAACTTTCATTTATTAACAATAGTGTTACAACGTTACAATATTTCACAGTTTACAGCGGAAGCATATTTAATTCGTTAAGTGTTTATTAACCACATGTAAAAGCTCTTAGTCTTGTGTTGCGTTTCCATGTAACTCGACCCATGACCACTCCAGCTTCCCAGACAGCAAGTTCCAATGTTATACACCTAAAGGCCTGCAAGGCATGTAACAAAGAGTCAACAACAAAGTTGAGTGAATTCACAGTTGGTTGTTTAGTTATAGCATTCGTTTCGTAAATCATATGTTCGTTTGTACCAGGTATCATATTAATTCATATCGCGGTCTCCTAGACATGTGTGCGAAGGTTAGTGGGGGTTTCCCATGTATCCTAGACGGTTGTATTTGTATTTGTATCGCGGTCTCCCAGACATGTTTGCGAAGATTAGTATTCGTATCGCGGTCTCACAGACATGTTTGCGAAGATTAGCATTTGTATCGCGGTCTCACAGACATGTTTGCGAAGATTAGCATTTGTATCGCGGTCTCACAGACATGTGTGCGAAGATTAGTGGGGGCTTCCCGTGTTTTACTAGTCTAGCTGTATCTATAGGTGTCCTACACCTAACGAGGTCAGTGGTACGTATTTCAGTAGTGATGTAAGTACAAGTAATCATTCAATCCCATTCCCAACCCCGGAATCCCATGCCTTGGTAAGAGTGTGAACTCACCTTTGGTTGCTCGGTTCGTTATGTACTTCTACACGTTAAACATTAAGTCCGCTACACCCGACCTAATGTATAATAAACATAAGTACATCAATGCGGGGTCATGCACTACCTTAGTGTTTCAAAACATCTCCAGGTTTAAGTGAACCGAACTAACAAGTTATCATACAATGGCACAAGCAAATAATATACATACTCATAGATCACTAATTCACATAACAACAACGATATGCACCTAATCTATGCATACTCGTTTCACACACTGATCATACATAATACCCAAATTTACATCGGCCCAAGTCGCAAGACTTTCCGAATTAAGTTAGTCATGTACCCAGTTAAGTATAACCCGTCAACAGGATGTGTGAGCCCAAACATAGCGAGCCATCATCAACATGTATCCGTGTGTGTATGGCCCAATGGCCTACCCCTTTTAACCAAAACAAAATAAGCAATGGAGCATGCACCCTAGAATCCAACCATTAACTCTATATTCGTAACAGTGATCTATTAACAAACATGTGATCTAATAATCATATAAGTCATGCAACGTAACTCATCATTCAATGCCCATGATAATCCTACTGACAACATCACTAGATGTCCACATGCTTTGGCTTGATCGCACATGGGCCACCATTTTTCCAAGTCCTATCCCTTTTACATCAAATCATAGTGTAGTTTTAATGTTTTGATAAGGCTGCCAATCAATCATCAAAAGTGTAAGGTCCAATCAAAATCAAATAAAGTAAAATCTTGCATAAAAAAAATGGTAACAGCCACTAATATAGTTTTGGTCCAATGAAAAGAGAGTAAATATTAAGTGACATCGGCCATTAAGTGTTTCATTAATCAAAAAATCAGTTGCAGTGATATGATTTGGAAGTCCACTTTTACCTTAAAATCAATTAATGATCACATGCACACACACCCCTCGATATCAGCCAACAACATACAATTATCATAACAACTCTCTATATACTCGATCCATGAACAACTGACATTTGATAAGCCCCAACAAACTATAAGACAATCAACCACACATAGCCGAGTAGGATCAGATTGTGCACATTAAACAAGATCATGCAAATATTATCAAAACATAGCATGCGTATAGAATACGATCATCAATCCCTAGCCACATACCATTCAGTTTAAGATTTGAAAAGTTATAAAGCTATTAGTGGTTGATCAATTATTTCACTTAACATATAATTGTGCTTTCAAATACAACAGTGAACACATATAACGGGTCCCATCGAGATTCTACCATCATGTAATTAACACAACAATACCATTATAACCAGATTGCATAAACAAGGATTGCATAAAATAAATCTTACTAACCAAGAGGGTCTTGATTAATTAACAGTTGATCCGAATCAGATGGCTCCGAATAGGGGGGGGGGGGGTTATCTCACTGCCGTCGCACATAGGGGTTTAGGGTTGTTGTGTTGCAATTGTGAGACAACGGAATGTGTACGTGCAATTGCATTCTAAGGCCAAAATCTAAATAAATGGGCCGGTGGTGGTTTGTTAAACAAACAGTGATGTGGGCCGATTATGTTCACTAAACCAAACAATGATTTGGAATCAAACAAATAGACACACAATATACACATCACAAATACACTTATATTGCACCTCAAATAATTATTAAACACACTTGGCAAATAAGTACGAAGTTAAATCGGATAGAGACCTTGAAAACTCGGGTTGTCACAACAACCCGTAACTTCAAGGTACAACCGTTTGTTTCGCTTTTATAAATCGAATCCTATACTTATTTTATTTGATGAATTAATTATGTTCATGCGGAATTATATTTTATCCATGTCGCGTTGAACCGACTCGAACTGTTTGAACCATAGCCATGTCCTGCTAGTCGACCCAACTTACTCGCGCAACCCGAAACCTTTGAGGGTCAAAACATAGCGGGGATATTATACATTACATTTCTAATTCATTGTACATATATATTTGTTGGTTTAGTATAATAAAAATTATAGGTTCCAAAATCCTCATTCAAGTGGGCTCAAGCCCACTTCGGCTAAAGAAAACCCAAACAACCATCCATGTCCTTATCCTATTCATGTACGTATACATGTTTTAGTTTGACAAAATTTCTCACACAAGTTCAGTATTTGAGGCCCAACTCCTTAGCCCAAAACTCTTTGTCTTTCGGTCCAAGAAATCAGCAACCGCCTCCAAATTTGAAACATATATTGTGTGCGTGAATGCATGAAAGCGGAATATCTAATCAAGAAGTAAAACCCTACCCGCCCCTCCACAGAACTCATCGTCTTCCTCACCCCTCCTTTACTCGGAATCCCACAACGAACCAGCCGCTACCATCTTCTTCTCCGGTGAGTACAGCCTCCACAGATCACCGGTAAGAACCTTCTCTCCTTTTTGTTGCATCCTAGCGTAATGTATCCGTCATCATCTTCGTTCGATCTCCTGTTCTTGGTACACGTAGGTAGTTTATCTGTGTTGTGATTTCAAGTAGGTGCATGAGGGTTAACAATAGTACGTTTAACATGATAGCATGTATGTATGGATGTCCGCAAGTACATAGAAACTTGAAAGATCATAAGTGTATGCGTATTATGGGTGAAAACTGTAGGGATGAATGCTACATGAAACTCAATGAATATGTGATTCTGTACACGTAACCCAGACGTATGCGTGAATATTGAATGTGAATTGTATATGTGGAGATGTATGTGAAAAGTTTATGTGTTAGATAGACGAGCCGTGTATATATTGCGTAGATGAAACGTAGGTGTGGTTAAACGTGTGAAAACTATTATGTACGAACCGAGTAGGATGTTATACGTAAACCGGGTATGAATGGCTTCATCGAGGCCAGGGATATGTATGCGTAAACGGTGAACTGTGTGCACAATTTATATATGTAGAGCCCTGGATGTAGTGCGACCGTATCTATACGTGAAAGTGTAGCCGTATGAAGTGAAATAATACTTACATAGCCCTAATAACCTCATAAAGATTAAACGTAGCCTGTTAAATTGGGCCTCTTGCAACTGAATAATGTTGCCTCTGTTTGCATATCAAATTGCTAGATTATAAACAAACAAATCTAACTATTAATTACTTTTATTTTATTGAAAAATATTTGTTGTTATCTCTATTAGTTGTAAGTATGTAGATATGTGCGTACGTGATCGATTGTATACGTGTATTTGTGGGTTTAAGCATCGAGGCATGCATGTTTGATTATAGATATAGGGGTTGGTATGAATGTAACAAGCGCCAATATGGCCATTGATGGGTTTCCAAGCATGAAAATATATTTGAAATATTTATAAAAAAAAGTAGGTGATGTTTTCATAAAGTAAGTGCATACGTGTTCCTCATTAAATTTCGTATAAGATTTAGAATCATGAACTATAAGTAAAGATTTAAAAATTTAGAAGTTTATTTTGCAATACGAATCTGCTCTGATTGTTTGACTAATTGAAATTAATGGGACTGATGCTATCTTGAATATCCGTGCTTACCTGGTAATTGTACAAAGATTATATATGATATTGTCCGCATGCTAGTTGCTAGATACGAGGAGGATACGTGTTTTCGCGTGAGCACACACACGAACTCTTAAATGATAACCATAATAGGACGTGGTTGACCATACTAGCTCAAGTAATTTAATCTGCCGAGCTAAGCTAAGGTGAGTTCACACTTTCCACAAGGCATGGGATTCCCAAGGATTGGGAATGGGTAAAGGATTTTAACTGAAACTGCGTGATCTCCTGGTTTGGGACACGCACACACCCTCTTTATTGAAGGGTGACAACACGTGATAAGAATATAATCGGAACCTGCGTAATCTCCTGGTTTGGGGATTACGTACACACCCTCTTTATTGAAGGGTGACAACACGGAGACTAGACCAAAATCTCTATCATGAAGTCCCTCCTTTTATATCGACTTAATCGCCGAGCCAATGGCGAGCGGGTCATTAGTTAGATAGCGCTATTTAGGTTTGACAAGCCTCACACCGTGCCGCAGAGGACGGGCGTGAACTAATGGATCTGGGCACTAGTCAATGATGATAGACATCGACGTCAGGGCACCAACTTACTTTAGTCAGTGGTCGATATGGTAAACGGGTCTAGTGGTTCACATGGGGAAGCCCCCACTGATTATGGATATGTTTGGGAAACAGGGTAAACCGGTTAACTTACGACTTACAAATGAACTCCTGGTTTTTGAAACGACATAACAATGAACACCAACTGTGAACTCGCTCAACTTTGTTGTTGACTCGTTGTTACATGCCTTGCAAGTCGTTAGGTACTTATGGAGCTTGCACGAGGAGGCGTGGTCGTTGTGGGACATGGATAGTCTTATGCCATAATAAACATTTGATATATTTGAACTTATACTTTGGTTTTTAAACATTATGCTTCCGCTTACAACTTAAACTACGTTTTGTTTGGACACCAATTATATTGTGTTGGGTTTTATTTTTATTTACATACTATGTTCAATATGATTGGTGGCTTGATCCTGGTCAGTCACGCCTCCATGCGGTGATACTCCGTGTGTGGATTTTGGGGGTGTGACAGATTGGTATCAGAGCCATTGGTTATAGTGAACTTGGTTTTAAAAAGGGAAAAGTCTTTTTGACAAAAACCAGACTATAACCTGTTCAGTGCTCGACGATCCACAACGACGCTTCGCTCCACGTGCAAGACTCAACACTCTAGGTGGTATGATTTATTTTTGTATTGCCTACTTGCTAGTTTACATTTACATTGTGTGTTGCATATGGTATGCCCAGTTAGAGTAGTAGCATGTTATCTATTAACCTTGATGCGTTATATATAACACCCGAATGTTTACTTGAAATTTGACAAGTGGTGGTCAAATTCTTTTATGTTCCCTCGTCACCACACTACGACCATTGTTTAGGTGTTCTAGCTAGTCATACGCTTATCTCGACATGACGTCGCCATCTGACCCTCCGTACATTCGGATTGTACGTCAACATTCACGAAGACCAGACCTGGCTCAAACGTACTTGGATTTAGGAGAACTATACCTACGCATCCCTGTTGACGAACCTTATCACCTTCGCCTGTCATCGTCACCAGAAACGAAGCAGCCACAGTTACACGCGTTCGTCGTTTTGCAACTCGCAACCTTACCCACCAAACTCTGTTTTGGACAAATGATACACTCGCGCGACCGTGATGCAACAAACTTCCCTTTTTGTGCCATGCAGCCATGCACCACTACTGGAAATTACTTCTAGACAACCGATTAGCTGGTCGAGTCCTTCGGTTATTGATGGACCCCTGTTTTCGCTCGATTCTTCGTATGAACCTCATTAATTCCCCGTTTCTTCGATTGGCAACTGATTTAACGAAACACCAACAACCATACCATGATTTTCAACGATCACAAGACTACCTTATTACCTTGTTGGATGGTTTATTCTTATTCTACTTGATTAGCCCTCACGTATACCCAACTTAGCGAATGGAAGCCATTACTGGTGAAATAATCTTCAGGACATGTGGGGACAGAGTTGTGGATCACTCAACCTACCGGAAAACACGATAATTTATACGTTTACCTGACCCACCTTACACTACAAGAGACGTACTCTAATGTCATGATAGTTTTTCTTTCATATGCGGAATCTTTGCACTAGGTCTTGCACCAACACGTGAATATTGATTAATGATATGTCCAATTTCTACCATTGGCTTAGACCAAACCATCGCTCTCTTACCATAGTGACCTTACGTTCTCACTACTCCATGCTGAGATACTGAAACGAACGCGCTCTAGCTTAAAGAAAGTGGAAGGCTCGACTTTCGATCATTGGTGATCACTCCTCGAAACCTTGAGGGTGGCGGTGTATTGTTGATACGATCATACTCCCTTGAACACGTTTTCGCATTTTTCCTTTGGAACCTCACAACTACACAGACGTAAGTTGGATTCATTCGCACGACCCAAGGAACTAACTAACTACTGGTTTTCGAATGAACTTATGGTTTTTGAAAACAACTTTAAACTGAACCTACCTGAAGAACTCAGCGGAGTTCACAACGTATTCCCCGTGTCAAATCTAAAGAAGTGTCTGTCAGATGAGACCCTCATAGTTCCTCTCAAGGAACTCACAATCGACGATCAGTTTCGATTCGTCGAGGAACCTGTAGAGATTACAGACCGAGATGTTAAGATTCTCAAGCATACCAGAATACCTCTTGTTCGAGTTCGCTGGAACTCCCGTCGTGGCCCAGAATTCACATGGGAACGAGAAGACCAAATGAAACGCAAGTATCCCCTGTTGTTTAAGGAAAGTGAGTCCACTACTTAAGCTACTACGGAATTTCAGGACGAAATTCCAAACCAACGGGGGGATGATGTGATACCCCAGGAAAACCAGGAAACCACGCAACCTAACTAACTTCCTCAGTGACTACGTGCTAAATTTCGGGATGAAATTTCTTTCAACTTGGGGATGATGTGACAACCCGTAACTTCAAGGTACAACTGTTTGTTTCGCTTTTATAAATAGAATCCTATACTTATTTTATTTGATGAATTAATTATGTTCATGCGGAATTATATTTTATCCATGTCGCGTTGAACCCACTCGAACTGTTTAAACCATAGCCATTTCCTGCTAGTCGACCCAACTTACTCGCGCAACCCGAAACCTTTGAGGGTCAAAACATAGCGGGGTTATTATACATTACATTTCTAATTCATTGTACATATATATTTGTTGGTTTATTATAATAAAAATTATAGTTTCCAAAATCCTCATTCAAGTGGGCTCAAGCCCACTTCAGCTAAGGAAAACCCAAACAACCATCCATGTCCTTATCCTATTCATGTACGTATACATGTTTTAGTTTGACAAAATTTCTCACACAAGTTCAGTATTTGAGGCCCAACTCCTAAGCCCAAAACTCTTTGTCTTTCAGTCCAAGAAATCAGCAACCGCCTCCAAATTTGAAACATATATTGTGTGCGTGAATGCATGAAAGAGGAATATCTAATCAAGAAGTAAAACCCTACCCGCCCCTCCACAGAACTCATCGTCTTCCTCACCCCTCCTTTACTCGGAATCCCGCAACGAACCAGCCGCTACCATCTTCTTCTCCGGCGAGTACAGCCTCCACATATCACCGGTAAGAACCTTCTCTCCTTTTTGTTGCATCCTAGCGTAATGTATCCGTTATCATCTTCGTTCGATCTCCTGTTCTTGGTACAAGTAGGTAGTTTATCTGTGTTGTGATTTCAAGTAGGTGCATGAGGGTTAACAATAGTACGTTTAACATGATAGCATGCATGTATGGATGTCCGTAAGTACATAGAAACTTGAAAGATCATAAGTGTATGCGTATTATGGGTGAAAACTGTAGGGATGGATGCTACATGAAACTCAATGAATATGTGATTATGCTAATGAAGCTGTGTGTGTGAGTGTATGACACAAGTTTCTGTACACGTGACCCAGACGTATGCGTGAATATTGAATGTGAATTGTATATGTGGAGATGTATGTGAAAAGTTTATGTGTTAGATAGACGAACCGTAGGTGTGGTTAAACGTGTGAAAACTGTTATGTACGAATCGAGTAGGATGTTATACGTAAACCGGGTATGAATGGCTTCATCGAGGCCGGGGATATGTATGCGTAAACGGTGAACTGTGTGCACAATTTATATATGTAGAGCCCTGGATGTAGTGCGACCGTATCTATACGTGAAAGTGTAGCCGTATGAAGTGAAATAATACTTACATAGCCCTAATAACCTCATAAAGATTAAACGTAGCCTGTTAAATTGGGCCTCTTGCAACTGAATAATGTTGCCTCTGTTTGCATATCAAATTGCTAGATTATAAACAAACAAATCTAACTATTAATTACTATTATTTTATTGAAATTTTTTTTTGTTATCTCTATTAGTTGTAAGTATGTAGATATGTGCGTACGTGATCGATTGTATACGTGTATTTGTGGGTGTAAGCATCGAGGCATGCATGTTTGATTATAGATATAGGGGTTGGTATGAATGTAACAAGCGCCAGTATGGCCATTGATGGGTTTCCAAGCATGAAAATATATTTGAAATATTTATAAAAAAAAGTAGGTGATGTTTTCATAAAGTAAGTGCACACGTGTTCCTCATTAAATTTCGTATAAGATTTAGAATCATGAACTATAAGTAAAGATTTAAAAATTTCGAAGTTTATTTTGCAATACGAATCTGCTCTGATTGTTTGACTAATTGAAATTAATGGGACTGATGCTATCTTGAATATCCGTGCTTACCTGGCAATTGTACAAAGATTATATATGATATTGTCTGCATGCTAGTTGCTAGATACGAGTAGGATACGTGTTTTCGTGTGAGCACACACACTAACTCTTAAATGATAACCATAATTGGACGTGGTTGACCATACTAGCTCAAGTAATTTAATCTGCCGAGCTAAGCTAAGGTGAGTTCACACTTTCCACAAGGCATGGGATTCCCAAGGATTGGGAATGGGTAAAGGATTTTAACTGAAACTGCGTGATCTCCTGGTTTGGGACACGTACACACCCTCTTTATTGAAGGGTGACAACACGTGATAAGAATATAATCGGAACCTGCATAATCTCCTGGTTTGGGGATTACGTACACACCCTCTTTATTGAAGGGTGACAACACGGAGACTAGACCAAAATCTCTATCGTGAAGTCCCTCCTTTTATATCGACTTAATCGCCGGGCCAATGGCGAGCGGGTCATTAGTTAGATAGCGCTATTTAGGTTTACCAAGCCTCACACCGTGCCGCAGAGGACGGGCGTGAACTAATGGATCTGGGCACTAGTCAATGATGATAGACATTGACGTCAGGGCACCAACTTACTTTAGTCAGTGGTCGATATGGTAAACGGGTCTAGTGGTTCACATGGGGAAGCCCACACTGATTATGGATATGTTTGGGAAACATGGTAAACCGGTTAACTTACGACTTACAAATGAACTCCTGGTTTTTGAAATGACATAACAATGAACACCAACTGTGAACTCGCTCATCTTTGTTGTTGACTCGTTGTTACATGCCTTGCAGGTCGTTAGGTACTTATGGAGCTTGCATGAGGAGGCGTGGTCGTTGTGGGACATGGATAGTCTTATGCCATAATAAACATTTGATATATTTGAACTTATACTTTGGTTTTTAAACATTATGCTTCCGCTTACAACTTAAACTACATTTTGTTTGGACACCAATTATATTATGTTGGGTTTTATTTTTATTTACATACTATGTTCAATATGATTGGTGGCTTGATCCTGGTCAGTCACGCCTCCATGCGGTGATACTCCGCGTGTGGATTTTGGGGGTGTGACAGAGTCTCTCAAATTCCTTATGAAAGATGACGTTGCATGCATTGGAAGTATAAAAAAAAATTCAATTTTCTGCAAAATTTTTCCCTATGACGGTTATTTTTCTCTGCCGTGACTTTGAATTTATCTTAATGCATGTTACTTTCCCCCTTTTTTGATTTTTTTTAAATTAAAACAAAAGAGAATTTTTTTTTTCAAAAACAGACTATTCACAATTATGAGTTTATACAAATATGAGATATGAAAGAAGATGGAAACTTCATAAAATTTTCTGATGATCAGTGATTATTCTAATGTTTCAACATAGTTTCTGATGTTTTATCAGTATTTCTGATGATTTCATCAGATTTTCTGATAATTCTTCTGATTTTCTGATAAATCATCAAATCAGATCTTCTGATATTCCATCAGATTGATGGATTTCTTTATCAGAAACCTGTTGAATTATTCTTTGATTATCAGAATTTTCATCTTGATGTTCATCAGTTTGGTTTTGAGTTTGTGGCTTTTTATTTTTTGAAACATCTTCATCTTTTATGTTAACCATGCCAAGTTTGCTGATTAAAAAAATGCATCTCTTTTCATCAAGAGGTTTTGTAAAAATGTTAGCAATTTGGTTTTCTATTGGAACAAAGTACATTTCTATGTTACCTTTTTCAACATGATCCTTTATGAAGTGATATCTGACATCTATGTGCTTGGTTCTAGAGTGATGAACTGGATTTTCTGTTACTGCTATTGCACTCTTTGAATCACATAGGATGGGTATCTTTGTCAGATTTACTCCATAATCTTTCAGCTGAGTTTGCATCCACAACACTTGTGTACAGCAACTTGCTGCTGCTACATATTCTGATTCAGCTGTTGATGTTGCAACACAGTTTTGTTTCTTACTTGCCCAACATACCAATTTCTCTCCCAAGATTTGACATGCACCAGATGTGCTTTTTCTGTCAATCTTGCAACCTGCATAATCTGCATCTGTATATGCAATTAGTTCAAGGTTTGTATCCTTTGGATACTAGAGACCAAGTTTTGATGTGCCTTTTAGATATTTAAAAACCCTTTTTACAGCTTTTAGGTGGGACTCTTTAGGATTGCATTGATATGTGATATCTGTGCCTCCACGGCCATCAAACAAATGCCTAACCAATGAAATATTGTGTTTCATCTTGGGATTTGTTTAAATATGTGTATCATTTGCACATATAAATTCTTGTTCGATTTCGAGCTCTAAATCGCTTTCTGGAAAGTTATACGCAAATTGATGCGTAAACTTAATCAGTTTAATGCGACAAACACTCCGGGATAGTGACATAGGCTCAAAATACCTTAAATAACCTTTACATAACTTAGAAATAAGTTTTGGATGGTTTGGTGTGTCGAAATCAAGTTTGTTCGATCGCAGGACTATTTGTGTCAAACTGCGAAACTATACCGATTTGTATAGTAACGAACATTCTAGAACTTGATCATAAGTTAAACATACCCTAAATATCCTTTGCATAGCTTAGAAATAGGCTTTGAAGGGTTCAATATGCTAAAAATAAACTTTATTGATCAATAGGGACTAAAAGCGTCAAAAAGTGTATAAGTTTGCATTTTCGCGCATATCTTACGTTCTGAATATATCCGGACATCCAAAAATTTATGTAATCATTAAAATATTTTATTTTAGTGATTGTCATGATAAAATTCCATTCGTCGCGTAATTTGGATCGTTTTTGCGTTCGTTACGATTTCCGTCGTAATTAACCGAACAACGCAACCGTACGACCAAACGAAGCGACATCCGAGATATTTTTGAGCACATTTCAAGTTCCCTATACTTTAAATTCATTTTAGAGCCTTGAAATGGGGTTAACGGAGCTTAAAAGTGCCAAAAAATCAAGTTTTACAAGTGCAGGGACCATTTTTGAAATTTCTGGCAGATACATTGAACTTGGTCCATTTTTTAGGTTTTGATGGTTTTAACCCAAGGTTTTGCACTCTATGGGCTGGAATTTGATGGTTTTAAGTATTCCCATGGTTTTGAAAACCATGTGCCCAAGTGGAGGGCCAAGATCAAGGCACGAAATGCGAGAAACGATCCTAACGGTTCTCCGAAATCTATAAATACCCAAGCTCCCATTCCATTTTCCTCACACCTTGATCTAATTTTATGCTCTAAGTTGAAGCTTTATGCTTCATACCTGAGTATTTAGATCAAGTTCTTCCTAGCTTGGACCCGTTGTAAGTTTCTTTCATGCTTTTATGCGTTTTTAAGCACGAAAGTCAAACTGTGTTTGACTTTCTGCTTTGACCAGTCTTTGGTCAACACGAAGTTCATTTGAACTTTGCAACATGAGCGTAATCACGATGGTTATAGTCCCTTGTGACTATACCTACTGATTACCACGTTGATTAGGTGTAGTGACGAGTCATAGTTTCGGTCAAAATGCGTATTCATGCGTATTTTGCAACCAAACTATTCTTGGGTATCAAAACCTTTTGTTTTGATATCAAATTTGTTTTCTAACTTCATTAAACATGTTTTAATATGTTTAACTCGTCACTTTTAGATTAGTGCTTATATAGGGTCGTAAGATAAGCGGTCTAAATAACCACTTAGACTTTCGAACCCGACCCGTTTGGTCGATCGTTAGGATCCGACCGAACATGTTTTGTGACCATAGTTGTATAGGGGATAACCTTTCTGAGGTTATACCTTATGGTCACTTCGTTTAGTTAGTTGTATGATAGGTAATTTATATGCCTTAGGAAAATGACCAAAATGCCCTTTTTACGCATAAATTCAGTTTAAGCATATGTAACCTAAATTTTTATATCTAAACTAATTAGGTAACATTATTAGACATATTAAGGCATATAATACTTATCATAGGACTAGTTAGGCAGTCCAAACGTGTTTTACGCGAACGACGCGTTAAAGTAGCGTAAGCTACCTAAACGGGTCGTAATGGGTCGTAAGCACTTAGGTTAGGTTTTGATTTAGTATGTAGGCTTTGTTAAACCATGTCATATGAGTTCCAATACTCATTTGGTTTATGAAACTTCATCCTATCCGATCTTCCGATTTTAGGTCCGGTTTATTTACATAGTTACTTATATTAGGTGCCGATTGATTTCCGTGATCCCTCTAGCTTGGCTTGGTTGTTATTCAAGACTTCTAAGCATTCTCATGTGAGTACATAGTTCCCCTATTTTACTGTTTTTGATTGTTTTGGGGTGATTCATATGTGTTAAATAATTTCGATGTTTTAACGATGGTTTCGAAAATGATTAAAATGGTTTATACAAAATTAATAACGATTTCGATAATGTGAATAAACTTGTTGGTTGTAATTACATAACGAATAACATTCATTAGTTTTGGCCGAACCGACCAGTATTAGGTTATGGTACCATAGGATCTGACAAATCCCGTTATCAGACTGCACCCATGGTTATGTGTGGGTTAGGTGGGTAACGACTGAATCTGTGATTGTTAATTTACCCTTTAGTGGTTTATTAATGCGAGTTTCGAGATAGTCGAGTCACGAAGGTTTGGATGTTATTAGAGAGGCGACCAAAAGTAGTTTTCACAATTAAAACGAGAATGATTTAAATGACTGAAGTGATTTTAACGAGTTAAATGATTTGGGTAAACGATTGAGTTTTGGTTAGTGTTTAGGTAACGGGACAGGTGTAATGTGATGAAAACATGGTAGATACGCCGCTGGTACTTCTTATATATAAGTGTTTTCATCATATTACATACCGTGGCGTTATTTAGTTCACTTGGGTAATCGATTTTGAAAAGAGGTCACACCACGATGTTTTCTGAATAATATAAACCATACGAGTTTTATTAACGAGTTTTTACGAGATGTTTTACAATTTGATTTTCTTAAATAAATGTTTTGGGTTAAGAATCATGGCTACGAGATTTTATAAATTATAACCAACTTGATTTGAGTTGGTTAATTATGTTGCAATACTATACACTTTTTCAAAACAAGGTTTTTAATTAGGTACTGCGACATGTAAACTAGCCATGAATCCGACACTCTCATAAAACCTATGTGCTCGCCAACATTTCTTTGCTGACTTTGTTTTTACATATGTTTCAGGTGATGTTGAATGATTGCTAGGATGCATGCTCACATAGGACTGGACGAGGCCTTAGTGACTTAATAACAATGATAGACTATGTTTAACTTGTTTGTTTAGATTTCAAGATGATGTAAATGTTTAATAAAACGAAACTTCAAATTTCCGTGTGTTTTGAAACAATGATTATGTTACAACACTCCCCGACGATTCCGCCGTGATTTGTTGTTTTACGCAGTCGGGGTGTGACATAAGAGTTGGTATCGGAACTCATGGTTATAGGGAATTAGGTTATTAGTAATGCTTTGACCTAGTCTATAACCTTCCTAGGACCCTAACACAAGATTCTTATGTTTAGATCTTAAAACAATACCGTCACTTATCCTTAGGTGACAACCACAACGAGAACACAAATTTCAAATCCGCTTTGAAAACCAATCATCTGTTCTAGGATGATTTATTATAAGGTTTTGAACCCTCTAAGTTTTCAAATCTCGTCAAAGTTTGGGTTTTATAATATGAACACATGCAATCTGGAAGGGTGGATGCCTGTACTCCGAGTTTTCTTTCTAAGGCTAGAGTGTTCGTACAAATCCACATAATCGGACCAGTCACTCTTACCTGGGAACTCTTGGGGTGAGTGTCCACTTATAGGCTAAAGCATGTCTTCGCGATACATTAATATGACCCGCTTACTTTGATTTGTCACCGTCTTATTTGTTTGCCTTAGGTAACAAACAAATGATCGCAATTTTTATGCGTTGTCATTATCCGATAACATTTCACTTGTTTCCTCTTATGTCTTTCATTTCCTCCAGAATGTCTCTTCATCGCAGCGACGCTCAGATGTACGAGAAGGCTACCAAATTTGCCGAGCGAATAGGTGAAGTAATCCTGAAGACTGTTGAATTAGCTATTGCCATGTCTCGTCTCCAGGATGAAGCTACCCAAGAATCACCACAGGAAGCAGAAGCCAAGCCTTCACCAAAATCGAAGAAACGTAAAGCTTCGAAGAATCCCGCAACTGTTGCACCAAATCTAGCAGAACCTAGCCAGGTGGCAGCACCACCAGCCAAGAAGCCGTACTTGGGAACTGCTCCCTTGTGCAATCAATGCAACCGTCATCATTCAGATCAAACACCATGTTTCAAATGTACCCACTGTGGACGATGGGGACATTTGGTCAAAACATGCCGTTTTGCGATCCAAAATAAAACTGTTGCAGATCCTACTGCTGCTCAAGCAGATCCAGCACAAGCTCGTTTTCCTCCTAGTACTTGCTACACCTATGGTGAGATGGGTTATGTCAGGGACATATACCCAAAGATTGTCAATGCAAATCTGACCCACGGATGAGCACTTGGCTGATTAGAAGAAGCTGCTACTTTGAATAATCGGAATCTTATGCTTATGTTTCTTATGTTTTTCTTTGAACTCTGAAAACAATCAGTTTTGTTTATAAATAAAATCATTGTTTGCAATTCTGATGTACAAATATAGTTGCATATGTGTATGGTGTCACACCCTGACTTTTGCGGAAGCGTGGTTTATTTTGGTGTGACTTCTTAATACCATAGCAACAATCATAACAATGCTATATGATAAAAACACGAGATGTTCATCCATTAATATAGTTTAGAATGTACCATAACATACTTGTCCTGAAACATCAACCCCAAAATAAGTTACAAACCATGACTTGTTTAAAACGAGTTCATAAGACTCAACAAAAGACTTTCAATAAAACGAGGTTTAGAGACATGTAACCCGTCCAGGAAGAGGTTACACCTCCCAAACCCTACAACACTGGATGACATCTTTATTTAGTACGCAGCTTGACTAACATGCATCACTTGCCAGATCCGATTAATTCCCTGAAATACATGTAGTTTGAAAAAAATCAACAAAAGTTGAGCGAGTTCATGTGTATGTGAGTATGTATAAACCTTTGTAAATTGTATATGTATGTATATCCCGGTATGATTGCAAACAAGGAAAAGATCATCAACGGTTTGCAAGGCCACTGATATGTGTGACGGTGTAGGAAGACTCAAACCTAGCAAAGTTGTACCGGGCTCCCGGCTGGAAGACATAGTCACCACTATGGGCCACCCTGGCCTCATGGGTGTGGGCTCGCTACACCCAAATAGATCTATCACTCATGCCCCTCGGTCCTACAACGAGGATTGATGGTCCCAAGTATCCGCCTACCCTATCACATGATCTATGGTTCTTTCCTAGGCTAATCATACCAATAGTATTGTAAGTATCCCTTTATAACATGTATTTCACCCCCGAAGTAAGTAAACAAAACAGTTTAAGGAAAAGGGGGACATGAACTCACTGTAGTTCGTCTCGTACCGGCAACTCAAGCTCTGTCAGCTACATGACAACCTACAACGTACTAATGTCTATTAGACGAACGGGCCGTGCCTTGGCTTAATGTTTAACGTTTTTGAGTTGCGTTTCTTGTGTCTCCGAATATTATTCCAAGTTATAATTATTTGTTAAAATAATTATTTTAACTTTATATTATATTTTGTTCTGGAATAATTGATTAAGCAATATTTCGCATTAATACTTCACAAGTATTTTAACTTCGTATTTCCTTCCCAAGGATGGGGGTATTTATACATGTATTTTGTGGCTCCGAAATATTATATTTTTAAGTCCCACTTAGAAAATATATATAACTTATTTGTCAAAAATAATGTATTCGAAAATATATATATATATTTTTCCCAAAAATAATATATTTTCACTTCTTTAGTTTCCAAAATAATATTTACCAATAATATGTGTAAGAGTATTTTCTGGAATATTTTATAAGTTATGTCTTTGCGTTCGGTTTCACAATATCAAGCATATAACTTAAATATTTATTCCGTGATATTTCTGGTATTATTTTGGAGTTGTAATTTCCATGGTATTGTTAAGTTATATTATATTATTTTACCTTAAAATAATATAACTATTCCACAAATCATACAAGTATTCACACAAGTGTTTTAGTATAAAATATATATTCTAAATATATATGTATCCATTTTACTTATAAAAATCAACCTCCGATACTTTGTATTTTTGTAACAAAACCCATGGCGAAGTTTGTTTTGAAAAACAAAGTTAAAACATATATGCAAACACTTGTTAGAAAATAATTTCTAAGTGTTGAAATTTTTAGAAAATTTCGCCATTGTTTCCTTTGTAAATGGAGGTGTACATGCTAATAAGCATATCATTTTCTTTTGGAAAAATCATTCAAATCAATCAACAACCATACTCTAAACAATATTACACTTACCAAGTGCAAAACTATTCTATTTATAACACAACATGAACTTGATGTTTTTATAAAAAACGCGTAGTAACTTGGTGAAGTGTTTAGTGGGTTTAGTTACCCTCCAAAGTGTGTTTACTTTTGTTAAAATCCCATTCTCAAGATTTTTAGATGTTCACAACTTGTGAACATATTTTACAAAAATATTTATTTACAACATTTTCATGTTTCACTAGCATCCATACACTTATTTTATTTCCAAAAATAGTGTAAGTATATGTAAGAATCACGATCTTTCAAAAACCATCTTTTAAATCCTGTTTGTTTAGGAAAACCATTTGTAAACCTCGGATCCATACGATCATCAACTCACTTTGTTTACTTACATTTCAAGAAATCACCTTGTTAACAAGTTCATGTCTAAATATGAGGGTGATCTTTTTGTGTAAACCCCTAATCACCTCCTAACTTGTTATCTCATGTTTTCAATCATAATTTAACAAGTTTCATATGATGACTATCATCATACTACCAAGAAATCACCAATCAATCATCAACATAACCAAGACAATACCATTCTAGTAATATTTCATTATGTTTCATCCATTTTTCATATTATGTAAAGCTTTATGTTCAAGACTTATGTGTATGATCTTCTAGTGTTCACATGTTTTCATCGTAATACATCTATTAACCACTAAAAATGTGAAGTAAACAAGGATCAAAGAAGCTTACAACTAGCTTAAAGCTAGGGAAGATCAATGGAGAAAAATGAGTGGATAAAAGCTTGTGGTAGAGGTCCTTCAAGAACCGAGTGTTCCACACCTTCTAAATCACCTTGTAGCACCTTGAAGTACACTTGGATTGGTTGAAATTGCAACAAAAAGAATGGTGGTAGTGGGAGTATGTTCGGCCGTGAGCTTTAATGTGGGAGGAGGAGTTTGTGTTGTGTGAAGATTAAGAATATGATAGTGGTTCTTATAATTACCAAATTCTAATATCCAAAGGGTTGTATGTCCACTCAAGTACATGCAAGATCCAACAAATCCCAAAGCAAGATATGGAAGGATTTAGTGGAGATATATAGAAAAGATCTTTGGTGTGTGGGGCCATACTCTTGACCGTAAATCAGCCAAGGGGGGTGGGTAAATTGCAAATTTAAATGGTAAAGGGGATAGTTAGTGGAAGGTTAATTGTAAAAGCTAGTGTCTTATGTGTATAATGCATTTTATAATATGTTAGGGTGCTCGGGAACCATGACTAGCTCAGAAAAAGTGAAACAATATTTTTAACAATATTTTGGTGTTACGGGTAATGTCCGGTTGTTCGGTTAGATACCGTTTCGTTAAAGTGTCTAGTTATTCCGTATAGTGTCTTTTATGTAACCTTTTGTGACACTTTTAATTCCCGGAACTTAGGAAAGCATACAAGACCATTTTGCCATATTTTTGCACATTACTAGCATGTTAAAATGCTGAATTTTGTTATTGAATGCAGAATTCTGCATTTTGAATGGGTTTTAGGCACTTTCCGGCACTTAAACTATCACCTAGTGACGCGGTTTTATGGTCCTTACTTCCCTACACTCCATACTAGTGTAGTACTTTGTCTCTGGCTCACACCGGGCCTCAAAACATTGTCTGTCTATGTACTGGCACTGTCAGTATACTTCTGAGTTATCCGCTCACTGTGCTAACTGTGCTTTGTGCATCAAGTTTGTCACTAAAGTTGGTATGCAATAAATGGAGTGATGACATGAAATGTGATGCATATGTATGTATGTAACAGAAATCAGAAAGCAGTTTATATCATCAGTTGTAATCAAGCACAGTCATTAAGCACAAATTTAATATTAATTAATTGTACAGATACCTGTAATTATGAGGGTTGTAACATTCTCCCCCCGTTAAGAAAATTTCGTCCCGAAATTTTTAGTTCTGCTACTAGATGCAGGGGTCTTGGGGAATAAATGTGGGTATTTTTCCTTCATGCGATCCTCGCGCTCCCACGTGAATTCTGGGCCATGTCGTGCATTCCATCGAACCTTGATGAGTTTGACAGTACTCCTGCGTGTCTTGTTAACCTTCCAATCAGTAACCTCAACGGGTTCTTCAGTAAAGTGGAGTGTGTCGTCAATATGGACTTCGTCGGCAGGAATGACCACTGTTTTTTGAGTTTGACTCTTTTTCCGATTTGATACATGAAATGTATCATGAACGCCATTCAGTTCAGCAGGTAAATCCAACTTGTATGCTACGAGACCAATCCTTTCCAGGATTCTAAACGGTCCGATGTATCTTGGGTTCAATTTCCCATGCTTTCCAAAGCATGCCACACCCTTCCAGGGTGAAACCTTTAACAAAACCATATCCCCAACCTCAAACTCTAGAGGTTTCCTCCTCAGGTCCGCATAACTCTTTTGACGATCCCGAGCCGCTTTGATGCGCTCTCGGATCTGTGCAATCTTATCAGTCATTTCCTGGACCAATTCCGGACCAACAAGCTGTCTATCACCAGCGTCAGCCCAACATAATGGTGATCGACACTTGCGTCCATAGAGAGCTTCGAATGGTGTGGCCTGAATGCTTGCATGATAACTGTTGTTGTATGAAAATTCAACCAATGGTAGGTGAGTGTCCCAACTTCTACCTAAATCCATGACGCAAGCTCGCAACATGTCTTCCAACGTCTGAATCGTTCGTTCACTCTGTCCGTCTGTCTGCGGATGAAAGACAGTACTCAGATTCAACTGAGAACCAAAAGCTTCTAGAAAGGATTGCCAAATCCTTGACACGAATCTTCCATCTCTATCAGAGATAATCGAGAGAGGCACTCCATTTCATGCAATAATCTCTCTCATGTATAGCTCAGCTAGTTTACTCGTGTTGTCTTTCTCCCTGATTGCCAAAAAGTGCACTGATTTCGTTAGACGGTCTACGATTACCCAGATCGTGTCATGACCTCTGGGCGTCCTTGGAAACTTTGTTATAAAATCCATGGAAATATGTTCCCATTTCCACTGAGGTATTTCAGGTTGCTGCAAGAGACCTAAAGGTTTCTGGTATTCGGCTTTTACCTTGGCGCAAGTTAAACATTTGCCAACATATATCGCAACGTCGCCTTTTATCCTTGGCCACCAATAAAAATCCTTTAGATCTTGGTACATTTTATCCGATCCTGGATGGATCGAGTACTGTGACTTGTGAGCTTCGTCAAAAATAACATCTCTCAACCCACCAAAGAGGGGAACCCAAATTCTTCCCAAGAAACACAATGTTCCATCCTCCTTTGGTACCAATTGCTTCTCAATCCCACATAGATATTCATTCTTAATATTCATTTCCTTAAGAGCTTCTCTCTGCGCGGCACGAACGCACAACGAGAGGTCCGTTTGTATGATCATTTCCAAAGCCATAACCCTTATGGGCTTAATTCTTTCCTTCCGACTCAGGGCATCGGCGACCACATTCGCCTTCCCTGGGTGATACTTGATCTCACAATCATAATCATTCAGCAGTTCTACCCAGCGTCTTTGCCTCATGTTAAGCTCTTTCTGATCGAAAATATGTTGTAGGCTCTTGTGATCAGTGTAGATGGTGCATCGCGTGCCACATAGGTAGTGTCGCCAGATTTTCAATGCAAATACCACCGCGCCTAATTCCAAATCATGCGTGGTAAAATTTTTCTCGTGAACTTCCAGCAGGCAAGATGCATATGCTATAACCTTCTGACGCTGCATCAACACGCTGCCTAGACCTTGGCGTGAGGCGTCGCAATATACCACGAAGTCGTCAGTGCCTTCGGGTAGAGATAAGATTGGTGTGTCACAAAGCTTGTTCTTTAACAACTGAAATGCTTCTTCTTGCTTGTCTCCCCAATCAAACTTCTTGTCTTTTTGTGTGAGGAAGGTCAACGGTTGAGCGATTTTCGAGAAATCCTCAATGAATCTGCGATAATACCCATCCAAACCTAAGAATTGTCGAATCTCAGTTGGCGTTTTCGGAGTCTCCCAATTCTTGATCGCCTCGATCTTTGTGGATCCACATGAATTCCATTTCCATTAACCACATGACCAAGAAACTGAACTTCTCATAACCAGAACTCGCACTTCGAGAATTTCGCGTACAACTTCTCCTTCTTAAGCAACTCTAGAATAGCCCTTAGATGTTGCTCTTATTCTTCTTTCGACTTTGAGTAGATCAAAATGTCATCAATAAACACGATTACGAACTTATCGAGGTAGGGCTTGCAGACTCTGTTCATTAAATCCATGAATACTGCTGGTGCGTTTGTTAGCCCAAACGGCATAACCAGGAACTCGTAATGCCCATAGCGAGTCCTGAAAGCAGTTTTTGGAATACTCTCATCCTGAATACGTAGTTGATGGTAACCTGAACGAAGGTCGATCTTTGAGTAAAAACTTGAACCTTGTAATTGATCGAACAGGTCATCGATCCTTGGCAAAGGATATCTGTTCTTGATTGTCAACTTTTTAAGCTCACGATAGTCGATACACATACGGAAACTACCATCCTTCTTTTTAACGAACAAAACTGGAGCTCCCCAAGGCGATAAGCTTGGTCTGATAAATCCCTTGTCTAGCAACTCCTGAAGTTGCGTCGACAATTCCTACATCTCTAAAGGTGCAAGTCTATAGGGTGCCTTAGCCACAGGCGCGACGCCTGGAACTAAGTCAATATGAAACTCGACTTGCCTTTGTGGCGGCAATCCTGGTAAGTCTTCTGGAAAGACTTCAGGATACTCCTTCACGACTGGAATATCTTCTATCTTTGGCTCAGCGGCTTCCTTATCCACGATGTGTGCCAAGAAGGCAACACATCCCTTCTTCAAACATTTTCGAGCTTTCAAGCAGCTAATGATTCTCAGAGGCGTATCGCGCTTCTCTCCATGTACCATAATTGTTTCTCCATCCGCCATTGGGATGCGAATGTTCTTCTCATGACATACAATCTCGGCTTTGTTACTTGACAACCAATCCATCCCTACTACCACGTCGAAGCTTCCCAACTCGACTGGCAGTAGATCCAGTGTAAACTCGTGTTCTCCCAGCTCTATTACACATCCTCTGATGACTTCATTCGTTTTAACTAGCTTTCCATTAGCCAGTTCAATTGAGTACGGAATGTCTAAATTACTAGCAGTTAACCCAAGTATTTTCTTAAATTCTAGCGATACAAAACTATAATCGGCACCAGTGTCAAATAGTACAGATGCAAAGCGTTGATTTATAGGGAATGTACCAGTAACGACATTTGGATCCTGGCGTGCTTCCCTCGCACCGATGTTGAACACTCTTCCTTGTGCCTGATTGAGTTTTGGGCACTCTCACTTGAAGTGCCCCAAGTCTCCACAATTGAAACACCCTGGTCCTCGACCATTCCCATTACCACCTTGAGCATTGTTCTGGTTGCGATTCCCACTTCCAGCTTGATTCGCAAAATTACCACGGTTTCCATTTCCTCCATTATTTCCTTGCGGATGGTTCCAATTTCCATTACCTCCACGGTTGTTGTTACCAAAACCCCTTTGACCACCATGGCCAGTACCAACCTAACAAGTTTCTTTCGAGTGCCAGCTCTTCCATAAGATTCACATTTTCCAGTCCGGCATCGTCCCTCATGATGCAACTGACATGCGTTACACTTGGGTAAGGTGCCCATATACCCTTTTCCTTTTGCCTTGGCCGGTGCGCTTGTGCTCCTGGTACCCTTTTTGAAGTTTGAGAACTTCCTCTTGTTCTCGCTCGATGATTCGACGTGTGTCTCCTTCTTTTTCGGTTCAGAGATTGAAAACTTGTTCAACCGGATAGCTTCTTCAGTCAGTGCCACGCTGAGATCAATGGCTTCGGTAATTGTCGGCGGCTTGGACGTTGTTACCATACTCATGATCTGGGGCGCCAACCCCCAGATTAAACGCTCCACGCGCTTAAATTCTGGTGTAACCATATAGGGTACCACGTGAGACAGATCGTGGAATCTTTGCACATACTCGGCGATCTTTGGGCCGTCCATTTTGAGATTCCAAAATTCAGTTTCCAGCTTCTGTATTTCGGCCCGTGAACAGTATTTCTTCCGCATGAGCTCTTTCAGCTCAGTCCATATCAATGCATACGCCGCCGCCTCCCCCAGGGTTTGTACTTGAAGATTCCACCAGGATAAAGCACCATCAAGAAAAAGCACTGAGATGTAAGTAACTTGTTGTTCAGTAGCACACTTGCTCATCCTCAAAACAGAATCCGTCTTTTCTGTCCATCTGACGAAAGCAACAGCACCTCCAGTGTCGTCGAAATTTAAGGGCTTACAATCCAGAAATTGTTTGTAGGTACAGCCTGTACAGGCAATAACATTTACAGAAAGCATTAGCAATTACACATAGAATGTCCAAATGTAATGTAATGTGTCTCAGTGACTTAAACATTACCATGTGGTGGGTTGTTGTTTCTTGAGGTACCTCCGCTGGTTTCGGCGCATGAGGCCTCGTAATCCGCTATTGCTTGGGAGATCCTTGCTTGCAATTCTGCCTCGGTAGTGGGCAAACGTGTGTCTCGTCATGGAGGCATCTTCTAAAAGAAGACCAAATTGGTCAGGTTATAGTAGGTATAGTAAGTAAGTAATATGCGTATGTAATAACATCCATCAACCTCATAACACATAACATCCCATGTTATAACACAAAACAAATAATTCAACAACGCATATAATGAGAATACTGCGATTGAGCTATCATATAATCAAGACCACAAATACAGTGTTTACAAGTTTCACAAATATACCGTACATCAAAAGAGACTAAGGGTCACATCGCCCTTGTCTGAATCGTCTAACCATATACAACAACCAAAAATCAAATGTCAAAAGTCATAAGTCATCATGTGGTCTTCAAAATGCTATGCAGTCAGGTTCAATAGCTGAATTCTCATCAAAAGTAGTACTACCTGCAACAAACCAAAAATCCTCAAGCTGATGGGGGATGAGGAGGAGGTGGAGGAATGAAAAGCAAACAGCGCAGATGCACCAAATCCTCCTCGAGTGCATGCATAAAACGCAACAAACAAGCGATCTGCTGCTCCATCGTCAAAAATCGGATGTGGAAATCCGGATAAGGAAATAGTGGAGCAGGTGGAAAAGCAGACTGTGATGGATCAGCAAAAGTTGGAGGACGCGGGATCCTCTCAAGCTCAGCGACTCTCCGGCTCAACATATCCTGCTGTAACTGCAAGGATAGAAGTATATCATCCGTCGTATACACAACATGAAAAGGATGGTATGGATCTGACAAAGGCATGATGTTAGGCGAAGTCCACATAAATGGCTCGCTTGTGGGTGCAGAGGTAAAAGAAGTGTGTGCAGTAGGTGCAAATGGGGGCATAAACGGAAAGGCTGCTGTCATAGGTGGCAGGTGATCATGCTGCTGAGTAGAAGGTCCTTCCCCTGGACGGGGAGGAGGATGTCCTGGAGAAAATGTCACACCCCCAAAATCCACCCGCGGAGTATCACCGCTTGGAGGCGTGACTGATCAGGATCAAGCCACCAATCATATTGAACATATAAGTAATAAGTAAAAGTAAATGTAATCCATCACAATACAATTGGTGTCCAATAAAAAACATAGTATAGGTAGCGGAAGCATAGTATAAAAAAATCCAACACAAGTGTTTAGTTCAAAGAGCCATAACGTTTTCATAAAAGCATCCACAATCCGTGCCCACAACGACCGCGCCTCCCGTGCAAGCTCCAAGAATACCTATGGTCCTGCAAGGCATGTAACAGAAAGTCAACAACTAGTTGAGCGAGTTCACAGTAAGTAAGTTCATTGCATAACTATGCGTTATTAACTAAGTCGTTGTGTAGATTCAATTGGTGGGGGCTTCCCATGTTGTATGTACTATCAGTGGGGGCTTCCCATGTTTGTATTTACTATCAGTGGGGGCTTCCCATGTTTGTATTTTCTATCAGTGGGGGCTTCCCATGTTTGTATTTACACTAGACTATTTGTAACCATAAGTGTTCTTCTTAACCCGAGAACAGTAGTACGTACAAGGTTTACGTAGGTTTTACGTAAGTGTCCTTCCTGACCCCGGAAGACAGTAGCATGTGTGAGTTTACGTAGGTTTTACGTAAGTGTCCCTTGAAACCTGAGGACAGTGGTAAGTACTTGTTTACGTAGGTTTTACGTAAGTGCCCTGCTTAACCCGAGGACGATGGTAGATAGTCTAGTAGCCGTGTAAGTACGAGTAATTGTTAAATCCCATCATTCAACCCATTCCCAATCCCCGGGAATCCCATGCCTTGGTAAGAGTGTGAACTCACCTTGGTTTGCTCGGTTTGCTAAGGTATGTTCTCACAAGTTATCAATCAAGTCCTATATTAAGCACGTATACTTAATCAGTTCAAGTTCGTAAAGTTCGCATGCAATCAATGCCACAAAGTGTGTTTAAGCAATCATCGTCATGAAATACATAACAGTTATTTCACGTTCATACAATCATGCATCATATGACTGAGTTCTTGGTCAATTCTAACATAGTTATTCAATAACACACTTAACAGGGTTATCGGGCTTAACAAGATCAACATACTTAACAAGGTTAACAAGCTTAACATGATTATCTTGCTTAACAGGAAATAATAATTAACCATGTAAATAAATTAACAGAGCTAACAAGCCATATGTGTTACATATTTAACAGATTTACATAACTTAACTGAGCTCATAACTAATAATGTTATATGCTTAACAGAATTAACAAAGTTACAAGATTAATAACTTAACCAAGTTAATAAACTAACAGAGTAAACAAACCAAAAAAGTTAACAAGCTTAACAGAGTAACATTTTGTATAGAATTAATAAACTAATAAAGTTAACCAACTAACCAAGTTAATGCCCAGAACACTAGACGAAAATACTCAGGGGCGAAATCACATTTGACGAAAACCCTCGGACATAAGGTTTGGTGAAAACACCCTGTGTTTTCGTCTGGAACATCACCATCATTGCTATCAGTTACATGCGAGAAACCCTAATCATTACTACACTACAACATCAAATCATACCATCAGATTTAACCGTCCAAATCATCAGATTATCACGTGATATTGTGTGGCCCAATACTTCAATCGGTTGTTCTTTGATTGCATGTGAAGTGATTTAATAAGGCCACCATAAATCTTGATTCTATCAATTGTCAGCCCATGTGATTTGGTTTGGTGGCCCATGTGATCATCAACCGAATAGACCCAATGAATATTCTCGATTAAATCAATTTGTTTATTGAATCTGAAGCAAACTTGGTCATGAATCCTAGGTTATCATATGTCTGCTAGTATCCTAGCCATAAACCACGAATAATATCCCAAACCCAAACCCATATCAGTTTCCAAAGCAACACCTCATATCTAACAAAAGAGCCGACAAAAATGTTGAGGTGATGTATAATCAGTTTGTTTGCACTATCAAGGCAAATCACATGCTTCAATATTATTAATCAGCCATCAACTTTATAATATCACAAGCAATCGAACAATAACATCACTATCTATTTAATATACTCAATCAGCACACATGTAAACTTGATCGGCCCAACCAACAAAATAATAAATCATTCAATATCACATAGAAACAATACAAGTATGAATAATCAATAGCCAAGACTCACTAACCAGAGATTTGGGGTCGCACAAGATGTTATCTTGAAGAAGGGGGGGGGGGGTAGTTTCACTGCCGTCGCACAAGTAGGGTTTGTATATTAAGTTTGTGGTTTTCATGTAATAATATAACCTCAACACACAAAGTGGGCCGGTGGTTAACTTGTAACACTCCATAACAAATCACAAGACATAGTGGCCGAAATTAATTAGTTAAGTGGGCCGAGATCAAATATAGTGTTTAGTGGGCTCGTTATATACATACATACATTACACAAAACACATATTATACAAAACACGTTACACTAAGCACACAAAAGAGTTCTCAAACACGAGTTGTCACATTATCCCCAACTTGAAAGAAATTTCGTCCCGAAATTTAGCATGCGGTTACTGAGGAAGCTAGTTGTGTTGTGTAGTTTACTGGTTTTCCTGGGGTGTCACATCATCCCCCCGTTGATTTGGAATTTCGTCCCGAAATTCTATAGTAGCTTCAGCCTCAGTAGTAGTTGCATTGTTTCTGAATAACTAGGGATACTTGAGTTTCATTTGATCTTCTCATTCTCAGGTGAACTCTGGGCCACGACGGGAGTTCCAACGAACTCGAACAAGGGGTATTCTGGTGTGCTTGAGGACCTTAACATCCCGGTCCATGATTTCAACTGGTTCCTCGACGAATCGCAACTGATCGTCGATAGTGAGCTCCTTCAAAGGAACTATGAGGGTCTCATCTGACAGACATTTCTTCAGATTCGACACGTGAAAGACGTTGTGAACTGCACTGACTCCAGCTGGTAAGTTCAGTCTGTAGGCCACTTTGCCTATTTTCTCAATGATTTCGAACGGTCCGAAGTATCGTGGATTAAGTTTGCCTCGTTTGCCAAAACGAACCACACATTCCAGGGTGAAACTTTGAGTAGCACTCGATCCCCAACCTGGAATTCGAATGGTTTCTTGCCCTTATCGGCGTATGCTTTCTGATGGTCGCGAGCTGCCGCCATGCGTTGTCGTATTTGAGCAATCTTTTCTGTTGTGTCTACTACCAGTTCTGGACCTGTGATCTGACTATCACCCACCTCTGCCCAACAAAGAGGTGATCGGCATTTACGCCCGCACAATGCCTCGAATGAAGCGGCTTGGTTGCTAGTGTGGTAACTGTTGTTGTACGAGAACTCCACTAATGGGAGATGTTTTTCCCAGCCATTTCCGAAATCGATTACACATGCACGAAGCATGTCTTCTAAAGTTTGAATAGTGCGCTCAGATTGCCCATCTCTCTGAGGGTGATAAGCTGTGCTCATGTCTAAATGAGAGCCAAAAGATTTGTGCATTGCTTGCCACAGTTCTGAAGTAAAACGTGCATCACGATCAGAGATAATGGAGGTTGGCACCCCGTGCCTTGAAACCACTTCTTTAAGATATACGCCTGCTAGAGTGGAGAACTTATCCATTTCCTTGATAGCCAAGAAGTGTGCAGACTTAGTAAGTCGATCCACGATCACCCAAATAGTATCATTCCCACGTTGAGATCTAGGTAGGCCTGTAACAAAATCCATGGAAATTTGTTCCCATTTCCATTGTGGTATTTCTAGTTGTTGAAGTAGGCCTGATGGTTTCTGGTATTCAGTCTTGACTCTCGCACAAGTCAAGCACTTGCTGACGTAAGTAGCTATGTGAGCTTTCATGCTAGGCCACCAATATATGGTTTTCAAGTCGTGGTACATCTTATCCGAACCAGGATGTACTGAGTAGCGAGACTTATGAGCTTCATCCATTACAAGCTCGCGTAAGTTGCCGTAGAGTGGGACCCAAATGCGTCCTGTTACATAGTAGGCGCCGTCTGCCTTTTGTTCTAACCGTTGCCTTGAGCCACGTAGGGCTTCAGCCCTGACGTTTTCTGGTTTCAATGCTTCTACCTGAGCATCTCATGTCTGTGAAGGAAGGCTAGACTGAATAGTGAGTTGCAACGCTCGTACACGCCTAGGTGTAGTATCCTTTCGACTAAGGGCGTCAGCCACCACATTGGCTTTGCCCGGATGGTACTTTATAGCACATTCGTAATCGTTCAGTAACTCGACCCATCGACGTTGTCGCATGTTCAACTCTTTCTGCTTGAAGATATGCTCGAGACTCCTGTGATCGGTGTAGATGGTGCACTTGGTGCCATACAGGTAATGTCGCCATATCTTGAGCGCAAAAACAATAGCTCCCAACTCTAAATCATGTGTAGTGTAATTCCGTTCGTGAATCTTAAGTTGGCGCGAAGCATAAGCAATGACTTTATCCCGTTGCATCAACACACATCCAAGACCCTGGATAGATGCATCGCAGTAGACTACAAAATCGTCCGTGCCTTCAGGCAATGAGAGGATAGGTGCGCTACAAATTCTATCCTTTAAGTGCTGAAATGCTGTTTCCTGTGCATTACCCCAACGGTAAGCAACACCTTTCTGTGTCAGTAGTGTAAGCGGCTGTGCAATCTTTGAGAAGTCTTTGATGAACCGTCTGTAATAACCCGCCAAACCCAAGAATTGGCATATTTCGGTTGGTGTGCGAGGTGCAGGCCAGTTCTTGATCGAATCTACCTTGGATGGATCAACATGAATCCCATCCTTGTTTACCACGTGGCCTAGGAAGTGGATTTCACGAAGCCAGAAATCGCATTTCGAAAACTTGGCGTACAGTTGTTCTGTTCGAAGTAGTTCCAAAATGAGTCGTAGATGCTGCTCGTGTTCCTCCTGACTCTTCGAATAGATCAGGATGTCGTCAATAAATACAATAACGAACTTATCAAGGTAAGGTTTGCACACCCTGTTCATAAGATCCATGAAGACCGCAGGTGCGTTTGTCAGCCCAAATGGCATGACCAAAAACTCGTAGTGGCCGTAACGAGTTCTGAATGCTGTTTTGGAGACGTCCTCATCCCGGACTCTCAGTTGATGGTAGCCTGACCTCGGATCAATCTTCGAGTAGTAGCTCGACCCTTGCAACTGGTCGAACAGGTCGTCGATGCGTGGAAGAGGATAGCGATTCTTCACTGTCACCTTGTTCAGTTCGCGGTAATCTATGCACATCCTGAATGTACCGTCTTTCTTCTTCAAAAACAATACTGGAGCTCCCCAAGGCGAAGAACTAGGACAAATAAAACCCTTATCCAAGAGTTCTTGCAGTTGCTTAGACAGTTCTTCCAATTCAGTTGGAGCTAATCGATATGGTGCACGAGCTATAGGTGCTGCTCCTGGAGCTAGCTCGATCTAAAATTCGACCTGGCGATGAGGCGGTAGGCCAGGTAACTCTTCAGGAAACACTTGTGGAAAGTCGCGTACAACTGGAATATCCTCTAACCTCTTCTCTTTCGTCGATGTATCTGTAACGAGTGCTAATATAGCTGTGTGCCCCTTTCGCAAACATTTCTGAGCCTTCAAGAAGGAGATGATGCCACTCACGACACCACTCTTGTCGCCTTGAACTTCGAGAGGTTCTTTGCCAGAACGGGGAATGCGAATGATCTTCTCTTTGCATAGGATCTCTGCTTGTTGTTGGGATAACCAATCCATACCAATGACGATGTCGAAACTACCCAAGACTATAGGAATGAGGTTGATGGAGAATGTCTGACCAGCTAAAACGAGGTTACAACCCTTGACTACTAGAAGATTGCTGACCAGGGCTCTGATAGTCATCGATCTTTCGCTGCTTTGCCTGGACTGAACCGTAGTCGAACCCTTGCTGGAGGTTCCATCCCATTTTCGTTTGTTGTCACTGGGTGTAGCAGTAGTAGTAGTAGCAGTAGCACTTATACGCTTAGGCAGCCTGTTCTGTTCCACTGCCTGGTCTGTAAGACGATGAGCAAGATGAGTAACATCCTGGATAGTAGCAAGGTTGGAAGAAGTCACATGACTTTGAATCTCTGGTACCAAGACTTTGAGGTACAGCTCAATGCGTTTGATGGGAGGATCCACCATAGTTGGATATAACACTGCCAGTTCGTTGGATCGTTTCGTGTATGCTTCTAATTCTGACCCCGCCATCTTCAGGATAAAGAATTCCACTTCCAGCTTGTGGATGTCATCACGACTATAGTATTCACGTTTGATCAGTTCCTTATAATCATTCCATGGGGTGGTATTAGCAGCCGCCAGCCCCAGCATCTGAACTTGCGCGTTCCACCAAGTTAGCGCAGTGACTTCGAGAGTACCAGTGGCGTACTTCACCCTACGAGCCTCAGGGCATTCACACATTTTGAAGACCGATTCGAGCTTCTCGAACCAGTGGAGGAGTCCAACGGCCCCCATTCAGTGCCACTGAAAGTACTAGAACGACAGTCCATGAAAGTTTGGAACGTGCACACAGGTGGCTGAGCGTGTTGACCTGTCGTGTGCGTAAGAGTAAACATACTTGAGCATGAGTGTTGGTTTACGAGAGTAGGATCTAAAGATCCTAGAGTAAGTGGTGATGGCAGGTTACACCTCCTGCCTGGGCAGCTGCGAGTGCTGCAGTAACTTGTTCAGTGATCGAAGCCGCCAACTGGACTTGAGTTAGGTTAACGCGTCCACTCGTGATCTTGATATCAAGGAGAACATCAGTGAGAGAGGTTCGCGAAAGTGCAATGTCAGAAGAGAGTGAGCACAAAAGTGTTTCAATCAACAGTCGTTACTGTGACACCTGTGTCACTACAACCATCAAACAAATGCCAAACCAATGAAATATTGTATTTCATACTTGGGATTTGTAAAAATATGTGTATCATTTGCACATATCAACTCTTGTTCGATTTTAAGCTTTAAATCGCTTTCTGGAGGGTTATACGAGCTCTGATGCGTAAAAATAACCAGTTTAATCCAACGAACACTCCGGAATAGTGAAATAGGCTTAACATACCTTAAATAACCTTTACATAACTTAGAAATAAGTTTTAAAGGCTTTGGTATGGCAAAAACAAGTTAATTCGCTTACAGGGACTAAACTTGACAAACTGCGAAAGTATGCCAATTTGAACTGGAACAGACTTTCCGGAACATGACCATAAGATAAACATACCATAAATATCCTCTACATAGCTTAGAAATAGGCTTTGAGGGGTTCGGTGTGCTAAAATAAACTTTTGGGTCATTCAGAGACTAAAAGTGTCAAAAAGTGCACAAGTTTGCACTTTTGCGCATAACTCACGTTCTGAATACATCCGGACATCCAAAAAATTATGAAAGCACTAAAATATTTTATTTTAGTGTTTGGAATGAGAAAAATCCATTCGTCGCGTCATTTGGATCGTTTTTCGCGCTTATGCGCATTCCGTCATAATTAGCCGAACAACGCAACCGTACGGCTAAACGAACCGACATCCGAGATATTTTTGAGAACATTTTAAGTTCCCTTTACTTTAACTTCATTTTAGAGCTTTGAAATGGGGTTAACGGGCCTTAAACGCGTTGGAAAAGGCCTTATTACACTACAGGGACCAAAACTGCCATTTTTGAAACTTTCTGTGCAGAAACATTGAATCTGGCCTATACCACCTTTGCACATGGTTTTGGGAAATACTATGGGCTGGTTTGATGTGCACATGGTATTACAATACCATGGGTGCAAGTGTATGGCCAAGATTGAAGCACGTTTTCCTAGAAACGATCCTAACGGTTCGGGAAATCCTATAAATACCCCATGCCTTCATTTTGCAAAACCCACAAGAATCTTGATTTGAGAAGCTCTAAGTTGAAACCATTGTTTCATACCTGAGCTACTTGGATCGAGATTAGCATTCGGGGACCCTTCGTAAGTATTCTTTCGTTCTTTTATTGTTTTTTTTTTCGAGTCCGAAAGTCAAACTTTGTTTGACTTTCTGCGTTGACCAGTTTATGGTCAATACGAAGTTCGTTTGAACTTCGCAACATGATTGTAATCACGATGGTTATAGTCCCTTGTGACTATGCCTACTGATTACCACGTTCTCTAGGGTCGTAGGGTAAGCGATCTAATAAATCGCTTATTCCTTCGAACCCGACCCATTTGGTCGAACATTAGGATCCGGCCAAATACATTAGGTGACCATAGTATATAGGGAATAACCTTCCGAGGTTATACCTTATGGTCGCTTCGTTTAAGTAGTTGTATGATAGGTAGTTTATATGCCTTAGGTAAATTACCAAAATGCCCTTTTGACGCCAAAATTCATTTTAAGCATATGTAACATAATCTTTGGTATCTAAACTGATTTGGTAACAATATTAGACATGTTAAGGCATATTTTACTTGTCATAGGACTAGTTAGGCGTTCCGAACGCGTTTCACGCGAACGACGCGTTAAAGTAGCATAAGCTACCTTAATGGGTCGCGATGGGTCGAAAGAACTTAGGTTAAGTTCCGATTAGTTTATAGGCTTTGTTAAACCATATTACATGAGTTCCCATACTCATTTGGTTTACAAACCCTCATTCTATCCGATCCTCCGATTTAGGTCCGGTTAATTAACCTAGTTACCTATATTAGGTGCCGTTTGATTCCGTGATCTCTAGCATTGCTTGGTGGATATCTTAAGACTTCTGAGCAATCTCAAGTGAGTACATAGACCCCTCTTTTACTGTTTTCAAACTGTTTTGGGGTGAAGCATGTGTACCTATCTGTTATTTTCATGTTTTCCAAAAGTATAATTGATTATACATGTTAGTACTTATCTGTTGACAAACTGAATGACTATCTATGGTTTAAACACTGATTTTTCAAAGACTATAACATAAATTGTTGAATTGTACTTATTTTGTTCACCAGACCGGTTGTTAGTATGATATAGCGCTATAGGATTTGACACCCCATTCCTGTTGTCATGGAATGTCTGAAACCAATTTGTTTCTCCATCCAAATAGGGATTGCCTTTGTGGTATCCGTATAGTCTCAAAGGTGTAGTTTGATGCACTAGGTCTGAATGAATTCTTAAATCACACATTTAAAGTATATTTTGATATACTCCCAAAAAGTATAGTTTGATATACTCTCATGTGTGGTATTGTACAAAACCAACATATATATTTTATCAACAAACCAAAACATATTATTTACAAATCCAAAGTACACTTTTAATATGCTACTATAGGGTTATTCGTTTAACCTTACATTTATTTATACAAATCACATTGGTTACACATTACATGATTTACATTGGACACATAAACATTTTGACATATTATTCAATACGTTTGGCAATTGGTTTAAACATAGACATCTTACATTGTTGGTTTGGTCTGAGTAAGTGATTAAGTAACGAGGCGTGTGTAATATGATACAAGCATGGTGGATACGCCGCTGGTACTTCCTATATATAAGTGTTTGTATGGTATTACATATTGTATCGTTATCTGAATCATTTCAATTTGAGACATATAACATTTTATACAAATAACATACTTTTCACAAGACATTAATTTACAAACAACTTATCTTATACAAACTCATTTTACATGGTTATTCATTTAACCATACATTATTCTCTTATTTATACATATCATCTGATCTTATCGTTTTTCAAAAGATTTACAAGACAAAGCAAATTACAAGGTTCATGACTAAACATTTTCTCAAACATAAGTCATGAATTCTGTTTTCACAAAACCTATGTATCTCACAGACATTTTTATGCTAACGTACCTATTTTTACACATGTTTCAGGTACTGCTTTGCAATGATTGTCGATACATGCTACATTTAGGATGGACTCGTGCCTTAGCAACTTTAAAACTTGGAAGATCATAGTTGTAATTATTTGATTGTATTAAAACAATGAGTTCATTTATTCAATAAAACATAATTTATTTATTCCATGGTTACGAAACAATGATTCTGTTACAACACTCCCCGACGTTTCCGCCACGTCTGGTTGTTCTACGTGGTCGGGGTGTGACAGTTACGTTTATCTAAGCATACCATGAGCAAAGTTCTATGTAATTCTAGCAAGTAGACAATAAAACATATACCATATTACCTAGAATGTTGAGTCTTGCACGTGGAGCGAGGCGTCGTTGTGGATCGTTGAGCACCGTACAGGTTATAGTCTGGTTTTAATAAAAACGTTTTCCCCTTATTAAAACCAAGTTCACTATAACCAATGGCTCTGATACCAATCTGTCACACCCACAAAATCCACCCGCGGAGTATCACCGCTTGGAGGCGTGACTGACCAGGATCAAGCCACCAATCATATTGAACATATAAGTAATAAGTAAAAGTAAATGTAATCCATCACAATACAATTGGTGTCCAATAAAAAACATAGTATAGGTAGCGGAAGCATAGTATAAAAAAATCCAACACAAGTGTTTAGTTCAAAGAGCCATAACATTTTCATAAAAGCATCCACAATCCGTGCCCACAACGACCGCGCCTCCCGTGCAAGCTCCAAGAATACCTATGGTCCTGCAAGGCATGTAACAGAAAGTCAACAACTAGTTGAGCGAGTTCACAGTAAGTAAGTTCGTTGCATAACTATGCGTTATTAACTAAGTCGTTGTGTAGATTCAATTGGTGGGGGCTTCCCATGTTGTATGTATTATCAGTGGGGGCTTCCCATGTTTGTATTTACTATCAGTGGGGGCTTCCCATGTTTGTATTTTCTATCAGTGGGGGCTTCCCATGTTTGTATTTACACTAGACTATTTGTAACCATAAGTGTTCTTCTTAACCCGAGAACAGTAGTACGTACAAGGTTTACGTAGGTTTTACGTAAGTGCCCTTCTTCACCCGAGGACAGTGGTACGCGTGGGGTTTACGTAGGTTTTACGTAAGTGTCCTTCCTGACCCCGGAAGACAGTAGCATGTGTGAGTTTACGTAGGTTTTACGTAAGTGTCCCTCGAAACCTGAGGACAGTGGTAAGTACTTGTTTACGTAGGTTTTACGTAAGTGCCCTGCTTAACCCGAGGATGATGGTAGATAGTCTCGTAGCCGTGTTAGTACGAGTAATTGTTAAATCCCATCATTCAACCCATTCCCAATCCCCGGGAATCCCATGCCTTGGTAAGAGTGTGAACTCACCTTGGTTTGCTCGGTTTGCTAAGGTATGTTCTCACAAGTTATCAATCAAGTCCTATATTAAGCACGTATACTTAATCAGTTCAAGTTCGTAAAGTTCGCATGCAATCAATGCCACAAAGTGTGTTTAAGCAATCATCGTCATGAAATACATAACAGTTATTTCACGTTCATACAATCATGCATCATATGACTGAGTTCTTGGTCAATTCTAACATAGTTATTCAATAACACACTTAACAGGGTTATCGGGCTTAACAAGATCAACATACTTAACAAGGTTAACAAGCTTAACATGATTATCTTGCTTAACAGGAAATAATAATTAACCATGTAAATCAATTAACAGAGCTAACAAGCCATATGTGTTACATATTTAACAGATTTACATAACTTAACTGAGCTCATAACTAATAATGTTATATGCTTAACAGAATTAACAAAGTTACAAGATTAATAACTTAACCAAGTTAATAAACTAACTGAGTAAACAAACCAACAAAGTTAACAAGCTTAACAGAGTAACATTTTGTATAGAATTAATAAACTAATAAAGTTAACCAAGTTAATGCCCAGAACACTAGACGAAAACACTCAGGGGCGAAATCACATTTGACGAAAACCCTCGGACATAAGGTTTGGCGAAAACGCCTTGTGTTTTCGTCTGGAACATCACCATCATTGCTAACAGTTACATGCGAGAAACCCTAATCATTACTACACTACAACATCAAATCATACCATCAGATTTAACCGTCCAAATCATCAGATTATCACGTGATATTGTGTGGCCCAATACTTCAATCGGTTGTTCTTTGATTGCATGTGAAGTGATTTAATAAGGCCACCATAAATCTTGAATCTATCAATTGTCAGCCCATGTGATTTGGTTTGGTTGCCCATGTGATCATCAACCGAATAGACCCAATGAATATTCTCGATTAAATCAATTTGTTTATTGAATCTGAAGCAAACTTGGTCATGAATCCTAGGTTATCATATGTCTGCTAGTATCCTAGCCATAAACCACGAATAATAACCCAAACCCATATCAGTTTCCAAAGCAACACCTCATATCTAACAAAAGAGCCGACAAAAGTGTTGAGGTGATGTATAATCAGTTTGTTTGCACTATCAAGGAAAATCACATGCTTCAATATTATTAATCAGCCATCAACTTTATAATATCACAAGCAATCGAACAATAACATCACTATCTATTTAATATACTCAATCAGCACACATGTAAACTTGATCGGCCCAACCAACAAAATAATAAATCATTCAATATCACATAGAAACAATACAAGTATGAATAATCAACAGCCAAGACTCACTAACCAGAGATTTGGGGTCGCACAAGATGTTATCTTGAAGAAGGGGGGGGGGTAGTTTCACTGCCGTCGCACAAGTAGGGTTTGTATATTAAGTTTGTGGTTTTCATGTAATAATATAACCTCAACACACAAAGTGGGCCGGTGGTTAACTTATAACACTCCATAACAAATCACAAGACATAGTGGCCGAAATTAATTAGTTAAGTGGGCCGAGATCAAATATAGTGTTTAGTGGGCTCGTTATATACATACATACATTACACAAAACACATATTATACAAAACACGTTACACTAAGCACACAAAAGAGTTCTCAAACACGAGTTGTCACATTATCCCCAACTTGAAAGAAATTTCGTTCCGAAATTTAGCATGCGGTTACTGAGGAAGCTAGTTGTGTTGTGTAGTTTACTGGTTTTCCTGGGGTGTCACATCATCCCCCCGTTGATTTGTAATTTCGTCCCGAAATTCTGTAGTAGCTTCAGCCTCAGTAGTAGTTGCATTGTTTCCGAACAACTGGGGATACTTGAGTTTCATTTGATCTTCTCGTTCTCAGGTGAACTCTGGGCCACGACGGGAGTTCCAACGAACTCGAACAAGGGGTATTCTGGTGTGCTTGAGGACCTTAACATCCCGGTCCGTGATTTCAACTGGTTCCTCGACGAATCGCAACTGATTGTCGATAGTGAGCTCCTTCAAAGGAACTATGAGGGTCTCATCTGACAGACATTTCTTCAGATTCGACACGTGAAAGACGTTGTGAACTGCACTGAGTTCAGCTGGTAAGTTCAGTCTGTAGGCCACTTTGCCTATTTTCTCAATGATTTCGAACGGTCCGAAGTATCGTGGATTAAGTATGCCTCGTTTGCCAAAACGAACCACACCCTTCCAGGGTGAAACTTTGAGTAGCACTCGATCCCCAACCTGGAATTCGAATGGTTTCTTGCCCTTATCGGCGTATGCTTTCTGACGGTCGCGAGCTACCGCCATGCGTTGTCGTATTTGAGCAATCTTTTCTGTTGTGTCTACTACCAGTTCTGGACCTGTGATCTGACTATCACCCACCTCTGCCCAACAAAGAGGTGATCGGCATTTACGCCCGTACAATGCCTCGAATGAAGCGGCTTGATGCTAGTGTGGTAACTGTTGTTGTACGAGAACTCCACTAATGGGAGATGTTTTTCCCAGCCATTGCCGAAATCGATTACACATGCACGAAGCATGTCTTCTAAAGTTTGAATAGTGCGCTCAGATTGCCCATCCGTCTGAGGGTGATAAGCTGTGCTCATGTCTAAATGAGAGCCAAAATATTTGTGCATTGCTTGCCACAGTTCTGAAGTAAAACGTGCATCACGATCAGAGATAATGGAGGTTGGCAACCCGTGCCTTGAAACCACTTCTTTAAGATATACGTCTGCTAGAGTGGAGAACTTATCCATTTCCTTGATAGCCAAGAAGTGTGCAGACTTAGTAAGTCGATCCACGATCACCCAAATAGTATCATTCCCACGTTGAGATCTAGGTAGGCCAGTAACAAAATCCATGGAAATTTGTTCCCATTTCCATTGCGGTATTTCTGGTTGTTGAAGTAGGCCTGATGGTTTCTGGTATTCAGTCTTGACTCTCGCACAAGTCAAGCACATGCTGACGTAAGTAGCTATGTTAGCTTTCATGCTAGGCCACCAATATGTGGTTTTCAAGTCGTGGTACATTTTATCCGAACCAGGATGTACTGAGTAGCGAGACTTATGAGCTTCATCCATTACAAGCTCGCGTAAGTTGCCGTAGAGTGGGACCCAAATGCGTCCTGTTACATAGTAGGCGCCGTCTGCCTTTTGTTCTAACCGTTGCCTTGAGCCACGTAGGGCTTCAGCCCTGACGTTTTCTGGTTTCAATGCTTCTACCTGAGCATCTCGTGTCTGTGAAGGAAGGCTAGACTGAATAGTGAGTTGCAACGCTCGTACACGCCTAGGTGTAGTATCCTTTCGACTAAGGGCGTCAGCCACCACATTGGCTTTGCCCGGATGGTACTTTATAGCACATTCGTAATCGTTCAGTAACTCGACCCATCGACGTTGTCGCATGTTCAACTCTTTCTGCTTGAAGATATGCTCGAGACTCATGTGATCGGTGTAGATGGTGCACTTGGTGCCATACAGGTAATGTCGCCATATCTTGAGCGCAAAAACAATAGCTCCCAACTCTAAATCATGTGTAGTGTAATTCCGTTCGTGAATCTTAAGTTGGCGCGAAGCATAAGCAATGACTTTATCCCGTTGCATCAATACACATCCAAGACCCTGGATAGATGTATCGCAGTAGACTACAAAATCGTTCGTGCCTTCAGGCAATGAGAGGATAGGTGCGCTACAAAGTCTATCCTTTAAGTGCTGAAACGCTGTTTCCTGTGTATTACCCCAACGGTAAGCAACACCTTTCTGTGTCAGTAGTGTAAGCGGCTGTGAAATCTTTGAGAAGTCTTTGATGAACCGTCTGTAATAACCCGCCAAACCCAAGAATTATCGTATTTCGGTTGGTGTGCGAGGTGCAGGCCAGTTCTTGATCGAATCTACCTTGGATAGATCAACATGAATCCCATCCTTGTTTACCACGTGGCCTAGGAAGTGGATTTCACGAAGCCAGAAGTCGCATTTCGAAAACTTGGCATACAGTTGTTCTATTCGAAGTAGTTCCAAAATGAGTCGTAGATGCTGCTCGTGTTCCTCCTGATTCTTCGAATAGATCAGCATGTCATCAATAAATACAATAAAGAACTTATCAAGGTAAGGTTTGCACACCCTGTTCATAAGATCCATGAAGACCGCAGGAGCGTTTGTCAGCCCAAATGGCATGACCAAAAACTCGTAGTGGCCGTAACGAGTTCTGAATGCTGTTTTGGAGACGTCCTCATCCCGGACTCTCCGTTGATGGTAGCCTGACCTCGGATCAATCTTCGAGTAGTAGCTCGACCCTTGCAACTGGTCGAACAGGTCGTCGATGCATGGAAGAGGATAGCGATTCTTCACTGTCACCTTGTTCAGTTCGCGGTAATCTATGCACATCCTGAATGTACCGTCTTTCTTCTTCACAAACAATACTGGAGCTCCCCAAGGCGAAGAACTAGGACGAATAAAACCCTTATCCAAGAGTTCTTGCAGTTGCTTAGACAGTTCTTCCAATTCAGTTGGAGCTAATCGATATGGTGCACGAGCTATAGGTGCTGCTCCTGGAGCTAGCTCGATCTGAAATTCGACCTGGCGATGAGGCGGTAGCCCAGGTAACTCTTTAGGAAACACTTGCGGAAAGTCGCGTACAACTGGAATATCCTCTAACTTCTTCTCTTTCGTCGATGTATCTGTAACGAGTGCTAATATAGCTGTGTGCCCCTTTCGCAAACATTTCTGAGCCTTCAAGAAGGAGATGATGCCACTCACGACACCATTCTTGTCGCCTTGAACTTCGAGAGGTTCTTTGCCAGAACGGGGAATGCGAATGATCTTCTCTTTGCATAGGATCTCTGCTTGTTGTTGGGATAACCAATCCATACCAATGACGATGTCGAAACTACCCAAGACTATAGGAATGAGGTTGATGGAGAATGTCTGACCAGCTAAAACGAGGTTACAACCCTTGACTACTAGAAGATTGCTGACCAGGGCTCTGATAGTCATCGATCTTTCGCTGCTTTGCCTGGACTGAACCGTAGTCGAACCCTTGCTGGAGGTTCCATCCCATTTTCGTTTGTTGTCACTGGGTGTAGCAGTAGTAGTAGTAGTAGCAGTAGCACTTATACGCTTAGGCAGCCTGTTCTGTTCCACTGCCTGGTCTGTGAGACGATGAGCAAGACGAGTAACATCCTGGATAGTAGCAAGGTTGGCAGAAGTCACATGACTTTGAATCTCTGGTACCAAGACTTTGAGGTACAGCTCAATGCGTTTGATGGGAGGATCCACCATAGTTGGACATAACACTGCCAGTTCGTTGGATCGTTTCGTGTATGCTTCTAATTCTGACCCCGTCATCTTCAGGTTAAAGAATTCCACTTCCAGCTTGTGGATATCATCACGACTATAGTATTCACGTTTGATCAGTTCCTTAAAATCATTCCATGGGGTGGCATTAGCAGCCGCCAGCCCCAGCATCTGAACTTGCGCGTTCCACCAAGTTAGCGCAGTGACTTCGAGAGTACCAGTGGCGTACTTCACCCTACGAGCCTCAGGGCATTCACACATTTTGAAGACCGATTCGAGCTTCTCGAACCAGTGGAGGAGTCCAACGGCCCCCATTCAGTGCCACTGAAAGTACTAGAACGACAGTCCATGAAAGTTTGGAACGTGCACACAGGTGGCTGAGCGTGTTGACCTGTCGTGTGCGTAAGAGTAAACATACTTAAGCACGAGTGTTGGTTTACGAGAGTAGGATCTAAAGATCCTAGAGTAAGTGGTGATGGCAGGTTACACCTCCTGCCTGGGCAGCTGCGAGTGCTGCAGTAACTTGTTCAGTGATCGAAGCCGCCAACTGGGCTTGAGTTAGGTTAACGCGTCCACTCATGATCTTGATATCAAGGAGAACATGTGTGAGAGAGGTTCGCGAAAGTGCAATGTCAGAAGAGAGTGAGCACAAAAGTGTTTCAATCAACAGTCGTTACGTTTATCTAAGCATACCATGAGCAAAGTTCTATGTAATTCTAGCAAGTAGGCAATAAAACATATACCATATTACCTAGAATGTTGAGTCTTGCACGTGGAGCGAGGCGTCGTTGTGGATCGTTGAGCACTGTACAGGTTATAGTCTGGTTTTAATAAAAACGTTTTCCCCTTATTAAAACCAAGTTCACTATAACCAATGGCTCTGATACCAATCTGTCACACCCCCAAAATCCACCCGCGGAGTATCACCGCTTGGAGGCGTGACTGACCAGGATCAAGCCACCAATCATATTGAACGTATAAGTAATAAGTAAAAGTAAAAGTAATCCATCACAATACAATTGGTGTCCAATCAAAAACATAGTATAGGTAGCGGAAGCATAGTATAAAAAAATCCAACACAAGTGTTTAGTTCAAAGAGCCATAACGTTTTCATAAAAGCATCCACAATCCGTGCCCACAACGACCGCGCCTCCCGTGCAAGCTCCAAGAATACCTATGGTCCTGCAAGGCATGTAACAGAAAGTCAACAACTAGTTGAGCGAGTTCACAGTAAGTAAGTTCGTTGCATAACTATGCGTTATTAACTAAGCCGTTGTGTAGATTCAATTGGTGGGGGCATCCCATGTTGTATGTACTATCAGTGGGGGCTTCCCATGTTTGTATTTACTATCAGTGGGGGCTTCCCATGTTTGTATTTTCTATCAGTGGGGGCTTCCCATGTTTGTATTTACACTAGACTATTTGTAACCATAAGTGTTCTTCTTAACCGAGAACAGTAGTACGTACAAGGTTTACGTAGGTTTTACGTAAGTGCCCTTCTTTACCCGAGGACAGTGGTACACGTGGGGTTTACGTAGGTTTTACGTAAGTGTCCTTCCTGACCCCGGAAGACAGTAGCATGTGTGAGTTTACATAGGTTTTACGTAAGTGTCCCTCGAAACCTAAGGACAGTGGTAAGTACTTGTTTACGTAGGTTTTACGTAAGTGCCCTGCTTAACCCGAGTGCGATGGTAGATAGTCTAGTAGCCGTGTAAGTACGAGTAATTGTTAAATCCCATCATTCAACCCATTCCCAATCCCCGGGAATCCCATGCCTTGGTAAGAGTGTGAACTCACCTTGGTTTGCTCGGTTTGCTAAGGTATGTTCTCACAAGTTATCAATCAAGTCCTATATTAAGCACGTATACTTAATCAGTTCAAGTTCGTAAAGTTCGCATGCAATCAATGCCACAAAGTGTGTTTAAGCAATCATCGTCATGAAATACATAACAGTTATTTCACGTTCATACAATCATGCATCATATGACTGAGTTCTTGGTCAATTCTAACATAGTTATTCAATAACACACTTAACAGGGTTATCGGGCTTAACAAGATCAACATACTTAACAAGGTTAACAAGCTTAACATGATTATCTTGCTTAACAGAAAATAATAATTAACCATGTAAATCAATTAACATAGCTAACAAGCCATATGTGTTACATATTTAACAGATTTACATAACTTAACTGAGTTCATAACTAATAATGTTATATGCTTAACAGAATTAACAAAGTTACAAGATTAATAACTTAACCAAGTTAATAAACTAACTGAGTAAACAAACCAACAAAGTTAACAAGCTTAATAGAGTAACATTTTGTATAGAATTAATAAACTAATAAAGTTAACCAACTAACCAAGTTAATGCCCAGAACACTAGACGAAAACACTCAGGGGCGAAATCACATTTGACGAAAACCCTCGGACATAAGGTTTGGCGAAAACACCTTGTGTTTTCGTCTGGAACATCACCATCATTGCTAACAGTTACATGCGAGAAACCCTAATCATTACTACACTACAACATCAAATCATACCATCAGATTTAACCATCTAAATCATCAGATTATCACGTGATATTGTGTGGCCCAATACTTCAATCGGTTGTTCTTTGATTGCATGTGAAGTGATTTAATAAGGCCACCATAAATCTTGAATCTATCAATTATCAGCCCATGTGATTTGGTTTGGTGGCCCATGTGATCATCAACCGAATAGACCCAATGAATATTCTCGATTAAATCAATTTGTTTATTGAATTTGAAGCAAACTTGGTCATGAATCCTAGGTTATCATATGTCTGCTAGTATCCTAGCCATAAACCACGAATAATAACCCAAACCCATATCAGTTTCCAAAGCAACACCTCATATTTAACAAAAGAGCCGACAAAAATGTTGAGGTGATGTATAATCAGTTTGTTTGCACTATCAAGGCAAATCACATGCTTCAATATTATTAATCAGCCATCAACTTTATAATATCACAAGCAATCGAACAATAACATCACTATCTATTTAATATACTCAATCAGCTCACATGTAAACTTGATCGGCCCAACCAACAAAATAATAAATCATTCAATATCACATAGAAACAATACAAGTATGAATAATCAACAGCCAAGACTCACTAACCAGAGATTTGGGGTCGCACAAGATGTTATCTCGAAGAAGGGGGGGGGGGTAGTTTCACTGCCGTCGCACAAGTAGGGTTTGTATATTAAGTTTGTGGTTTTCAAGTAATAAAATAACCTCAACACACAAAGTGGGCCGGTGGTTAACTCGTAACACTCCATAACAAATCACAAGACATAGTGGCCGAAATTAATTAGTTAAGTGGGCCGAGATCAAATATAGTGTTTAGTGGGCTCGTTATATACATACATACATACATTACACAAAACACGTATTATACAAAACACGTTACACTAAGCGCACAAAAGAGTTCACAAACACGAGTTGTCACAGAAAAGTTGTCACACCCCGACCACATAGAACATCAAATCGTGGCGGAAACATCGGGGAGTGTTGTAACAGAATTATTGTTTCACAACCATGGCATACAAAGTTATATTTTATTTATCAACCAAGAGTGTTACATTGTCTCAAAACAAGAAATAAAGAGTTCAAAACATAATTAAACTAGTTCTATCTTTATTTTTAAGTCTCTAAGGCACAGGTCCGCCCTAGTGTCACGATCATCATCCTAAGCGACTGCTCCTGAAAACACATGTGAAAATAGGTACGTCAGCATAAAAATGCCTGTGAGATACATAGGTTTAGTGAAAATAGGATTCATGACTTGGGTTTTAAAAGATAGGTTTAATAAAAATCAGTCATGAATCTTGTTAAGTGTTTTCTTTTATAAATCATATGAAAACTCGATAAGAAATCAGATTATATAAAAGAAAGGTGTATGGTTAATGAAATAACCAAGTAGAATGGGTTGTATAAAATAAACCGTTTTGTAAAACAATGTCTTGTGAAAAATATGTTATTTGTGTAAAATGTAATATGTCTATACTGAAATGATTTAATTAACGCTACGATATGTAATATTATATAAGCACTTATATATAGGAAGTACCAGCGGCGTATCCACCATGCTTGTATCATATTACACACGCCTCGTTACTCAAATCACTTACCCAAACCAACCACCATTGTAAATTGTTCATGTATAAATCAATTGTCAAGTGTTATTGTGTAAACCATATAAAAATGTCCATGTCTAATGTAAATCACTGAAGGTGTAAATCAATGTCAAAATGTTTATGTTTAATGTAAATCATGAATTGTGTATCCAAAAATATCATGTATGGCAAGTGCAATACATCAACTAAACCATAGGTAAAATGCACAAAACAGGGTATCGAATTAAACATAGTTTAAATCAAAGTTATGTTTTGTGAAACAATTGCATGCTATATTGGTACAAACATCTATGCGGTATTTTTATAATGCATACATCCAAGCCTTGTGACTGTGGTGATAGACCTTTAAACAAATTAAAGGTTTATCTGTGTTATGCTTATCGAATTCGGTCATTCCTTCCACCCAAACAAACCTAGGGTTCAGGAACGGGAGTTGTCAAGTCCTATGGTACCATTACCTAGTAACGAGCGGCGTAGCTAATGTTAATGAATGTATATTGTACCATTTGAACAAACCAAATGTCATACCAAAATGTAAGCATGTGATGAATAACAAATGTACTAAGTATGCACACAATGGGCATACATAGCATAAAATGTAATGTAAAACAAAGTACTAAGTATGCACAAAATGGACATACATAGCATAACATGTAATGTAAAACGATGTACTAAGTATGCACACAATGGGCATACATGGCATAAAATGTAATGTAAAACAATGTACTAAATATGCACACAATGGGCATACATAGCATAAACACAGTGAAATCATCTACTATAAGTGTACTATTGAACATAACAAGCATATGATATGAAAACATGGAAAAGCATGAAAGTAACAAGTAGGCACATGTGTTTCACCTCAAAATGTTTGGAAAACAGTAAAAGAGGGGTCTATGTACTCACTTGAGATTGCTTAGTAGTCCTTGAGTAACAACCAAACAATGCTAGAGATCACGGAAATCAAACGACACCTAATATAGGTAAATATGTTAAAAATCCGGACTTAAATCGGAGGATTGGATAGAATGAGGCTCGTAAACAAAATGAGTAGGGGAACTCATGTAATAAGGTTTAACAAGGCCTACATACTACAATGAAACCAAACCTAAGTGCTTACGACCCATTACAACCCGTTTAGGTAGCTTAAGCTACTTTAACGCGTCGTTCGCGTGAAACGCGTTCAGACCGCCTAACCAGTCCTATGACAAGTATAATATGCCTTAACATGTCTAATATTGTTTCCAAATCAGTTTAGATGTCAAAAGTTATGTTACATATGTTTAAAATGAATTTTGGCGTCAAAGGGGTATTTTGGTAATTTACCTAAGGCATATAAACTACCTATCATACAACTAACTAAATGTCGTGACCATAAGGTATAACCTCGGAAGGTTATTCCCTATATACTATGGTCACCTAAAGTGTTTGGTCGGATCCTAATGATCGACCAAACGGGTTGGGTTTGAAAGTATAAGCGATTGTTTAGATCGCTTACCTTACGACCCTATATAAGCACTAAACTAAAAGTGACGAGCTAAGCATGTTAAAACATGCTTAACTAAGTTTGGAAAACAGGTTTGGTATCAAAACAAACGGTTTTGATACCTAAGAGTAGTTTGGTTACAAAATACACAAGAATACGCATTTTAGCCGAAACTACGACTCGTCACCGAGCCTAGATAACGTGGTAATCAGTAGGTATAGTCACTAGGGACTATAACCATCGTGATTACACTCACTTTATGAAGTTCAAACGAACTTCGCATTGACCATAAACTGGTCAATGCAGAAAGTCAAACAAAGTTTGACTTTAACGCTAAAAGAACGAAGGAACACTTACAAAGGGTCCAAGAATGGAAGGTTTGAATCCAAATACTCTCAGGTATGAAGTGTTAAACACCACAACTTAGAGAGCAAATTCAGATTTCAAAGGTGTGGGTTTTTGCAAATGAAAGGGTTGGGTATTTATAGGAAATGGACCACCGTTAGGATCGTTCCTCGAATACCGTGCTTTGATCTTGTCCCTACACTTGTTGCAACACCTTGGTACCCAAGTTTGGCCCCCGATGATCAGGTAATGACAAGTGGCATTGGCCTTTGGAGTGTTTAGCAGCTGTTAACAATTGATTAAACAACCTTTGTTGATCTGAAAGGGTCTCGCGTGACGCCTAGGGGGCTAGGTGTCACGCCTAGGTCCTTCTGATCAGCAAACAGTTTCCAAAGTTTCCATTTCAGTCCCTGTTGTGTATTAAGGCCATTTCTGACATGTTTAAGGCTCGTTAAGTCAACTTTAAGGCCCTAAAATGATGCCTAAACATTGTGGACATGAAACATGCTCAAAAATATCCTGGATGCCGGTTCGTTTGGTCGTACGATCGCGATGTTCGCTTAATTACGACGACATGCGCATAAGCGCGAAAAACGATCCAAATTGCGTGAGGAATGGATTTTTCTTATGCCAAACACTAAAATAAAATATTTTAGTGCTTACATAAATTTTTGGATGTCCAGATGTATTCAGAACGTAAGTTATCCGTGAAAATGCAAACTTATGCACTTTTTGACGCTTTTAGTCCCTGTACGCGAATTAACTTGTTTTTGCCATACCCAAGCCTTCAAAACTTATTTCTAAGTTATGTAAAGGTTATTTAAGGTATGTTAAGCATATGTTGATGTTCCGGAGTGTTCGTTGCATTAAACTGGTTATATTTACGCATCAGTGCGCTTATAACCTTCCAGAAAGCGATTTAGAGTTTGAAATTGGACAAAAGTCAAAACATGAAAAATGTCAAACATAAACAAACAAACATTGGGATCAAATAACTTTGTTTTATTGATAAACAAACTATTCACAATGATTACAAGCACATATGTTACAGTCTCCCCTACTTGTGGAAATTTCGTCCCGAAATTTATTTAGAGGAAACTCGTGGGAATAGATGCGGATACTTCGCCTTCATTTGATCTTCGCGTTCCCAAGTAAACTCAGGTCCATGTTTAGATTCCCAGCAAACTTTGACCAAAGGAATGCGCTTGCGTTTGAGCCACTTGACTTCACGTTCCATGATTTCCACTGGCTTCTCAACAAATTTCAGTGTTTTATCAACACGAATTTCGTCAAGTGGTATGTGGAGGTTCTCATAAGCTAAACACCTCTTGAGATTGGACACGTGAAAGGTTGGATGAACATTTCCAAGTTCAGGAGGTAACTCAAGTCTGTAGGCTACCTTACCGATTCTTTCGACGATCTTGAATGGTCCAACGTATCTAGGTGCAAGTTTTCCTTTCTTTCCAAATCTGATCACACCCTTCCAAGGTGAGACCTTAAGTAATACACGATCACTGACTTGAAAATCCAAGGGCTTGCGTTTTGGGTCCGCGTAACTCTTTTGACGGCTTCTAGATGTCTGAAGGTTATCACGAACTTTCTTAATCTTATCAGTTGTCTCTAAAATAAGGGCAGGTCCAGTAAGCTGAGCCTCACCGATCTCATTCCAGCAGACTGGTGAACGACATTTTCGACCATAGAGAGCCTCGAAAGGAGCCATGTTGATGCTGGAGTGATAACTGTTGTTGTAGGAGAATTCAATCAACGGAAGATGTGAATCCTAACTACCACCGAAATCGATCACACAAGCTCTAAGCATATCCTCCAGAGTCTGGATTGTTCTTTCAGATTGACCATCCGTTTGCGGATGATAAGCTGTGCTCAGATTAAGTTGGGTCCCCATAGCAGATTGCATGGTTCTCTAAAAATGAGAAGTGAAACGAGCATCTCTGTCAGAAATGATGTTCAAAGGAACACCATGTCGAGCTACAATTTCATCCACATAGATTTTAGCAAGCTTGTCAGCAGAAAAATCCTCGCGGATTGGCAAGAAATGCGCGGACTTAGTAAGACGATCAACAAGTACCCAGATGGCATCATGACCTTTCTTTGTGCGCGGAAGTTTGGTAATGAGATCCGTAGTGATGTTTTCCCATTTCCAAACTGGGATCTCTGTTTGCACCAATAAACCAGAAGGACGCTGATGTTCAGCCTTAACCTTAAGACAAGTAAGGCATTTTGATACATATAAGGCAATGTCTTTCTTCATACGAGGCCACCAATACTGAATACGAAGTTCCTTATACATCTTATCTGAGCCAGGATGAACAGAATAACGAGACTTATGGGCCTCATCCATAAGCAAGGTGCAAAGGTTATCTTGGCTTGGGACCCACAAACGGTCCATGAAGTAATACGATCCATTGTCCTTCAGTTCCAGATCAGGGGTTATGTGATAGGGAAATTCCTTATCCATCAAACCTTGTGAAACACAAGTGTGTTGAGCCTGAGAAATGCGTGCTTGGATATCGGATCGAGCTTGAATAACAGATTGAACATGAACACAATGAAGCTTAGTACGTTCCTTGCGACTCAAAGCATCGGCCACGACATTCGCCTTACCAGGGTGGTAGCGAATTTCGCAGTCATAGTCGTTTAGAAGCTCCACCCAACGTCGTTGCCTCATGTTGAGTTCTTTCTGATTGAAGATATGCTGAAGACTTTTGTGGTCCGTGAAAACCACACATTTTGTACCGTACAAATAGTGTCTCCAGATCTTAAGAGCGAAGACAACTGCACCCAACTCCAGATCATGAGTGGTGTAGTTCTTCTCATGTATCTTCAACTGCCTCGATGCATATGCTATGAATTTGTTCCTTTGCATCAGAACACAGCCAAGACCCAATTTAGATGCAACACAATAAACGACGAAATCATCATTGCCCTCATGCAAAGTCAGAACAGGCGCGTCACAAAGCTTTTGCTTCAGGTTTTGAAAAGCTTTCTCTTGTTTGAATCCCCAATCAAAGGGCTTGTTCTTCTGAGTTAGAGCAGTTAGAGGAACTGCAATCTTTGAGAAGTTCTCAATGAAGCGGCGGTAATAACCCGCAAGACCAAGAAAAGAACGAACTTCAGTAGGAGTAGTAGGCGTATCCCAATCCTTGATCGCACTGATCTTGGAGGGATCTACATGAATACCTTGTTCGTTGACAATATGTCCTAAGAATTGAACTTCTTTAAGCCAGAATTCACACTTGGAGAATTTGGCGAAAAGTTGCTCTTTCTTTAGGAGTTCCAGAGTAAGACGAAGATGTTGCTCGTGATCAGCTCTTGTCTTAGAGTATATCAAGATGTCATCAATAAAAACAATGACGAACTGATCCAAATAAGGCTTGCAGACCCTATTCATTAAGTACATGAAAACAGCGGGAGCATTAGTCAAACCGAATGGCATGACTGTGAACTCATAATGCCCATAACGAGTACGGAACGCTGTCTTGGGAATGTCTTCTTCATGCACACGAAGTTGATGATATCTAGATCGCAGATCAATCTTTGAAAAATAAGAAGCGCCCTGTAACTGATCAAAGAGATCATCGATGCGAGGTAGGGGATATCGATTCTTGATGGTAAGCTTGCTTAGCTCACGATAATCGATACACATCCTAAAAGATCCATCCTTCTTCTTGACAAAAAGAACGGGAGCACCCCAAGGTGAAAAGCTAGGATGGATAAAACCTTTGTCAGAGAGCTCCTGAAGCTGCTTAGACAACTCTTGCATCTCAGACGGTACAAGACGATATGGAGCTCTGGCAATGGGGTTTGCACCAGGTACGAGATCAATACAGAACTCGACTTGGCGTGCTGGAGGTAGACCAGGTAACTCTTCAGGGAATACTTCAGAATAATCCCGAACAACAGGAATATCTTGAATAGATTTACCTTTGCCCTTATCTGCTACAACATGTGCCAAAAAGGCCACATAGTTCTTTCGCAGATACTTCCGAGCTTTAAAACAAGACATGAGTTTGAGACCACTAGCAGGTTTCTCACCACGAACCTGTAGGATCTCGCCTGTCGAAAGCGGCACACGAACAATCTTCTCAAAACAAACTACCTCTGCGCGATGCTTGGCTAACCAATCCATACCCACAATAACGTCGAAGCTTCCAAGTTGCATAGGCGTGAAGTCAATAGGAAAAAGATGGTCGTTAAAGTTCAACTGGCAGTTGCGAAGAACAGAATCAAGAAGAATGGGTTCACCACTAGCAACTTCTACTGTCAAGGGTTTTCCTAGTTTCGTTCTAGACACGCGAAACAATGGCTCAAAAGATAATGACACAAAACTCTTATCGGCACCCGAATCAAAAAGAACAGATGCAGGCTGATTATTAATAAAGAACGTACCATTCACCACTTCATTGTCTGCCTGTGCCTCTTGTGCAATCATGTTGAAGACTCGACCTTGAGCCTGAGCCTGATTCTGATTTGGATTAGCATTCACCAATCTTGGACACTGATTACGGTAGTGGGTCAGATCCCCACAGTTGTAACAAGAACCTGGCGGGTAGTGTGATCATGCAACTTGACCCTGTTGCTGAGCAGGAGGCTGAGCAACTTGTCGAACCGGGTTCTGAACTGCCTGATTCTGAGCAAAACGACAAACATCAGCAAGATGTCCTGACTTCCCACAGTTAGTACAGAAGCGGCACGGAAATTGCGGCTGATGGTGCCTGTTGCATCTATTGCACAAAGGTGTATTTCCTGCATAAGGTTTCTTCGCTGGAGGCTGTGCGGGTTGGTTGGGAGCTGCCTGGTTAACTTGGGCAGTGACAACAAAATTTTGGGAAGCCTTACGCTTCCTTGACCCCCTTGAGGAACCAGAATCCTTTCCCTTCTTGTTTTGACCTTTCTTGCTATCTTCTTTGTCAGATGCCTGCTTCTTACCCTTGTCACCCTTTTTTGTGCAGCTTTCCTTTTCGAACTTGCGACTCAGTCAATGTCGCTACTAACTCGATCGCCTGACAAAGTGTGGTAGGGTTACTACCAGTAATGATGTCTTGTACTGAGTCAGGTAGACCATTGATGTACCTTTCGATAGCCTTGTCGAGTGGGGTAACCATTGTTGGGCAAAGCAGACTCAACTCCTCAAACCTATCAGTATACGCCCTATGCTCGCCACTGTCCTGTTTCAAGTCATCAAACTCTCTCTCCAAAGCTCGCTGTTCATGGAGAGGACAAAACTCCCTCATCATAAGGGCCCTAAGTTCAGCCCAAGTTTGTGCTAAAGCAACTTCTACACCCTGGTCTCTCATAACCCCGTTCCACCACGTAAGAGCCCTCTTCTGAAACACACTCGAAGAAAACTCGACCTTGCGATTGTCAGGACACTGCACATGACGAAACGTACTCTCAGTGCTCTCGAACCATTGTAGGAGCCCAGTTGCTCCTTCAATACCACTAAACTTGAGTGGCTTAGCCGAATTGAAACTCTTGAAATTACATGGAGCATGATTGTTGTTGTTGGCTTGGTTCCATTGAGCAAAAAGATTTGGGAAAGCAGTAGCCATTTGCTGCGCGATGATTTCTGCCAGTTCGGCAGTCGCTATCTGATTCTCGCGTCGAGGAGGCATTCTAAAAGAGAAAACATGAAAGGAAACGAGTGAGATGATTGGGTGAAAAGAATGAGATGAAACAAAATCAACAAAAGCAAAGATGGTGGTCATTTGTTTGTTACCACAAGGTAAACAAACGACACATTATGACTAATCAAAGTAAATGGGTCAAAGAAATAATGCATCGCGAAGACATGCTCGCCTATAAGTGAACACTCACCCCAAGAGTTCCCAGGTAAGAGTGACTGGTCCGATTATGTGGATTTGTACGAACACTCTAGCCTTAGACAGAAAACCCAGGGTACAGGCATTCACTCTTCCAGTTTGCACGTGTTCACACTATTTAGAACCCAAAACTTTGATGAGATTTTGAAAATTCAAAGGGGTTCAAAACCTTACAATAGAGGGTTCAAAACCTAGTAATCAATCATCCAAGAATAGATGATTAATTTTCAAAGCGGATTCGAACTTGATGTTCCCGTTGTGGTTATCACCTAAGGATAGGTGAAGTGCATGTTTTAAGATCTAAACACAAGATAACTTGTGTTGGGGTCCTAGAAAGGTTATAGTCTAGGTCAAAGCATTACTAATAACCTAATTCCCTATAACCATTGGCTCTGATACCAACTTTTCTGTCACACCCCGACCACGTAGAACATCAAATCGTGGCGGAAACGTCGGGGAGTGTTGTAACAGAATTATTGTTTCACAACCATGGCATACAAAGTTATATTTTATTTATCAACCAAGAGTGTTACATTGTCTCAAAACAAGAAATAAAGAGTTCAGAACATAATTAAACTAGTTCTATCTTTATTTTTAAGTCTCTAAGGCACAGGTCCGCCCTAGTGTCACGATCATCATCCTAAGCGACTGCACCTGAAAACACATGTGAAAATAGGTACGTCAGCATAAAAATGCCTGTGAGATACATAGGTTTAGTGAAAATAGGATTCATGACTTGGGTTTTAAAAGATAGGTTTAATAAAAATTAGTCATGAATCTTGTTAAGTGTTTTCTTTTATAAATCATATGAAAACTCGATAAGAAATCAGATTATATAAAAGAAAGGTGTATTGTTAATGAAATAACCAAGTAGAATGGGTTGTATAAAATAAACCATTTTGTAAAACAATGTCTTGTGAAAAATATGTTATTTGTGTAAAATGTAATATGTCTATACTGAAATGATTTAATTAACGCTAAGATACGTAATATTATACAAGCACTTATATATAGGAAGTACCAGTGGCGTATCCACCATGCTTGTATCATATTACACACGTCTCGTTACTCAAATCACTTACCCAAACCAACCACCATTGTAAATTGTTTATGTATAAATCAATTGTCATGTGTTATTGTGTAAACCATATAAAAATGTCTATGTCTAATGTAAATCACTGAAGGTGTAAATCAATGTCAAAATGTTTATGTTTAATGTAAATCATGAATTGTGTATCCAAAAATATCATGTATGGCAAGTGCAATACATCAACTAAACCATAGGTAAAATGCACAAAACAGGGTATCGAATTAAACATAGTTTAAATCAAAGTTATGTTTTGTGAAACAATTGCATGCTATACTGGTACAAACATCTATGCGGTATTGTTATAATGCGTACATCCAAGCCTTGTGACTGTGGTGATAGACCTTTAAACAAATTAAAGGTTTATCTATGTTATGCTTATTGAATTCGGTCATTCCTTCCACCCAAACAAACCTAGGGTTCAGGAACGGGAGTTGTCAAGTCCTATGGTACCTTTACCTACTAACGAGCGGCGTAGCTAATGTTAATGAATGTATATTGTCCCATTTGAACAAACCAAATGTCATACCAAAATGTAAGCATGTGATGAATAACAAATGTATAAAGTATGCACACAATGGGCATACATAGCATAAAATGTAATGTAAAACAAAGTACTAAGTATGCATACAATGGACATACATAGCATAACATGTAATGTAAATCGATGTACTAAGTATGCACACAATGGGCATACATGGCATAAAATGTAATGTAAAACAATGTACTAAATATGCACACAATGGGCATACATAGCATAAACACAATGAAATCATGTACTATAAGTGTACTATTGAACATAACAAGCATATGATATGAAAACATGGAAAAGCATGAAAGTAACAAGTAGGCACATGTGTTTCACCCCAAAATGTTTGGAAAACAGTAAAAGAGGGGTCTATGTACTCACTTGAGATTGCTTAGTAGTCGTTGAGTAACAACCAAACAATGCTAGAGATCACGGAAATCAAACGGCACCTAATATAGGTAACTATGTTAAAAATCCGGACCTAAATCGGAGGATTGGATAGAATGAGGCTCGTAAACCAAATGAGTAGGGGAACTCATGTAATATGGTTTAACAAGGCCTACATACTACAATGAAACCTAACCTAAGTGCTTACGACCCATTACGACCCGTTTAGGTAGCTTAAGCTACGTTAACGCGTCGTTCGCGTGAAACGCGTTCGGACCGCCTAACTAGTCCTATGACAAGTATAATATTCCTTAACATGTCTAATCAGTTTAGATGTCAAAAGTTATGTTACATATGTTTAAAATGAATTTTGGCGTCAAAGGGGTATTTTGGTAATTTACCTAAGGCATACAAACTACCTATCATACAACTAACTAAACGTCGTGACCATAAGGTATAATCTCGGAAGGTTATTCCCTATATACTATGGTCACCTAAAGTGTTTGGTCGAATCCTAATGATCGACCAAACGGGTCGGGTTTGAAAGTATAAGCGATTGTTTAGATTGCTTACCTTACGACCCTATATAAGCACTAAACTAAAAGTGACGAGCTAAGCATGTTAAAACATGCTTAACTAAGTTTGGAAAACAGGTTTGGTATCAAAACAAAAGGTTTTGATACCTAAGAGTAGTTTGGTTACAAAATACGCATTTTGGCCGAAACTACGACTCGTCACTGAGCCTAGATAACGTGGTAATCAGTAGGTATAGTCACTAGGGACTATAACCATCGTGATTACGCTCACGTTATGAAGTTCAAACGAACTTCGCATTGACCATAAACTAGTCAATGCAGTAAGTCAAACAAAGTTTAACTTTAACGCTAAAAGAATAAAAGAACGAAGGAACACTTACAAAGGGTCCAAGAATGGAAGGTTTGAATCCAAATACTCTCAGGTATGAAGTGTTAAACACCACAACTTAGAGTGCAAATTCAGATTTCAAAGGTGTGGGTTTTTGCAAATGAAAAGGTTGGGTATTTATAGGAAATGGACCACCGTTAGGATCGTTCCTCGAATACCGTGCTTTGATCTTGTCCCTACACTTGTTGCAACACCTTGGTACCCAAGTTTGGCCCCCCGTGATCAGGTAATGACAAGTGGCATTGGCCTTTGGAGTGTTTAGCAGCTGTTAACAATTGATTAAACAACCTTTGCTGATCTGAAAGGGCCTCGCGTGACGCCTAGGGGGCTCGGTGTCACGCCTAGGTCCTTCTGATTAGCAAACAGTTTCCAAAGTTTCCATTTCAGTCCCCGTTGTGTATTAAGGCCATTTCCGACATGTTTAAGGCTCGTTAAGTCAACTTTAAGGCCCTAAAATGATGCCTAAACATTGTGGACATGAAACATGCTCAAAAATATCCCGGATGTCGGTTCGTTTGGTCGTACGATCGCGATGTTCGCTTAATTACGACGGCATGCGCATAAGCGCGAAAAACGATCCAAATTGCGTGACGAATGGATTTTTCTTATGCCAAACACTAGAATAAAATATGTTAGTGCTTACATAAATTTTTGGATGTCCGGATGTATTCAGAACGTAAGTTATGCGCGAAAATGCAAACTTATGCACTTTTTGACGCTTTTAGTCCCTGTAGGCGAATTAACTTGTTTTTGCCATACCCAAGCCTTCAAAACTTATTTCTAAGTTATGTAAAGGTTATTTAAGGTATGTTAAGCATATGTTGATGTTCCGGAGTGTTCGTTGCATTAAACTGATTATATTTACGCATTGGTGCGCTTATAACCTTCCAGAAAGCGATTTAGAGTTTGAAATTGGACAAAAGTCAAAACATGAAAAATGTCAAACATAAACAAACAAACATTGGGATCAAATAACTTTGTTTTATTGATAAACGAACTGTTCACAATGATTACAAGCACAGATGTTACAAAAGTGATGGGTAAATCCATGCGGTGAACGTCTAACATGTGAGGGTGATACTGTGGGATATCAACGGGTGCATAAACAGGTGCAGCAGGGGGAGTGATTGGTCGAACAAAAGGAGGATAATCGTCATCCTTAATCCACCCATTACGGGTGTCAGCATATCTAGGATCAACGTGTGTAGCAAAAGGTGCACGGTCAACATACACAGGGGCCGGGTCGGGCAGTGGTGTAACAATAACAGGAACATCAACAACTGGTGGAGCAATAACTGGAACATCAACAACTGGTGGTGCAACGACTGGAGCATCAACAACGGGTGGTGCAATGACTGGTACATCAACAGGAATAGGGTCGTGCACAGGTAAAGGGTCGTGAGCGAAAACAGGCTCTGGTGCAACTCCAAGCTCTGGATCAGCTGGAGCAGGCTCAGCAGGTACAAACTCAACCTCAGGATCTGGGTCAAAGTCATGGGGAACAATGGGTGCATCAGACATCGCCATGTCTGAATCAGTGTCGGTGGAGTAGTGCTGCATGCCCTGGGCGTGTAGAGTAGCGGATGATACAGAATCAAACGAGTCGGGACTAGACGGATCGGATAAGGCCTCCGCAACAGGAGCCTCGACAGGTGGCAAAACAATAGCATCAACAGCAGGAACCTCAACCATAGGAACAACAAGGTCATCAGCCGGAATATCAGCAAGTGGAATATCATCATCCATCGGAGCCCCGCCATCCTGGTCACCCTCCGGGGGACCCTCGATGAATAGATCGATGTCGTCATCAGATATTGCATCGAGTGGCAGATCCTCAACAGGAATTACAGCGAGAGGAAGAGGAGCAGGGATCTGAACGAGAGGTATGTTGGTGCATGCGTCTGTCGACTTCGTCTTGTATCGAGTCTTGTTAGTAATGACTTATTCCCCATGAATTAGAAAGTGGCACTTTCAAAGGGAATTGGCACTTTCAAAGGGAATTGGCAGGTTCAAAGGGAATTAGATTCCGTTTGAAGGGTGTCATGCCATCTTCAAACAAAATAGCATATCCTATAAATACCTCATGTGTCATTTCATTTGTAACTTTCCTGTTTGTGCAACGAAGTGCTGCCGAAGTGTTGTTAGGTTGTAAAACGTCATCAAATCAATCATACAACAGTTTATAGTGTAAATCTTGCTGAATTGACCTCTACACGTCTGTTTCCACCTTTCGTGTCGAGTTAAACTCTTCTGATTGACTCGTTCGGATCTGAAAACGATCCTACAAGTTGTATCAGAGCTCAGGAGGAAGAGTTCTTACCGATTCAGCTTGATTTCATCAAAAAATCTGATTTCTACTCTTTCTTTCACGTTTTTAACTGATTTTCGTCAAATCGAACGGGTTTTTACGGTCCAAATCAGCTGATTTTTTGATATGTTGTGCGAAAACACATGATCTACAATCCTACAAAGTTTCAGATCCTAATTCTAAGCCGTTTGGGAGAAATCTGAATTTTTCTGTATGATATCGAGTGACATCCCATTTGAATTCAGATTTCCGTTTGAAAAAGCTAGGTGTTCCCGTTTGAATCAGTTATCTCGTTTGAGGATTTCGTTTGAAACATGTGGTTCGTTTGAGCTGATTGGGCATTCCGTTTGAGGATCTTATTCAGTTTGAGTATTCCGTTTCAAAGCTGCAGTTTCGTTTGAAAGTGTCATCAACATAATCGATAATTCATCTGATTCATTAATTGAAAACCAATGCATGTGATCATTAACTGTGTTGTCGGCCAGCTTTATTTGAAAAAAAGATGAATGTGTCAGTCCATGTGAATTCATAGTTGAGCGGCTCAATAGAATTAAGTTTCAAGTGAAATTATCGGCTTAGTGGTTTTGAGTGGTCCAATCATGTGCAAGTGTTGACTGCCCACTAAAGGTCCAATGGAATGAATCGATGATCTATTCTCGGCCCAATCATATTTGGTGGTCAGATTTTTTGAGCGGCCCATTTATTAAAAAAAAAACAGTTCATCGAACAATTAATTGCAAACTTCTATTAAAGTCATCAATAGTTGAAGATTGTCATCGGCCCTATACATTTGCATGTGAAGTGTCAGGTCTTTTTAATCCTATCGAGAACATATCAATTGATTAAAGTCAAGCTTTGCATGAATATGTTGACTAGTTAAAGAGGTTGTCTGCCATATTTGTCATTACACTTTGTGGTTTATTCAAAGACATTTTATTCAGAATATTGAAAGTTGCATAGATTGAAGTTGGTCAAGACAGTTTGGAAGTAATACAGATTGTTGTGTGAGTTTTGGGTCGATTTGCACCAAATTCAAGTCACATCAATCTCATTCGCACATGGTGATACATGTATTTTACGAGGTGAACCAGTTCATTTGAAAGCTTGTTTGAGAAATTCTTCGATATTGAATCATGAGTGAAGAGTTTTACAACGCATTTGCAACATCCCCGACTAGTCCAGCTGCCATTACTCAAAACATGAACATGGAAAATGAGACCGGAACCTTACAAAAACCCCCGAAGCTAATGAGCATAGAAGAGTATTATGGATGGAAATACAGATTCGAAAACTGGGTTCAAGCTAACCATCTCAGATCTTGGGAGTGCATTTTGAAGAAATATGTATTACCACGTACTGATCTGCAAGTTGAGAAAGCAATATCTGAGTTTACTAACCAAGAAAGAGATATGTACAGATCTGAAAAGATGATGATTAGTCTACTTCAACAAGCTATCAAAGAAGACATCTTTGTGTTGCTTCAGCATGACAAAACTTCGAAATCAATTTGGGATGCTCTTCGAATCAAGTTTGAGGGTAGTGAGAACATGATTAAGAGTAAAAAGGCACTTCTTAAGAAAGAATTTGATCTATTCACGAGTTTTCCCGGGGAAGATACCAAGAAGTTAATTGAAAGATACTGCCACTTAGTGCGATCCATGTCGATGCTGAGTATAACAAAAGATCGTGAAGAGTGGGTAGACAAGTTAGCTGACGCTTTACCACAAAAGGAATGGGGCACATACTTGATGATTTTGAAGAACACTGGGGTTTATGATGGGTTAACGATTTTGTCACACCCCGACCACGTGAGACAACGTAACGTGACGGAAACGTCAGGGAGTGTTGTAACAGAATTAATCGTTTCAAATCCATGGCAATTAAAGTTTCGTTTTATTAATCAAACATGAGAGTTTATATAGTTTTAAACAAGAAACAAAGAGTACATAACATAAATTAACTAGTTCTTGTCTCATTTTAAGTCACTAAGGCACAGGTCCGCCTAAGTATGTCTTGATAAGTCCTATGCATCATCTCCTGAAAACACATGTGAAAATAGGTACGTCAGCATAAAAATGCCTGTGAGATACATAGGTTTGTGAAAATTGGATTCATGACTTATAAGTTTAGAAAAAGTTGTTGTTTAGCAAAAGTCAGTCATTAACCTTGTAATTTGCTTTGTCTTGTAAATCATTTGAAAAACGATAAGATCAGATGATATGTATAAGTAAGAGAATAATGTATGGTTAAATGAATAACCATGTAAAATGAGTTTGTATAAGATAAGTTGTTTGTAAATCAATGTCGTGTGAAAAGTATGTTATTTGTATAAAATGTTATGTGTCTCAAATTGAAATGGTTCAAATAACGCTACGATATGTAATACCATACAAACACTTATATATAGGAAGTACCAGCGGCGTATCCACCATGCTTGTATCATATTACACACGCCTCATTACTTAAATCACTTACTCAAACCAAACCATCAAGATGTAATGTTTAACAATTGTAGAAATGATTATGTACAGTCAAATGTCTATTGTCAAATGTAAATCATGTCAACAGATACAAATGGTTCACACGGTTCAAATGGTTACAACGGTTCGAAATGTAGTATAATGTGTTCATATGCTGGATGAGCATATGCAACAGAAATGCAATGTAAAACAATGTACTAAGTATGCACACAATGGGCATACATAGCATAAAGTGTAATGTAAAACAATGTATTAAGTACGCACACAAAGAACATACATAGCATAAGTGTAATGTAAAACAATGTACTAAGTATGCACACAATGGACATACATAGCATGAAATGTAATGTAGGACGATGTACTAAGTACGCACACAATGGGCATACATAGCATGTAAAGTAAAACGATGTACTAAGTACGCACACAATGGGCATACATAGCATGAAATGTAATGAAATCATGTACTATAATGTACTAACGAACATAGCAGATATATGATGTGAAAACATGGAAAGCATGAAAGTAATAAGTAGGCACATGTGTTCCACCCCAAAACGTTTGGAAAACAGTAAAAGAGGGGTCTATGTACTCACTTGAGATTGCTCAGAAGTCCTAAGATAACCACCAAGCAAAGCTAGAGATCACGGAATCAAACGACACCTAATATAGGTAACTATGTTAATAAACCGGACCTATATCGGAGGATCGGATAGAATGAGGGCTCGTAAACCAAATGAGTATAGGAACTCATGTAGTATGGTTTAACAAGGCCTACATACTAAATGAAACCTAGCCTAAGAGCTTACGACCCATTACGACCCGTTTAGGTAGCTTATGCTATTTTAACGCGTCGTTCGCGTGAAACGCGTTTGGACCGCCTAACTAGTCCTATGAAAAGTAACATATGCCTTAACATGTCTAATATTGTTTTCAAATCAGTTTATATGTCAAAAGTTATGTTACATATGTTTAAAATGAATTTTGGCATCAAAGGGGTATTTTGGTAATTTACCTAAGGCATATAAACTACCTATCATACAACTACTTAAACGAAGCGACCATAAGCTATAACCTCGGAAGGTTATTCCCTATATACTATGGTCACCTAATGTGTTTGGTCGGATCCTAATGATTGACCAAATGGGTCGGGTTCGAAGGTATAAGCGATTTATTAGATCGCTTATCCTTACGACCCTATATAAGCACTAAACTAAAAGTGACGAGCTAAGCATACTAAAACATGCTTAACTAAGTTTAGAAAACAGGTTTGGCATCAAAACAAACGGTTTTGATACCCATAAGTAGTTCGGTTACAAAATACGCAAGAATACGTATTCTGACCGAAACTACGGCTCGTCACTGAGCCTAGATAACGTGGTAATCAGTAGGTATAGTCACAAGGGACTATAACCATCGTGATCACGCTCACGTTATGAAGTTCAAAAGAACTTCGCATCGACCATAAACTGGTCAATGCAGAAAGTCAAACAAAGTTTGACTTTCGGACTCGAAAAGCAATAAAAGAACGAAGGAACACTTATGAAGGGTCCCCGAATGCTAATCTAGATCAAAATAGCTCAGGTATGAAACAAAGGTTTCAACTTAGAGCACATTAGATCAGATTCTTGTGAGGAAAAGTGAAGGGTGGAGGTGGGTATTTATAGTTTTCGGTCCACCATTAGGATCGTTTCTTGGAGAAGAGGGAATGATCACATCCCTACACTTGTTGGAAAGTTATGGTAGCTGATTTTGGCCACCATAAGAGATTAACATGTGGCACTTGACCTTTGGAGGGTGTTAGGGGATGTTAACATGTCATTAAAATGGCTTTTGCTGATCAGAAGGGGCCTCGCGTGACGCCAAGGGGGCTAGGTGTCACGCTAGGGTCCCCCTGATCAGCAAACACTTTCTAATGTTCACCTTTCAGTCCCTGTTGCGTATTAAGGCCATTTCCGACATGTTTAAGGCTCGTTAAGCCATTTTCAAGGCTCCACAAGGATGCCTAAACATTGTGGACATGAAACATGCTCAAAAATATGCCGGATGTCAGTCCGTTTGGTCGTACGATCGCGATGTTCGCTTAATTACGACGGAATGCGCATAAGCGCGAAAAACGAACTAAATTGCGTGACGAATGGATTTTTCTTATGCCAAACACTAAAATAAAATATTTTAGTGCTTACATAAATTTTTGGATGTCCGGATGTATTCAGAACGTAAGTTATGCGCGAAAGTGCAAACTTGTGCACTTTTTGACGCTTTTGGTCCCTGAATGACCCAAAAGTTTATTTTAGCACACCAAATGTCACACCCCGACCACGTAGAACATACAAAACGTGGCGGAAACATCGGGGAGTGTTGTAACAGAATTAATGTTTCACGACCATGGATATTAAAGTTTCGTTTTATTGATTAAAAGTGTTACAATGTCTTAACAAACAAGGAATTTCAACATAATTAACTAGTCTTGCATCTTTTATTGTCACTAAAGCCCAAGTCTGCCTATGTGTATCTTGGTCATCTTATGCAACAGCTCCTGAAAAACACATGTGAAAATAGGTATGTCAGCATAAAAATGCCTGTGAGATACATAGGTTTTGTGAAAATAAGATTCATGACTTATGTTTGAGAAAATGTTTAGTTATGAACCTTGTTATTTGCTTTGTCTTTGTAAATCATTTGAAAAAAACAATAAGTTCAGATGATACGTATAAATAAGAGAATAATGCATGGTTAAATGAGTAACCATGTAAAATGAGTTTGTATAAGTTAAGTTGTTTGCAAAACAATGTATTGTGAAAAGTATGTTATTTGTATAAAATGTTATATGTATCAAACTGAAATGATTCAAATAACGCTACGACATGTAATACCATACAAACACTTATATATAGGAAGTACCAGCGGCGTATCCACCATGCTTGTATCATATTACACACGCATCGTTACTTAATCACTTAATCAAACCAAACCAAACAATGTAAAATGTTCATGTCAAGATGTAAATCATGTCAAAATGTCTATGTCAAATATCCAAGTCAAATGTCTATGTCAAATATCCATGTCAAATGTCTATGTTTAAACCAATAGTCAAAAGTCCTTGTATAAACCATGTCAAATGTTGATAGTCCAAAAGTAGTCAAGTAATGTATAACCAAAATGATATGTATGGTAAGTAAAATTAAGACTACTTAAACCATAAGTAAAAATGTACAAAACAAAGTATTGAAGTAAAACTTGGTTTAAATCAAAGTTATGTTTTGTAGATTAATGCATGCTTTACTGATACAAACACTTATGCAGTATGTTAAACGCAAACATTCAAGCCTTGAGACAGTCGGATAACCCTTTCAGTCAAGGTTATCAAAAGAATTGTATTCGGATTCGGTCATTCCTTTCATCCCCTTTCCCTGGGATGTCCGGAACGGGATTTGTCAAGTCCTATGGTACCACTACCTACTACCGAGCGGCGTAGCAAATGTTAATGAATGTTATATAGACCCGTTAAACAAACCAAATGTCATACCAAAATGTAAGCATGAGATGAAGATAATGTACCTAGTATGCTAGAGTAAACATACAAGGTAGAGTTGTAAAACAATGTGTCCATATGTTACTGGAACATATGCAACAGAGATGCAATGTAAAATGATGTACTAAGTATGCTAAGTTAACATACAAAGCAGAAAAGTCATGTAAATCAATGTGCTTAGCATGTTATCAGTCAACATACATAGCAGAAAAGTCATGTAAATCAATGTGCTTAGCATGTTATCAGTCAACATACATAGCAGAAAAGTAATGAAATCATGTACTATAATGTACTAACAAACATAGTCGGTATATGATGTGAAAACAGGAAAGCATGAAAGTAACAAGTAGGCACATGTGTTCCACCCCAAAACAGTTTGGAAAACAGTAAAAGAGGGGTCTATGTACTCACTTGAGATTGCTCAGTTGTCTAAAGATAACCACCAAACAGTGCTAGAGATCTCGGAATCAAACGGCACCTAATATAGGTAACTATGTTAAATAACCGGACCTAAATCGGGAGACTGGGTAGCATTAGGGTTTGTAAACCAAACGAGTGTGGAGACTCGTGTGATATGGTTTAACAAAGCCTACATACTAAATGAAACTTAACCTAACTGCTTACGACCCATTACGACCCGTTTAGGTAGCTTATGCTACTTTAACGCGTCGTTCGCGTGAAACGCGTTCGGACCGCCTAACTAGTCCTATGACAAGTATTATATGCCTAAACATGTTTAATAATCAGTTATATGACAAAGGTTTAGGTTACATATGCTTAATTACCAATTATACATGAAAAGGGTATTCTGGTAATTTACCTAAGGCATATAAACTACCTATCATACAACTACTTAAACGATGTGACCATAGGGTATAACCTCGGAAGGTTATTCCCTACCTACTATGGTCACCTAATGTATTTGGTCGGATCCTAATGATCGACCAAATGGGTCGGGTTCGAGGTATAAGCGTTTTATTAGATCGCTTACCCTACGACCCTAGACAACGTGGTAATCAGTAGGCATAGTCCCAAGGGACTATGACCATCGTGAACACAATCACGTTGCGAAGTTCAATCGAACTTCGCATTGACCATTACTGGTCAATGCTGAAAGTCAAACAAAGTTTGACTTTCTGACTCGAAAAGCAGTAAAATAAGGAAAAGAACGAAAGAATACTTACGAAGGGTCCCCGAATGCTAATCGTGATCACAATAACTCAGGTATGAAACAATGGTTCCAACTTAGAGTCAAATAGATCAGATTCTTGTAAGTAATGAGGTTGGGGTGATGGGGTATTTATAGTAAACGGTCCACCGTTAGGATCGTTTGTCGAATATCGTGCCTTAATCTCACGCGTACACTTGTCGGAACCTTATGGTGGCTCATTTGGTCACTCACCATAAGAGATCAACATGTGGCAAAGTGATTAGGAGTGGGTAACAGCTGTGAACAGCTGTCGATACATCGAATCTGGTCCCGAAAATGCGAAAAATGAAGTTTCTGCATGTTTCTGCCCCAGAATAGGCAGTCGCGTAGCGCGACGGTGAAGGCCTAGGCAGTCGCGCTACGCCACTGACCCTCCTTTATCAGAAATGTTTCAAAATGACAGGTTTAGTCCCTGCAGCCCGTTTAAGCGATTTTTGATGCGTTTGAACCCCGTTAACCTCATTTCAAGGCTCTAAAATGAAGTTAAAGTATAGGGAACTCAAAACATGCTCAAAAATATCTCGGATGTCGGTTCGTTTGGCCGTACGAACGCGATGTTCGCTTAATTACGACGGAATGCGCATAAGCGCGAAAAACGATCCAAATGACGCGACGAATGGATTTTTCTTAAGGAGAACACTAAAATATAATGTAGTCATGCTTACATAAATTTTTGGATGTCCAGATGTATTCAGAACGTAAGTTATGCGCGAAAATGCAAACTTGTGCACTTTTTGACACTTTTAGTCCCTGAATGATACAAAAGTTTATTTTAGCATACCGAACACCTCAAAGCCTATTTCTAAGCTATGTGAAGGATATTTATGGTATGTTTAACTTATGGTCATGTTCCGGAATGTCTGTTACAGTTCAAATTGGCATACTTTCGCAGTTTGTCAACTTTAGTCCCTGTAAGCGAATTAACTTGGTTTTGCCATACCAAAGCCTTCAAAACTTATTTCTAAGTTATGTAAAGGTTATTTAAGGTATGTTAAGCCTATTCCACTATTCCGGAGTGTTTGTTGCATTAAAACTGGTTATATCTACGCATCGGTGCGCGTATAACCTTCTAGAAAGTGAATTTAGAGTTTGGATTTGAACGAGAATTGATATGTGCAAAATGATACACATATTTTTACAAATCCCAAGTATGAAATATAATATTTCATTGGTTCGGTATTTGTTTGATGGCCGTGAAGGCACAGGTGTTACACCAAACACCTCAAAGCCTATTTCTAAGGTATGTAGAGGATATTTATGGTATGTTTAATTTATGGTCATGTTCCGGAATGTTCGTTACTGTTCAAATTGGCATACTTTCGCAGTTTGTCAAGTTTAGTCCCTGTAAGCGAATTAACTTGTTTTTGCCATACCAAAGCCTTCAAAACTTATTTCTAAGTTATGTAAGGGTTATTTAAGGTATGTTAAGTATATGTTGATGTTCCGGAGTATTCGTTGCATTAAACTGGTTATATCTACGCATCAGTGCGCGTATAACCTTCCAGAAAGCGATTTAGAGCTTGAACAAGAGTTGATATGTGCAAATGATACACATATTTTTACAAATCCCAAGTATGAAATACAATATTTCATTGGTTTGGCATTTGTTTGATGGTTGAAGTGACACAGGTGTCACAGTCTCCCCTACTTTAGGAAATTTCGTCCCGAAATTTATTTGTAGGAGCATGTCTGTGACTTTGTGTTAAATAACAATCAAGGATAAGTCATATCCTGATATTCCTCTTTAACGAACATTTTCAGAAATGGAAATGAATGGAGAATCAGGAATATTCATTTTCCTTCGATGGAAAATTTTACGAAACAAAAAATACACGGGATGAGTTATTTTCCTTAATGGGTATCCTTCAGAAACGAAAATGAAAGGAACGAGTCATTTTCCACAATTCCTCCAGAAACGAAAATGAACGGATTGAGTCATTTTCCACAATTTCTTCAGGAACGAAAATGAACGGAATGAGTCATTTTCCATGATTTCTTCAGGAATGAAAATGAACGGAATGAGTTATTTTCCACAATTTCTTCAGGAACGAAAATGAACGGAATGAGTCATTTTCCATGATTTCTTCAGGAATTAAAATGAACGGAATTAGTCATTTTCCACGATTTCTTCAGGAATGAAAATGAACGGAATGAGTCATTTTCCACGATTTCTTCAGGAATGAAAATGAACGGAATGAGTCGTTTTCCACAATTTCTTCAGAAGCGAAAATGAACGGAATGAGTCGTTTTCCATTATTTCTTCAGGAACGAAAATGAACGGAATGAGTCATTTTCCATGATTTCTTCAGGAACGAAAATGAACGGAATGAGTCATTTTCCACAACCTCTTCAGAAACAAAAATGAACGGAATGAGTCATTTTTCACAATTTCTTCAGAAACAAAAATGAACGGAATGAGTCATTTTTCACAATTTCTTCAGAAACGAAAATGAACGGAATCAACTCTAGACACATGACAAAACTCGCTGTGGTTGCTGTGCACTGAATTCCATAATTATGTATGCATCCATAATTACGTATTTCCTTGCACAGTTTGTCTTGTAATGTTTAGGGGAGGAAAATCAAATATGTGATGAGGGTGACTAGACTACCATAGGGTCCTTTTAATTAGATCGATAGATGATCTTATTAATTAGGCCACCAAGGAGTCCTTTCAGCTATTTCATCACATGATGTTCCTAACCAGATTTTTGGATCAATCTGTTTAACTAGACCACTCAAGGGGTCTGATTATGGAGTAGTACTTTATAATCCAAGGGACTTAACTACAACGTAGAAGTCCATTAAGGATTTTAGATAGTACCTTTTGGGTATCCTACTATGAATCCCTCATATGAAGATACGAAAGGTTCTACGAGGATTTGGATAACAAAAACTTGGATTACACCAAAAACATAAAAAGGAACACATAAGCACATAATCACATAGTTGTTTAATTTGGTTATTAATTTGTTATCGATTGAGAATGGATATGGAAAACAGTCGATGGATTTCAAAGTCCTCCGGGATCTATCTGAAAAGATAGGAAGATCTCCCAAAAATTTGATTTTGTTCTCAAAGAAACGTAATATTCGAATTAAGGAACATAACAATTTTAGGATTTACGGAAATACCCTTAGGTACCCTATTAAGGATTTATAGTGGTACTTTGGGTATTCGTCCAGTGTTGTAACTTACGCCTTGTACTTCGTTTTCCTTAGAAGAAACGGGTACTTAGGAATTTCGTGGAAAACGCAAGAGATCATAAGATGGAAAAATTTTGGGGGTAGATTGCTTTACAAGGAATACGATTCCTTGATTGTCGGTATTGTAAGAGATATGTTGTTTATACATACAACCACATAAATACATTGAAATGTAAATAAAAGATTTATTTATAAACAATGATAACAACTGTTTCATGGACCTTGACAACAAAAGAAAATAATACATAATACATAAGACATGATTATTTCTAAAGGGTGTTGTCTTCTAGTCGGTCAGATGCTCATCCCTGCGCAGGATTAGCATTAGTAATCTTTGGGCAATTTCTTCGGAAATGACCCATCTCGCCACAATTGTAGCAAGAACCTGGTGGAAAGCGAGCTTGAGCAGGATTGTTGTCAGCTTGATTTGGTGCAACTGCTGCTCGACAAACTTTTGCTGTATGACCTTTAAGTCCACAAATTTGGCATTCGCGGCACTTCACCCTAGCATGATGATGAAGGTTACATTGGTTGCACAAGGGTGAAGTTCCATTGTATGGCTTCCTAGCAGGGGGTTGAGCTGGTTGGTTAGGGACGGCTTGATCATTGTGAGTAACCATGGCAAAGTTCTGAGAAGCCTTTCTCTTCTTTGACTTCTTAGGGGATCCAGTCTGTTCATCCATGGTCTTTGATTCCTCGATTGGGTTCGATTCCTCGACCGGTTTCTTGTCACCCTTTCGGAAAAGCTTACGTTTCCTAATCTGAGATTCAGTCAAGGTTGCAGCTAGCTCAATGGCCTGCCTAACCGTAGTGGGGTTACTACCAGTAACAATGTCCTGAACTGAGTCAGGGAGACCATCAATGTATTTTTCGATCGCCTTATCCAAAGGCGTAACCATGGTAGGACACAACAGGCTCAGCTCCTCATATCGATCAGTGTATGCTCGATGTTCGCCGCTGTCTTGCTTAAGATCGTCGAATTCCCTTTCCAAGGCCCTGATCTCGTGACGAGGACAGAATTCCTTCATCATTAGTGCTCGAAGTTCTTCCCACGTTTGAGCCAGTGCCACTTCGGCACCCCTATCTCTCATCACACTGTTCCACCATGTCAAAGCTCGTTTCTCAAAGACACTAGATGCTAAATCTACCTTTCGCTCGTTTGGACATTGAACATGTCTGAAGGTGCTCTCCAAACTCTCGAACCATTGCAGAAGTGCAGTCGCTCCTTGAGACCCAGAAAACTTTGATGGCTTAGCCGAGTTGAACGTCTTGAAGTTGCAGAGGGCATTATTGTTGTTGAGAGCTTGGTGACATTGGGCAACGATGTTCGGGATTGCAGCAGTTATTTGCTGTGTAATGACAGCTGCCAGATCTTCAATAGATACCGGATTTTCGCGTCGTGGATGGATTCTAAAAAAGGGGAAACAAGAGAGAAAACAAATGAAATGGCATTGGGTAAGAATAGGATGTTGCAAATACCGACCAAAATCATGGGTGATGGTCATTTGTTTGAACCATGAAGCAAACAAACGACACACAAAGGCTGAATCAAAGCAAATAGGTCCTCATAATGTATCGCGAAGACATGCTCGCCTATAAGTGGACACTCACCCCAAGAGTTCCCAGGTAAGAGTGACTGGTCCGATTATGTGGATTTGTATGAACACTCTAGCCTTAGACAGAAAACTCAGGGTACATGCATTCACTCTTCCAGTTTGCACGTGTTCACACTATTTAGGACCCCAAAACTTTGACGAGATTTTGAAAATTCAAAGGGGTTCAAAACCTTATAACAGAGGGTTCAAAACCTTACAATAGAGGGTTCAAAACCTAGTAATCAATCATCCTAGAACAGATGATTAGTTTTCAAAGCGGTTTTGAAAATTATGTTCTTGTTGTGGTTATCACCTAAGGATAGGTGAGGGTATCGTTTTATAACTAAACGCAAGTAAACTCGCGTTAGGGTCCTAGAAAGGTTATAGACTAGGTCAAAGCATTACTAATAACCTAATTCCCTATAACCATTGGCTCTGATATCATCTTTTCTGTCACACCCCGACCACGTGAGACAACGTAACGTGACGGAAACGTCGGGGAGTGTTGTAACAGAATTAATCGTTTCAAATCCATGGCAATTAAAGTTTTGTTTTATTAATCAAACATGAGAGTTTATATAGTTTTAAACAAGAAACAAAGAGTACATAACAAAAATTAACTAGTTCTTGTCTCATTTTAAGTCACTAAGGCACAGGTCCGCCTAAGTATGTCTTGATAAGTCCTATGCATCATCTCCTGAAAACACATGTGAAAATAGGTACGTCAGCATAAAAATGCCTGTGAGATACATAGGTTTGTGAAAATTGGATTCATGACTTATAAGTTTAGAAAAAGTTGTTGTTTAGCAAAAGTCAGTCATGAACCTTGTAATTTGCTTTGTCTTGTAAATCATTTGAAAAACGATAAGATCAGATGATATGTATAAGTAAGAGAATAATGTATGGTTAAATGAATAACCATGTAAAATGAGTTTGTATAAGATAAGTTGTTTGTAAATCAATGTCGTGTGAAAAGTATGTTATTTGTATAAAATGTTATGTGTCTTAAATTGAAATGGTTCAAATAACGCTACGATATGTAATACCATACAAACACTTATATATAGGAAGTACCAGCGGCGTATCCACCACGCTTGTATCATATTACACACGCCTCGTTACTTAAATCACTTACTCAAACCAAACCACCAAGATGTAATGTTTAACAATTGTAGAAATGTTTATGTACAGTCAAATGTCTATTGTCAAATGTAAATCATGTCAACAGATACAAATGGTTCACACGGTTCAAATGGTTACAACGGTTCGAAATGTAGTATAATGTGTTCATATGCTGGATGAGCATATGCAACAGAAATGCAATGTAAAACAATGTACTAAGTATGCACACAATGGGCATACATAGCATAAAGTGTAATGTAAAACAATGTACTAAGTACGCACACAAAGAACATACATAGCATAAGTGTAATGTAAAACAATGTACTAAGTATGCACACAATGGACATACATAGCATGAAATGTAATGTAGGACGATGTACTAAGTACGCACACAATGGGCATACATAGCATGTAAAGTAAAACGATGTACTAAGTACGCACACAATGGGCATACATAGCATGAAATGTAATGAAATCATGTACTATAATGTACTAACGAACATAGCAGATATATGATGTGAAAACATGGAAAGCATGAAAGTAATAAGTAGGCACATGTGTTCCACCCCAAAACATTTGGAAAACAGTAAAATAGGGGTCTATGTACTCACTTGAGATTGCTCAGAAGTCCTAAGATAACCACCAAGCAAAGCTAGAGATCACGGAATCAAACGGCACCTAATATAGGTAACTATGTTAATAAACCGGACCTATATCGGAGGATCGGATAGAATGAGGGCTCGTAAACCAAATGAGTATAGGAACTCATGTAGTATGGTTTAACAAGGCCTACATACTAAATGAAACCTAGCCTAAGAGCTTACGACCCATTACGACCCGTTTAGGTAGCTTATGCTATTTTAACGCGTCGTTCGCGTGAAACGCGTTTGGACCGCCTAACTAGTCCTATGACAAGTAACATATGCCTTAACATGTCTAATATTGTTTTCAAATCAGTTTAGATGTCAAAAGTTATGTTACATATGTTTAAAATGAATTTTTGCATCAAAGGGGTATTTTGGTAATTTACCTAAGGCATATAAACTACCTATCATACAACTACTTAAACGAAGCGACCATAAGGTATAACCTCGAAAGGTTATTCCCTATATACTATGGTCACCTAATGTGTTTGGTCGGATCCTAATGATCGACCAAATGGGTCGGGTTCGAAGGTATAAGCGATTTATTAGATTGCTTATCCTTACGACCCTATATAAGCCCTAAACTAAAAGTGACGAGCTAAGCATGCTAAAACATGCTTAACTAAGTTTAGAAAACAGGTTTGGCATCAAAACAAACGGTTTTGATACCCATAAGTAGTTCGGTTACAAAATACGCAAGAATACGTATTCTGACCGAAACTACGGCTCGTCACTGAGCCTAGATAACGTGGTAATCAGTAGGTATAGTCACAAGGGACTATAACCATCGTGATCACGCTCACGTTATGAAGTTCAAAAGAACTTCGCATCGACCATAAACTGGTCAATGCAGAAAGTCAAACAAAGTTTGACTTTCGGACTCGAAAAGCAATAAAAGAACGAAGGAACACTTATGAAGGGTCCCCGAATGCTAATCTAGATCAAAATAGCTCAGGTATGAAACAAAGGTTTCAACTTAGAGCACATTAGATCAGATTCTTGTGAGGAAAAGTGAAGGGTGGAGGTGGGTATTTATAGTTTTCGGTCCACCGTTAGGATCGTTTCTTGGAGAAGAGGGAATGATCACATCCCTACACTTGTTGGAAAGTTATGGTAGCTGATTTTGGCCACCATAAGAGATTAACATGTGGCACTTGACCTTTGGAGGGTGTTAGGGGATGTTAACATGTCATTAAAATGGATTTTGCTGATCAGAAGGGGCCTCGCATGACGCCAAGGGGGCTAGGTGTCACGCTAGGGTCCCCCTGATCAGCAAACACTTTCTAATGTTCTCCTTTCAGTCCCCGTTGCGTATTAAGGCCATTTCCGACATGTTTAAGCCTCGTTAAGACATTTTCAAGGCTCCAAAAGGATGCCTAAACATTGTGGACATGAAACATGCTCAAAAATATGCCGGATGTCAGTCCTTTTGGTCGTACGATCGCGATGTTCGCTTAATTACGACGGAATGCGCATAAGCGTGAAAAACGATCTAAATTGCGTGACGAATGGATTTTTCTTATGCGAAACACTAAAATAAAATATTTTAGTACTTACATAAATTTTTGGATGTCCGGATGTATTCAGAACGTATGTTATGCGCGAAAGTGCAAACTTGTGCACTTTTTGACGCTTTTGGTCCCTGAATGACCCAAAAGTTTATTTTAGCACACCGAACACCTCAAAGCCTATTTCTAAGCTATGTAGAGGATATTTATGGTATGTTTAACTTATGGTCATGTTCCGGAATGTTCGTTACTGTTCAAATTGGCATACTTTCGCAGTTTGTCAAGTTTAGTCCCTGTAAGCGAATTAACTTGTTTTTGCCATACCAAAGCCTTCAAAACTTATTTCTAAGTTATGTAAGGGTTATTTAAGGTATGTTAAGTATATGTTGATGTTCCGGAGTATTCGTTGCATTAAACTGGTTATATCTACGCATCAGTGCGCGTATAACCTTCCAGAAAGCGATTTAGAGCTTGAAATCGAACAAGAGTTGATATGTGCAAATGATACACATATTTTTACAAATCCCAAGTATGAAATACAATATTTCATTGGTTTAGCATTTGTTTGATGGTTGAAGTGACACAAGTGTCACAGATTTCTCAGTTTATTGAGAAGATTGAGGGTCAAGATTTGGAACAGCAGAAGATTGCGAGGATGAACAGTCCAAGTGGTCAACAGGATGTAAAAATGTATTACAAAGGCAGTGTTCCAGAAGTTGAAAGAAGCCCGAAAATCCAAACTGCGTTTAGTGCTGGAGATTCATCTGAAAAAGTTGATCAAAGTTCTAAAAGTAGCAGTGGTTTCTCTTCATACCCGAGTGTCAATCCAAAAGATGCTACATCAAGCTTTCATTCTCAAAGCACAAAGACTGGAAATGGTTATGTGATACAATGCAATATTGCTTTGAATCTTCCTGATGGTCAAAGTTTTTCAGGAGAGGTTGCTAAAGATCACATGGTGTTGCTTGGTTCCGTGCTACTATCTTATGAAGGTTTGGTTACAGGGCAGATCGGAAATCCTATGCTCACAAAGGAGGATTACGATCAGATAGACGCCGAAGAAATGGAACTAATGGACATCAAATGGTGTCCAGCTAGTGTCCTTAGAAGAGCTGAAAAGTTCAAACTGATTACTGGAAGAAATGATTTTCTTGATGCACATGTTTCTACTTTAGGTTTTGATAAATCTAAAGTTACTTGTTTTCGATGCAGGGAGAAAGGTCATTTCAAGAGAGAATGCAAGAATAGGGAGGCAAGTGAAGCTAAGAATCCTTTCGGAAAAGATGACTATTACCGGAAAGCCATATATCAACAAGTTGGTCAACAACAACAGCAAGAACCACAAGTGGCTCATGGTAGAAAAGTGATTGAGGATTCAAAAAGAGCATGTTTAGTGAATCAAGAGAAGTTCAACTGGGAAAAATACATATCATCCGAAAGCAAAGCATGCCTAATCAATCAAGATGATGAAAGATTACCTGAAGGTTTTAGCTGGGATATGTTTGCGGATGAGAATGGGAATTTCAAAGCTTTCATTGCCAAGATTGTGAAAGAACCAGACATGTTCACTGAGTGGATGAAATCCATTGGTGTTAGTGTGAAGAATAAAGATGAAAAATCTGTTACATCAGAAGAAAGCTCACAGAGTTCAGATGAAAGTTTACAAAGTGATGAAAGTTCAGAAAGAGAAATTGTTTTTGATCAAACACCATCTGATTCTGGTTCTTTGGATGATAATTGTGACATCCCGGGTAATCAGGTACTTATATGCGACTTTAGTGATATCTTTTTTTTAGCATATAAAAAGTAAATCCTTATGTCCGCTAGTTTATAAAACGTGTGTCCCGCTCGTCAATTCAAACCACTCGCGTAACCCGATGCTTAGAAGGCCTGACCCATAGCCTGAAAATTATACATATTTATTAAATGACTTTTATTAATTAGTTGTTTGTAAAAAAAATTAATTAAAATAGTGATAACAGCAACATTAACATGTCGACCAACACCCCTCCTTCATTTGATTTCGGCCCAGCCATTTTAGCCCAACACCCCACCATTGTTTCCATTCGGCCCATCTACTTTCACACCGCCTCATCTCTTGTTATTTAAACATACCGTGCACGTTTGTAATCATACTCAGCCGTAACTCCCCTCCAACTTTTGCGGCAGTCATTATCATCTCCTTGCTCTCAATCTTTCTTTCGGAAACCATCATCTCCTTCCCTTCAGTCAAAATGCAGCTCCGATCGTCGGTAAGGTCCGTATCCCTCATTCGTGACTCTTTAATTAACACTTTAGTCGCGGTTTCTTTGTCATGGTTTTGGTTCGAGTGGTGAAGTCTTGATTACGTGATTTCATGCTTGACTGTATATGTTTTGCGAACTTGAATTTGTGCGTGTAAACTTGTCTGCATGTATATATACATAACCGTAGTAAATCTGTATGTATGTATGTATGTATGTATAAAGGTATCTGTAACCATGAGGAGTAGGAAAGCATGTATGATAACTAGAATCGTGATCAATTGAAACATGTATTGTTACGACTCACCGGGACTTGTTAATCTGAACATATATGTAAACATACGCTAGATTTCACAAAGGTGTGTGTGGACACGAATCGAGGAGTCGATGTCGGCTATATATATGGGTGAACTGTTAATGGCAAGTGTGGTATGTGATATATAGATGTACGTGATGTATATGTATGTTATATATGTATGTAAGGATTGGGCATGAACGTGATTGCATGAACGACTATTGTTACGATTAACCGGTACTTGATGAGTTGATTATACATGTAAACGTAATTGTAGAGTTCTATATATGAACGATGATATATATATGTGTGTGGGTGACTGTGATAATGATGTCATGGGTGCAAGGTTACTAGTTAAGGAGTTGCATGTTATATGAAAAATAGGAAGTTATGTATATGGGGTTTTGTGAATCATGATAGACTAACTGTTAGTGGGTATAGTGACATGAAACCTTTTAAATTGGAATTTGCATAAGTGGTCGATGTATGCATGAGTTACTTTTATAAAGTGTATTGGTGAATGCAAGTTGGTATGGGTACAGGAGGGTGCGAAATTTGTGTAGTGAATAAAGATGCAGTAAATTATGAATTAAATGTTAGTTGATGTGGTGGTGTACAATGTGTTAATTACAAGTTATTGGTGTGATGTGATCAATATGATATCTAATAATATACATGATTTCTGTGTATTTTCTTGTTGCGTACTAGTTACTAGATACGTGTAGGATTCTGGTTTCCGCGTGAGCACACACTAACTTTTAAAAGGTAATCATATTAGGACATGATTGACCAACCCCGACCGTTAGCTATTTTAAAGAGTTCAACCGAGCAACCAAAGGTGAGTTCACATTTTCCACAAGGCATGGGATTCCCAAGGGTTGGGAATGGGTAAAGGGTTTAAACTGAAACTGCGTGATATCCTGGTTTGGAACACGTACACACCCTCTGTATTGAAGGGTGACAACATGTGATAAGGAATTGATTTGGAACCTACGTAATCTCCTGGTTTGGGGATTTCATACACACCCTCTTTATTGAAGGGTGACAACACGGATACTAGACCAAAATCTCTATCATGAAGTCCCTCCTTTTATATCGACTAAATCGCCGGGCCAATGGCGAGCGGGTCATTAGTTAGATAGCGCTATTTAGGTTTGACAAGCCTCACACCGTGCCGCAGAGGACGGGCGTGAACTAATGGATCTGGGCACTAGTCAATGATGATAGACATTGACGTCAGGGCACCAACTTACTTTAGTCAGTGGTCGATATGGTAAACAGGTCTAGTGGTTAACATGGGGAAGCCCCCACCAACTATGGATATGTTTGGGAAACAGGGTAAACGGATTAACTTACAACGTACAAATGAACTCCGGGTTTTGAAACAACTTAATCATGAACACCAACTGTGAACTCGCTCAACTTTGTTGTTGACTCGTTGTTACATGCCTTGCAGGTCGTTAGGTATCTTTGGAGCTTGCACGAGCAGGAGGAGTCGTTGTGGAGCATGGACAGTTGTGTGCCATGTTACATTTAAACTCATTGAACTTTTATTTTGGTTTTTCGTTTTATGCTTCTGCTAATTAACTTGAACTTGGTCAACTGGTTTTTGAACACCAATTATATTGTGTGGTTGGATTTTATTTATTCTAAATACATTGTTCAATATGATTGGTGGCAGGATCCTGGTCAGTCACGCCTCCAAGCGGTAATACTCCGCATGTGGATTTTGGGGGTGTGACAGATTGGTATCAGAGCCATTGGTTATAGTGAACTTGGTTTTAAAAAGGGGAAAAGCTTTTTGATAAAACCAGACTATAACCTGTACAGTGCTCAACGATAAACAACGACGCTTCGCTCCACGTGCAAGACTCCACACTATAGGTGATATGATTTATGGTTATATTGCCTACTTGCTAGTTACATAGAACTTTGCTCGTGATATGCTTAGATAAACGTAACAACTATTGTTTGAAAACACTTGTGTGCTTACTCTCTTCTGTCATCGCACTCTCGCAAACCTTTCTTACCCATGTTTCCTTTGATGTGACAGTACACATTTGTTTATGACGAAACACACGAACACACACTCGTCACTATAGCAAGATGGCATGGATTGCTTGCTCACCTTATGATGCGTTGATAGTATGCCATAGTCCTTAGGTTTTTGTGATCTTATTACATTGACGACCTCCGTTTGACATTTGAGTTTGAGGAATCATTTGACATGAGTTAGGAGGAACTGAGATGAGCATGCAAATCGCAATATTATTGTGGGTGCACACATAATAATAATGTGGGGTGCATGCGAGTCCCAGTGAGCCTTGACAAGTGGAAAAGGGGTCCCGTTCCGTTATTTGACCGATGTGAAACATAACAAACCTATAGGGGTGATAGCAGTGATTGTCCCCTACTCGAATGTGAACTTTTCATTCATCTCTGGATCCTTTCGAATCTCGATGCTATCGAGTATTACCTGAACACCCATCTGAACACCTAGCGAACCGTGTAGAATGTTAGATGCTTTTACGAACGTCCCTGAGTAGGATGTCGCAGCGTCGAATGATTGATCGATACCTTTCTTGCTCCTCTTCGTTTGCTGGAACTCATGTTTTGACATCTTAGATCCCGAAGTGTGATCACTTCTGCGATACCCTCGTAACAGACTGAGTATTACTCAAGCAACTTGCAACATCGATGAACAGGAGGATGAGCGTAGTACTTTACCGACCTCAGTACTTGACGACCCTAATTACCGGCAACGAGCACCAGCGAATTGGCTTCAAACGAATCCTTAACCCTCGTCAGCAACTCATGGGAGTCAACTCTTATGAATCAATCGGGGCATAAGTGAGGATAGCTGATGGTAGTATGGAAGGTGTGACTGCCAGCACAGTGAGTAACACGTTAGGACGTGGCTCAGTATGTGAAAAGATGGACCTTGATGGTGAAGAGTCGTAGAGCTTCGTTTCAAACAACAGCATTAGAGGCAACAATCACGGCAACAACAAGGTATTTGTAATGGTAACCAACAGTATGGAAAGTGAATGTGCTTACGGCATGGAGTGGCCAATGTTAAATTCAACGATAACAACCAAGGGAACGACGGCCGTACTGGAAATCCTCGCAACGAGTACAACAACACGGGAAGTGATGCTCATAGAGGGACATTAGGGATTGGCGTGGGCGACGCCGGGATTATAACAACATGGTAGCCTACGTGTTCTTGGTGACTAATCACTTCGCCACTGTTCTGCTTAACCCTGATGCTTCTTGAAACCCAACCTGTTGTGGAATCGGCTGATGGCGAAAACAATGAAACCACTACTGAGGCTGAAGCTACTGCGGAATTTCGGGACGAAATTCCAAACCAACGGGGGATGATGTGATTCCCCAGGAAAAACCAGGAAACCACGCAACACAACTAGCTTCCTCAGTAACTACGTGCTAAATTTCGGGACGAAATTTCTTTCAACTTGGGGATAATGTGACATCCCGGATAATCAGGTACTTATATGCGACTTTAGTGATATCTTTTTTTTAGCATAGAAAAAGTAAATCCTTATGTCCGCTAGTTTATAAAACGTGTGTCCCGCTCGTCAATTCAAACCACTCGCGTAACCCGATGCTTAGAAGGCCTGACCCATAGCCTGAAAATTATACATATTTATTAAATGACTTTTATTAATTAGTTGTTTGTAAAAAAAAATTAATTAAAATAGTGATAACAACAACATTAACATGTCGACCAACACCCCTCCTTCATTTGATTTTGGCCCAGCCATTTTAGCCCAACACCCCACCATTGTTTCCATTCGGCCCATATACTTTCACACCGCCTCATCTCTTGTTATTTAAACATACCATGCACGTTTGTAATCATACTCAGCCGTAACTCCCATCCAACTTTTGCGGCAGTCATTATCATCTCCTTGCTCTCAATCTTTCTTTCGGAAACCATCATCTCCTTCCCTTCAGTCAAAACGCAGCTCCGATCGTCGGTAAGGTCCGTATCCCTCATTCATGACTCTTTAATTAACACTTTAGTCGCGGTTTCTTTGTCATGGTTTTGGTTCGAGTGGTGAAGTCTTGATTACGTGATTTCATGCTTGACTGTATATGTTTTGCGAACTTGAATTTGTGCGTGTAAACTTGTCTGCATGTATATATACATAACCGTAGTAAATCTGTATGTATGTATGTATAAAGGTATCTGTAACCATGAGGAGTAGGAAAGCATGTATGATAACTAGAATCGTGATCAATTGAAACATGTATTGTTACGACTCACCGGGACTTGTTAATCTGAACATATATGTAAACATACGCTAGATTTCACAAAGGTGTGTGTGGACACGAATCGAGGAGTCGATGTCGGCTATATATATGGGTGAACTGTTAATGGCAAGTGTGGTATGTGATATATAGATGTACGTGATGTATATGTATGTTATATATGTATGTAAGGATTGGGCATGAACGTGATTGCATGAACGAGTATTGTTACGATTAACCGGTACTTGATGAGTTGATTATACATGTAAACGTAATTGTAGAGTTCTATATATGAACGATGATATATATATGTGGGTGGGTGACTGTGATAATGATGTCATGGGTGCAAGGTTACTAGTTAAGGAGTTGCATGTTATATGAAAAATAGGAAGTTATGTATATGGGGTTTTGTGAATCATGATAGACTAACTGTTAGTGGGTATAGTGACATGAAACCTTTTAAATTGGAATTTGCATAAGTGGTCGATGTATGCATGAGTTACTTTTATAAAGTGTATTGGTGAATGCAAGTTGGTATGGGTACAGGAGGGTGCGAAATTTGTGTAGTGAATAAAGATGTAGTAAATTATGAATTAAATGTTAGTTGATGTGGTGGTGTACAATGTGTTAATTACAAGTTATTGGTGTGATGTGATCAATATGATATCTAATAATATACATGATTTCTGTGTATTTTCTTGTTGCGTACTAGTTACTAGATACGTGTAGGATTCTGGTTTCCGCGTGAGCACACACTAACTTTTAAAAGGTAATCATATTAGGACATGATTGACCAACCCCGACCGTTAGCTATTTTAAAGAGTTCAACCGAGCAACCAAAGGTGAGTTCACACTTTCCACAAGGCATGGGATTCCCAAGGGTTGGGAATGGGTAAAGGGTTTAAACTGAAACTGCGTGATATCCTGGTTTGGAACACGTACACACCCTCTGTATTGAAGGGTGACAACATGTGATAAGGAATTGATTTGGAACCTACGTAATCTCCTGGTTTGGGGATTTCATACACACCCTCTTTATTGAAGGGTGACAACACGGATACTAGACCAAAATCTCTATCATGAAGTCCCTCCTTTTATATCGACTTAATCGCCGGGCCAATGGCGAGCGGGTCATTAGTTAGATAGCGCTATTTAGGTTTGACAAGCCTCACACCGTGCCGCAGAGGACGGGCGTGAACTAATGGATCTGGGCACTAGTCAATGATGATAGACATTGACGTCAGGGCACCAACTTACTTTAGTCAGTGGTCGATATGGTAAACAGGTCTATTGGTTAACATGGGGAAGCCCCCACCAACTATGGATATGTTTGGGAAACAGGGTAAACGGATTAACTTACAACGTACAAATGAACTCCGGGTTTTGAAACAACTTAATCATGAACACCAACTGTGAACTCGCTCAACTTTGTTGTTGACTCGTTGTTACATGCCTTACAGGTCGTTAGGTATCTTTGGAGCTTGCACGAGCAGGAGGAGTCGTTGTGAAGCATGGACGGTTATGTGCCATGTTACATTTAAACTCATTGAACTTTTATTTTGGTTTTTTGTTTTATGCTTCCGCTAATTAACTTGAACTTGTTCAACTGGTTTTTGAACACCAATTATATTGTGTGGTTGGATTTTATTTATTCTAAATACATTGTTCAATATGATTGGTGGCAGGATCCTGGTCAGTCATGCCTCCAAGCGGTAATACTCCGCATGTGGATTTTGGGGTGTGACAATAATTCTGACAAATCAGTAGAGTTTGATCAATCACCAACTGATGATAGTAGTGATGATGAAGAAGAAAAACATATTAATATTGCAAAATCTCATCTCTCTCCTGAAAGTTTTAATTTTTATTTTGCAGATCGCTTGGAGAAACTAAAAGAGAGACGAGCAGCAAAACATCCAAAGCAAATGAAGACTGATGAGGTTGTTCAAAAGGATGATTCTAAAAAGGTTGCTGAGGAGGTTGTTGAAACAGAAAAGGTAACTGAAGCAGAAAAAGTGGTTGAGGTGGTGAAAATAATTGAAGTAGAAAAGATTGTGGAAATTATCAAGCATTGCTCAAAGTGTTTGGAACCATGCAAGGAATGTGCAGCAAAAGAAGAGAAGTTAGCTGAGTACGAAAAGATGAAGGAACAATTACTGTTCAATCTCAATTATGTGAAGGAATCGTATGATGTTTTGAATAGAACGGTAACTGGTCTTCAAAAGACTAATTCTGAGAGAGAAAACGCTTTAACCATGATGAATTCTGTGATGATGACAAAGAAAAAATCAATAAATCACTATATCAAAGAATGTGCCAAGCTGCAACGGGAGTTAGGGAATGAAAAGATTGAAAATGAGAGAATCAGACGATTATTACAAAGCTATTCTAGTTATGATTATCTTATTGATCGAATTTATCCAACTATTGCAAGTTTTGAAGCATTTAAAGATGATCAAAAGAAGCCAAAGGAGAAGAAGGATACTGGTAAGAAACCAAGTGTTCAGTATAATAAGTGTCCGCCTCCAATATGGGAAGGGTATTCTCCTAGAAAACCGAATGAGGAGCAAGTCGAAAAAGCAGTCAATATAAAGTTAAAGTCCAATGTAACCGATGAATTACCAGAAAACATTGACGTCGTTTTTACATCGTCTGACACTGATCATGAGTCTAAGTTAACCAAAAAGGTGGTCGATCAGGTGTTGGATACAGATGAGAAGTCTGGGTCAAAGTCTGAGTCTGGAGGTTCAAGTTCATCGGTCAACAGTTCAAAGTCGTCGGTTAAAAGGGCTTACAGTAAAGAGTTTTTGTTATCAAAAGCAAATTTGGATTATGAAACATTTGAAGTAGCATACACTTTAAATGATTCTGACAAATTATATTCTGACAAAGAGTTTCCAATAAGAAGTGTTAGATTTGAAATGATCAAAAAGGTTTTCAAAATGACAGAAATTAAGATTTCTGAAATAAAAGATTTAAATCTTACTGGAAAACCTAAAAAATACACTTCAAGAGTACAACAACGATTAAACAAGAAAAAGGGTTACAATTCTGGTTCTGGTTTTCAAAAGAAATCAAACCATAATGATAGTTACAAAAAGAAAGGATTAGGTTTTATTCCACCAGAAAATTATAAAAATGAGAAAAATTCTAAAACAAAAACAGAATTTGTTTCAGGAGGAAGTGCAGAAGAAGAACAGAAGAAACCTTTCTAGAGACAATCAAACCAGGAGTTTCTTGCTGAGAAGAAAAGGAATGGAACTGGAGTGTTTCATCCAAAAGAGACTCGAACATGTTTCAAATGCAATGAAGCTGGTCACATTGCATGGAACTGTCCGAAAAATGCTAATACTAAACAGGGAGTTTCTGAAAAACTGAAAGAAATAGTTGTTAATGTTGAACCACCAACCGAAAAATTCAAAATGTTTGAAAATTCAACTTATGAGGTTGGCGAATGTTCTAAAAAGAATTTTTACAAAAAGAAAGCAAAAGATAACCAAATGTGGGTTGTCAAAAAGGGTGATGTAAAAGTCGGCGATGAATCTGGTCCCACAAAGCCAGAAGAGCCACAAGGTGAGGTAAAAGAGGTAAATTCTGTATCTTCAGTGAATGATGATGAATTTCCATCACTGACGTTTGAAAAAATTAAGCAAAAGGTTAGTAAAGTTGAGATCTCAAATCAATTCTTTTCTGATAAGAAGGAATTTGATGTTGAAAAAGTTTTCAATGGAAATGTTAAGAAAATTTTTGGGAAAATGCTTGATGGGAAAGTAAAAGGGGTTAAAGATTTTTACGCAACAAAGAAAGCAACTTTTAACCCAACTGAACAAGAGCTAAAGGAGCTAAACACACCCAAGGTTGGTCAGACTTGGGTGGAAATTCTTTTCCCTTGAACATCTGACTTGCCGGAGCTCCCAGGTTTGTAAGCGTGGAGCAGGAATCGGCATCTTTCTTGGTTGTTAATCTTCCAAGTGGTAAATCAGTGACATTAAGTTGTATCTGAATTTCTACAAATGATTGAGAAACAATGTGATGAACCGTTACTTTACAAGTGGTAACCCCAACAAAACTTATTTTCCGGAAAAATCATTTTGGTTAAAATAAACTTAAGTGTTTTGAAATCATAATGAGAAAATAGTTTGTTGAAAGGGGGAGTTCTGATTGTTTATGCCAAGTGGATGGCGATTTGAAGCGATTCGATATCGGTTGTCAATTTTATTGTATAGTTTGTTTTCAAATTTCCTTAAATGTGTTTGCATTTTAGGGGGAGTAGAAATTTTCAGAAAATCCAAAAACATTAGAAAATTTGAAAAAGACAAAAACATGATAAAATGAAAAATTAGTTTTAGTGTCAAAGAAGAGGAAATGATAGTACATCAGTAGACAGTTACAGTATTGTATTGTTTAAATAGCGTTAAACGGTCTCACTGATGATATGCCGATAGGTTTTTACACATTTAGTAAGCTTTTTCGGGATATAAACTTAAATTCAAACTTGCTTATTTCGTGGGGAACACTACTTGGATATATAGGTAACCCCTGAAATCTCGTTTGAAAGGTCCCTTTTTCTGAGATACTAGGTCTTTATGCTCAGTGATATCTGGGGTATTATCCCGGGACTTCTGATTTTGCGGAAGCAATGGCCTAGTCCCCGGAGAATACTTTCCGCTTGCTTGAAAAATAGCTCCACCCTCAGCATAAATGATGAGACAATAAAATTGCTAATCAATGCTGTTGTAAAAAAGATCCTCTAAAGGGGACCCACCAAAAGTCGAGCCGTCATCTCTCTGCTGAACGGAAGTTCTGACCTGAGCTCTCACGGTTTCGTACGTTTCATAATTTATTCCCCTTACAGATATCATCTGTGGTATACTCACCTGTAAGACTGAATATTGGGATCTGGATACTGGAGTATATTCAAGAGGTGGGACACATGAATGAGTTTATGTTCTTAAAACACCTAACTCATATCCTGAATCAGTTAAAATTTGTGTGAAAATTTAAGTGGATCAGTATATCGGCAATCTAAGTGAATTGTTTAATTCTTAATGTGTAACTAAGCTCAACGGTACTTGTGACTTGTCAAAAAACTGATATGATCCTCTTACACAAACTCACAAAAATATTGCCTGTAAATATTTCTTTACTGCATTTCATTTCATTCATAAATCCAAAAAGATTTTCAGTGTGTTTTAGCATAAAGTTTGATAAATTCAAAAAGATTTTTGACAACTGATGTTGGAGAGCTGATTGTCAAAATTCTAAGTGCTAAACATGATGAGCATGTAATGAGGGGGAGATTGTGTTTAAATGAGAAAAATTTTTGAATATTTTTCAATACAAGTGGTTCATCAGATATTATCATTGATAAATCATTATGGTTTAATTCGAGAGGGAGTATGTACATATAAATTTGTCAAATGTTAAATTTGTGAAATTTATTTCTGGCTTAAGAATGTGCAGGTGTAGCCAGGTTTTGATTCTGAACCTGAAGATAGAGTGCCAGGTTTCGATACCTAAAGATTATGTGATTTCAACAAGCCAGACTGCGATCCCAGCATATCGAAAGGGGGAGTCTGAAGACACCTAAAGGAAGGAATGTATTGGTGCTGATGAAAAAGAGAAGAGAGGAGATTTGAGGATACTTACAGCGTCAGATACTTCAAAGAGTTCGAGAGGAATGATAAAGACTGAAGATGCGAAGACTCGACACTGAAGACTCTTCAACATTCGAGGGGGAGTCTGTTGGTGCATGCGTATGTCGACTTCGTCTTGTATCGAGTCTTGTTAGTAATGACTTATTCCCCATGAATTAGAAAGTGGCACTTTCAAAGGGAATTGGCACTTTCAAAGGGAATTGGCACTTTCAAAGGGAATTGGCAGGTTCAAAGGGAATTAGATTCCGTTTGAAGGGTGTCTTGCCACCTTCAAACGGAATAGCATATCCTATAAATACCTCATGTGTCATTTCATTTGTAACTTTCCGGTTTGTGCAACGAAGTGCTGCCAAAGTGTTGTCAGGTTGTAAAACGTCATCAAATCAATCATACAACAGTTTATAGTGTAAATCTTGCTGAATTGACCTCTACACCTCTGTTTTCGCCTTTCGTGTCGAGTTAAACTCTTCTGATCGACTCGTTCGGGTCTGAAAATGATCCTACAAGGTAGATCCCCGTCAACAAGACCATCAGCTAAAGGCATGTTGTCTCCAAATTCTGGTAGGGTGAATGGCTGAAAATCATCCTCGTCGGTACTCGTGGTGTCCGATGTATAAACCTCGTCCTCTGGGATAATCTCGTCGTCTGATACTATCGCTATGGGGTCCAGTGTGTCTGACATTCCAGTATCAGAAGAAGATGGCATGGTGTCTGTAACACAACCACACATATGCACATATATCAACATGTAATCAAATAAGCATGTAAGTCACAATAATGTAAGCAAGTAATCATCCTAGTCTTCCCCAGACTATCCCACCCAGTCTCTTAGACTGAACTCCCTAGTCTCTCAGACTAACTCCCTGGTCTCTAAGACCAACCTCCCAGTCTCTAAGACTAACTCCCTGGTCTCTAAGACCAACTCCCTGGTCTCTAAGACCAACTTCCCCAGTCTCTAAGACTAACTCCCTGGTCTCTAAGACCAACTTCCCCAGTCTCTAAGACCAACTCCCTGGTCTCTAAGACCAACGTCCCCAATCTCTAAGACTAACTCCCTGGTCTCTAAGACCAATCCTCCCTCAGTCTCTAAGACCGATCCTCCCTCAGTCTCTAAGACCGGTCCTCCCTCAGTCTCTAAGACTGATCCTCCCTCAGTCTCTAAGACTGAATTATAAATATAAATTTTGAAATGTGTATTTGTGCCTTTTGTTTGTAAAAATGTTTGTACCCTGGATCTGGACGTTTTTTGTATGCAATGTAAAAATGTTTTCGTGAGAGCCCTGATGATCATAGTCTAGACTCGAGAAAGAATCCTAGTTCGCTATGATCGAGGCTCTGATACCAAGCTGTCACACCCTGACTTTTGCGAAAGCGTGGTTTATTTTGGTGTGACTTCTTAATACCATAGCAACAATCATAACAATGCTATATGATAAAAACACGAGATGTTCATCCATTAATATAGTTTAGAATGTACCATAACATACTTGTCTTGAAACATCAACCCCAAAATAAGTTACAAACCATGACTTGTTTAAAACGAGTTCATAATACTCAACAAAAGACTTTCAATAAAACGAGGTTTAGAGACATGTAACCCGTCCAGGAAGAGGTTACACCTCCCAAACCCTACAACACTGGATGACATCTTTATTTAGTACGCAACTTGACTAACATGCATCACTTGCCAGATCCGATTAATTCCCTGAAATACATGTAGTTTGAAAAAAATCAACAAAAGTTGAGCGAGTTCATGTGTATGTGAGTATGTATAAACCTTTGTAAATTGTATATGTATGTATGTCCCGGTATGATTGCAAACAAGGAAAAGATCACCAATGGTTTGCAAGGCCACTGATATGTGTGACGGTGTAGGAAGACTCAAACCTAGCAAAGTTGTACCGGGCTCCTGGCTGGAAGACATAGTCACCACTATGGGCCGCCCTGGCCTCATGGGTGTGGGCTCGCTACACCCAAATAGATCTATCACTCATGCCCCTCGGTCCTACAACGAGGATTGATGGTCCCAAGTATCTGCCTACCCTATCACATGATCTATGGTTCTTTCCTAGGCTAATCATACCAATAGTATTATAAGTATCCCTTTGTAACATGTATTTCACCCCCGAAGTAAGTAAACAAAACAGTTTAAGGAAAAGGGGGACATGAACTCACTGTAGTGCATCTCATACCGGCAACTCAAGCTCTGTCAGCTACACGACAACCTACAACGTACTAATGTCTATTAGACGAACGGGCCGTGCCTTGGCTTAATGTTTAACGTTTTTAAGTTGCGTTTCTTGTGTCTCCGAATATTATTCCAAGTTATAATTATTTGTTAAAATAATTATTTTAACTTTAAATTATATTTTGTTCTGGAATAATTGATTAAGCAATATTTCGCATTAATACTTCACAAGTATTTTAACTTCGTATTTCCTTCCCAAGGATGGGGGTATTTATACATGTATTTTGTGGCTCCGAAATATTATATTTTTAAGTCCCACTTAGAAAATATATATAACTTATTTGTCAAAAATAATGTATTCCAAAATATATATATATTTTTCCCAAAAATAATATATTTTCACTTCTTTAGTTTCCAAAATAATATTTACCAATAATATGTGTAAGAGTATTTTCTGGAATATTTTATAAGTTATGTCTTTGCGTTCGGTTTCACAATATCATGCATATAACTTAAATATTTATTCCGTGATATTTCTGGTATTATTTTGGAGTTGTAATTTCCATGGTATTGTTAAGTTATATTATTTTACCCTAAAATAATATAACTATTCCACAAATCATACAAGTATTCACAAAACCCATGGCGAAGTTTGTTTTGAAAAACAAAGTTAAAACATATATGCAAACACTTGTTAGAAAATAATTTCTAAGTGTTGAAATTTTTAGAAAATTTCGCCATGGTTTCCTTTGTAAATGGAGGTGTCCATGCTAATAAGCATATCATTTTCTTTTTGAAAAATCATTCAAATCAATCAACAACCATACTCTAAACAATATTACACTTACCAAGTGCAAAACTATTCTATTTATAACACAACATGAACTTGATGTTTTTATAAAAATGCATAGTAACTTGGTGAAGTGTTTAGTGGGTTTAGTTACCATCCAAAGTGTGTTTACTTTTGTTAAAATCTCATTCTCGGGATTTTTAGATGTTCACAACTTGTGAACATATTTTACAAAAATATTTATTTACAACATTTTCATGTTTCACTAGCATCCATACACTTATTTTATTTCCAAAAATAGTGTAAGTATATGTAAGAATCATGATCTTTCAAAAACCGTCTTTTAAATCCTGTTTGTTTAGAAAAAACCATTTGTAAACCTCGGATCCATACGATCATCAACTCACTTTGTTTACTTACATTTCAAGATTTCACCTTGTTAACAAGTTCATGTCTAAATATGAGGGTGATCTTTTTGTGTAAACCCCTAATCACCTCCTAACTTGTTATCTCATGTTTTCAATCATAATTTAACAAGTTTCATATGATGACTATCATCATACTACCAAGAAATCACCAATCAATCATCAACATAGCCAAGAAAATATCATTATAGTAATATTTCATTATGCTTCATCCATTTTTCATATTATGTAAAGCTTTATGTTCAAGACTTATGTGTATGATCTTCTAGTGTTCACATGTTTTCATCGTAATACATCTATTAACCACTAAAAATGTGAAGTAAACACGGATCAAAGAAGCTTACTACTAGCTTAAAGCTAGGGAAGATCAATGGAGAAAAATGAGCGGATAAAAGCTTGTGGTAGAGGTCCTTCAAGAACCGAGTGTTCCACACCTTCTAAATCACCTTGTAGCACCTTGAAGTACACTTGGATTGGTTGAAATTGCAACAAAAAGAATGGTGGTAGTGGGAGTATGTTCGGCCGTGAGCTTTAATGTGGGAGGAGGAGTTTGTGTTGTGTGAAGATTAAGAATATGATAGTGGTTCTTATAATTACCAAATTCTAATATCCAAAGGGTTGTATGTCCACTCAAGTACATGCAAGATCCAACAAATCCCAAAGCAAGATATGGAAGGATTTAGTGGAGATATAGAAAAGATCTTTGGTGTGTGGGGCCATACTCTTGACCGTAAATCAGCCAAGGGGGGTGGGTAAATTGCAAATTTAAATGGTAAAGGGGATAGTTAGTGGAAGGTTAATTGTAAAAGCTAGTGTCTTATGTGTATAATGCATTTTATAATATGTTAGGGTGCTCGGGAACCATGACTAGCTTAGAAAAAGTGAAACAATGTTTTTAACAATATTTTGGTGTTACGGGTAATGTCCGGTTGTTCGGTTAGATACCGTTCCGTTAAAGTGTCTAGTTATTCCGTATAGTGTCTTTTATGTAACCTTTTGTGACACTCTTAATTCCCGGCACTTAGGAAAGCATACAAGACCATTTTGCCATATTTTTGCACATTACTAGCATGTTAAAATGCTGAATTTTGTTATTGAATGCAGAATTCTGCATTTTGAATGAGTTTTAGGCACTTTCCGGCACTTAAACTATCACCTAGTGACGCGGTTTTATGGTCCTTACTTCCCTACACTCCATACTAGTGTAGTACCTTGTCTCTGGCTCACACTAGGCCTCAAAACATTGTCTGTCTATGTACTGGCGCTGTCAGTATATTTCTGAGTTATCCACTCACTGTGCTAACTGTGCTTTGTGCATCAAGTTTGTCACTAAAGTTGGTATGCAATAAATGGAGTGACGGCATAAAATGTGATGCATATGTATGTATGTAACAGAAATCAGAAAGCAGTTTATATCGTCAGTTGTAATCAAGCACAGTCATTAAGCACAAATTTAATATTAATTAATTATACGGATACCTGTAATTATGAGGGTTGTCACATATGGCATACCCCTACGAATACCTACACCAAAGAACCATATTTGTAATTCTCTCGTTCATATGATCGCTCATGATTCCCTCGTGCTCGTTTCATTCTAAGAAACGAAGTACAGAAAATAAGTGACATTTTGAGTAATCACTTCTTAATCCTTGGTTAGATAACTAAGGATATTTTCTTCAATCTTGTACCCATATCATTACATTCTGGTTTTCATAACAACATACATAATATAGGTTTTCAAAACAACCTTCATGATTTCAAAATATTTCATATAGTTTGAAAACGATTTTAACCCAGTATATTTACTTAGTATATCAAGTACATGATTTCGAAAAGCATTATTCATGTTTTCAAAAACCTTATACATAATTTCAAAATTCATCCCACATGATTTTATAAACATATTTACCTAATATATCTACCTGACGATTTCAAAAGTATTATGTAAGATTTCAAAAACATTAAACATATTTCTAAAGAACCCCATGTGTTGGATCGTCGTGTGACCCTAACGAGTCAATCAGAAGAGTGTATGATCTATTTCAAAGGCGGAATCAGAGAAATAGACGTGAAACAACTTAATTCCTCTTAATTATCTTCTTATTAATGATTCCAAAGCTTTTACAGATCGTTTGACAAACTGGCAGCACCTCGGCTCTGAATCGGAAAAGTTACAAATGAATCAGCACACCTAGTATTTATAGGTCAGGTGATTTCGCATGAAATGGTCCAAGCGAAATTAGATTTCATATGAAATCTAATTTCGTGCGAAATTACCTCCAAACCTATTTTTTACATATTTCTCGTGCTACGTGCCCTGATCTATCTTATCTAATACAAGACTCTATAAAGACGAAGTTAACAGACATTTATGCACCAACAGACTCCCCCTTGGATGTTGACAAAGTCTTTAGCATCGAATCTTCAGTCTTTAGTCTTGATCTATCTTCTTCTCTTTCCAATTTGTCTGACACTGTAAGCATCCTTCAATCTCTATCTTCAAACTCCCCTTTGAATGTTGATCCAGAATGTAGACTCCCCCTCTCAATATGCTGGAGTTCAAATTCTGGTTCAAACTTAACAATTTCTTTGCCATGGGGATTTTGCTTCCTGTTTCTCAAGAATATAACATTACAATCTATTCTCCTTTTAACTACACTTGATGTTTTTATCAGTTTTTAGAAATCCACTTAAGTATCCAGGTCCAAGTTAATGACCCTAGGCACTTAATTTATCTACCAAGTCCAACTTAATGACCTTGGTTGACATGTGACAAAACAAAACTGACTTTGTTCAACATTTTTTCAAAACATTATTCTGAAAATTACAAGTTTCAACTTAATGAACTTGTTTTGACTTTTTCATTTTTCAGGTTTAACATAATAAGCTCACAACTCTTTTGTCCAGCTCAGAAACTTCCTGCATCTGCTTCAAACTTCGAATCTGAAGATCAACTTTCCACTTTGGTTTGTCGGAAAATAAAGCAGAAACGTAAAATCTTTTTGGATTTTGAATAAAGTTTCTAAACTAGAATGCTTAACAGAAATAAAATGCAGTAAATGTAAACTATTTACAAACATTTTTTTTTTGTGAGCGTGTTAGGCAATCATATCAGCTATTCGACAAGTCACAAGTACCGTTAAGCTTTAATTTCATACTCAGAATTAAACAATTCTCTTAGATTGTCGATATACTGATCCACTTAAATTCTCACACAAATTTCAATCTGTCCAGGATACGAATTAGGTGAATTGTTAGTGCAGGAATGTCTGTCAACTTCGTCTGGTATCGAGTCTTACATTGTTCATGGCACGAAGTTCGAGAAAATTGACAAAGAGCTAATTCCGCTTGAAATAGACTTCTAGTAATTCCGTGCGGAATTAGTTAATTCCGTTTGGGTAGTGTAATTTCGCTTGAATGGTAATTCCGCTTGAGTATGTTCAAGCGGAATTAGATGCCTATATATACCTGAACCTGTTTGTGTCATTTAGCACGGAATTAGTTCACGGTTACTGAGTCGAGGTGCTGTCGAATTGTTATCAGAATTGTAAAAAGCTCAGAATCAATCAATAAGAAGATAATTAGAAAGGAACAAGCTGTGTTACGTCAATTACATTGATTCCGCCTTTGTTTTTGATGCTGAACTCATCGGATTGACTCGTTAGGGTCACACGTCGATCCAACAAGTGGTATCAGATCTCAGGACGAGGAGTTTATACCAATTCAGCTTGATTTCATCGGATTATCTCTCTTCTACTCATTCTTTTCTGATTTGAACAAGATTTAACGGACAAAATGGCTTGATTCTCACATATAATAAGCGAAACATAGTTTTATCTAATCCTTGAAATATTTGGACCTTAATTCGACTTAAATCTGATAAAACTTGTAATTCCGCTTGAAAATTTGTTCGAACATGCTGACATCATCTAATTCCGTTTGAAACTTTCAAACGGAATTACTAATCTAGCATGAAATTGCCTAATTCCGCTTGAATCTGCCAGTGTTCTTTCAAACAAAATTACTTATTTCGCTTGAAAACACTTGTCATTTCAAACGAAATTAACTTTTTGGTTAATTCCGCTTGAGATTGTTGACTATTTCATACAGAATCACTAATTCCGTTTGAGATTTCATACGGAATCACTAATTCCGCTTGAAATTGCTGTTGAGTTCAAACGGAATTACTTATTTCGCTTCAAAGTGTTCTAATTTCGTTTGAAATTGATTGTGCAGGTTGATTTCGTTTGAAGGTTGTAATTTCGTTTGAGATCTTCTGTCATTTCACATCAAATCAGATTCTTGAAAGTTTGGTAAAAATGTTTGACGAAAAGGAAAACACTAAACTTGAAAGATTAAACAATTGGTATAGTGGTCATAATGATGTGAAAAAGGAAGTTTGGGTTGAAAGATTTGAATATTTTGTGTGTAGGAAATATGAAAAGTTTCATGATGTAGAAAAGCGATATGATGAATTACTTAAGAATTTGAGAAGGTATGAGATAAAGATATCAGATGTTGAAAAGACATCTAAATTTGCTGATGCATTACCTTCAGAATGGGATGAATTTTTGTGTAAACTGAAAAAGGATTCTAGGTTCTCAAGTCCATATGATTTCATCAGAGAGCTTAGAACACACAATTGTGAAATTGAGAAGAAAAAGAAAGAGTTGATGAAAGAATTAGAAAATAACTTAGAATATATAAGTTTGAATGTGATTCTTGAAATAATGAGAAGAATCAGAATAGGTCTTAGCACAAGAAATAAGATGAAATATGATTTCAAAAGAGGTTGTTTTTTGGATGAAGATTTGAATTCTGCTGATATTGTTGAAAATTTTCTTGCAGGAACATACAAGAAAGAGACAGAAAGAATATCAAAGATTGAAGAATCCAAGAAGGATGAAACTTCAAAATGTGAAGTTGTGTGCTCAAAATGCGAAAAATCCGAAGCAGACAATGACAAACTCTTGAAGGATGTGGAGAGTTTGACATTGGAAAACAAAAATTTACAAGAAAATGAAAAAGAATTTCAGAATAAAATAACATTTGTTGAAAATGAAAAATTAAAAAGTGAAAAAGATTTTCAAAATCAAATAAAAATTTTAGAAAATGAAAAATCTCTTTTTGGTAAAAATAATCTTGAAAAGCAAATAGCAATAAATTCTCATCTTGAGAATATTATTCGACTAGAAAAAGAAATTGAATGTGCTAGAAATAAAATTGAAGAGTTAGAAAATAAATTGAAAGGTTTTGAGACTTTGTCTTCAATACCAGATTTTGTTTGTCCAAAACCGATCAATTCAGTTCCAATAAGTGACAATGTCACAAATTTTGACAAAGTCAAAATTGAAGATTGTGATGATAAAACTGATGATGAAAATGAGAAAAATGAGAAAAGAAAAATATTTTTGGAATTAAAAGAAAAGTTTAAAAACACTATTTTACAATCTACTGAAATAGGTGAATGCTCAAAGCAAAAACCTGTTAAGAAGACTGTAGAACAGAAACAAAGTGTTAAAAATTCAGAAAATGTTCAAAACAAAAATAAAAGCTCACCAGTTCGATCATCCAATCATGATAAAAAACCACAAAAATTGAAAAATCAAAACTCACAAAAAGTTGGTAATAAGTGGTGCAGGTTTGACTACAGTGCTCAAAAACCAAATTCAGCTTACAAGAGAAGATGGGATGAAGATTTTTCAAAGCCAAATCATTACAATGAGAGAAAACAAAGAAATGATGAGTACCACAAATCAAATCAATGTTTTGATCTAAGTGTGTGGTATGAAATTGGTGTATGGTATGATAACAGAGTATGTTACAACTGTGGTTATCAAGGACACATTGTTGTTAACTGCCAGAGTCAAAGTTTTGAGACAACAAGATGCTATGATTGTCAAATCAAAGGTCACATTGCCAGAGATTGCCCAATGAGATCGAAGGAAAGATCGAGGGCTGAATCTCAAAAAATGGTGTAGAACTCAGTCAAGGTCGAAGAAAAGCCCAAAGAAAAGAAACAGAAAAAACAGAAAGTGAAACTATCAAAAGGGCAGAAAAACAGACTGAGAAAGAAAAGGAAGAAAGTAAGAGAGTACCTAGAAAAGATTTTGTCCTCGGGTACAACTGATTATCCGAGAAAAAGTTCTGATCAATCGATTTGCTCCACTAACAAGGATCAATCAAGTAAAACGAATTCATCAGATACAAATCTGAGGACAAAAGGGTTGATAAAGAAAGAAAAATTAACTAATCAAACCGATGAACAATCAAAGAATGTTAATTTTTCAGACAAAGCCTTTATCAAAGTTTTTAAGTATAAAAATGACAATGAAAAATTGTGCATGTCACAGGTTGACAAATTTGGAAAGGTTAAACATTGTAGGGATTGGGTTCCAATAGAGAATGGCGATGAATTTGTTTCTGAGAAAACAAAAGAGCCATCTTCTGGCAAGGAATTTGTTTCTCCGGAAGCAAAAGAGCCACGTTCTGGTAATGACTCTGATGTGTCAAAGTCAGTGGAGCCACAATCAGGCAATGAAACTGACTCGACAAAGTCAGAGGAGCCAAGTTTTGAGGTAAAAACTGTCAAACCCAAGGCTGGTCAGGCTTGGGTGAATCTGTTTAAATGAAAAACCTGACTTGCCGGAGCTTCCAGGTTGGTAAGAGTGGAGCAGGAATCAGCATCTTTCTTGAGAAATTCACGATTGGGATATATCGATCTTTCAAGAGTTTAATCAAGGACATTAAGTTGTACTTGATTTTCTTCAAAGGGTATTGTTGTTAGAACCTAAAAATGTTAAATTTTTCAGGAAGTGATAAAAGAACAATGTGATGAAACCCCGAATTTGTGAAATGACACACAAAGCTTATTTTCGGGAAAAAACATTTTGATTAAAACTAACTTAAGTGTTTTGAAATCATAATGGGAAAATAGTGTGTTGTCAGGGGGAGTTCTGATTGTTTAAGCCAAGTGAATGGCGAATTAAAGCGATTTGATATCAGTTTGTCACTTTCCTTGTACAGTTTGTTTTCAAATTTTTCCAAAAAATCAAAATTGAAACATATTTTGATTTTAGGGGGAGAAAAATAAAAAAAAATAGAAAATTAGAAAATGCCAAAAACATTGAAAAAGCAAAAATAAGTTTTGTTGTGAATAAGAGGAAATGATAGTAAATCAGTGGACTATCACAGCATGCTAAAGAAATGAAATGTCAAATGTGATAAACGGTTTCACTAAGGATGTGACGATAGGCTCAGCTAGACTAGTAGATTTGCGATAACGATACAAACTTAAATGAAAAAGCCTAGTTCTAGTGGGAAACGCGGTCAAAAGCATAGTACTTAGTTTTATCTTTCTTTACTGTGTGACTACTCAGTAATCGCTGAATGCTAAAAGAGCATAAAAACCGGTTAAGTTTGTGAGCTTTCACAACTTTGCTGAAAAATCACTATGATTGTGCATTTTATTTTGCAAAGATTTAAACTTATTTTATTTCTTTATTTTGTTTAAGCATTGGACATCCTCTGCGTATACGTGAGTATCGACCTAGATGTTATTGCCTAAACGTTCTGCTTTATTTTCTTTGGTGTTTCGTTTAAGCTTTGGATCACCTCTGCGTATACGGAAGTATCGACCTGGTGGTTAAAGCCTAAACAACTTCAACTTGTTTTTATTTTCTTATTTTGTTTAAACATTGGACTTTCTCTGTGTATCGAAAGATCAGCATGATTGTTAATGTTTAAACATTCTGCTTTATTTTTTGCATATATCACAGTTGATGAAAGTTTAAAGGCATTACTTGAGTTAGTGTATTGCATGATGAGGGGATATGCTGAGATCGTGGGGTCCATAAGAATTTAGTGCAAAATTAATATACCTTAACGTATCAGTAAGCATTTCGAAAGTTTTTAGATTGAGTTTAAAGAGGACAACTATATCGTCAATCTATGTGAATCGTTTAGAACATAAAAAGATTAAAGATTAACGGTGCTAGTGATTTGTCTCATAAACGGATATGATCCTCATACACAAACTCACAAAAATATTGTTTGTATATATTTCTTTATTGCATTTCTATAAAATCAAAAATCCAAAAATATTGTGTTTTAGTTTTAAATTTTGAAAAATACAAAAAGATTTTCGACAACTGATGTTGGAAAGCGGATTTTCAAAATTTCAAGTGCTAAACATGATGAACTATATTGGGTTGGGAGAATATGTTGAAAACTTTGAATGTCATATACAAATGTTTTGAAAGATTGTATGTTTAGTTAATCAAGGTCATTCATTTAAACTTGATGTAACTATAACAAATTGATGAATAAATGATTTCTACCAGTAAGTTTTATTTTAAATGTCATAAATTTGTGAAACTTATGATATGGGTAGAGGATGTGTAGGTTAACCAGGTTTCAAATCTTGAGCAGATGCAGAATAATGCCGGGATTTGATCCTGAACTTGTGAACCGGAAAAAGTCAGACTACGATCCCATCAGTACAACTTAAGGGAGAGTCTGTGAGAAAAGAAAACTCCCCATGGCAAAGATTGTGTAAAGTTTGAACCAGAATTGAAGCTGAGCTTATTGTGAGGGGGAGTCTACATTCTGGATCAACATTCAAAGGGGAGTTTCAAGATTGAACTGGATAGAGATTAAAGGTGCTTTACAGTGATAGACATTTTGGTTGAACACAAAGACTGATGAAGACTGAAGACTTTGAAGACTCGACACTGCAGACTTTGTCGACATCCAAGGGGGAGTCTGTTAGTGCAGGAATGTCTGTCAACTTCGTCTGGTATCGAGTCTTACATTGTTCATGGCACGAAGTTCGAGAAAATTGACAAAGAGCTAATTCCACTTGAAATAGACTTCTAGTAATTCCGTGCGGAATTAGTTAATTCCATTTGGGTAGTGTAATTTCGCTTGAATGGTAATTCCGCTTGAGTATGTCAAGCGGAATTAGATGCCTATATATACCTGAACCTGTTTGTGTCATTTAGCACGGAATTAGTTCACGGTTTCTGAGTCGAGGTGCTGCCGAATTGTTATCAGAATTGTAAAAAGCTCAGAATCAATCAATAAGAAGATAATTAGAAAGGAACAAGTTGTGTTACGTCAATTACATTGATTCCGCCTTTGTTTTTGATGCTGGACTCATCGGATTGACTCGTTAGGGTCACACGTCGATCCAACATGAATTAAGAACTTAAACTCATTCATGTGTCCCACCTCTTGAATATACTCCCGTATCCAGAACCCAATATTCAGTCTTACTGGTGAGTATACCACAGATGATATCTGTAGGGGGTTAAAATGCGAGGGCCGTGAGAGCTCAGGCTATTGCTTCCGCAAAATCAGAGAGATGACGGCTTCGACTTTAGGTGTGTCCCCTTTAGAGGATCTTTTTTACAACAGCACATGATTAGCATTTTGCAATGTTTCATCATTTTTTATGCTGAGGGAAATGCTATGTTTCAAGCAAGTGTAAAGTATTATACAGGGACTAGGCCACTGCTTCCGCAATATCAGAAGTCCCAGGATAATACCCCAGATATCACTAAGTATAAAGACCTAGTATTTCAAAAAGAGGGATCTTTCAAACAAGATTTCATGGGTTACCTATATATCCAAGTAGTGTTCCCCACGAAATAAGTAAGTAAAGATTTAGGTTTATATCCCGAACAAACCTACGAAATGTGTAAAAACCTATCGGCATATCATCAGCGAGACTACTTAAGACTTTTAAACTTTACATATCTTTAGCATACTGTAACTGTCAAGCCAATGTAATATCATTTTCCCTTTTTACACAAGCTCCTTTTCAATTTTCTATTGTTTTTGGATTTTGAAATATCTCATGTTTTTGGATTTTTGAAATTTTTTTTACTGTTTTTGTATTTTCTGAAAATATTACCCTATACTCCCCCTAAATACCAAAACAAGTAAAAAAATTGACAAACCATTGCAGATTGCGTCTCAACATCATCTACAGTGGTACCTTCATCTACGCCAAGAATCTCCTCCGACACCGATAAAAGCTTCATACCGTTCAATTTTAAAAGATATTGAAAACGAGTTTTATCAAACGCTTTGGTATGTAAATCAGCTTTTTGTTCGTCAGTGTGGATTTTCTCAATTCGTATCAACTTCTTCTCGAAACAGTCTCGGATGAAGTGATGATGAATTTCAATGTGTTTCGTTTTAGCGTGATGAACAGGATTTTTAGTGATGTTTATCGCTGCCTCATTATCAACAAAAATAGGGGTGTTAAGAAATTGCAAACCGTAGTCTCGCATATGTTGCTGGATCCACAAGATATGAGAGCAGCAGCTGCTAGCAGATACATACTCAGCTTCACACGTGGATAAAGCTACAGAGGTCTGCTTCTTGCATTGCCAGGTAACCAATCGTGGTCCGAAAAACTGGCACCCCGCTGTTGTTGACTTAGCGTTAACTTTGCAGCATCCGAAATCGGAATCGGAATACCCTTCGAGCGTGAAATCGCCTTCTCTTGGATACCACAACCCCAGTGATGGAGTTCCTTTCAGGTAGCGTAATATCCGTTTCACAATCACCATATGTGAAGCTCTCAGGTTAGATTGAAATCTTGCTGCGAGGCAGGTTGGATACATGATATCGGATCTAGAAGCTGTCAAGTACATCAGCGATCCGATCATGGAACGATACAACATTTTATCTACCTTCTCTCCGGTGAGATCAAGGTTTATCCCATGGTTCGTCGCTAATGGGGTGGAAGCTGGAGTAGAACCTGACATCGCAAATTTCTCTAAGATATCATGAACATACTTCGTCTGATGTATGAAAATTCCCTTAGACAGTTGATCAACCTGAAGTCCCAAGAAAAATTTCATCTCACCCATCGATGACATTTCAAATTTTTGCTTCATAACTCTTTCGAAATCTTTGCACAAATTTTCATTTTTTGACCCAAATATGATGTCGTCCACGTATATCTGAACTATCAGAAGATATCCGTCGACTTCTTTGGTGAAGAGAGTGGAATCAACTTTTCCATGGATGAAGCTATTGGCAAGCAGGTGTTGAGACAATGTCTCGTACCAAGCTCTCGGTGCCTGGTGTAAACCATACAGCGCTTTATCCAGTAAGTAAACCTTGTCTTTGTGGATTGGATCGGTGAAGCCCGGTGGCTGTCCGACATATACCTCCTCTTTTACCTTCCCATAGAGAAACGCCGATTTAACATCTAGCTGATAAACCTTAAAATTTTTCCAAGATGCAAATGCTAGGAAGTTTCTGATCGCTTCAAGTCTAGCAACCAGAGCATACACTTCAGTGAAATCTATACCCTCCTGCTGACTGAAACCCTGGACTACGAGTCGAGCTTTGTTACGAATAATAACCCCTCGATCGTATCTCTTACACTTGAACACCCACTTGGTGTTTATCTTCCTGTGACCATCAGGCAAGTCTACCAATTTCCAAACTCCCAACTTCTCAAACTGACTCAGCTCCTCTTGCATCGCGTTGACCCAAGAATCTTCAGTTAGTGCTTCCTTGTATGTTCGCGGTTCAATCTGCGAAATAAAACAACTAAGTGAAAACTCAATTTGTAACGGAGCAACGTAGAATAAAAACAAGTAAGGCCTTGGTCAATTTGACGTCTAGTGCGAACGCCTGATTGTAATTCTCCAATAATCAGCTCTTCTGGATGGTATGAAAGAGTTCTCGGCATCACCTCGCCTGGAACATCTACCTCGCCTTCTAAATTTGTGACATTCTGATTTGCACCTTGTTCACTGACTGGAATTGTTTGACTTGAAATCTGGATCTCCTCCCCCTCAGAATCTGAATCACCACGATCGAAAATAGGTCTATCATCAGATTCTTGATTATCATTAACTACCGTTTGATTGTCAAGAGATTGCTGAATATCATCATGTTCTCCAGCATTACTAGGACCGGCTTCATCGTCATTGGAAGCTCGATTTTGACGTCTAGAATACTCAGTTGGGAATCTTTCTTGTGATTCTTCATACTCTCTTAGAATATCCAACTCGTCAAAGAAATCAGGTTCTTCTTCTATGTCAAACGAATCCCACAATGTATCGTAATTAAAACACCATGAGTCGCCTGGATTCTGCGGTGGCATGGTATAACCTTGACACTCAACATTATGTGCTTCGATAATCCGCTTTAAGCTTGGAACAAAGACTCGTTTTAATGGACTTGCATAACCCACAAAAATTCCTTCAATGCTCTTTGCACCAAATTTACCAAAAGGTTCTAGAACTGTACAGGGAGATCCAAACGGTTCTAGATACTTCAGGTTCGGTTTGCGGTTATTAATCAACTCGAAACATGTCTTGTTGAATTTCTTCACTGTAAGAACCCGGTTGAGTGTATAGCAAGCGGCTGATACTGCTTCTGCTTAAAAGTTGACAGGTAATTTCGAATCAGCAAGCATCGTCCTAGCCGTTTCTATTAGCGTCCTGTTCTTTCTTTCAGCTACTCCATTTTGCTGCAGAGTATAAGGAGCACTAAATTCTTGTAGTATACCTCTCTCATCACAATATTCTTCCATCTTGTTGTTCTTGAACTCTGTACCGTTGTCACTCCTAATTCTTCTGATTCTAGTTTGGTACAAGTTTTCAATTTTCCTGAACAACGTCATCAAACTTTCAAACGTCTCATCTTTTGTTTTCAGAAATGATACCCATGAAAATCTTGAGTAGTCATCTGTTACTACTAGACAGTAGAGATCTCCAGTTATGCTTTTGACATTTACTGGACTAAAAAGATCCATATGAAGTCTCTCTAACGGTCTTGAGACTGAGTTAACCTTCTTTCCAGGGTGAGATTTCTTCTTTTTCTTGCCTTTGACACAACTAATGCACTCACCCCCAAAATGAAAACCTTTTACATGAACACCAATTACTAAGTCGTTATGTACCAGGTGATTCATTTTTCGCAGGTGAATGTGGCCCATCTTTCGATGCCACAATTGTGATTCTTTTTCTGTTGCTCTTGACATAAAACAGTGAGCCTGACCTGTGGTAGTAGTTGCTACACTCATGTCCAACACGTACAGATCATTGACTCTGGGTGCTCTCATGATAACCCACTCTTCGGGAACAACAAATCCTGGTTTCAAGATCAAATATTCTTTGTCTGTAAAGTGCGTTGTATACATACGATCACAAATCTGAGAGATACTCAGAAGATTTTTTTCAAGCTCGGCGATGTAGTTTACTCTTTCAAACGTAACAATTCCATTTGATAAAGTTCCTTCACCAACTATTCGACCACCTTGATTGCCTGCAAATCCCACATATTCTCCATTAAACCCTCTAACATCATACAATAGGGTCTTCTTCCCCGTCATGCGCCGAGAAGCTCCACTATCCATAATCCATCGTGAAACGGATCTTGGAAGCTCCTGCACATATCACAAACACTTTAGTTAGATTTTGATGCCACCCAAGCCTCTTTCAACTCAGGTAACATGACTTTGATATGAGTTTTAGCAGTGTAAAGTGGCGGAAAATTCTTGTCATTCATCTTTAAGCTCTCCTCATATCCAATCTCAACCTCTTTGTATAAAAAGAAATCATTTTTTAGAGGTTGACCAGATGATTGATCTTTCTTTGGTACTGATGTGCAGAATGTGGTCTATATAAACTACTAACCTAATCTAGACACCCTAGTTTTAAATTTATAAACTAAGACTCTCTAAATGCTAGACCACTGACAGGCAAGTGTACCTATCGTACGTAGTAAAGCCTAATGAAGTCCGAGTATCGAACCCACGAGACACTAGCGACGCTAACTAGACTCTGACTCAACTAATTACTTAACTGGTTTTAATTTTGTGTTTTGATTTTAATTAACTAATATCTAAATTAAACTAAAGAGATTAAACAAGAGAACGAAACAAGCAAGCAAGAAGTGACAGGAAGCAGACAATGAGGAGAAAGAACTACCTAGGTATCGAATCCCTAAAATCATGCAATGCTACTCTGACAGTGACAATGGTTAAATATCTATTTCCCTCGATTGACCCCCCGCTAGAGATGTCCCAAACGAAAGAGCAAGACTAAATGTGAAGTGCTAGAACGAACCGGCTCGAGCTATCGATACCAAATCCCACGAAAATAGAATCCTTTTTACCTCAGAGACAATTATGTTAAGAGAAGATCCCAAAAACGCAAAGCAAACCAAACCATGAAGATTGAAATCCTAGGAAACCTTAACCACGATGTAATAAACGAGCCCGAGCTATCGGTCACCCAATCTACCCACCAATGATTAGCTAATAACCTAGCTCACCTTAATCGTCTTTCGAGTCACAAGATGAGGATGCAAGTTTTAATATAGTGATTTTAATTATTAGTCAACTTGGTCAATTTCTCAACACAATACCTAACCCGAAAATCCTAAGATAAACGAATTAAATTAAATCCCAAGTCTAGGGGGGATTTCTTCGTGCCTAAACCGCTGAATTTATTGACTAATAAAACAATCAAAACATACCAACATGCAATATCAAGAACAATTACAAGGAAAAGTTATGTAAATCACATCAAATAACCATAATCATGTCAAAATCGCATTACAATCATCAAGTTCATCTAAACCCAGGTAGTTAAAGAAAATTAGCCAAGTATCATAGCCACTAAAAAGAAACAAGTTTCAAATAATAAATAATTCATAGCAATCAAGTTCAAAAAACACAAAGTTATTCAAACTGAATATAAACTATTTGCAAACCCGGACTGGAATCTTGATCGTGGCTTGAACCCTCGAACCAATTGGCTTCTTTTTTTTTCTCTTCTTGCGCAGCCGTCACCTCTCTTTGTGCGTGCCTTTTTTTTTCTAGTCTGCCGTCAACTCCTTGCAGCCGTCTGACTTCGTGCGTCCCTCTCTGATGTTGTCCAATATATATTTAGGAATCCTCCTAATTTCAATCCCTTACGTCCACTTATTTTGCCAATATAATGGGCTTGGGGTCCATGATCACAAATCTAACAGCAAATAACTCGATGTCCTTCAATGTTTAATAATGTGTGTATATTTTCCAAAAAGGCCCACAATCAATATTCCATACAATATCTGCTGGGCTTTGTCTTTCTTGCGGCCACCTATACTTCGAACAGCAACTATTAAAAGGCAACAGCTTCTTATTCTATAGAGATAGCTGGCTCGGTCCAGTCAAGAAAAATAGCGGCAATTTCAATTCGGTCCCTGGCACTCCACTCTGCCTAACTGGTTGGTTATTTCCATATTACTCGTGTTTGCTCCATTTGCACCAGGACCTGCCAAAACACAAAACAATGTAATATAATACTAAAACTAAATAAAAACAAATAAAACTTATACAAAAATTATACAATTTACACGGGGAAAATATGTATATTTTACCACACATCAGGTACATACTTCTTTTCAGAAGTAGTAACATCTTGTAGTACAAGTTTCTCATAGTAATCCACATGAACATTCATCTTTACCGGAGTGGTAGAAGACGATTGTTTTTCTTTTTCAGAAACCTTTGGTTTTGGAGAACTTGATTTCTTGTCAACTGATTTTGGTTTCCATGCTTGTTGAGGCGAAGCAACCCGTTTATAAAATTTATCAGTTTTAGTTACCACATTCTCTACGAGTTCAGTTTTAATTTTTGTGTTTTCATTTTTCAAAACTCTCTTCTTAACAACCATTGATGCTTTGCCTTTTGCATCAGCTTTCTTTTTCTGACTCTCAGCAACTTCAGACTTAGGCTTTAAATTTGTGCACTTTCGTGCAATGTGTCCAACTTTGTTGCACTTAAAACATGTACGAGTATCAACTACTCGACTTATACCTTCAGTCTGAGGCTGTGAGGCCTTTTCTTCAAAAAAACTCTTCATTTGTTTTTGAAAAAATTTCAGATTCTTGCTTGGAATGAGAACTCGAGCTTTTTACAAACACCTTTTTCTCAACAAACTTATTGTTTTGAAAATTCTTTCTTTGATAATTCTTACCACCCTTATAACCACCCGACCATTTGTTTTGATTGTTGTTAGAAAAAAATCAGTGGTATAACAGGTTTCTTATAATAAGACTTATCTTTTTCAAAGTTCAAATGCCTCTCTGTACTTTTCAAACTTTCGATCTCAGACACATCAATCTCAATTAACTTGAAAACATTTCTCAATTTTTCAACATTCACATTCTCCAAAGGAAAATCACGATCCAAATACAACTTATCAGATCCCGCCATCTTGTACATCAGAAGATTTGGTTCTTCACTTAAGTTGTTTTTGGATTTTGATTTTGGAATATATTTGTCCAAAAAGCATTCATCATCCTCAGTAGTGTCACTTTCAGACTTTAAAACATTTTCAACCATGCTTTTTACAACTTCAGATTGAACACTATCTTCATCAGATGATTTGGTAAATGTAACATCAATCGTGTCTGGAAGCTTAACTTCATTTTCTTCTTCATCATTAACCAACCCGGACTTTTTCTTTGAAAAAATATTTAACACTGGTGGTGGAACCTGATGAAACCCAACCCCAATTCCATCCGAATAAACATCTTCGCCTGCTTTGTTCTTCCCAATTGGTTTAGGAACGATATGTTGAAGAACAAAACTTGCGGAGTTGTAACTGTTCAATTTCAACTGAATGCGTTCATTTTCAATTTTAGCTTCTTGAAACTGAAGCTTCAACTTAGCAATTTCATCAAGTTGTTGATTGATTAGCTCTTCTTTTACCGTAAGAACACCTGACAATTGAACATTTTCTTTGTTTGTCTTACCATTTCTCTCATCAGAATCTTTTACCGTTCGTTTTAGCTTCTCAAAATTTTCTGAAAGTTGACGATTTTCATGAATTATTTTTTTATTTTCTTTCCTAATTCTTTCTACGTCACTTTTATCTTTTTCGATTTTCCCAGTTAATTCTTTTAATCGTTCATTTGAAGCTTTTAACATTTTGTCATGGTTTAAGATCTGATCTTCAACGTCTCTGACTCTTCCTGTCAGTTCTTCAACTTTTTTACCGTTGAGGTAAGCAATTGTACTACAAACCTTGTAGTCTTTCATGCAATTTTTGTAGTCACTCTCAGTTTTAGCTTTCTTACCTGTTTCATTGGTTGCATCAATCTGACTGACCTTGGTTTTAGACTCAGTGCCAGAACCAGAAATTACCTCTAGCTCTTTCGCAGCAAGCACTTTGTCAGCCATCTTCTTCAAATTCTCAGCTGTAAATTCTTGTGACGTATCAATAATCCCGTCATCAATTTTCTTTGGTTGTAGCTCTTTCTCTTTTTCTTGTTCTTTTTCTTTTTCTTTTTCTTCAGCTTCTCCTCCTCCCCACCACTCTCTCTGTCTGGCTTCTTCTTCTTCAGCAATTTGTTTGGTGAGAGTTTCAACATCAACAGTATTTGGATCAACAACAATGTTTCCTTTGGGATTAAGATAACATTCTCTATCAGCATCCCATCTCTTTGCCTTTTTAGCTTCTTTGTATGAATGATAGATTCTGCTCATCCTGTTTTGGGCTTTCATCCTTCTGTTGACGAATTTTTCTTCTTCTGTTCTGTTGTCTTTGAAAGGAACAATCTTTGTCACAAACGCATAGCCCACTGCGTCTTCTTCAGGTAACACTTCACTCCAATCATATCCCTCATTGTCATGGATAACAACAAGTGCTCTGGATTTTTCTTTGGGATTTTCTTCTATCTGCTTCATTCTGGGGGATTCAGATTTGTTCTGATGATAGATTGCTCTTTTGTAGTAATCTTCACGAAACGGATTTGCCGTATCATCAGCATATGCATTTCGACATTCTCTTTTAAAATGACCTTTTTGTTTACATTTAAAGCACGTGACCTTTGATTTATCAAAACCAAGTTTTGTGGACGGTCCTCCAATTGAATGTCTGCCTGTAATCTCCATGAACCTTTGTGCTCGTCTGACTGTACTAGCCATACACCATCAGATATCAATCAACTCCATCTCCTCTGGGTCGATCTGATCATAATCTTCCTTGGTGAGGTTAGTATTTCCGATCTTTCCTGCTACGAGGCTTTCATAAGATTCTAAAACAGACGCTAAAAACACCATTTGCTGCTTTGCGGATTCTTCACTAAAATTTTGAGCGTTCTTTAGATCCACAGCAATGTTACATTGAAACAGATTCTTTGGAACTGATTGACTTGAAGTAGTTGACGATGAACCACCATGAAAACCACTGCTTGGAGTTTCTTGATTCACCGTGTTTGAATTTTCTGCTGAGAAAACGGTCTTAGGAGACACATTCTTCGGAATCATACTACCTCGATAATACAGCTCAAGATTCTGCTGATATGAGGAATTATTGACTTTATTTGATTTCTTGATCTCCAATTCATGACTCTCCAATCTTTCGATTAACAGATCAACCGTCAGATCCTCCGACTTGATTGTGTTTTTCAACATCAAAGCAAAATATTGCCAGTCTTTATCATCCGGCAGCGAGTCAAACAGTTTGTCAACCAACTCTTCTTGAGTGTACACGATTCCATGTCTTGCAAGTTCCAGCTTCAAATGCCCAAATCTTTCAATCATCTTAGATACAGATTCATTTTTCAAACATCCAAACAAATCAAATTCTTTTCTTAACAACTTCTTTTTGTTTTTAACTATCTACCCACACATTTTACTTTCAGTTTCTCCCATAGATCTTTTTCATTTGTGTACTCAATCAATGATATTATGTCGTCTCTCACAGACTGATGAAGCAATGCAATGCGCTTTTGTTCAGCAACAAAACTATCTACATCATCAGACTCTGTTATATTTTCATAATCTGGTCTTCCCATATTGAAACCATTCTTCAAGCTCTTCCAACTTGGATATGAAAATGCTTTTAGCCACTCTTCAAACCTTTTAGCCCATCTATTGTATTCTTCAATTGCCATCAGTTTGGGAGGTTTGTTGTATGTGCCATATGCACTCTCCACACTCAAAGCATCAGACAGGGTTTTCTTTGCACTCGGATTAGGAGCATTTTCATTTATGTTGTTTGATGTATCATCTCCGGTGTTTCCCGTGAAAGCAAACATGTCACTGAATGGATTCATAAACTCATCCATCTTCACGTATCTGAAACAATCAATAAACACTTAGAAAAATTTTTGATTTTAACAACAATTTCAAACGAAATCACTTCACACGAAATGACTTCAAACGAAAAAACAGCCTTCAAACGGAATAAGCTTTCACACGAAATACCAACTCAAACAAACTTAGAGTTTTCAAACGAAATAGTAATTTCGTTCGAACTAACCAAATGAAATATGATTTCGTGCGAAATTAGCTTGGATTCAAACGAAAATAGCCTCTTTGGTGCGAAATAGTAATTTCGTATGAAATCCTCAAACGAAATCTAATTTCGTACGAAATTAATCAGCAATTTCAAATGAAATTAATCCCAAACCGTAATTTCGTGCGAAATTAAGAAGCTATTTCATGCGAAATCAGGATGACATCAGCATGTCGGCCACCATTTTGTCAAATTGATCCGATTCTTGTTCGAATTTTGGTCCAATTCTTTCAAGGATTCAATAAAACGGTGTTTCGAGTGTAATGTGAGAAAATTAAGCCATTTTAACCGTAAAATGTCTTCTAATTTTGAAAAGAATGAGTAGAAGTGACGAAAACAAGCTGAATTGGTATAAACTCTTCTTCCTGAGCTCTGATACCACTTGTTGGATCGTCGTGTGACCCTAACGAGTCAATCAGAAGAGTATATGATCTATTTCAAAGGCGGAATCAGAGAAATAGACGTGAAACAACTTGATTCCTCTTAATTATCTTCTTATTAATGATTCCAAAGCTTTTACAGATCGTTTGACAAACTGGCAACACCTCGGCTCTGAATCGGAAAAGTTACAAATGAATCAGCACACCTAGTATTTATAGGGCAGGTGATTTCGCATGAAATGGTCCAAGCGAAATTAGATTTGATACGAAATCTAATTTCGTGCAAAATACCCATGTAATTTCTTACGGAATTACTAACTGTAATTTCGTGCGAAATTACCTCCAAACCTATTTTTAACATATTTCTCGTGCTACGTGTCCTGATCTATCTTATCTAATACAAGACTCTATAAAGACGAAGTTAACAGACATTTATGCACCAACACCATGCATAGTTTTCGAAAAGCATTCTGCTCGTATTACCCAACCTTCAAATTCTGCTTCATATGTCGCCTTGGCATATCTAGCACCTCAACTTCATGAGCATTCTACCTCGTGTATCGACTTAAGCACGTCTAGTGCAAGGTTTCGAAGCATCTCCCGCCCTTCAAATTCTAAAATCCATATAGGATCTTCTTATCCCCACAATTAGATCCTTGTGGATGATTATCGCCCAAATCGGAGCCCTTGATTGGATTCCTTGTACGCCTTAAGACGTACATTACAATTCAATAAGGACAAGCCGAATTCCTATTAAGATCTTCCTATCTTCATAGTTAGATTCTTGAAAATGTTTAAAGTACCAAGTGAAGTCCACGGATTGGATTCCTGGTATGCTTTAAATACCCATGTCTAAAGATAACAAATTAAAGGTCAAGTTAAACAATTATGTGATTATGTGTTTATGTGTTCTCTTTTATGTTATTGTGTGATCTGATTTTCGTTATCCAAATCCTCGTAGAATCTTCCATATCTTCATATGAGGGATTCATAGTAGGATATTCAAAAGGTACAACCTTAGATCCTTAATGGGCTTCTACGTGGTAGTTAAGACCCTTGGGTTATATAGTGCCATTCCATGATTCAAAAGGGACCCTTTGAGTGGTCTAGTTAAAAAGATTGATTCAGAATCTGGTTAAGAATGGCATGTGATGATATAACTGAAAAGACTCCTTGGTGGTCTATTTAAAGAAATCATTTATTGATTTAATTAAAGGGACCCTAGGGTGGTCTAGTCACACTCATCACAGGTTTGTTTATTTGGTTTTCCCCTACACATTTTAAAATGCACTGTGCGGACTATGCAAGGAATTACGTAATTATGGACGCGTACATAATTATGAAATTCAATGCACAGGAACCCCTGTAAGATTTATCATGTGTAAGAACCTATAGTGGCAACAATAACAAAACGTGAACAATGTAATGGAGGTACGGTGGACGCACCAATGGCGCTTCATATACTTGTATATAAGTGTCCCTCTTACATTGCAAGCATGATGTTATTTAAAGTTACTAGAAGTTCAGAACCCTAACCAGTATTGTTTTATCTTTTCGACTTTATGTTTCGAGCTCTCACAAGTTTCCTCTGAATAAATTTCGGGACGAAATTTCCTGAAGTAGGGGAGACTGTGACATCTGTGCCTCCACGGCCATCAAACAAATGCCTAACCAATGAAATATTGCGTTTCATACTTGGGATTTGTTTAAATGTGTATCATTTGCACATATCAATTCTTGTTCGATTTCGAGCTCTAAATCGCATTCTGGAAAGTTATATGCAAACCGATGCGTAAACGTAATCAGTTTAACGCGAAAAAAACTCCGGGATAGTGACATAGGCTCAACATACCTTAAATAACCTTTACATAACTTAGAAATAAGCTTTGGATGGTTTGGTGTGTCGAAATCAAGTTTGTTCGATAGCAGGGACTATTTGTGTCACACTGCGAAACTATACCGATTTGTATAGTAACGAACATTCCGGAACTTGATCATAAGTTAAACATACCCTAAATATCCTTTACATAGCTTAGAAATAGGCTTTGAAGGGTTCAGTATGCTAAAAATAAACTTTATTGATCAATAGGGACTAAAAGCGTCAAAAAGTGCATAAGTTTGCATTTTCGCGCATATCTTACGTTCTGAATATATCCGGACATCCAAAAATTTATGTAATCATTAAAATATTTTATTTTAGTGATTGGCATGATAAAATTCCATTTGTCGCGTAATTTGGATCGTTTTTGCGTTCGTTACGATTTTCGTCGTAATTAACCGAACAACGCAACCGTACGACCAAACGAACAGACATCCGAGATATTTTTGAGCACATTTCAAGTTCCCTATACTTTTTGAGCACATTTCAAGTTCCCTATACTTTAACTTCAATTTAGAGCCTTGAAATGGGGTTAACGGGGCTTAAAAGTGCCAAAAAAAATCAAGTTTTACAAGTGCAGGGACCATTTTTGAAATTTCTAGCAGATACATTGAACTTGGTCCATTTTTGAGGTTTTGATGGGTTTAACCCAAGGTTTTGCATTCTATGGGCTGGAATTTGATGGTTTTAAGTATTCCCATGGTTTTGAAAACCATGTGCCCAAGTGGAGGGCCAAGATCAAGGCACGAAATGCGAGAAACGATCCTAACGGTTCTCTGAAATCTATAAATACCCAAGCTCCCATTCCATTTTCCTCACACCTTGATCTAATTTTATGCTCTAAGTTGAAGCTTTATGCTTCATACCTGAGTATTTAGATCAAGTTCTTCCTATCTTGGACCTGTTGTAAGTTTCTTTCATGCTTTTATACATTTTTAAGCACGAAAGTCAAAATGTGTTTGACTTTCTGCTTTGACCAGTCTTTGGTCAACACGAAGTTCGTTTGAACTTCGCAACGTGAGCGTAATCACGATGGTTATAGTCCCTTGTGACTATACCTACTGATTACCACGTTGATTAGGTGTAGTGACGAGTCATAGTTTAGGTCAAAATGCGTATTCATGCGTATTTTGCAACCAAACTATTCTTGGGTATCAAAACCTTTTGTTTTGATATCAAACTTGTTTTCTAACTTCATTAAACATGTTTTAACATGTTTAACTCGTCACTTTTAGATTAGAGCTTATATAGGGTCGTAAGATAAGTGGTCTAAACAACCGCTTAGACTTTCGAACCCGACCCGTTTGGTCGATCGTTAGGATCCGACCGAAAATGTTTTGTGACCATAGTTGTATAGGGAATAACCTTTTCGAGGTTATACCTTATGGTCACTTCGTTTAGTTAGTTGTATGATAAGTAATTTATATGCCTTAGGAAAATGACCAAAATGCCCTTTTTACGCATAAATTCATTTTAAGCATATGTAACCTAAATTTTTATATCTAAACTAATTAGGTAACATTATTAGACATATTAAGGCATATAATACTTGTCATAGGACTAGTTAGGCAGTCCGAACACGTTTTATGCGAACGACGCGTTAAAGTATCGTAAGCTACCTAAACGGATCGTAATGGGTCGTAAGCACTTAGGTTAGGTTTTGATTTAGTATGTAGGCTTTGTTAAACCATGTCATATGAGTTCCAATACTCATTTGGTTTACGAAACTTCATCCTATCCGATCTTCCGATTTTAGGTCCGGTTTATTTACATAGTTACTTATATTAGGTGCCGATTGATTTCCGTGATCCCTCTAGCTTGGGTTGGTTGTTATTTAAGACTTCTAAGCATTCTCATGTGAGTACATAGTTCCCCTATTTTACTGTTTTTGATTGTTTTGGGGTGATTCATATGTGTTAAATGATTTCAATGTTTTAACGATGGTTTCGAAAATGATTAAAATGGTTTATACAAAATTAATAACGATTTCGATAATGTGAACAAACCTGTTGGTTGTAATTACATAACGAATAACATTCATTAGTTTTGGCCGAACCGACCAGTATTAGGTTATGGTACCATAGGATCTGACAAATCCCGTTATCAGACTGCACCCATGGTTATGTGTGGGTTAGGTGGGTAACGACTGAATCTGTGATTGTTAATTTACCCTTTGGTGGTTTATTAATGCGAGTTTCGAGATAGTCGAGTCATGAAGGTTTGGTTGTTATTAGCGAGGCAACCAAAAGTAGTTTTCACAATTAAAATGAGAATGATTTAAACGACTGAAGCGATTTTAATGAGTTAAACGATTTGGGTAAACGATTGGGTTTTGGTTAGTGTTTAGGTAACGGGACGGGTGTAATGTGATGAAAAGATGGTAGATACGCCGCTGGTACTTCTTATATATAAGTGTTTTCATCATATTACATACCGTGGCGTTATTTAGTTCACTTGGGTAATCGATTTTGAAAAGAGGTCACACCACAATGTTTTCTGAATAATATAAACCATACGAGTTTTATTAACGAGTTTTTATGAGATGTTTTACAATTTGATTTTCTTAAATAAATGTTTTGGGTTAAGAATCATGGCTACGAGATTTTATGAATTATAACCAACTTGATTTGAGTTGGTTAATTATGTTGCAATACTATACACTTTTTCAAAACAAGGTTTTTAATTAGGTATTGCGACATGTAAACTAGCCATGAATCCGACACTCTCATAAAACCTATGTGCTCGCCAGCATTTCTTTGCTGACTTTGTTTTTACATATGTTTCAGGTGATGTTGAATGATTGCTAGGATGCATGCTCACATAGGACAGGACGAGGCCTTAGTGACTTAATAACAATGATAGACTATGTTTAACTTTTTTGTTTAGATTTCAAGATGATGTAAATTTTTAATGTTTAATAAAACGAAACTTCAAATTTTCGTGTGTTTTGAAACAATGAGTCTGTTACAACACTCCCCGATGATTCCGCTGCGATTTGTTGTTTTACGTGTTGGACTCTGTATGCCCAAGACACATATTAAATTGATGTGGCTAGTACGTTATGATCCAAGTCGAGTCATACCCAATAACAAGCTAGACATACACTTATATTATTTATTTGTGATATGGTCAAACAAATAAATATTAACACTTACAATATTTAGAAATTGGTTTTCTAAATAATTGCACTTGATAAACTAATTATATGGATAATTTATTTTGAGAGAATATTTTATTTTGTTATTTAATGGGTTAAATAACTTAATAAAAGTTGTATAAAGTCTTGTGAACATATGATGTTATATTTTATAAAAGGTATAAAATAAACAAGACTTAAATTTTTATAAAAGAATTGAATGTTTTTTTTTATAAAAATAAAGCTAGGCCGCCACCCCCCCCCCCCATGGGGTCTTCCCAAACACTTTTGGCCAACCACATAGCATGCAAATTGCATGGTTAGAGACTCTCTCATTGGGCAAGATTGGGTGGCAACTCTCTCACATGTTTTCATAAACTTTTGAAGACATAATTTGAAAGAGATGAACTAGAAGATTTTGATAGAACTCTCTCTAAAATTCGGTTATGGAAGGTTTCCATGAGGGAATTTTCAAGATCAATTTTCAAGTGCAAGAACTCTAATAAACACTCTTATAATTTCGGCCAAGGGTTGTTTCCAAGAGGGTTTCAATTGTGAGTTTATAAGTGTAGAAATCCTAGCTAAAGATAAGGTGTTTGTTGGAAGGCTTGGGGTATACAAGCTTGAGGTCTTCTACACTTGAAGGCAACCGTTCAAGAAGCAACATCATCTTCATGTCCTTTACCCCTTAGAAGGTAGTATTCTAAACACTCTATGGTTGTGTTTTATTTTGATAGCATGCATGTTCGTATATGGATCCGGGATTGGGTTTTACATATAAAATGGGTTTTATATATTGTAAGTAACATGTTTTAAATAATAATTTTCCGCTGCATTTTTATTTTATATGGATAAAATACTTTGATAAACATGTGAAAATCCCAACATTACGCGGTCGGGGTGTGACATGATATATGACCAGAAAGCATGTTGCAAACATAATATCTGGTCTGCTTGCAGTTAAGTATAGCAATGATCCTATCATCCCCCTATAGGTTTTAATATCTACACAAATTCCATCTTTATCAGAATCCAATTTGTTCCCTGTTGCCATGGGAGTTTTTGAAATTGAGCAATTTTGAAATGAGTATTTTTGCAGAATTTTTTTCACATACTTTGATTGACTCAAAAATATTCCATCAATTCTTTTTCTTACTTGTAAACCTAAGAAAAAGGTTAACTCACCCGTCATGCTCATTTCAAAGTGGCTGGTCATTAACTTTTGAAACTTTTTACAGAAATTTTCATTTGTTGATCCAAATATAATGTCATCAACATATATTTGGATTAACAAAGTGTGACCCTTGTGTGTTTTAAGAAAAAGTGTTGTGTCAATAGTACCTTTTGTGAATCCAGAATTGATTAAGAAGTTTGAAAGTGTTTCATACCAGGCTCTTGGAGCTTGCATCAAACCATACAAGGCTTTGTTTAACTTGTAAACATGATTTTGAAATTTTGGATCAAGAAAGCCTTCAGGTTGATGCACATAAACTTCTTCCTCAATCTTACCATTCAGGAATGCAGATTTCACATCCAATTGATATACTTTGAAGTCTTTGGATGCAGCATAAGCAAGAAAGATTCATACTGCTTCTAATCTGGCCACTGGTGCAAAGGTTTCATCATAGTCAATGCCTTCTTGTTGACAATAACCTTTGACCACTAACCTTGCCTTATTCCTGGTTATTATGCCATTTTCATCTGATTTGTTCCTAAATACCCATTTTGAGCCTATAACTGATTTGTCATTTGGCTTAGGCACCAAATCCCATACTTTACTCTTTTCAAACTGATCAAGCTCTTATTGCATAGCTTGAATCCAGTCTGAGTCATTAAGAGCTTCTTTGACAGTCTTGGGTTCTATCTTGCTTAGAAACCCAGCAAATGCACATTCATATGCTGTTGCAGATCTTGTTCTTACACCATCTTCTGGATTTCCAATGATATCAGAATGAACATGTCCTTTTATCCATCTCAACTTGTTGTGAAAAGTTGTTGGTTCGGATGGATTTGAAGTTTGCCCCCTGAACATTTGCCTCAGTTCTATTGTTTGTATCAGAATTTTGATTGTCAGAAATATTTTCATTGTTCTGATTCAAGATTTCTTATGTATTTTTCATTTGTTCTGCAGGGTTAGCACATGAATCATCTAAAGATTTGTTTGTTAGAGATTTATCATGTTCTAAGAAGTCTTCAGTTATCATTTCAAAAAGATGTTCATATTTTTCTTGTTTATCAGAAAAGTTTATTTCCTTCATATATTCATTAGAAACTTCTGTTTCTGATGAGTCATCAAAATATACATATAAACTTTCTCTGATTGTCCTTGTGTTTAGAATAAAAATTCTATAAGCTTCTGAGGACAAAGAATAACCAAGAAAAATACCTTTTTTCTGCTTTTCTGTCAAATTTCTCAAGGCTTTCAAAATCATTGAAAGCAAAACATCTACAACCAAATGTGTGCAAAAATTTTACACTTGGAATTCTTCCATTTATAATGTTGTAGGGTGTTTTATTGTGCCTTTTATTGATCATGGACCTGTTTTGGGTAAAACAAGTGTTTGCTATTGCCTCTGCCCAAAAGTGAGTGGGCAGTTTTGCATAAGAAAGCATTGTTCTGGCTGATTCCACTAAAGTTCTATTTCTCCTTTCTACAACTCCATTCTGTTGGGGTGTTCTGGGAGCAGAAAAGTCATGAGAGATTTCTTTGCTCACAAGGAAGCTCTCAATTCTTAAAATTTTAAATTCTGTTCCATTGTGTGACAACTTGTAGTTTCTGTTGCAATGCCCATAATCGTGATTTCTATTAGTTTGCGAAGCTCTCGCTTGAACGTACCTCGGTGTGATTTGTGTCGCTTGCAGGATCACATGGCCATTTGCCGCATTCCGATCCGTAATTCTCCCGCTGACGGAATTAGCATCGTTGTTGTCGTGTCCAATCATGTTTTCCAAAGGCCTTGCCTCGAAAATTGTGTGTGATGTACTTCGATGTCTGCTAGCGGATAGTTTAAGTTTCACGTGTATTCATACATAACGTTTCGCTCCATGTAGATTACCTGATTGGGTAATTAAAATAGCACAAACGACGTAATATACTGGCATGTGCTTGAGTTAATAATCACGACTCCTATGTGTGGACCTTTAATGGATTTTGACATAAATTCTCCGAAGGTCCTAGATGGATGTTATCGAAACTCTCAAGGTATTGCTTACTGTATGTAATCGTTTCGTGTATCGTGTATCAAATGCAACTCTTGTGCATGTTTAAAATCAAAACAGTTAACTCATTGTTCTTGGCAACGGTTGTAACCCATATTCGAGTCTTGGGCGTTCTGTATGTGTTCAATTCTTGATATCTAAGTCCCAGACGATAGTGAGGTTAAAGCCTAGGTATCTCTATAGAAACCTAATTCGCTGAAACCTATAGCTCTGATACCAATCTGTCACACCCCGAAATATCAGAGTTGGCGTGACTGGACCGGTATCTTCATTGCACAGCGGAAGCAAGTAAAGCTAAGACTTCTAGAAAACGAACGCCACTAAGTACTTGAATCTCCAATGGTTCTCCTATTCCAACCGTTCTATAGTTTTGAAAATGCAACCTGAGAAAGAACATGCGAAAAAGTCAACATAAAGTTGAGCGAGTTCATAGTTTGTTTTGAAAAGATTTAAAATAAATCTTTTTGATAACCGGTTTAAAAGTTGTTGAGAAAATAGAGTAAAATCATTTTCTCGGCATGATATATGAAAACTGTGGGTCTAGCCCACGAAAGTCTTTGTAAGCAGGACCATCCCGTCCTCTTACTTATACATGAGTTAAAAAAACGTTGCCAAGTTCGTAAATCCATGTTTTATGAGTTTGTGTCAAATGAATCTTAAAAACATTTGAACGTTTAGGTATCGAAATCCGGTATGTAAAGCGTTAATGAACATGCTGATCATTAATGTGTAGCTAGGACATTAATATGTGTGTCGACATAGGAAGCCACCAACCCGTAAGCGATTTAGTACCGGTCCACCCGGTGAGGGTAACAAAGGAAACTCCATGTGGCCACACAAGGACCAATGAGTGGGGCTCGCCCTGTACCCGATAGATCTACCCCTTTATTCCTTGGTCTTAAACAAGATTAATGGTGCTTTAAGTATCAGCCTATTCGCACGTGATCTACTAATTCATTCTGTAGCTTAACCATACCAAAGTAACATGTAATCCCCCCCGAGAGTTGTAAAACCGAAAGGTTAAAAAGAAAAAGGGGGACATGAACTCACTGGGTTGTCTCGTTTTTCGTTCGCAGACCAACCCAGTCCCGTTGTTGTAACTAGGACATTCCCGTCTCTAGTCATGAAAATCATGCACGTTTCGTAAATACGCGTGTGTTTTGTATAACCGGTATATTTAGTATAAATCGTTTGTAAACCATTTGAGTTCTTTGTAATCCATTCGTAACCTGGTTTAGAAATATAAGTTTTCATTTATCGATAAATTGTTTATTTTCGCAAAACTTGCATGTCTTTCCACCCCGAAAACGTTTATAAAATGTAAAACCGTGAAAAGGTGGGGTTATGAACTCACCTTGACATTCCTGTGCAAAGCTAGCTTACCGTGATTCCGCGATGTCGTTTCCAAGACGTGACTCGCTAGCGTGCATTCTACAATATTCCTAACACGGAATATCTATAAGTTTCTATATAAAAGCGGTAACTAAACTACGTGTCACTGAGCGCTACCGAATCGTTAACCGGACGATTCGACGGTAAGTTATGATCTTAATGAAAATGAGTATGTTGTATTTAGTTCGCTTAATGTCAGTAATTAATAATTCTTGGAAGACTTACTTCTCGAGAGATTATTAAAATATATAAATATTTATATAAGAATATATAAATATAGCGATAAGATCGCTTCATCGTCCCGAGAAGTCATGTGTATGTAAGAATATTCGTATGAAAGTAATATATATGACAAGCTCGTATTGTATATTGCGTCTTGTATATATTTGTCAACATATAATTGTAGGCCGTTTAGGCATTTGAAATAAATAAAAAAAGTTATATTTATTTTATAAAATTATCATCGAGTTTTTAGATGTTTGAAAAAAAAAACTATATCTATTTTTATAAAAGAATTCGTGTTGTACGATATTTGAAATAAATATATAAACTATATTTATTTTATAAGACAAAATCGTGTTTGTTGGTACACGGAATGCCTGATGACTACGTCTGAGTTGAGTCTTAGGTCTAGATAGGTTAGTTTGGAGCTCGGAAATGAAATAATGATTTTAGATTGTAATTCTTGTGTCATTTGGAGTGGAATCAGGATTTTATGTAAAAATGTTAATTCCGCTCCTAGAGGTCTAAGAAGTTGATTCCGCTCCTGAGGTAACATGTTGATTCCGCTCCTGTGATTCCGCTCCAAATCAACATGTCAGTTTGGGGTGGAATCAGATCTAATATAAATAGGTGAGTGTTGATCTCATTTAAAAGGAGTTGGAGCGAAATCAGATCATTGTGTAGGCATCGAAACTCTGTCAAAATTAAGTCAGAAACACATGTAAACATTGGAAATTGATAATATAAAGAAGTTAAAAGGATCTGAGAGCTGTTATGACTTTGTATACGTTGATTCCGCCTTCGTATTCGAAGATGAACTGCTTTACTGACATTTAGGGTCATGCAAACGGTCCAACAAGTGGTATCAGAGCTCAGGACGAGGAGTTCATACCATAGCAGCTTGATTCTACCATAATTTCTCATTTCTACTTACTTCTTTTTATACTTTTTCTGATTTGAACAAGTTCCAACGGTCGGAATGGATTGAATTTCGAGTATATTGTATAAAACACAGTATTAATAAACCCTAGAAAGAATCAGTTTAAAATTCGGAGTAAAAATGGTAAAAACAACTTAAAAACCCGATTCAGCTCGTAATTTTCTTCGGTGATTTCGCTCATAAAGACCTAAAAGTTAATTCCGCTCGTAAAAGTTGTTTGCTGATTTCGCCCTTAAATGTTAATTTCGCTCTTAAAACATATAAAATCTGATTCCGCTCGAAATTAATTGTTGATTTCGCTCGTAATCAGTTAAAGTCTGATTCCGCCCCAGAAGTTTAAAATCTGATTCCGCTCTTAATTGCAAATTTGTGATTCCACTCCTAATTGCAAATTTGTGATTCCACTCCTAATTGCAAATTTGTGATTCCACTCCTAAGTGCAAATTTGTGATTCCACTCCAAAGTGTAAATTTGTGATTCCACTCCAAAAGCTGATTTCGCTCGAACTTGCGGTGTTTCAAAACTTTGAAAATTTCTAAGTGTTTTGCTGATTATTTTTCAGGAACATACAAGATGGCAAATTCTGAACCTATTCCGTGGAAAGATGATAGAACTGAAGAGCAGAAATATAAACACAGAAAAATGATTGCTGAAAACAAAATAATTAGAATATCTCGTATCTTTCTGGAAGCGAGGAGAGCAAATAGATGGGATCCGGACAGGGAGTGTTATCTTGACCCATATGGAAATATTGCAATCGATGACAAAACGCTTGATATCGAAGCCATAATCAAGGAGTACAAAGAAGAGGATGATTATTGGCAAAGGAAATGGTGGGGAGATGAAGAAGAGAAAAAGAAAAAGAAAGAGTTAATAGATGAAATAGAAAGAAACTCAGAAAATGTGAGTTTGGTTGAATTTCTTGAATTAATAAAAAAGATTAGAGAAGGAATGACAAAGAATGAAGAATCAAAGAAGGATGAAACTTCAAAAAGTGAAGCTGGCTGCTCAAAATGTGAAAAATCAGAAGCAGAAAATGTCAAACTCTTGATGGATACGGAAAGTTTGACATTTGAAGTAAAAAAGATGAAGGATGAGAAGCAATCTGATGATAAGCAGATTCTTGAAATGAGAGAAAATTGTGAGAAATTGATGTCTGAAAATGTCAAACTGTTGAGTAGTTTGGACAGTTTGACATTGGAAATAAAAAATTTAAAGGAAAATGAAAAAGGTTTTGAAAATGAAAAATTAAAATTTGAAAAAGATTTTCAAAGTCAAATAAAGATTTTAGAAGATGAAAAATCTGTTATTTTTAAAAATAATCTTGAAAAACATATTGAAATAAATTCTCATCTTGATAAAATCATTCGACTTGAGCATGAAGATGAAGATGCTCGAAAGAAAATTGCCGAGTTAGAGAATAAATTGAAAAGTTTTGTGACTTCTGCACCATATGTGTGTCTAAAACCGATCAATTCTGTTCCAATAAGTGACAATGTCACAAATTTTGACAAAGTCAAAATTGAAGATTGTGATGAAATATCTGATGATGAAAAAGAAAAGAAAGGAAAAATATTTTTAGATTTACAAGAAAAATTTAAAAATACTGTTTTGCAATCTACTGAAACAGGTGAATGTTCTAAACAAAAACCTGTTAAGAAGAGTGTAGAACAGAAACAAAAAATTAAAAATTTGAAAAATTTTAAAAATGAAAATAAAAGCTCATCAGATAAGTCATCCAATCATTATCAAAAATCACAAAAATCTAAAAATGAAAACTCACAAAATGTTGGTAATAAGTGGTGCAGGTTTGACCACAGTGCTTCAAAGCCAAAACCAGTTTTCAAGTAGAGTGATGATTACCACAAAGCCAGACAATGTTATGATCTAAGCATATGGTGTGAAAGTGGTGAATGGTACGATAACAGAGTGTGCTACACCTGTGGTGTGAGAGGACACATTGCTGTTAACTGCCAGAATTGGAATTATGTAACAAGAAGATGCTATAATTGTCAAATAAGAGGACATATTGCCAGAGATTGCCCAAGGAGATCAATGGGAAGATCGAGGGTTGAATCTCAAAGAATGGCAAAGAAACCAGTCAACGTCAAGCCCAAAGAACAGAAGGTTCAAGAACCTAAAGTTCAAGAAAAGAAAGTAAAGCTTTCACAGGGGCAGAAAGACAGACTGCGAAAGAAAAGGAAGAAGGCGAGAGAGTATCTCGAGAAAATTTTGTCTTCTTAGGGTTCACCGGACAGATTAAATAAAAGTTCTGATGAATCAACTCACTCGACTGCAAAGCCAAGTAACTTGAATTCTTCAGATGCAAATCTAAGGACAAAAGAAGAAAAGAAGAAGAAGAAAATGGTAGGCGATGAATCTGATGTGTCAAAGTCAGACAAGCCACCATCAGGCAATGAATCTGACAGGTCAAAGTCAGACAAGCAATGTGCAGGCAATGATTCTGGTTCGTCAAAGCCAGAAGAGCCCGTTGGTGAGGTAAAATCTGCGAATTCAGGTTTAACAATGGATTATGCAAATTTTCCATCATTGTTGAACAAGAATTCAAAATCACCCAAGGCTGGTCAGGCTTGGGTGAATCTTTTCAAATAGAAAAACCTGACTTGCCGGAGTTCCCAGGTTGGTAAGCGTGGAACATGAATCGGCACATTTCTTGAGAAATTCACAGGATGGTAACTGTGATATTTCGACTTACATGTGGTAAATCAGGGACATTAAGTTGTACTTGATTTTCTACAAGTGTTTGTGTTGATAGAATCTTGAACTGTTAAATCTTTCAAAATGGTTAAAGGAGAACAAAGTGATGAAGTAATCCCCTAACCAACAAGTGGTTTGTTAATTCAACAAAACTAATTTTCCGGAAAAACCATTTGATTAAAATAAACTTAAGTGTTTTGAAATCATAATGGGAAAATAGTTTGTTGACAGGGGAAGTTCTGATTGTTTATGCCAGGTGAATGGCGAATTGAAGTAATTCGATATTAGTTTGTCATTTTATTTTGTACAAGTTTACTGCTTTGGTTTTCAAATTTTCCTAGAAAATCAAAATTGAAACATATTTTGATTTTAGGGGGAGAAAAATTAAAAAAAAAAAATTTGAAAATTTGAAAATGTCAAAAACATTGAAAAAAATAAAAAAATGAGTTTTGTTGAGAAAAGAGGAAATGATAGTAAATCGGTTGGACTATCACAGCATGCTAAAGATATGAAATGTCAAATGTGATAAACGGTCTCACTAAGGATGTGACGATAGGCTCAGCTAGACTAGTAGATTTGCGATAACGATACAAACTTAAATGAAAAAGCCTAGTTCTAGTGGGAAACATGGTCGAAAGCATAGTACTTAGTTTTGTCCTTCGTGATTGTGTAACTTACTCAGTAATCGCTGAATGTCGAAAGACATAAAAACCGGTTAAGTCTGTGAACTTTCACTACTTTGCTGAAAAGTCACTGTGATTTTGTGCATTTCATTTTGCAAAGACTTAAACTTGTTTTATTTCTTTATTTTGTTTAAGCATCGGACATCCTCTGCGTATACGTGAGTATCGACCTGGATGTTGTTGCCTAAACGTTCTGCTTTATTTTCTTTAGTGTTTCGTTTAAGCTTTGGATCACCTCTGCGTATACGGGAGTATCGACCTGGTGGTTAAAGCCTAAACAACTTCAACTTGTTTGATTTTTCTTATTTTGTTTAAACATTGGACTTTCTCTGCGTATACGGAAGTATCGACCTGATTGTTAATGTTTAAACATTCTGCTTTGTTTTCGCACATATCACAGTTGATGAAAGTTTAAAGGCATTACTTGAGTTAGTGTATTGCATGATGAGGGGATATGCTGAGATTGTGGGGTCCATAAGAATTTAGTGCAAAATTAATATACCTTAACGTATCGGTAAGCATTTCGAAAGTTTTTAGATTGAGTTTAAGAGGACAACTATATCGTCAATCTATGTGAATCGTTTAGAGCTTAAAATGGTTAAAGCTTAACGGTGCTAGTGGTTTGTCTCATGAACTGATATGATCCTCTTACACAAACTCACAAAAATATTGTCTGTATATATTTCTTTACTGCATTTCTTTAAAATCAAAATTCCAAAAATATTATGTTTTAGCATAAAATTTTGAAAAATACAAAAAGATTTTTGACAACTGATGTTGGAAAGCGGATTTTCAAAATTCCAAGTGCTAAACATGATGAACAGGATTGGGAGAATATGTTGAAAACTTTGAATGTCATATACAAATGTTTTGAAGACTGTGTGGTTAGTTTATCAAGGTCATTCATTTGAACTTGATGTAACTAGTATGTTTGATTGTATATATGATGTCTACCAGAAAGTTTATTAAATTCAAATGTTATAAATTTGTGAAACTTATGGTGAGGTAGAGGATGTGCAGGGTAACAGGTTTTGGACTTCATCATTCCCATGGAAGTTAAATGTCAAAGCTTGAACCAGATCAAGAACTCAGATTCTAGCATATTGAGAGGGGGAGTCTGTGAAAGGGGGAGTCTGGATCAACAGTCAAAGGGAAGTCTGGAGATGAAGCTAGGAAGTGAACCTGAACCTGTGAAGATAGAGTGTTTATGATATGAAGACAGAGAGTTGGAGAAAAGACCAAGACTGAAGATTCGGAGCTGAAGACTTCGTCATCATCCAAGGGGGAGTCTGTTGGTACACGGAATGTCTGATGACTACGTCTGAGTTGAGTCTTAGGTCTAGATAGGTTAGTTTGGAGCTCGGAAATGAAATAGTGATTTTAGATTGTAATTCCGCCCCAAATGACACTTGTGTCATTTGGAGTGGAATCATGATTTTATGTAAAAATGTTAATTCCGCTCCTAGAGGTCTAAGAAGTTGATTCCGCTCCTGAGGTAACATGTTGATTCCGCTCCTAATCAAAATGTCAGTTTGGGGTGGAATCAGATCTAATATAAATAGGTGAGTGTCGATCTCATTTAAAAGGAGTTGGAGCGAAATCAGATCATTGTGTAGGCATCGAAACTCTGTCAAAATTAAGTCAAAAACACATGTAAACATTGGAAATTGATAATATAAAGAAGTTAAAAGGATCTGAGAGCTGTTATGACTTTGTATACGTTGATTCCGCCTTCGTATTCGAAGATGAACTGCTTTACTGACATTTAGGGTCACGCAAACGGTCCAACAGTGTTGTTTGATATTCGAAATAAATATATAAACTCTATTTATTTTATAAAACGAATTCGTGATGTTTGGTTTTTGAAATAAATATATGAACTATATTTATTTTTATAAAAGAAATCCAAGTTATTTGATGTTCGAGATAAATATATAATCTATATTTATTTTTATAAAAGAATTGTCGAAATTTCAAAGTCTCGAAGTTTAGAATAAATATAATAGCTATATTTATTGTCGTAAATAATATTTTAATCGTCGTTTTGTTTAAAACAATCGTGACAAACATATTTGTTTCGTAATTTATTTCGAATCCGTAAAGTTCGCTTTATTATAAAATACATTTTGTTTACGGGTTTTCTCGAAAAATGGGCAGAGTTTTCTCTGTTTTTGGACGCCCCCGACAACACAAGTTGTCGTTATTTTATCAAAATTCAACAATTATGCGACAATATAAACAATATATAAGATTTCGTCAAATATGTAAATATGTAAAGTATACTTTAATCGATTGGTGCGAGCTCGTTTTTCACGTAACTATTAAAACTAGAACTATAAATAGAGATTCGCGTCTTTAGTTTTTACCAAGTCTTCGTGTTGAAACGTCGAACCACTTGGCTGAGTTGACCGAGTCGACTCGCTTAGTTGACCAGGTTTGACCGTGTTGTCCCAGTTGACTGCTGTTGACTATAGTTGACCGCTGTTGACCGATCCTTGACCCGAACCAAAACGAACTCACTAAACTGAACCTAGCCGAGTCTTCTGTTGACCAGATTTGACCGGTCAACCGGATATGTTGACTAGTTTGACTTGGTTGACCGAAACTGTTGACCTAAACTGAGACGTTACCCAAATCTGAACTTGAGTCAATCTAAAACTCAAACCAAAACCGTCGCCTGTCGGACCACCTCCCTATGCCGCCATCATCACCACCGTGGCACCGTCAACTGAAAAAAAAAACGAAATGTTCAAGAGAACCGGTGTTAGCACTTGTACAACTGATGATTTACCCGAGAGAAGAGAAAAGTAAAATAACTTACGAAGGCCTGTTGCTAGTCACCGAAACCACCATCATCATCTATCATCCCCATCTAGCACCTCCTCCACCGTCGCCTTAGCGGCGGCGAAGCTGCTATTGTTGCCGGAAAAAATCCACCGGCGAAGCCGAGAGGGAGAACGAGAGTGGGTGTCTTTGTTTCTGTCGTTCAGATCAGCCACCGTCGCCGCCGTGAGCGGCGGCGCCACCTCTTGTTCCTTCATCGGCTATCAAACGAAAGGGGAAGGTGTCTGTGGGTGGGGGTGAGGGGGTTGCTCATCGAAGAGGACCACCGGCAGCCGGCCGATTAACCGGCTCCGGTCTTGTGTGGTGCCGGAGTAAAATGAGAGGGTGGGGGGTGTCTGGTTGTTGTTCATGTGTGAGGTTTCAAAGAAATGAGGGTGTTGTTTTGGTGTGTGTGATTATAAGTTGCAGACAAGGAACTAGGGTTTGGGAAAGAGAGGAACAGGCTAGTGTGCGTGTGATTATGTTTGTCTAGTTTCAAATGAAGTGAAAACAAGGTTATTTATATTGTTAGGGTTTTAGTTAATGGGCTTTGGGCTTGGGTCCAAGGCCCACAAGCCCAAACGCGTGTTTTATGTAGCCCGTTAATTCCAACAAACCGTTTTCGCACCCAAGTTCCGTAAAATATAACAACGTATATTATTATAATTTTTTTAATCAAAATCACGTAAAATAGTGACGGTAGATGTCGTTTGCGCGTTCGTTCATCCATTACGGTAAAAATCGTATAAAACAGGTCGTTGCCGTTTTTAATCTGTTTTTCGATCCAGTTTCGACTACGGATGTAAAAATTTAATTACGGAGCTAAAATATATCGTGAAAATTTAATATTTGTTGGTGTTGTCAGTATTTCGCATGGTTTCATTTCGTTATCGTTTAATATTCAACGGTTTCTGTAACAACTCTCATCAAAAGTTATATTTATTATTTTATTTTAAACAATAGGAAACCCTAATTGAGACCCCCAAGTAATTCTGCATAACCCCTAAAATTTTCAGAACAATCGGAATCAGGATCAGGGCCCCTAAAACTCAGGGGGGGGGTAAATTCCCGTTAGTATTATCTAAACAGTTTTACGTGTAAAAAGAATTCGAACGAACGACCAACTCACCTGAGCTACTGGGACACGGGGCTACCCTATGCTAGGGTGGTACCCCTCACGCCACGCGAAGGCCCCTCACTCCACGCGAGGGCGCCCTTTTTCCAGTATATATATAGTAGACATTGGCACTTGCAATTACGCGTTGGTTCGACGTTAAAATTCGATTCATGCACTGAGATATCGTCCAAATACTACAGAAACACGCACAATCTTGAATTTCCGCCACGATAACAGGGTAATAACTTGATCGCTGCTACGATTCAATGTCTGATCGATTGAAACTATTCGATGAATGTTTAAGTGCTGCTCAAATTAGGGTTTATACTTTGTCATTCGTTGTGAATTCGATGGATGTTTAAGAATCACACTTTGTCATTCGTTGTGAAGGTTTTAATCTCGTGAGTTATCGTAATTGCTGTATTAGTTACTAACCTAGTTCGTGTGCATTGTTATTTGAATTAGGTTAACAGGCTAATCAGTAGGCTAAACTCTGCCCGTGTAAATCTGCAATGTGAGTCATTTTCTTTTTATAAAATTGTTTTCAAAACCCTATTTGTTTCAAAGTTATAATTACAGGGATTAAGTCTTTGTAATCTCCAAATTACAGCCGGTATGTGGGATTTTGTATACAATACTTGATAACCGTCACCATTGGACAACGAGTTAGCCAAGGGGTGATATGACCATAATCACAGACACCATTGGACAACGAGATAGTCAATAGGTGGTTGAGTGATAAATACCGTGGGTAGATGGTTGATATGTATAAACATTGTAATCACTCTTAATACTGTAAATTATAACAACGCGTGGTTTTTAGTAAAAAGAATGATTCACTAGTATTTCCCCGCTGACAAAACCTTTTTCAAACATGTTTCAGGTGATCTGTTGTAATCCAGGAAAAGTGCCGCGAAGCACTACAAGCTTAAGAAAGTGGCTCAATATAAATAAAGAAACATGTTATGTAAAATAAAGATTTCCCAGTGAAATCACCTTATTGTAAACTATCGGGGTTTTATCCCGAATTATGAAATAAAATAATCGGGCATTTTCTGTTTTAAAAAGATCCTGCAAAAAAAAAAAAAAAATCTTCTGCTGTCAACTCAATTAAATAAATACCACGGGATTTTCTATCCCGCGGCTCCTGAACCAGGTCAAACCGGGCCGGGGGCCGTGACAGAAAAAGGTGGTATCAGAGCCACTGATTTAAGCCAATTACGTATTTAGAAAATACTTACTTTTATTGATTGCCATTTTTGTGATTACGTGTTTTATTATTTGAATATTTGTTTACAGTATGGGTAAGCAAAGACTTTCGGATATCTACCATAAATTAGATACTTCACCGAAAGAAAAAGGAACTTCATCCTCAAAATACCCAATAGATACTGAGGAAGGAATATTTGTCCGTAAGGCACAGTTTGAGGAACCACTTTCTCCTAATAAAAGAAGTTTGATTATTAGGAAAAGTCAAGAGAAACTAAAGAAATCACAACCAAAAGAATTGAGGAGTAATCAGGAAATCCAGAAACTAGGCAGTAATCTACCATGGGAAGACGAATTAGATGAAAAATGGGCAGATCTCTATATGTTAGCTACTGTAGCAGTAAATGCTAACATTCAAATACCCTGACCCAGTTCTAGCACCCATATCACCTACAATCCAGAAACTTTAAAGAAAACTTTACTCAGTAAATAAATAAGTTTACAATAAACCCTAGTATGTTTTAAATTTTTCAGTTATCCTTAGTATTAAAATTATCACACGGTATGCAATAATACTTGAATGTTTATCTGTGAAATTTTGTTATAAAATTTTAACTTAGCATTTTTGTGCATTTTTGCATATATGCTAAACATCATGAATGAGTTATCTGAAGCCCTTCAGAATCTCAATCTCTATTCTGTGAAAGTGGAAGTTTCCAAAGACTTTACTGGTTACATACCCGATGTGGAAGAACCTATGGAATTCCACGCTCGACCTCTGGAGAAACCAAAGCCTAAGAAAAGGAGAAGATTCGTAGGCTGGAGGCGTGTACGCAGGAGGACACCAGCAACTAGAAAGGTTCCCGAAATAGAGAATCCCATAGATAAAGGAAAAGGAATTGCGATCGGAGAAGATTCAAGGCAAGTAGAAATGGAAATTGGGGAAAGTTCTAAACAAGTCGAGGAGTTGCCATTACAAGAGGAGTTGGATCGCATATTGGCAAGCTGTGATATCATTAGACCTATCAATACCAACCTTTACCCTTATCCTGCCGAAACTCAACTTCCAATAAATTTGGAACCAGCCATCCCAGAACCTTTAATCCATACTCAACCTTTAGGAGAAATGGACGAATGGTGGACCAACGACTGGCAGTTTCAAAACCTCCTAAATAACCCTTATACCTTTTTCCCTCAGTTCGACCCAGAACCTATACCAAACCCACCAATGAGTAACGAAAACTTAGCTGAACTCCGCCATTTTGGCAAGGAGCTGATAGGTGCAGGGAATAGGATTCGGGAGGTGTGAGAGCAAATCTCCTGGAAGTACGACGAGAGGGAGCGTCGTTTCTAAAATATTAGCAGAAGGGATGGTGTGAGAACGTAGCTGTGATTGTATAATAATAATAATAATAATAATAATAATAATAATAATAATAATAATAATAATAATAGTAATAAAAATATAATCTTGTAAAATAAAAATAAAACTTTGTAAAATAACAGTGTGTACGGATGCATAATATGATATATAAAAAGGGAAATCGAGGAATCGATAATTTTGGATATATATATATATATGTGTGTTGTGAAATTTGTATGATGGTTTTAGGTATAATTGCTATTTACTCTATACTAATAAATTATATATATTAATTATCAGATGGAAAACGCTAATAATGAACCAGTTAACGAGATTAACCAATCTGAGTAACACCAGGAGGATCAATTTATGACAAGGCAAGATATAGAAAATATCGTTGCTCAAGGAATAGCCAATGCTATTCCAGCAATCCTTGCTGCTGCCCAGAAACCTGTTGAACCTCAACAAATCATTCCTAGTAAATGTACCCTAGAAGATAACTTCAGTAATAGTGTAAACGGAGGCGGCAACCATACTCATCACGATAATGATCCACGGCAGGCCCCACTCCCTAAGAAAATGAAAGCTGCAACGCCTGGTTGCACTTACAAAGAATTTCTTGCTTGTAAACCAGCTGAATTTGCAGGCAATGAAGGGGCAACTGCAGCACTGCGTTGGTTGGAGAAAACCGAAGTAGTAATTATGATAAGTAAATGTGCTGAAGAAGACAAGGTTATGTACGCGTCAAATCTTTTCAAAGAAGGGGTGTTAGAATGGTGGAATATGGTACTTCAAGCCAAAGGAAGAAATATGGCCTATGCCATGAGTTGGGAATAATTTAAGCAGCTAATGGAAAGAAAATTCTGTCCCAAATACGAAAAAGAACAAATGGCAAATAAGTTCCTGAACCTTCGAATGATGGGTGTAGACTGTCGAGGATATACTTCGACATTCTTCGAATATGCTAGAGTGGTACCAACACTGGCTTCGCCAGAACCGGTACTTATTTCTCGCTATCTTTGGGGATTGATTGGTGAAATCCATAATATCGTTAAAGCTGCGAGACCTCGCACTATTGACGATGCGGTAGAATTAGCTAACACCCTAACTGACGAGCTAGTACGCACAAGAGATGAAAACCGGAAGAAGGAATTAGCTCAGAAAATTTCCCAAGGATTTCGTGTGGGTAATAATAACAACTTCAAGAAGAAAGGAACCGGGCAATCCTCAACTCCGCCGTTCTGCAGGAATTGCAGAAAGACACATTTTGGAAAATGCAATGTAACCTGCAACTTTTGCAAAGTTGTAGGACATCGTGAAGAAGATTGAAGAAAGAAAACAAGGGTCTGCTATAACTGTGGAGAAGCTGGGCATTTCAAACCAGAATGCCCTAAGTTGGTCAAACCAGCAGACAATAAAGCCAAACCGACCGACGGAGCTACCAAGAAGAATGTTCGAGCATTCCAATTAACTACTCAGGAGGCAGAACTCATTCCAGATGTGATAGCTGATACGTTCCTAGTTCACAACGTTTACGCAAAAGTATTATTTAACTCTGGTGCAAACCAAAGTTTTATAAATACTTCATTCTGCCAAGCTCTTAACTTACCCTTAACCAACCTTAGGCAGATTTTTACAGTCGAAACAGCAGATGGGAATTCTATTAACATAGATAAGGTTTTGCAAAAAGAAAAAATAGAACTTTTAGGTCATAAATTTCATGCAAACCTATTACCGATGAATTTAGTTGGGTTCGATGTTGTGTTAGGAATGGATTGGTTAGTAGCCAACCATGCTCGAATCCATTGTGATAAGAACTCTATAGAGATTCGGGCACCCACCGGAGAAGTGATCATGATTACAGGAGATAAGCCACGTAAACCCATGAAGTTCATTTCAGCAATGAAAGTTGCTAGTTATGAACGAAAGCAAGGAATAATATATATGATTTCAGTAATCATTAGTACTAAGGATAAAGAACTTAAGGAGATTCCTGTAGTCTCAGAATACCCAGATGTATTCCCAGAAGAGTTACCAGGATTACCACCAGATAGGGAAGTAGAATTTAGAATTCATTTAATTCCTGGAACTACACCGATAGCCAAGGCCCCTTATCGGTTAGCACCCACAGAAATGCTAGAACTAAAGAAACAATTAGATGAATTGTTAAGTAAAGGATTCATACAACCTAGTTCATCCCCTTGGGGAGCACCAGTGTTGTTTGTAAAGAAAAATGATGGTTCAATGCGAATGTGTATCGATTGTAGGGAACTGAATAAGGTTACAATTAAGAATCGATACCCATTACCTAGGATTGATGATCTTTTCGATCAACTTCAAGGAGCTAGATACTTTTCTAAGATCGACTTACGCTCCAGATATCATCAATTAAAGGTACAAGAAGAAGACATACCTAAAACTGCTTTCAGAACTAGGTATGGTCATTACGAGTTTACAGTCATGCCCTTCGGATTAACAAATGCACCTGCAACATTTATGGACATGATGAATAGAATCTGTAAACCGTACTTGGATAAATTTGTAATTGTCTTCATCGACGATATACTTATTTATTCCAAAAGTCAGAACGAGCATTGTCAGCACCTGCATGCACTCTTAACTTTGTTAAGAAAAGAAAAGCTTTACTCCAAATTCTCGAAATGTTAATTTTGGTTACAGGAAGTGCAATTTTTAGGACACATGGTGAACCACGAAGGTATTCACGTAGATCCCTCTAAACTAGAAGCAATTACTAAATGGAAGGTCCCACAGTCAGCCATGGAAATTAGAAGCTTTTTAGGATTAGCAAGATACTATAGGCGCTTTATTAAGGATTTTTCTAAAATAGCGGTGCCATTAACTAAGCTAACCTGTAAAGCGGTTAAGTTTGAATGGGGACCTAGGCAAGAAGAGGCTTTTAGGATTTTGAAGCAAAAGTTAACTAATGCCCCAATTCTAGCCTTACCAGAAGGAAATGAAGATTTTGAAGTATATTGTGATGCCTCTAATCTAGGATTAGGATGTGTGCTAATGCAACGCAAGAAGGTAATTGCGTATGCTTCAAGACAATTGAAAAAGCACGAGGAAAACTATACGACTCACGGCTTAGAATTATGAGCCATAATTTTTGCCCTTAAAATTTGGAGACATTATTTGTATGGAAGTAAGTTTACTATCTATACGGATCATAAAAGTTTAAGGTATATATTTGGGCAAAAAGAATTAAACATGAGACAAAGGAGATGGATGGAAATACTAAGCGACTTCGACTGTGATATTCGGTATCACGAAGGAAAGGCAAATGTAGTTGCAAATGCCTTAAGTCGTAAGTATCATGAGAAACAACGACGGGTTCGTGCTCTTAGATTAAATCTACAGTTAGATTTAATGGAACAACTAAAGAATGTTCAAGAAACAGCAATCAAGGACGATGCTAAAGGAATGAAAGGACGAATAAAAGAATTATAGCAAGGAAATTATGGAATTTGGAGATTCCATAAGAAAAGGATTTGGGTACCTAAACAAGGAGAATTAAGAGATAAAATTTTAGAAGAAGCTCATAAGTCTAGATATACCATGCATCTAGGAAACAATAAAATGTACCAAGATTTAAGAAATAATTTCTGGTGGATAGGAATGAAAAATGACATAGCTAGATATGTTTCTAAGTGTCTTACTTGTTCACAAGTTAAAGCAGAACACCAGAAACCTTCGGGTCTACTTCAACAACTAGAAATGCCTGTATGGAAATGGGAACTCATAACAATGGACTTTGTTACTAAGTTACCTAAAACCAGAAAAGGTAATGACGCGATTTGGGTAATTATGGATCGATTAACCAAATTGTATGTAGACGAAGTAGTATCCTTACATGGAGTTCCACTCTCCATTGTATCGGATAGGGATAGTCGTTTCACTTCCCATTTCTGGACAAGTTTCCAGAAAGCAATGGGAACACGACTAAATTTAAGTACGGCATATCATCCTCAAACAGACGGGCAAAGTGAAAGGACGATACAAACACTGGAAGACATGCTCAGAGCATGTGTGATAGATTTTGGTGGAAACTGGGATGACCACCTACATTTGATCGAATTCTCCTATAATAATAGTTATCATGCATGTATCGAAGCTGCCCCATTCGAAGCACTGTATGGACGCAAATGCAGAACTCCGGTTTGCTGGGCAGAAATAGGAGAAAGTCAATTATCAGGTCCTGAAATCGTGCAAGAGACCACCGACAAGATTACTCAAATCAAGGAAAGATAAAGACTGCTCGAGATTGTTAAAAGAGTTATGTCGATAATCGACGCAAGCCACTGGAATTTCAAGTCGGAGATAAGGTACTTTTGAAAGTTTCTCCTTGGAAAGGAGTAGTTCGGTTCGGTAAGAAAGGAAAGCTAAGTCCACGATACGTAGGACCATTTCCAGTAATTCAACGTATAGGACCAGTTGCCTATCGCTTACAACTACCAGAAGAATTAGCTAGATTACATGATGTATTTCATGTATCCAATCTTAAGAAATGTCTATCAGACGAATCCCTGGTGGTATCTCTTCAAGACATAGAGGTAAATGATAAGTTAAAATTCATAGAACAACCACTTCAAATAGAAGACCGAAAGATCAAGTTTCTAAAGCATAAACGTGAGCCAAAAGACTTGTGCATTGTTTGCCACAGTTCAGAGGTAAAACACGCGTCAGGATCAGAAATGATAGAGGTTGGAACTCCGTGCCTTGATACTACTTCCTTAAGATAGATGTCTACTAGGGTAGAAAACTTATCTGTTTCTTTGATAGCCAGAAAATGTGCAGACTTGGTCAGTCGATCTACGATCACCCAAATAGTATCGTTTCCGTGTTGAGATCTGGGCAGGCCAGTAACAAAATCCATGGAAATTTGCTCCCATTTCCATTTCGGGATCTCCGGTTGTTGAAGTAGGCCTGATGGTTTCTGATATTCAGTCTTGACTCTCGCACAAGTCAAGCACTTACTGACGTAGGTTGCTATGTGGGCTTTCATGCCAGACCACCAATACGTAGTCTTAAGATCGTGGTACATTTTATCCGCACCAGGATGTACCGAATTACGAGACTTATGTGCTTCATCCATCACAAGCTCGCGTAAGTTTCCATAAAGTGGAACCCAGATGCGTCCGTTAACATAATAGGCGCCGTCTTCCTTTTGTTCAAGCCGCTGCCTCGATCCTCGTAAGGATTCAACCCTGATGTTTTCTGCCTTCAATGCTTCAACCTGAGCATCACGAATCTGAGCGGGAAGGTTAGATTGGATGGTAAGCTGTAAAGCACGTACACGCCTAGGTATGGTATCCTTTCGACTGAGGGTGTCGGCCACAACATTGGCTTTGCCCGGATGATACTTGATTGCGCATTCATAATCGTTCAAGAGCTCAACCCATTGGCGTTGACGCATATTTAACTCCTTTTTCTTGAAGATATGCTCGAGACTCCTGTGATCGGTGTAAATGGTGCACTTGGTACCGTACAGGTAATGTCTCCATATCTTAAGCGCGAAAACAACTGCTCCCAGCTCCAGATCGTGAGTAGTGTAATTTCTTTCGTGACCTTTAAGTTAGCGTGATGCGTAGGCAATGACCTTGTCACGTTGCATCAACACGCAACCAAGTCCTTGGATGGAAGCATCACAATAAACCACGAAATCATCTGTGCCTTCAGGCAATGAGAGGATAGGCGCGCTACAAAGTCTATCCTTTAGGTGTTGAAATGCGGACTCCTGTGCATCACCCCAACGATAGATGACACCCTTCTGAGTCAGTGAAGTGAGAGGTTGCGCAATCTTGGAGAAATCTTTTATAAACCTTCTGTAATATCCCGCCAAACCCAAAAATTGGCGGATTTCTGTTGGCGTACGGGGTGCAGGCCAGTTCTTGATCGATTCAACCTTAGATGGATCCACATGAATTGCATCCTTGTTTACCACATGGCCTAGAAAGTGGACTTCGTGAAGCCAGAAGTCACATTTTGAAAACTTGGAACTGCTCTTTTCGAAGAAGTTCCAACATAAGTCGTAGATGCTGCTCGTGTTCCTCCTGACTCTTAGAATAGATCAGCATATCATCGATGAACACAATAACGAACTTATCCAGGTAAGGTTTGCATACCCGGTTCATGAGATCCATGAAGACCGTTGGTGCGTTCGTCAGCCCGAATGGCATAACTAGAAACTCGTAATGGCCGTAGTGAGTTCTGAATGCTGTTTTGGAGACGTCCTCATCTCGGACCCTCAGCTGATGGTATCCCGATCCCAAATCAATCTTGGAGTAATAGCTCGACACTTGCAACTGGTCGAACAAGTCGTCAATACGTGGAAGAGGATAACGATTCTTCACAGTCACCTTGTTAAGTTCGCGATAGTCAATACACATCCTGAAGGTACCGTCTTTCTTCTTCACGAATAGTACTGGAGCTCCCCAGGGCGAAGAGCTAGGACGTATGAAACCCTTTTCCAAGAGTTCTTGTAGTTGTGTGGACAGTTCTTCGAGTTCTGATGGAGCTAGATGATATGGTGCTCGAGCTACTGGTGCTGCTCCAGGAGCTAGCTCGATTTGAAACTCAACTTGGCGATGAGGCGGAAGACCAGGCAATTCCTCAGGAAATACCTCAGGAAAATCGCGCACAATAGGGATGTCTTCAATTCTCTTCTCTTCCATTGATGTGTCAGTAACGAGTGCTAAAATGGCAGTGTGGCCCTTTCGCAAACACTTCTGGGCCTTAAGGAAAGAGATGATGCCTTCGACAGCACCACTCTTGTCGCCACAAATCATGAGGGGTTCTTCACCGGAACGAGGGATGCGGACGATTTTCTCCTTGCAAACAATCTCCACTTGATGATGAGATAGCCAATCCATCCCAATAACGACGTCGAAACTACCCAGTGTGATAGGAACAAGATCGATAGGGAAAGTCTGACAAGCTAAGACGAGGTTACAACCTTTAACTACGTGTGTGGCTTCAAGACTTTTACCGTTAGCTAGTTCTACCGCGTGTTTGGTGTTCAAAAGTGTTAGAGTGCACTTAAGCATTTGGCTAACTTTTAAGGACACATAACTAGTATCGGCACCTGAATCGAATAAAACAGTAACAAAGAAGTCGTCCAGAAGAAACTTACCCATCACAATGTTGGGATCATTCCTTGCATCACCCTGACCAATCACAAAGGCACGGCCTCGGGCGCCATTGCCATTATTGTTACCCCCATTGTTGCCTCCATTGTTTCCTCCATTATTGTTGTTGTTCTGGTTCTGATTTAACTGCGGGCAGTGTCTCTTGAAGTGATCTTCAGCACCACACTGAAAGCATCCCTTGTTGCCCTGTTGCTGTTGCTGATTCTGCGGTGCTTGCTGTTGTTGCTGACGATTCTGATTCGTAGGCCGTGGGCTCCTGTAATCCTTGGCTTCATGACCCATCTTGAGACACCTCTGACAGCGTCCCTTGTTGCACTGACCACTGTGGTGTCTGTTGCATTTGTTGCACTTTGGGTGGTTTCCTCGATATCCACCCTGCCCTTGACTACCAGAAGAGTGCTGACCAGGGCTCCTATGGTCCTCAGTCCTTCGTTGCTGAGCCTGAGACTGAACAAAGGTAGAGCCTTTACCCGAATTTCCATCCCATTTTCGCTTGTGATCATTGGGGGTATCAGTAGTAGCAGTACCAATACGCTTGGGTAATCTGTTTTGTTCCACTGCCTGGTCGGTGAGACGGTGAGCCAACTTGATGATTTGTTGAATGGTACCCAGGTTAGCCGAAGTCACGTGACTCTGAATCTCGGGTACAAGGCCCTTGAGGTAAAGCTCAATACGTTTGATGGGAGGGTCCTCCATAGTAGGGCACAGGATGGCCAGTTCATTCGACCTCTTAGTATACGCCTCAATCTCAGACCCCGTCATCTTCAGATTGAAAAATTCCACCTCTAGTTTGTGGATGTCATCACGACTGCAGTACTCTTCCTTGATCAGTTCCTTGAAGTCATTCCATGGGGTGGCATTAGCAGCAACCAACCCTAGCAGCTGAACCTGAGCGTTCCACCACGTGAGCGCTACCCCTTCAAGAGTACCAGTAGCATACTTCACCCTACGATCCTCAGGGCATTCACACATTTCGAAGACCGACTCGAGCTTCTCGAACCAGTGGAGGAGTCCGACGGCCCCTTCAGTGCCACTGAAGGTACTAGGACGACAGTCCATAAAAGTCTTTAACGTGCATACAGGCGGCTGGGTAAGCTGGCCTCCTGCTTGAGCGGCTGCAAGTGCCGCAGTAACTTGTTCTTTGATCAAAGCCGCCAGCTGGGCTTGTGTGAGGCTGATTCGTCCACTCATGATCTTCACCATACGGAGAACACAAGTGAGAAGTGCGTCGTATCATTACGCAAGTGTGGAATGACAGAAGAGAGTGATCACACAAAGTTTTTCAAGCAGTAGATACTATGTTATCTAAGTATATCATAAGCAATGTTCTATATAACTAACAAGTAGGTAATATAAACATGTATCGTATCACCTATAGTGTCGAGTCTTGCACGTGGAGCGAAGCGTCGTTGTGGATCGTTGAGCACTGTACAGGTTATAGTCTGGTTTTAATAAAAACTTTTTCTCTTATTAAAACCAAGTTCTCTATAACCAATGGCTCTGATACCAATCTGTCACACCCCCAAAATCCACACGCGGAGTATCACCGCTTGGAGGCGTGACGTGACCAGGATCGAGCCACCAATCATATTGAACAACGTAATTTAAGTTAATAAAGCCAATCGCAATACAATTGGTGACCAAAAGATAAGTAACCGATTTTAGGTTAACAGCGGAAGCATAAAACATAAGTCCAAATCATAAGTTCATAAATTTAACGACCAAACATAAGTTCCATAAGTTCATAAAGTTTATTTATTAGGCACGGGACATAACAGTCCCTATTCCACAACGACTCCTTCCTCGTGTAAGCTCCAAGCATTTAGCGACCTGTAAGGCATGTAACAACGAGTCAATAACAAAGTTGAGTGAGTTCACGTTTGGTTGTTTAGTTTTAAGTTGTTTCTGAAAAACGTGGTTTGACTTTCGTTGGCTTAATTGCCGTGGGGGTTACCCCGTAGTTGAAAGTATGTTTAACCAGTTCCTTTTTCATTACCCAAACCATAACCATAATCAGTGGGGGCTTCCCATTATGTATGTTACTAGACTAGGCGTATCCATAAGTGTCCTTCCCAATCCGAGGACGATGTTAGGTATGAGTGTACGTAAGTTTTACGTACGTGCCCTTCTCAATCCGAGGACAGTAGTAAGTATGAGTGTACGTAGGTTTTACGTACGTGCCCTTCCCAATCCGAGGACAGTAGTAAGTGTGAGTGTACGTAGGTTTTACGTACGTGCCCTTCCCAATCCGAGGACAGTAGTAGGTAGTCTAGTAGGGTTAATAATATAAATAGTTATTCAATCCCATTCCCAACCACCGGGAATCCCATGCCTTAGTAAGGGTGTGAACTCACCTCGGTTTGCTCGGTTAGATTCTCAAATATAGCTAACGGTCAGGGTCAGTCAATCACGTCCTAATATGATTACCAGTTAGTCATTTAGTGGCTTACAAATAGAGCACAAAGTTCCTACACGTATCTATCACATAGCATGCATTACTTTAACTGTTTATGCCCGTCTAAGTTTCCCATCCATTCCCCACTCAAAATCAAACATATGATAATGCACATAACATATATAATATGTTAGATCATTCACAGATAGCATACTCGACATTTAGACACGCGAGTCACAACTTATGTCATTTCAGCATTTATATTCAAAACCGGCTGTTTTCGGACATTTTAATAAAATAGTTAAATTATTCCAAAAATTCCCAAATTTTTACAGGATGTCTTAAACGTTCCATATTTTATTGTGTAAAAATATCGGGGTCCGGTTCGTTACAAATATTTTATAAAAATTCATATTCCGGACTGAACTCAGATTTATGTATTTCTGACCACAGTCCACGGAACAATTTATTAAAAATTCATCGAGCGTCCGATTTACCAAATTCCAGTGGGGTAATTACAAATGCATCGGTTTTCATCTACTGTACAAATTTCATGGTCCGATTCATCACAAAACTCAGGTTATGACTGAAAGTATGACACCCATTTATTGCTGTCAAAATTCAGCTTAAGCTGTTGTTACAAATCGACACATTAAAAATAGTAAACGAAGTCCAAAAATTACGATTCCAGTGCCATTAGAACCGTATTTCATAATAACATATTTTAGATTCAAAATGTCGGTTTTTCGCTGAGTTTATGACCTGTTTACAGCCAACTGAAGTTGGCTGTAAAACCGGGACAGATTCTGTTTTCACTTTCTAACTTACTAACTTGTGTTCGATTGATTCCGTTAATCATGTTTAGTGACCACAACAACATCACATATTAATATTATTCAGCAAAACATCAGATAATCAACCAATAATCATAATCACACAAGATCTACATGATTTACACTAACATTCATCCATTAACCACCTTGTTCATCACTTTAGTAGACTTTTAGTTGGTGATCTTATATGTTAGTGATTTTTAACCGACGAAACTCTTATTAACCACTTTAGAATAGATCAAGAAGGTGTTTAGAGTCACTTACTACTAGCTCGAGGCTAGGGAAGAAAATAGACGAAAAACGGGTGGTTAAAAGCGCCGTAGAGAGGTCCTTGGCAATCCGCAAGCACCGGGCTCCCTCGTATGCGATCCTTCACACTTGAGTGCACTTGGAATGGTAAGATCAAAATTTAAAGTGGGTGGTGGATGTGTGTGTATGTTCACCCGAGAGTATGGCAAGAGGAAAGAATGGCTTTTGGTTTAAGTGTTGTGAATGATATGCTTGAACTAGTGGTGATACTTATAATCCAATTAGAGCTATTACCCATGGTGCATCATGTTCTCTAGATATAAGACAAGTGTGATTAAAAAAATCATAAAATTGTGAGGATGGAACTGATCGGTTACCAAGGGGTGGGGTTTGGTTTGTTTTCAACTAACAAGTTAGTTAAGTAATATTAGTTTAGTTAGGAATTAAAAATATGGTATTATGTGTGTTATAATTTATAACGGGTGTTAGGGTATTCGGGGACCCTAACTGGCTCAGAAAAAAGAAAACAATGTCGATGTCAATATTTTTAGGTTCCGGGTTAAGTTCGGTTGTTCGGTTGGATACTGTTCCGTTAAAGCGCTTAATTAATCCATAAAGCGTCCTATATATATATTTTGTGACGTTTTTACTTTTAAATACTCAGGAAATCATAACGGACAATTTAATGACTTTTCTGGACATTACTAGTGTGTTAACAGGCGCATGTAAATATAAAACAGATATTAGAAAGCAGTTATGTAATTCCACACAGTCGTCAAGCACATTAATTATTATTAATAAATTGTACGGAATACATGGAATTATGAGGGTTGTCACATTCTCCCCCTGTTAAGAGAATTTCGTCCCGAAATTTAGCGCGTGGTTACTGAGGAAGCTAGTTAAGTTGCGTTGTTTTCCAGATTTTCCTGGGGTGTCACAAATGCAACATATAAATTACATCAAATAAGGCATAAAACTAACCCTTTTTTAGGACTAATGTTGGAAAAAGTGTGCTTTTGTCTTCCTTTTGTATTTTCAGGGTTAAATGAGCTTAAATGAACAAAAGAAGCAAAAATGCAGCCAAATCCAGCATAAATACAAGAAAAGGAATAAACGTGGTATGCCCGACCCCTCGGCAGCATCTTCCGAAGCAAAACAAGAGAACAGAAGGCTGAACACGCCCCGTGCTCAGTGAGCACGGGGGTGTGCCCAAGTGTCTGCAGAAAAGACAAAGTTGTAGAAGCTTCTATCACCCACCAATGGGGGCGTGCCCAGCGGACACGGGGCCGTGGTCAAGTCTAAGATTCGCAGAATCTGAGGAAATCTTGATAGTACAGATACGCTTATACACACAAGGTCGTGCCCAACGGACACGGGGGCGTGGTCAACTAATGCAGACAAACTGCAATTAACGAAGAAAGAGGAGATGGGTGGACACGGGGCCATGTCCAATGCCGTGTCCGGGCTTCTGTGCAGGCTATAAATAGGGGTGCTTGGCTCATTTTCAAACCATCCCTTGGCAAACCACCTCTCTCACACTTCACCCACACTCCACCACCACCACACACCATCATCCACCACCATCATCCATCATAGAGTGTGTGAGTAGTCTCGGGATCCAAGATTGATCGTAAGAGTTCTTGACAATCAAAGGCCATGTTTGCCTAAGTCTCTTACATTACTTGGTGAAGACAAGTGTTTAGTGTAATACTTTTTATTTTTAATCTTTTCGCACTTTTTATTTGGTTCTGTATTAATGACTTTAATAACTAGTTTCTTATGTTGAAGGTGAGTCTTCCTTATCGTTTGTCCATGGTGTCTTGGCATTATTTTACTGTCTATATAAAATAAAAGATTTTCACCATTCATATCTCCACGGTCTATATGGAGGTATGTTGGCTACCTGGTTGGGGGGTTAAGGGAACGGTTTGGTAAGAGTCTTGCCTTGTTCAGTGTATAGATCCTGCAAGGACCTGGGTCAACTTTAGTAGGACCTCCTTCAATACCCACTGGTATTGGATGGCGGGGGTCCGAACTCCTTGATCCCCTCATATGTAAACTACTATTAATACTTTAACCCGGCTACTTAGGACTGTATACCTGCTGACTCAGACTACTTAGCCGAGGGTAACGTAACCTCCAGAAGAGGGGCCTACCACAATATGCATTAATAACTTAATTAATTATCTTTCAATAATCCAACCCTTTAGGATTGTATCCTTGCTGACTCAAACTACTGGGTTGAGGGTAACGTCACCTTCAGAAGAGGGGCCTACTACAATAACTAAGATAATCTCTTAAAAAGTGCAAAAGTGCGGAAATAATCAAAGGTTACAGTAAACACGAGTCGGATCCAAGTGATTCATCTTGTCTATCTGTTTTTATTTTTATTTTATTTTTCAGCGTTTTAGTTAGTTTTATTGTTTAAAAATCTTTTTCTAAACTTTTGATTTGATTAGACGTTGAGGATAAACCGGTATTAAAAGCTCTTGTGTCCTTGGACGACCTCGGTATCTTACTAACACTATACTACGCTCACGATGGGTGCACTTGCCCATATGTGTGTTTAGTGTTAGTAAATATCGTGTTTTATAAATTTAAAACCTGGCTAAAAAGTGTTAAAGGACTTAAAATATACATCAAAAAGCTAATAACACTCACGCACATCAAGTTTTTGGCGCCGTTGCCGGGGACACAAGGAATTTAAGAAAGCTTAAAATCGACGGCCTAATCAGTTTTTCAAAACCTTTTTAAAACGGGCGCAATTTTTTTCTGCATTTTAGTTAGATTTTGCATTGACAGTAGCCTGAACACGGGGCCGTGCTCACTAAACACGCCTCGTGCTCTACGAAACCAGTAACTTTAATTCATACGCCCAGATACAAAATCTGAACATGGGGCCGTGCTCACTGAACACGGGGTCGTATCTAGCCTCTGTTTCCGTTTTTTTTTGTTTTCTGGTCTCGAGACTCTGTTGTGGTCTGCTGAGTGATTCTCATGGATCAATACTCAGGAGGTTACAACTACACCTATGAGGGGGATGATTATAGGGAAGACTATTGCACTAATTGTGGTGACCCACACTCGGTTCAATATTGTGACTTATTTCAACCATCCACTTCATACACCTACTATGAGGAGCCCAGGTATGAGCCATCAAATTCATACACATCCTATGAAGACCCAAGGTATGAACCTCCGCCCTCATACTCATATTTTGAAGAACCAAGGTATGAGCCTTCATGCTTATACTTTGAGGAACCACAATATGAGCCACCACCTTCATATGCTTATTATGAGGAACCATGGCGTGAACAACCCACCTCATATGAGTATTATGAAGAACAAAATTACGACCCTTATCCATCATATACTTACAATGAAGGACAATGGTGTGAACCATCTACTTCCTATGAGTTTTATGAGGAACAAAGGATCGAACAACCGGATTCGAGCTTTGAGGATCCCGATCCTTACTCTATCACCGACATAGCCGATAGGATAATAGAAAAAATTAAAACTATTGAACGTTGCATTTTAGAATCTCACGCAAGGGAAGAGGAAACCCGCGCAAGAGAAGAATTAAATAAAAAAGAAATAGTTGAAAATTTAAAAATGGAAGAACAAATAAGTGAAAACCGACACATGAGTTAAACAACGAAAGGGGTGAGTCCGTTAACGTTAAAATTCAAGAAGAGTCTAATTTTGAAAAAAATAATCTTTTGTCACCTTCTTTCGAAAATCATTGTTTAGTACCCACTCATGCTAAGTTTTTAAAAGAGTTAAACACTAACACTAAAATTGACGAAACGGTAAGCGTTAAGTTAACTAATGATCAAACTTCGCTAATAAAAGAAGACCCATTTGAAATTAACATTACACCGGTCCCATGTTTTTTTCAAAATTCATTTATTAGTAATATCACAATTGATAAAGATCTTTGTGTTAACATAATGCCTAACTACATTTTCGAAAAATTAAGTATTGTTGATTTTTCTCCGCTTCAAATACCCATTTTTCTATCCAATCGGAAAGTAATAAAATCAATCGGTGTAGTTGAGGATGTCTTGGTTCAAACAAATCAAATGGTAATCCCAACCGACCTTGTCATCCTTGATGACGCTCCTCTAGTGTTGGGACGACCCTTTGTAAAGACCCACGAAGCTTTGAAAAACCGGAAACGCAACAATCTACCTATTCAATTAGGGGCATTTAAAAAGAGTGTTGATCTTGAGCGTTCAATGAAATATCCATTCGGAAATAATGTCCCCCTAATTAAAGATGAAGATAAACCACCTGATACAAGAGAAGAAATTGACCACTTTGTTGAAGAAGAGGTCGCCATAGAACAAACTTTTGTAGTTCTTGATCGAAATGAGCAACCAAATAAGGAGTCTCCTAAAGACCCTCCTCTTGAGCTCAAAGAACTCCCAAAAGGTTTGGAATATGCTTTTCTCGACAAAGATGGTAAATCACCTGTAATTATTTCGTCTAAATTAACTAGCTTAGAAAAAGAAAAATTAATTACACTTTTGAAAAAACACAAAAATGCGACCGCTTGGAAGCTTGTAGATATTAAAGGTATAAGTCCTTCCATGTGCACGCACAAAATTTTAATGAACGATGACTATAAATCGGTAATACAACCACAACGTAGTGTAAATCCAAATGTCCAAGAAGTGGTTAAAAACAAAGTCATCAAATTGCTTGACGTCGGACTTATTTACCCTATCTCCGATAGTCCGTGGGTAAGTCCCGTCCAAGTAGTTCCAAAGAAAGGAGGTATGACGGTAATAACTAATGAAAAGAATGAATTAATACCAACGAGAACCGTCACAGGATGGAGGGTATGTATAGATTATAGGCGGTTAAATGAAGCAACAAGGAAAGATCACTCTCCTTTACCCTTCATTGATCAAATGTTAGAAAGGTTATCCGGTCATAAATTTTATTGTTTCTTGGATGGTTTTTCAGGTTACTTTCAAATCCCGATAGCACCCGAAGACCAAGAAAAGACAACTTTCACATGTCCCTATGGAACTTTTGCTTATCAACGCATGCCCTTTGGTCTATGTAATGCCCCTGCATCTTTTCAGCGTTGCATGGTGGCCATCTTCCATGATATGATAGAAAAGACAATGGAAGTCTTCATGGACGACTTTTCTATCTTTGGAGATTCATACGACCAATGCCTCGATAACCTTGAGCGAATGCTATCCCGATGTGAGGAAACTAACCTCGCCCTTAACTGGGAAAAATGCCATTTGATGGTAACGGAGGGAATAGTACTCGGTCATAATATCTCGAGTGAAGGAATGGAGGTTGATCGAGCTAAAATAGACACTATTTCTCGATTACCGCCCCATCCTCCGTTAGAGCTATCAGAAGTTTCTTAGGACATGCCGGATTCTATAGGCGGTTTATCAAAGACTTTTCTAAAATCTCATGGCCTCTAACAAAATTACTTGAAAAAGATGCCCCTTTCATCTTTGACAAGGATTGCAATCAAGCATTTCTAGCCCTCAAGGAAATGCTAGTCAATGCACCTATCATGATAGCGCCTGATTGGAAATTACCTTTCAAAATCATGTGTGATGCAAGTGAGTTTGCAGTTGGAGCAGTCTTGGGACAAAGAAAAGAAAAGCATTTTCACCCAATTTATTATGCTAGTAAAACACTTAACGAAGTACAAGAAAATTACACAACAACTGAAAAAGAGTTACTAGCTGTGGTATTTTCTTTTGATAAATCCCGTTCTTACCTTGTTCTTTCTAAAACAATAGTCTATACAGATCATGCAGCCATTCGATATCTCTTCAAGAAACAAGATGCTAAACCGCGTTTGATTCGGTGGATTCTACTCCTCCAAGAATTTGATATTGAAATCAAAGACAAAAGAGGAGCAGAAAACACCGCAGCAGATCATCTTTCTCGCCTAGAAGACCCAGCTTTGGAGGCAACCAGGGATGAACAAATCAATGAAAAATTTCCAACGGAGTCCTTGGAAATGGTGGAATACAGAGAAGAACCATGGTACGCCGACTATGCTAACTACTTAGCTAGCGGTATAGTCGCCAAAGGATGGCCACATCATCAAAGAAAAAAATTCTTTGCCAATGTGAGGCATTATTTTTGGGAAGATCCTTATCTTTTCAAAATGTGTGCCGATCAGCTCATCCGTCGAAGCGTACATGGCAGCGAAGCAAGAAGAATTCTCTGCCATTGTCATGAAGGTCTATACGGAGGACATCATGGTGCCGCTAGTACCGCACGAAAGGTATTCGATTCAGGATTTTACTGGCCAACCATTTACAAAGACGCCCAAAGTCTTGTCAAGACATGTGATGCTTGCCAAAGAACATGTAATATTTCTTCCAAAAACAAAATGCCTCAAAATGGCATTCTTGTTTGTGAAATTTTTGATGTGTGGGGACTCGACTTTATGGGACCTTTCCCACCGTCAAAAGGAAACAAATATAGACTTGTGGCAGTCGATTACTTGTCTAAATGGTCCAAGGCCGAGGCACTTCCAACCAATGATGGAAGAGTCATGGTAAGATTTCTGAAAATATTATTCTCTCGTTTTGGAACACCAAAAGCTTTAATAAGTGATAGAGGTACCCATTTTTGTAACCATCAACTCGAAAAAAATCTTAACAAGGTATGGGGTCTATCACTGGGTTTCAACGGCATATCACCCTCAAACAAACGGACAAGCCGAAGTGACCAATAGAGGTTTAAAACGAATACTTGAAAAAACCGTAGGGTTAGATAAGAAAGAATGGGCCGACAAATTAGATGATGCTTTATGGGCTTTTCGAACTGCTTATAAAGCAACAATAGGTACAACCCCATATAAGCTCGTCTATGGAAAAAGTTGTCACTTGCCAGTAGAAATTGCACACAAGGACTACTGGGCAATTAAAAATGTAAATTTAGATTTAGAATTTGTCGGTAAAAATCGATTTTGTCAATTAAATGAATTAGACAAACTGAGGAATTATGCATACTCTAACTCCGAAATTTATAAGGAAAGAATGAAGAACTTGCATGATAAACACATTAAACCTAATGAATTTCGAGTAGGAGATCAAGTTCTATTGTTTAATTCACGACTTCGGCTATTTCCTGGTAAATTAAAGTCTAGATGGTCAGGACCTTTTTCCATCACCCATATTTTCCCACACGGTGCTGTAGAAATTAAATCTCGAAATGGAAATCCATTCAAAGTCAATGGCCAATGGCTGAAGCTCTATCAAGGATTCATTGAGGATGAGGAAGAAGAAATCTTGTTTCAAACGATCGAAGAATGAAAGCATCAACATCATACCTGGTAAGTTACGAGCAAGCATGGTGACATATAAATCGGTAAGTCTTCTAACCGAGTTTTCAGGAAACAGGGCACTCACACGAGCACTTAAAAAAATAAAAAAAAATTTTAAACTTGCCTGCCCACGGGGCCGTGTCCGCGCAACTGTCGGGATAAAACCCCTTTTTCATAACAGTTTCTTCATTCCACACGCCCCGTTTCGCCGAAAACTTTCTGGTTCAGGCGATTTTCTGCAAGATTTCAACGTCCCCTCTACTTCTAACAACATCAAGGTATGATTATATCATTATTAGTAGTTAGATTAAGCATTTGCATGTAGTTTAACATAAAAAATTTGGGGAAAATCTAGGGTTCTTGAACTTCATCCGGATCGAACCTCAAATTTTTTCTTAGATCTTTTAGCATTAGCATTAGCATAGATACATGTTATAGGAAGTAAATCAACTTGTGTTGTTCATAGATTAGCTCGATTTCTCACAAAAACCCCAAACCCTTGTTTTTGAACCGAAAAAGATAAAATTGAAGGGGTAAACGGTTTGTTTTGGGAAAAAATGGCATTTGGGGTTTCATTTTCGGGGAAAACTGCCCCTACTGGCCCAAAAATTTTCAAGTTTTCGGGACCAGGTCGAAAAATGGGATTTTAGGTAAACAGACGCCTGGACACGGGGTCGTGCTCGCTGAGTACGGGGGCGTGTCCAGCCAATTTCAGGCCAACATGGGGCGTGTCCGCTGAACACGGGGCCGTGTTCAGCCGACTGTTTTCAGTTTTATTCGAAAATTTCACTGTTTCATGCTAATTGTTTAGTGTTTCCTTTCAGATGTCCAAGAAATTCACGCGGTTCAATGCAAATGAGTTGGATGCTAGGGCAAGATACGACGTGCTTTGAACCAGGCCGGAGGAATACCAACGAACAGTGTGCATGGATCTTCTAAGATCAGTGAACCAGCTTGACCGATTTAACAACCTAGTCACCGGCCCACTAAGAGCCACTCTGTGCACTCGACTTCGTTCAGTCCATGAATATAACCTGGAATTCTACAGCACATTCGCTTTCAAAACAAGATCCGATCCATTCGATAATGATGGGGTAGAATTCCGGTGTGGAGGGATTAGGTACTCAATCTCGATAGCACAGTTTGGGTCGATAGTTGGGTTGTATGCGGAGGAAGATGCGGGGGATGAAGAAAACACCGGCGGTCTACGCGAGATCAAGGAAAGTGACCGCCAAGCTGCTTGGGCTCAAATAGGAGAAGGCATATACAACCCCAGCAGCACTAAGAGCACTAAGTTGAGGGACCCTCTTTACCGCTACATTCACAGGGTCCTCACTTACTCTCTTAGTCAGAGGCACGATAGCAGTGGTGTTGTAGGTTTAAGGGATCTACTAGTCCTTCATTGCATCCACACCCGCACCAACCTTGATGTTCCGTACCTCCTGCTCCGAAACATGCATTGGAACCAGCTTGCTACTACCCCGACTCCTATCTTCTGTAGGGGGTGGATATACCGTCTCTTCAAACATTTCATGAACATGCCCAGGTCTTTCGAAAAGAGCCCATGGTCGGGAAGGGTGGACATGGTCATCTGCCGCTCAATGAACCTGATTTATGAAGCAGAAGACGGGACTGTCAGCTTCCAAAGAGTCCAGGGGCATGCATAGAACCCGCAAGAGGCACTCGTCTTACCTGCTCCACACTTTCAACCTCCTCCATAATACCAATACCAGCCCCATGGTGATCCGGGTCAATCCTCCTCTCAAGGAGGCGGTTTTCCTAACTTGCAAAGTTTACATGATTTATTGCAGGAAAACCTCATGTGCACCAGGAACACCTACAATATGGCCAGCAACACGTACACCCGGGTCGGAGCAATAGAGAGAAACATATCCGACATACAGGATGACATTGGGAATATCCGGGAGTACACGGCGGGGCACGGAGGAGACGACGATGATGAAGACAAGGACATGGATTAGGCGGGAGGAGTGGAGGTAGCGGCTCATGGCTGGAGGTCGACAGGTTAATCCCTTATCTCATGAACAATTTCCGGCCTGCATGCCGTGTGTTGAACAATTTACTTTCCTCTAACACTTTTTACTTTCTCTGCATATTCTTTTTTTTAACTTTGTGGTGTGGATGTTTGAACGATGGTAATTTAGGATGTTTGTTATGATTTGGTGTAGTGTTTATTGATAAAACAGGTACATACGAGGCTTAGAGCACTAGACATTAGTGCTACTAAAGCCGAGATAGGAAAACCGAAGCCAGAAACCTATTTTTCGTCTTTGCAGTTTGTCCACACGGGGACGTGTTCAGCCAACACGCCCCCGTGCCCATTGCCCCAGACATGTTGTTTGTCTAAAATATGCAGACTTTTTGCCAGACACGGGGTTGTGCTTAGCCGACACGCCCCCATGTCCACCTTTAGTAAGTTCTTGTTACTGGCACTCTAACCACGGGGTCGTGTTCATCCGACACGGGGCCGTGTCCAGATGGCCAGTAACATACATTTAATCAACCTAAAAACTTATTTTTGGGACACATTGAGAACAATGTGTAACTTAAGTGTGGGGGGGGGGGGTGCTAAAATCTGGAATTTTGCAAGTCCTAATCACAAGCCTTACACAAAACTCTATTGGAACCGCTAAACACCCCAAATTTTTTCAAAATTTTTTCATTTATTTTTACTTGTCTAGGTTTAATTTGGGAATTTCAAATTCTAAAAAGGTTATATTTTTACAAATTTACAACTGATAGCGTCGTGATAAAAAGAATCAACATAAGAAAATTATGAAACGGCATGACAAATCTAGTTAAAATTTGATTATATATACTTGATCACATAAAAACCCATTCCCACAAAAAGTGAGTTTTGAGCCTTTATTGAGCATACAAATACACATCTTTAAACTAAATGCTCATTTTTCGTTTCTTGTGTGAATAGCCGCTTGGTTCTTACGACTCTAGAACTTGCCACGACAATACATTCCCGGTCCTTACCAACTTAAACCCAAGTAAGTAAATGATGGAGGCATTAGGACTAACCCTTTTTATTTCTACACCATTATTTTTCTTTTTTTTTTTAACCACCTACCCAAAATTCCCCTAGTTAGCCCCTTTGAGCCTAAACCTTTTCATTTCTTAACCCAAATAAAACACCCTTTTACCTACCAAAACCCTTTTTTTATTTTAAACCCTTTATTTTAATAACAAAGCTCGGTCTCTCTTATGACTTCCTTATCATTAGAAATATATATATATATATGATGAATCCAAAAGAAATAAACAAACAAGTTTATCCAAAAAGAACTTTGTTTGAAGAATTGCTTCATCAAAATAAAAAGTCATAAAAACAAAAAGTCTTTTGAAAACCGACGCTTTTTTTTACGCCTTTCGCCCTTTTCTACTAACCACTAACCCAACCACTTACCTTTAACCCAAGCCTAACCCTTCCCCCAAAGTCCTCTTGATACTTACAAAGGTTTTTAGTTAAAAAGGAGGAGGATTGATTACTTGGCAAGCTTATGGTAGGAATAAGTTCCATGCCGCTCTCGAGAGTTTTCACAAAAATACACCTTCGGCCGAGTGTTGAGTGATCCCCCGTGAGGTATATGAACTTGTATATAAATGGAATTTTAAAGAGGCATGTTATGCCCTAATAAGTAATTTATCTTATGTAATGTTTTAAATAAATCATGACGAATAGGATTGTAAATTAAATAAAATAAAAATAAAACCAAATAAAGAATCTTGGAAATCCCGACACTCTATGACAAGCCCAAAACCTTCTCTTCTACCCATTCCATTTGGGAGTGTAAGCCACAAAAATAAAGAGTTTTGCTTGATGACAAGAAAAGATTCAAGTGTGGGGGTATTTGATATGTGCAAAGTGCAACATATAAATTACATCAAATAAGGCATAAAACTAACCCTTTTTAGTACTAATGTTGGAAAAAGTGTGCTTTTGTCTTCCTTTTGTATTTTCAGGGTTAAAAGAGCTTAAATGAACAAAAGAAGCAAAAATGCAGCCAAATCCAGCATAAATACAAGAAAAGGAATAAACGTGGCATGCCCGACCCCTCGGCAGCATCTTCCCAAGCAAAACAAGAGAACAGAAGACTGAACACGCCCCGTGCTCAGTGAGCACGGGGGCGTGCCCAAGTGGGTGCAGAAAAGACAAAGTTGTAGAAGCTTCTATCACCAACCACGGGGGCGTGCCCAGCGGACACGGGGCCGTGGTCAACTCTAAGATTCTCAGAATCTGAGGAAATCTTGATAGTACAGATACGCTTCTGCACACAGGGTCGTGCCCAGTGGACACGAGGGCGTGGTTAACTAATGCAGACAAACTGCAATTAATGAAGAAAGAGAAAATAGGTGGACACGGGGCCGTGTCCGGGCTTCTGTGCAGGCTATAAATAGGGGTGCTTGGCTCATTTGCAAACCATCCCTTGGCAAACCACCTCTCTCACACTTCACCCACACTCCACCACCACCACACACCATCATCCACCACCATCATCCATTATCCATCATAGAGTGTGTGAGTAGTCCCGGGATCCAAGATTGATCGTAAGAGTTCTTGACAATCAAAGGCCATGTTTGCCTAAGTCTCTTACATCACTTGGTGAAGACAAGTGTTTAGTGTAATACTTTTTATTTTTAATCTTTTCGCACATTTTATTTGGTTCTGTATTAATGACTTTAATAACTAGTTTCTTATGTTGAAGGTGAGTCTTCCTTATCGTTTGTCCGTGGTGTCTTGGCATTATTTTACTATCTATATAAAATAAAATATTTTCACCATTCATATCTCCACGGTCTATATGGAGGTATGTTGGCTACCTGGTCGGGGGTTAAGGGAACGGTTTGGTAAGAGTCTTTCCTTGTTCAGTGTATAGATCCTGCAAGGACCTGGGTCAACTTTAGTAGGACCTCCTTCAATATCCACTGGTATTGGATGGCGGGGGTCCGAACTCCTTGATCCCCTCATATGTAAACTACTATTAATACTTTAACCCGGCTACTTAGGACTGTATCCCTGCTGACTCAGACTACTTAGCCGAGGGTAACGTAACGTCCAGAAGAGGGGCCTACCACAATATGCATTAATAACTTAATTAATTATCTTTCAATAATCCAACCCTTTAGGATTGTATCCTTGCTGACTCAAACTACTGGGTTGAGGGTAACGTCACCTTCAGAAGAGGGGCCTACTACAATAACTAAGAAAATCTCTTAAAAAGTGTAAAAGTGCGGAAATAATCAAAGGTTACACTAAACACGAGTCGGATCCAAGTGATTCATCTTGTCTATCTGTTTTTATTTTTATTTTATTTTTCAGCATTTTAGTTAGTTTTATTGTTTAAAAATCTTTTTCTAAACTTTTGATTTGATTAGACTTTGAGGATAAACCGGTATTAAAAGCTCTTGTGTCCTTGGAAGACCTCGGTATCTTACCAACACTATACTATGCTCACGATGGGTGCACTTGCCCATATGTGTGTTTAGTGTTAGTAAATATCGTGTTCTATAAATTTAAAACTTGGCTAAAAAGTGTTAAAGGGCTTAAAATATACATCAAAAATCTAATAACACTCACGCACATCAGCTCCAAAGTGTTTCACTTTTGGGAGCTCTAGAAGCAAGGATTCCTGGTGATTGATCAATTGCTGGAATAGGTGGTATTTCAGTCATTGGTACATGTGGACCCCTTTCAATGGATTGAAATAGAGCTCGGTCATGTCCATTAAGGAAATTAACCATCCTGATTTTCCACTAGGGGTATTCCTCTCTGACCAGAGTCGGAGGTTTAGACATTGAACCAATGTTAAAATCATTATTCCATGTTTGAAAGCTAGCCATATTTAGAGAAAAGAAGATGGGTGATTGATCGTTTGAAAATGATTTATTCAATCTGATCTGATTCCAATTGTTGGTCCCAGTTTGGACTTAAAAACTTCTTTTCACGTAATATGGCAAGTGATTTCAATAGATGTGAAAATAGTGTGCGGAAATAGAAATCAGACTTTCAAGAAACAAGACCTACAGAATTTTCAAGTTTATATCACTTTGAAACAAAATGGTTTACAAGGTGATTGTAAGATTATTATCTATTACAAATGAATACTTGTGAATTTTGAGGTGAAAGGACAATGGAGTTTGTAGTATGTATTGAATGCTAAGCTTAACTCATTGTTCTCTGCTTGATGAGCCTTCTATTTATAGACGGCTTGAATACATGAATAAACATTTGTTTATTCATGTTTATGTCCTGCAAAAAGTAGCTTCTTGACATATTCATTGAATCCAATAATCAAGTTGCCTTTGTCATCATGATATCCAATAATGTCAACTTGCTTCGGTTAGTGTGGCAAGATAGAACTGATTTTTAGACAAGTGGGGTTTCATCAGAATTTCTGATAACCACTTCATCAGAAATTCTGGTGAACAAATCATCAGAAAATCTGATGATCAGAATCGCCAGAAACTGATGATATTTCATCAGATCCATCAGAAAGACCTTCTCTGATAATCTTCTTTCAGTTCTTGATCAGCTTATGATTCTTTGAAGTAGATATTGTTTTTTCAGTTGTCCTATCCGATCTTCTTCTTCTTGTTTTGATCTTCAGGACTTTTATCTTCTTCATAGATCATGCTGAACTTGATTTTCTTCAATGCTTACAAATAAAGTTTCCTAACATCGTTAACATCATCATCATCATCATCTTCTGGAAATTTTCTCTGTAATCTTCTTATTATCGTTCGATTCCTTTCACAATCATAGGCCACTGGAATCCCAAGGGCTAGAATATCCCTCTGAACGGATTCATCCATACTAAGTATGGCCTTGATTTTTTTGACTTTCACCCTTCTCCTGTCAGAGAACTTTAGGACGAAATGTCTCTCAGGCCTCTCAAACCTCCATGCAATAATCTGCACCATTTTTTTAAATTGTATGGCATTTTATACAATGCGTGGCATTTTTAGTGAATGTGTGGAGTGTGAAGCTTTTGTTTAGCTGTTGTACTTATATAATGAGCTTTTTTTGGTGCCAGGTAGATATATGGTTTTGGCGGTAAAAAAACATCAGTAATTTTTTGATATGTATTTTGTGTATCAATTGTTGTGCCTTGTAGGATGCAGGCCTATAATGTGACATGTAATATGGCGTTTTGGAAAGATAAATAAATTCAATTACGATGGCATGGCTTTTAATATAATAAATTTTAGTAATAAAGTTTTCCGTCTTTTCAGTTACTGTTTGCAGTTACTGTTTTGTTCAGCTTCATCTGTTAAGACTGTGACACTTCTCATCTTTTTAGGGTTTGGCGTTTTGTTTTTAATCACGTTTAGATAAAGATGGCACATTGTTTTATACATTGTTTTAATGGAGTTTAGTCAATTATAGGTGTTTTTAATAATAATTTGTTAAAGTAATTTCATTATTAGTTTTGGCATTTTTTGGCGTTTTATATAGTAACAACGTGCTTTGCCAGCATCCGTTCTCACAGTTTTTATACTATTAGGCGTTTTGGTGTTTGTAGTTTTTGGCATTTTAAAAACAATTATTTTTAGCAGATATAACTTATTTTATTACTTGAGAATTAGATAACAAACAACAGAAATTGTTCCCCTAAAAAACGGATAGAAAATGAAAAAAAAATTAAAAATGCTAATCTAATTTCTCATCTAAATCTTCACTCTCATAAGCCTCTTCTTCTTGATTTTTTTGTGCCTTGAATCGTTGAATACCTTAGCTAGATGCTAATTTTCCTACATAATCCCCGTCTTTAGACGAAGCTGATTAGTGGCATAACTCCTGTGATAACTGTTTTCTGTAATCGATGTACAATGTAAAACAATGTTAAATATCAATTAAACAATGTGTTTTGGTGTTATTATGTGTGTATTTGTGTTTGATGATTTTACGATTTGATTCGAGTTCGATTTCAAGCTTTAAATCGCTTTCTGAAAGGTTATACGCAAACTGGTGTGTAAACGCAGTCAGTTTAACGCAACAAACACTCCGGAATAATGACATAGGCTTAACATACCTTAAATAACCTTCACATAACTTAGAAATAAGTTTTGAATGGTCTGGTGTGTTGAAAACAAGTTTGTTCGATCGAAGGGACTATTTGTGTCAAACTGTGAAACTATACCGATTTGTATAGTAATGAACATTCCGGAAATTGATCATAAGTTAAACATACCCTAAATATCCTTTGCATAGCTTAGAAATAGGCTTTGAGGGGTACGATATGCTAAAATAAACTTATTGGTCATTCAGGGACTAAAAGCGTCAAAAAGGGCATAAGTTTGCATTTTCGCACATATCTTACGTTCTGAATATATCCGGACATCCAAAAATTTATGAAATCATTAAAATATTTTGTTTTAATGATTGGCATGATAAAATTCCATTCCTCGTGTAATTTGGATCGTTTTTGTGCCCGTTCGAGTTTTCGTCATAATTAACCGAATAACGCAACCGTACGACCAAACAAACCGACATCCGAGATGTTTTTAAGCGTATTTTAAGTTACCAATACTTTAACTTCATTTTAGAGCCATGAAATGGGGTTAACAGGGCTGAAACGTGCCAAAAACCAAGTTTTATGCATGCAGGGACCTGTTCTGCCAATTCAGGAAACTTGAAACTGACCTCCCCCGAGCCACGCGCCAGCCAAGGGATACCCTGGCGCGCCATGTGACAGGGACCATTTTTCAGCAGATCAGTTTCAGCAACAGGCTTGATTTCCAGGGCCTTTTATGTAAAATTCTCAATACCTAGAGCTGGTTTTGGGTCCCCATTGTATTGTAATACCATGTTCTTCAATGAAGGGCCAAGATTGATCCTCTCACACACTTGGAATGAACTTAGAGATCCAATCTTCCTATAAATAGCTTGGGTTTTTGGAGTTCATTTGCTCATTTCATTCAAGACCTGCTCTAAGTTGGAGTTTCCTCTAGTTGAAGCTTCATACCTGAGCAATTCTTGAGTTTTCTTTGTTCTTGATCTTATCTTGGACCCTTTGTAAGTTTCCTTCATGCTTGTTCTTGTATTTCAAGCATGAAAGTCAAACAGTGTTTGACTTTCTGCTTTGACCAGTCAATGGTCAACACAAAGTTCGTTTGAACTTTGCAACGTGAGTGTAATCATGATGGTTATAGTCCCGTGTGACAATACCTACTGTTTACCACGTTGACTAGGCGTAGTGACGAGTCGTAGTTTCTGTCAAAATGTGCGTTTATGCGTATTTTGCAACCAAACTATTCTTGGGTATCAAAACACTTTGTTTTGATATCAAAACTGTTTTCTAACTTAACTAAACATGTTTTAACATGTTTAGCTCGTCACTTTTAGTTTAGTGCTTGTGTAGACTCGTAAGTCAAGCGGTCTAAACAACCGCTTAGACTTTCAAACTAGACCCGTTTGGTCGATCATTAGGATCCGACCAAGCATGTTTGGTGACCATAGTTGTATAGGGAATAACCTTCCGAGGTTATACCTTATGGTCACATAGTTTAAGTAGTTGTATGATAGGTAGTTTATATGCCTTAGGAAAATGACCAAAATGCCCTTTTTATGCATAATTGGATTTTAAGCATATGTAACTTAACTTTTGTCACCTAAACTGATTATGCAACATGTTTAAACATGTTTAGGCATATAATACTTGTCATAAGATTAGTTAGACGTCTCGACCGCGCGTTTGCGCGAACAACGTGTTAAAGTAGCGTAAGCTACCTTAATGGGTCGTAACGGGTCGAAAGCACTTAGGATAGGTTTTGATTTAGAATGTAGACTTTGTTAAACCATATCACATGAGTTCCAATACTCATTTGGTTTACGAAACCTCATTTTGTCCGATCTTCCGATTTAGGTGTCGATTATTTATCTAGTGATTCAATTACTAGGTGCTGCTTGAATTTCCTTGGTTTACCTGAGCTTGTTGAGTTCTTTTGATTGAGGATACTTTGCATCTCAAGTGAGTACATAGTCTCCTCTTTTTACATGTTTTGTGGTAACTATGTGAGTACATAGTTCCCCTATTTTACTGTTTTCGATTGTTTTGGGGTGATTCATATGTGTTAAATGGTTTTGAGGTTTAAACGATGGTTTCAAAAGCGATTAAATTGGTTTATATTAAACTAATAACGATTTCGATAATGTGAACGAACTTGTTGGTTGCAGTTACATAACGAATGACATTCATTAACATTGATCAAGCCGACCAGTATTAGGTTATGGTACCATTGGATCTGACAAATGCCGTTATCAGACTGCACCCATGGTTATGTGTGGGGGTTGTGGGTATTGACTGAATCTGTGATTGTTAACTTACCCTTTGGTGGTTTGTTAATTCGAGTTGAACGAGGGATGAGTTGCGAAGGTTTGAATGTTATTAGCGAGACGACCATAAGTAGTTTTCACAATTAAAACGAGAACGATTTTGGGACGATTTAAACGATTTGAAACGATTTAAACGAGATAAACAATTTGAAACGATTTTAACGAGTTAAACGAATTGGATAAACGATTGGTTTTTGGGTAGTGATTAGGTAATGGGATGAGTGTAACATGATAAAAGCATGGTAGATATGCCGCTGGTACTTCTTATATATAAGTGTTTTTATCATATTACATTCCGTATCATTATTTAGTTCACTTGGGCAAACGATTTCGAAACGATGTCACATAGAGTTGTTTTATAAATGATATAAACCATACGAGTTTTATTAACGAGTTATTACGAGATGTTTTGCAATTTGGTTTACTAAAATAAATGTTTTTGGGTTAAGAATCATGGCTACGAGGTTTTATAAATTATAACCCGCTTGATTTGAGTTGGTTAAGTATGTTGCAATATTATACACTTTTCAAAACAAGGTTTTAAATATGGTATTGCAACATGTTAACGAGCCATGAATCCGATACTCTCATAAAACCTATGTGCTCGCCAACATTTCTTGCTGACTTTGTTTTTACATATGTTTCAGGTGATGTTGCTTGATGTTGATTGCTAGGATGCATGTGTCACATAGGATCTGGACGAGGCCTTAGTGACATAATAACAATGATAGTCGATGTGTAACATGTTTGTTTTGTTTTAAGACAATGTAAATTACTTAATGAATCAATAAAACGAAACTTTTTGTATCCATGGTTGTGAAACAATAATTCTGTTACAACACTCCCCGACGTTTCCGCCACGATTTGTTGTTTTACGTGGTCGGGGTGTGACAGAAGAGTTGGTATCAGAGCCCATGGTTATAGGGAATTAGGTTATTAGTGATGCTTTGACCTAGACTATAACTTTCTAGGACCCTAACGCAAGAAGATTTGCGTTTAGATTTTAAAACAAAACCGTCACCTATCCTTAGGTGATAACCACAATGAGAACACAAATTTTGAATCCGCTTTGAAAACTAATCATTTCTTCGTAAATGGTTTGTTATAAGGTTTTGAACCCTCTCAGTTTTCAAAATCTCGTCAAAGTTTGGGTCTAAACAGTGTGAACACGTGCAAACTGGAAGGGTAAATGCCTGTACCCTGAGTTTTCTGTCTAAGGCTAGAGTGTTCGTACAAATTCACATAATCGGACCAGTCACTTGAGTGTTCACTTATAGGCGAGCATGTCTTCGCGATACATTATTTTGACCCATTTACTTTGATTAGTCACAGCGTGTCGTTTGTTTGTTCGAGGTAACGAACAAATGATCGCCTTCCTTGTGTTTTGTCGATGTTTTCAATACCTCTTTTGTTTTTTTGTCGATCTCACTCGTTTCTCATGTTTCCTTGTTCTTTTTAGACAATGCCTCCTCGACGTGATGCACAACCTGTAACTAATGAGGAAGTCGCATACCCTTGGTATCCTTTGGTTGCAAGGGTTTTCGTCTCCTGAGGCGGGTTAGTGTCGCGCTTCTTGCTGAAACCCTTGTTGTTGCGAATTGCTTGATTCAGGTTTGTATGTTTCCTTTTCTTGTCACCGGACGACTCGGCATGCGTCTCGGTCTTTTCTGTTGGGTTCAGTGATAGCTTCTTCATACGAACACAATCTTTAGTAAGGCTGAGAGCCAGAGTTACAGCCTCGGTGATTGTTTGAGGTTTGGCCGAAGTTACCATGCCGCGAAACTCTGGGGCCAGCCCCCAAATGTAGCGTTCAACGCGCATAAATTCGGGAGTCACCGTGTATGGAAGCACTCTAGACAGATCGTGGAACCTTCAAGTATACCCATTAATGTCAGCACCTTCCATGGTCAAATGCCAGAACTCCGTTTCCAATCTTTGGAGTTCGGCACGAGAGCAATACTTCTCTCTCATTCTTTGCTTCAGTTCATCCCAAGTTAGGCCATAAGCGGCATCATCGCCCAAAGTTTGGACTTGCAAGTTCCACCAAGTCAGAGCTTCATCGACAAACAACCCAGTAGCAAAAGTGACTTGCTGATCCGCGGTACACTTGCTCATGCGGATAGTAGCTTCAGTCTTCTCCGTCCAGCATACAAATGCTACTGCACCTCCTGTGCCGTCGTAGTTCATCGGCTTGCAGTCGAGAAACTGCTTGAAAGTGCAGCCTGGAATTGATTCAACCAATTCACACGTGAGCAATCGAAGAAATAATGAAACAAAGACCATTCATAAATTTCTCCATGCTTAGCAAATCGTCTTAAGGTTACCTGGAGCTGCATTTCCTCCAGATGAATCTCCGTTCCCATTACGTCTAGCGTTGCTTGGGCCACCACTGTCTTGAGTTCGGTTTGCCTCGTATTGGGTGATAGCAGCGGACATCCTTTCTTCCAGTAGAGCGTTCAGCTCTTCAGCAGTTCTTGGCAGTGGCGGAGGAGGAGGTTGATCATCATTGCGAGCATTCACAGCTTTCCTTGGTGCCATGTTCTGACAGAACATAACACAACAGGGTTAGAAATTTGTTTGATATCGTCATACTAGGCAGTAGTAGTATATTTATACACAAGTATATACCACATAAGTGACATCAAACAATTATTACTCTAGCAGAGTATTTAATAAGCCGGCGTTCACGTTTGACCTTTTTTTTTTGCACCGAGGGAATCCATACGTGACAAGACTTGCTGTGGTTTCTGTGCACTGAATTCCATAATTATGTATGCATCCATAATTACGTAACTCCTTGCACAGTCTGCACAGTTCGTTTCATCCCCGTATTTCTTCCTTCAGGTAGGCCATTGCTTTCAGGTAAAGTCACGTATACTTGTGATATTCTACTTCTAGTATATGTAAATATCAATTATCACACATAATTGCAAGTAATTCTTAATCACAGACAAGTGCTACTCCAGTGCACCCTAAGTCTCGTAGTGTCTTTTCTTGACTCATGTATAGAGTTTCAGGTAGTGGATGTCGCGGGATGTTTTATGCAATGAAAACTCTTTGGAAAATCGTTTTCGTGAAAGGATCCTAGAGATTGTAGACTAGACTCGAGAAGGAATCCTGGTTCACTACAATCGCAGCTCTGATACCAATCTGTCACACCCCTTTCTGCGGCGGAAGCACGGGGTGTGATCATGAAAGGTTCTCATTGCATACGAAAGGTAAACATACTACATGCTCATAAAAATAACTTCAAACGCCATACATTTCATAACTTGAAAACATAAGTTTAGTGTTTACATCACGAGATGGCATAAAACATTGTCTTGAAAAGTTTACAACTTTATTCAAAGATAAACATAGACGACATCCAAGAGCATGGGTAGGGCCGCGCGCACATCCACTTTTAGTTACCTGAAATACATGTGAGTTTTGGAAAAACGTCAACATAATGTTGGTGTGAATTCATGCAGTTTTTGTATTTCACGTTTGTGTACTTTGTACGAAAACATAGTTGGTATCTTGTGTAAATCCAGTATTCTTGTGTACACCACGTACTCATGTAAAATTAAGTGTTCATGTATAAATCAAGTATTCTTATGGTATGATTTTTGTATAAATAAAGTATTCTTGTATGTATCAGGGTTGTTAATGGGTTGCAAGGCCATTAACATGTGACACGACATAGGAAGTCACCAAACCTTAGGCATTTTTCTAGTTGGCATATTCTGAGACACAAAAGCACTGCTTGGTACTCATTCTCACCAAGAGTGTGGTTGCCCGACACCCGTTAGATCTAACCTTTTGTTCTGCGGTCTAGGTATATTGTTGATTAATGGTGCTTATGGTACCCTATTCGTGACACGATTTCTCGTATCATTTCTCAACACGCACCATACTTGGTACTCGTTCTCACCAAGAGTGCTTCTTGTATTCTTGTATTCTCAAAACGCATCATACTTGGTACTCGTTCTCACCAAGAGTGCTTCTTGTTTTTGTATCATACCATTTATAAACATTGTAACATTTGTAACATGTATTTCACCCCCGAAGTTATAAAACTGAAAACAATTAAAGAAAAGGGGGAGCATGAACTCACAACTTTGCGTTCCTTGCGTCGTAAACTTCACCGGATTTGCTTAATTAACGTCGTGACCTATACGTGTTTTCTTAACGTTAGTCACTAGACTTGTATCGCACAAGTACAAGTCACTATCTTTTGTACAAGTGTTCTTGTGTTAAAAATATTTTATATTTTTAACTAAGTGGCTTACTTATATTATTTTCTCAAAAATAAATATAGGTTTCTTGTATTTTGCACCCGGATTATGTATCTTGTATGTTGTATGTGTATTTTTGTGTTTTTACTTCTCATGAGTAATTAGTGTATTTTCAAATCCTAATACACAGTCACGTATAGTACATACTACATACACTTAGCACAAAGTTTGGTGACCAATAAATACATATATTTTCCTCAAAAATATACATACTTAATATCTATTTTTATTCTTGAAGAAATCCTCATTTCTTAACACAAAGGTTTGGGAAACCTTGGTAAATGTTTTTAGATACATTTTTAGGGGATAAGTTTCTCGAAAACTTATATTTTCTAAGTGTCAAAAATTTATAAAATTTTGACAGAGTTTCCCCTAAAAATGGAGGTTTCCCATGTTTTCAAAACATGTGTTTATTTCCTTTTAAAATCATCATCAATCATCAACGATATACATCAATTTCTCTATTTCATGAACTTGATAATTTGTAAAAATGCGTAGTAACTTACTAGTGTGTTTAGTAAGTCTTGTTACCCTTTAAAGTTTGATTGCTTCTTTAAAAACCTCATTTTTAAAGAATATGGTTCTTTACAACTTATGTTCATGTTTTCTAAAAATGCTACTTCTTGTATTTTTCTTGTTACACATGTGTATCTTTACTTCATTAACCACCAAAAATAAGGTTTATTTGTTTAAGAATCAAGATTAAGTAAAACTTGTATTTTAAACTTGGTTCTTTTGAAAAACCACTCATGGATATTTAGATCTACAGGATTATCACTCATTTTGATCTTTATTTTACAAGAAAACATTTATTTATTCAAGTTCATAGTTTATGTGTCGATGTTTCCATCAGCCTACACATCTCTAACTTTAACATCTTGCTAGATCATGTTTTTAATCATGATCTAGCAAGTCCATATGATGATCCATAACATTTCTACTAACAAATAACATTCAACAAGCATCATAAGACAAGAATAACATGATTTCATCATCATTTTCACACTACTTCATCACTTTGTTAGTTTATGTTCAAGACTTGTTTATGTTCTTAGTGTTTCTTGATATTTCACCATACTTTTAACTATTAACCACCAAAAATTTGAAGAAGATGAAGATCTAAGACACTTACCACTAGCACAAGGCTAGGGGAGTTCAAGAGGGTAAATGAGGTGGATAAAAGCAAATGAAGAAGGTCCTTTAAGATCTGCTTGCACCGAGCTTCGTTAGTGACCTTCTTACACCTTAATATTACCTTAGAAGGGATAGTGATGGGTTGAAAATGGAGGTGTGTGAGGGGGGAGCTTGGGCCGTAGCTATGGGGGGTGAAGGAGAGGAGTTGTGGTGTTGGTTCTAAGTGAAGATGAGAAGTGGTGATGCCTTGTGGTTTATAAGAAGATTTTTCCAACAAGTGTTTATCATTAGGTTAATATATTCCACTTTCATCCAACATGATCCAATAAATAAATAGAAGAAATCCCCATGTGGGGCTCCATGTTGGAACCGTCAATTAGGGGGGGGGGTATTGGTTGCATTTCAATTCCAAGTTACTTAATCTAGTTACATGTTAAGTATTAGATTTAGGTGTTTAAGTATGTTAAGTAATATATAGTGTGTTAGGGTGTTCGGTGTCACACCCCCAAAATCCACACGCGGAGTATCACCGCCTGGAGGTGTGACTGACCAGGATCCAGCCACCAATCATATTGAACAAGCATGTAAGTAATTAGAAAATCCAACCAATATAATTGGTGTCCAAACAAAACATAGTTTAAGTTGCAAGCGGAAGCATAATGATTAAATCCAAAACCAAATATAAGTTCAAATGTTTAAATGTTTAACATGGCACACAGTTGTCCATGTCCCACAATGACCACGCCTCCTCGTGCAAGCTCCATAAGTACCTAACGACCTGCAAGGCATGTAACAACGAGTCAACAACAAAGTTGAGCGAGTTCATAGTTGGTGTTCATTGTTAAGTTGTTTCAAAAACCAGGAATTCATTTGTAAGTTGTAAGTTAATCAGTTTACCCTGTTTCCCAAACATATCCATAGTTGGTGGGGGCTTCCCCATGTTAACCACTAGACCTGTTTACCATATCGACCACTGACTAAAGTAAGTTGGTGCCCTGACGTCAATGTCTATCATCATTGACTAGTGCCCAGATCCATTAGTTCACGCCCGTCCTCTGCGGCACGGTGTGAGGCTTGTCAAACCTAAATAGCGCTATCTAACTAATGACCCGCTCGCCATTGGCCCGGCGATTAAGTCGATATAAAAGGAGGGACTTCATGATAGAGATTTTGGTCTAGTATCCGTGTTGTCACCCTTCAATAAAGAGGGTGTGTACGAAATCCCCAAACCAGGAGATTACGTAGGTTCCAAATTATTTCCTTATCACATGTTGTCACCCTTCAATAAAGAGGGTGTGTACGTGTTCCAAACCAGGAGATCACGCAGTTTCAGTTTAAATCCTTTACCCATTCCCAACCCTTGGGAATCCCATGCCTTGTGAAAAGTGTGAACTCACCTTGATTTGCTCGGCAGATAGTCTACTTGCTAAAATAACTTTTGGTCAATCATGTCCTATTATAGTTATTACATCTAATCAGGTTCGCATACAAGTACTTAATGCAATTGTTCACATATAAAATCAAGTAGCACCGAAAGCGTCACATATAACCCAAGTTCCAAAATATGCAAATATTACAGCCCATAAAATACTTATAGTGTATGGCCACAAGTGTACTGTGGGCCGATTTGGGAGGCATCTATGTGTGTTATCTTAATAACATAGCAATTCACAATTTCCTAAATTAAAGCTAATAAGACAAAATAACCTTAAATTCTCCAACCACTCATCAGTTCAAATGTGAGTGTAGAGTGTATGGTCACAAATATTTTAATGTAAGTGTGAGACCTTTAATTTCTAATCATTCAGTATCCATCACTTTCAAATACCATAACAAACATATTTCAAATCATGGGATGTGTGGATGAGTTGTACCCTGTGCTAGTGTATTTGTACATTTATGAAAAGAAAACCCAATATAGTGAATCAACACAAATAAGACAGACAAAAAGATATAATATCCAATCATCCTTGTCATCTTTTCTACTCGGCACTAAACCCAGATTTCGTTCATATTCCACATCCATGTTTGTTAATCATCGGACTTACACATTTAATCGTATACACAGAAACATTAACGGACACCAAATCATCACCTTGATTCATTGAACATGCATCATCTTAACCATATACACAGAAAAGTTATCCCACATCATTGTTCTTATTATTTAAACAGTTAGCCGGTTACCATCATTGTTATCATTATCCCAACAATCAAGAGGCACGAGTATTCAACGTGTAAAAGACATCACTTCTTAATCCTTAAGCTTTTAAGTATGCATGACCAGGTTGTACATTGGGCACCTATGGTTGTACGTTTCTAAGAACCCAACAAATACAAAGCATCAACATGGATCATTATCATCTTTCAAAAAAAAAATCTTAACATTCAATCAGATATCGTCCCTTAGCATTATAAATCAGAAAGTATTAACCTTTATCTTTCTAAAACAATTAACCAACTTCGAGTGTCGTGGTGTTCTTGTCACTTAGCAGGTATCGTCATTCTTATTTCTTTTAAACAAATCAACATAGATCATTCTTTATTCTTAAACATCAAACATGCACAATACATACACAGATCATCGAACAAGTATATATATATTTTCATATAGTTTCATGTAACCATTCAATCACAAGCATCAAACGAAGCTACGGTTGAACCGAAACCGAGACAACACGAAGTAACGAGATATGTGGGGCTTACCGGCGATCGGTGACGGAGGAGTGGTGATGTGCTCCGGTTGCCGAGGGAGGGAGAGAGACGAGAGGTGATGCGCGAGACGGTGGAGGAGCTACAGCCGATTGCCGTAGGGTTCGGATGACATGCGTGAGGGCGTACGTACATGTATATGTGTATATATATATATTAGGCTGAATATTGGCGGTGGAATTGCTTGTGTGGGCCGATGTTAAGGTGGGCTGGGGGTTAGGGTCACGCAATGGTACCAAACAATATGATTTCAAACTTCCATGTATTATGTTTCATTACAATTATTATTGTTATATAAATATATATTATTATTTATTTATTTTAAACTAAACCAACAAATACGTTTGCACAAAGAGTTAGCAAAGTCGTTTATAATATCCACACAATGTTTTGACCGTTAAAGGTTTCGGGTTGCGCGAGGAGGTTGGGTCGACTAGGGCGACAAACATAATTAATTTATCAAATAAAATAAATATGGGATTCGATTTATAAAGGCGAAACAAACGGTTTGTACCTCAAAGTTACGGGTTGTCACATCATCCCCAAGTTGAAAGAAATTTCGTCCCGAAATTTTGCACGTAGACACTGAGGAAGCTAGTTAGGTTGCGTGGTTTCCTGGTTTTCCTGGGGTGTCACATCATTCTCCCGTTGGTTTAGAATTACGTCTCGAAATTCCGTAGTAGCTTCAGCCTCAGTAGTGGTTGCACTTTTCTCGAACAACTGGGGATACTTGAGTTTCATTTGGTCTTCTCGTTCCCAGGTGAACTCTGGGCCACGACGGGAGTTCCAGCGAACTCGAACAAGAGGTATTCTGGTATGCTTGAGAATCTTAACATCTCGGTCTGTAATCTCTACAGGTTCCTTGACGAATCGAAACTGATCGTCGATAGTGAGTTCCTTGAGAGGAACTATGAGGGTCTCATCTGACAGACACTTCTTCAGATTTGACACGGGGAATACGTTGTGAACTCCGCTGAGTTCTTCAGGTATGTTCAGTTTAAAGTTGTTTTCAAAAACCATAAGTTCATTCGAAAACCAGTAGTTAGATAGTTCATTGGGTCGTGCAAATGAATCCAACTTACGTCTGTGTAGTTGTGAGGTTCCAAAGGAAAAATGCGAAAACGTGTTCAAGGGAGTATGATCGTATCAACAATACACCTCCACCCTCAAGGTTTCGAGGAGTGATCACCAATGATCGAAAGTCAAGCCTTCCACTTTCTTTAAGCTAGAGCGTGTTCGTTTCAGTATCTCAGCATGGAGTAGTGAGAACGTAAGGTCACTGTGGTAAGAGGGCGATGGTTTGGTCTAAGCCAATGGTAGAAATTGGACATATCATTAATCAATATTCACATGTTGGTGCAAGACCTAGTGCAAAGATTCCGCATATGAAAGAAAAAAAACTATCATGACATTAGAGTACGTCTCTTGTAGTGTAAGGTGGGTCAGGTAAACGTATTATCGTGTTTTCCGGTAGGTTGAGTGATCCATAACTCTGTCCCCAATTGTCCTGAAGACTATTTCACCATTAATGGCTTCCATTCGCTAAGTTGGGTATACGTGAGGGCTAATCAAGTAGAATAAGAATAAACCATCCAACAAGGTAATAAGGTAGTCTTGTGATCGTTGAAAATCATGGTATGGTTGCTGGCATTTCGTTAAATTAGTTGCCAATCGAAGAAACGGGGAATTAATGAGGTTCATACGAAGAATCGAGCGAAAACAGGGGTCCATCAATAACCGAAGGACTCGACCAGCTAATCTGTTGTCTAGAAGTAATTTCCAGTAGTGGTGCATGGTGGCATGGCACAAAAAGGGAAGTTCGTTGCATCGCGGTCGCGCGAGTGTATCATTTGTCCAAAATAGAGTTTGGTGGGTAAGGTTGCGAGCTGCAAAACGACGAAGGCGTGTAACTGTGGCTGCTTCGTTTCTGGTGACGATGACAGGCGAAGGTGATAAGGTTCGTCAACAGGGATGCGTAGGTATAGTTCTCCTAAATCCAAGTGCGTTTGAGCCAGGTCTGGTCTTCGTGAATGTTGACGTACAATCCGAATGTACGGAGGGTCAGATGGCGACGTCATGTCTAGATAAGCGTATGACTAGCTAGAACACCTAAACAATGGTCGTAGTCGGTGACGAGGGAAGAGAAAAGAATTTGACCACCACTTGTCAAATTTCAAGTAAACATTCGGGTGTCATATATAACGCATCAGGGTTAATAGATAACGTGCTACTACTCTAACTGGGCATACCATATGCAACACATAATGTAAATGTAAACTAGCAAGTAGGCAATACAAAAATAAATCATACCACCTAGAGTGTTGAGTCTTGCACGTGGAGCGAAGCGTCGTTGTGGATCGTCGAGCACTGAACAGGTTATAACCAATGGCTCTGATACCAATCTGTCACACCCCCAAAATCCACACGCGGAGTATCACCGCCTGGAGGCGTGACCGACTAGGATCCAGCCACCAATCATATTGAACAAGCATGGAAGTAATTAGAAAATCCAACCAATACAATTGGTGTCCAAACAAAACATAGTTTAAGTTGCAAGTGGAAGCATAATGATTAAATCCAAAACCAAATATAAGTTCAAATGTTTAAATGTTTAACATGGCACACAGTTGTCCATGTCCCACTACGACCACGCCTCCTCGTGCAAGCTCCATAAGTACCTAACGACCTGCAAGGCATGTAACAACGAGTCAACAACAAAGTTGAGCGAGTTCACAGTTGGTGTTCATTGTTAAGTTGTTTCAAAAACCAGGAATTCATTTGTAAGTTGTAAGTTAATCAGTTTACCCTCTTTCCCAAACATATCCATAGTTGGTGGGGGCTTCCCCTTTTTACCACTAAACCTGTTTACCATATCGACCACTGACTAAAGTAAGTTGGTGCCCTGACGTCAATGTCCTTCATCATTGACTAGTGCCCAGATCCATTAGTTCACGCCCGTCCTCTGCGGCACGGTGTGAGGCTTGTCAAACCTAAATAGCGCTATCTAACTAATGACCCGCTCGCCATTGGCCCGGTGATTAAGTCGATATAAAAGGAGGGACTTCATGATAGAGATTTTGGTCTAGTATCCGTGTTGTCACCCTTCAATAAAGAGGGTGTGTACGAAATCCCCAAACCAGGAGATTACGTAGGTTCCAAATTATTTCCTTATCACATGTTGTCACCCTTCAATAAAGAGGGTGTGTACGTGTTCCAAACCAGGAGATCACGCAGTTTCAGTTTAAATCATTTACCCATTCCCAACCCTTGGGAATCCCATGCCTTGTGAAAAGTGTGAACTCACCTTGATTTGCTCGGCAGATAGTCTACTTGCTAAAATAACTTTTGGTCAATCACGTCCTATTATAGTTATTACATCTAATCAGGTTCGCATACAAGTACTTAATGCAATTGTTCACATATAAAATATGCAAATATTACAGCCCATAAAATACTTATAGTGTATGGCCACAAGTGTACTGTGGGCCGATTTGGGAGGCATCTATGTGTGTTATCTTAATAACATAGCAATTCACAATTTCCTAAATTAAAGCTAATAAGACAAAATAACCTTAAATTCTCCAACCGCTCATCAGTTCAAATGTGAGTGTAGAGTGTATGGTCACAAATATTTTAATGTAAGTGTGAGACCTTTAATTTCTAATCATTCAGTATCCATCACTTTCAAATACCATAACAAACATATTTCAAATCATGGGATGTGTGGATGAGTTGTACCCTGTGCTAGTGTTTTTGTACATTTATGAAAAGAAAACCCAATATAGTGAATCAACACAAATAAGACGGACAAAAAGATATAATATCCAATCATCCTTGTCATCTTTTCTACTCGGCACTAAACCCAGATTTCGTTCATATTCCACATCCATGTTTGTTAATCATCGGACTTACACATTTAATCGTATACACAGAAACATTAACGGACACCAAATCATCACCTTGATTCATTGAACATGCATCATCTTAACCATATACACAGAAAAGTTATCCCACATCATTGTTCTTATTATTTAAATAGTTAGCCGGTTACCATCATTGTTATCATTATCCCAACAGTCAACAGGCACGAGTATTCAACATGTAAAAGACATCACTTCTTAATCCTTAAGCTTTTAAGTATGCATGACCAGGTTGTACATTGGGCACCTATGGTTGTACGTTTCTAAGAACCCAACAAATACAAAGCATTAACATGGATCATTATCATCTTTCAAAAAAAAATCTTAACATTCAACCAGATATCGTCCCTTAGCATTATAAATCAGAAAGTATTAACCTTTATCTTTCTAAAACAATTAACCAACTTCGAGTGTCGTGATGTTCTTGTCACTTAGCTGGTATCATCATTCTTATTTCTTTTAAACAAATCAACATAGATCATTCTTTATTCTTAAACATCAAACATGCACAATACATACACAGATCATCGAACAAGTATATATGTATTTTCATATAGTTTCATGTAACCATTCAATCACAAGCATCAAACGAAGCTACGGTTGAACCGAAACCGAGACAACACGAAGTAACGAGATATGTGGGGCTTACCGGCGATCGGTGACGGAGGAGTGGTGATGTGCTCCGGTTGCCGAGGGAGGGAGAGAGACGAGAGGTGATGCGCGAGACGGTGGAGGAGCTACAGCCGATTGCCGTAGGGTTCGGATGACATGCGTGAGGGCGTACGTACATGTATATGTGTATATATATATTAGGCTGAATATTGGCGGTGGAATTGCTGTGTGGGCCGATGTTAAGGTGGGCTGGGGGTTAGGGTCACGCAATGGTACCAAACAATATGATTTCAAACTTCCATGTATTATGTTTCATTACAATTATTATTGTTATATAAATATATATTATTATTTATTTATTTTAAACTAAACCAACAAATACGTTTGCACAAAGAGTTAGCAAAGTCGTTTATAATATCCACACAATGTTTTGACCGTTAAAGGTTTCGGGTTGCGCGAGGAGGTTGGGTCGACTAGGGCGACAAACATAATTAATTTATCAAATAAAATAAATATGGGATTCGATTTATAAAGGCGAAAGAAACGGTTTGTACCTCGAAGTTACGGGTTGTCACATTCGGGGACCCTAACTAGCTTAGAAAAATAAAAACAATGCTTCTAGCATTATTTTGGTGTTCCGGGTAATGTCCGGTTGTTCGGTTAGACACTGTTCCATTAAAGTCCTAAATTGCATCGTTTAGTGTCTATTAAGTATCTTTTGTACCCCTTTCAATTCCCGACACTTAGGGAAGTATTTTGGATGATAAAACGTAAATTCTGCATGATATTTTGGGGTTAAAAAGCTGATTTGAGCTGAATTTAATAAAATTCTGCACTTAAAGTGCGTTTCGGGTGCTTTTTAGTGCGTTTACTAGTATTTCTGATGCAACGCTCTCGTTTATGCATAAAGCAATATTTTGTAGTATAAAGCATGCATGAATTCACTTGTTTAGTATGTAATCAGTCAATGTTGACATTTAAGCACATAATTGCAGCCATTAAATAAAAATTAAAGTGTACGGAAATTACCGGTTTGGTGCCAGTTGTCACATTTTACACAAATGACATATTTTTCACAAGACATTGTTTTACAAAACAACTTATTTTATACAAACTTATTTTACTTGGTTATTCATTTAACCCTACATTACTCTTTTACATATCATCTACTTTATCATCACTTTTCATCTGATTCACAAAACAAAACATTTTATAAAGTTCATGACTACTTTTGCTTATATGTCATGAATCCCAAATCAATAAAATCTATGTATCTCACATGAGTTTTTATGCTGACGTACCTATTTTCACATGTGTTTCAGGATATGATGCGTAGGATTTATCAAGATACACTTAGGCAGACTTGGACCTTAGCAACAATAAAAGATGCAAGACTAGTTAATTATGTTATATTTCTTGTTTGTTAAGACATTGTAACTCTCTTAATCAATAAAACGAAATTTTCAATTTTCCATGTGTTATGAAACAATGATTCTGTTACAACACTCCCCGACAATTCCGCCATGTTTTGTTGTTTTTACGTGGTCGGTGTGTGACACCCTCGTTGACCTGTTGACTGACATTTGAACCGTTGACTTGTTGACCTTTCAAAGGAAGGATAACTTTCATTACAAATGTTTAACACTTGGATGATTGTGCAGAATGGCGTATGCAATGATGCAAAATCAACGACAGCTGGAAGTGGAGCTTTTTCGTAACCAGGCTGGATATCTTTCAGACCCTCCAGCTGAATACTCAGAGATGTTTGGCTCACTGATCATTGGTTTAAACAACTGTCCAATCACTCACGCGTTGAGGACGAATCTGGTGATCTACAACAACTACGTCAACACATTTTGGAATATCGTAAAAGTGAACAGAAGAGGCGCTAATGGAGAGGAGCTATTGAAGCTACAATGCAGAAAAGGGAGATTATTGTCACATAAGCTATCATTCAGGAGGTGCTGAAGTTTGGAGATCAACCGCACTTTCCAACTTCCTTCGACCGGAGAAGAGTACTTCCAGCATTTCAAAGAATGAGTTATGAAGGAGGTTATCCCACTGTTTTGAAGAAGCTGTTTCCACCGTATTGGAGATTATTAGTGCACATGTTCTTACAGTGCATTGCAGAGAACAAAGGTGGTTTCAATCAGCTAAACAAGAAGTAGACTTGTGCCCGCCCTAGTGGCATTAGTCAACGGTTGGGATTACAACTTTCCAGCGTTTATTTTCGACAACATGAAGAAGATGCTTGAAGACCCAAAGAAGAAGCAACATAACTTTGTTGGGAGAATTCCGCTTGAGAAACATGGAAGGTTCAGTGATATCGTGCAAGCTGTACTAGCTCCCTAACCTGTGAATGCTCAGATAGCTGAAGAACATGATGTACAGCGAATGGCTGGAGGTGAAGCTGAGGTTGAAACTGAGATTCTTGATTTAGACTTTAGTGAAGAAGAATCCGACTCTAATAGTGAAGTGGAAGTGGTTACGTCTAAGAAGGCTGAGGAAACCGTGAGACAACCAAATCTGATGACTGCTGAGAACTTAGCAGCCCTACTTAAGACCTTGCAAGGTGGTGACAAAACCCTCCATCCATACCTACTCCTGAAGCTCAGGCTCAAGTTGAAGCTATTACAGACGATGTTGAACAAGAATCAATCAAAAGACAACGAAACCGACACAGCTCTTGAATCTGATCCTTCTGGCCCAATTTCTTAACTAGAGCTTGCTATGTCCACTAATCCAAACATTGCTGCTGCCACAAAGGAGACCAGCACACAAGAGCCTGATATTGACTTTGATTTTGACTTTGAAACGACACAATCGCATCCAGAAAGCTCGAGTGGTGTCAGATTTGAGGGTAGAAGCTCAAGTTGTGTTGGATTCTCTGAACTCGGTGAAGCTGCTTTATGCTATGCAACAGAGAAAAGACAAGCCGTTGAGCAAAGTGATAGTGATAGTGATGAAGATATGAATGTAGCAAGATTACGACGAATAGTGGTTATACTAGAACAAGATCCTACAATGAAGGAAGCTCAGATCTCATCGCTACAACTAGATTCTACATTGAAAAAAGCTCAGATTTCCTCTCTTCAGGCTAAAATCTCTAGCAAGGATTAAACAATAGATCAGCTATAAGGTGATTTGAGTATGTTAATGTCACACCCCCCAAAATCCACACGCGGAGTATCACCGCTTGGAGGCGTGACATGACCAGGATCAAGCCACCAATCATATTGAACATAACAAGTAATAAGTAAAATCAACCACACAATATGAAAGGTGTTTCAAATAAAAAACATAGTTAATTGTTTAGCGGAAGCATAATTGTGAAAACCCAATGCAAGTATTAAGTACGAAATAAAGAAATGTTTTAAGCAAGGCACACACTGCCATGTCCCACAACGACTGCGCCTCCCCGTGCAAGCTCCATGAGTACCTAACGACCTGCAAGGCATGTAGCAACGAATCAACAACAAAGTTGAGCGAGTTCACAGTTGGTTGGTTAGTTATAGTATTTGTTTCGTAAATCGTATGTTCGTTTTGTAAACCATGGATCGTATTTATTCGTATCGCGGTCTCCAAGACATGTTTGCGAAGATTGGTGGGGGCTTCCCATGTGTTACTAGAGCACGCGTATCGACTGCTACGAAAATGTAAGAGGTGCCCTAAGTTAATGTCTATCAGCATTGACCCTTTGCCAATAGTCCATTAGTACACGCCCGTTCGGACGACACGGTGTGAGGTTTGTTAAACCTAATAGCGCTATCTACTAATGACCCGCTCGCCATAGGCCTCGGCGATTAAGTCGATAAATGAGGGACTTAAAGTGATAGAGTGATGGTCTTATGGTCGTACGTATCCTGTTGTATGGGGAATACGCAAGTTTGTAGTTACCGTTCAGTTCTTTAACCCATTCCCAACCCTTGGGAATCCCATGCCTTGGATAGAGTGTGAACTCACCTCGATTTGCTCGGCAGATAATTTATTTGTCAATATACTCTATTCAATCACGTCCTATCATAGGTATTACGTCTAATCAGATTCACATACCATTAATCACGTATTCAAGTAGCACATAGGTCACGTTTCATATAACCACACATACTTGATCAAATTTCATGAACAATACCCCATATTTGGATTTTAACTCTTCCACTATCTAGATGGTTGTATTGTCACAATTACAAATCACAATTCCTAGCAAAACGCACATTACATGATACGTTCATGACTCACTCTAAGTTACGGCCCAAACAATTGTCATGCCATTCGGGCACTACCCGATTATACTACTCGGCCTAATCACAAATAAGCTGGCCCAATAACACCCATATGACATGCTAGTATTATTCATTCATATAATCAAACAATCCTAATCCGTTATTGTTAACCGGGTCCGTATACTTAAATCTTCGGCCCACTGTGCATCCCCAATTAAAAGTTGCAGCCCATGATTCAGTGATTTAACCACATTGAATGGTCCAGTTTTTAAGAAACTAATTTACCCATGTTTGATCAACAATTTTATGCGGTCCATTAAATACAAATACAATCCACAAATTTTATTCTTCATATACAAGTTACACAGTGCATAGGAAAACCAATTCAATCAATTTAATCAATCGGCATGTGTTCAATCATCAGTCCTTTAATAAACATCCATATCATATAACACAGCCAATGTTATATAACCCTCTCAATATCATATAACACTTGTCAACAATTTATAATATACACATGCAATCCACTCAATAAATTTTCACATGCAAATTATCGAATTAGTGGACTGAATGATGAGCTGACAACTTTGAACTTCACAATCACATGCACAAGAAGTCAGTAGCCGCCAACTATATGCAAACATTATCTCACACTATCCTTGATCATGGTTCTTTACACAAACTTTTACTTATTATACATAATCACTACATCAAATCCATATACATGACACATTAATTCGAACATCATAACATTAGAATCACCAATTGCAAAACATAGCATGAATATATATATATATATATGTCGAATAAGAGATCTCACACATAATCAATATCACACAAACATAAAGATCAACAAGTACAAAACACTAACCAGAAACTTGACCGCTAAAGGGTGCTATCTCGAACGGGGGGGGGGGGGGGGTCTCCACTGAAGTCGTGCAATCAGGGGGAAAGCCTTAGGGTTTGTTTTAGTTTTTAAGCTAATCCAAAATATAGGGAAGTATAATACGTATACTTGTTAGCCAAGGTTGTTTGGGGCGGTTTACATAATAGTCAAAGTAATGGGCTTAAGCCCAAACACATGGCAGCCCATGTAATAAACAAAGGGCTCGGATTGGATTCTAATTGAATTGCGGATCAAGGTGTTAGCATGTAAAGGCATAATTGGGCCGAGGGCTTGATGTGCGGCCCGAGTAGTGTGTGCATGCTAAACAGTTGGCCCAATTACATGGATTACCGACACGTTTACGTTTAATAACTAATCGTAACAAAAAGTGTAAGAGGAATAACGAGGAATCAAAATTACAAGACTAACCTTGGAAATTCGGGTTGTCATATTATCCCCAACTTGAAAGAAATTTCGTCCCGAAATTTAGCATGCGGTTACTGAGGAAGCTAGTTGTGTTGTGTAGTTTACTGATTTTCCTGGGGTGTCTCATCATCCCCCCGTTGATTTGGAATTTTGTCCCGAAATTCTGTATTAGCTTCAACCTCAGTAGTGGTTGCACTATTTCCGAACAAATGGGGATATTTGAGTTTCATTTGATCTTCTCGTTCCCAGGTAAACTCTGGGCCACGACGGGAGTTCCAACGAACTCGTACAAGAGGTATTCTGGTGTACTTGAAGACCTTAACATCTCGGTCCGTGATTTCAACTGGTTCCTCGACGAATCGCAACTGATCGTCGATAGTAAGCTCCTTCAAAGGAACTATGAGGGTCTCATCTGGCAGACACTTCTTCAGATTCGACACGTGAAAAACGTTGTGAACTGCACTGAGTTCTGCTGGTAGGTTTAGTTTGTAGGCCACCTTGCCTATTTTCTCAATGATTTCGAACGGTCTGACATATCGCGGATTGAGCTTGCCTCGTTTACCAAATCGAACCACACCCTTCCAGGGTGAAACTTTGAGTAGCACTCGATCCCCAACTTGGAACTCGAGTGGTTTTCGACGCTTATCTGCGTAGGCTTTCTGACGGTCGCGAGCTGCCGCCATTCGTTGTCGTATCTGAGCAATTCTTTCCATTGCGTCTACTACAAGTTCTGGACCCGTGATCTGACTGTCACCCACCTCTTCCTAACAAAGAGGTGATCGGCATTTACGCCCGTACAATGCCTCGAATGGAGCGGCTTGAATGCTGGTGTGGTAACTGTTATTGTATGAAAACTCCACCAATGGGAGGTGTTTTTCCCAGCCGTTGCCGAAATCGATTACGCATGCCTGAAGCATGTCTTCTAGAGTTTGGATGGTGCGTTCAGACTGCCCATCTGTTTGCGGATGGTAAGCTGTGCTCATGTCTAACCGAGAGCCAAAAGATTTGTGCATCGCTTGTCAAAGTTCTGAAGTGAAACGTGCATCACGATCGGAAATAATAGAGGTTGGCACCCCGTGCCTCGAGACAACTTCCTTAAGGTAGACATTTGCTAGAGTGGAGAACTTATCCGTTTCCTTAATAGCCAAGAAGTGTGCAGACTTTGTGAGTTGATCCACGATCACCCAAATAGTATCATTCCCACACTGAGATCTAGGCCGGCCAGTAACAAAATCCACGGAAATTTGCTCCCATTTCCATTGTGGTATCTCTGGTTGTTTGAGTAGGCCCGATGGTTTCTGATATTCAGTCTTGACTCTCGCACAAGTCAAACATTTGCTAACGTAAGTTGCTATGCGAGCTTTCATGCTAGGCCACCAATACGTAGTTTTCAAGACGTGGTACATCTTATCTGAACCAGGATGTACTGAGTAGAGAGACTTATGTGCTTCATCCATTACAAGTTCTCGTAAATTGCCATAGAGTGGGACCCAGATGTGTCCTGTTACGTAATATGCGTCGTCTTCCTTTTGTTCTAACCATTGCCTTGAGCCGCGTAGGGCTTCAACCCTGACGTTTTCTGGTTTCAATGCTTCTACCTAAGCATCTCGTATCTGTGAAGGAAGGCTAGATTGAATAGTGAGTTGCAACGCTCGTACACGCCTAGGTGTAGTATCCTTTCGACTGAGGGCGTCGGCCACCACATTGGCTTTGCCCGGATGGTATTTTATAGCACATTCGTAATCGTTTAAAAGCACGACCCATCGACGTTGACACATGTTTAATTCCTTCTGTTTGAAGATATGCTCGAGACTCCTGTGATCGGTGTAAATGGTGCACTTGGTACCGTACAGGTAATGTATCCATATCTTGAGCGCGAAAACAACAGCTCCCAGCTCTAAATCATGTGTTGTGTAATTCCTTTCGTGAATCTTAAGTTGGCGAAAGGCGTAAGCGATGACTTTATCCCGTTGCATCAAAACACAACCAAGACCCTGAATTGATGCGTCACAATAGACCACAAAATCGTCTGTACCCTCTGGCAATGAGAGAATAGGTGCGCTGTAGAGCCTATCCTTTAAGTGTTGAAATGCTGATTCCTGAGCATTACCCCAACGATAAGTGACGCCTTTCTGCGTTAGTAAAGTGAGAGGTTGCGCAATCTTAGAAAAATCCTTGATGAACCTCCTGTAGTAACCTGCCAAACCCAAGAATTGGCGAATTTCCGTTGGTGTGCGAGGTGCAGGCCAGTTCTTAATCGAGTCTACCTTAGATGGACCAACATGAATTCCATCCTTGTTTACCACGTGGCCTAGAAAGTGGACTTCACAAAGCCAGAAGTCGCATTTTGAAAACTTGGCGTACAGTTGTTCTGCTCGAAGGAGTTCCAAAATGAGTCGTAGATGTGGCTCGTGCTCCTCCCGACTCTTAGAGTAGATCAGAATGTCGTCGATGAAAACAATAACGAACTTGTCAAGATAAGGCTTGCACACTCTGTTCATAAGATCCATGAAGACTGCAGGCACGTTTGTTAGTCCAAATGGCATGACCAAGAACTCGTAATGGTCGTAGCGTGTTCTGAATGCTGTTTTGGAGACATCCTCATCCCGGACTCTCAGTTGATGGTAGCCTGACCTCAGATCAATCTTTGAATAGAAACTCGACCCTTGCACCTAGTCGAATAAGTCGTCAATGCGTGGAAGAGGATAGCGATTCTTCACGGTCATCTTGTTCAGTTCACGGTAATCTATGCACGTACGGAAGGTACCGTCTTTCTTCTTCACAAATAATACTGGAGCTCCCCAGGGCGAAGAGCTAGGACGAATGAAACCCTTTTCCAAGAGGTCTTGCAATTGCTTAGACAGTTCTTCCAGTTTGGTTGGAGCTAAGCGATAAGGTGCTCGAGCTATGGGTGCTGCTCCAGGAGCTAGCTCGATCTGAAATTCGACCTGGCGATGAGGCGGTAGACCAGGTAATTCTTCAGGAAACACTTGAGGAAAGTCTCGTACTACTGGAATATCCTCTATTCTCTTCTCTCTCGTTGATGCGTCAGTAACAAGTGCTAATATAGCAGTGTGGCCCTTACGCAAACACTTCTGGGCCTTCAGGAAAGAGATGATGCGTACCACAGCACCACTCTTGTCGCCTTGAATCTCGAGAGGTTCCTTGCCAGAACGGGGAATACGAACAATCTTCTCCTTGCATAAAATCTCTGCTTGCTGTTGGGATAACCAATCCATCCCTATGACAATGTCGAAGCTACCCAAGACTATAGGAATGAGGTTGATGGAGAATGTCTGACTAGCTAAGACGAGGTTACAACCCATGACTATGTGAGTGGCCTCTAAATTTCTACCATTTGCTAACTCTACGACGTGTTTGGTGTTTAAGGGAGTTGGTGTGCGTTTAAGCATTCGACTAACTTTTAGAGACACATAACTGGTATCGGCACCCGAATCGAATAAGACAGTAACATAAAAGTCATCGAGAAGGAACTTACTTATCACTACGTTAGGATCATTCCTTGCGTCACCCTAACCCAGCACGAACACTCGACCCCTGGCGCCGTTGCCATCGTTGTTTCCCCCATTGTTGTTCCCATTGCCCTGATTATTGTTGTTGTTCGGATTTTGATTTAACTGAGGGCAGTCCCGCTTGAAGTGACCTTCAGCACCACACTGAAAGCATCCCCTGTTACCTCGTCGCCGCTGCTGGTTCTGTGGAGCTGGTGGTTGTTGTTGTTGGTTCTGATTTGCAGGTCATGAGCTCCTGCAATCCTTAGCTTCATGACCCATCTTGAGACATCTCTGACAACGACCCTTGTTGCACTGACCGCTGTGGTGTCTGTTGCATCTATTGCACTTTGGGTGATTTCCTCGATATCCACCCTGCCCTTGACTACCAGAAGATTGCTGACCAGGACTCTGGTAGTCATCGATCTTTCGCTACTGTGCCTGGGGTTGAACTGAAGTCGAACCCTTGCTAGAAGTTCCATCCCACTTTCGTTTGTTGTCACTGGGAGTAGCAGAAGTAGTAATAGAAGTAGCACCAATACGCTTAGGCAGCTTGTTCTGTTCCACTACCTGGTCTGTGAGACGATGAGCAAGACGGGTAACATCCTGGATAGTAGCAAGATTAGCAGAGGTCACATGGCTTTGAATCTCTGGTACTAAGCCTTTGAGGTACAGCTCGATGCGCTTGATGGGATGATCCACCATAGTTGGGCACAATATGGCCAGCTCGTTTGACCTTTTCGTATAAGCCTCTATCTCTGAACCTGTCATCTTCAGGTTAAAGAACTCCACTTCCAACTTGTGGATGTCATCACGAGTGCAGTATTCTCGCTTAATCAGTTCCTTGAAGTCGTTCCATGGGGTGGCGTTAGCAGCCGCCAGCCCCAGCATCTGAACTTGCGCGTTCCACCAAGTTAGTGCAGTGCCTTCGAGAGTACCAATGGCATATTTCACCCTACGAGCCTTGGGGCATTCACACATTTCGAAGACCTATTCGAGCTTCTCGAACCAGTGGAGGAGTCCAACGGCCCCTTCAGTGCCACTGAAAGTAGTAGGACGACAGTCCATAAAAGTCTTGAATGTGCATACAGGTGGCTGAGCGTTCTGACCTGTTGCGTATAAGAGCAGGACAAGGTTAAATACAAGAGTTGGTTTACGAGAGTAGGATCTAAAGATCCTAGAGTAAGTTGTGATGGCAGGCTATACCTCCTGCCTGGGCAGCTGCGAGTGCTGCAGTAACTTGTTCAGTGATCGAAGCCACCAACTGGGCTTGAGTCATGTTGACACGTCCACTCATGATCTTCATACCAAAGGAAACATGAGTGAGAGAGGTTCGCGAAAGTGCGATGGCAGAAGAGAGTAAGCGCACAAGTGTTTTCAATTAACAGTTGCTACGTTTATCTAAGCATACCATAAGCAAAGTTCTATGTAACTAACAAGTAGGTAATAAAACATAAACCATATCACCTAGAATATCGAGTCTTGCACGTGGAGCGAAGCGTCATTGTGGATCGTTGAGCACTGTACAGGTTATAGTCTGGTTTTAACAAAAACTTTTTCCCTTATTAAAACCAAGTTCACTATAACCAATGGCTCTGATACCAATCTGTCACACCCCCAAAATCCACACGCGGAGTATCACCGCTTGGAGGCGTGACATGACCAGGATCAAGCCACCAATCATATTGAACATAACAAGTAATAAGTAAAATCAACCACACAATATGAAAGGTGTTTCAAATCAAAAACATAGTTAAGTGTTTAGCGGAAGCATAATTGTGAAAACCCAATGCAAGTATTAAGTACGAAATAAAGAAATGTTTTTAGCATGGCACACACTGCCATGTCCCACAACGACTGCGCCTCCCTGTGCAAGCTCCATGAGTACCTAACGACCTGCAAGGCATGTAGCAACGAATCAACAACAAAGTTGAGCGAGTTCACAGTTGGTTGGTTAGTTATAGTATTCGTTTTGTAAATCGTATGTTCGTTTTGTAAACCATGGATCGTATTTATTCGTATCGCGGTCTCCCAGACATGTTTGCGAAGATTGGTGGGGGCTTCCCATGTGTTACTAGGCCACGCGTATCGACTGCTACGAAAATGTAAGAGGTGCCCTAAGTTAATGTTTATCAGCATTGACCCTTTGCCAATAGTCCATTAGTACACGCCCGTTCGGACGACACGACACGGTGTGAGGTTTGTTAAACCTAATAGCGCTATCTACTAATGACCCGCTCGCCATAGGCCTCGGCGATTAAGTCGATAAATGAGGGACTTAAAGTGATAGAGTGATGGTCTTATGGTCGTACGTATCCTGTTGTTTGGGGAATACACAAGTTTGTAGTTACCGTTCAGTTCTTTAACCTATTCCCAACCCTTGGGAATCCCATGCCTTGGATAGAGTGTGAACTCACCTCGATTTGCTCGGCAGATAATTTATTTGTCAATATACTCTATTCAATCACGTCCTATCATAGGTATTACGTCTAATTAGATTCACATACCATTAATCACGTATTCAAGTAGCACATAGGTCACGTTTCATATAACCACACATACTTGATCAAATTTCATGAACAGTACCCCATATTTGGATTTTAACTCTTCCACTATCTAGATGGTTATATTGTCACAATTACAAATCACAATTCCTAGCAAAACGCACATTACATGATATGTTCATGACTCGCTCTAAGTTACGGCCCAAACAATTGTCATGCCATTCGGGCACTACTCGATTATACTACCCGACCCAATCACAAATAAGCTGGCCCAATAACACCCATATGACCTGCTTGTATTATTCATTCATATAATCAAATAATCCTAATCCATTATTGTTAACCGGGTCCATATACTTAAATCTTCGGCCCACTGTACATTCCCAATTAAAAGTTGCAGCCCATGATTCAGTGATTTAACCACATTGAATGGTCCAATTTTTAAGAAACTAATTTACCCATGTTTGATCAACAATTTTATGCGGTCCATTAAATACAAATACAATCCACAAATTTTATTCTTCATATACAAGTTACACAATCCATAGGAAAACCAATTCAATCAATTTAATCAAACGGCATGTGTTCAATCATCAGTCCTTTAATAAACATCCATATCATATAACACAACCAATATTATATAACCCTGTCAATATCATATAGCACTTGTCAACAATTTTTAATATACATATGCAATCCACTCAATAAATTTTCACATGCAAATTATCGAATTAGTGGACTGAATGATGAGCTGATAACTTTGAACTTCACAATCACATGCACAAGAAGTCAGTAGCTGCCAACCATATGCAAACATTATCTCACACTATCCTTGATCATGGTTCTTTACACAAACTTTTACTTATTATACATAATCACTACATCAAATCCATATACATGACACATTAATTCGAACATCATAACATTAGAATCACCAATTGCAAAACATAGCACGAATATATATATATATATATATATATATATATGTCGAATAAGAGATCTCACACATAATCAATATCTCACAAACATAAAGATCAACAAGTACAAAACACTAACCAGAAACTTGACCGCTAAAGGGTGCTATCTCGAACTGGGGGGGGGGGGGTCTCCACTGAAGTCGTGCAATCAGGGGGAAAGCCTTAGGGTTTGTTTTAGTTTTTAAGCTAATCCAAAATATAGGGAAGTATAATACGTATACTTGTTAGCCAAGGTTGTTTGGGGCGGTTTACATAATAGTCAAAGTAATGGGCTTAAGCCCAAACACATGGCAGCCCATGTAATGAACAAAGGGCTCGGATTGGATTCTAATTGAATTGCAGATCAAGGTGTAAGCATGTAAAGGCATAATTGGGCCGAGGGCTTGATGTGCGGCCCGAGTAGTGTGCGCATGCTAAACAGTTGGCCCAATTACATGGATTACCGACACGTTTACGCTTAATACCTAATCGTAACAAAAAGTGTAAGAGGAATAACGAGGAATCAAAATTACAAGACTAACCTTGGAAATTCGGGTTGTCACAGTTAATGTCCGTTGTATATGATCTGAAGGCCAAGCTGGAGAAAAAGTTTGGAAATGAATTCATTGATAAAGAAGATGAACAATTCAACATTGGTCATCCCGAGCAAACACCTGAAGAGAGAGCATCGGCGAATGTAGCAGCTGATGCAGAACAGGAAGCAGGTCTGAATGCTTATCTGGCTGTTGAGCCGAAGAAGAAAAGAAAGAATTCTGAAAAGAAACTAAGCAACAAGCAGATGATCGTGACGAAGAATCAGGATTTGAATACTCTTGATGAAAACTTCTAGCTCAAAGATCCAACAAAGAGGCCTAATAGATTTGTGACGGAATTGGGATCTAGCCACTATGATAAAGTGGGAAACAAGTCTGAGGTCGCAAGCTGGAGGTACGACCACGACAAGAATTTGTGGCTGATTACACGTGAGAGTGGGCATAGAGAATATCACGCAAAGGAATCTTAATTTGAGAGTTGGATGAAGATTTACATGAAAAGTCTGCTACGTGCCCCATATCATGATTCCGATCTAAACTAGAGAGGTAGAGGGTGGGCGTTTCATTCTAAGCTTGAGAAGGAAGTAAAGAATAACTTCCCAACCATGAAGACTGATGAATCTACGATAAGAAGAAACCCTGGTGTTCGTGACCCTCACACCAAGAGAATAGTTAAATCCTGTCATCTGGCCTTCGACCGACAAAGAGAAGATCATTCCCATTTCCCGCAAGTTTGCAAAGGGAGTTCTCAACATTTTCAAGTTTTGGGCGTATGATCCTAAAATGGCCGAAGCTGCAATCGTCACTGAAGAGCAATCAATTCGTGTACCAGATATGTTGGATCAAATGAGTTTTCATGAGGAAGATATCCTTGTTCTGAATCAAAATCAAATTCGCACAAATGACAAGTATGAAGAATGTGCAAAGTCCTGGATGAGTGTAGTTGGAAATATCATCAGGAATTGCTTGTTTGCTGATCCTAATCCAGATCTGGGCTGTCCACAAGTCTGATGCAGCAACTAATCCAGTAAACCTAGGGTGGAGATTGTTAGGACCTAATAGGTCTATGGATTAGTGGGTATGGAGTGGACTTTTGTGGTTTAGACCTAGGGTTTAAGGAGTATGCTCCCTAATCACTTACTATATATAGCAAATCATGTTTAGGAGAACAGGTGTTGGTAACATCATAGAAGATCTTGTATTTGACAATCCATTGTATGCAAGATTAATCATCAATCCATAATCTTTCTACTTCATCTCCTTTTCTTTTCTTGAATCATAGCTTGTTTCTGTGATTTCGCCACCAAACTAGCTTGTGTGATATCATTATGATCTCGTATCGGGACTTACAAGGACTTACATGAAATTTCGTGGGATAACCGGTTGTTAAGTGACATTACCATGGATTGTCGAACATAGCTTAATCGCCATAAATGAAGTAGGGGGAATGAGAAGACATGTGACTTCCTTTGCAGCGCCACTAAGTGTGTGTCTCTTCAGTCTAAGTACCAATCGTTATGAAATCTTGTTCGAACGTTCCTCAGCGTGATTCATGTCATTTTCAGGATCACGTGGCAAATTTCTGCATTTCGATCAGTAACTCTCTCACTGACGGAATTAGCATCATTGTTGTCATGCCCAAGTGTGTTTTCCACAAGGACTTGCCTCAAAAATTGTACGTGATGTACTTCGATGTCTGCTAACGTATAGTTTAAGTTTCACGTATAGTTGTGCAATAGTGTTTCTGTGACAACAGTGTTTTGTAATCGATGTACGATGTAAAACAATGATGATTATTAATAAAACAATGTGCTTTGGTGTTATTATATGTGTTTTGGTGTTATTATATGTGTAATTGTGTTTAGTGATTTTACAATTTGATTCGATTCCAATTTCAAGCTCTAAATCTCTTTCTGGAAGGTTATACGCAAACCGGTGCTTAAACGCAGTCAGTATAACGCGACAAACACTCCGGGATAGTGATATAGGCTTAACATACCTTAAATAACCTCCACATAACTTAGAAATAAGTTTTGAATGGTTTGGTGTGTCGAAATCAACTTTGTTCGGTCGCATGGACTATTTGTGTCAAACTGCGAAACTATGTCGATTTGTATAGTAACAAACATTCCGGAACTTTATCATAAGTTAAACATACCCTAAATAACCTTTACATAGCTTAGAAATAGGCTTTGAGGGGTTCGGTATGCTAAAATAAACTTTATGCTCATTCAGGGATTAAAAGCGTCAAAAAGTGCATAAGTTTGCATTTTCGCGCATAACTTACGTTCTGAATACATCCGTACATCCAAAAATTTATGTAAGCATTAAAATATTTTATTTTAGTGTTTGGCATGACAAAATTCCATTCGTCGCTTAATTTGGATCGTTTTTGCGTTCGTTACGACTTCCGTCGTAATTAACCGAATAACTCAACCGTACGACCAAACGAACCGACATCCGAGATGTTTTTGAGCATATTTTAAGTTCCCTATACTTTAACTTTATATTAGAGCCTTGAAATGGGGTTAACGGGGCTTAAAAGTGCCAAAAAATCAAGTTTTACAAGTGCAGGGATCATTTTTGAAATTTCTGGCAGATTCAATGAACCTAGTCCATTTTGAAGTGTTGATGGTTTTAACCCATGGTTTTGCAAAACCATGGGCTGGTATTCAATGAACATAGTCCATATTAGGGGCTCCCATGGTTTTAGAAAACCATGGGCACACATGTAAAGTGCAGATCAAAGCTCAGTTTTCGAGGAACGATCTTTACGGTTCTAGAAATCCTATATATACCCCATCCATTTCACTTCAAAATCCACAATTTGAAATCTGATTTATGCTCTCTAAGTGGAAGTATATGCTTCCTACCTGAGAGAAAAATCGGAATCAAATCTTGCGGGGACCTTCTGTAAGTGTTCTTTCGTTCTTTTCATTCGTTTTAGCGTTAAAGTCAAACTGCGTTTGACTTTCTGCATTGACCAGTTTATGGTCAATGTGAAGTTCATTTGAACTTCATAACGTGAGTGTAATCATGATGGTTATAGCCCCTAGTGACTATACCTACTGATTACCACGTTATCTAGGCTCAGTGACGAGTCGAAGTTTCGGCCAAAATGCGCATTTACGCGTATTTTGTAACCAAACTACTTTAGGATATCAAAACCGTTTGTTTTGATATCAAAACCTGTTTTTGAACTTAGTTAAGCATGTTTTAACATGCCTAGCTCGTCACTTTGGGTCGTAAAGGTAAGCGATATAATCAATCGCTTATACTTTCGAACCCGACCCGTTTGGTCGATCATTAGGATCCGACCAAACACATTAGGTGACCATAGTAGCATAGGGAATAACCTTCCGAGGTTATACCTTATGGTCACCTAGTTTAGGTAGTTGTATGATAAGTAGTTTATATTACCAAAATACCCTTTTCATGTATGATTTGTAATTAAGCTTATGTAACCTAAACTTTTGTCACATAACTAATTATACAACATGATTAAACATGTATTGGCATATAATACTTGTCATAGGACTAGTTAGACGTCTCGAACGCGCTTTGCGCGCACAACGCGTTAAAGTAGCGTAAGCTACCTTAATGGGCCGCGATGGGTCGAAAGCACTTAGGTTAGGTTTCATTTAGAATGTAGGCTTTGTTAAACCATATCACATGAGATCCAACACTCATTTGGTTTGCAAGACCTCATTCTGTCTGATCTTCCGATTTAGGCGTCTATTGTTTGACTAGTGGTTCGATTACTAGGTACTGCTTGATTTCTCTGGTTTACTCGAGTTTGTTGAAGTACTATTGATTGAGGATACCTTGCACTACATGTGAGTACATTTCCCCTATTTTACAGTTTTCAATTGTTTTGGGGTGATTCATATGTACAAAATGTTTTCAAGGTTTAAACGATGATTTCAAAAACGAATAGAACGATTTATACTAAACTATTAACGATTTCGATAATGTGAACGAACTTGTTGGTTGTAGTTACATAACGAACGACATTCATTAGCATTGATCAAGCTGACCAGTATTAGGTTATGGTACCATAGGATCCGACAAATCCCGTTGTTGCACTATACCCATGGTTATGTGTGGGTGTTGTGGGTAACGACTGAATCTGTAATTATTAACTTACCCTTTTGGGGGCTTGTTAATACGAGAAGCGAGGAACGAGATAGTCGAGTCACGAAGGTTTGAATGTTTTTAACAAGACGACCATATATAAGTTTTCACAATTAAAACAATGATGATTTGAACGATTTAAACGAGTAAACGATTTGGAAACGATGTTAAACGATTTGAGTAAACGATTGGTTTTTGGCTAGTGTTTAGATAACGGGACGTGTGTAATGTGGTGAAAACATGGTAGATATACCACTGGTACTTCTTATATATAAGTGTTTTCAACGTATTACATTCCATGGCGTTATTTAGTTCACTTGGGTAAACGATATTGAAACAATGTCACACAACGATGTTTTCGAAATAATATACGAGTTTTATTAACGAGTTTATACGAGATGTTTTACAAGATGGTTTTCTAAAACAAAAATCTTTTGGGTTAAGAATCATGGCTACGAGATTTTATAAACTATAACCATCTTGATTTGAGTTGGTTAATCATGTTGCAATATTACATACTTTTCCAAAACAAGGTTTTCGAGGTATTGTAATATATGTAAACAAGCCATGATTCCGATACTCTTATAAAACCTATGTACTCGCCAGCATTTCTTTGCTGACTTTGTTTTTACATATGTTTCAGGTGTTGTTGCTTGATTGACGTTCTAGGATGCATGCGTCACATAGGATCTGGAAGAGGCCTTAGTGACATAAAACGATGATAGTTGATATAAAACTTGTTTGTTATGTGTTAAAACAATGTTAATGCTTAATATTATCAATAAAACGAAATACTTTTTGTATCCATGGTTATGAAACGATAATTCTGTTACAACACTCCCCGACGTTTCCGCCACGCTTTGTTGTTTTACGTGGTCGGGGTGTGACAGAAGAGTTGGTATCAGAGCCAATGGTTATAGGGAATTAGGTTATTAGTAATGCTTTGACCTAGACTATAACTTCTAGGACCCCAACGCAAGTTTATTTGAGTTTAGATTTTAAAACATAATCGTCTCCTATCCTTAGGTGATAACCACGACGAGAAACACAATTTTCGAATCCGCTTTGAAAACTAATAATCTGTTCTAGGATGATTGATTACTAGGTTTTGAACCCTCTGTTACAAGGTTTTGATCCCTCTTAGTTTTCAAAATCTCGTCAAGGTTTGGGTCTAAATAATGTGAACACGTGCAAACCGGAAGAGTGAGTGCCTGTACTCTGAGTTTTCTGTCTAAGGCTAGAGTGTTCGTACAAATCCACATAATCGGACCAGTCACTTTTACCTGGGAACTCTTGGGGTGAGTGTTCACTTAGAGGCGAGTATGTCTTCGTGATACATTATTTTTGACCTATTTACTTTGATTAGTCACTACGTGTCATTTGTTTGTTCGAAGTAACGAACGAATGATCGCCTCTCTTGTATTTTGTCGATACCTCTTTTGTTTTTCCTAATTTTCAACTTCACTCGACTCTCTTGGTTCCTTGTTAGACAATGCCTCCTCGACGTGAAGCACAATCTTTCACTATTGAAGAAATCGCAGCCCTGGTCTCTCAGCAAGTTGATGTTGTGCTTCCCGGCGTTGTGGCCCAAGTCCATGAGATATTCAACAACAATAATAACAACAACAATGCGCCGTGTAATTTCAAGAATTTCAATACTGCGAAGCCGCTTAAGTTTTCTGGGTCGCAAGGAGCAACTGCGCTCCTGCAGTGGTTTGAGAGTATCGAGAACACATTCAGACATGTGCAGTGTCCGAATGCGCGTTAGGTTGAATTTGCTTCGAGCGTGTTTGAGAAGCGAGCGCTTACCTGATGGAATGGTATTATGCGCGACAGGGGTGCCGAAGTGGCGTTGGCACAAACATGGGAAGAGCTTCAGGCTCTCATGATGAAGGAGTTTTGTCCCCGTCACGAAATTCGGTCTTTGGAGCGAGAGTTTGATGATTTAAAGCAAGATGGGGCTGAACACCGTGCGTACACGGATCGTTTTGAGGAACTCAGTCTATTGTGTCCCACCATGGTTACCCCTCTGGAGAAAGCAATCGAGAGATATATCGATGGTCTACCCGATTCTATTCTGGAGATTGTGACCGGTGTTAATCCTACTACCCTTCGTCAAGCAATCGAGTTGTCTGCTACCCTGACTGAGACTCAAGTCAGGAAGGTTAAACTCACCCGCAAGGGTGATAAAAAGAAGGCGACTGATTCAGGGAAGGACAAGAAAAAGGGTAAGGGTAAGGAAGGTGAGACGTCGAAGAAATCGAGGAAGCGAAAGGGTGCTCAGAATTTTGCTGTTGCAGCACAGACTGCTCAGAACCCGCAGAACCCACCGGCTCAGCCACCTGCAAAGAAAGTGTATGCTGGTACCGCACCTCATTGTGCTCGTTTCAACGGTCATCACGTTGCACAACAGGCTTGCAAGCAATGCACGATGTGTGGTAAGCTTGGGCATTTGGCAAATACTTGTCGTTTGGGACAGAATCAGGTTGCTCAGGTTCCAGCTCCGGGTCAGGGGAATGCTGTGAGATTCCCACCGGGTTCATGTTTTAAGTGTGGAGAGTATGGTCACTTCTGCAACAATTGTCCGAGGCTGGTGAATGCAAACGCGAATGCTAACGCGAACCCAAATGCGAACGTCAATGTTAATGTGAATCCCCCTCGTGGGCGATCGTACAATTTGAATGCAAACGAAGCGAGGGCTAACAACGAGGTTGTCAATGGTACGTTTCTTGTTAACAATCAACCTGCATCTATTCTTTTTTATTCTGGTGCCGATAGAAGTTTTGTTTGATTGTCATTTGAGCCTTTGCTTGCGATACCTAGAACTAAACTGAGGAAACCCTTATCATTTGAGCCTTTGCTTGCCACTGGTAAACCTCTTGTTCTCGATTCTATTATTCATAATTGTCAGTTGAACCTTGATAACCATCTTTTTCCTATTGACCTCACACCGATGCAACTTGGGAGTTTCGAAATTATCATTGGAATGGATTGGTTAACCAAACACCACGTTGAGGTGGTTTGTTTCGATAAGATTGTTCGTATTCCTTTGTCATCTGTCGATGTTCTAGAGATTCGTGGCGAGAAACCTTCAGGTGGATTGAAGCTTATGTCATGTATGGAAGCCGAAAGGTATTTGAGAAAAGGATATGTTGCTTTTCTAGCACATGTCACCAAGGAGAAAGACAAGAGCAAGAGTATTCAGGATATTTCGATTGTTCGGGATTATCCAGAGGTGTTTCTTGATGAACTGCCTGGTTTGCCTCCAGTTCGTCAAGTCGAGTTTCATATTGACCTTATACCCAATGCCAACCCGATTGCAAAAGCACGTTATCGTCTTGCACCGTCGGAGATGCAAGAGTTATCGAAATAGCTTCAAGAGTTATCTGATAAAGGATTCATCCGACCGAGCTTTTCACCTTGGGGAGCTCCTGTCCTCTTCGTGAAAAAGAAAGACAGATCTTTTCAGATGTGTATCGATTATCGTGAGCTTAATAAGCTCACCATCAAGAATCGATATCCCCTACCTCGAATTGATGATATCTTCGACCAGCTGCAGGGTGCTTCATGCTTTTCCAAGATCGACCTGCGTTCTGTGTATCATCAACTTCGTGTTCTCGAAGAAGATATTCCCAAAACTGCTTTCCACACAAGATATGGGCATTACGAGTTCACAGTCATGCCTTTTGGTTTGATGAATGCTCCAGCTATCTTTATGGACTTAATGAATAGGGTCTGCAAACCTTATTTGGACAAGTTTATTATTTTGTTCATCGACGATATTCTCATTTATTCAAAATCTCGAGCCGAGCACGAGCAACACCTTCGCTTAACATTGGAACTCCTGAAGAAGGAACAACTTTTTGCTAAATTCTCCAAGTGTGAATATTGGCTTAAAGAAGTTCAATTCTTGGGTCATATAGTCAATGAGCAGGGTATTCATGTGGATCCATCCAAGATTGCTGCTATTAAGGACTGGAATACACCGACGACGCCTACAGAGATTCGATCTTTTCTTGGTCTTGCTGGTTATTATCGTCGATTCATTTCAAATTTCTCGAAGATTGCGGTTCCACTCACTGTTTTGACTCAGAAAAATAAGCCTTTTGAGTGGGGACCCAAGCAAGAAGAAGCGTTCCAAACGCTGAAGAAGAAGTTATGTAATGCTCCTATTCTATCTCTGCCCGAGGGAAGCGATGATTTCGTTCTCTATTGTGATGCGTCCAACTTAGGCCTTGGTTGCGTCCTTATGCAACGAGGTAAAGTTATTGCATATGCATCTAGGCAGCTAAAAGTTCCCGAGAAGAACTACACGACTCATGATCTTTAGTTAGGAGCTGTGGTTTTCGCGCTTAAAATCTGGAGACACTACCTCTATGGAATGAAGTGTGTGGTTTTCACAGACCACAAAAGTCTCCAGCACATTCTTAATCAGAAAGAGCTGAACATGAGGCAACGACGTTGGGTTGAACTCTTAAACGATTATGACTGCGAGATTCGCTACCACCCTGGTAAGGCGAATGTTGTAGCCGATGCGCTTAGTCGAAAGGAGCGAGTCAAGCTTCATTCTGTTCGAACACTATCTGATCTTCAAACACGTGTCCTTCAAGCTCAACAATTTTGTGTTTCACAAAATTTGATAGGTAATGAATTACCACGTCAACTTGAGCTTAAGCTTGAAGCGAAAGACGATGGTTTGCTCTATTTTAAGGATCGATTGTGGATTTCGAAACAAGACGATCTTCGCACTTTAGCGATGGACGAATCACATAAGTCTCGATATTATGTCCATCCTGGTGCTGATAAAATGTACAAGGATCTTCGTACTAAGATCTGGTGGCCTGGTATGAAGAAAGATGTTGCCTTGTATGTGTTAAAATGCCTAACTTGTCTCAAAGTCAAGGAAAAACATCAACGACCTTCTGGTTTGCTTGTACAACCAGAGATACCGGTTTGGAAATGGGAAACATTGCCATGGATCTCATTACTAAGTTACCGCGTACGTCTAAAGGTCACGATGCTATTTGGGTTGTAGTTGATCGTTTGACAAAATCTTCTCACTTCTTACCAATCCGTGAGGATTTCTCTGCTGAGAAGCTTGCCAAGATCTATGTAGACGAGATTGTATCACGACATGGTGTTCCTTTAGATATCATTTCCGATCGTGATGCTCGATTTTCATCTCATTTTTGGAAGGCCATGCAATATGCTTTGGGAACCCAACTGAATCTAAGTACTGCTTATCATCCCCAAACAGATGGTCAATCTGAGAGAACGATTCAAACTTTGGAGGATATGCTTAGAGCATGCGTGATAGACTTTGGTGGTAATTGGGATTCTCATTTGCCACTGATCGAGTTCTCTTACAACAATAGCTATCATGATAGCATTAAAATGGCACCATTCGAAGCTCTCTACCGTCGAAAATGTCGTTCACCTGTCTGTTGGAATGAGACCGGTGAAGCTCAGATTACTGGACCTGAGCTCGTTCTGGAAACAACAGAAAAAATTAAGAGAATCCATGATAATCTTGTGATAGCGCAAAACCGTCAAAAGAGATATGCGGATCTGCGACGCAAGCCCTTAGAATTTCAAATCGGAGACCGTGTCCTACTCAAGGTGTCACCTTGGAAGGGAGTGGTGAGATTTGGAAAGAAAGGAAAACTTGCACCTCGATATGTGGGACCATTTAAGATTGTGGAAAGAATTGGAAAGGTTGCCTATCGTCTAGAGCTACCTCCAGAGCTTGGAAATATTCACCCGACTTTTCACGTGTCCAATCTGCGAAAGGGTTTAGCTGACGCTGATCTACACATTCCTCTCGATGAGATCCAAATCGATGAAACAATGCACTTTGTCGAGAAACCTGTGGAGATCATGGACCGTGCTTTCAAACAGTTGAAGAACAAACGGATTCGATTGGTCAAATTTCGCCGGGAATCCAAACGTGGCCCAGAGTTTACTTGGGAATGTGAGGACCAGATGAAAATGAAATATCCGCTTTGTTTTCACAAGCTTCCTCTAGTTAAAATTTCGAGACGAAATTTCCTGAAGTAGGGGAGACTGTGACAACTGTGTTCTGTAATCGATGTACGATGTAAAACAATGATGATTATTAATAAAACAATGTGCTTTGGTGTTATTATATGTGTTTTGGTGTTATTATATGTGTAATTGTGTTTAGTGATTTTACAATTTGATTCGATTCCAATTTCAAGCTCTAAATCGCTTTCTGGAAGGTTATACGCAAACTGGTACTTAAACGCAGTCAGTAAAATGCGACAAACACTCCGGGATAGTGACATAGGCTTAACATACCTTAAATAACCTCCACATAACTTAGAAATAAGTTTTGAATGGTTTGGTGTGTCGAAATCAACTTTGTTCGATCGTAGGGACTATTTGTGTCAAACTGCGAAACTATGCCGATTTGTATAGTAACGAACATTCCGGAACTAGGCTTTGAGGGGTTCGGTATGCTAAAATAAACTTTATGCTCATTCAGGGATTAAAAGCGTCAAAAAGTGCATAAGTTTGCATTGTCGCGCATAACTTACGTTCTGAATACATCCGACATCCAAAAATTTATGTAAGCATTAAAATATTTTATTTTAGTGTTTGGCATGATAAAATTCCATTCGTCGCTTAATTTGGATCGTTTTTGCGTTCGTTACGACTTCCGTCGTAATTAACCGAATAACGCAACCGTACGACCAAACGAACCGACATCCGAGATGTTTTTGAGCATATTTTAAGTTCCCTATACTTTAACTTTATTTTAGAGCCTTGAAATGGGGTTAACGGGGCTTAAAGTGCCAAAAAATCAAGTTTTACAAGTGCAGGGATCATTTTTGAAATTTCTGGCAGATTCAATGAACCTAGTCCATTTTGAAGTGTTGATGGTTTTAACCCATGGTTTTGCAAAACCATGGGCTGGTATTCAATGAACATATTCCATATTAGGGGCTCCCATGATTTTAGAAAACCATGGGCACACATGTAAGGTCCAGATCAAAGCTCAGTTTTCAAGGAACGATCTTAACGGTTCTAGAAATCCTATATATACCCCATCCATTTCACTTCAAAACCCACAATTTGAAATCTGATTTATGCTCTCTAAGTGTAAGTATATGCCTCCTACCTGAGAGAAAAATCGGAAACAAATCTTGCGGGGACCTTCTGTAAGTGTTCTTTCGTTCTTTTCATTCGTTTTAGCGTTACAGTCAAACTGCGTTTGACTTTCTGCATTGACCAGTTTATGGTTATAGCCCCTAGTGACTATACCTACTGATTACCACGTTATCTAGGCTCAGTGACGAGTCGAAGTTCCGGCCAAAATGCGCATTTACGCGTATTTTGTAACCAAACTACTTTAGGATATCTAAACCGTTTGTTTTGATATCAAAACCTGTTTTCTAACTTTGTTAAGCATGTTTTAAAATGCTTAGCTCGTCACTTTTAGTTTAGTGCTTATATAGGGTCGTAAAGGTAAGCGATCTAATCAATCGCTTATACTTTCGAACCCGACACGTTTGGTAGATCATTAGGATCCGACCAAACACATTAGGTGACCATAGTAGCATAGGGAATAACCTTCCGAGATTATACCTTGTGGTCACCTAGTTTAGATAGTTGTATGATAAGTAGTTTATATGCCTTAGGTAAATTACCAAAATACCCTTTTCATGTATGATTAGTAATTAAGCTTATGTAACCTAAACTTTTGTCACATAACTGATTTTACAACATGATTAAACATGTATTGGCATATAATACTTGTCATAGGACTAGTTAGACGTCTCGAACGCGCTTTGCGCGCACAACGCGTTAAAGTAGCGTAAGCTACCTTAATGGGTCGTGATGGGTCGAAAGCACTTAGGTTAGGTTTCATTTAGAATGTAGGCTTTGTTAAACCATATCACATGAGATCCAACACTCATTTGGTTTGCAAGACCTCATTCTGTCCGATCTTCCGATTTAGGCGTCTATTGTTTGACTAGTGGTTCGATTACTAGGTACTGCTTGATTTCTCTGGTTTACTCGAGTTTGTTGAAGTACTATTGATTGAGGATACCTTGCACTACATGTGAGTACATAGTTCCCCTATTTTACTGTTTTCAATTGTTTTGGGGTGATTCATATGTACAAAATGTTTTCAAGGTTTAAACGATGATTTTAAAAAATGAATAGAACAATTTATACTAAATTATTAACGATTTCGATAATGTGAACGAACTTGTTGGTTGTAGTTACATAACGAACGACATTCATTAGCATTGATCAAGCCGACCAGTATTAGGTTATGGTACCATAGGATCCGACAAATCCCGTTATTGCACTATACCCATGGTTATGTGTGGGTGTTGTGGGTAACGACTGAATCTGTAATTATTAACTTACCCTTTTGGGGGCTTGTTAATACGAGAAGCGAGGAACGAGATAGTCGAGTCATGAAGGTTTGAATGTTATTAACGAGACGACCATATATAAGTTTTCACAATTAAAACGATGATGATTTGAACGATTTAAACGAGTAAACGATTTGGAAACGATGTTAAACGATTTGAGTAAACGATTGGTTTTTGGCTAGTGTTTAGATAACGGGAAGGGTGTAATGTGGTGAAAACATGGTAGATATACCGCTGGTACTTCTTATATATAAGTGTTTTCAACATATTACATTCCGTGGCGTTATTTAGTTCACTTGGGTAAACGATATTGAAACGATGTCACACAACGATGTTTTCGAAATAATATACGAGTTTTATTAACGAGTTTATACGAGATGTTTTACAAGATGGTTTTCTAAAACAAAAATCTTTTGGGTTAAGAATCATGGCTACGAGATTTTATAAACTATAACCATCTTGATTTGAGTTGGTTAATCATGTTGCAATATTACATACTTTTCCAAAACAAGGTTTTCGAGGTATTGCAATATATGTAAACAAGCCATGATTCCGATACTCATATAAAACCTATGTACTCGCCAGCATTTCTTTGCTGAGTTTGTTTTTACATATGTTTCAGGTGTTGTTGCTTGATTGACGTTCTAGGATGCATGCGTCACATAGGATCTGGAAGAGGCTTAGTGACATAAAATGATGATAGTTGATATAAAACTTGTTTGTTATGTTTTAAAACAATGTTAATGCTTAATATTATCAATAAAACGAAACACTTTTTGTATCCGTGGTTATGAAACGATAATTCTGTTACAACACTCCCCGACGTTTCCGCCATGCTTTGTTATTTTACGTGGTCGGGGTGTGACAGTTTCGTTCCACGTAGGTTACCTGCTCGGGTAACAAAAATAGCATAGACAATATAGATAATGGCGTTTGCCCAAGTTGGTAGTCACGGTTTCTACGTGAGGACCTTTAATGAATTTCGACATAAGTTCTCATCAAGAGTTTTCCAAAGGTCCTATATGGGTGTTATCAAAACTCTCAAAGTTTTGCTTTCTGTGTGTAATTGTTTCATGTACCATGTACCAAACACCACACTTGTGTATGTTTAAAACCAAATCTGTTGACTCATTGTTTTCGGCAATGGTTGAAACCCATATTCGAGTCTTAGTCATTTTGTATGTGTTCAAGTCTTAATAATCTAAGTCCCCAGAGGAAAGTGAGGTTAGAGCTAACTTTTTATAATCCAAGAGCAATAAATATGCCCCAAAGATGCTTAAACGTCGAAACGGGTCGAATAAATATGCGCATACGTAACACCCCAAAAATGTTTATATGATAATATCTTAGTATTTAAAACAATATAAAAGGAAGTATTAATAACTAGTCCCAAGCCCATTAAAAGTTAACGAAGTTTTAAATAAAACACCAAGTATGCTGAGTAAGATTAGTTAACTTGGTTACTAAAGATCCCCTTTATTTTAAATAATGAGAAACCATATGTGACTCATAATAAAATCTATCAAAGCTTAGGGGTAAAAGATGTACATTTGGGAAAGTTAGTTTAATAAAAGGAGGAGGAAAATAAGTGCATGGATATTGTGTGTGTGTGTGTGTCTATCAACTTTGGGAGGGGGAAGGGGGAGACCAAACCTCCTTCAAACATAAACCTAAATTAGCAAATCAAAGGATAATTTGAGGCTTTAATTCTTTCATGAACATCCTTCTTGATCATCTAAGCTAATAGAGCATAAGGTAAGCACAAAATTTTGTTTGGTGAAGTTTTGTATGAAAAGAACAATGGATTGTCAAATTGCAAAGTTCTTGACTATGTGTTATATGATTCAGGTAGAAATCCTAAATTTGGAACTGTATGTGAATGAGTATGATGTAGAATTTGTTATGTGGTTGTGTCATTATGAAACCTTCATGAAAATAGAAATGGGTTTTGATATAACTATGAAGCTAGGGCCAAATTGAGATGAAATATGTTATGTATGATATGGATTAAAGTAGAAGTTATGCTAAAATCACTACTCCATGAAGAATTTTGTATGATTTTGGTTGATAATTTAGAAGGGTGCATAATTAGGTATAAAAACATGTACGTTGTGCTTAAAATGTTGTACGCATTCCAAGTGTTCGATAAAATGTCTAAATGACAAATTATGTAGTTTTGAATGAACTGAGACTTTTGTTGCAAAAGGGAGGTATGGAAATTGGATATGATATGATATGAAATATGATGTGGAATGTGAATTATACGTGAATGTGCTAGCATTTAAGTGAATGATGTAATCTAAATAAGAATGGATTATGTGTAGGATTAAAAGAAGAAGGGACAAGTTCCGGAAAAAAAAAAAACAAAGGGCTCAAGATTGAGGTATGTTCATTTACTTACTTGTGGTCAATACTTAGAAGTAGTTGAACCCGCGTCATAATTATGTGAAAAGTTATAATTTGCATAATACCATGTTTACTAGTTTATTATTATTAGTAAGATAAGTTCGACATGTTAGAACGGTAGGAATGAAATATGTTGATCCATTATGAATGGATTAACCGGGTTAGAGTGAGAATGTGAAAAGAATGGTTATGTGTTGATCCGTTATAAACGGGCCAACCAGGTTAGAATAAGACTATAAAAAGAATGGTTACGTGTTGATCCGTTATGAACGGGTCAATCGGGTTAGAGTGAGAATGTGAAAAGAATGGTTACGTGTTGATCCGTTATGAACAGGTTAACCGGGTTAGAATGAGAATGTTAAAAGAATGGTTTTGTGTTGATCCATTATGAACGGGTCAACCAGGTTAGAATTAGAATGTAAAAAGAATGGTTTTGTGTTGATCTGTTATGAACAGGTCAACCGGGTTAGAATGAGAATGTAAAAAAGGTTGGTTTCATGTTGATAACGTTATGAAAAGGTCAACCGGGTTAGAGTGAGAATGTAAAAAGGTTGGTTTCATGTTGATCCATTATGAACGGGTCAAACAAATTAATGTTTATTCTAATCTAGCAAGAGCTAAGACTAAGAATGTGATAATAGGATGATCATCATGTTTGCTGGAAGTTAGTATTTTATATTGTATGAAATTGTTAACAATACTTGTTGTTGTAATTTTTGGTAAAGCTCCCACTTAATTGGCCATGCTTTGCTCAGGACGAATACCCTCCATAACGCCATCAACACGCTTCCTAACTTATTTGTGTAAATGGGTCAAAATATTTTAGATATTAGGTAGATCATGTTTAGTTGTCAAAAGGGTTATCTTTAAACTTGTGTTTTGTAGTTTCGTGAAATAATGGAAGGTTTGTAAATCTTAAACTTAAATGGATGCTTTTTTGGTAGCCATGGATCTTTTTAAGTGTCGTGTGAAAATTTCAAATTGGTCGTATTTTTGTAATGTTAAGTTTTTGTATTTTGTAAGAATGAATTTTGGACGTTACAGGTTGGTATCATAGCCAAGGTTTGAGAGATATGAGCACGAGTATGAGTGCTCGAACACAAACCAAAAGCTCACGAGGATGTGTGTGTTCATTTCAAGACACATGGTGGAGGTGAGCATTTAACAATTCCTTTAGAAATTCGATACGATTGGGTGATGTTAAAGGGGTGCATTATAGGGAAGTAAAAACATATAAAAGGTTTGAAAAATGCATGATTGGAAGTATCGGGGTTGGCCAAATCGAACAAGATTCGAAATAGGTCAAAAAATAGGTTGTAGGCTATGGATAACAGCAGCAGCTAGTCGTAAGCTACGACTGCTGGCCGTAAGCTACAGCAGGGAGAGTCTATTTAGGCAGAATGTCTCTACCGTAAGCTACGGTGGGCGAACCGTAACTTACGACGAGGCTTTGAAAACTGAAGAAAGGTGTCGTAGGCTATGGTCTCTACCGTAAGCTACTGTAGGCGAACCGTAGCTTATGGCGGGGTAGGCAATCAACTAGAATTTTTTTAGTTAAATTCCACACGAGTTTTGTATCTCCTAAAAACCAGTCCCGTAACCCTTAAAGAACCTCCAAAATTCGAAAACAACTAATACGGAGTCATGTGAAATTAATTGAGCTATGATAAGGCATGTCGAGGACATAACCTTCGAAATAAAGATAAGAATGTACGAAATAATAAGTCAGTAGACTTATTAATGGCATGTGAATGATTCGTGACCAATTGCTCCCATTATAGAATGAGTGAATACGTATGAATCATGGTGTCAATTGTTATAAATGACCACTATAAGCTAACGAATGGATATTCTAACAAAATAAAGATGAAATTTATGTAGATGGCGGATGAAATAGATTTGAACAACAATGATTTAGCATACCAAGACACGATGAACGAAAGAATATCAGAGGAAGTCGCAAAAGCCATACAAGCTAATCTACCTCAACTAGCCCAAGAGGTAGAAAGTTGTGTCTTGGAAATGGTAGAAGCCATTATGACAAGCAAAATAGACGAATTAAAGGAGATGATTGGTGAATCTCGAAGCAAGAAAGGAGCTTGTAGATGTATGTACAAAGATTTCATGGCTTGTAACCCCCCTCATACAATGGGTAAATTGATCCCATAAAATGTCAAAGATGGATCGCTAATATTGAAGCCGTTTTTGTCTGTAGCGAATGCGAGAAGGAGGATCAAGTAATGTTTGCTACGGGCCAACTTTAGCTTCAAGCCAAAGATTGGTGGCATACTCATTGTAAGGAATTGAGTGAAGATCAGCTACAAACCTTAACGTAGCAAGAATTCAAGGAGCCATTTATGAAATATCATTGCCCACAATCGGCGATTGTTAGAATTCAAGAGGACTTTCTGCGTCTTCGACAAAAAGGGGAATTAATCGATGAGATCACCAATATCTTCCTTCAGAAGTTAAAGTTTTGTCAAGATTTGTAAATTCGGAGATAATGAAGATCAACCACTACCATGATATCTTAAAGGCCGAGTTTAGGGAGTTCATCACCCCTTCAAAGTGTGAAACCTTTAATGAGCTCATCAATTGGGCTCGGGGTAGGGAGATTGAGTTAAAGCGACAAATAGAAAGGGGAGAAAAGAGATCAACTAAAAAGTTCATAAGCTCGAGCCTATCAAAGAAACCAAGGTTTCAAGACAATAGCAATAAGGAAAGAACGAGAAGTGGCATTCCTTAGTGTAAGGTCTGCGAAAAACTCCACACCGGGGAATGCTTGTTGGGAAGGAAGGAATGTTATAATTAAGGTCAGGAAGGGCATCCTTACTACAGGTGCCCTAATCCCGCGAGAACATGTTTCAATTACTTCACCCCTTGTCATGTTTAGGCTGATTGTCTGAAGCTCAAGCAAAAGGTACAAAAGGATGGAAAGAAAGAAGAAATCCCGAGGGCTCGGGGAAGGATATTTCAAAAACAACTGAATAAGCTAAGGCTCTTTTGAATGTTGTATCGGGTATTTTTTTAATTAATTTAACACCCACAAATGTGTTATTTGATTCCGAGGCCAGTAGATCATTCATATCAAACAAACAATAATGCCATCCCTCTTTTAGAATTAAACGAATACCTATACCTTTAGAAGTAGAAGTAGAGGATAACAAGAACTACTTGTTACACGAAGTATTTAAAAGCTGTAATAGAAAATGAAGAATTCGAAATAGACCTTATACCTATGGTTTTGGGGGAATTTATAGTAGTGGGCATGGATTGGTTATCCCAATACCGTGCGGAAATCCAATGTGAAGCTAAGTTCATTCGTGTGCTATCGCCTAGTGGAAGTTGTCACACCCTGATATTTTAACCTCAAATCGGTGGGCCCGGTGGGTAGTATTGTGACGTAGTTGATATCATGATGGTCAATATACACAGTTTATAACACAGCAGAAATCTTGGTAGAAATTACTATTACAAACCGAAAGTGTAAAGTACGATAAAAGAATATACAGACGGTTGTAAAGAAAGGATCCATAGGCGGATCTAAATATAATACAAGAAAAACATGTTCAACAAACTTAAGGCATTACGAACTTGCAAGATTCTCTATTTAACGCCCGGTAGCTCCCAGCCTATTACGGTAGTACCTGTCACTAGTCTTTTGAAAATACGTCAGTTTTCTTTGGTAAATACAATTAACTAACTCTTTTGAAAACATTTATGAAAATTGGTTTAGATGCACAAGGCACAAATAATCTTTTATAACTTGGGACATTTATATAAAATAATCTTGTATATAGATTTACATGTTTGTCGTACATTTAGGGCTCGGGATAGAAGTCGAGACATGATTAACCGACACACCATTGATATAAACTCACAAGGAGTTATCCACAACAATGTGGGTATACCTTTTTACATACGCAACTGTCAGGTGTATGCCTACACCCCGTGCTTAAGTCGTGGCCATTTGCAATTAAATGAGCCAAGGATATCCAGGACATGGTCACATTGACCCCCAATGTTTATGTTATCAAACAAAACAGGTTAAAACGGGTTATGTAATTTATTAATCACAAGATTAAGTGATTCCATACCCGACCAAGCGGTAATATATTACCGTATCCCAAGCCCGTATACGGGAAAATAAGTTAAAAGTATTTACCTGAGCTTTAAAATGCGAGATTTATCTACTCAGCTATATAACCTAGTGCAAGTAGCTTTTACCAGGGCTCCTAATCTGGAACAAAGGTTTTATTAACCTATTAGATTACTAATGGGTCTTATTTAAGTCATGGACTTAGACCGGTTAGTTTAAAGAAGGATTTACGGTACGAAACGCTAGATTAAGCGATGACCGGATTGGAATGAAATTTAGACCCAACAAGTATGGAGACTTGTATATTATGGGTAAACTAAATCCATTCTGGAATTTGAAGTTAAATTGATATGGTTATACCCGTTTCGGCTAATTTATGCAAACTAGTTACATAAATCATACCGTACGCGCATAAGCATAAACGGGTAACCGGATGAGTCATATACAAGTTCCATAAGTTCTTATGCTTAAAATAAGTTATGATATCAGTAGGGTATCAACAAATATGCCCAAAAAGATTTTAAAACCGAATTAAGCCTCATAAGGGCATTTTGGTCATTTTATGTTTTATAAAAGGGGTTTACATGAAAACTGAGGTTCTGGTCATAAACCTTTTGTAAAAATATTTAAATTATGTTATATTAACAGTAGGATATCATATATATTTGTGGCTTACCATTTATGACCAAACTATGCACCGTAAGGGCATTTTGGTCATTTCACACATAGTTATAAGGACTTATTTGGGATTCTGAGTTCGTGTCCTGTACTTATTGTAAAAATATTAGAAATGGTTTATAAAATCAGTAGGTAAAAAGTTTTGGGTGCTAAGTACGGTTTAAAACTATACTATGCACCTTAATGTCGTAAAAATCGGTAAATGGCGATTATTTCGATGTTTAGGAAATTATGAGGTTATGACCAACTTTAAATAGTCAAAATAATTTATTTATCATATTATATCAGTAACAAAAAGTTCTTGCATGTTATTCTTATTTAAAATCCATTTTATGTGTAAAAATGGCATAATCGTCAATTAATAATATAATATGAAACTTATGCATAAACTCAGTAAGTAATCTGACTTGAAATCCCAATTAGTCCTAAATATGATATTATATCAGTGAATAATGAGTTTTTATGTCAAATCATGTTTAAACTTTATTTGCATGCAAAAGGGTAATTTAGTCCTTTTTAAAGCATGTTTTACGATTTGTTATGTAATTACAGTTTCTGACCAGATTCTAAATGTCAAAATAGGTGGAATAATATTACTAATCAGTAGGTAATTCATTTGTATGGTTGTTTATGTTAAAAATCTCATTTTTGATGAAGATGGCCTTTTAGTCAACATTAAGCATAATAACGGAATCAAGTAAATAAACTCAGATTACTATGGGACCATGTAATATAACCTTAGAGGGTTATACTACTACATAATATGGTCACAAAGCAACCTTAACACATAAAGCAAATAAGCTAATTCGGGTCAGAACTGAAAGACAAATCAAAAGTCAAGCTTTTGCGACTTTCGGTTGTGAACCGAGCCTAAACATAGAATTGCCGGGTTGAACATGCCTGGACATGTTCTAATTATATTTACCGAGTTATTTAAGTGACAAAATATGATTCATAACCTCTACATTATCAGTTATGATTTTTTTATTTAAAAATCTGACTAGTTTGACTTTTTGACTAGTTACTTTGACCCGACAATTAACTAAGTAAACATGGTAATTAGGATGTACCCTTTTGAGGGATTAACACACACCTAATTACGATCACGTAGCCATATTCGCCCCGAACAATGGTTGGACCGTTTAGGCCAAGACCGATAGTCAAAGCAATATTACGAAAACTTTGACTTTCGGTCTTTAAACATATAAAAACTGAACTACAGAGGCTATGGACACTTACAAAGGGTCCTAGCACGAATCTTGGACTAAGGAGGGCTTCCTTCTTGATTAGGAATCCCAGAGAATGCTCAAGAAGCTTAAGCAAGAGAGAAGAAGATGGATTTGTGAATGAGCAAGGAAAAGTGGCAACACAAGGCCCCTATTTATACTAATTCAGGTGATTCTAGGATGAAGCCAGGTGTTAGGGAGGTGTTAAGATGATCACGTGTGTCCTAGCTGATTGTAAAAACCATCAAAGAGTTCTATGTTTCGAGTTATGTGAGTATAGGGTGGTATAGGTGGTGAATAAGGAGGAAACTTGCAGCTGGCAAGTTATTTCTGTCGAAACAAGGCCGTCGCCGCGCGCGACGGCAAAGGGGGTGTGTGGTCGCACAGCGCTATGCCACAAGGAACCAGCAAACATGTTTCATTATTGACACTTTTGGTCCCTGCACCTTTTATTGCTTAATTTCTTTCATTTTAGGCACTTTTAACCCATCTAGTTAGTTTGTAGATGATCTTGAGAGTATAACCAAACACTGTTAGGTCCGATTTCGTTAAACGGTCACCGAAAACAATAGTTTCTTCTCGTTGACGCTTTTAACCTTTCTTCTTGAAAGTTTGCGTAATTAACACATAACGATATCGAAACCTTGTGAATTTATTATCACGTATTCTTAAGAGTATAATCGAACATTACGAAGCTCTGGGTTCGTTACAAGGTCACTCAGAGGTAAGAATTAACATGTTGACACGTTTAACCCCTTTATCTTATAAACTTTCAATTTCTTTCACAAACAGCTTCATACGTCCAAAAATTTACTCGTTTAAGAATATATTCATCATGTGTGGTCAATTAGAGGCTCAAGTTTAGCATGTTGACACTTTTAGTCCCTCTGCATACATCTTTTCACTGTTTGTTAATTCTAATCCCTCAAAATCAACTTATTACACGTTTAGGGTTTATGACACGTGTCTTCACTTTATTGGACCAAATTTTGCGAGAGGTTACAGAAGTGGATAAGAATTTATAGGGAAAGAAAACTTGAGACGAAGTTATGCACCATTGTCGAGGCAATCAAATACATACAATGAAGGAAAATCATTCTTGGCTTACGTAATAGATACTAATCAGAACGCACCAGAATTTAAGAGGGTAGAATTGTGAATGAATATCCGGATGTGTTCCTGGATGAATTGTTGGGACTTCAACCCGAGCGGAAGTGGAGTTTCGCATCGAACTAAACCCAGGTGCTAAGCTGGTGGCCAAAGCTCCCTATAGATTAGCTCCCACAGAGATGCGAGAGTTAATAACACAGCTACAAGTATTGCTAGATAAGGGCTTTATACGCCCGAGCGTGTCACCTTAGGGAGCCCCTGTATTATTCGTGAAAAAGAAGGATGGTTTGATACGCATGTGCATTGACTACCGAGAGCTAAATAAGTTGACAATAAAGAACCGATGTCCCTTGCCCCGGATAGATGATCTTTTTGGCCAATTGCAAAGGGCGAGTTGGTTCTCAAAAATTGACTTGCGCTCGGGATATCACCAATTACGGGTGAGGGAGGAAGATGTGGCAAAAACTGCGTTAAGAACTCGATACGGACATTACGAGTTTTTGGTAATGTCCTTCGGATTAACTAACGCGCCGGTCGCAAATTTGGATCTCATGAATCGAGTATGCCAGCCCATGTTAGATAGGTCCGTGATAGAATTTATAGATGACATATTGGTATATTCTTGAAGCAAGGCCGATCATGCATTCCATTTACACGAAGTACAAGATACACATCCCAAGGAAAAGCTATACGCGAAGTTTTCTAAATGTGCTTTTTGGCTCAGCGAAGTACAATTTCTCGGCCACGTGATCAATGAGGATGGTGTTCTGGTGGACCCGTCCTAAGTAGAGGCTGTCATGAAATGGGTTCCTCCAAAAATCCCTAGTGAAGTAAGAAGTTTTATGGGTTTAGCTGGATATTACATAAGATTTATTCAAAATTTCTCCAAAATAGCCCTACCCATGACTAAGTTGAGAAAGGAGAATGAGAAATTTATCTGGGGGCCCGCACAAGAGAAAGCATTTCAAACCTTGAAAGAAAGGTTGTCTAATTCACCAGTGTTAACCCTACCAGATGGGTTAGAAGATTTGGTTGTTTACACCGACGCTTCACGTCAGGGGTTGGGAGGTGTTTTAATGCAATGGGGTAAGTTAAATAAATTAAAAAAATGACTAAATTACCCCTCTATCAACTTAGTATTGTTAGAGTATTAGTCATTTTGGATGGATTTAGCAACTTTTTTGAAACCTCAGTGGTTCCTCTGAGATAAAAACCTTTTTTATATGGATCTAGCAAATGTGAATAAACGCCAGGGACGATTTTAGCAATTTACTCAAAAATAAATAAACAAGACTAGGAAGAACACTTACAAGTGTTCTAGGATGAAAAGATGACTAGAAAAATCAGTTAGGAAGCCTCCAACAAATGTGGTAGCCTCCAATTAGAGTTTAGGAGATAAGAAAGATCAAATGAGCAAGTTGTGGTGTTGATGAAACTTGCTATTTATAGGAATCAAGAGTGCATAGGATGATGACAAGTGTATTGTGTCACACCCCCAAAATCCACACGCGGAGTATCACCGCTTGGAGGCGTGACATGACCAGGATCGAGCCACCAATCATATTGAACAATGTAATTAAGTAAGTAAAACCGACCTCAATACAATTGGTGACCATAAGACGGTAACCAACTTTAGGTTAGCTAAGTTCAGATTTAAACAGCGGAAGCATAAGACGTTAAACCAAAACATAAGTTCATAGTTCATAAGTTTAAAGAACCAAACATAAGTTTCATAAGTTCATAAAGTGTATTCATTAAGTACGGGACATATCAGTTCACATCCCACAACGACCACCTCCATATGCAAGCTCCCTAGCATCTAGCGACCTGCAAAGCATGTAGCAACGAGTCAACAACAAAGTTGAGTGAGTTCACGGTTGGTTGTCCATTTTAGAGTTGTTTCCAAAAAAACATAGTTTAATCTTAATCAGCTATCTAGCCGTGGGGGTCACCCCATAGTTCGAAAAACGTTTATTAGTTAACCATCCCATGTTCACCTTCCCTGGCTATCCAGCCCGGCACTCCGGCCGTGGGAGCTACCCCATTATTTAAACTACCAGACTCGTTTATCATATCGACTACTAACGGAAATTAATTGTGCCCTAGTGTCGGTGTCTATCATCACCGACGTGCCATTGTCCATTAGTACACACCCGTCCAACTGGCACGGTGTGCGGTTTGTTAAACCTAATAGCGCTATTAACTAATGACCCGCTCGTCATAGCCTCGGCGATTAAGTCGATACAAAAAGGGAGGGACTTCGCTGATAGAGTTCTAGTCCAGTAAGTCTAAGTACGTCCCAAGGATGGGGAATTCACATTCCTGAACGCGTCCCAAAGGACGAGGAATCCCTATTCCTGAACCCATTCCCACCGGGAATTTACCATGCTTTGTAGAAAAGTGTGAACTCACCTCGGTTGCTCGGTTTGACTCTCACAAATAGCTAACAATCAAGGTTGGTCAATCACGTCCTAGTATGATTACCAGTTAGTCATTTAGTGGTTTCTAATAGAGCACAACGTTCCTACACGTATCTATCACATAACATGCATCACTTTAACGGTTTATGCCCATATAAGTTTCCCATCCATTCCCCACTCATAAACAAAGATACGATAATGCACATAACACATATAACAGGTTATATCATTCACATATAACCTACCCGACATTTAGACCTGCAAATTACAACTTATGTCATTTCAGCATTAATATTCAAAACCGTGCTGTTTTCGAACATTTTAATAAAATAGTTAACTTATTCCAAAAATTCTAAAATTTTTACAGAATGTCTTAAACGATCCAAATATTATTGTGTAAAAATATTGGGGTCCAGTTCATTACCAATATTTTATAAAAATTCATTTTCGGGACTGAAATCAGATTTATCTTTTTCTGACCGCAGTCCATGGAATAATTTATTTAAAATTCATCGAGAGTCTGATTTACGAAATTCCAGTGAGAGAATCACAAATATATCGGTGGTCATCTACAGTACAATTTGCATGATCTAACTCTACACAGAATGCAAGTTATGGCAGAAAACAGAATGTATATTTTCAGCAGCAAAAATGCAGCTCTAGCTGCTGTTACGAAATGGCACTTTAAAAATAGTAAACGAAGTCCAAAAATTATGATTCCAGTGCCATTAGAACCGTATTTCATAATAAATAAACCTAGACTTCATAAAATACATTTTTCATTAAGTTACGGCCCTGTTACAGCCAACTGAAGTTGGCTATAATCACTAAACAACTTTCTGTTTTCAGTCTTTAACCTTCTAAGGCGCGTTCGATTGATTCCGTTAACATGTTTAGTTATCATAACAACATCAATATTACAAGTAGATCAGCAAGTATTCAGCAACATAATCAAGACAACTTCATATTATCATCACTTCATTATATTTCAACAATATTTCATTACAAAGTTAGTTTATATGCAAGACTTTGTTCATGGTTCTTTAGTGTTCATGGATTCTCATCATCAAATAACTATTAACCACTCAAATGACATGAAAAATGAACGGATCTAAGTTCTTACCACTAGTTCAAGACTAGGGAAGTTCGAGTGAAGAAATGTGGTGGTTAATAGCGAATGGAGATGGTCCATCCACTTCCGAGAGCACCGAGCTTCGTTGTTGGACCTCTTACACCTTTGTATGTATGTGGAATGATTGAACAAGAGCTTGATGATGGTGGTAGTATGGTGGAAGGTGGCGGCCGAAGGTGGGGAGAGGGAGAGAAAGTTGAAGTTTGTTGAAGTGTTGATGAAAGAGAATGATGAACTCTCATGTATACTTATATACCAAATATTGTGAATGTCCAACATGTATTGTGTTCTCTAGATACCCCACACACCATAATTAAATAATCAAAGAAAACAAGGGGGTGTACCACCCCTTGTGACCGTCATTTTGAGGGGGGTAAGGGTTGGGTGGTGATGGTATGGTTAAGATTTAGTTGGAATCTAAAGGTTTAGTTAGTAGTTTGAGTGTGTTATTTAATATAAAGGGTGTTAGGGTGTTCGGGGACCCTAACTAGCTTAGAAAAGTCAAAACAATGTCTTTGGCAATATTTTTATGTTCCGGGTAAAGTCCGGTTGTTCGCTTTGACACTGTTCCGTTAAAGTGTTTAACTAATCCGTAAAGTGTCCTATATATATATATATATATATATTTGTAATACTTTTAATTTCTAACACTTAGGAAATCATAACGGACTATTTAATAATTTTTTGTATACTACCAGCATGTTATCAAGTACATGTAAGTATAACACAGTAATCAGAGAGCAGTTAAGTAATTCCACACAGTCGTCAAGCACTTTAATTATCATTAATAAATTGTACGGAATACATGGAATTTTGAGGGTTGTCACATTCTCCCCCTGTTAAGAGAATTTCGTCCCGAAATTTAGCGCGTGGTTACTGAGGAGGCTAGTTAAGTTGCGTTGTTTTCCTGATTTTCCTGGGGTGTCATATCATCCCCCCGTTGATTTGGAATTTCGTCCCGAAATTCTGCAGTAGCTTCAGGCTCAGTAGTGGTTGCGTTTTTCTTAAACAGCTGGGGATACTTAAGTTTCATTTGGTCTTCTCGTTCCCAGGTATACTTTGTGCCACGACGGGAATCCCAACGAACTCGGACAAGAGGTATCCTGGTACACTTGAGGATCTTAACATCTCGATCCGTAATCTCTACTGGTTCTTCGACGAATCGCAGCTGGTTGTCGATTGTGAGTTCCTTGAGAGGAACTATGAGGGTCTCATCTGACAGACACTTCTTCAGATTTGACACGTGGAATACGTTGTGAACTTCGCTGAGTTTTGTAGGTAGATTCAGCCTGTAGGCGACTTTGCCAATTTTCTCAATGATTTCAAACGGTCCGACATAGCACGGATTGAGCTTGCCTCGTTTGCCAAAACGAACTACACCTTTCCAAGGCGATACTTTGAGTAGCACTCGATCTCCAACCTGGAACTCGAGTGGTTTTCTTCCCTTATCAGCATAGCTTTTCTGACGATCACGAGCTGCCGCCATTCGCTGTCGTACCTGAGCAATTCTCTCGGTGGTATCTACCACAAGTTCTGGGCCAGTGATTTGGCTGTCACCAACTTCTGCCCAACAGAGAGGCGATCGACATTTGCGTCCGTACAATGCCTCGAACGGAGCGGTTTGGATGCTGGTGTGGTAGCTGTTGTTATATGAAAACTCCAGTAGCGGGAGGTGTTTTTCCCAGCCATTACCAAAATCGATTACACATGTCCTAAGCATGTCTTCAAGGGTCTGGATGGTGCGTTCAGATTGCCCATCCGTCTGTGGGTGATAGGCGGTGCTCATATCTAAACGTGAGCCAAAAGACTTGTGCATTGCTTGCCACAGTTCAGAAGTAAAATGCGCGTCACGATCAGAAATGATGGAGGTTGGCACTCCATGCCTTGACACCACTTCTTTTAGGTAGATGTCTGCTAGAGTAGAAAACTTATCCGTTTCTTTGATAGCCAGAAAGTGTGCAGACTTGGTCAGTCGATCCACGATCACCCAAATGGTATCATTTTCGCGTTGGGATCTAGGCAGGCCGGTAACAAAACCCGTGGAAATTTGCTCCCATTTCCATTTCGGGATCTCTGGTTGTTGTAGTAGGCCTGATGGTTTCTGATATTCGGTCTTGACTCTCGCACAAGTCAAACATTTGCTAACGTAGGTTGCTACATGGGCTTTCATGCCAGGCCACCAGTATGTAGTCTTTAGGTCGTGGTACATCTTATCCGAACCAGGATGTACTGAATAATGAGACTTATGTGCTTCATCCATCACAAGCTCGCGTAAGCCTCCATAAAGTGGAACCCAAATACGCCCTGTTACATAGTAGGCGTCGTCTTCTTTTTGTTCTAGCCTTTGCCTCGATCCTCGTAGGGACTCAACCCTGATGTTTTCTGCTTTCAATGCTTCAACCTGAGCATCGCGAATCTGAGCGGGGAGGTTAGATTGGATAGTAAGCTGTAACACACGTACACGCTTAGGTATAGTATCCTTTCGGCTGAGGGCGTCGGCCACAACATTAGCCTTGCCCGGATGGTACTTGATCGCACATTCGTAATCATTCAAGAGTTCGACCCATCGGCGTTGTCGCATGTTTAACTCCTTTTGCTTAAAGATATGCTCGAGACTCCTGTGATCGGTGTAAATGGTGCACTTGGTACCGTACAGGTAATGTCTCCATATCTTAAGTGCGAAAACAACTGCTCCCAGCTCCAAGTCGTGCGTAGTGTAGTTCCTTTCGTGAACTTTAAGTTGGCGTTATGCGTAGGCAATGACCTTGTCACGTTGCATCAACACGCAACCAAGTCCTTGGATGGAAGCGTCGCAATAAACCACAAAATCGTCTGTGCCTTCAGGCAATGAGAGGATAGGCGCGCTACAAAGTCTGTCTTTTAAGTGCTGAAATGCAGATTCTTGTGCATCACCCCAACGATAGGTGACACCCTTTTGTGTTAGTGAAGTGAGAGGTTGCGCAATCCTTGAGAAATCCTTGATAAACCTTCTATAATATCCTGCCAAACCCAAGAATTGGCGGATTTCTGTTGGTGTACGGGGTGCAGGCCAGTTCTTGATTGAGTCAAACTTGGATGGATCAACATGAATCCCATCCTTGTTTACCACGTGGCCTAGAAAGTGGACTTCGCGAAGCCAGAAGTCACATTTCGAAAACTTGGCATACAACTGCTCTTTTCGAAGAAGTTCCAACATAAGTCGTAGATGCTGCTCGTGTTCTTCCTGACTCTTGGAATAGATCAAGATATCATCGATGAATACTATGACAAACTTATCCAGGTAAGGTTTGCACACTCGGTTCATGAGATCCATGAGGACCGCAGGTGCATTCGTTAATCCGAAAGGCATAACAGAAACTCGTAATGGCCGTAACGATTTCTGAATGCTGTTTTGGAGACATCCTCATCTCGGACACTCAGCTGATGGTATCCCGATCTCAAATCAATATTTGAGTAATAGCTCGACCCTTGCAACTGGTCGAACAAGTCGTCTATACGTGGGAGAGGATAACGATTCTTCACGGTCACCTTGTTGAGTTCGCGATAGTCAATACACATTCTGAAAGTACCGTCTTTCTTTTTCACGAACAAGACTTGAGCTCCCCAGGGCGAAGAGCTAGGACGTATGAAACCCTTTTCCAAGAGTTCTTGTAGTTGCGTAGACAATTCTTCGAGTTCTGATGGTGCTAGACGATATGGTGCTCGAGCTACTGGTGCTGCTCCAGGAGCTAGCTCGATTTGAAACTCGACTTGGCGATGAGGCGGAAGACCAGGTAATTCCTCGGGAAATACCTCGGGAAAGTCGCGTACAGTAGGTATGTCTTCTATCGTCCTTTCTTCCGCGGATGAATCAGAAACGAGGGCTGGAATAGCGGTGTGGCCCTTTCGCAGACACTTCTGGGCCTTAAGGAAAAAGATGATGCCTACAACAGCACCACCCTTATCGCCACGAATAACGAGGGGTTCTTTACCAGAACGAGGGATACGGATGATTTTCTCCTTGCAAATAATCTCCGCTTGGTGTTGAGATAACCAATCCATCCCAATAACAACGTCAAAACTACCCAGAACGATAGGAATGAGGTCGATAGAAAAGGTCTGATCGGAAAGGACAAGCTTGCAATCCCTTAACTACATGTGTAGCCTCTAAACTTTTACCATTTGCTAACTCTACGATGTGCTTGGTGTTCAAAAGTGTTGGGGTGCGCTTAAGCATTTGACTAACTTTTAAGGACACATAACTAGTATCGGCACCCGAATCGAATAAAACAGTAACAAAGAAGTCATTCAAAAGAAACTTACCCATCACAACGTTGGGATCATTCCTTGCGTCAGCCTGACCTATCACAAAGGTGCGACCTAGGGCGCCATTGCCATTTTTGTTACTCCCATTTTTGCCGCCATTGTTGTTCTCATTTCCTTGGTTGTTGTTCTGATTCTGATTTAGTTGTGGACAGTGCCTCTTGAAGTGACCCTCAGCACCGCACTGGAAGCATCCCTTATTACCCTGCTGGTGTTGCTGTTGGTTTTGGGGAGCTTGTTGCTGCTGTTGTCGATTCTGTTTCGCGGGTCGTGAGCTCCGGAAATCTTTGGCTTCATGTCCAAACTTGTTACATCTCTGACAACGACCCTTGTTGCACGGCCTGCTGTGGTGCAAACTACATCGATTGCACTTAGGGTGATTTCCCCTGTATCTACCCTGACCTTGATTTCCAGAAGGCTGCTGAGTTGGGTTCCTGTGTTCATATGTCCTTTGCTGCTGGGACTGAGACTGAACTAGAGTAGAACCCTCTCCCAAATTTCCATCCCACTTGCGCTTGTTGTTACTGGGAGCATCAGTAGTAGTGGCGTTAATACGCTTGGGCAGCTTGCCCTCTTCCACCGCCTGATCGGTGAGCTGGTGTGCCAAACGAACGACTTGCTGGATTGTGGGAAGGTTGGCCGCACTTACAGACCCTTGGATTTCTGGGACTAAGCCTCTGAGGTATAGCTTGATTCTCCTAGATATGGGTTGTGACATGTTAGGACATAAGGCAGCCAAGTCGTTGGACCTCTTTGTGTATGCCTCAATCTCTGATCCTTCCATCTTCAAACCATAATACTCTATCTCAAGTTTCAGAATGTCGTCCAGGTGGCAGAACTCTTCCTTAATCCAATCCTTGAAGTCGCTCCAGAGGATGGCATTCGCGTCTGCCAACCCGAGCATCTGAACCTGTGCGTTCCACCAAGAATACGCTTTCCCTTGCAACATGCCAGTAGCGTACTCTACTCGTTTGCTAGTAGGGCTTTCACTCTCTTCGAATGTATATTCGATTCTTCGGATCCAGTGTAGAACGCCGACTGTCCCTTCAGTGCCGTTGAAAGTGGGAGGTTTGCATTCCAGGAACGCCTTGAAGGTACCCATGCGTGTTTGAAGGTGCATGGGTTGACTCCCTGTTTGGGTTGCTAAGGCTTCAGTAATCCGTTCGTTAATCAAGGTCGTCAGCTGACCCTGGGTCATGTCGAGACATCCACTCATGATCTTCACATCGAAGGAACACACGTAAGAAAGGTGTCGCAAGGTGCGTAAGTGTGGGGTGACAGAAGAGAGTAAGCACACAAGGTTCAAATAGCAGTTATCACACTAACTAATGCACACTATGATCAAACGTGCTACTAGCAGGTAGGCAATACAAACATAAACCATATTACCTATAATGTTGAGTCTTGCACGTGGAGCGAAGCGTCGTTGTGGATCATTGAGCACTGTACAGGTTATAGTCTGGTTTATCAAAAAGCTTTTCTCTTTTTAAAACCAAGTTCACTATAACCAATGGCTCTTATACCAATCTGTCACACCCCCAAAATCCACCATGCGGAGTACCACCGCTTGGAGGCGTGACGTGACCATGATCGAGCCACCAATCATATTGAACAATACAATTAAGAAAATAAAACCAAACACAATACGATTGGTGACCAAAAGGAAGTAAACCGACTTTAGGTTAACAGCGGAAGCATAAAACATAAGTTCAAAACATAAGTCCATAGTTCATAAGTTTAAAGTCCAAAACGTAGGTTTAATAAGTTCATACGGATTTAATATTTAACACGGGACATATTCCACAACAACCTTCTCCTCGTGCAAGCTCCAAAAGCATCTAGCGACCTGCAAAGCATGTAGCAACGAGTCAACAACAAAGTTGAGTGAGTTCACGGTTGGTTGTCCATTTTAGAGTTGTTTCCAAAAAAACGTAGTTTTTATCTTATTCAGCTATCTAGCCGTGGGGGTCACCCCATAGTTCGAAAAACGTTTATTAGTTAACCATCCCATGTTCACCTTCCCTGGCTATCCAGCCCGGCACTCCGGCCGTGGGAGCTACCCCATTATTTAAACTACCAGACTCATTTATCATATCGACTACTAACGAAAATTAATTGTGCCCTAGCGTCGGTGTCTATCATCACCGACGTTCCATAGTCCATTAGTACACACCCGTCCAACTGGCACGGTGTGCGGTTTGTTAAACCTAATAGCGCTATTAACTAATGACCCGCTCGCCATAGCCTCGGCGATTAAGTCGATACAAAAAGGGAGGGACTTCGCTGATAGAGTTCTAGTCCAGTAAGTCTAAGTACGTCCCAAGGACGAGGAATTCACATTCCTGAACGCGTCCCAAAGGACGAGGAATCCCTATTCCTGAACCCATTCCCATTCCCACCGGGAATTTACCATGCTTTGTAGAAAAGTGTGAACTCACCTCGGTTGCTCGGTTTGACTCTCACAAATAGCTAACAATCAAGGTTGGTCAATCACGTCCTAGTATGATTACCAGTTAGTCATTTAGTGGTTTCTAATAGAGCATAAAGTTCCTACACGTATCGATCACATAACATGCATCACTTTAACGGTTTATGCCCATATAAGTTTCCCATCCATTCCCCACTCATAAACAAACATACGATAATGCACATAACACATATAACAGGTTATATCAGTCACATATAACCTACCCGACATTTAGACCTGCAAATTACAACTTATGTCATTTCAGCATTAATATTCAAAACCGGGCTGTTTTCGGACATTTTAATAAAATAGTTAACTTATTCCAAAAATTCTCAAATTTTTACAGAATGAATTAAACGATCCAAATATTATTGTGTAAAAATATCGGGGTCCAGTTCATTACCAATATTTTATAAAAGTTCATTTTCTGGACTGAAATCAGATTTATCTTTTTCTGACAGCAGTCCACGGAATAAGTTATTTAAAATTCATCGAGAGTCCGATTTACGAAATTCCAGTGAGAGAATCACAAATATATTGGTGGTCTTCTACAATTTGCATGATCTAACTCTACACAGAATGCAAGTTATGGCAGAAAACAGAATGTATATTTTCAGCAGCAAAAATGCAGCTCTAGCTGCTGTTACGAAATGGCACTTTAAAAATAGTAAACGAAGTCAAAAAATTATGATTCCGGTGCCATTAGAACCTTATTTCATAATACATAAACCTAGAGTTCAGAAAATACATTTTCATTAAGTTACGGACCTGTTACAGCCAACTGAAGTTGGCTGTAATCACTAAACAACTTTCTGTTTTCAGTCTTTAACCTTCTAAGGCGCGTTCGATTGATTCCGTTAACATGTTTAGTGATCACAACAACATCAAACATCAATATTACAAGTAGATCAGCAAGTATTCAGCAACATAATCAAGACAACTTCATATTATCATCACTTCATTATATTTCAACAATATTTCATTACAAAGTTAGTTTATATGCAAGACTTTGTTCATGGTTCTTTTGTGTTCATGGATTCTCATCATCAAATAACTATTAACCACTCTAATGACATGAAAAATGAACGGATCTAAGTTCTTACCACTAGTTCAAGACTAGGGAAGTTCGAGTGAATAAATGTGGTGGTTAATAGCGAATGGAGAAGGTCCTTCCACTTCCGAGAGCACCGAGCTTCGTTGTTGGACCTCTTACACCTTTGTATGTATGAGGAATGATTGAACAAGAGCTTGATGATGGTGGTAGTATGGTGGAAGGTGGCGGCCGAAGGTGGGGAGAGGGAGAGAAAGTTGAACTTTGTTGAAGTGTTGATGAAAGAGAATGATGAACTCTCATGTATACTTATAGACCAAATATTGTGAATGTCCAACATGTATTGTGTTCTCTAGATAGCCCACGCACCATAATTAAATAATCAAAGAAAACAAGGGGGTGTACCACCCCTTGTGACCGTCATTTTGAGGGGGGGGTAAGGGTTGGGTGGTGATGGTATGGTTAAGATTTAGTTGGAATCTAAAGGTTTAGTTAGTAGTTTGATTGTGTTATTTAATATAAAGGGTGTTAGGGTGTTCGGGGACCCTAACTAGCTTAGAAAGGTAAAAACAATGTCTTTGGCAATATTTTTATGTTCCGGGTAAAGTCCGGTTGTTAGGTTTGACACTGTTCCGTTAAAGTGTTTAACTAATCCGTAAAGTGTCCTATATATATATATTTTTGTAATACTTTTAATTTCTAACACTTAGGAAATCATAACGGACTATTTAATAATTTTTCTGTATACTACCAGCATGTTATCAAGTACATGTAAGTATAACACAGTAATCAGAGAGCAGTTAAGTAATTCCACACAGTCGTCAATCACTTTAATTATCATTAATAAATTGTACGGAATACATGGAATTTTGAGGGTTGTCCCATATTGTGTGTTTAGCAAGGCTTAAGGGGATCATTACAAGTGTAAAGATCGGGTTCAATGCTTGGGAAACACCTATACCTGGCCAACACACAAGAAAATAAGTGGCTGTTACAATTTGCTGGTTCTGGGCACTGTTTACGGACCGTAGACCAGGTCTGCATACGGTCCGTAAGCCCTGTGCAGGGGCTGAAGTTTGTTTTTTGACAACTTTGGCCCCTAAACTTGATTCGTCGCGTTTCGGCACTTCTAGCACTCGTTAACCCATTTTTAAGCTCCATGATGATGTTAAAGTATATTTAAATTGAATTATGCTAAAAAATGTCATGGATGTCGGTTCGTTTGGTTGTAAGGTTGCGTTTTTCGGTTAATTATGACGAAAGTCGTAATGGACGCGAAAATGACCCAAATTGCGAAATGAAAGGTATTTTTGCATTCCCATCACTAAAATACAATATTTTAATGATTAAAATTTTTTTGGATGTGCGGATATGGTCAGAACGCAGATTATGCACGAATTTGCATACGTTCGCAGTTTTCACGCTTTTAGTCCCTGTGACAAAATTAGCTTATTTTTCACAAACCGAACCCCTTAAAACTTATTTCTAAGTTATGTAGAGGGTATTTAGGGTATGTTTAGCTTATGTCACTATTCCGGAGTGTACGTCACTACGCGAATTGGCAGACTTTTGCAGTTTGTAGCAAATAGTCCCTGGGATTGAATAAACTTATTTTTTCCATACCGAATCCTTCAAAACTTATTTCTAAACTATGTAAAGGATATTTAGGGTATGTTTAGCTTATGTCACTATTCCGGAGTGTATGTCGCATTAAACTGATTATGTTTACGTAACAGTTTGCGTATAACTTTCCAAAATGTGTTTAAGAGTTTGTAATCGAACAAGAATCAAAACGTGTAAATGTTTAACATAAATAAACAATATTGTGATTAAAACACAAAGTTTTATAGATAATAAAGTTGTTCAAAGTTGTAAAACGATTACACAAGCACATATGTCACATGTCAAGATAGCGTTCCTGTACGGGAAGGTCAAGGAGGAAATCTATGTCGCTCAACCCCTTGGGTTTGTTGATAAAGAGAAAGAAGTATATGCCTACAAGTTAGACAAAGCTCTGTATGGGTTACACCAAGCACCCCGTGCATGGTATGCTAACTTAACAGAACACTTGCTTGCTCATGGATACACTCGGGGGAGAATCGATCAAACATTGTTCATCAAACATCTTGACAAGGACATCATCCTTTTTAAGATATATGTTGACGACATCATTTTTGGGTCAACAAATGATGTGCTTTGCAAAGAGTTTGAAGAGGTGATGAGAAGGAAGTTCGAGATGAGCTCATTAGGAGAGATGACAATATTTTTGGGCCTGCAAGTTCGTCAGAACAATCAAGGAATCTTGATTCGTCAAAACAAATACATTCATGACATTCTTGCAAACTTCAACATGACAGACTCAAAGACAATAGACTCCCCCATTGCAGAACGACCGTTGCTGACTGAGGATTCTGAAGGAAGCCCTGTTAACCAGACCCTGTATCGATCTATGATCGGTTCACTTATGTACTTAACTGCAAGCTGGCAAGACATTATGTTTGTTGTCTGTCAATGTGCTCGTTATCAGGCTAATCCTAAACTCTCTCATCTAACTGCTGTCAAAAGAATTTTTAGATATCTGAAGGGAGCTACTAAACTAGAACTTTGGTGTCCTGGAGATTCGAATTTTGATCTGTTTGCTTTTTCAGACAGCAACTTTGGAGGGATAGATAGGGATAGAAAATCTACATCAGCTGGCTGCCAATTCTTGGGAGATAGACTTATCGCATGGCAGTGCAAGAAGTAGCAAACTGTATCTCTTTCCACAGCGGAAGCATAGTATGTTGCAACATCTGCCTGCTGCTCCCAGGTTCTTTGGATGGAACATCAGCTGGAGGATTACGTTTGCTTATCTAGACACTACTATTTATTGTGATAATGATGCCGCAATCCAGATCACTAAAAACCCTATCTTTTACTCTAAAACCAAGCACATTGATATCAAGGTGCACTTCATTCCAGATTTCTTTGACAGAGGCTTGATTAAACTTGAACAGATCCACATTGATGCCAATACAGCGGATCTTTTTACAAAACCTGTCAATATCTTGAGATTCAATGTTCTTGTGGACCTTTTAAAAATGATGCGCTTCACCGACTAAGTAAAAAATGGGGTTTTTAAGAATAACGGTATCTCATCTGATAAATTTAGGTATAAAGTAATCTACTTTTGCACAAATTTAGGGGGAGAAATAGTTTCTGGGAAGTGAAATAAATTTTTGTGCTAAAAAATTTGATTAACACATGTAAGGTTTCAAAGTTGAAAAGGATAGGATCCATTGTGATGTGTTGATAGGTCTAACGTTCAAAAAGCAAAGAGATACCAAGTGATATAAATCTAACGGACTGGACATCACGTGGGTAACAGACCAACAGCGTATGATTTCATGGTCTTAAATCCTGCGTTGATAGATAGCCAACATCTGAGGTTTCGGGTCTTTATACTGATGAGTCATCCAGGATATCAGGATAGTCCTTCTGTTGCATCCAGACTATATGCAGACCTAGGCACAGTCAGGATATCTTTAAAAGAGCCGCAAAGAGGACCAAAACCTTAAATGGAAGAAAATCTCATAAAAGGAGAATTACGTGTGCTTCCGTGCACGAAAGTACTGACCTGTTCACCATAAAGTCTGGCGTTGTAAAAACAAAGGATGGACTAAGTATACTCACCTGCTACGATGAACAGTTGTGCTTGCCTTGATCGCCGGGGTATACCTTGGAATGGGACACACGGATGTCACAGTATAATTTTACCCTAAGCGTATCACAAGGTTGAAAGTTAAAGGATGAGCGTTAGATTTAAGAAGACAAGTATATTAACAATCGTGTGGACCAGTCTAAGTAAGCATGAGCTGAAAAATGTTCCTTAATCAGTTCAAGAATGATTTAATCCAATGGCAATCTTCCCAAAATACTCATGTGTTAGTATTTTATTATTATTATTATTATTATTATTATTATTATTGTCACACCCCGACCACGTAGAACATACAAAACGTGGCGGAAACGTCGGGGAGTGTTGTAACAGAATTAATGTTTCACAACCATGGATATTAAAGTTTCGTTTTATTCATCAAACAAGCGAGTTACATTGTCTTTAAACAAGAAGTAAAGAGTACATAACATAAATTAACTAGTTCTTGTCTCGTTTTAAGTCACTAAGGCACAGGTCGGCCTAAGTATGTCTTGATAAGTCCTATGCATCATCTCCTGAAAACACATGTGAAAATATGTACGTCAGCATAAAAATGCCTGTGAGATACATAGGTTTTGTGAAAATGAGATTCATGACTTGTGTTTAAGAAAATGTTTAGTCATGAACCTTTTAGTTTGCTTTGTTTTGTAAATCGTTTAAAAAGCAATAAGATCAGATGATATGTATAAGTAAGAGAATTATGTATGGTTAAATGAATAACCAAGTAAAATGAGTTTGTAAAAGATAAGTTGTTTTGTAAAACAATGTCTTGTGAAAAGTATGTTATTTGTATAAAATGTTATATATCTCAAGTTAAAATGATTCAAATAACGCTACAATATGTGATATCATACAAACACTTATATATAGGAAGTACCAGCGGCGTATCCACCATGTTTGTATCCTATTACACCCGCCTCATTAATTAATCACTTACTCAAACCAAACCAACAATGTAATAAGTCTATGTTTAAAGCAATAGTCAAAAGTCCTTGTATAAACCATGTCAAATGTTTATAATCCAAAAGTAGTCAAGTAATGTATAACCAAAATGATATGTATGGTAAGTAAAATTAAGACTACTTAAACCATAAGTAAAAATGTACAAAACAAAGTATTGAAGTAAAACTTGGTTTAAATCAAAGTTATGTTTTGTAAAATATATGCATGCTATACTGAATATGAACATTTATGCGGTATTGTGAAAATTCATACATCCAAGCCTTGAGACAGACGGATAACTATGTAAAAATGAGTTATCAAAAGAATATGTATTCGGATTCGGTCATTCCTTACGTCCAAACAAACCCGAGATTTCAGGAATGGGATTTGTCAAGTCCTGTGGTACCACTACCTACTACCGAGCGGCATGATCGGTGTTAATGAATGTACATTGTCTCATTTAAACAAACCAAATGTCATACCAAAATGTAAGCATGATGAAGATAATGTACCTAGTATGCTAGAGTAAACATACAAGGTAGAGCTGTAAAACAATGTGTCCATATGTTACTGGAACATATGCAACAGAGATGCAATGTAAAATAATGTACTAAGCATGTACTAAATGGACATACATAGCATGAAAACAATGAAATCATGTACTATAAGTGTACTATTGAACATAACAAGTATATGATGTGAAAACAGGAAAGCATGAAAGTAACAAGTAGGCACATGTGTTTCACCCCAAAACAGTTTGGAAAACAGTAAAAGAGGGGTCTATGTACTCACTTGAGATTGCTCAGTAGTCCTTGAGTAACAACCAAACAATGCTAGAGATCACGGAATCAAACGGCACCTAATATAGGTAACTATGTTAATAAACCGGACCTAGATCGGAAGATCGGGTAGCATGAGGGTTTGTAAACCAAACGAGTATGGAAACTCGTGTAGTATGGTTCAACAAAACCTACATACTAAATGAAACCTAACCTAAGTTTTTACGACCCATTACGACCCGTTTAGGTAGCTTATGCTACTTTAACGCGTCGTTCGCGTGAAACGCGTTCGGACCGCCTAACTAGCCCTATGACAAGTGTTATATGCCTAAACATGTTACATAATCAGTTATGTGACAAAAGTTTAGGTTACATATGCTTAATTACCAATTAAACATGAAAAGGGTATTCTGGTAATTTACCTAAGGCATATAAACTACCTATCATACAACTACTTAAACGATGTGACCATAAGGTATAACCTCGGAAGGTTATTCCCTATACACTATGGTCACCTAATGTATTTGGTCGGATCCTAATGATCGACCAAACTGGGTCGGGTTCGAAGGTATAAGCGATTTATTAGATCGCTTACCCTACGACCCTAGACAACGTGGTAATCAGTAGGCATAGTCCCAAGGGACTATAACCAACGTGATTACAATCACGTTGCGAAGTTCAAACGAACTTCGCATTGACCATAAGCTGGTCAACGTTGAAAGTCAAACAAAGTTTGACTTTCTGACTCTAAAAGCAATAAAATAAAGAAAAGAACGAAAGAATACTTACGAAGGGTCCCCGGATGCTAATCCCGATTCAAGTAGCTCAGGTATGAAACAATGGTTTCAACTTAGAGCTCCTCAAATCAGAATTCTAGTGAGTTTAGCAATGGGGGTGGATGGGTATATATAGTTTTCGGTCCACCGTTAAGATCGTTTCATGGAAACCATGCTTTAATCGCATCCGTACAAGTGTCGGAACCTTATGGTGGCTAAAATTGATCCTTATCAGCTGACTAAGCATGTGTGAATGTGTGGTGGTGGATAGAACAGCTGGAATCTGCTGTTAAATGCAGTTTATCTGGTCAGGAAGTCGGACGCGGCCCGCTTCAGGATGTGCAGAAACTCAGGCGGGCCGCCTGGGAGTCACAGATCAGAACAAAGTTTTAGAAATGACAGTTTCAGTCCCTGCACGTGTTTAAGGCCATTTCCGACACTTCTAAGGCCCGTAAAGCCAACTTTAAGGCCCTAAAATGATTCCTATACATTGTGGACATGAAACATGCTCAAAAATATGCCGGATGTTGGTTCGTTTGGTCGTACGAACGCGATGTTCGCTTAATTACGACGGAATGCGCATAAGCGCGAAAAACGATCCAAATGATGAAACGAATGGATTTTTCTTATGCCAAACACTAAAATAAAATATTTTAGTGCTTACATAAATTTTTGGATGTCCGGATGTATTCAGAACGTAAGTTATGCGCGAAAATGCAAACTTGTGCACTTTTTGACGCTTTTAGTCCCTGAATGACACAAAAGTTTAGTTTAGCACACCGAACCCCTAAAAGCCTATTTCTAAGCTATGTAAAGGATATTTAGGGTGTGTTTAACTTATGGTCATGTTCCGGAATGTCTGTTACAGTTCAAATTGGCATACTTTCGCAGTTTGTCAACTTTAGTCCCTGTAAGCGATTTAACTTGTTTTTGCCATACCAAAAGCCTTCGAAACTTATTTCTAAGTTGTGTAAAGGTTATTTAAGGTATGTTAAGCATATTTTACTATTCCGGAGTGTTTGTTGCATTAAACTGGTTATATTTACGCATCAGTGCGCGTATAACCTTCCAGAAAGTGATTTAGAGTTTGAAATTGAAAAAAAATTGATATGTGCAAATGATACACATATTTTTACAAATCCCAAGTATGAAATATAATATTTCATTAGTTCGGTATTTGTTTGATAGCCGTGAAGGCACAGGTGTTACAATTGTTATTATTATTATTATTATTATATTGCTGACAAAAAGTTACTCGGTTGGTTGATTCGTTGACTCTAGAAAAGGGTGTGTTCTGTCTAGAAAAATATTATTAAAATAATGAAATGGCCTGGCCCACCAACTCGAATGTTGCCCACATGGTTAGACATAAACAAAGTCTGACAGGCCTATTATCTTGGATCAGACATCCTTGATGGGCATAAGCCCGTCCGAGATGGACTAAGACTGAACAAGAAGCATCTCGGATCACAATTATTCTCTCTCTCGAACGACCATCTCGACTCATCTCTGATCATTTCGAATCATCTCGGATAAGAACGGTACTTCATCTCGGACAGAAATTGTCCCATCTCGGATAATCTCGGATTAGGACCTTGCATCTCAAATCATCTCAGATTGAAGTCTATTCATCCGAAATGCTAGGGTCCATCCGAGATGAACCCTGATCATCCCGGACGTTGACTTGTTGACCTGGACCGTCCTTTGACCCCTTAATTGTCTTTTGACCCCTCGTTGACCTGTTGACCGACATTTGAACCGTTGACTTGTTGACCTTTCAAAGGAAGGATAACTTTCATTACAAATGTTTAACACTTGGATGATTGTGCAGATTATGGCGTATGCAATGATGCAGAATCAACGACAGCTGGAAGTGGAGCTTTTTCACAACCAGGCTGGATATCTTTCAGACCCTCCAGTTGAATACTCAGAGATGTTTGGCTCACTGATCATTGGTTTAAACAACTGTCCAATCACTCACGCGTTGAGGACGAATCCGGTGATCTACAACAACTGCGTCAACACATTTTGGAATATCGCAAAAGTGAACAGAAGAGGCACTAATGGAGAGGAGCTATTGAAGCTACAATGCAGAAAAGGGAGATTATTGTCACAGAAGCTATCATTCGGGAGGTGCTGAAGTTTGGAGATCAACCGCACTTTCCAACTTCCTTTGAGCAGAGAAGAGTACTTCCAGCATTTCAAAGAATGAGCTATGAAGGAGGTTATACCACCGTTTTGAAGAAGCTGTTTCCACCTTACTGGAGATTATTAGTGCACATGTTCCTACAGTGCATTGTAGAGAACAAAGGTGGTTTCAATCAGCTAAACAAGACGCAGACTTGTGCCCTAGTGGCATTAGTCAACGGTTGGGATTACAACTTTTCAGCGTTTATTTTCGAAAACATGAAGAAGATGCTTGAAGATCCAAAGAAGAAGCAGCATAACTTTGTTGGGAGAATTCCGCTTGAGAAACATGGAAGGTTCAGTGATATCATGCAAGTTGTACTAGCTCCCTAACCTGTGAATGCTCAGATAGCTGAAGAACATGATGTACAGCGAATGGCTGGAGGTGAAGCTGAGGTTGAAACTGGGATTCTTGATTCAGACTCTAGTGAAGAAGAATCCGACTCTGATAGTGAAGTGGAAGTGGTTACGTCTGAGAAGGCTGAGGAAACCGTGAGACAACCAAATCTGATGACTGCTGAGAACTTAGCGACCCTACTTAAGACCTTGCAGGGTGGTGAAAAACCCTCCATCCGTACCTACTCCTGAAGCTCAGGCTCCAGTTGAAGCTATTACAGACGATGCTGAACAAGAATCAATCAAAAGACAACGAACCGACACAGCTCTTGAATCTGATCCTTCTGGCCCAATTTCTTAACTAGAGCCTGCTATGTCCACTAATCCAAACATTGCTGCTGCCACAAAGGAGACCAGCACACAAGATCCTGATATTGACTTTGATTTTGACTTTGAAACGACACAATCGCATCCAGAAAGCTCAAGTGATTTGAGGCTGGAAGCTCAAGTGGTGTTGGATTCTCTGAACTCGATGAAGCTGCTTCACGTTATGCAATAGAGAAAAGACAAGCCATTGAGCAAAGTGATAGTGATAGTGATGAAGATGTGAATGTAGCAAGATTACGACGAAGAGTGGTTATACTAGAACAAGATGCTGCAATGAAGGAAGCTCAGATCTCATCGTTACAACAAGATTCTATATTGAAAAAAGCTCAGATTTCCTCTCTCCAGGTTAAAATCTCTAGCAAGGATTAAACAATAGATCAGCTACAAGGTGATTTGAGTATGTTAATGTCCATTGTGTATGATCTGAAGGCCAAGCTGGAGAAAGAGTTTGGAAATGAATTCATTGATAAAGAAGATGAAGAATTCAACATTAGTCATCCCGAGCAAACACCTGAAGAGAGAGCAGCAGCGAATGTAGCAGCAGATGCAGAACAGGAAGCAGGTCTGAATGCTTATCTGGTTGTTGAGCCAAAGAAGAAAAGCAAGAACTCTGAAAAGAAACGAAGCAACAAGTAGATGATCATGATGAAGAATCAGGATTTTAATACTCTTGATGAAAACTTCTAGCTAAAAGATCCAACAAAGAGGCCTAATAGATTTGTGATGGAATTGGGATCTAGCCACTATGATAAAGTGGGAAACAAGTCTGAGGTTGCAAGCTGGAGTTACGACCAGGACAAGAATTTGTGGCTGATTACACGTGAGAGTGGGCACAGAGAATATCACGCAAAGGAATCTCAATTTGAGAGTTGGACGAAGATTGACTTGAAAAGTCTGCTATGTGGCCCATATCATGATTCTGATCTGAACTAGAGAGGTAGAGGGTGGGCGTTTCATTCTAAGCTTGAGAAGGAAGTAAAGAATAACTTCCCAACTATGAAGACTGCTGAATCTACGATAAGAAGAAACCTTGGTGTTCGTGACCCTCACACCAAGAGAATAGTTAAATCTGTCATCTGGCCTTCGACCGACAAAGAGAAGATCATTCCCATTTCTCGCAAGTTTGCAAAGGGAGTTCTCAACATTTTCAAGTTTTGCGCGTATGATCCTAACATGGCCGAAGCTGCAATCGTCACTGAAGAGCAGTCAATTCATGTACCAGATATCTTGGATCAAATGAGTTTTCATGAGGTAGATATCCTGGTTCTGAATCAAAATCAAATTCGCACAAATGACAAGTATGAAGAATGTGCGAAGTCCTGGATGAGTGTACTTGGAAATATCATCAGGAATCGCTTATTTGCTGATCCTAATCCAGATCTGGGCAGTCCACAAGTCTGATGCAGTAACTAATCAAGTAAACCTAGGGTGGAGATTGTTAGGACCTAATAGGTCTATGGATTAGTGGATTAGTGGGTATGGAGTGGGCTTTTGTGGTTTAGACCTAGGGTTTAAGGAGTATGCTCCCTAATCACTTACTATATATAGCAAATCATGTTTAGGAGAACATGTGTTGGTAACATCATAGAAGATCTTGTATTTGACAATCCATAGTATGCAAGATTAATCATCAATCCATAATCTTTCTGCTTCATCTCCTTTTCTTTTCTTGAATCATAGCTTGTTTGTGTGATTTCGCCACCAAACTAGCTTGTGTGATATCATGGTGATCTCGTATCAGGACTTACAAGGACTTACATGAAATTTCGTGGGATAATCGGTTGTTTAGTGACATTACCATGGATTGTCGAACATAGCTTAATCGCCATAAATGAAGTAGGGGGAATGCGAAGACATGTGACTTCCTTTGCAACGCCACTAAGTGTGTGTCTCTTCAGACTAAGTACCAATCGTTATGAAATCTTGTTCGAACGTTCCTCAGCGTGATTCATGTCATTTGCAGGATCACGTGGCAAATTTCTGCATTTCGATCAGTAACTCTCTCGCTGACGGAATTAGCATCATTATTGTCGTGCCCAAGTGTGTTTTCCACAATGCCTTGCCTCGAAAATTGTGTATGATGTACTTCGATGTCTGCTAACGTATAGTTTAAGTTTCACGTATAGTTGTGCAATAGTGTTTATTCCACGTAGGTTACCTGCTCAGGTAACTAAAATAGCATAGACAATATAGATAATGGCGTTTGCCCAAGTTGGTAGTCACGGTTTCTACGTGAGGACCTTTAATGAATTTCGACATAAGTTCTCATCAAGAGTTTTCCAAAGGTCCTATATGGGTGTTATCAAAACTCTCGAAGTTTTCCTTTCTGTGTGTAATTGTTTCATGTACCATGTACCAAACACCACACTTGTGTATGTTTAAAACCAAATCTGTTGACTCATTGTTTTCGGCAATGGTTGGAACCCATATTCGAGTCTTAGGCGTTTTGTATGTGTTCAAGTCTTAATAATCTAAGTCCCCAGAGGAAAGTGATGTTAGAGCTAACTTTTTATAATCCAAGAGCAATAAATATGCCCCAAAGATGCTTAAACGTCGAAATGGGTCGAATAAATATGCGCATATGTAACACCCCAAAAATGTTTATATGATAATATCATAGTATTTAAAATAATATAAAAGGAAGTATTAATAACTAGTCCCCAAGCCCATTAAAAGTTAACGAAGTTTTAAAATAAAACACCAAGTATGGTAAGTAAGATTAGTTAACTTGGTTACTAAAGATGCCCTTTATTTTAAATAATGAGAAACCATATGTGACTCATAATAAAATCTATCAAAGATTAGGGGTAAAAGATGTACATTTGGGAAAGTTAGTTTAATAAAAGAAGGAGGAAAATAAGTGCATGGATATTGTGTGTGTGTGTGTCTATCAACTTTGGGAGGGGGAAGGGGGAGACCAAACCTCCTTCAAACATAAACCTAAATTAGCAAATAAAAGGATAATTTGAGGCTTTAATTCTTTCATGAACATCCTTCTTAATCATCTAAGTTAATAGAGCATAAGGTAAGCACAAAATTTTGTTTGGTGAAGTTTTGTATGAAAAGAACAATGGATTGTCAAATTGCAAAGTTCTTGACTATGTGTTATATGATTTAGGTAGAAATCCTAAATTTGGAACTGTATGTGAATGAGTATGATGTAGAATTTGTTATGTGGTTGTGTCATTATGAAACCTTCATGAAAATAGAAATGGGTTTTGATATAACTATGAAACTAGGGCCAAATTGAGATGAAATATGTTATGTATGATATGGATTAGAGTAGAAGTTATGCTAAAATCACTACTCCATGAAGAATTTTGCATGATTTCGGTTGATAATTTAGAAGGGTGCATAATTAGGTATAAAAACGTGTACGTTGTGCTTAAAATGTTGTACGCACTCCAAGTGTTCGATAAAATGTCTAAATGACAAATTATCTAGTTTTGAATGAATTGAGAGTTTTGTTGCAAAAGGAAGGTATGGAAATTGGATATGATATGATGTGGAATGTGAATTATACGTGAATGTGCTAGCATTTAAGTGAATGATGTAATCTAAATAAGAATGGATTATGTGTAGGATTGAAAGAAGAAGGGACAAGTTCCGGAAAAAAAACAAAGGGCTCAAGATTGAGGTATGGTCATTTACTTACTTGTGGTCAATACTTAGAAGTAGTTGAACCCGCGTCATAATTATGTCAAAAGTTATAATTTGCATAATACCATGTTTACTAGTTTATTATTATTAGTAAGATAAGTTCGACATGTTAGAACGGTAGGAATGAAATAGGTTGATCCGTTATGAATGGATTAACCGGGTTAGAGTGAGAATGTGAAAAGAATGGTTATGTGTTGATCCGTTATAAACGGGCCAACCGGGTTAGAATAAGACTGTAAAAAGAATGGTTACGTGTCGATCCGTTATGAACGGGTCAATCGGGTTAGAGTGAGAATGTGAAAAGAATGGTTACGTGTTGATCCGTTATAAACAGGTCAACCGGGTTAGAATGAGAATGTTAAAAGAATGGTTTCGTGTTGATCCGTTATGAACGGGTCAACCGGGTTAGAATTAAAATGTAAAAAGAATAGTTTTGTGTTGATCTGTTGATGCGTGTGAAGTGTTGTTAGTTTTTAATATATTTATTAAGCCCTTTTTAACACTTTTTAGCCAAGTTTTAAATTTATAAAACACGATATTTACTAACACTAAACACCCATATGGGCAAGTGCACCCATCGTGAGCGTAGTATAGTGTTGGCAAGATACCGAGGTCGTCCAAGGACACAAGAGCTTTTAGTACCGGTTTATCCTCAACGTCTAATCAAATCAAAAGTTTAGAAAAATTGTTTTAAACTAAGAAAATAAAAATTAACTAAATGCTGAAAAATAAAAATAAAAGAAAAAACAGATAGACAAGATGAATCACTTGGCTCCGACTCGTGTTTAGTGTAACCTTTGATTATTTCCGCACTTTTGCACTATTTAAGAGATTATCTTAGTTATTGTAGTAGGCCCCTCTTTTGGAGGTGACGTTACCCTCAACCCAGTAGTTTGAGTCAGCAAGGATACAATCCTAAAGGGTCGGATTATTGAAAGATAATTAATTAAGTTATTAATGCAAATTATGGTAGGCCCCTCTTTTGAAGGTGACGTTACCCTCGGCTAAGTAGTCTGAGTCAGCAAGGATACAGTCCTAAGTAGCCAGGTTATAGTATTAATAGTAGTTTAACTTATGAGGGGATCAAAGAGTTTGGACCCTCGCCATCCAATACCGTTAAGTATTGAAGGAGGTCCTACTAAATTTGACCCAGGTCCCTTGCAGGATCTCTAAACGCTGAACAACGGCAAGACTCTTACCAAACCGTTCCCTTAACCCCCAACCAGGTAGCCAACATACCTCCATATAGACCGTGGAGATATGAATGGTGAAAATCTTTTATTTTATATAGACAGTAAAATAATGCCAAGACACCACGGACAAACAATAAGGAAGAATCACCTTCAACATAAGAAACTAGTTATTAAAGTCATTAATACATAACCAATTAAAAAGTGCGAAAAGATTAAAAATAAAAAGTATTACACTAGACACTTTTTCTTCACCAAGTGATGTAAGAGACTTAGGCAAACATGGCCTTGATTGTCAAGAACTCTTACGATCAATCTTGGATCCCGAGACGACTCACACCCTCTATGATGGACAATGGATGATGGTGGTGGATGATGGTGTTATGGTGGTGGTGGGTGGTGGGTGAAGTATGAGAGAGGTGGTGTGCCAAGGGATGGTTTGAGCTTGAACCAAGTACTCCTATTTATAGGCTGAACAGAAGCTCGGGCACGGCCCCGTGTCAAGTGGGCACGGCCCCGTGTCCGCATCTTTCTCTTTCTTCATTAATTGCTCTTGTCTTTATTAGTTGACCACGGCCCCGTGTCCGCTGGGCACGACCCCGTGTGCAGAAGCATATCTGTACTATCAAGATTTGCCTAGATTCTGCGAATCTTATAGTTGACCACGGCCCCGTGTCCGCTGAGCACGGCCCCGTGGTGGGCGATGGAAGCTTCTACAACTTTGTCTTTTATGCTGACACTTGGGCACGCCCCTGTGCTCACAGAGCACGGGGCGTGTTCAGCCTTCTGCTCTCTTGTTTTGCTTGGGAAGATGCTTTCGGGGAGGTCGGGCATGCCACGTTTGTTCCTTTTCTTGTATTTATGTTAGATTTAGCTGCCTTTTTGCTTCTTTTGTTAATTTGAGCTCATTTAATCCAGAAAATACAAAAGGAAGACAAAAACACACTTTTTCCAACATTAGTACTAAAAAAGGGTTAGTTTTATGCCACAATTGATGTAATTTATATGTTGCATTTTGCACACATCATCTGTTATGAATAGGTCAACCGGGTTAGAATGAGAATGTAAAAAAGGTTGGTTTCATGTTGATAACATTATGAAAAGGTCAACCGGGTTAGAGTGAGAATGTAAAAAGGTTGGTTTCATGTTGATCCATTATCAACGGGTCAAACGAATTAATGTTTATTCTAATCTAGCAAGAGCTAAGACTAAGAATGTGATAATAGGATGATCATCATGTTTGCTGGAAGTTAGTATTTTATATTGTATGAAATTGTTAACAATACTTGTTGTTGTATTTTAGGTAAAGCTCCCACTTAATTGGCCATGCTTTGCTTAGGACGAATACCCTCCATAACGCCATCAACACACTTCCTAACTTATTTGTGTAAATGGGTCAAAATGTTTTGGATATTAGGTAGATCATGTTTAGTTGTCAAAAGGGTTATCTTTAAACTTGTGTTTTGTAGTTTTGTGAAATAATGGAAGGTTTGTAAATCTTAAACTTAAATGGATGCTTTTTTGTAGCCATGTATCTAATATTTAAGTGTCGCGTGAAAATTTTAAATTGGTCGTATTTTTGTAATGTTATGTTTTTGTATTTTGTAAGAATGAATTTTGGGCGTTAGAAGTTGGTATCAGAGCCAAGGTTTGAGAGATTTGAGCACGAGTATGAGTGCTCGGACTCAAACCAAAAGCTCACGAGGATGTGTGTGTTCTTTTCAAGAGATAAGGTGGAGGTGAGCATTTAACAATTCCTTTAGAAATTCGATACGATTGGGTGATGTTAAAGGGGAGCATTATAGGGAAGTAAAAACAGATAAAAGGTTTGAAAAATGCATGATTGGAAGTATCGGGGTTGGCCAAATTGAACAAGATTCGAAACAGGTGAAAAATAGGCTGTAGGCTATGGATAACATGTCACACCCCGATATTTCCACGTATTACCGGTGGGCCCGGTGGGGGAGTATCGTGACCTAGTTGATATCATCATAGTCAAACAACACAATTTTAAATGCACAGCGGAAGCAGAAGATAAATATATTACAACCCGATATAAAGTAATATCAAATATTACAATGGAATATAAGATGGATCCACATGCGGAACTTAAATAGAAAGATAACACTATACAACAGACTTTAACATCTAAAGCTTGCGAGACTTGATTATTGATGCCTGGAGTTGCCAGCCTATTACGTATAGTACCTGCATTTAGCCTTTTTGGAAAATACGTCAGTTTACACTGGTAAATACAATCAACTGACTCATTTTGAAAAGTTTAATAAAATTGGTTTGGATGCACGTGGCACAAAACTCTTTATAACTTGGGATAATTATTTTAATATAATACTTGTAAAAGAATTACATGTTTCTTATGCATTCAGTAGCCCGGTTCGTGCCGGGTTAAAGATCAATAGACACACCACATTATTCATTTAGGCACTGACGAGTGTACACCTACACCCCACGCTTAGGTCGTGGCCATTTCGTAAAATGATGCCAGGGATATCCGGGACATGGTCATTAACCCCCCAAAGGCTTTAAGCAAACAAAACAATTTAAACAGGTCAATTGAATAACTTAACCACCATACGATTAAAGATTTAATGCCCGACCAAGCGGTATTTTATATACCGTACCCCAAGCCCGTATAGGGAAAATAAGTTAAAAGTATTTACCTGAGCTAAATATAAATTCAATCCCAGATGTATATCAAATCAGCAAGTACAGATAGCTTTTACTGGGCTCCTAAATCTGGAATGAAGGTTTTTAATAACCTATTAGTATCCTAACGGGTCTTTAATTAAGCCTATGCTTAGACCAGTTAGTTTTCAAAAGGAAGATACGGTTCAAACGCATGATAAAGCGAAGACCGGAATAGAACGTGATTTAGACCCGACAAGTTTGAAGACTTGTATAATATGGTTAATCTAAACACATTCTGGATTTTGAGATAAAAACAATAAGGTTTGACCCGTTTCGGCTAATTTATGCAAACTAGTTACATAAACCGAATCGAACGCGCAAGAAGTGTAACGGTTAACCAAAAGAGTCATATACAGGTTTCCTAAGTTAATATGTCTTATATATGTTGTGATATCAGTAGGATACCTTCCATTATGCCCAAAACGAGTTTAATCTCAATTTAAGCCCCGTAGGGGTATTTTGGTCATTTTAAAGATTATAAAAGAGATTAATTTTAATTCTGAGACTCGGGTCTGAAATAATCAGTAAAACAACTTAATTTAATAGGTTATATCATTTGGTGATAAGTCTTATATGCCAAAATGGTTTTAAACCCATACTAGGTGTTTAATACGCGTAAAAAGCCGTTTTAAGCGATTTCCGGGTTATACAGGAAATCTGAGTTTTCTAATCAGGTTATAAAGTTCAAAATACTTCTTTTATTATACAAAATCAGTAGCAATTGGATTGGTGTCAAAATACTATGTAAAACTCATTTTATACACAAAAAGGGTATAATCGGTATTTACCGAATCAAGGCCATAACCTTAGGTTATGATCAGGTTAAAAATAATTAAAAATCTTCAAAAATCTCAAAATATCATATTACATCAGTGGGTAAAAGTTTTGATGTCAAAAATTGGGTTTAGATAGGCTTTACGCTAATTATGCCTTTTAATTAACAAAAAACTTTCAAATTACGCTATTGAGCATAACTCCTAATCTAGACCTCCAACTGATGTGAAATTTTAGGGACATGTTTATAAATCAGTAATAAAGATTATTGTTCTTTCACATTTCCAAAAGTCTCGTTTTATGGTCAAAAGGGCATTATGGTCAACATTAAGTAATTAACGGAAACGTGTAAACGAATCGGACAATCAATGATTCAACCACAGAGGGTTATACTATCATATAACCTGGTCCTAAGGAATCCCTAAGGCATTTCCAAACCCATCTAAATCGGGTCAGAACTGAAGTCAAAGCAAAAGTCAAAGTTTTGCGACTTTCGGTTCCGAACCGAGCCTAAACAGAGAATTGTCGGATCAAACAAGCTTAGACCAGTTCTTATACTTATTACCAAGTTATATGAGTGATAAAATAGGTTACACGCCTTCTACATTGCTAATTATGTGTAAATTCAAAAATTAGGATCCTGTTGACTTTTTATAATAAACTTTGACCCGACAATTGATCTAGTTAGAGTGGGAATCAGAGAGTGCCCTTTTAAGGGTGTAATGCCCACATAATTACCAACTTATAACTACTTTCAATTAGACTAAACATCAGACCATTAATGATCAATCGATAAGTCAAACCTTAATTACGACGGTTTGACTTTTAAGCTAATAACTAAGTAAAACACGATTAAGGAAGGTCAAGGATACTTACAAAGGTCTATGGCACGACCAGAGATGCTTAGGGAAGGTCCTTGTGCTCCAGAAATGACCAGAAGTGAAGGTATGAAGGGATGATCAAAGTTTGCAACAATGTGGGTCTTATATAGTGCCTTTGATCCATCAAGATCATGACAACAAGCCTATGAGGTGATCCCAGATCAATTACAAGTGTCCCTAAACCTAAGAACTAGTTTAGGCAGCTCTAGGTGGTGAAAAAAGGCAATATATGTCGGTTACATGGGCTGAACAGCCGTCAGTCGAGTTTCTGCATCTGGGAGTAGCTTACGGACCATAAGGGTCCTAGCATACGGTCCGTAAGGACCAGGCCAGCATGACATAACTTTCAAAAGTTGACTGTTTGGCCCCTGAACTTCCAAACTTGATTTTTAACATGGTTTCTTGCACTTGTAACCCCCAAACTTGACTTTTAAGGACTCCAAGTCATAAACCAACGTTGTTAAGTCCCCGGTTATTCATACGATCACCGAAAAGTCTTAAATTCCAACATTGACGCTTTTAACCCCTTGTATACGAATTTTATCATAACTTTCTCATACGATAAGGAAACTTGGTGAAATTTTTATCATACCTTCTAGTGAGCATAATTAATCATTACAAAGCTTCAGGTTTTCTAAAAGGCCACTCAGAGGTATACTTTAAACATGTTGACACATTTAACCCCTGTAGTTTGTAATCTCTCACTTTCTTTCACAATTAGCTTCGTATGGTCCACGATTCATTCGTTTAAGGGTATAAACATCATGTAGGGTTATTGTAAAGTATATTTATCCATTGTTGACATTTTGAACCCTTATATTCTCATACTTTCCTTGTTTGTTAACTTTAGTCCTTCTAATCAATCCTTTACACGTTTTAAGCTCATGACACGTGTCGAAAAAATTTGGACATGAAATTTTCGAGGTGTTACATCCTCACCCCCTTAAAAGAAATCTCGACCTCGAGATTTGTTAAAATGCTGGAAGTACTTTTTGTCGCATAATGGACTTAACTTCTATAACATATCTGGAGTCTTTCCAAGCTCCCAAAGTGACCCCTATATTAGGTACATGTATCCTTATGGAGCTTCTTAACCTGTCGATCCTCAATCGATACAGGATGCTCATCACATCATAACTCTGCATATCATTATGTGATAGTGCTTCTTGACTTATTGGCGAAACACATCCTTCAGTCACTAGTGTGCAATGTATTGCGAGCTCCGCCAAGCTCCTTAAATAGGTTTTAGCTTATAAGCTACTTGATCTTGATACATTCGATTTCCTTCGAATGATTCTATATATTCAGAGCTTAACTAGCCTGATAATTTAACAAATTTGGCACACCCTTCCTGGGTGATATCTTTTGTCGAACCTTATTTCTTAACAAGAATTTAGGAGGGTTGCTACTTTCATAAATTCTTGATTTCCTGCCGAATACTGGAAACTTACAGATGATTAGGGATTTGTATGTTCTTATCCGTTGTTTCCAATGCAACTTTCAGATCCTGATAAGTGGACTTCCCAAAGTCTCGTCCATCCAACGGATGTTTTGATATTTCATCTATACAAGGTCTCCAAAGGAGCAGCCTTGATACTTATGTGGCAGCTATAATAGAAAAGCTTAATTTAAGGTGTGATGGTTATTCCAACCACTGCTTAAAACTAATCTTAAGGAATAGCTAATCCTTGTCGTTAGTCGAACAAATCGACGATCCTGGGCAGCTGATGGCAATTCTTAATTGTTGCCTAATTAGGGTTGCGGTAATCAATGCATAAGCAAAATGAACCGTCTTTCTAAATTAACTATACCGAGTTCTCAGAATATTGGGTTAGCTATATGAACCCTCTATTTTAAAACTTACTTAATCAGGGTTTCGATTCTTTTAATGATGGTACTAGCCGTCTTGGGGATTTCAAAATAATAATACAGCCCTAAATGGGATGTAAATCTTAACTCTACTTGCCTCCCCGGAGGTAAACAGGGTAATCTTAGGAGAAGATAATCAAGATACAAGGTGGTTACAGAGATTTTTCCCAACCACAGGCTCCAGTTCATCCATCATTGCTTGTGTCAAATAAGTGACAAATTTATGTTACGAGTCCATGAATTCCTTGATCGGATATATTTACTTGGACAATTCCATTCTGGATGTCTTCTTTGAATACTATTAGCTGACTTTAGTACCATATGACCATCGGAACATCTTTGTGGTCCCATGCATTAAACCTCCATACTGATCAGGCATGGAAGCAATCTATGGAACATATTAAGATACACCAATCTTCATATGGCGCTTTTATCATCCCATCTAGTATTCGTAATCGATTGAGATCAAGGTGACAACAATTATATATGTTGACGCACTTCCTCTAGAAAGGAGATACTTCTAAAATTCTACTACTGAGGGTTTCTAACAGAAGGAATGGTTCTTATGATTTTTGCCTGTAAGTTTTACCTTACACTTAATATCTGGTGTTCTTATAGAAAATTTCTAAAAGTTTGCTAAACTTATGGTCTTATGAGAGACTTAACAGCCCCTGAAACCAAATGTATCTCCTAGTAATAAAATCACAATAAGGGATTTATCTAGTGTTATTGTTAATGTGGACTGCCTCTAATCATTCATCAGGAGGGTTAAACGCCTCCATTCTTAATCCTTCTAAACTTAGCTAAAAAAATCTTTGACAGATTTTAGGGCAGTCTCAGCTTTGACTGGTTGTTTCTTTATCTATACAAAGCGAGTAGCTGAGGTAGATCCATAATGGATTTATAATGTGCAGGCTTTGAAACCTTAATGTGCCCTCTCATTGTCGTTGCTAACCACCAATAATTATTGCATTAAGCTTAGATTTTGGGTAACTGAATAGGGCACTATCTCAGCCAATGCATTAAAAACATGTAACATACTGTCTATAACCTAGAACTTTTATGGCGAGAGTCAGAAAATTCTTATTCCATCTTTTTCCATATTGTGGTGTGGATGATGGGTTTTTCTAATAAGGTCCTTAAAACTTGGACCATCCCATAATGTATAAGAGAATCCTTCTTGTGGACTTCATTAATGTCCTCACTAATCAAAGGTATTGCCATCGAATGACTGTGACGCACAACTCACCGTGTGCTTTCCAGCATGACCGCTGATATACTTAATGGTTTCCTCTTCATTCAACAATTTCCTGTAATCGATGGCCCCCTTTTACCATTGAAGTCTCTTGACTTCCAAGAGACGAAGTACTTTTAAGTACATCCTAAAAGGAATGGGCTCCTTGCCATATATGATTTTGTTCGAGTTATTCTTCGCATTTGGAGTATGAATAAAGCTCTTCTTATGAGCAGCGATGTGAGTTTTTAGAGTAACCAGCATCCGGCTTCTTGAACCTTTTCATGACTTTTTCTCATAGCCTTTCTAACAGATGCGTTAATTACAGTTCTGGAGATTAACTCCATTAACTTTGAGTTTCATATTTGATGCATCATTAACATTTGTCGCATCTCTAGTATTGCACTGTTGTTTGTCTCTTCTGAGTTTTCCATACTCGAAGCTTTGGTATTAAATACCAAATTCAGCAAGTACATATGCAATCCATACCCTATGTCTCCTTGAATTGTTAAAGGCTCACCATAAGGAGTCTTGATAATTATTTGCTTCTTATCACGTAAAGTATGGGGCTTGGTTACAGGATGACCAACCCATTTCTGTTATTACATCGAGTCCCTCTGTTTTAACGGAACAAGGACAGTGGAAAAGAATGATTCCTAATGGATATAAAACATCCATCTAATATTGCTGAAGCAGTCTCTGAGGTACTATCGGTCAATTTTACTTTATACTTAACGCTTAGAGTTTTTAGCAGGCAGATTTAATGATTTTTAAAATCTATGGTCTACGAAAGACTTGTCTGAACCTGAATCAAATAATACTCTAGCATGAGCGTTATTGGTAAAGAGAGTACCTGTTGTGACATTTTCATCCTGAATAGCCTCTTGAGCATCCATTTGAGAGCTTCCAGTTTTGGTCTTCTTAGCCTCCCCAGGCTTCTTGGTTTTGTTTGAGCAATTAGTTTTGATGTGCCCTATTTCATTGCAACCATAGCAGGTTGCGTCCTTTATGTCTTGGCACTCCAAAGTCTTGTGCCCTTCCTTATTACAAATTCCACAAGGCTTAGCTTGTGCTTTTAAAGTGCCTTTTCCTTTAGTCGCCTTCTTTGGGCAGCTGGTCTTTATGTGCCCTTTTTCGCCACAACCATGGCAGGTCGCATCTTCCATCTTCTTGCAATCCAAGGTCTTATGCTCCTTGGACTTGCGGATTCCTCAAGGTGAAGGCTGAGATTCAAATCTGCATTTCCCGAGGTAGTATTTCCTACAGGTTTTGCATCTGGTCTTTTCACCGGTCTGCTGTTTGTCCTTCAAATCCTTGCATTCATGGGTCTTGTTATCCGTCTCCTTATAGATGACACATCCCCTGGTCTGATCATAGAAACAATTTCCGAAGTGCTTCTTCCCGCAGGTTTTACATTCGGGTTTTGCCTCCTTTGGTTTGGACTGGTTATAGCTTGAACCGGTCTTACCCTTTTTGTAACCTTTATTTGGGGTATTATCGCATTTTCGCTTATGATCCTTTAATACACGGTCCACCGCGTTGTTTACGGTTGTATCTATCATAGCCTGTAACTCGGTGCTTGTTAAGTTCAGTCTTGCATCATCATTATGATCAATTGGATGATTGTGAGCTTCAGAGGAGTCAGCCATGGTGAAGCTTTGAGAGCTACAAACCAAGGAGTAATAATTGGTTTAATTATATGGTGAATTGTCGAATTTGATGATTAAATAGCCATGGTACAAATAAGCCATATAGGCGAATAGATAGTATTAAATTTATTTGATTATGTTTTGCCTAGGTTTCTAAATAAACCATCTTTGGCGTTTTAACGGAATATAATCTTTCATATCTATAAACAGGGGACATAAGTCACGACTGTCAATGTCGTACCGACATTTTATATAGCACAAGGGTTTGTTCCCAAGGACTTTTGATGGCACAGGGGCCTTGTCACTAGGGAAAAATTTAAAACATAATCGATGATTCCTTTGGATCGGAAAATTTCATAGTTCATTGTCTTGACAAGAAGTTATGAAATAAAACTATCTTTTTCATGCATTCATCTTTGCCCGTAGGTATACATCCCAAAATGGATGTTTTGATGTGTACATCATGTTTGACGTTTATTAGCCAAGATTCCTATTGATCGTTTATGCTAAATAAGGGGTTTGGAAGTTCCTAATATAAAGCTGACAAGTGTGATTTTATTGCATCACCTTTGTCAGGAGTGTTAACATGTTTTCAGATGTTAACAAAGATCTGAATCTATTTTAAACAGGTTTTACCATCGTAGCCAGGTCTTTAATGACATTCAAGCTAGGTTATACCTTTTAAGATTCTCTTTTAACATGTATACTGGCAGGGAAGGAATGATACTTATTTTATTCAGGATTTTTATCTTAAATCCTAATTTATAAGTTAATAATAGCACAAATGGCCTAGTCACGTAGACAAGTTTAATTTATAAGCCCAGATTTTATGGAATTGAGGCATTAAGGTTTGAATCAAAGTTCATTACCTTTTCTTGACAGGGAGTTGTAGGCTACGACTGTCTTTAGTCTTAGAGGACGTTAATTATAGCCCGTAGGCACTTCATCCTTAAGGGATGATTATATAAATAAGGGAAATTAGAATAACCCACTTTAAGAATGATGTCTATGATTTTATCGAACCACGTCTGCCAGGAATGTTAACATGTTACAGATGTTAACAAGGATTTGAATCTTTCGAATAGGTTCTACCATCTTGTCCTTGTCATACAGGCTAGGTTTACCTTTAAGATTCTTTTAATATATAACGCAGAACAATCCTAAATTGAGATGTTAATAAGGATCTGAATCTAATTGAGGAACTGCCATCTTGGCCCTGTCTTAAAATGACACATGGACTAGGTCTTGTCCTTTTTAGAATTTGCCATTTTATTATAATGGTAGATCTTATAAAAGGAATGCTATTTTAATTTATTTCATATATTATATATATTGGTAAGATGAAATTTTTGATAAGGCATTCCAAGGATTTTAAAAGTACAGAATTTTCCTGAACGGGACTTGAAAGAAATGATGTTGTCCATGAAGGGACTGAAGATATGTATGCCCTTATAAGGACTTACTAAGGAAACGAACTTCTGTAAAAGGAGCTTCTTCTTCATTTCATTTCTGAATGCTCTCCCCTTGATTGCACGTTAAACCTAGTCGCAGTACGAAGCTCGGCCTTCCCTAGGCTCAAATGGGGAGAATTTCCAATATGGCTTCTTTGCTTGGCGATATATTAAAACATATAAAGTTGTAAGTAATAATCCTCTGAATGGAGACGAGAGTATTCCTATGTTAAGTCTAGACTCAGAAAGTCAAGGAATGTGCTACTGTGTCACTGAGATTAAACACCAAAGACTAATGTTTAATTTACTCAGTGTTGGCTCTGATACCAACCTGTCACACCCCGATATTTCCACGTATTACCGGTGGGCCCAGTGGGGGAGTATCGTGACGTAGTTGATATCATCATAGTCAAACAACACAATTTTAAATGCACAGCGGAAGCAGAAGATAAATATATTACAACCCGATATAAAGTAATATCAAATATTACAACGGAATGTAAGATGGATCCACAAGCGGATCTTAAATAGAAAGATAACACTATTCAACAGACTTTAACATCTAAAGCTTGCGAGACTTGATTATTGATGTCTGGAGTAGCCAGCCTAATACGTATAGTACCTGCATTTAGCCTTTATGGAAAATACGTCAGTTTACACTAGTAAATACAATTAACTGACTCATTTTGAAAAGTTTAATAAAATTGGTTTGGATGCACGTGGCATAAAACTCTTTATAACTTGGGATAATTATTTGAATATAATACTTGTAAAAGAATTACATGTTTCTTATGCGTTCACTAGCCCGGTTCGTGTCGGGTTAAAGATCAATAGACACACCACAATATTCATTTAGGCACTGACGAGTGTACGCCTACACCCCGCGCTTAGGTCGTGGCCATTTCATAAAATGATGCCAGGGATATCCGGTACAAGGTCATTAACCCCCCAAAGGCTTTAAGCAAACAAAACAATTTAAACGGGTCAATTTAATAACTTAACCACCATACGATTAAAGATTTAATGCCCGACCAAGCGGTATTTTATATATCGTACCCCAAGCCCGTATAGGGAAAATAAGTTAAAAGTATTTACCTAAGCTAAATATAAATTCAATCCCAGCCGTATATCAAATCAGCAAGTACAGATAGCTTTTACTGGGCTCCTAAATCTGGAATGAAGGTTTTTAATAACCTATTAGAATCCTAACGGGTCTTTAATTAAGCCTATGCTTAGACCGGTTAGTTTTCAAAAGGAAGATACGGTTCAAACGCATGATAAAGTGAAGACCAGAATAGAACGTGATTTAGACCCGACAAGTTTTAAGACTTGTATAATATGGTTAATCTAAACACATTCTGGATTTTGAGATAAAAACGATAAGGTTTGACCCGTTTCGGCTAATTTATGCAAACTAGTTACATAAACCGAATCGAACGCGCAAGAAGTGTAACGGTTAACCAAAAGAGTCATATATAGGTTTCCTAAGTTAATATGTCATAGATATGTTGTGATATCAGTAGGATACCTTCCATTATGCCCAAAACGAGTTTAATCTCAATTTAAGCCCCGTAGGGGTATTTTGGTCATTTTAAAGATTATAAAAGAGATTAATTTTAATTCTGAGACTCGGGTCTGAAATAATCAGTAAAATAACTTAATTTAATAGTTTATATCAGTTGGTGATAAGTCTTATATGCCAAAATGGTTTTAAACCCATACTAGGTGTTTAATACGAGTAAAAAGCCGTTTTAAGCGATTTCTGGGTTATACAGGAAATCTGAGTTTTCTGATCAGGTTATAAAGTTCAAAATACTTCATTTATTATACAAAATCAGTAGCAATTGGATTGGTATCAAAATACTATGTAAAACTCATTTTATACACAAAAAGGGTATAATCGGTATTTACCGAATCAAGGCCATAACCTTAGGTTATGATCAGGTTAAAAATAATTAAAAATCTTCAAAAATCTCAAAATATTATATTACATCAGAGGGTAAAAGGTTTGATGTCAAAAATTGGGTTTAGATAGGCTTTACGCTAATTATGCCTTTTAATTAACAAGAAGCTTTCAAATTACGCTATTGAGCATAACTCCTAATCTAGACCTCCAACTGATGTGAAATTTTAGGGACATGTTTATAAATCAGTAATAAAGATTATTGTCCTTTCACATTTCCAAAACTCTCATTTTATGGTCAAAAGGGCATTATGGTCAACATTAAGTAATTAACGGAAACGTGTAAACGAATCGGACAATCAATGATTCAACCACAGAGGGTTATACTATCATGTAACCTGGTCCTAAGGAAGCTCTAAGGCATTTCCAAACCCATATAAATCGGGTCAGAACTAAAGTCAAAGAAAAAGTCAAAGTTTTGCGACTTTCGGTTCCGAACCGAGCCTAAACAGAGAATTGTCGGATCAAACAAGCTTAGACCAGTTCTTATACTTATTACCAAGTTATATGAGTGATAAAATAGGTTACACGCCTTCTACATTGCTAATTATGCGTAAATTCAAAAATTAGGATCCTGTTGACTTTTTATAATAAACTTTGACCCGACAATTGATCTAGTTAGAGTGGGAATCAGAGAGTGCCCTTTTAAGGGTGTAATGCCCACATAATTACCAACTTATAACTACTTTCAATTTGACTAAACATCAGAACATTAATGATCAATCAATAAGTCAAACCTTAATTACGACGGTTTGACTTTTAAGCTAATAACTAAGTAAAACACGATTAAGGAAGGTCAAGGATACTTACCAAGGTCTAAGGCACGACCAGAGATGCTTAGGGAAGGTCCTTGTGCTCCAGAAATGATCAGAAGTGAAGGTATGAAGAGATGATCAAAGTTTGCAACAATGTGGGTCTTATATAGTGCCTTTGATCCATCAAGATCATGACAACAAGCCTATGAGGTGATCCCAGATCAATTACAAGTGTCCATAAACCTAAGAACTAGTTTAGGCAACTCTTGGTGGTGAAAAAGGGCAATATATGTCGGTTACATGGGCTGAACAGCCATCAGTCGAGTTTCTGCATCTGGGAGTAGCTTACGGACCGTAAGGGCCCTAGCATACGGTCCGTAAGGACCAGGCCAGCATGACATAACTTTCAAAAGTTGTCAGTTTTGCCCCTGAACTTCCAAACTTGATTTTTAACATGGTTTCTTGCACTTGTAACCCCCAAACTTGACTTTTAAGGACTCCAAGTCATAAACCAACGTTGTTAAGTCCCCAGTTATTCATACGATCACCGAAAAGTCTTAAATTCCAACGTTGACGCTTTTAACCCCTTGTATACGAATTTTATCATAACTTTCTCATACGATAACGAAACTTGGTGAAATTTTTATCATACCTTCTAGTGAAGATAATTAATTGTTTCAAAGCTTCGGGTTTGCTAAAAGGCCACTCAGAGGTATACTTTAAACATGTTGACACATTTAACCCCTGTAGTTTGTAATCTCTCACTTTGTTTCACAATTAGCTTCGTATGGTCCACGATTCATTCGTTTAAGGGTATAAACATCATGTAGGGTTATTGCAAACTATATTTATCCATTGTTGACATTTTGAACCCTTATATTCACATACTTTCCTTGTTTGTCAACTTTAGTCCTTCTAATCAATCCTTTACACGTTTTAAGCTCATAACACGTGTCGAAAAATTTTGGACATGAAATTTTCGAGGTGTTACATAACAGTAGCAGCTAGTCGTAAGCTACAGTAGGGAGACTCTACTTTGGCAGAATGTCTCTACCGTAAGCTATGGTAGGCAAACCGTAGCTTACGACGAGGGTTTGAAAACTGAAGAAAGGTGTCGTAGGCTACGGCAGTTGGCCGTACCCTACGGCCAGGAGGTTCTGATGTTGGCTATGGTCTCTACCGTAAACTACGGTAGGAGAACCGTAGCTTATGGCGGGGTAGGCAATCAACTAGAATTTTTTTAGTTTAATTCCACACGAGTTTCGTATCTCCTAAAAACCAGTCCCGAAACCCTTAAAGAACCTCCAAAATGCGAAAACAACTAATACGGAGTCATGTGAAATTAATTGAGCTATGATAAGGCATGTCAGGGACATAACTTTCAAAATAAAGATAAGAATGTACGAAATAATAAGTCAGTAGACTTATTAATGGCATGTGAATGATTCGTGACCAATTGCTCCCATTATAGAACGAGTGAATACGTATGAATCATGGTGTCAATTGTTATAAATGACCACTATAAGCTAATGAATGGATATTCTAACAAAATAAAGATGAAATTATGTAGATGGCGGATGAAAGAGATTTGAACAACAATGATTTAGCACACCAAGACGCGATGAACGAAAGAATATCAGAGGAAGTCGCAAAAGCCATACAAGCTAATCTACCTCAACTAGCCTAAGAGGTAGAAAGTCGTGTCTTGGAAATGGTAGAAACCATTATGACAAGCAAAATAGACGAATTAAAGGAGATGATTGGTGAATCTCAAAGCAAGAAAGGAGCTTGTAGATGTACGTACAAAGATTTCATGGCTTGTAACCCCCCCCCCATACAATGGGTAAATTGATCCCATAAAATGTCAAAGATGGATCGCTAATATTGAAGTCGTTTTTGTCTGTAGCCAATGCAAAAAGGAGGATCAAGTAATGTTTGTTACGGGACAACTTCAGCTTCAAGCCAAAGATTAGTGGCATACTCATTGTAAGGAATTGAGTGAAGATCAGCTACAAACCTTAACGTGGCAAGAATTCAAGGAGCCATTCTTGAAATATCATTGCCCACAATCGGCGATTGATAGAATTCAAGAGGACTTTCTGCGTCTTCGACAGAAAGGGGAATCAATCGATGAGATCAACAATATCTTCCTTCAGAAGTTAAAGTTTTGTCAAGATTTGTAAAGTCAAAGAGAATGAAGATCAACCACTACCATGGTATCTTAAAGGCCGAGTTTAGGGAGTTCATCACCCCTTCAAAGTGTGAAACCTTGAACGAGCTCATCAATTGGGCTCGGGGTAGGGAGATTGAGTTAAAGCGACAAATAGAAAGGGGAGAAAAGAGATCAACAATAAAGTTCATAAGCTCGAGCCTATCAAAGAAACCAAGGTTTCAAGACAATAGAAATAAGGAAAGAACGAGAAGTGGCATTCCTTAGTGGAAGGTCTGCGAAAAACTCCACACCGGGGAATGCTTGTTGGGAAGGAAGGGATGTTATAATTAAGGTCAGGAAGGGCATCCTTACTATAGGTGCCCTAATCCTACGAGAACATGTTTCAATTACTTCACCCCTTGTAATGTTAAGGCTGATTGTCCGAAGCTCAAGCAAAAGGTACAAAAGGATGGAGAGAAAGAAGAAATCCCGAGGGCTCGGGGAAGGATATTTCAAATAACAACTGAATAAGCTAAGGCTCTTTTGAATGTTGTATCAGGTATTTTTTTTTTTAATTAATTTAACACCCATAAATGTGTTATTTGATTCCGGGGCCAGTAGATCATTCGTATCAAACAAACTTTAATGCCATCCCTCTTTTAGAATTGAACGAATGCCTATACCTTTAGAAGTAGAAGTAGCGGATAACAAGAACTGCTTGTTACACGAAGTATTTAAAAGCTGTAATAGAGAATGAAGAATTCGAAATAGACCTTATACCTAAGGTTTTGGGGGAATTTAAAGTAGTAGTGGGCATGGATGGGTTATCCCAATACCGTGCGGAAATCCAATGTGAAGCTAAGGTCATTCGTGTGCTATCGCCTAGTGGGAAGTTGTCACACCCCGATATTTTAACCTCAAACCGGTGGGCCCGGTGGGGAGTATCGTGACGTAGTTGATATCATGATGGTTAATATACACAGTTTATAGCACAGCGGAAATCTTGGTATAAATTGCTATTACAAACCGAAAGTGTAAAGTACGATAAAAGAATATACAGACGGTTGTAAAGAAAGGATCCACAGGAGGATCTAAATATAATACAAGAAAAACATGTTCAACTGACTTAAGGCATTACGAACTTGCAAGATTCTCTATTTAACGCCCGGTAGCTCCCAGCCTATTTCGTGTAGTACCTGTCACTAGTCTTTTGAAAATACGTCAGTTTTCACTGGTAAATACAATTAAATGACTCTTTTGAAAACAATTATGAAAATTGGTTTAGATGCACAAGGCACAAATAATCTTTTATAACTTGCGACAATTATATAAAATAATCTTATATACAGATTTACATGTTTGTCGTACATTTAGGGCCCGGGATAGAAGCCGAGACATGATTAACCAACACACCATTGATATAAACTCACAAGGAGTTATCCCCAACAATGTGGGTATACATTTTTATATACACAACTGTCAGGTGTATGCCTACAGCCCGTGCTTAAGGCGTGACCATTTGCAATTAAATGAGCCGAGGATATCCAGGACACGGTCGCATTAACCCCCAATGTTTATGTTATCAAACAAAACAAATTAAAATAGGTTATGTAATTTATTAATCACAATCCGATTAAATGATTCCATACCCGACCAAGCGGTAATATATTACTGTATCCCAAGCCCGTATAAGGGAAAATAAGTTAAAAGTATTTACCTGAGCTTTAAAATGCGAGATTTATCTACTCAGCCATATAATCTAATCAAACTAGTGCAAGTAGCTTTTACCGGGGCTCCTAATCTAGAACAAAGGTTTTATTAACCTATTAGATTACTAACGGGTCTTATTTAAGTCATAGACTTAGACCGGTTAGTTTAAAGAAGGATTTACGGTACGAAACGCTAGATTAAGCGATGACTGGATTGGACTAAAATTTAGACCCAAAAAGTATGGAGACTTGTATATTATGGGTAAACTAAATACATTCTGGAATTTAAAGTAAATTGATATGGTTATACCCGTTTCGGCTAATTTATGCAAACTAGTTACATAAACCGTACCGTACGCGCATAAGCATAATCGGGTAACAAAATGAGTCATATACAAGTTCCATAAGTTATTATGCTTAAAATAAATTATGATATCAGTAGGGTATCAAAAAATATTCCCAAAGAGATTTTTAAACCGAATTAAGCCTCATAAGGGTATTTTGGTCATTTTATGTTTTATAAAAGGGGTTTACATGCAAACTGAGGTTCTGGTCATAAACCTTTTTTAAAAATATTTAAATTATGTTATATTAACAGTAGGATATCATATATATGTGTGGTTTACCATTTATGACCAAACTATGCACCGTAGGGGCATTTTGGTCATTTCACACATAGTTATATGGACTTATTTGGGATTCTGAGTTCATGTCCTATATTTACTGTAAAAATTGTTGATGCACAATGTCTAAAGCCTGCGTCTTTGTAATGCTAGTTTAATGTATAGGGTTCAGATAGGTCATTTTGTGTTAGTACAGGGGGTAAAAGTGTAAATTTATAACTTTCATGTTGTTGGTCCGCTTTTGTGGCATGTGTCCACAAAAGCGAACCAGCTTAGTAGTCTGGACCGCTCTTGTGGACATGTCACATGAGCGGACCAGGATCCCTATATATACCCCTTTGTAGTCCTTCATTTGTAACGTTGTCTGGAACTCCACGTCGAACTGCTGTCCGTACGACAAGTGTTATCAAGTGAAGAAAAAGTATTTTAAGTGTGAATCTTCTGTTTCTACTCCTTTCTGTTACATTTTTCTTTGTATCATGCTGAAAATGTGTTTCCGCCACATTCTCAGTAAGCACTAGCTCTGATTGACTCACTCGAGAGGTCAAAACTGATCCTACAATTGGTATCAGAGCTAGTTGCGAGTTAGTTTGCTAGATACGAAGAGTTTTACACGGACTTTTGTAGATTTGGATTGTTTGAACGGTGGAAATGGACTGAAATTTGGACAACAGGTGTTAAATACACTAATGACAAACCCTTGAAAGATTCGGATCAAAATACGGCCTAAAAGTGATCCAAAAACCCTCGTGAAAATGGTTCGCGCTTACGTCATGCTTCTGGTTCACTCTTCTGGACCGCTCCAACGTACATTTTAAGCTGTTTCTGGTCCGCTCATTTGTCAGTTGTGGTTTGTTCGATAGTCAACTTTCTGGTCCGCTCCAGTGTCAGTTATGGTTCGCTCGATAGTCAGCTGTCTGGTCCGCTTTTAGTACAACATTCTGGTTCGCTCGAAGTACTAATCTCTGGTTCGCTCTTAGGGAAATTTCTGGTTCGCTCTTAGTTACAGTTGTGGTTCGCTCATTCAGATTGTTTGAAAATTTTTTCCGTTACGACTGAAAATGGAAAGCCAAGATTTTTACAACATGTTTGCGGGTAGTGGTGGAGTTACTCAGAGTCCTGCTAGCATCATGCAGAATGTCAATCTGGAAAATGAGCTTGGAACGATGCAGAAGCCTCCAAAATTGATGAGTTTGGATGAATATTCAGGATGGTCCGGGAGATTCAAAAACTGGGTGCAGGCAAATCATCTAGAGTGCTGGATCAAGATCGAAAGGAAGTATGTTCCTCCGGTAGACGGGTTGAATATGTTGAAGACCATTGTCAGTCTTACAGATGCGGAACAGGTTGAGTTCAAAGCAGAAAAGAAGATGGTTAGCATCCTACAGCAAGCTATAAAAGAGGATATTCTAGTTCTGCTACAGCACGATGATAGTGCACAGTCGATATGGCAAGCTTTGGAACAGAAATTCAAAGGCAGTGCGTCGATGATCAAGAGTAAGAAAGCACTGATAAAGAAAGAATTTGATATATTCACGGGAATTAAAGGTGAATCGACAAAGCAGCTTATCGAGAGATATTGTCACCTGGTGGTAGAGATGAGAAGGTTGAATATCGAAAAGACGAATGAGGAGTGGATAGACAAGTTATGTGATGCACTTCCCTATGAGGAATGGGGAACATACTTGATGATGTTGAAAAATAGTTCAGATTTTGTGAACTATAGTTTGAGCGTGTTTATAGAGAAAATTGAAGCTTATGAGTTGGAATTGGTGAAAATCAAAAAGATGAATTCAGCGAATATGCCACAGGATGTGTCTTTGTATTACAAGAATAGTCCGGCAGCTACTAATGTTCAGAGTCCGAAGATTCAAACCGGATTTAGTGCAAACAACACTTCATCTGCTGCTCCAAATGCCTATCAGTCGAGTCAGTCGACTCCGTTTGTCAACTACGAGCCGAATGTCAAAGTCACTGAGCAGAATTCTCCTTAAAGTTCTACAAGGTCAAATCAACAGACGTTTGTATCCGGTGTGCAGTGTAACATTGCGGTTAACATCAAGAATGGGAATGAAATCACCGAGAATGCAGCCAAGCAGCACATCGCGTTATTGGCATCAGTTCTGGAAGCTTATGAAGGTTTGGTCGCTGGTAGGATCGGTAATCCCGATATGATCAAAGAGGATTACGATCAGATCGATCCGGAAGAACTGGAACTGATAGATATAAAGTGGTGCATGGTGAGTCTGGTTAGAAGAGCTCAACGCTTTATGGAGATCACGGGTAGAAGCAGTTTGTCAGGTCCTGATCAAAAATTAGGGTTCGATAAGTCAAAGGTGACTTGTTTTAAGTGCAAAGAATGAGGTCATTTTAAGCGCGAATGTCCGAATCGTGAAGTGCAGAATCATCAGAACCCGTTTACAAACGATTATTACAGACAAGCTATATATCATCGACCAAATCAACAATCTGCAGTTCAGAGACCTCAGATTGAGAATAAACCAGAAAAGGCACTTATCGTAAACCAAGATGATGAGAAGGTTGTGTCTGGGTTTAGTTGGGACAAGTATATTCCAGGAAAGGATGATCAAGCAATGATGGCTGAGGTAGTTGAGATTACTGAGACAGTTGCAGAATCGAAGGTTAGCAATGAGGTGGTTACTGAGAATGTCGGTGAAGTAGTTTCTGATAGTGTAGTTGAGTCTGATTCTGAGGTGGTTGAGGAAGTAGTTACTAAAATGGTTGATTCTCTTACTGAAATTGTGATCGAAGAGGTTATGGAAATTGCTGATCAGGTGGTTCCGGAGGTTGTTAAAGAGGTTTCTACAGATAGTTCTGCAAAAGCTGAGGAATCAGTGAATGAAGCTCTCAACTTTCAATCACGGCAGGAGGAATTTGTTTATACAATGAAATCTATTCTGCCTCCTAACGTTTTTGATTCTTTTGCAGATTATTTTGAAGAGCCAAGAACTGGAACGTGTTCAAGATTTGAAGCAGAGAAAGAAGCAGTCGAGGAGGTGATCGATGTTTCCAAAGAAATGACTGAAGAAGCTCTAAAGGAGATTGCAGATAAAGCGCTGATGAGCAAGTTAAAAGAGGTAGATTCAGACATCCAGGAGTCAGTTGATAAAGTGTCAGGTCTAGGAGAGGAAACTGGAGTCTTAGAGGTCACCGTGGTTAAGTCGTCTGAGTCGGAGTCAAATCTTGTTGGTAAAGTTGTTTGTGAGGATGAGATTATAGTTGAAAAGATTTCAATCCCCGATACACCGTGTCTAAGTTGTTCACAACTATGCACGGGGTGTCTTGAAAAAGACACCAAGTATCAGGAATTGAAACAACATGCAGATTTGGTGAAGTTTGACTTAGAGCAAGTAAAAGAGGCATACGACACATTGTCTAGGTCAATAAAAATGATCCAAAAAGAGAGTATTGAAAATGATAAAGCAACAAAGTTGGCACAATCAACTTTATTTGATAAACAAAGAGAAGTCAACTTTCATTTAGATACAATCGCATCTTTGAGAAAAGAGCTTGAGTTGACTAAAATTGAGAATGATAGAATTGATCAGAAATTGATGAGTTATGTGGCATCATCGTATGTGTTAGAGCAAATAGTGCCACAACAACCACATGCTTCACCTGCCTACAACAGTGTTCCACCCCCAATGTGGAATCATTATACACAGAAATATCCAGATGGGATGGAAGCTGCATTAAACATCAAATTGAAAACACTTGAGAATGATTTACCTGATAACATTGATATCACTTTCACTGAGTCTGACACTGACAACGAATCCCAGGTTATCAAAAATGTTATTGATCAGGTGTTGGACGATGAGAGTGAGAAATCTGAGAAGGCAAAATCAGTGGAGGGTAGTGATTCTGAGGAGGACGGAAACTTTTTAGATCGTTATTTGTCAAAAACGGATAAAAGTGCGGATGATGATTCGATTATGGTGGCTTACACTATGGTTGGGTCTGACAAACTTTACACCAACACCGAGTTTCCGCTTTAGAATGTTAAATTTGAGAATGTTCAGAAAGTATTTAAGCTGGTTGAGCTGAGCGTAAATGAGTTAAAGAAAAATGATTTCTTTTCAAAACTGAATAAGTCAGTTGGTTCGTCACGTCCTACTAGTTCAGAAAAGGTAGAGGGGGTGGGTAAAGACCAAAACAGAAAAAATCAGTTAAAGAAAAAAGGTATTGGTTTCGAGAAAAGAATGGCTAAGCAGGTGGTAAAGCCAAAGGATAGAATTGATGATGTATTTGTTTGTGGACGACTTCAATGCAGCACAAAAGCTAAAAATGGAAACTGTCTTAACCACTTTTGTAGAATATGATAAGCGTGTGTGTTATCGTTGCAATGAAGTCGGCCACATGGCAAAGCAGTGTGAGAAAGTAATTGAAAAACCGGTTGTGGTAAAAGTTGTTAATAAACAAATGGTTGAGAAACTGAAGGTTGAAAAATCTAAGATTGAAAACAAAAATGTTTCAAAACAAATCATTCAAAAACATCGACCAAAATCACCGGTTGTTGCAAAAGATAAACAAGTGTTGGTTTCGCCGATTCGAATTCTTAAACGGGGTGAAAAGTTGAAGTCGGAGGATAAGCCAAAATCGACTTTCGAGATTGGCGAGTCTTCTAAGTCTCCCAAGACTTCGAAATTTTACCCTAAAGCAAAAACTTTTGAAAATCAGTCATGGGTCGCGAAATCTAAACCATCTGGTGAGATCAAAAATATGGAAAGTGTGTTGAAAAATGAGTCACAGTTTGTGAAAGATGATGTTGTTGTGTTTGAGTCTGAAATCGATCAGTTTTTGTCTGAATTTCCCAAACTTCATAACAAAGTAAAACAAGATAAAAAGGAAATTGAGTCAAAAGTCACATTTAACTTTCCTAAAACAACTGAGAAATGCAATGTAGTTTTTGGTTCAGTGTCAGAAGTTAAAAAGTCGTGGGCATCATTGTTTAACTGATGTGTTTGTGTGCTGATTGCAGGAGCTGCCCAAGTCTGTGCTATCAAGGTGGATAATGGACAGCGGAGCGTCGAGACATATGACGGGATCTTTAGCACTAATATATGATGTCAAAGCAATTAATGGAAGCTACGTTGGATTTGCTGGTAACCAAGGTGGAAGAATTGTTGGTCAGGGAAAGCTCACAAACAGCATCATATCTTTTGACAAAGTGAATTATATTGTTGAATTAACGAACAATTTGTTAAGTATTTCACAAATTTGCGACAAATATTTTAGCGTACATTTTTCAAAAACAGAGTGTTTAGTTTTAAAACCAGGATTTTAAGTCCCTGATGAGTTGGTGCTGTTGCGTGCTCCTAGGGTTAATGATCTTTACATTTTAGATATGAGCACTGCAACACCAACAATTCCTCAAAAACAATGTTTTGTAACAAAATCTAAAGCAACTGAGAAAGAGTCAATTATGTGGCACAGAAAAATGGGTCATATACACGTTCGTAAAATGAATTTTCTTGTGCACAACAATTTGGTAGAAGGTGTGAATGTTAAGAATTTTCATTTACCTGATGATTGTGTTGCGTGTAAGAAAGGTAAACAGGTACGGAAGTCTCATCCGCTAAAGATACTCAATACCATCCGGTTACCTCTCGAGAGATTGCATATGGATCTCTTCGGGCCGGTAAGCGTCAAAAGCATCAGTGGAGATTCTTACTGTTTGGTGGTTACGGATGATTATACAAGGTTTTCATGGGTTGTTTGTTTGGAAAAGAAGGACGAAACATTCGATGCTTTGATGGTTTTATTCAAAAAGATGGAAACGGTGTACAAGTTGCCAATCAGAAGAATTCGGAGTGATAACGGAACGAAGTTCAAGAATAACAAAATGTACGAGTTCTGCAACGAGAAGGGGATACTACATGAATTCAGTGCGCCGTATACACCACAACAGAACGGCGTGGCTGAACGAAAGAATAGAACCCTGATCGAGACCGCACGTACTATGTTGGCAGATTCAAAGCTTCCGATTTTCTTCTGGAGTGAAGCAGTTTCAGCGGCTTGCTATACATTGAATAGAGTTCTGACAGTGAAGAAATATAGAAAGACTTGTTTCGAGCTGCTGCATCGCTATAAGCCAAATCTTGAGTTCTTAGAACCTTTTGGCTCTCCGTGTACTTTCATAGATGCTGATGGTAAATTTGGAGCGAAAGCGAATGAAGGATTTTTCGTAGGATACGCTAGCCCGTTAAAAAGGGTGTTTGTACCGTGTCTGGGGAAAGTGATTCAGATCCATCATGTGGATTGTCAGAAGCACACGCCGTCGCAACAACTTCCCAGACAAAGATTCCTATTTGACTACAACAAACTCTGGGAATCGTTTCATCTGCCATCCGAGCCAAGTGAGGAGGAACTTGCTCTCATGTACTTGTATCAGCAAAGTCACTTGCAAGAGCCAGAATCTAGACCGCTAGATGTTCCTACGTCCACCGTGGGTACTCATGATGATGAAGCCGGACCAAGTGGAACCGTTCATATACCACCAGAGGAACCAGAGGAACCAGCTCCGTCATTTGACGTTTCTGACGACTCAGAGGAGGAACCCGCTCCTACCTTTGACGAGGAACCAAATGAGACATCAGAAGAGGCTGTTGATCAAATCGTTGATCTCGGCTTTTCGAATCTGGAATCGGAAGTTGTGGTGCCTGATACTGTGATGCCACGGACCCTGTCTTACCACCCTTCAGAAAAAATTATCGGCGATCTACAGAGTGGTGTCAAGACAAGACATCAGATAGACCAAGCTTTTACATGTTTTTATTCAGATATTGCTGATATGCAGAAAGAAGTCTCACTCAAATGTTTTATTTCGCAGATAGAGCCTAGGACCTACAAAGAAGCATTGACCGAAGACAGTTGGGTGAATGCTATGCAGGAGGAATTACAACAGTTTGAAAAATTGGGCGTCTGGAGACTTGTTGATCTGCCAAAGAATCAGAAGTTGATAAAGACGAAATGGGTGTTCAAATGTAAAAGAGATGATAGAGGAGTCGTGGTGAGGAACAAAGCACGTTTAGTGGTTCAAGGCTTCAGCCAGCAGGAGGGAATAGACTATGATGAGGTTTACGCGCCGGTTGCAAGGCTTGAAGCAATTCGCATCTTTTTAGCCTTTGCATCTTGGAAAGATTTCAAAGTCTATCAACTTGATGTTAAATCAGCATTCCTGTATGGCAAGATTCGAGAAGAGGTTTATGTGGGACAACCACCGGGGTTTGCAGATCCACTGAACAAAGACAAGGTGTACCTATTGGATAAAGCATTATACGGTCTACACCAGGCCCCGAGAGCCTGGTACGAGACTCTTTCGACCTACTTGCTGGACAACGGGTTCACAAGAGGAACAGTAGACAGCACCTTGTTCACAAAAGAAGAAGCAAGCCACTTGTTGATTGTGCAGATTTACGTTGATGATATAATTTTCGGTTCCACCAACGACGATTTGTGTAAAGAGTTTGAGAGAGTAATGAAGAAGAAGTTCGAAATGAGTTCGATGGGGGAGATGAAGTTCTTCCTCGGGCTGCAGGTAGAACAAATGCCCGACGGAATCTTCATTCACCAGTCAAAGTATGTAAAGGATGTGCTAGACAAGTTTGATATGACAGATTGTAGTCCTGCATCAACCCCCCTCGCACAGAACCATGGTATTTGTCCGGATGAACAGGGAGTGAAGATGGATGAAACGTTATACCGATCGATCATTGGGTCTTTAATGTATCTCACAGCTTCCCGTCCCGACATCATGTACCCGACATGTCTGTGTGCACGATATCAGTCGAATCCGAAGCAATCACACCTGACGATCGTTAAACACATCTTACGGTATTTGAAGGGTTGCCCAAGCATCGGCTTGTGGTATCCTCGTTCGGGTGATTTTACCTTATCCGGTTTCGCTGATTCAGATTTTGGTAGCTGTAAACAAAACGCAAAGTCCACCACTGCTGGGTGCCAGTTCTTCGGAACTCGGCTCGTTACCTGGCAGTGCAAGAAGCAAACTGCAGTTGCGCTCTCCACGTGTGAGGCTGAGTACGTCTCAGCCTCTAGCTGTTGCTCGCAGATCCTCTGGATCCAACAGCAGATGCGCGACTTCGGTCTGCAATTCTTGGATACTCCGATATTTGTGGACAATGAAGCGGCCATAAATGTTACTAAAAATCCGGTTCATCATTCGAAAACAAAACACATTGAAATCCATCACCATTTTATTCGAGATTGTCACGAAAAAAAATTAATACGGATTGAACATGTGGGCACCGATGATCAGAAAGCGGATTTCTATACTAAACCATTTGACAAAAAGAGATTTTATTATCTTTTGAAATTGAACAGGATGAAAAATCTGCAATCTGGGAGGGTTATTGAATGTGAAGCCGAGTTGGGCAGCGATCTGACGTGAACCATATTGTGTTGTCAATTTTCTTTGTACAGTTTATTTTCTGCTTTTTGATAAAAACAAAAACACAAAAATATGTTTTTCTTTTTAGGGGGAGAAAGTTTGCAGAAAAATAAAAAAAAATGATAAAATCTATAAAAACCAAAAACATTTGAAAAAGTAAAAATGAGTTTGTGTATAAAAGGGAAATGATAGTACATCAGCTAGACAGGTGCAGTACGCTAAAGAATTGGATTGTATAAAATGCAATTTAAACAGTCTCACTAAAGATGTGCCGGTAGATTTTCACAAAATCAGTAGATTAGTTTGGGATATAAACATAAAATTTACTTGCGTCTACGTGGGGAACACCTCCAGGATATATAGGTAACCCCTGAAATCCTGTTTGAAGGGTCCCGTATTCTGAGATACTAGGTCTTTATGCTTAGTGATATCTGGGGTATTATCCCGGGACTTCTGATTTTGCGGAAGCAATGGCCTAGTCCCCGGAGAATACTTTACGCAGCTTTGAAATATAAGCCTCCCCTCAGCATAAAAAATGATAACACATTGCAAAATGGTTAATCATGTGCTGTTGAAAAGAAGATCCCCAAAGGGGACCCACCAAAAGTCGAAGCCGTCATCTCTCTGCGTATCGAAAGATCGACCTGAGCTCTCACGGCCCTCGCAATTAACCTTTTACAGATATCATCTAGGTATACTCACCTGTAAGACTGAATACTGGGGTCTGGATACGGGAGTATATACTGAGGTGGGACACATGTAGATGTTTAAGTCCTAAAACACTAATTCTGTATCCCGAACAGATTGAAAGTTTTGTGAGAATTTAAGAGGATCAGTATATCGGCAATCTACGTAAATTGTTTAATGCCTAAAATGAAATAATAGCTTAACGGTACTTGTATTTCGTCGGCAGCTGATATGATCCCTTAACACGCTCACAAAAAGATAGTGTGTATAGTTTTAAATTTGTACAGCTTAAAACCCAAAAAGATTTTTTTTCAATTTATTTTCGACAACTGATACTGGAGATTGGAAGATCAAAGCCTGTGTGCAGATCATGTTAGTGTCTGATGAGGGTTGGGTAAGCTGTGATTGCAAACAAAGAATTGGTATGATGTTTGAAAGATAAAATGTGCAAATGTTTGAAACGTTGAAAAGTTCATTAATTTGAACTGTTTTTTTTTTAAACAAAACTACAGAGTACTTCATAAAACTGATCATCCAGGGCCATTAACTTGGACTTGGTAAGTCAAACAGTTGTCCAGGGTCATTAACTTGTACTTGGTCAACTGGGTGTCAGTGTGTGAAATCGAAATAATTGAAAAATGAATAAAAAATTAAATTTCTTGAAAAATTGATGTTGGTTCGTTTTTATGACAACATTAAGGACCGCTTTTCTGTCAAAGTAACATTGTGGTCCGCTCATGTGACATGTCAAATAAGCGAACCAGACCCTTTATAAAAGGTATAGAGTGAGTGATGCCTCAAAAGAAAAAGTCGTTGAAGATCTGTTAAACAACACATTCAATGAAGAAAGTAGTGAAGCTGAGAGAAAGGGGGAGTAGAGTAAAACACAGATTGTAGAGCATCATGAACCTTTGTTCTTATGTTTAGATGTGTATAGGGAGATGCTAAAAGATGTAAATCCTGAGATTCCAATTAATCTTGAAGCAGATTTGGAATCGTTTGATATCAATAAACAGCAAGATTATAAGTATGATTATGTTGAAGATGCTGATATCTACGATAGAGTTGAGATTGAAGAATGTTCGGATAATGAAGAGATTCCTGAAGATACTTCAAAACTTCCAACGTTAATGGAATTCTTTGCTGCGGAGAATAGAGATGAATTACGTCAGAAAGTGACTGAAGCGGTGAATAATAACGTATTTGAATGTTTGAGGAAAGAAGCTGAGCAAGAAGGCCAAACTAATGTTGATAAAGAAGGTCAATCGGAAGCTGAAGAAATTGATCATTCTAAATGGTTTAAAGATTCTCATGAAAGAAAATACAAGAGGCCATTAAAGTTCTTCCAACGAGATCGAAATGTTTCGCTTGGTGATATCATTAGTTGGGGTTTTCTTCCACAAGTTAACGTTTATGCTATTCGAAGAGAATATGGTGTCCAGTATTTTGCACGTTTATATGATATAATGTCATTACCGTGGTGGGACGTTGATGAATTAGCAAAGGTGAGAGTCTTGGAGTACAAGGTGAGAAAGAATGATACTGCGATGTGGGGCTACATCAAATATGAACAATTGAAGTCATTTCGAAAATGGAAGCCACATCGTCCAAGGCGTGTTCAGAGTGTTAATCCTGAAACTGGAGCTGTAGAAGTTATTCTGAATGTGAAGCTTCCACGTACAATGAAGACAATTCCAATGCCAGAAATGGAGCAGGATTTTTATAAAGGCTTTGTTGAGTGGGTTTACAGTTGTAGAACAACTGAGGCAATAATCACGTACAGAGCTGGTGGAGAGCTGAGGGATTTTCATGTTTATGACCCGATGTGGTTAGTTAATTGCTCAGCTAAAGACATCGAATGTTTATTCATTCACAAGATTCGCTACGCTCCAGCAGATAAAGAACAAGCTCTTCAGTTTCAACGGGTTGTATCACTGTGTATTCAGAAAGGTATCAACTCTGAAAACAAGTGGAAATCTTCGTGGTGGTCTTTAGACAAGAAGATGAAACAGAAAGCAAAGCGGGAGCGTGAACGTGAGAATCAAAAGATGGAAGAAAATAGAGGAAAGTTTATGAAGGAACAAGAAAAAGAAGAAAAGGCGAGGAAGATAAAGAATGAGAAGATCAGGATTGCGCTGAGTAAAAAGCAAAAACCGAGGGAAGAGAAATTCAAAGCTATCTGAAGGCCTACATTCAAGACAAAGACTGCGGCTTCATCCAAGGGGGAGTTTGTTGATGCACAATGTCTAAAGCCTGCGTCTTTGTAATGCTAGTTTAATGTATAGGGTTCAGATAGGTCATTTTGTGTTAGTACAAGGGGTAAAAGTGTAAATTTATAACTTTCATGTTGTTGGTCCGCTTTTGTGGCATGTGTCCACAAAAGCGAACCAGCTTAGTAGTCTGGACCGCTCTTGTGGACATGTCACATGAGCGGACCAGGATCCCTATATATACCCCTTTGTAGTCCTTCATTTGTAACGTTGTCTGGAACTCCACGTCGAACTGCTGTCCGTACGACAAGTGTTATCAAGTGAAGAAAAAGTATTTTAAGTGTGAATCTTCTGTTTCTACTCCTTTCTGTTACATTTTTCTTTGTATCATGCTGAAAATGTGTTTCCGCCACATTCTCAGTAAGCACTAGCTCTGATTGACTCACTCGAGAGGTCAAAACTGATCCTACAAAAATACTAGAAATGGTTTATAAAATCAGTAGGTAAAAAGTTTTGGGTGCAAAGTATGGTTTAAAACCATACTATGCACCGTAATGTCGTAAAAATGGTAAATGACGATTATTTCGATGTTTAGGAAATTATGAGGTTATGACCAGCTTTAAACGGTCAAAATCATTTATTTATCATATTATATCAGTAACAAAAAGTTCTTGCATGTTATTCTTATTTAAAATCCATTTTATGTGTAAAAAGAGCATAATCGTCATTTAATAATAAATACTAAACTTATGCATAAACTTAGTAAGTAATCTGACTTGAAATCCCAATTAGTCCTAAATATGATATTATATCAGTGAGTAAGGAGTTTTTTTGTCAATATCATGTTTAAACTTTATTTGCATGTAAAAGGGTAATTTAGTCCTTTTTAAAGCATGTTTTGTGATTTGTTATGTAATTACAGTTTCTGACCAGATTCTAAATGTCAAAATATGTGGAATAATATTCCTAATCAGTAGGTAATTCATTTTCATGGTTGTTTATGTTAAAAATCTCATTTTTGATGAAAATGGGATTTTAGTCAACATTAAGCATAATAACGGAATCAAGTAAATAAACTCATATTACTATGGGACCATGTAATATAACCTCAGAGGGTTATACTACTACATAATATGGTCACAAAGGAACCTTAACACATAAAGAAAATAAGCTAATTCGGGTCAGAACTGAAAGTCAAAGCAAAAGTCAAGCTTTTGTGACTTTCGGTTGCGAACCGAGCCTAAACTTAGAATTGTCGGGTTGAACATGCCTAGATATGTTCTAATTATATTTACCAAGTTATTTAAGTGACAAAATATGATTTATAACCTCTACAATATCAGTTATGATTTTTTTTTATTTAAAAATCTGACTAGTTTGACTTTTTGACTAGTTACTTTGACCCGACAATTAACTAAGTAAAGGTGGTAATTAGGAAGTGTCCTTTCGAGGGATTAACACACACCTAATTACGATCATGTAGCCATATTCACGCCGAACAATGGCTAGACCGTTTAGGCCTAGACCGATAGTCAAAGCATTATTACGACAACTTTGACTTTCGGTCTTTAAACATATAAAAACTGAACTATAGAGGCTATGGACACTTACAAAGGGTCCTAGCATGAATCTTGGACTAAGGAGGGCTTCCTTCTTGATTAGGAATCCTAGAGAATGCTCAAAAAGCTCAAGCAAGAGAGAAGAAGATGAATTTGTGAATGATCAAGGAAAAGTGCCAACACAAGGCCCCTATTTATACTAATTTAGGTGATTCTAGGATGAAGCCAGGTGTTAGGGAGGTGTTAAGATCATCACATGTGTCCTAGCTGATTGTAAAAACCATCAAAGAGTTCCATGTTTCGAGTTATGTGAGTATAGGGTGGTATGGGTGGTGAACAAGGAAGAAACTTGCAGCTGGCAAGTTATTTCTATCGAAACAAGGCCGTCGCCGCGCGCGACAGCAAAGGGGGTGTGTGGTCGCGCAGCACGACGCCACAAGGAACCAGCAAACATGTTTCATTCTTGACACTTTTGGTCCCTGCACCTTTTATTGCATAATTTCTTTCATGTTAGGCACTTTTAACCCTTCTAGTTAGTTTGTAGATGATCTTGATAGTATTACCAAACACCATTAAGTCCGATTTCGTTAAACGATCACCGAAAACACTAGTTTCTTCTCGTTGACGCTTTTAACCCTTCTTCTTGAAAGTTTGCGTAATTAACACATAACGATATCGAAACCTTGTGAATTTATTATCACGTACTCTTAAGAGTATAATCGAACATTACGAAGCTCCGGGTTCGTTAAAAGGTCACTCAGAGGTAAGAATTAACATGTTGACACGTTTAACCCCTTTATCTTATAAACATTCAATTTATTTCACAAACATCTTCATACGTCCGAAAATTTACTCGTTTAAGACTATATTCATCGTGTGTGGTCAATCAGAGGCTCAAGTTTAGCATGTTGACACTTTTAGTCCCTCTGCATACATCTTTTCACTGTTTGTCAATTCTAGTCCCTCAAAATCAACTTATTACACGTTTAGGGTTTATGACACGTGTCTTCACTTTATTGGACCAAATTTTGCGAAATATTACATCCTCACCCCCTTAAAAGATATCTTGACCTCGAGATTTATTGAAATAAATGAGGGTACTTCTGTCTCATAGTGGATTCAACTTCCCACGTATATTCAGGGCCTCTACGGGCATCCCATTTCACCTTTACAATTGGCTCATGTTTCCTCCGAAGCTTTTTAACCTGTCGATCCTCGATCGATAAAGGTCTTTCAACAAACTTTCGGCTTTCGTCTATTTACACATCCTTATGAGACATTGCTTGCGACTCATCTGCTAAGCATTGCTTTAAGTTGCAGATGTGGAACACATTGTGAATTCCACTAAGCTCTTCAGGTAAATTCAGCTTATAGGCCACACTCCCAACATATTCGATGATCTTGAATGGTCCAATGTATCGTGGGCTCAGCTTGCCTTTTTACCAAAACGCATCACTCCTTTCCAGGGTGACATCTTGAGTAATACTTTATCTCCTACCTCAAATTTTAGAGGTTTGCGCCTCTTATCTGCATAGCTCTTCTGCCTGTCTCTGACAGCTTTTAGACGATCACGTATTTGAAAAATCTTGTCCGTCGTCTCAAGGACTATCTCAGGTCCTGATAGCTGGATTTCCCCAACTTCCGCTCAACAAACAGGCGTTCTGCATTTCCTTCCATATAAGGCTTCAAAAGGCGCAGCTTGAATGCTTGAATGGTAACTGTTGTTGTATGAGAACTCAATTAAAGGAAGATGATCATCCCAACTTCCACCCAAATCTATGACACATGCCCGAAGCATGTCTTTGAGTGTTTGAATCGTACGCTCACTTTGTCCATCCGTCTAAGGATGATAAGTAGTACTGAAGTTCAAACGAGTGCCTAGAGATTGTTGGAAACTTTTCCAAAAATGAGAAGTATATCTAGTATCCCTATCAGATATAATAGATACTTGCACTCTGTGGAGAGATACAATCTCGTCCACATACAGTTGGGCTAGTTTATCGGAGCTATGACTCTCCTTGATGGGCAAGAAATGAGCTGACTTAGTCAGTCTGTCAACTATAACCCATATTGTATCATTTCCATGTCTTGTCTTTGGTAACTTGGTAATGAAATCCATAGTTACCATTTCCCATTTTCAAGTGGGAAGTTCTGGTTGTTGCAGTAAACCTGACGGCTTTTGATGCTCGGCTTTAACTTGTGAGCACGTCAGACATTTAGCTACGTGTGTGGCTATGGATTTCTTCAAACCCATCCACCAGTAATTTGCTTTTAAATCCTGATACATCTTGTCACTTCCAGGATGAATTCTATATTTGGAATTATGAGCTTCTTGGAGGATTACATCTCTAAGTCCTCCATGAATTGGAACCTAGATTCGACCATTCAATCTGAGGATTCCATCTTTCCCAGGTGTCAGCTGATCAAAAGTCGCACCCAGTTTTTCACCTGGAAGGTTAGCTTCTGATACTGCTTCTTTTTGCGTGGCCAACAACTTTTCATTTAAACTGTTCTTCAGCTCAATACTCTTAGCATTGATCCGTATAGGTTTGATTCTTTCTTTCCTGCTTAAAGCATCAGCGACCACATTCGCTTTGCCAGGATGGTAGCGAATTTCACAGTCGTAATCATTCAATGTTTCCATCCAACGACGTTGTCTCATTTTGAGATCTTTCTAGTTAAATAAGTGTTGGAGACTTTTTTGGTCTGCGTATATCACACACTTGGTTCCATACAGGTAATGCCTCCATAACTTAAGTGCAAATACAACGGCACCCAATTCCAAGTCATGGGTGGTGTAATTCTTTTCGTGCACTTTCAGTTGTCGTGATGCGTAGGCAATCACTTTGCCTCTTTGCATAAGCACACACCCCATGCCTGTGTGTGATGCATCGCAATAGTCAACGAATTCTTCTATTCCTTCAGGCAATGTCAACACTGGAGCATTGCTCAATGTCTGTTTGAGAATCTCGAAAGACTCTTGCTGTTTGGGACCCCAATCAAATTTCACATTCTTGCGGGTTAAAGTAGTTAAAGGTGCAGCTATCCTTGAAAAGTTTTTGATAAATCGCCTGTAATATCCTGCCAACCCTAAGAAGCTGCGAATTTCGGTAGGTGTCTTAGGTGCTTCCCAATTCACGATTGCTTCTATTTTAGCGGGATCCACCTGGATACCACGCTCGCTTACCACATGTCTAAGAAATTGGACTTCACGAAGCCAGAATTCGTATTTAGAGAATTTCGCAAAGAGCTTTTCCCATTGTAGAAGTTTAAGGATGCATCGGAGATGTTTCTCGTGATCAGCTTGACTCTTGGAATAGGTAAGTATGTCATCAATGAAGACAATGACAAACTTATCTAGATATGGCTTGCAGACTCGATTCATGAGATCCATGAATGCTGCAGGTGCGTTAGTGAGCCCGAAAGGCATCACCAAAACTCATAGTGGTCATATCTTGTTCTAAACGCGGTCCTATGTACGTCTTTAGTTCTGACCTTTAGTTGATGATACCCCGACCTTAGATCGATCTTTGAGAAGAAACTTGCCCCTTGTAGCTGATCGAACAGATTGTCGATCCTGGGCTATGGGTAGCGATTCTTGATTGTTACCTTGTTTAGCTCATGATAATCAATGCACAGACGCATTGAACCATCTTTCTTCTTTACAAACAGAATGGGTGCTCCCCAAGGTGACGAGCTTGGTTGAATGAAGCCTTTCTCCAATAGTTCATCTAACTAAGTTCTTAATTCCTTCATTTTGGTTGGTGCTAAAGGATAAGGAGCTCGTGCGACTGGTGCAGCTCCTGGTATAATATCAATTCTGAACTCCACTTGCCTCTTAGGAGGCAAACCAGGTAACTTATCAGGAAAGACGTCTGGAAAATCTGAAATAACAGGAATATCTTCTATCTTGGGCTTCGGCACGTCTATAGTCACTTGTGCCATGTAAATGACACAACCGTTCTTCAAACATTTGGATGCCTTAAGCATAGATACTTGATCAGGCGTTCCATGATGCGTATCTCATTGAATAGTGATTGATTCACCAGATGGGGTTTTAATGATAACTTGTTTCTTAGCACAGACAATTTGGGCTTGGTTAAATGATAACCAATCAATGCCTATAACTACATCAAACCTTGCTAATTTCATTGGCAACAAGGACAATGGAAAAGAAAGGTTCCTAATGGATATGAAACATCCATCTAGAATTGTTGAAGCAGTTTCTGAGGTACCATCGGCCAATTCTACCTCATATTTTATGTCTAGAGTTTTAATTGGCAGATTTAACAATTTACTAAATTTAATGTCTACAAAGGACTTATCTGCACCAGAATCAAATAAAACTCTAGCATAAATAGCATTTATGAAGAAAGTAACTGTTATAATGTTATCATCCTGCACTGCCTCCCTGGCATTCATTTGAAACACTCTGGCATTTGTATTTTTAGCCTCTTCGGGCTTCTTTGCGTTTTTCAGGCAGTTGGTCTTGATGTGCCCCTTCTCATTGCAACCATAACAGGTTGCATTTTTCAGATCCTTGCATTCCAAGGTTTTATGACCCTTCTTTTTGCAGATTCCACAGGGTTTAGGCTGCGGATCGATTGTGCATTTCCCGAAGTGGTTTCTCTTGCAATTCTTGCACAGGGGCTTTTCTCCCGACTGGTTTGTGTTTTTCTTAAATCCAGAATTACCTTTCTTTTTCTTGTCAGAATGATGCGAGCTGCCATCTTCTCTCTTTCTTTTTCCTTCATCCGTAGGCTTTACAGACGTATTCCTGACAATATCCAGCGTCAGGGATAGAGACAGATCCACTGCTGACCTATAAGTAGCGGGCTTTGAAGCCTTCACATGTCCCTTTACCTCGGGAGCCAAACCACCAAAAAAGCATGCGATATGCTTGGGTTCTGGAGTCACCAAATACGGTACCAATCTAGACATGGAGTTGAAGCTAGTAACATATGCTCGGTAATCTAAATTCTTCATAACCAGAGTTAAGAAGTCAGCTTCAACTTTCTCTACTTCGTGCTATGGGCAGAAAGTTTCTCTTATTAGATCAACAAATTTATCCCACGACAGATTGTAAAGTGGAATTTTCCCCGAGGCCTGAATTAGCGCCCTCCACTAAACTAGGCCATCACCCTTAGAAGATTGAGATACGAATTTTATAACATCCTGCTCAGCACACCCACTAATGTCAACAACTGTCTCCATCTCGTCTAGCCATTTCATATAGTCAGTGGCACCTTTTTCACTAGTGAAGTCTCTTGGTTTGCAAGAGACAAAGTACTTATAAGAACAAGTCTTGGAACGTGGTTCCTGGTCAAACACTATCTTTTTGGATGGTTGACTTTTCTGATTTGACTAATGTTGAGAGTCGTCCTTCTTAGATGTATGTGTTTTGGAAGGGGGCTTGGAATGAGCTACTGATTGAGTCTTGGTGCGGGTAGCACTTGACTCTCTGAATACTCTGCCAACAGCTTTAGTCTCAACATTGTCTGTCATTGCTTGCAGATCAGCACCCGTTATGTTTAATCTTGTGTTATCATTCCTTTCATTAGGATGACTATTAACTTCATCTGAGTTAGCCATGGTGAAGCTTGAATGCTATAACAAATGACAACAACCTATTCAGTGGTCTTATATTGAATCATCATTTTCGGTGATTCATTAACCATGGTAAAAATAGACCACATTGGTTAATCGGCTTTGAAGAATAAATATTTAAACTTTTTAGTATAGTTAGTTCAGGTTATAAAACTATTAAGAACATTAAGGTGGCACAAAAGGCCTTGTCACAGGGACAATTTTATACTATAGGCCATGATTTTATTGGATCAAGGCATTAAGGATTGGAACATAGTTCTTCATCTTTCTTGACAGAGAGTCATAGACTACTACTGCCATTGATATGTAATAAATATAGTTAGGCCCGAAGGCAAAACAATAACGTCACTAATGGATATTTTAATATAATAATCTTATTTGATGATATCAGCCATGATTCATTTGATCATATAAGTTATGTAAGGAATCTTTGAAAGAATGCGAGTATTAGGATGACTAGTGTGATTTTCTCGAACCACATTTATCAAGAGTGTTAACATGTTCTTAGATGTTAACAAGGATTTATCATCTTAAGAAGGTTTTACCATCATAGCCATGTCTATAATGACATATAGGCTAGGCTATACCTTTAAGACGGTCTTTAGAAATTTATTGGTAGATCAAATATAAATTGAAATGATAGTTTGGTCAATGATGTAATGCATGTATAAGTATAATAACAAATGTAATTCAAAAGAAACTTCTCATTAAAATACTAAGAATTACATAAACTGCCCTAAACGGGTCTTTAAATAAATAAAAGAACTGTCCACGCAGGGACTTAATTGAAATAAATATTACAAAACAAAAGTAAGGGTCTTCAATGGTCTTTCTTCTTCTTGCCTTTGATAAAGTTTGCAAGACCCTTAAGAAACTTGTGGTGCTTTCTATCACGTTCTTCCACCCTTTGTTCCACTTCTTCCAACCTTTGTAGGATTTCTTGTGGTTGTGGTTGTTGAAGTGGTGGTTGAGGTTGCTGTTGCTGTTGCTGTTGAGGTGGTGGTTGTGGCGGGTATTGATACCCATAAGCAGGGTACCCAGTTGGGTACGAGGGTGGAAAGGCGAGGGGTAGAGAGCCTTAAAATTAACTGCCTCGACATATGGGTCGTAGGCAGGTTGTTGGTAGTTATAACCCGAAGGAGCTTGTGGCTCATACGGGTTGTACCCAGTTATATCTGGGTATGCAGGGATTAGGTTTTCAAAACCCAAGGGAGGTGGTGGTGGTGCAAAAGTGACTAGTGTAGTGTCGACTTCCGACACATAGTTCGAAGGCCCACCCATTTATGGATCTTCGTAGAGTGGAGGGTAGTTGGTGGAAGTTTGTGGGGTGCTAAAATGGAAACCCCCTCGCATGGACATCCGTGCACTTCTCCTTCGCCTCGATGGTTCTGGTGGTGGAGGCTGCTCTGGTGCTGGCGGTGGCGTGACCGCTTGAAAGTGCGGGTCCTCAGAGGGAGTCCGCTGTGGTGGTGGTGAGTCATGGTTGGAGGGAGTGAACTCCCACTTGTAGGTGCTCCACCTTTCGGCCCATAAATCGGGGCCTCGGTATGGCGATCCTGTAGAAGAAGAACCGCTGGAGATATCGATGGGATGCGTAGGCGTCCCAGAAGGTGGTATGACTGGATCTGGATCATCGTCCACATCCATATCCTGATATTCAGGATAGTGATCTTCGGGCCCCAACAGGTTATGACCTGCTGGCTCATTGATGTAATCATTAGGGTCAAAGTGACCCTGGAAGGGAGAAGATTGACAGGAAAAATGTTGTGAATGGTGCGAGTAAACCGATTGTTGTGAATGGTGGGAGCCTTGAGGCTCGTTGGGTTGTTGTGGACCAAAAGAATGATGATAAGAGGGAGAGGTGCTAAGCGAGACGGAGCGTCTCGCGGGTTCTAGTGAGTGTCTCCAGTTATCATATGGGTCTGAGCTGAATGACGCAGAGGGAGTTCGCCTATGTGAAGGCCCTGCTTCATGGTCGTGCCTCCCTCTCATTGGTGCTTTGCCTCTCCCTCCTCTTCCTCGAATTCTTGGCGGCACGATCAATAAGTAATCCTGTCAAAACAAAGAAACAAGCAAAATATATAAACCAAATAAGATTAAGATTAATCTTAGGTCATTTTCCTAGACTCGGAAGTCAAGGAATGTGCTACTGTGTCGTTGAGATTAAACACAAAAGGCTAGTGTTTAATTCACTCAATGTTGGCTATGATACCAACCTGTTACACCCCGATATTTTAACCTCAAACCAGTGGGCCCGGTGGGGAGTATCATGACATAGTTGATATCATGAGCCAACATTGAGTGAATTAAACATGTTCCACAGACTTAAGGCGGATCTATTACAAACCGAAATTACTATTACAAACCGAAAGTGTAAAGTACGATAAAAGAATATACAGACGGTTGTAAAGAAAGGATCCACAGGGGGATCTAAATATAATACAAGAAAAACATGTTCAACAGACTTAAGGCATTACGAACTTGCAAGATTCTCTATTTAACGCCCGGTAGCTCCCAGCCTATTACGTGTAGTACCTGTCACTAGTCTTTTGAAAATACGTCAGTTTTCACTGGTAAATACAATTAACTGACTCTTTTGAAAACATTTATGAAAATTGGCTTAGATGCACAAGGCACAAATAATCTTTTATAACTTGGGACAATTATATAAAATAATCTTGTATACAGATTCACATGTTTGTCATACATTTAGGGCCCTGGATAGAAGCCGAGACATGATTAACCGACACACCATTGATATAAATTCACAAGGACTTATCCCCAACAATGTGGGTATACCTTTTTACATACGCAACTGTCAGGTGTATGCCTACACCCCGTGCCTAAGTCGTGGCCATTTGCAATTAAATGAGCCGAGGATATCCAGGACACGGTCGCATTAACCCCTAATGTTTATGTTATCAAATAAAACAGATTAAAACGGGTTATGTAATTTATTAATCACAAGATTAAATGATTCCATACCTGACCAAGAGGTAATATATTACCGTATCCCAAGCCCGTATAAGGGAAATAAGTTAAAAGTATTTACCTGAGCTTTAAAATGCGAGATTTATCTACTCATCCATGTAACCTAGTGCAAGTAGCTTTTACCGGGGCTCCTAATCTGGAACAAAGGTTTTATTTACCTATTAGATTACTAACGGGTCTTATTTAAGTAATAGACTTAGACCGAGTAGTTTAAAGAATGATTTACGGTACGAAACGCTAGATTAAGCGATGACCAGATTGGAATGAAATTTAGACCCAACAAGTATGTAGACTTGTATATTATGGGTAAACTAAATACATTCTGGAATTTGAAGTTAAATTGATATGGTTATACCCGTTTCGGCTAATTTATGCAAACTAGTTACATAAACCGTACCGTACGCGCATAAGCATAAACGGGTAACCGGATGAGTCATATACAAGTTCCATAAGTTCTTATGCTTAAAATATGTTATGATATCAGTAGGGTATCAACAAATATGCCCAAAAAGATTTTAAAACCGAATTAAGCCTCATAAGGGCATTTTGGTCATTTTATGTTTTATAAAAGGGGTTTACATGCAAACTGAGGTTCTGGTCATAAACCTTTTGTAAAAATATTTAAATTATGTCATATTAACAGTAGGATATCATATATATGTGTGGTTTACCATTTATAACCAAACTATGCACCATAGGGGCATTTTTGTCATTTCACACATAGTTATAAGGACTTATTTGGGATTCTGAGTTCATGTCCTATACTTATTGTAAAAATATTAGAAATGGTTTATAAAATCAGTAGGTAAAAAGTTTTGGGTGCTAAGTACGGTTTAAAATCACACTATGGACCTTAATGTCGTAAAAATCGGTAAATGACGATTATTTCGATGTTAGGAAATTATGAGGTTATGACCAGCTTTAAATAGTCAAAATAATTTATTTATCATATTATATCAGTAACAAAAAGTTCTTGCATGTTATTCTTATTTAAAATCCATTTTATGAGTAAAAATGGCATAATAGTCATTTAATAATATAATACAAAACTTATGCATAAACTCAGTAAGTAATCTGACTTGAAATCCCAATTAGTCCTAAATATGATATTATATCAGTGAGTAACGAGTTTTTATGTCAAATCATGTTTAAACTTTATTTGCATGCAAAAGGGTAATTTAGTCCTTTTTAAAGCATGTTTTACGATTTGTTATGTAATTACAGTTTCTGACCAGATTCTAAATGTCAAAATATGTGGAATAATATTACTAATCAGTAGGTAATTCATTTGCATGGTTGTTTATGTTAAAAAACTCATTTTTGATGAAAAGGGCATTTTAGTCAACATTAAGCATAATAACGGAATCAAGTAAATAAACTCAGATTACTATGGGACCATGTAATATAACCTCAGAGGGTTATACTACTACATAATATGGTCACAAAGCAACCTTAACACATAAAGCAAATAAGCTAATTCGGGTCAAAACTAAAAGTCAAAGCAAAAGTCAAGCCTTTGCCACTTTCGGTTGCGAACCGAGCCTAAACATAGAATTGTCGAGTTGAACATGCCTAGACATGTTCTAATTATATTTACCGAGTTATTTAAGTGACAAAATATGATTCATAACCCCTACATTATCAGCTATGATTTTTTTATTTAAAAATCTGACTAGTTTGACTTTTTGACTAGTTACTTTGACCCGACAATTAACTAAGTAAACGTGGTAATTAGGACGTGCCCTTTTGAGGGATTAACACACACCTAATTACAATCACGTAGCCATATTCGCCCAGAACAATGGCTGGACCGTTTACGCCTAGACCGATAGTCAAAGCAATATTATGAAAACTTTGTGTTTCGGTCTTTAAACATATAAAATTTGAACTACAGAGGCTATGGACACTTACAAAGGGTCCTAGCATGAATCTTGGACTAAGGAGGGCTTCCTTCTTGATTAGGAATCCCAGAGAATGCTCAAAAAGCTCAAGCAAGAGAGAAGAAGATGAATTTGCGAATGAGCAAGGAAAAGTGGCAACACAAGGCCCCTATTTATACTAATTCAGGTGATTCTAGGATGAAGCCAGGTGTTAGGGAGGTGTTGAGATCATCATATGTGTCCTAGCTGATTGTAAAAACCATCAAAGAGTTCCATGTTTCGAGTTATGTGAGTATAGGGTGGTATAGGTGGTGAACAAGGAAGAAACTTGCAGCTGGCAAGTTATTTCTGTCGAAACAAGGCCGTCTCCGCGCGCAACGGCAAAGGGGGTGTGTGGTCGCGCAGTGCGACGCCACAAAGAACCAGCAAACATGTTTCATTCTTGACACTTTTGGTCCCTGCACCTTTTTATTGCATAATTTCTTTCATTTTAGGCACTTTTAACCCTTCTAGTTAGTTTGTAGATGATCTTGAGAGTATAACCAAACACTGTTAGGTACGATTTCGTTAAACGATCACCAAAAACAATAGTTTCTTCTCGTTGACACTTTTAACCCTTCTTCTTGAAAGTTTGCGTAATTAACACATAACGATATCGAAACCTTGTGAATTTATTATCACGTATTCTTAAGAGTATAATCGAACATTACAAAGCTCCGGGTTTGTTAAAAGGTCACTCAGAGGTAAGAATTAACATGTTGACATGTTTAACCCCTTTATCTTATAAACTTTCAATTTCTTTCACAAACAGGTTCATACGTCTGAAAATTTACTCGTTTAAGAATATATTCATCGTGTGTGGTCAATTAGAGGCTCAAGTTTAGCATGTTGAGACTTTTAGTCCCTCTGCATACATCTTTTCACTGTTTGTCAATTCTAATCCCTCAAAATCAACTTATTACACGTTTAGGGTTTATGACACTTGTCTTCACTTTATTGGACCAAATTTTGCGAGGTGTTACAGAAGTGGATAAGAATTTATGGGGAAAGAAAACTTGAGACAAAGTTATGCACCATTGTCGAGGAAATCAAATACATACAATGAAGGAAAAGCGTTCTTGGCTTACGTAATAGACACTAATCAGAAGGCACAAGAATTTGAGAGGGTAGAAGTTGTGAATGAATATCTGGATGTGTTCCTGGATGAATTGCTGGGACTTCAACCCGAGCAGAAGTGGAGTTTCGCATCAAACTAAACCCAGGTGCTAAGCTGGTGGCCAAAGCTCCCTATAGATTAGCTCCCACAGAGATGCGGTAGTTAATAACACAGCTACAAGTATTGCTCGATAAGGGCTCTATACGCCTGAGCGTGTCACCCTAGGGAGCCCCTATATTTTTCATGAAAAAGAACGATGGTTCGATGCGCATGTGCATTGACTACCGAGAGCTAAATAAGTTGACGATAAAGAACCGATGTCCCTTGCCACGGATAGATGATCTTTTTGGCCAATTGCAAAGGGCGAGTTGGTTCTCAAAAATTGACTTGCGCTCGGGATATCACCAATTACCGGTGAGGGAGGAAGATGTGGCAAAAACTGCGTTTAGAACTCGATACGGACATTACGAGTTTTTGGTAATGTCTTTCGGATTAACTAACGCGCCGGTCGCAAATTTGGATCTCATGAATCGAGTATGCCAGCCCATGTTAGATAGGTCCGTGATAGAATTTAGAGATGACATATTGGTATATTCTCGAAGCAAGGCCGATCATGCATTCCATTTGCACGAAGTACAAGAGACACTTCGCAAGGAAAAGCTATACGCGAAGTTTTCTAAATATGCTTTTTGGCTCAGGGAAGTATAATTTCTCGGCCACGTGATCAATGAGGTTGGTGTTCTGGTGGACCCGTCCTAAGTAGAGGCTGTTATGAAATGGGTTCCTCCAAAAATCCCTAGTGAAGTAAGAAGTTTTATGGGTTTAGCTGGATATTACGGAAGATTTATTCAAAATTTCTCCAAAATAGCCCTACCCATGACTAAGTTGACAAAGGAGAATGAGAAGTTTATCTGGGGGCCTGCACAAGAGAAAGCATTTCAAACCTTGAAAGAAAGGTTGTCTAATTCACCAGTGTTAACCCTACCAGAAGGGTCAGAAGATTTGGTTGTTTACACCGACGCTTCACGTCAGGGGTTGGGAGGTGTTTTAATGCAACGGGGTAAGGTTATAGAATACGCCTCAAGGCAACATAAACCACACGAAGGCAATTACCCAACGCATGATCTGGAACTGGCCTTTGTAGTGTTTGCGTTAAAGTTATGGAGGCATTATTTGTATGGAACACAGTGTACGATTTACTCAGATCACAAAAGTCTCAAGTATTTCTTTGAAAAAAAAGACCTTAACATGAGACAATGAAGGTGGCTACAATTAATTAAGGATTATGATTGTGATATTCTTTACCATCCGGGTAAGGCCAATGTTGTAGCAGATGCATTAAGCAGGAAGGATTATCCACCTCCAATACAGGTTAAGTCCATGAGAATGACAGTTACCCCTCAACTTCTTAAAGTAATAAAAGAGGCCCAAGTCAAATCATTAAATGCAGAAGATTCGAGGAAGGAAAGAACGAAAGGAATTATCGATAAACTAGAAGTAAATGCAAATGGCATCAGGAAAAGGTATGACCGAATCTGGGTGCCTTGGTTATATGAAGCAAATTCATTTTTACTCGAGGAAGCTCACAAATCCCGTTATTCAGTACATCCCGGAGCAACGAAAATGTATCGAGATTTAAAAAAGGGATATTGGTCGCCTGGAATGAAACGCGACATTGTTAAGTATGTCACCAAATGTCTGACATGTTCCTAAGTGAAAGCGGAGCACAAGAAACCGTATGGAAAATTGCAACCCTTAAAGGTACCAGTTTGGAAGTAGGAAGATATAACCATGGATCTTGTAAACAAACTCCCCAAGACAAAAATAAGGCAAGATACCATTTGGGTTATTGTCGACCGTCTCACAAAAAGTGCTCACCTTTTACCTATACGGGAAACCTTTTCTTCCGAAAAGATGGAGGAGGTTTATACGAACGAGATAATATCCTATCACGGAGTACCCGTGTCCATTATGTCAGATCGTGACACAAGATTTACTTCCAGTTTTTAGCACAAATCTCATGAAGCTATGGGTACTAAATTGCGACTGAGTACCGCTTATCATCACCAAACGGATGGACGATCAGAAAGGACCATTCAGACACTTGTGGATATGTTGAGAGCTTGTGTCTTAGACTTTGGGGGAAACTGGGACGACCACTTGCCATTAGTGGAATTCACATACAATAATGGTTATCATAATAGCATTCAAATAGCACCGTATGAGATGTTATATGGGAGAAAATGTAGAACCCCCATGTGTTGGGGAGAAGTGGGACGAACAGAACTCGCTCCTTAGGATGTAGTGGTAAAAAGTAATGAAAAGACTGATCTCGTGCGAGCTCGGCTAAAAGCAGTACAAGATCGACAAAAGTCCTATGCGGACAAAAGAAGGCGTCCTATCGAATTCCAAGTGGGGGACCAAGTATCACTGAAGGTCTCCCATGGAAAGGCATAATTCGGTTCCGTAAACGGGGAAATTTGGGCCCTCAGTATATTGGGTCGTTCAAAATTTTAACTCATATTGGGAAAGTGGCGTACCAGTTAGAACTACCACCGGCATTGGATGGAACTCACAACACTTACCACGTGTCACAACTACGGAAATGTCTCGCGGTGAAACGGCTTACGGACCACTTGACGATATCGAACTAGATAAGAGAATGAATTATGTTGAAAGACCAATAGCTATCAAGGATTCCAAGGTAACGCACCTTCGTAATAAGGTCATTCGACAAGTTCTAGTCCACTGGCAACATTGAAAGGGGTCGGATCTAACGTGGGAATCGGAAGTCGAAATGCGGAAGTACTACCCGGCTCTATTTGGTACGTATCAAGGTTTCGGGGACGAAACCTCCTTTAAGGGGGGTAGATTTGTAACACCCCAAAAATGTTTATATGATAATATCTTAATATTTGAAACAATATAGAAGGAAGTATTAATAACTAGTCCCGAACCCATTAAAGGTTAATGAAGTTTTAAAATAAAATACCAAGTATGGTAAGTAAGATTAGTTAACTTGGTTACTAAAGATGCCCTTTATTTTATAAAGGGAAACCATATGTGACTCATAATAAAATCTATCAAAGCTTAGGGGTAAAAGATGTACATTTGGAAAACATAATTTATTAAAAGAAGGAGGAAAATTAGTGCATGGATATTGTGTGTGTGTGTGTGTGTCAACTTTAGGAGGGGGAAAGGGGAGACCAAACCTCCTTCAAACATAAACCTAAATTCAACAAATCAAAGGATAGTTTGAGGCTTTAATTCTTGCATGAACATCCTTCTTGATCATCTAAGTTAATAGAGCATAAGGTAAGTCACAAAATTTTGTTTGGTGAAGTTTTGTATGAAAAGAACAATGGAATGAGAAATTGCAAAGTTCTTGGCTATGTGTTATATGATTTAGGTAGAAATTCTGAATTTGGAACCGTATATGAATGCGTATGATGTAGAATTTGTTATGTGGTTGTGTCATTATGAAACCTTCATGTAAATAGAAATGGGTTTTGATATAACTATGAAGCTAGGGCCATATTGAGATGAATTATGTTATGTATGATATGGATTAGAGTAGAAGTTATGCAAAAATCACTACTCCATGAAGAATTTTGTATGATTTTGGTTGATAATTTAGAAGGGTGCATAATAAGGTATAAACACATGTATATTGTGCTTAAAATGTTGTACGCACTCCAAGTGTTCGATAAAATGCCTAAATGACAAATTATGTAGTTTTGAATGAATTGAGAGTTTTGTTACATAAGGAAGGTATGGAAATTGGATATGTAATATGACGTGGAATGTGAATTATGTGTGAATGTGCTTGCATTTAAGTGAATTACGTAATCTAAATAAGAATGGATTATGTGTAGGATTGAAAGAAGAAGGGACAAGTTCCGGAAAACAACAAAGGGCTCAAGATCGAGGTAAGTTCATTTACTTACTTGTGGTTAATACTTAGAAATATTTGTACCCACATCAAAATTATGTGAAAAATTATAATATGCATAATACCATGATTACTAGTTGATTATTATTAGTAAGATAAGTTCAAAATGTTAGAACGGTAAGAATAAAATATGTTGATCCGTTATGAACGGGTCAATTGGGTTAGAATGAGAATGTAAAGAGAATGGTTTTGTGTTGATCTGTTATAAACGGGTTAACCGGGTTAGAATGAGAATGTAAAAAGAATGGTTATGTGTTGATTAGTTGTGAACGGGTCAACCGGGTTAGAGTGAGAATGTGAAAAGAATGGTTACGTGTTGATCCGTTATGGACGGGTCAACCAGGTTAGAATGAGAATGTAAAACGAATGGTTTTGTGTTGATCCATTATGAATAGGTCAACCAGGTTAGAATGAGAATGTAAAAAGAATGGTTTTGTGTTGATCCGTTATGAACAGGTTAACCGGGTTAGAATGAGAATGTAAAAAGATTGGTTTCATGTTGATCCGTTATGAAAAGGTCAGCCGGGTTGGAGTGAGAATGTAAAAAGGTTGGTTTCATGTTGATCCGTTATAAATGGGTCAAACGAATTAATGTTTATTCTAATCTAGCAAGAGCTAAGATTAAGAATGAGATAATAGGATGATCATCATGTTTGCAAGAAGTTAGTATTTTTATATTGTATGAAATTGTTAACAATACTTATTGTTGTGTTTTAGGTAAAGCTCCCACTTAATTGGCCACGCTTCGCTTGGGACGAACACCCTCCATAACACCATCAATGCACTTCCGAACTTATTTTGTGTAAATGGGTCAAAATGTTTTGGATATTAGGTAGATCATGTTTAATTGTCAAAAGGGTTATCTTTAAACTTGTGTTTTGTAGTTTCATGAAATGATGGAAGGATGTAAATCTTAAACTTAAATGGATGTTTTTTTGTAGCCATGGATCCAATTTTTACGTGTCGCGTGAAAATTTCAAATTGGTCGTATTTTTGTAATGTTGAAGTTTTGGTATTTTGTAAGAATAAATTTTGGGCGTTACAGCATGAACCGGGTATTGGTAGCGCAAATCATAAAAGTTATGAATCCAGGTTACGGATTATGGGTTAAACATGTGGGTAAATGATTTACGAGCGTTTAGAAAGAAGTTTGAGACAAATCGAAGGTGTTTTGGTCTAGTTATGCTAATAAAAGTGAAAAATGGTCATGGCTTGGAAATCACCCAGCTCTCTGGCAAACCTTCTCTCTGGCAAACCTTCTGGAAAATGACCCTCCTTGCGCTACACGTAGGAGAAAGTGTGTCTTGTCGCCTGGTGCGATAGGACAGGTTTTCAAAAATTATTTATTTTGTTTAATTTTGCTGCGTGGTCTTAGTTCTTTCGCTCAATCATTCTAATTATTAATTGATTGAAAATGATAGTGCATGATAGGTATTTCAAATTAATGCATCAGATGAAGATCAAGTCATACGAAGAACCGAATACAAACCAAGACTCATGCTTCCTTCTTGTTAAGCAACTTACAAGGAATTTGGTCTTTTGTTTAGACTACAATGTAATATAATCTAAGTTTTTAAATACTCACTTTTGGATAATGTTACATTCAAACGTATATCTAGTATGGGTCTTACAAACCATCTTCGCAATCACCCTATCAATCGTGTATCGAGTATATCCTTTATTTTTTTAAATATATATATTTTTTATTATTTGGTATATAAAATTATATTTATTCAATTGTGTAATACACGGGTTTTTTAAAGATATAACTTTTTTTATTATTTGTTATATAAAATTACATTTATTCAACCTGTGTAATAAACATCGTTTTCAAAGATATAAGTTTTTTTTTATTATTCAGTATGTAAAATTAGATTTATTCAACCTTGTAATACACATGGTTTTTGAAAAATATAACTTTTCTATTATTTGTTATACAATATTACATTTATTCAACCTGTGTAGTACATGTGGTTTTTAAAGATATCATTTGCCTGTCTCTCTCAATTTGTTAACTGTGAGAAATTATATTAAACAACTTATTAATCAAACCAAAAATTTTAAATAGTATTAACCTAATTTAAAAAATAATAAAAAAATCCATTTTAATTTAGAAAGATTTTCTTTAACAATAGATAAACTCGTGTAATACACAGGGTTTTTAAAGATATAACATTTTTTGTTATTTGCTATATAAAATTAGATTTATTCAACCCGTACAGTACACGGAGTTTTTAAAATATGTATATATATATATATATTATAGATTTTAAAGATTAAAAGCCTAAAAAATATACTAGCCCAAGAAAAATTAAAAGCCCAAAAAATATACTAGCCCAACTTAATGGTTAATACCAAAATCTAAACCTAAATCCCTAATTCCTAAAACAATCACATAAACTGATTGTTCGAATGTTCGATCTGCATATCTCACCGCTGTCACACACCAAAATCTAAGCCTAAATTCCTAATTCCTAAAACAATCTCATAATCTGATTATTCGATCTCATGATGAGGGTGAAGTCCTTGGTATAACTTGCTAAAGTCCTCTCTATTACACAATAACATATCGCACTTTATTTTGTGCTTCTTGATATTGTTAAGAACAGTTTTAGAATCATGATTTTAGTTATGTATTGCTTTTGTTGGTAAGGTGTTGGACATGTTTTAATTAAGTTACGATTTGTTTTTGTTGAACACAACCTTATAATAGTCTTGATTTCAGTTTTTTTTTTTTTTTTTTGCTACACATGCTTTAATTTCAGTGCTGAGCGAAACCGAGCGAAAATGATCCGCTCGATTCAAATTCAATCCGAGCATGAGCATCACTTTTGTGTTCGGTTTTGCAAATTCGATCTGATCGGATCGGGTTGATTGTAATTCAATCCGAGCACGAGCAGACCCTCGATCGGATCAGATCGGCTCATGAGCACGCCTATCTCTCATACTTATATTATATTATATAATTAGACAAATAATAAATTAATATTAAATAAATAATAATAAATTAATATTAAATATTATCCTACTTTCAATTTCGAATAGAATCCTTCTATTTTTCTAATAAAATATTATCCTCAAATTTAAAATGTTAATTTAAGATATTTTTAAATAAAACGAGTTATTTATAACAAAAACAAAATTTGTATTAATATATTATTTATTTTTATATTCACTATTAAAAAATTGTTATATCGATTTTATTATATAATATATAAATCAAATTGTCGGATTTGATAGCAAAATTTTATCAATTAAATGACTACTGATTTACTTCTTGAATAACGTATCTTCTTTTCAAGAACCATCTCCACAATCACCATATCTATCGCGTTTCGAGTGTATCAATTAGTTTTTTTAAGATATATATTTTTATTATTTGGTTAATTAATTATATTTATTTAATCCGTGTAATACACATGGTTTTAAAAAGATATAACTTATATTATTATAAACAATACAAAATTACATTTATTAACCAACGTTATTCCAAGGGGTTTTTAAAAATACAACTTTTTTATTATTTGGTATATGAAATTAGATTTATTAAAACTGTGCAATACACAAGGTTTTTTAAAGATATAACTTTTTATTATTTAGTATATAAAATTACATTTATTCAATCTGCATACGAAATTACATTTATTCATCCCGTACAATACATGAGGTTCTTAAAGATATTATTATTTTTTTATTATTTGATATATAAAATTACATTAATTTATTGTGATTATTAAAAATATAACTTTTTATTATTTAATATATAAAATTACATTTATTCAACCCGTGTAATAAACAAGATTTTTAAAGATATATTGTTATATTAATTTAGTATATAAAATTTAAATTTATTCAATTTGCGTAATATATGAGATTCTAACCTAGTACTAGACATAAAAATACTAAACATAGAAGTGTATTTAATTTTTAATAATTAATAGAAATATTTTAACTAAACCTAAAAATTTTCCGTTCTTCTAGGTTCTTGCTAGGTTAATTTCGCCGTAAAAAATGTATTGTAATCACATCAAATGAGTGATTGGTTCCATTTAAACTAAAGAGAAACTGATAGTTACTTCTGAGCATTATGTGTATGAACTGTGAAGATAAGTGTTACCACTGTTTTCGTAACCCGTTCGGACGGGCCGATCCAACCGGGATTCGCTACCTCTTCCGATCCGGTTTGGCTGTTTTTAGAACCTGTTAAAAAATCGCCCGGTTCGATCCGATTTTCGTTTCCCGGTTCAACCGGTTTGGGCGGTTCGACCTGCTACTTCCTTTTTATTGGTTTTTTCCCTTATTTCTCCCAAATACACAAAACCCTACTACCACTTATCATCTTTTCACTTGAGTCGTAACCATGGTTTTGACGACCCTACGGTATGTAATGTGAAGCAAGTCGTAATCTATTGGATTTTATTGGCTTTTTGAAAATGTCGTAATCTATTGGATTTTATTGGCTTTTTGAAAATGTCAGTATGGAGTGACTTATTAACTTATTGGTTTTTTCCCTTCACATACACCTTCATTGCAAAACATCATTTTGGAGCTTATGACTTTTCAAAAAGCCAATAAGTCAATAAGTTGTTTCAAAAAGCTTAGCCAAACATGCCCTAAAACTTGGATGGGAAGACTTTAATCTAACCTTGGAAGAAGAAACGAAGAGAGACAAACGAAGAAGTGTGATATTAAAAGTGTTGGCGGCCTCGGTGAAAAAATAACGTAGAAGATGATGGCTGCATCTTAAACATGTCTAGAGTTTAAAACTAAAAGTTATATCTGTGGCGTGGCTTATGGATTGGATTTGAAGTATCCAGCAGGCCCCCCGTAACTATATTTTTTTTACCAATATTTCTTTACATAAAATGAGATTTTGGATTTTTTATTGCACTTTCTATATTATTTATATATTCATAAATCATAAATCTATACCAATAGAAATATATTTGGAATATATTTATTATATTATTAATGACGTCAACCAGTTTTTTAACCGGGTTGAACCGGTTCGACCAGTGAACCAGTAAGCCTACCGATTCGATGTTCGATCCAGTTCTGAAAATATTGAGTGGTACCATGCTAAATCAAATTTTAAAAGCTAAAAATACTAAATAAAAATTATTAAATAAAGTGAATGAAGACAAGAGAGATGATAGAAATATTTTTTTATGTTATTATTGTAAAGTTGATATATTTTTATGTTATTAATATTTTTTAACCATAAATTTCTTTTAAGGTATGTTATCTGTTGGACTTCAATCCAAAATCTTCTTCTTTTAAATTCATATGTTTAAAAGATTTGCATTTACTAATAAATCAATACCCATTAGTTTTATGTAGGGGTGTTCAACAAGCTCGTGGCTCGCAGTGATGCGTGTGAAGTGTTATATATATTAGGTGTATATTTTAAGCCCCTTTAACACTTATTTTTAGCCAAGTTTTAAAATTATAAAACACGATATTTTACTAACACTAAACACACATATGGGCAAGTGCACCCATCGTGAGCGTAGTATAGTGTTGGCAAGATACCGAGGTCGTCCAAGGACACAAGAGCTTTTAATACCGGTTTATCCTCAACGTCTAATCAAAATAAAAAGTTTAGAAAAATGTTTTAAACTAAGAAAAATAAAAACTAACTAAAATGCTGAAAGAAAAAACAGATAGACAAGATGAATCATTTGGTTCCGACTCGTATCTAGTGTAACCTTTGATTATTTCCGCACTTTTGCACATAATTAAGAGATTATCTTAGTTATTGTAGTAGGCCCCTCTTTTGAAGGTGGCGTTACCCTCACCCCAGTAGTTTGAGTCAGCAAGGATACAATCCTAAAAGGGTGGATTATTGGAAGATAATTAATTAAGTTATTAATGCAAATTATGGTAGGCCCCTCTTTTGGAGGTGACGTTACCCTCAACTAAGTAGTCTGAGTCAGCAGGGATACAGTCCTAAATAGCCGGGTTATAGTATTAATAGTAGTTAACTTATGAGGGGATCAAAGAGTTTGGACCCCCGCCATCCAATACCGTGAAGTATTGAAGGAGGTCCTACTAAATTTGACCCAGGTCCATTGCAGGACCTCTAAACGCTTAACAATGGCAAGACCTTTACCAAACCGTTCCCTTAACCCCCGACCAGGTAGCCAACATACCTCCATATAGACCGTGGAGATATGAATGGTGAAAATCTTTTATTTTATATAGACAGTAAAATAATGCCAAGACACCACGGACAAACGATAAGGAAAGATCACCTTCAACATAAGCAACTAGTTATTAAAGTCATTAATACAAAACCAAATAAAAAGTGCAAAAGATTAGAAATAAAAAGTATTACACTAGACACTTTGTCTTCACCAAGTGATGTAAGAGACTTAGGCAAACATGGCCTTGATTGTCAAGAACTCTTACGATCAATCTTGGATCCCGAGACGACTCACACACTCTACGATGGACAATGGATGATGGTGGTGGGTGATGGTGTTATGGTGGTGGTGGGTGGTGGGTGAAGTGTGAGAGAGGTGGTGTGCCAAGGGATGGTTTGAGCTTGAGCCAAGCACTTCTATTTATAGGCTGAACAGAAGCTCGGGCACGGCCCCGTGTCCAGTGGGCACGGCCCCGTGTCCACATCCTTCTCTTTCTTCATTAAATGCAGTTTTGTCTTTTTAGTTGACCACGCCCCCGTGTCCGCTGAGCCCGACCCCGTGGTGCAGAAGAATCTTTGTACTATGCAGATTTGCTGGATTGTGCGAATCTTATAGTTGACCACGGCCCCGTGTCCGCTGAGCACGGCCCCGTGGTGGGCAATAGAAGCTTCTAACACTTTGTCTTTTCTGCTGACACTTGGGCACGCCCCTGTGCTGGCTGAGCACGGGGCGTGTTCAGGCTTCTGATCTCTTGTTTTGCTTGGGAAGATGCTGTCGTGGGGTCGGGCATGTCACGTCTTGTTCCTTTTCTTGTATTTATGTTAGATTTTGATGTCTTTTTGCTTCTTTTGTTAATTTGAGCTCATTTAATCCTGAAAATACAAAAGGAAGACAAAAGCACACATTTTCCAACATTGGTACTAAAAAAGGGTTAGTTTTATGCCTCATTTGATGAAATTTATATGTTGCATTTTTAACACATCAAATACCCCCACACTTGAATCTTTGCTTGTCCTCAAGCAAAACTCTTTAATATGTGGCTATTACACTCCCAAATGGAATGGAATGGGTAGAGAATAAGGTTTTTGGGCTTGTCGTAGAGTGTCGGGATTTCCAAGATTCTTTATTTAATTTAATTTTTATTTATTTACAATCCTATTCGTCATGATTTATTTAAAACTTTTCATAAGATAAATTACTTATTAGGGCATAACATGCCTCTTTAAAATTCTATTTATATACAAGTTCACATACCTCACGGGGATCACTCAACACTCGGCCGAAAATGTATTTTTGTGGATCACTCGAGAGCGGCATGGAACTTACTCCTACCATAGGCTTGCCAAGCGATCAATCCTCCTCCTTTTTAACTTATATACCTTTGTAAACATCAAGAGGACTTTGTGGGTGAAGGGTTAGGCTTGGGTTAAAGGTAGGTGGTTGGGTTGTTGGTTAGTGGTTAGTAGAAAAAGGCGAAAAGCGTAACAAGTGTCGGTTTTCGTAAGACTTTTTATTTTTGTAACTTTTATTTTGATGAAGCTATTTATTCAAACAAAGTTATTTTTGATGAACTTGTTTGTTTATTTTCTTTTGCTTCATCAACAACACCAATAAATTTTTTTTTTTTTGAAAAGTCATATGAAGAACCGAACTTGTTACTAAAACAAAGGGTTAAAAATGAAAAAGGTTTTGGTGGGTAAAAAGGGTGTTTGGTTTGGGTTATGAAATGAAAAGGTTTAGGCTCAAAGGGGCTAACTAGGGGGATTTTGGGTAGGTGGTAAAAAATGAAAAATAATGGTATAGAAATAAAAAGGGTTAGTCCTAATGCCTCCATCATTTACTTACTCGGGTTTAAGTTGGTAAGGACCGGGAATGTATCGTCATGGCAAGTTCTAGAGTCGTAAGAACCAAGCGGCTATTCACACAAGAAACGAAAATGAGCATTTAGTCAAATGATATGTAAGTGTTTGCTCAATAAAGGCTCAAAACTCACTTTTGTGGGAATGGGTTTTTATGTGATCAAGTATATATAATTAAATTTTAACTAAGCTTGTCATGCCTTTTCATAATTTTCTTATGTTGGTTCTTTTTATCACGACGCTATCGGTTGTAAATTTGTAAAAATATAACATTTTTAAGAACTTGAATTTCCTGAGTTAAACCTAGACAAGTAAAAAAATGAAAATTTTTGAAAAAATTTGGGGTGATTAGCGGTTCCAATAGAGTTTTGTGTAAGGCTTGTATTTAGGATTTGCAAGATTCAAGGTTTTAGCATCCCCCCCACACTTAAATTACACATTGTCCTCAATGTGTCCCAAAAATAAGTTTTTAGGTTGATTGAATGCGTAAAAAGGTGTAAAAAGCAAATATTTTGTGTTACTGGTTACCTGGACACGACCCCGTGTTGAGTGAACACGACCCCGTGTTCAGGTGCCAGTAACGAAAACTTATAGAAGGTGAACACGGGGGCGTGTTGGCTGGACACGACCCCGTGTCTGTCAAGGTCTGCAGAAATAAAACAATCAGCAGGTTCAGGGGAGTGGGCACGGGGGCGTGTTGGCTGGACACGGCCCCGTGTGGACAGTCTGCAAAGTTGAAAAACAGGTTTCTTTCGTCGGTTTTCCTGTCCCGGCTTTAGTAGTACTAATGTTTAGCACTCTAAGCCTCGTATGTACCTGCGTATTCAATAGACACCATACCATACCATAGCAAACATCCTACTTTTACCAATATTCAACATCCATGTCAAAGTTAAAAGAAAAAAAATGCAGAAAATAAAAGAAGTTGGGGAAAGTAAATTGTTCAACACTTGGCACGCAGGCCATCAATTGTTCAAGAGTGCAAAAGGGTTAACCTGGGGAACCATCAAACAACCTTCTCTTCCTCCGCTCCTCCCGCCTACTCCATGGCATCGTCATCGTCATCATCATCACCATCCCCTCCATGGCGTGCAATGTGGTCTCGTATATATCCAACATCATCTTGGATATCGGATATGTTTCTTTCGATAGCTCCGACCCGGTGGTAGGTGTTGCTCGCCATGTTGTAAGTGTTCCTGGTGCAGATAAGGTTTTCCTGCAACAAATCATGCAAACTTTGGAAATTAGGAAAACCGCCTCCGGAGGAGGATGATTGGCCCGGATCACCATGGGGTTGGTATTGGTACTGATGATGTTGCGGAGCTTGGAGGACAAGCGCTTCTTGCGGGTTCCATGCATGACCTTGCATCCTTTGAAAGCTTACCGTCCCGTCTTCCGCCTCATAAATCAGGTTCATTGAGCGGCATATGTGTATATCCACTGTACCCGACCATGGGCTCCTCTCAAATGACCTAGGTATGTGGGCGAAGTGTTTGAAGAGATGGTACACGCATCCCCCAAAGAAGATAGGAGTCGGTGCATTAGCAAGGCGGTTGTGATGCATGTTTCGGAGCATGAGGAACGGAACATAAAGCGGCCTGCGGTTGTGGATGCAGTGGAGGATAACCAAATCTCTTAACCCAATGACGCCACTACTATCATGCCTTTGGCTAAGAGAGTAGCCAATGAGCCTATGGATGTATCTGTAGAGCGGATCCCTCAGCTTCGTGCTCTTAGTGTTGCTCGGATTGTAGTACCCTTCACCAATCTGAGCCCAAATGGCTTGGCGTTCGTTTTCACCTATCTCTCTCATTCCTCCAGTATTTTCTTCGTTTCCCGCATCCTCTTCCGCATACAACCAGATAATCGATCCAAACTGAGCCATAGAGATCGAATATTTCGTTCCGCCACATCGGAATGCTACCCCGTCATTGTCGAACGGGTCGCACCTCGAGTTGAATGTGAAGGTGCTATAGAACTCCAAAGTGCATTCGTGGACGAAACGGAGTCGAGTTGTTAGGGCGACTCTGAGTGGTCCCGTGACAATGTTGTTGAAACGGTCAATTTGATTCACCATGGTTAGCAAGTCCGTGCAAGCTTGCCTCGGGTATTCCTCCGGCCTTGTTTGAAGAATCTCGTATCGAGCTCTCGCATCGAGCTCATTGGCGTTAAATCTTGTGAACTTCCTGGCCATCTGCAAGAATACACCAAAAGTTAGCACGAAACAGAAATATTTTCGGACAAAACTGCAAATAGTGGTCTGGACACGGCCCCGTGTCCAGGCGTCTGTTACTCAAAAATTTCATTTTTCGACCCGGTTTCGAAAACTTGAAAATTTTTGGTCCACTAGGTGCGGTTTCCCCCGAAAATGAAACCCTAAGTGCCGTTTTTCCCAAAATATCTCGTTTACCCTATCAATTTTATCTTTTTCGGTTCAAGAACAAGGGTTTAGGATTTTTGTGAGAAATCGGGTGAATTTATGAACAATACAAGTGTATTTACTTCCCATAACACTAATCTAACTAAATGCAAACAGATCTAAACAAAAATTTGAGGTTCGATCCGTATGAACTTCAAGAACCCTAGATTTTCCCCCAAATTTTTGGTGTTTTAACTACATGCAAGTAACTAATCTAACTACTAAAAGTGATAGAATCATACCTTGATGTTGTTAGAGTGATAGGAGACGTCGAAAATCTGCGAAAAATCGCATGTAACCAGAGCTTTTTCGGGGAAACGGGGCGTGTGGAATGAAGTAACTGTTTTGAAAAAAAAGGGGATTTATCCCGACTGCAGCGCGGACACGACCCCGTGTCCAGCGGACACGGCCTCGTGCCGAGCAAAGTTTTGAATATATATATATATATATATATATATATATTAAGTGCTCGTGTGAGTGCCCTTGTTTCCCATAAGCTTTGGTTAGATAACTTACCGCTTTATTTGTCGTCTCAATCGTTCGTAACTTACCAGGTATGATGTTGGTTTCATTCTTCCACCGTTTGAAGCGAGATCTCTTCTTCTTCATCCTCAATGAATCCTTGATAGAGTTTCAGCCGTTGGCCATTGACTTTGAATGGAGGCCCATTTCGAGATTTAATTTCTACTGCACCGTGTGGGAAAATATGGGTGACGGAAAAAGGTCCTGACCACCTAGACTTTAATTTACTAGGAAACAATCGAAGTCGTGAATTAAACAAAAGAACTAGATCTCCTACCCGAAATTCATTAGGTTTAATATGTTTATCATGCAAATTTTTCATTCTTTCCTTATAAATTTCGGAGTTTGAGTATGCAAATTCTAAATCTAAGTTTACATTTTTGATTGCCCAGTAGGCTTTGTGTGCAATTTCTACTGGCAAGTGACAACTTTTTCCATAGACTAGCTTATATGGGGTTGTGCCTATTGTTGTTTTATAAGCAGTTCGAAAAGCCCATAAAGCATCATCTAATTTATCCGCCCATTCCTTTTTATTTAATCCTACGGTTTTTTCGAGTATTCGTTTTAAACCTCTATTAGTCACTTCGGCTTGTCCGTTTGTTTGAGGGTGATATGCTGTTGAGACCCGGTGATAGACCCCATATCTTGTTAAAAAAATTTCGAGTTGATGGTTGAAAAAATGGGTACCTCTATCACTTATTAGTGCTTTAGGTGTGCCAAAACGAGAGAATAGTTTTTTCAGAAATCTTACCACGACTCTTCCATCATTTGTTGGAAGTGCCTCGGCCTCGGCCCATTTAGACAAGTAGTCTACTGCCACAAGTATATATTTGTTTCCTTTTGATGGTGGGAAAGGTCCCATAAAGTCGAGTCCCCACACATCAAAAATTTCACAAACAAGAATGCCATTTTGTGGCATTTCGTTTTTGGAAGAAATATTACCTGTTCTTTGGCAAGCATCACATGTCTTGACAAGACTTTGGGCGTCTTTGTAAATGGTTGGCCAATAAAATCCTGAATCAAATACCTTTCGTGCGGTACTAGCGGCACCATGATGCCCTCCCTATGGACCTTCATGACAATGGCGGAGAATTCTTCGTGCTTCACTACCATGTACGCATCGTCGGACGAGTTGGTCGGCACATATTTTGAAAAGATATGGATCTTCCCAAAAATAGTGTTTCACACTAGCAAAGAATTTTTTTCTTTGATGATGTGGCCACCCTTTTGCGACTATACCGCTAGCTAGGTAGTTAGCATAGTCGGCGTACCATGGTTCTTCCTTATATTCCACCATCTCCAGGGACTCAGTTGGAAACTTTTCATTGATTTGCTCGTCCCTGGTTGCCTCCAAAGCTGGGTCTTCTAAGCGCAAAAGATGATCTGCTGCAGTGTTTTCTGCTCCTCTTTCGTCTCTGATTTCAATGTCGAATTCTTGGAGGAGTAGAATCCACCGAATCAAACGTGGTTTTGCGTCCTGCTTTTTGAAGAGATATCGAATGGCCGCATGATCTGTATAGACTATAGTTTTAGAAAGAACAAGATAAGAACGAAATTTATCAAAAGCAAATACCACAGCTAGTAATTCTTTTTCAGTTGTTATGTAATTTTCTTGTGCATCATTAAGTGTTTTACTAGCATAATAAATTGGGTGGAAATGCTTTTCTTTTCTTTGTCCCAAGACAGCTCCAACTGCAAAGTCACTAGCATCACACATAATTTCGAAAGGAAATTTCCAATCGGGCGCTATCATGATAGGTGCATTGACTAACATTTCCTTTAGGGTTAGAAATGCTTGATTGCAATCCTTGTCAAAGATGAAAGGGGTATCTTTTTCAAGTAATTTTGTTAGAGGCCTTGAGATTTTAGAAAAGTCTTTGATAAATCGTCGATAGAATCCGGCATGCCCTAGGAAACTTCTGATAGCTCTTACGGAGGATGGGGGTGGTAATCTAGAAATGGTATCTATTTTGGCTCGATCCACCTCCATTCCTTCGCTTGAGATCTTGTGACCGAGCACTATTCCCTCCGTTACCATGAAATGGCATTTTTCCCAATTAAGGGCGAGGTTAGTTTCCTCACATCGGGATAGCATTAGCTCAAGGTTATCGAGGCATTGGTCGTATGAATCCCCAAAGATAGAAAAGTCGTCCATGAAGACTTCCATTGTCTTTTCTATCATGTCATGGAAGATGGCTACCATGCAACGTTGGAATGTTGCGGGGGCATTACATAGACCAAACGACATGCGTCGATAAGCAAAAGTTCCATAGGGACATGTGAAAGTTGTCTTTTCTTGGTCTTCGGGTGCTATCGGAATTTGAAAGTAACCTGAAAAACCATCCAAGAAACAGTAAAATTTATGACCGGATAATCTTTCTAACATTTGATCAATGAAGGGCAAAGGAAAGTGGTTTTTTCTTATTGCTTCATTTAATCGTCTATAATCTATACATACTCTCCATCCTGTGACGGTTCTCGTTGGTATTAATTCATTATTTTCGTTAGTTATTACCGCCATACCTCCTTTCTTTGAAACTACTTGGACGGGACTTACCCAAGGACTATCGGAGATAGGATAGATAAGTCCGGCGTCAAGTAACTTGATGACCTCGTTTTTAACCACTTCTTGAACATTTGGATTCACTCAACGTTGTGGTTGTATGACTGATTTGTAGTCATCATTCATCAAAATTTTGTGCGTGCACATAGAAGGACTAATTCCTTTTATGTCTACAAGTTTCCAAGCTATTGCATTTTTATGTTTTTTTCAAAAGACTAATTAATTTTTCTTTTTCTAAGCTATCTAATTTAGATGAAATAATTACAGGTAAATTACCCTCTTTGTCTAGAAAAGCATATTCCAAACCTTTTGGAAGTTCTTTGAGCTCAAGTGGTGGGTCTTTAGGAGACTCCTTATTTGGTTGCTCATTTCGATCAAGAACTTTAAAAGTTTGTTCTATGGCGACCTCTTCTTCAACAAAGTGGTCAATCTCTTCACTTGTATCAGGTGGTTCATCTTCATCTTCAATTAGGGGGTCATTATTGCCGAATGGATATTTCATTGACCGTTCGAGATCGACACTTCTTTTAAATGCCCCTAATTGAAGAGGTAGATTGTTGAACTTCCGGATTTTCAAAGCTTCGTGAGTTTTTACAAATGGTCGCCCCAACACTAGAGGAGCGTCATCGAGGATGACAAAGTCGGTCGGGATTACCATTTGATTTGTTTGAACCAAGACATCCTCAACTATACCGATTGATTTTATTACTTTCTGATTGGATAGAAAAATGGGTATTTGAAGTGGAGAAAAATCACTAATACTTAATTTTTCGAAAATGTAATTAGGCATTATGTTAACACAAAGATCTTTATCAATTGTGACATTACTAATAAACGAATTTTGAAAGAAACATGGAACCGGTGTAATGTTAATTTCAAATGGGTCTTCTTTTATTAGTGACGTTTGATCATTAGTTAACTTAATACTTACCGTTTCGTCAATTTTAGTGTTAGTGTTTAATTCTTTTAAAAACTTAGCATGAGTGGGTACTAAACAATGATTTTCAAAAGAAGGCGACAAGAGATTAATTTCTTCAAAATTAGACTCTTCTTGAATTTTAACGTTGTCGGACTCACCTATTTCGTTGTTTAACTCATGTGTCGGTTTTTCACTTAGTTGTTCTTCCATTTTTACACTTTCAGTTATCTCTTCCTTTTTTAATTCTTCTCTTGCGCGGGACTCCTCTTCCCTTGCGCGAGATTCTCTTATACAGCGATCGATAACTCTAAAGTGTTCTAATATCCTATCGGTTACTTCGGTTATAGAAAAAGAATCAGGATTTTCTAAGCTTGAATCCGGTTGTTCGACTCTTTGTTCCTCATAATACCCATATGAAGTAGATGATTCACACCATTGTTCTTCATTGTAAGCATATGATGGATAAGGTTCGTAATTTTGTTCTTCATAATACTCATATGAGGTGGGTTGTTCATGCCACGGTTCCTCATAATAAGCATACGAAGGTGGTGGCTCATATCTTGGTTCCTCAAAGTATGAGTATGAAGGCTCATACCTTGGTTCATCAAAATACGAGTATGAGGGAGGAGGTTCATACCTTTGGTCTTCATAGAATGTGTATGAAGTCGATGGCTCGTACCTGGGCTCCTCATAGTAGGTGTATGAATTGGATGGTTGATATGAGTGATTATTTTGAACCGAGCGTGAGTTACGACAATTAGTGCAATAATTACCCCTATAATCATCCTCCTCATAGGTGTAGTTGTAACCTCCTGAGTATTGATCCATAAGAATCACTCAGCAGACCACAACCGAGTCTCGAGATCAGAAAACAAAAATAAAAACGGAAACAGAGGCTGGACACGGCCCCGTGTTCAGTGGACACGGCCCCGTGTTCAGGATCTGTATCTGGGCGTTTTAATTAAATTTACTGATTTCGTTGAGCACGGGGCGTGTTCAGTGAGCACGGCCCGTGTTCAAGCTACTGTTACTGGGTGTTTTTATGAAAATGTGCAGCACGGCCCCGTGTTCAGTGAACACGGCCCCGTGTACAGGCTACTGTAAATGCAAAACTAAACTAAAATGCAGAAAAAATGTGCGTGCGTTTAAAAAGGTTTTGAAAAACTGATTAGGCCGTCGATTTTAAGCTTTCTTAAAATCCTTGTGTCCCCGGCAGCGGCGCCAAAAACTTGATGCGTGTGAAGTGTTATATATATTAGGTGTATATTTTAAGCCCCCTTTAACACTTATTTTTAGCCAAGTTTTAAATTTATAAAACACGATATTTTACTAACACTAAACACACATATGGGCAAGTGCACCCATCGTGAGCGTAGTATAGTGTTGGCAAGATACCGAGGTCATCCAAGGACACAAGAGCTTTTAATACCGGTTTATCCTCAACGTCTAATCAAAATAAAAAGTTTAGAAAAATGTTTTAAACTAAGAAAAATAAAAACTAACTAAAATGCTGAAAATAAAAATAAAAAAAAAGAAAAAACAGATAGACAAGATGAATCATTTGGTTCCGACTCGTATCTAGTGTAACCTTTGATTATTTCCGCACTTTTGCACATAATTATGAGATTATCTTAGTTATTGTAGTAGGCCCCTCTTTTGAAGGTGACGTTACCCTCACCCCAGTAGTTTGAGTCAGCAAGGATACAATCCTAAAAGGGTGGATTATTGGAAGATAATTAATTAAGTTATTAATGCAAATTATGGTAGGCCCCTCTTTTGGAGGTGACGTTACCCTCAACTAGGTAGTCTGAGTCAGCAGGGATACAGTCCTAAATAGCCGGGTTATAGTATTAATAGTAGTTAACTTATGAGGGGATCAAAGAGTTTGGACCCCCGCCATCCAATACCGTGAAGTATTGAAGGAGGTCCTACTAAATTTGACTCAGGTCCATTGCAGGACCTCTAAACGCTTAACAATGGCAAGACCTTTACCAAACCGTTCCCTTAACCCCCGACCAGGTAGCCAACATACCTCCATATAGACCGTGGAGATATGAATGGTGAAAATCTTTTATTTTATATAGACAGTAAAATAATGCCAAGACACCACGGACAAACGATAAGGAAAGATCACCTTCAACATAAGCAACTAGTTATTAAAGTCATTAATACAAAACCAAATAAAAAGTGCAAAAGATTAGAAATAAAAAGTATTACACTAGACACTTTGTCTTCACCAAGTGATGTAAGAGACTTAGGCAAACATGGCCTTGATTGTCAAGAACTCTTACGATCAATCTTGGATCCCGAGACGACTCACACACTCTACGATGGACAATGGATGATGGTGGTGGGTGATGGTGTTATGGTGGTGGTGGGTGGTGGGTGAAGTGTGAGAGAGGTGGTGTGCCAAGGGATGGTTTGAGCTTGAGCCAAGCACTTCTATTTATAGGCTGAACAGAAGCTCGGGCACGGCCCCGTGTCCAGTGGGCACGGCCCCGTGTCCACATCCTTCTCTTTCTTCATTAAATGCAGTTTTGTCTTTTTAGTTGACCACGCCCCCGTGTCCGCTGAGCACGACCCCGTGGTGCAGAAGAATCTTTGTACTATGTAGATTTGCTGGATTGTGCGAATCTTATAGTTGACCACGGCCCCGTGTCCGCTGAGCACGGCCCCGTGGTGGGCAATAGAAGCTTCTAACACTTTGTCTTTTCTGCTGACACTTGGGCACGCCCCTGTGCTGGCTGAGCACGGGGCGTGTTCAGGCTTCTGATCTCTTGTTTTGCTTGGGAAGATGCTGTCGTGGGGTCGGGCATGTCACGTCTTGTTCCTTTTCTTGTATCTATGTTAGATTTTGATGTCTTTTTGCTTCTTTTGTTAATTTGAGCTCATTTAATCCTGAAGATACAAAAGGAAGACAAAAGCACACTTTTTCCAACATTAGTACTAAAAAATGGTTAGTTTTATGCCTCATTTGATGAAATTTATATGTTGCATTTTTAACACATCACGCAGCTCGCTCGAAGTTCGCTCGAAAAATACTCAAAAAAACCTCGGCTCGAAATCAGCTCGGTTGTAAACGAGCTGACTTGGCTCGGCTCAGTTTGAAAACGAGCTAAGCTCGGGCTAGGCCTGGCTTTGCTCGTGAGCCGGCTCGAATTATTTTATTTTATATATATTAGTTTTCATGGAGTTTTCATAAAATTGTGAATTTGTTAGCCTATATATTTGAATCTTAATATTTAGTTAGTTCTTACAAGTACCAATTTTGAGAGTTTTTATATGATTCTAATACATGCACTTTGATACTGATACTACGTGTATGTGTTTGTGGAGAATGTATAACAAGTAAGCTTATTATACAGATGATATAATGAGATAAATATAGAACTAATGACATGATTCTATGGATTATAAAAAGCATCTTTTAATATCTTTGTACTTGGCAGCACTATAACATGCTTATCACATAAGCAATTAAATAAAATGCTTATCACATAAGCAATGAAATAAAAAGGTGAGGGTCAATTATAATCAATACATAGTAAGTCTTGATAACACAATATAATCAAGATCCTCTTTGTATGTATCTATCTATCTAAAAAACATTTTTGTCCCACATTGCTCAGAACACAAAACCTGAGAGAACATTGCTTTGTAATTGCCATTTTTCGTGTGGAATGATATTGACGATTTTAACTTTTATATCTCCCCTATAAAGCCAAGATGAAGCCACCAAAAGAATTGATAAGCTATAATTTCATTTTTTATCCTTTGCCCAAAGAAAGTTGTATATTTAGCCCTATGGCTTAATTATGTTGCAAATGAATCATGTTTGAGTGCTTTTATACTAGTGGATTTAATTATTCTTTGTTAGATGCAGCTAATCGCGCCGAGCCGGCTCGAATTTGTTTCGAGTGAGCCCCAAACTTTAGCCGATTTAAAATTCGAGCTCGAGCCAAGCCAGCTCGATTTAAATTCGAGCGCCGGCTCGACTCGACTCGTTAACAACCCTAGTTTTATGTTACTATTGATGATAGGTGTTCTATTCCTATTCAATGTAAGTTAAATTAAATAACATGAGAAGTTAATTTAAATAATGTCCGTATAGTCCTTTTGACTCCTCGCAGTTTGTAATGTTTTTTTATGTTACTATTAATGAAATGATAGGTGTTTTAGCTCAAGTTACTTTATATAATGCTTTGTTTGAAAGAAAATCACCATCTGTTTTTTTAGCAAGAATTTAGAAAAGGGTTATTTATATTAGAGTTAATAGCCAAAATGGTCCCTCAGGTTTGCTCACTTTTACCACTTTAGTCCAAAATCCAAAATTTTTAAATCTGGGTCCCTGAGGTTTGCATTTTGTTGCCATTTTAGTTCAAATTTCAAAAACCCCCTTTTTTGACTGTTGCAACCAGTCTATTTTGTCCTTTTGCGTAGCGGTATTTTGGTCATTTTTATGAGTTATAATAACAAACCCAGATCAAGAACCCATATCAACTCTCTCTCTCTCTCTCTCTCTCTCTCTCTCTCTCTTCTCTCTCTCTATAGCACCACCACCACCGCCACCTCCTCCCCCTTCTCACCACCGCCACCGCCACCATCAACACCCACCCCACAAGCACCACCTCTTTAGAGCACAACCACCCTCGTTCTCCCCCCCCCCCTCTCTAAAACCCTAGCTTTTACCATCTCTTTCTCTCTCTAAACCTCGCCGGAGGCGATGATGATACAACAACTCTCTGCACCTCCTCGCTCTCTCTAAACACACCTGACACTCTCTTTTTTCTCTCTATAGCTTTTACCCTCTCTTTCTCTCTCTAAACCTCGCCGGAGGCGATGATGATACAACAGCATCGATCAGAGGGTTTTGACTTGATATGAGGTACAACAGCAACGATCAAAGGCGATGATGATTTTTTCGTTGTCTGAGTGAATTGAGTGAAGCTTGAGACTTACCGTATCTTGGTGGGGTAATATCCGGCTGTTGAAGCAGCCGCGATGTTTGCAGCCATGGCGGTTGGTTCCTCTTTGTTTTGATTATTGTTAACAGATCTGAGCCTCTTCTAATTCTTCTTTTTCATATTTTCGTTTTTTTTTTATTTTTATCAAGGGTTTTGACTTGATATTTTCGTAAATGGAGGTAGAAGGGGTGTTCATGGGTGGGTGTTGATGATGGCGGTGGTGAGAAAGGGGAGGAGGTGGCGGTGGTGGTGCTTGTGGCGGCAGAGAGGAGAGAGGGAGAGAGTGAGGGGTTAATTAGTGTTGTTGATTCGTCATAGTTGCAAGTGTTGATGTTCAGTTGTTTGAGAAGATGATGATGATTCAGTTGTTTGATGATCTGCTTTGAGAGAGATGATCCGGGTTCTTGATCTGGGTTTGTAATTAGATGTTTGTTATAATAACTCATAAAGAGGCGATGATGATTTTTTCGTTGTCTGAGTGAATCGAGTGAAGCTTGAGACTTACCGTATCTTGGTGGGGTAATATCCGGCTGTTGAAGCAGCCGCGATGTTTGCAGCCATGGCGATTGGTTCCTCTTTGTTTTAATTATTATTAACAGATCTGAGCCTCTTCTAATTCTTCTTTTTCATATTTTCGTTTTTATTTTTATCAAGGGTTTTGACTTGATATTTTCGGGGTTAATTAGTGTTGTTGATTCGTCGTAGTTGCAGGTGTTGATGTTCAGTTGTTTGAGAAGATGATGATAATTCAGTTGTTTGATGATCTGCTTTGAGATATATGATCTGGGTTTTATTAATAACCCATAAAAATGACCAAAATACCCCTGCACAAAAGGCCAAAATAGGCTGGTTGCAACAGTCAAAAAAGGTGTTTTTTGAAATTTGGACTAAAATGGCAACAAAATACAAACCTCAGGGACCCAGATTTAAAAATTTTGGATTTTGTACTAAAGTGGCAAAAGTGAGCAAACCTCAGGGACCATTTTGGCTATTAACTCTTTATATTATTATGTCGGCAAATTGTTTTAAAAATGCTATAGATTTATATATTTTATATTATTAAGTCATTAAGCATAATTAGACACCTATAAAACATAATTAGAAGGTTGGTTCATGTTGGTTGAGATGACGGGTTATAGGACCCATATAAATACTTTTGTATGTACCTTAAGACACCCAAAAATACCAAAAAAGTAGGAATAGACAAGATAATTGAGTTGGTTTTAGGTAACCATGTGAATAGTAGGCCTTAAAACTACACATTGTTAAATGGCATGGGACCTTATATACCTACTACTACTCTAAAGTATAACTGTCAAAATAAAACTATACAATCATACCCTTCTGGATGTAAAAGGTAAGAAGAAACATAAGAAAAAAAAAACCCTATGAAGGATACATGACACAATATTGCAAACAACAATGAGCGAAATGGCGGCGTAAGGGTTGATAGTAGCTTTCGACATAGGATAGTGAAGGAACAACGTGATTACTACCATTCGAAAAGTTTTTTGATTTACCATTTTGATTGTACTAGCAGTATAGTTTAGAATGGTCGATATTAAGATATTAATAATATTTAAATTTTTATTAAAGGAAACTTATATATTTTATAATTAATTTTCATTTAAAATTGTTAGTGTTAAAAATTAAACTATAAAAATGGTTTTAGTTTATTATAAATGACGGTGAGTGTTTATTTTCAATAAATTGGTGTCATTGGTGACTATACTCTTTCTCTTGTCTAGATTTCTAAAATTGTTTCACAAGCTAAAGGTATAAATGACACGGACTCGTTTAGAATTTCTTCGCCTTGGCCCTTGCCACCATGTTGTAAAAGATTTTCTAGTGAACTTAAGATTTCCTTAGCTTTTTAGCATTGATTCACCGATTAGAAATGTCATTCGTATCACCATTATGAGTAGTGCTTTAGCTTGTTCATCATTTTTGCTTGCTGGACGTCATTATCACTCCAAAAATTATTTAGTTACGGTACTTGATAAGCAAGAACATTCCGTGCATTCTCACTCACCGCAATGATGGTTATGGTGACCAATGGAATAAAGATCATGAACCATGGCATTTAGAAAATTGATCACCCTGGTCTTCCATTTTTTTCTAAACTCCTAATCACTACTAAATTACACCAAACTATTACCTTAAAATTAAACCCAAGACCTCCCACTAACATCTACCAAGTGAGCTAGCCCCACATTCACCAAAATCATAACAACAAAATGAAGGAAGCGGGACTCGAAGATATGTTAGATTAAATATATTATAAATATTTAATCATGTAGCCATTATAATCATTTATATTATATTAGATCAAAAAATAAAATTATATCTTATTATTATCAAACACTTTTCGATTTCAAGGTTTATAATCGTCGACTCTCAAAGTTAGACGAGGTATTGCAATATGAATTCAAATCCATGAATTTGACACACAAAACCTATGTACTCGCCAACTTTTTATACTGACTGTCTTTTCACATATGTTTCAGGAGCCATTGTTTGATGATTGATTGATTGCTTACTTCACATAGGATGGGCGCGGGCCTTAGTGACTTTAAAACATGAAAGATAATTTACTGGTATTTTGTTCTCTATTTATCCAAAGACAATGTAAAAAATTATCTAAATAATTCAAAACTTTAAATACCATGTATGTGAAACAATTCTTGTAACGTGACTCCCCGATTTTTCCGTCGTGGTTTGTCGTTTTACGCGATCGGGATGTTACAGAGATTGGTATCAGAGCCATGGTTATAGGGAATTAGGTTATTACTAATACTCTTGACCTAGTCTATAACCTTCCTAGGACCCTAACGCAAGTTTTCTTGCATTTAGATTCTTAGTATAATACCATCACCTATCCTTAGGTGATTAACAAAAACAAAACATAATTCATTCTCTAGAGTCAAATTTTTTCAAAAACTATACAAAAAATATCATCTATCCTTAGATGATTTGTTTTAGGTTTTTAAGCTTTTGGTGTTTTCAAAATCCCATCAAAGTTTGGACTTTAATAATGTGAACATGTGCAATCCGGAAGGGTGGATGCATGTACCCTGAGTTTTCTGTCTAAGGCTAGAGTGTTCGTATAAATCCGCATCACCGGACTAGTCACTCTTACCTGGGAACTCTTAGGGTGAGTGTCCACTTATAGGCTAAAGCATGTCTTCGCGATACATTATAAAGACCCATTTACTTTGATTAGTCACTGTGTCATTTGTTTGTTTTAGGTAACGAACAAATGATCACAATCTTTATGCTCCATCGATATTTTTAACGTTCAGTTTTGATTATCCAATATCATCTCACTTGTTTTCTCTCATATTTCTCTGCTCTTTTAGAATGCCTCCTTAACGTAATGCAAATCAAGACGCTGATATGGCGGCTATGATCGCTCAACAAATTGTCATCGTGCTCCCAAACCTAGTAACCCAGTTAAACCAAGCGAACAACAACAACAATAACAACAACAATGCACCCGCTCCGTGCAACTAAAAACAATTTAACTCAGCTAAACCACTCAAGTTTACTGGGTCTGAAGGAGCTATTGTGCTCCTGTAGTGGTTTGAGAGTCTTGAAAGCACATTTCATCATGTTCAATGCCTGAACGGGCGAAAGGTTGAATTTTGCATCGAGTGTATTCTAGAAAAGAGGACTCACATGGTGGAACGGTGTGATGAGAGATAAGGGTGCCGATGTGGCAATGGCACAAACGTGGGAAGAGCTTCGAGCTCTCATGATGAAGGAATTCTGCCCACGTCATGAGCAAAGGGCACTTGAGAACAAATTCCACGATCTGAAACAGGATAGTGGAGAACATCATGCGTACATCGACCGGTACGAGTAGTTGAGCTTTTTGTGTCCTACCATGGTTACGCCTTTGGATAAGGCGATTGAGAAGTACATAGATGGCCTTCCTGACCCAGTTCAGGACATTGTTACTGGTAGCAACCCTACCACTGTCAGACAGGCTATCGAATTAGCTGCTACCCTAACTGAATCCCAAGTCAGAAAGGAGAAACTGTTTCGCAAAGGCAACAAGAAACAAGTAGCTAAGACCACTCAAGAGGAAACCAAGGAAAACAAAGCCGAACCTCCCAAGGAATCTAGGAAGCGTAAGGCTTCACAAAACTTCACGGTTATTGCTCAACCCAACCAGAACACTCACAACCAACCAGCTCAACCTCCCACGAGGAAACCTTATGCCGGTACAACACCGTTGTGCAACAGGTGCAATGCTCACCACCAAGCTCACTCACAGTGTCGTCAATGCACTTCCTATGGATGACTTGGTCATTTAGAAAATGCTTGTTGATCTACTCCGAACCAAGCTATTCCGAACCCCGTCCAACCTCAAGCAAATTCTGCTCAAGCTCGCTTTCCACCAGGTTCTTGCTACAACTGTGGTAAGATGGGTCATTTTAGAAACAATTGCCCAAAGCTCGTCAATGCAAATCCAGCCACTGGATGAGCATTTAACATAAATGCTAGCGAGGCACGCTCTAATGACAATGCAGCTTTAAATAATTAAACTTTTACGTTTTCCTTTTGTTATCCAAGAATCTTGAAACAATTCGATTTGTTTATAAATAATCTTGTTATTCCAATTTTATTTACAAAACCAATGTGATTACGTGTATGTGTGGCATACCCCTACAATACCGACACCAAGGATATGGTTTCTTGCAAATCAAACTACTCTCGTAGTTTCTTCCATTTTGTGTGTGACAACCCTCATAAATCCAGGTATCCGTACAATTAATTAATATTAATTAAGTGCTTAATGACTGTGCTGAATTACTTAACTGCTTTCTGATTACTGCATCATACTTACATAGTTACATGTGCATCACATATTACATAATGTCACATCATTATCACATACAAATCTTATTGACATACATGATGCACAAAGCACAGTTAGCACAGTTAACGGATAGAACGAGAATATGCTAACGGGGTTCAGTACATGGACAGACAGTGTTTTGAGACCCAGTATGGGCCAGGGACAAGGTACTACACTAGTACGGTGTGTAGGGAAGTAAGGACCATAAAACTGCGTCACTAGGTGATAGTTTAAGTGCCGGATAGTGCCTAAAACCCACATAAAGTGCAGAATTCTGCATTTTTCAGCAAAATTCAGCTTTTTAACAAGCTAGTTACATGCAAAAATTTGACTAAATGGTCCTGAATGCTTTCCTAAGTGTCGGGAAGTAAAAGTGTCACAAAAAGTAACATAAAGATCATTAAACGGAATAGCCTGACACTTTAACGAACCGGTATCTAACCGAACAACCGGACACTACCCGAAACACCAAAATTATACTAGAAACTTTGTTTAATAATTTCTGAGCTAGTCATGATCCCCGAACACCTTAACACCCACTACAATAGCTAGTAACTAACTTAACTAACTATACACTTGATTTTGAACTAGTAAGTAACCAACTAGTTACAAGTTACACTTAGACCCCCCCCCCCCTATGCTAAAATCAGCCATCACCACCACCATACCTCAAAGATTTGATTTCTTTTTTTAATGGATCTTGCTTGATCTTGTAGACATAATATTTAGAAGCATGGTTATAAGTATGGCATGTGATCTCATAAGATCATCACACTTCACAACACCACACACTTCATCTTTCTCTTACTCTCTCCCTCTCCTCTCGGCCTTGCATAGTGCCGCCACCACCACCACCTTACATCCATCATCCACTCATTCCATATACTCTCAAGGGTGTAAGAAGGTGTCTTGTGAAGCTTGGTGCTCTTGAATCTTGAAGGGCCTCTATTGCTTGCTTTTATCCACCATTTTCATCATCTTCTTCATCAAGTGTTCTTCCCTAGCTTAGAGCTAGTAGTAAGACTCTCACAACCCTTTGATACTTCTAATTTTGATTTGTTAAAATGATGTATTATGTTATAAATCACAAGAACCCTAAAAGACATGAACTTGAATCATGAACATGAAGCTTACATATGATGAAATCTTGATGAAATAATGTTGTTTAAGTATGTGTATGATACTTGTTGATGTTTATCTGAGATTATGATGTTGATCATCATAAGGAGCTTGCTAGATTGTGATTAAACACATGATCTAGCAAGTTAGAGGATGATTATGTGTTAACACAAGAAGATCATCCTCATATATAAGCATGAACTTGAAAATAAGATGATTTCTTGAAAAATAATAAACAAAGTAAGCTAGTAATCTTATGAATCTAAGATTCATGAGTGGTTTTCCAAAAGAACCAAGTCCAAAATGTGATTTTTAGAAGATCTTGATGCTTTCTTAAATGTACACTATTTTTGGTGATAAAATAAGTGTAAGAGCACTTTGATTACAAGAAAAGTTCAAAAGAATGATTTTTGAAAGGATCATCTAACAAGTTGTAAACACACAAATCTTTCAAGAATGAGATTTTAAAAGTAATAAACACACTTCAAAGGGTAACTAAGTCTACTAAACATGCTACCGAGTTACTACAAGTCTTTGGGAAAGATCAAGTTCATGTTGTTATGTAAATTGTATAGTTTTTGCACTTGGTAAGTGTAAGATGTTTAGGAATTGGTTGTTGATTGTTTGTAATGATTTTTGAAAAGAAAATGATATGCTTTGATAGCATGGACACCTCCATTTTTAGGGGAAACTATGGCAAAATTTTCTAAAAAATACAAACACTTAGAAAAATATTTTCTAACAAGTATTTACAAGTGTATTTTGATCATGAGTTTTCAATATAAATTTTGCCATAATTTTTGTAACAAAAATACAAGTATTGGAGGTTGGTTTTCATAAAATAAAAATGGGTGAATATATATTTAGAATATATATTTATATTAAAGACACATTGTGTGTGATTATGTGTATACTTTGTGAAATAAGTTTTGTTATTTTAGGGTAAAATAATATAACTTACCAAAATACCAAGAATTCACAATCCAAAATAATACCAAGAATATTAAGAAATAAATATATAAGTTACACACATAATATTGTGGAACCGAACCATAGAACGTAACTTACGAAATATTCCGGAAATACCGTTACAAATATACTCTTGGTAAATATTATTTTGGATACAAGAAATGAAAATATGATTTTTGTAAATATTACAAAGTTGTATCATATTTTTTATAAGAAAAAAATATATTGTTTTTGGAAGTAAAAATATATTTTCTTAGCATATTTAGAAGATATATGATTTTTGGGAAAAATATATATTTTCTGGACAATACATTATTCTTGGAATAAAATACGTTATTATATATTTTCTAAAGTGAGACTTGAAAATATATTAAATTGGAACTTCAAATACAAGAATACGAAAATACATGTATAAAATACCCCATCCTTGGGAAGGAAATACGAAATTAAATACTTGAGAAGTATTAATACAGAAATATTGCTTAAACAATTATTCCAAAACCAAATATAATTTAAGTTGAAATATTAATTATTTTGATAAATTATTATAACTTGGAATAATATCAGAAACGTAACTCAAACACGAAAATACTAAGCAAAGGCACGACCCGTTCGTCTAATAGACGTTAGTACACTGTAGGTAGTCGTGTTTGCTGAGGAGGTTTGAGTGCCAGTACTGAAGACGCAATACAGTGAGTTCATGTCCCCCTTTTCTTTAAACTGTTTTGTTTATTTACTTCAGGGGTGAAATACATGTTACAAAGGATTACTTACAATACAATTGGTATGGTTAGCCTAGGAAAGAACCATAGATCATGTGAATGGGTAGGGGTATACTTGAGGCCATCAATCCTCTTGTAGGACCATGGGGCATGAGTGATAGATCTATTTGGGTGTAGCGAGCCCACACCCATGAGGCCAGGGTGGTCCATAGTGGTGACTATGACTTCCAGCCGGAAGCCCGGTACAAATTTGCTAGGTTTGAGTTTTCCTACACCGTCACACATATCAGTGGCCTTGCAAACCATTGGTGATCTTTTCCTTGTTTGCTATCATACCGGGACATTCATACTTACACTGTTTACAAAGGTTTATACATACTCACACGAACACATGAACTCGCTCAACTTTTGTTGATATTTTTAAACTACATGTATTTCAGGGAACTAAGTGGATCTGGCAGGGGTATGCATGTGTTACAAGCTACGTATAAATAAAAGATGTCATCCGCGGTCGTGGAGTTTAGAAAATGTATCCTATTCCTAGACGGATTACATGTTTCTAAACCCGGTTTTATATAAGATCTTTTGTCGAGTCTTGATGAACTCATTTGAACATGTTATGGTTTGTAACTTGAATTTGGTGTCGATGTTTCAAACAAGTATGTTGTGGTACTTTCAAACTTAACTTTTATGGATGAATATCTTTTGGTTTTATCATTTAGCATTGTTATGATTGAATGCTATGGTATTAAGAAGTCACAGCAATAACCACGCTTCCACAAAATTCAGGGTGTGACAGCTTGGTATCAGAGCTTCGATCTTAGCGAACTAGGATTCCTTCTCGAGTCTAGACTACGATCATTAGGGCTCTCACGAAAATGTTTTCAAACATGTTTTCATTGCATACACAAAATGTCCAGATCCAGGAAAACAAATATTTTTACAAATAAAAGACACAAAATACATTTCAAAGAATTCGTTTATAAATTTAGCCTGAGAGGCTGGGTAGTTCAGTTTGGGAAACTGGGAGGTTTAGCATGAGAGGCTGGGTTGTTCAGTTTGGGAAACTTGGAGGTTTAGCCTGAGAGGCTGGGTAGTTCAGTTTGGGAAACTGGGAGGTTTAGCCTAAGAGGCTGGGTAGTTCAGTTTGAGAAACTGAGAGGTTTAGTCTGAGAGACTAAGTAGTTCAGTCTGGGAGGCTGGGTGGGATAGTCTTGGGAAGACTAGGATTGCATACATGCCTACATTGTTATTACTTACATGCTTATTTGACGATTGTTGATATATGTGCATACTTGTGATTGTTTCGTTACAGACATCATGTCCTCTTCTGATAGCGGAGTATCAGATACCATAGACCCTACGGCCATAGCTTCGGACGACGAGATGGCCACAGACCCTGAGGATTTTACATCTGACACTACGAGTGACGATGATGATGACTTTCAGCCGTTTACTTTACCAGATTTTGGAGATGATATATCGCTAGCTGATGGTCTTCTTGGAGAGGATCTACCTCTTGTTCAGATCCCTGCTCCTCTTCCTCTTGTTGCATTTCCTCTTGAGGATCTGCCTCTAGACGCTATGTCTGACAACGACATCGATCTTTTTATTGAGGGTCCCCCTGAGGGTGCCCAGGATGATGGGGCTCCAGTCGATGATGCCGTTGTCGTTTCATTTGTTGAGATTCCTGTTGAAGAGGCTCCTTCTGACCATTCTGGTCCTGATTCATTCGAGTCTGTGTCATCTACTACTTTACACGCACTGGGATTACAGTGTTATCCCGCCGATACTGATTCTGACACAGCTATGTCTGTTGCGCCTGATATTCCACATGGTGTTGATCATGATTTTGAGTTTGATGATGAGTTGGATCCTGTCTTTCCTCACGACTTTGACCCTGATCATGAGATTGAGTTTGTCCCCGATGAGCAGCCTTTTGAGGCACCTGTCGTTCCTGATGATCAACTCTTTGATATACCCGCTGATCTTAAGCTTGCTCCAGCTGACCTTAAGCCTGTGATTGCACCTGAGCGTATACCTGCTCACGATCCTTTGCCCGAGCATGACCCTGTACCTGCCGATGTACCAGTTGTTGCACCACCTCTACCTGACCCGATTCCTGTACTTGTTGATCGTGCTCCTTTTGCAGCCCAGATTGACACTAGATATGCGTTCACCCACAATGGGTGGATCGAGGACGACGATGACTTGGCTCCTTTTGTTAGACCTGTTACTCCCCCACCTACACCTACACCTACACATGCACCAGCTGATATTGCCCCTTTTCAGCCACACGTATCTGACATTCATCGCACTGATTTACCAGTCACATTTTTACAGGATATTCCACCTCCCCGTCCAGGGGAAGGTCCATCGAGTCAGCAGCCCAGTCACATACCACCTGTGTCAGCAGCCTTTCCTTTCATGCCACCGTTTGCACCTGCTACACATACTGCTCCCTTTGCTATTACACCATCGAGCGAGCCACTTATCTGGTTTCCGCCCAACACGATGCTTATTTCTAATCCATACAATCCCTTCCACATTGGTTATACGAGGGATGATCTGCTTTTGTCTTTACAGCTCCAGCAGGAGATGCTGTGTAGGAGAGTCATGGAGTTAGAGAGGATCCCACGTCCTCCGCCTTGTCCTTGTCAGTCACCATTCACGACTCCGCCCGCTCCTCTCCTACCATACCCAGATTTTGACTTCCGTTTTCTTACTATGGAGCAGCAGGTTAGCTATCTGTTGCGTGTCGTCCATGCTCTCGAGGAGGATTTAGCGCATTTGCGCATGTTGCTTTTCGTTCCTCCACCTCCTCCACCACCACCATCAGTATAGCAGTTTTTGATTTTATGCAGGTAGCATACTTTTGGTGAGAGTGCAGCTATTGAGCTAGATTTCACAGCTTTTTGAAGACCAATTTTCTTTTGACTTTTGACTGTTGTAGTTTGATGGATATTATGGACAAGGGTGATGTGACCCTGTAGTCCGTTTTGGTTGTGATATGATACATTTGGTGAACTTGTAAAACTGTAATTGTGGTTATTTGATATATGAAAGCTCAATCGCAACATTCTCATTATATACGTTGTTGGATTACTGTTTGTGTTGTGACATGGGATGTTATGTGTTTACTTGTGTTGATGAACGTTATTATATACGCATACTACATACTTATATGCATAAGACCTGACCTATACAATCTTCTTATAGAAGATGCCTCCACGAAGAGAAACTCGATTGCCCACTACTGAGGCCGAGTTACAAGAACGAATTTCACGAGCGATAGCAGAGCACGAGGCCTCATGCGCTGAGACTAGCGGGGGTACCTCGAGGAACAACCCACCTCATGGTAATGTTTAAGTCGCTTGAGACACATTACGTTACATTTGGATATTCCATGTGCGTTTGCTAATGCTTTCTGTGAATGACGTTACTTGTACAAGCTGTACCTATAAACATTTTTTAGACTGTAAACCGCTGAATTTCGACGGCACCGGGGGTGCTGTGGCTTTTGTTCGATGGACGAAGAAGTCAGATTCCCTGATAAGAATAAGTAGATGCACACCAGAACACCAAGTCACCTACATTTCCGGATTGTTCTTAGACGGAGCGCTTTCATGGTGGAATCTCCAAGTCCAAACTCTGGGAGAGGCGGCAGCATACGCTTTGACTTGGAATGAAATGAAGGAGCTCATGCGAAAGAAATACTGCTCCAGGGCCGAAATCCAAAAGTTGGAAACAGAATTTTGGAACCTCAAGATGGACGGCCCGAAGATCGCCGAATATGTGCAGAGATTTCACGATCTATCTCACGTGGTACCATACATGGTTAGTCCGGAATTCAAGCGCGTTGAGCGTTTCATTTGGGGGGTTGGCACCTTAGATTATGAGTATGGTGACGACGTCAAAACCTGCTACGATCACCGAGGCTATCGACCTGAGTGCAGCACTAACTGAAGAGGAAATCAGGTTAAATAAGTTTTCGATCTCTGACCAGAAGAAGAAAGAGACTCATGTTGAGTCATCGGTTGAGAACAAAAGGAAGTTCTCCAACTTTAAGAAAGGTACCAGCAGTACAAACAAGAAGGATGAGACAAACGCACCGGCCAAGGCCAAAGGAAAGGGGTATGTGGGCACTTTGCCCAAATGTGATGCGTGTCAGTTGCATCACAATGGACGATGCCGAACTGGAAAATGTGAATCTTGATGAAAAGTTGGTCACTCGAAAGAAACATGCTGGGTTGGTACTGGCCGTGGTGGTCAAAGGGGTTTTGGTAATGGAAACAACAACCGTGGAGGTAATGGATACGGAAACCACCCTCAAGGAGGAAATGGCGGTAACGGGAATCGTGGTAATTTTGGGAATCAAGCTGGTAATGGAAACCGTGGAGCGAATAACAATCAATGTGGTAATGGGAACGGTAATGGTCGAGGACCAGGTTGTTTTAATTGTGGAGACGTGGGGCATTTCAAGAGAGAGTGCCCAAAGCTCAATCAAGCACATGGAAGAGTTTTTAACATCGGTGCGAGGGAAGCTCGCCAAGATCCAAATGTGGTCACTGGTACGTTCCCTATCAACCAACGCTTTGCATCTGTACTATTTGATACCGGTGCCGATTATAGTTTTGTATCGCTAGAATTTAAGAATATACTTGGGTTGGTAGCTAGTAAGCTAGATATTCCATATTCGATAGAACTAGCTAATAGGAAGCTAGTGGCAGCAAATGAAGTAGTCAGAGGTTGCGTGATAGAACTGGGTGAGCACGAGTTTACGCTTGATCTGCTGCCAGTCGAGTTGGGAAGCTTCGACGTGGTAGTAGGGATGGATTGGTTATCAAACAACCGAGCAGAGATTGTATGTCACAAGAAGGTCATTCGCATTCCGATGGCGAATGGAGAAACAATTGTGGTACATGGAGAGAAGCGCGATACACCCCTAAGGATCATCAGTTGTTTGAAGGCTCGAAAGTGTTTGCAGAAAGGATGTGTTTCCTTCTTGGCACACATTCTGGACAAAGAAGACGTTGAGCCAAAGATAGAAGACATTCCAGTCGTGAAGGAATATCCTGAAGTCTTCCCCGAAGACTTGCCAGGATTGCCGCCACAGCGACAAGTCGAGTTTCACATTGACTTAGTTCCAGGTGTTGCGCCTGTAGCTAAGGCTCCTTATCGACTTGCGCCTTCAGAAATGCAAGAGCTTTCAACGCAACTTCAGGAGCTATTGGATAACGGATTTATCAGACCAAGCTTCTCGCCTTGGGGAGCTCCAGTTTTGTTCGTTAAGAAGAAAGATGGTAGTTTCCGCATGTGTATCGACTACCGCAAGCTTAACAAGTTGACCATTAAGAATCGGTATCCTTTGCCAAGGATTGATGACCTGTTCGATCAACTACAAGGTTCGAGTTTTTACTCAAAGATCGATCTACGATCAGGATATCGCCAGTTGAGGATTCAAGAGGAGAGCATTCCAAAGACTGCCTTTAGGACTCGCTATGGACATTACGAGTTCCTAGTAATGCCATTTGGTCTGACAAACGCGCCAGCAGTTTTCATGGATTTGATGAATAGAGTTTGTAAGCCGTACCTCGATAAGTTTGTGATCGTGTTCATTGACGATATTCTGATTTACTCAGAGACGAAGGAAGAACATGAGCAACATCTAAGAGCTATCTTAGAGCTGCTCAAGGGAGAGAAATTGTACGCGAAGTTCTCGAAGTGCGAGTTCTGGTTACGCGAGGTTCAGTTCCTTGGTCACGTGGTTAACGAAGATGGAATCCATGTGGATCCCACAAAGATCGAGGCGATCAAGAATTGGGAGACTCCAAAGACGCCAACCGAGATTCATCAGTTCCTAGGTTTGGTAGGATATTATCGCAGATTTATTGAGGATTTCTCAAAAATCGCTCAACCTTTGACCTCCCTCACGCAGAAAGACAAGAAGTACGAATGGGGAGACAAGCAAGAAGAAGCATTTCAGTTGTTGAAAAACAAGCTTTGCGATGCACCAATCTTATCCCTACCCGAAGGCACTGACGACTTCGTGGTATATTGCAACGCCTCGCGTCAAAGTTTAGGCTACGTTCTGATGCAGCGACAGAAGGTTATAGCCTATGCTTCACGCCAGTTGAAGATTCATGAGAAAAACTACACCATGCATGACTTGGAGTTAGGCGCAGTGGTGTTTGCATTAAAGATCTGGCGACATTATTTGTATGGCACGCGATGCACAATCTTCACTGATCACAAGAGCCTGCAGCACATTTTTGATCAAAAAGAGTTGAATATGAGACAGCGCTGATGGGTTGAGTTGTTAAATGATTATGATTGTGAAATCAAGTATCACCCAGGGAAGGTGAATGTGGTCGCCGATGCCTTGAGTCGGAAAGAAAGGATCAAGACTATAAGGGTTCGAGCTTTGGAAATGATTGTCCAAACGGATCTCTTATTGCGCATTCGTGCCACGCAGAGAGAAGCTCTTAAGGAAGAGAATCTTGAGAATGAATATCTCTGTGGGATGGAGAAGCAATTAGTACCCAATGATGAAGGAACGTTGTGCTTCATGAAACGAATTTGGGTTCCTTTCTTCGGTGGTCTAAGAGAAGTAATTTTCGATGAAGCTCACAAGTCACGGTACTCGATCCATCTAGGATCGGATAAAATGTACCAAGATTTAAAGGATTTGTTGCAACGTATGTTGGCAAATGTTTGACTTGTGCTAAGGTAAAGGCCGAATATTAGAAGCCTTCAGGTCTTCTGCAACAACCTGAAATACCCATGTGGAAATGGGAGCAGATTTCAATGGACTTTATAACGAAGTTACCAAGGACACCCAGAGGTCACGATACGATTTGGGTAATCATGGACCGTCTGACCAAATATGCACACTTTTTGCCAATCAAGGAGAAAGACAACACTATCAAGCTTGCTGAGCTATACCTGAGAGAGATAGTTGCACGACATGGAGTGCCTCTCTCAATCATTTCTGATAGAGACAGAAGGTTTGTATCAAGGATTTAGCAATCCTTCCAAGAAGCCTTTGGTTCTCAGTTGAATCTGAGCACTGCATTCCATCCGCAGACAGATGGCCAGAGCGAACGATTCAAACGTTGGAAGATATGTTGCGAGCGTGCGTGATGGATTTGGGTGGCAGTTGGGACACTCACTTACCCTTGGTAGAATTCTCATACAACAACAGTTACCATGCGAGCATCCAAGCCACACCATTTGAAGCTCTCTATGGACGCAAGTGTCGGTCACCGCTATGCTGGGCAGACGCGAGTGATAGACAGCTTGTTGGTCTTGAATTGGTGCAAGAGACGACTGATAAGATTACACAGATCCGAGAGTGCATAAAGGCGGCTCGTGATCGACAAAAGAGTTACGTGGACCGAAGAAGGAAACCTCTGGAGTTTGAGGTAGGAGATATGGTTTTGTTAAAGGTTTCACCCTGGAAGGGTGTAGCACGCTTTGGGAAGCGTGGGAAGTTGAACCCGAGATACATTGGACCATTCAAAATCCTGGAAAAGGATTGGTCTTGTAGCTTACAAGTTGGATCTACCCGCAGAACTGAATGGAGTTCATGATACATTTCATGTATCTAACCTGAAAAAGAGTCCAACTCAAGAAACAGTTGTCATACCTGCTGATGAAGTCCACATTGACGACACACTCCACTTTACTGAAGAACCTGTTGAGGTTACTGATTGGAAGGTTAACAAGACGCGACGGAGTAGTGTTAAACTCGTCAAGGTTCGTTGGAACGCGCGGCACGGCCCAGAATTCACTTGGGAGCGTGAGGATCGCATGAAAGCAAAATACCCACATTTGTTCCCCAAGGCCCCTGCAACTAGTAGCAGAACTAAAATTTCGGGATGAAATTTTCGTAACAGGGGGAGAATGTGACAACCCTCATAAATCCAGGTATCCGTACAATTAATTAATATTAATTAAGTGCTTAATGACTGTGCTGAATTACTTAACTGCTTTCTGATTACTGCATCATACTTACATGTGCATCACATATTACATAATGTCACATCATTATCACATACAAACCTTATTGACATACATGATGCACAAAAGCACAGTTAGCACAGTTAACGGATAGAATAGGAATATGCTGACTGGGTTCAGTACATGGACAGACAGTGTTTTGAGACCAAGTATGGGCCAGGGACAAGGTACTACACTAGTACAGTGTGTAGGGAAGTAAGGACCATAAAACTGCGTCACTAGGTGATAGTTTAAGTGCCGGATAGTGCCTAAAACCCACATAAAGCGCAGAATTCTGCACTTTTCAGCAAAATTCAGCTTTTTAACAAGCTAGTTACATGCAAAAAATTTGACTAAATGGTCCTGAATGCTTTCCTAAGTGTCGGGAAGTAAAAGTGTCACAAAAAGTAACATAAAGATCATTAAACGGAATAGCCTGACACTTTAACGAACCGGTATCTAACCGAACAACCGGACACTACCCGAAACACCAAAATTATACTAGAAACATTCTTTAATTATTTCTGAGCTAGTCATGATCCCCGAACACCTTAACACCCACTAAAATAGCTAGTGACTAACTTACCTAACTATACACTTGATTTTGAACTAGTAAGTAACCAACTAGTTACAGGTTACACTTAACCCCCCCCCCCCCTATGCTATAATCGGCCATCACCACCACCATACCTCAAAGATTTGATTTCTTTTTATAATGGATCTTGCTTGATCTTGTGGACATAATATTTAGAAGCATGGTTATAAGTATGACTTGTGATCTCATAAGATCATCACACTTCACAACACCACACACTTCATCTTTCTCTTACTCTTTCCCTCTCCTCTCGGCCTAGCATAGTGCCGCCACCACCACCACCTTACATCCATCATCCACTCATTCCATATACTCTCAAGGGTGTAAGAAGGTGTCTTGTGAAGCTTGGTGCTCTTGAATCTTGAAGGGCCTCTATTGCTTGCTTTTATCCACCATTTTCATCATCTTCTTCATCAAGTGTTCTTCCCTAGCTTAGAGCTAGTAATAAGACTCTCACAACCCTTTGATACTTCTAATTTTGATTTGTTAAAAAGATGTATTATGTTATAAATCACAAGAACCCTAAAAGACATGAACTTGAATCATGAACATGAAGCTTACATATGATGAAATCTTGATGAAATAATGTTGTTTAAGTATGTGTATGATACTTGTTGATGTTTACTTGAGATTATGATGTTGATCATCATAAGGAGCTTGCTAGATTGTGATTAAACACATGATCTAGCAAGTTAGAGGATGATTATGTGTTAACATAAGAAGATCATCCTCATATATAAGCATGAACTTGAAAATAAGATGATTTCTTGAAAAATAATAAACAAAGTATGCTAGTAATCTTATGAATCTAAGATTCATGAGTGGTTTTCCAAAAGAACCAAGTCCAAAATGTGATTTTTAGAAGATCTTGATGCTTGCTTAAATGTACACTACTTTTGGTGATAAAATAAGTGTAAGAGCACTTTGATTACAAGAAAAGTTCAAAAGAATGATTTTTGGAAGGATCATCTAACAAGTTGTAAACACACAAATCTTTCAAGAATGAGATTTTTAAAGTAATAAACACACTTCAAAGGGTAACTAAGTCTACTAAACATGCTACCGAGTTACTACAAGTCTTTGTGAAAGATCAAGTTCATGTTGTTATGTAAATTGTATAGTTTTTGCACTTGGTAAGTGTAAGATGTTTAGGAATTGGTTGTTGATTGTTTGTAATGATTTTTGAAAAGAAAATGATATGCTTTGATAGCATGGACACCTCCATTTTTAGGGGAAATTATGGCAAAATTTTCTAAAAAATACAAACACTTAGAAAAATATTTTCTAACAAGTATTTACAAGTGTATTTTGATCATAAGTTTTCAATATAAACTTTGCCATAATTTTTGTAACAAAAATACAAGTATTGGAGGTTGGTTTTCATAAAATAAAAATGGGTGAATATATATTTAGAATATATATTTATATTAAAGACACATTGTGTGTGATTATGTGTATACTTTGTGAAATAAGTTATGTTATTTTAGGGTAAAATAATATAACTTAACAAAATACCAAGAATTCACAATCCAAAATAATACCAAGAATATCAAGGAATAAATATTTAAGTTACACACATAATATTGTGGAACCGAACGATAGAACGTAACTTACGAAATATTTCGGAAATACCGTTACAAATATACTCTTGGTAAATATTATTTTGGATACAAGAAATGAAAATATGATTTTTGTAAATATTACAAAGTTGTATCATATTTTTGATAAGAAGAAAATATATTGTTTTTGGAAGTAAAAATATATTTTCTTAGCATATTTAGAAGATATATGATTTTTGGGAAAAATATACATTTTCTGGACAATACATTATTCTTGGAATAAAATACGTTATTATATATTTTCTAAAGTGAGACTTGAAAATATATTAAATTGGAACTTCAAATACAAGATTACGAAAATACATGTATAAAATACCCCATCCTTGGGAAGGAAATACGAAATTAAATACTTGAGAAGTATTAATACAGAAATATTGCTTAAACAATTATTCCAAAACCAAATATAATTTAAGTTGAAATATTAATTATTTTGAAAAATAATTATAACTTGGAATAATATCAGAAACGTAACTCAAACACGAAAATACTAAGCAAAGGCACGATCCGTTCGTCTAATAGACGTTAGTACACTGAAGGTAGTCGTGTTTGCTGAGGAGGTTTGAGTGTCAGTACCGAAGATGCAATACAGTGAGTTCATGTCCCCCTTTTTTTTAAACTGTTTTGTTTATTTACTTCGGGGGTGAACTACATGTTACAAATGATTACTTACAATACAATTGGTATGGTTAGCCTAGGAAAGAACCATAGATCATGTGAATGGGTAGGCGTATACTTGAGGCCATCAATCCTCTTGTAGGACCGTGGGGCATGAGTGATAGATCTATTTGGGTGTAGCGAGTAGGGATGGCAATCAAACCCGAACCCGCTGGGTAAACCCGAAACCCGACACATTTGGGACGGGTTTGGGGTCGGTTAATCGGGTTTGGGACGAGTTTGGGAATAGTTTTTATTTTTTTCGCGGGTTTGGGACGGGTTTGGGATTTAGTGATATACCCGTTTACCCGACCCGATTACCCGATAAAGTGTACCCGTTTACCCGATTGTATACCCGATATAATTTCTTTTATATTATTAAATATGTATATATATGATACATCCATTTTTTACACATATAGGTATTCTATTCCGTATACATTGTAGTTATTTGATTTATATTTTTAAAATGACAATACAAAATGTAACCGGTTAATAGTTACCCCCGATAGATACCCAATGGATTTTGAGATGAGTATACCCAACGAATAATCTTTTTGAATTAACGGGTTTACCCGAAACCCGCGGGTATACCCGAAACCCGATGGGTATTTACCCGCTAGAAACCCGACGGGTTTTGGGACGGGTTTGGGACAAGCTTATCTAACCGGGTTTGGGTTTGGGATTACCTAAACCCGTCCCAAACCCGACCCATTGCCATCCCTAGTAGCGAGCCCACACCCATGAGGCCAGGGTGGCCCATAGTGGTGACTATGTCTTTCAGCCGGAAGCCCGGTATAAATTTGCTAGGTTTGAGTCATCCTACACCGTCACACATATCAGTGGCCTTGCAAACCATTGGTGATCTTTTCCTTGTTTGCTATCATACCGGGACATTCATACTTACACTGTTTACAAAGGTTTATACATACTCACATGAACACATGAACTCGCTCAACTTTTGTTGATATTTTTAAACTACATGTATTTCAGGGAACTAAGTGGATCTGGCAGGGGTATGCATGTGTTACAAGCTGCGTATAAATAAAAGATGTCATCCGTGGTCGTGGAGTTTAGAAAATGTATCCTATTCCTGGACGGGATACATGTTTCTAAACCCAGTTTTATATAAGATCTTTTGTCGAGTCTTGATGAACTCATTTGAACATGTTATGGTTTGTAACTTGAATTTGGTGTCGATGTTTCAAACAAGTATGTTGTGGTACTTTCAAACTTAACTTTTATGGATGAATATCTTTTGGTTTTATCATTTAGCATTGTTATGATTGAATGCTATGGTATTAAGAAGTCACAGCAATAACCACGCTTCCGCAAAAGTCAGGGTGTGACATTGTGATCGCTCGCGATCTCCACAAAAATACTAAGTACTCGTTTCTTCTAAGAAACAAGGTACAAGTTATAACCCTTAACGGATACTCGAAGTACCACTTTAAATCCCTACTTGGATACCTAAGGGTACTTTTCATAAGTCCCTAATTGGTCTTATGCAATATATCTATGTACAAGTTGATGACCAAGTAGATGATTATGTGTTTATGTGATTAGTAGTGATTTAGATAACAAAACGAGTGTAATACCAAAAGAACATGGTGGATATGCCCCTGGTACTTCCTACATATAAGTATTCTTATTGTATTACCCTTGTAGCATTAACCAAGTCACTTTAGGATTTCTGTGTTTAGTTGATTGAAGTGTTCACTATCCAAATCATTGTAGAATCTTCCATATTTTAATATGTTAGATTCTTAGAAGAATATCTGAAGTACTATCTTAAATCCTTAATGAGCTTTTCTATGCAAATAGTTAAGACCCTTGGACTCCAAAGTACTATTCCGAAACATTTATTCCAAGGTTAAAGAGACCCTTTAGTGGTCTACTTAAAGAGGTCATTCGTTGATCTAGTTAAAGAGATCAGTCGTTGATCTAGTTAAAGAGATCATTTGTTGATCTAGTTAAAGAGATCATTTGGTGACCTAGTTAGAGAGACCCTTTGGTGGTCTAGTTAAAGAGATTATTCGTTGATCTAGTTAAAGAGATCATTTGTTGATCTAGTTAAAGAGACCCTTTGGTGGTCTAGTTTAAGAGATCATTCATTGGTCTAGTTAAAAAGATCATTCGTTGATCTAGTTAAAGAGATTATTTGTTGATTTAGTTAAAGAGATCCTTTGGTGGTCTAGTTAAAGAGATCATTCGTGGATCTAGTTAAACAGATCATTTGTTGATCTAGTTAAAGAGACCCTTTGGTTGTGTAGTTAAAGAGATCATTCGTTGATCTAGTTAAAGAGATCATTTGTTGATCTAGTTAAAGAGATCATTCGTTGATCAAGTTAAATAGATCATTTGTTGATCTAGTTAAAGAGACCATTTCTTTTGTGATATAGTCAAAAAGACCCTTTGGTGGTCTAGACAAGTTATCACATGTTTATTCGTTTGAATTTTCCCCTACACATCACAAAATGAACTATGCGGACTATGCAAAGAATTGAGTAATTATGGATGCCTACATAATTATAAATTTCCGTGCATTGAAAGCATAGAAAGTTTTTTCATGTGTAGGAACCTATAGTGATAAAAATAACGAAACGGGAATAATGTAATAAGGGCATGGTGGATACGCCGCTGGTACTTCCTATATATAAGTGTTCCTTATTACATTGAAAGTGTGGCGTTATTTAAGTTACTAGAAGTTCTGGACATTGACCAATGTTGTTTTATCTTACACTTTCCGACTCCAACTTCGAACACACACACATCAGTTTCCTATACTAGTCTTCATAGGAAACCTCTATGAACATTTTCCATCCATTATTCGAAACTCCAATTCCTTTCCAAGTTGACACCCTCTTCGAGTTTTGCAAGAAAAAGAATAACACTTTGACATTTACATGGCTCTCTTGAGGCTCGGTACAATCGAAAATGTCGTGCACTTGTCTGTTGGAATGAAGTTTAAATCATCGGATCTGAACTCATTCCTAGAAACAACAGACGAATACGATTGACAAAGTTCGCTGGAAAACCAAACATGGCCCAGAGTGTTACTTAGGGAACAGAGGATCAATTGAAAGCGAAACATCCACATCTATTCTCACAAGTTTCCTTTAATTAAATTTTGAGACGAAATTTCCTAAAGTAGTGGAGACTGTGACATCTGTGTCTTTTTCAATCATTGTACAACTCCGAACAATTTCATAATCAATGAAACCTTGTGTTTTATTTATGGGATTGTATAATTATCTATGACATTTGTACATTTTTAATCCTTGTACAATTTCAAACTCTCAAACTTTTTCTTGAAGTAAAATCGTAAACTGTTACGCAAACATAATCAGTTTAATGCGACGTACACTCAGAACAAGAACATTAGCTACACATACCCTAAATACCCTTTATACAACTTAGAAATAAGTTTTGAGGGGTTCGGTATGGCAAAAACATGCTTATTCGAGCTCAGGGACTATTTGTGACAAACTGAGAAAGTCTGCCGATTCTCGTATTTTTTAATACAGACCATGTACACACATCCAACAATTTTTATAATCATTAAAATCTTGTATTTTATTGATAATAATGCAAAAATATCATTCGTTGCGAAATTTCAGTCATTTTCGTGTTCGTTATAGCGTTTGACGTAATTAAGCGAAAAACGCAACCGTACAACCTAACGAACTGACATCCAAGACATTTTTGGGCAAAATCCAAGTTACATATGCCTTAACACCTTTATAGAGCCTAAATATTAGGTTAACGGGTGTTAAAAGTGATAAAATGCGACGAAACAAGTCCAGGGGCCAAATCTGCCAAAAATGAAACTTGGCCCCAAAATGGAGAAACTAGGCACCGTCGGTGAAGCCCTGGGAGGCCGTCGGCGAATGATCTCCATCACTTCAAAACACTATAAATACCAAGTTAAATCTTCACATTTTTTTGCTCATTCATCACTTCTTTCTCCTATTACTCAAAATTGGAGTTTGCTTCTCTTTAGAGGCCTCCCACTGAGTTTCTTATCTTCCTAGAACACAAGTAAGTGTTCTTCCTTAGTCTATTTGTTTATTTTAGCTTGTTTTGAACTAAAAGTCAAGTAGTTTGACATTCTGTTTGACTTTCAGTTATGACCTTAATTGGTCAAGTCAAATTTCAATTGAACTTTGCAACCTGATCGTAATCACGAAGGTTATAATCCCTTACGATTACACCTTCTGATTACCACATTTACTAGCCGAAGTGACGAGTTAAAGTTTCGGTCAAAGATGCACATAATGTGCATTTTACGACGAAACCATTTTAAGGTATCAAACACCAAGTTTTGATACCAAATCAGGTTTTATAACTTTGTCTAACTCGTCACTTCAAATTTAGTGCTTATTTAGGGTCGTAAGTCGAGCGGTCTTGACCACCGCTTTGACTTTCGAATCCGACCCATTTGGTCGATCTTAGGATCCGACCAAACACATATTTGTGACCATAGTTGTATAGGGAATAACCTACTGAGGTTACACCTTATGGTCACGCCGTTTGGTTAGTGTTATGATAAGTCGTTTCTATGTTCTTTAAAAGTAACCAAAATGCCCTTTTTGCGCATAAATCCATTTTAAGCATATGTAACCTAATTTTTGACATATAAACTGATGTTACAACATTATCAAACACATTTTGACATATAAGACTTATCATGAGATATATTTAACCATCCGAACACATATTTACGCAAATGACCCGTTAAAGTAGCGTAAACTACCTTAACGAGTTATAACTGGTCAAAAGTACTTATGATCACTTTCAAATCAGATTGTTGAGTTTATGAAACTGTATCAAATGAGTTCCAACACTCATTTGGTTTATAAGACTTCAAACTATCCGATCCGCCGATTTAAGTCCAGTTACACTAACATAGTGTGACACCCCAGGAAACCCAGGAAATCATGCAACCTAACTAGCTTCCTCAGTAACTACGTGCTAAATTTCGGGACGAAATTTCTATCAAGTTGGGGATGATGTGACAACCCGAACTTTCAAGGTTAGTGACGTTTAAATCTTGTGATCTCAACTCCTCGTTGTTTCTTAATGTTACATGTTCGTACTCGTACGATTCTGTTAACCAAGTATGATAACTTCGTTAAACAAACACGTTAGTGGTTGTGGGCCGCATTAGGATAACAACTCTAATGTTATCCATTAGACTAACCCGGTTGTATGTTAAGCCCAATTCCTATATCCATTACAAGTTAATAAACCCATTAAGTTAATAAGCCCAATTGTTATGCAATTACAATTACTTAAGTGCTAATAGAATGAATTCAATTACCTTTTGTTTGAATATTCGGCCCAAATAGATAGGCTGAGCCCACTTCGGCTATTTATGATAACCGCCCAAGTTATCTTAATATATGAATACGCGAATCATTCTTGATTACTCTAGACGTGAAACACAAGCGAAAAAAAACCCTACATCCTCTCCCCTGATCGTCGACTTCAACAGCACACCCCCCCCCCCATCGAAGTGATCCTGTAGTTCGAAGACATCAGCTTCTTTAGTCGAGTCCTCTTGGTTAGTATACTAGATTCCATGTTTAAGTTGATTGTTTTTGGTGACTTTGATTGGTGTTATAGCTATTATTATAGTTCTAGTGCGGATATAATCGTAATACTCACCAGTAAAATATATGATCGGAATCTGTTTTAACGTTGTTTACCAATGCGATCCGAGTATGTGTTTAGTTTGATATAACCGATCTGAATGTTAAAGATATAGGCTGCTCATGCATGATGTATTAAGTTTGTAGATTATATTATATAGTATGGTTCTTGATGGATATTACATTGTTGAGAAACTGAAACATAGTTGTGTTAATATACATGTTTATGTGATAAGGAATTATAGGGATATTGTTACAACATAAACTGACCGAACATGTTATGATAGCATCTATATTAATCAGATGTATTAATATGGCAAACAGTTACACATGCATTTGATTGATATGATATAGATGATAATTAGATTTAATGTGGATTTGTGAATAACTACATTGATCTGGTAACATCGTAAACAAGAAATGATGGGCTGAATAGGTACTAGAATTGGGTCAGGTTTGAGTGGGCCGCACATCAGGTCAGTGGGCCGTTGTTTTGGGGTCGCACAACAGCAGCAAAAAGGGGGCCACATAATGTTGATTAATTACAAATCATTGGGCTGAAATCTTTAATTAACTTATAATCAGTTTTGGGCCGGGTGGTTGTTACACATGTACTTGGTAAACAGTGGGTTAATAACATATATTGGTTTTGGGCTAATGAGTAGGTTGTCGATATATTTAAACACAATGGGGTCTCATGTGCTAATCGGATTTCATAAGTCAGTAGGTTATATTGGGCTACTTTATTTAAAACATATTTTGGGTTATGGACTGGGTCGCAAAGGTTGGATCAAAAGGTCTTTTAAGCTCTCCTTAACTAACCGATGGGTGTGGTGTGTAGGGTGAACTAGATTATGAAATTGTATGTGAACAGGATGCAAGTATTTACACTATGTTGAATAATGCTAGTGATTTAATGCATGTAATGGTTTAAATGGCATGATTTGATACATACTTTTGTGAGATGGGGACATTATTGGTTGATTGATACAACTTGCATGACTTGTTTAATACTAGTGCACTGTTTGTGTAGCGTGTGAAAAGAACGTTTGATATAAATGGACTTGATTACTTAACTAATTGTTACTGGTAAACCATGATAGGACGTATTGATCACTTGTAAATCGACTGTAAAACAAGTAACGTAACCTACCGAGCAATCTAAGGTGAGTTCACACACTTTCTAAGGCATGGGATTCCCGGTGGGTGGGAATGGGTTAAAGAATTAAAACGGAACCTACATACCCTCCTTGGGTAGGATATGTACGGCCATCCTCCTTGGGTAGGATGCCAATATTAATCCTGCGTATTCTCCTTGGGTAGAATACGTACGTTCGTCCTCCTTGGGTAGGACAACAACCTTAAACTTACTAGACAAAACTCTATCATTAAGTCCCTCATTTTATATCGACTTAATCGCCGAGGCTGATGGCGAGTGGGTCATTAGTTAATAGCGCTATTAGGTTTGACAAACCTCACACCGTGCCGGTCGGACGGGCGTGTACTAATGGATCATGGCAAACAGTCAATGATGATAGACATTGACTTAGGGCACAACTTACTTTCGTCAGTAGTCGATATGGTAACGGTCTAGTGGTTCACATGGGAAATCCCCCACTGGTTATAGTTTGGGAAAGAAGGAATTGGTTAATCATATTTTCAACTATGGGGTAACCCCCACGGCAAGTAAGCCAGCTAAAGAAAAACTATGTTTTTGAAACAACTTAAAACGAACACCCAACTGTGAACTCGCTTAACTTTGTTGTTGATTCGTTGTTACATGCCTTGCAGGCCTTTAGGTGCATATTGTTGGATCTTGCTGTCTGGGATGCTGGAGTGGTATGGGTCAAGATACATGGAAACGCGAGACGAACTTAATGGCTTTCACACACTTGGTTTATGAATTTCTTAATTAATGTATTATGCTTCTGCTGAACGTTAAGTAATCTTTTGTAACACTTCTATCAATAATAAATAAAAGTTTTATTTGGAATATTTGTTATGAGTTCAACATGATTGGTGGCTTGGATCCTGGTACGTTACACGCCTAACAGGGACATTCCCTAGGTGGTATTTTGGGGGTGTGACAGATTGGTATCAGAGCCATTGGTTATAGTGAACTTGGTTTTAAAAGGGGGAAAACGTTTTTATAAAACCAGTCTATAACCGAACAGTTCTGAAAACGTGAATACGACCATGACACTCAGCTCCAGATTGCAAGGTTCGTCTTTCTTACTTGTTGCATACATTACGTGACTAGTACACATTTGTTTATGACGAAACATGCGAACACACACTCGTCACTATAGCGTGATGGCATGGATTGCTTGCTTACCATATGATGCGTTGATAGTATGCCATAGTCGTTAGACTTTTGTGAACTTATTACTTTGACAACCTCCATTCGACATCTGAGTTTGAGGAACCATTTGACATGAGTTAGGAGGAACTGAGATGAGCATGCAAATCTCAATATTATTGTGGGTGCACACATAATAATAATGTGGGGTGCATGTGAGTCCCAGTGAGGCTTAACAAGTGGAAAAGGGGGTTCCGTTCCGTTATTTGATTGATGTGAAACATAACAGGAATCATGCAACCTAACTAGCTTCCTCAGTAACTACGTGCTAAATTTCGGGATGAAATTTCTTTCAAGTTGGGGATAATGTGACAACCCGAACTTTCAAGGTTAGTGACGTTTAAATCTTGTGATCTCAACTCCTCGTTGTTTCTTAATGATACATGTTCGTACTCATACGATTCTGTTAACCAATTATGATAACTTCGTTAAACAAACACGTTAGTGGTTGTGGGCCGCATTAGGATAACAACTCTAATGTTATCCATTAGACTAACCCGGTTGTATGTTAAGCCCAATTCCTATGTCCATTACAAGTTAATAAACCCATTAAGTTAATAAGCCCAATTGTTATCCAATTACAATTACTTAAGTGCTAATAGGATGAATACAATTACCTTTTGTTTGAATTTTCGGCCCAAATAGATAGGCTGAGCCCACTTTGGCTATTTATGATAACCGCCCAAGTTATCATAATATATGAATACGTGAATCATTCTTGATTAATCTAGACGTGAAACACAAGCCAAAAAAAACCCTACATCCTCTCCTCTGATCGTCGACTTCAGCAGCAGACCCCCCCCCATCGAAGTGATCCTGTAGTTTGAAGACATCAGCTTCTTTAGTCGAGTCCTCTTGGTTAGTACACTAGATTCCTTGTTTAAGTTGATTGTTTTTGGTGACTTTGATTGGTGTTATAGTTATTATTATAGTTCTAGTGCGGATATAATTGTAATACTCACCAGTAAAATATATGATCAGAATCTGTTTTAACGTTGTTTACCAATGCGATCCGAGTATGTGTTTAGTTTGATATAACCGAGCTGAATGTTAAAGATATAGGCTGCTCATGCATGATATATTAAGTTTGTAGATTATATTATATAGTATGGTTCTTGATGGATATTACATTGTTGAGAAACTGAAACATAGTTGTGTTAATATACATGTCTATGTGATAAGGAATTATAGGGATATTGTTACAACATAAACTGACCGAACATGTTATGATAGCATCTATATTAATCAGATGTATTAATATGGCAAACGGTTACACATGCTTTTGATTGATATGATATATATGATAATTAGATTTAATGTGGATTTGTGAATAACTGCATTGATCTGGTAACATCGTAAACAAGAACTGATGGGCTGAATAGGTACTAGAATTGGGTCAGGTTTGAGTGGGCCGCACATCAGGTCAGTGGGCCGTTGTTTTGGGGTCGCACAACAGCAGCAAAAAGGGGGCCACATAATGTTGATTAATTACAAATCATTGGGCTGAAATCTTTAATTAAATTATAATCAGTTTTGGGCCGGGTGATTGTTACACGTGTACTTGGTAAACAGTGGGTTAATAACATATATTGGTTTGGGCTAATGAGTAGGTTGTCGATATATTTAAACACAATGGGGTCTCATGTGCTAATCGGATTTCATAAGTCAGTAGGTTATATTGGGCTACTCTATTTAAAACATATTTTGGGTTATGGACTGGGTTGCAAAGGTTGGATCAAAAGGTCTTTTAAGCTCTCCTTAACTAACCGATGGGTGTGGTGTGTAGGGTGAACTAGATTATGAAATTGTATGTGAACAGGATGCAAGTATTTACACTATGTTGAATAATGCTAGTGATTTAATGCATGTAATGGTTTAAATGGCATGATTTGATAAATACTTTTGTGAGATATGGACATTATTGGTTGATTGATACAACTTGCATGACTTGTTTAATACTAGTGCACTGTTTGTGTAGCGTGTGAAAAGAACGTATGATATAAATGGACTTGATTACTTAACTAATTGTTACTGGTAAACCATGATAGGACGTATTGATCAATTGTAAATCAATTGTAAAACAAGTAACATAACCTACCGAGCAATCTAAGGTGAGTTCACACACTTTCTAAGGCATGGGATTCCTGGTGGTTGGGAATGGGTTAAAGAATTAAAACATAACCTACATATCCTCCTTGGGTAGGATATGTACGGCTATCCTCCTTGGGTAGGATGCCAATATTAATCCTGCGTATTCTCCTTGGGTAGAATACGTACGTTCGTCCTCCTTGGGTAGGACAACAACCTTAAACTTACTAGACAAAACTCTATCATTAAGTCCCTCATTTTATATCGACTTAATCGCCGAGGCCGATGGCGAGCGGGTCATTAGTTAATAGCGCTATTAGGTTTGACAAACCTCACACCGTGCCGGTCGGACGGGCGTGTACTAATGGATCATGGCAAACAGACAAAGATGATAGACATTGACTTAGGGCACAACTTACTTTCGTCAGTAGTCGATATGGTAACGGTCTAGTGGTTCACATGGGAAATCCCCCACTGGTTATAGTTTGGGAAAGAAGGAATTGGTTAATCATATTTTCAACTATGGGGTAACCCCCACGGCAAGTAAGCCAGCTAAAGAAAAACTATGTTTTTGAAACAACTTAAAACGAACACCCAACTGTGAACTCACTTAACTTTGTTGTTGATTCGTTGTTACATGCCTTGCAGGCCTTTAGGTGCATATTGTTGGATCTTACTGTCTGGGATGCTGGAGTGGTATGGGTCAAGATACATGGAAATGCGAGACGAACTTAATGGCTTTCACACACTTGGTTTATGAATTTCTTAATTAATGTATTATGCTTCTGCTGAACGTTAAGTAATCTTTTGTAACACTTCTATCAATAATAAATAAAAGTTTTATTTGGAATATTTGTTATGAGTTCAACATGATTGGTGGCTTGGATCCTGGTACGTTACACGCCTAACAGGGACATTCCCTAGGTGGTATTTTGGGGTGTGACAGATTGGTATCAGAGCCATTGGTTATAGTGAACTTGGTTTTAAAAGGGGGAAAACGTTTTTATAAAACCAGTCTATAACCGAACAGTTCTGAAAACGTGAATACGACCATGACACTCAGCTCCAGATTGCAAGGTTCGTCTTTCTTACTTGTTGCATACATTACGTGACTAGTACACATTTGTTTATGACGAAACATGCGAACACACACTCGTCACTATAACGTGATGGCATGGATTGCTTGCTTACCATATGATGCGTTGATAGTATGCCATAGTCGTTAGACTTTTGTGAACTTATTACTTTGACAACCTCCGTTCGACATCTGAGTTTGAGGAACCATTTGACATGAGTTAGGAGGAACTGAGATGAGTATGCAAATCTCAATATTATTGTGGGTGCACACATAATAATAATGTGGGGTGCATGTGAGTCCCAGTGAGGCTTAACAAGTGGAAAAGGGGGTTCCGTTCCGTTATTTGATCGATGTGAAACATAACAGGAATCATGCAACCTAACTAGCTTCCTCAGTAACTACGTGCTAAATTTCGGGATGAAATTTCTTTCAAGTTGGGGATAATGTGACAACCCGAACTTTCAAGGTTAGTGACGTTTAAATCTTGTGATCTCAACTCCTCGTTGTTTCTTAATCTTACATGTTCGTACTCATACGATTCTGTTAACCAATTATGATAACTTCGTTAAACAAACACGTTAGTGGTTGTGGGCCGCATTAGGATAACAACTCTAATGTTATCCATTAGACTAACCCGGTTGTATGTTAAGCCCAATTCCTATGTCCATTACAAGTTAATAAACCCATTAAGTTAATAAGCCCAATTGTTATCCAATTACAATTACTTAAGTGCTAATAGGATGAATTCAATTACCTTTTGTTTGAATTTTCGGCCCAAATATATAGGCTGAGCCCACTTTGGCTATTTATGATAACAGCCCAAGTTATCATAATATATGAATACGTGAATCATTCTTGATTAATCTAGACGTGAAACACAAGCCAAAAAAAAACACTACATCCTCTCCCCTGATCGTCGACTTCAGCAGCAGACCCCCCCCCCCCATCGAAGTGATCCTGTAGTTTGAAGACATCAGCTTCTTTAGTCGAGTCCTCTTGGTTAGTACACTAGATTCCTTGTTTAAGTTGATTGTTTTTGGTGACTTTGATTGGTGTTATAGTTATTATTATAGTTCTAGTGCGGATATAATTGTAATACTCACCAGTAAAATATATGATCAGAATCTGTTTTAACGTTGTTTACCAATGCGATCCGAGTATGTGTTTAGTTTGATATAACCGATCTGAATGTTAAAGATATAGGCTGCTCATGCATGATATATTAAGTTTGTAGATTATATTATATAGTATGGTTCTTGATGGATATTACATTGTTGAGAAACTGAAACATAGTTGTGTTAATATACATGTCTATGTGATAAGGAATTATAGGGATATTGTTACAACATAAACTGACCGAACATGTTATGATAGCATCTATATTAATCAGATGTATTAATATGGCAAACAGTTACACATGCTTTTGATTGATATGATATATATGATAATTAGATTTAATGTGGATTTGTGAATAACTGCATTGATCTGGTAACATCGTAAACAAGAACTGATGGGCTGAATAGGTACTAGAATTGGGTCAGGTTTGAGTGGGCCGCACATCAGGTCAGTGGGCCGTTGTTTTGGGGTCGCACAACAGCAGCAAAAAGGGGGCCACATAATGTTGATTAATTACAAATCATTGGGCTGAAATCTTTAATTAAATTGTAATCAGTTTTGGGCCGGGTGATTGTTACACATGTACTTGGTAAACAGTGGGTTAATAACATATATTGGTTTGGGCTAATGAGTAGGTTGTCGATATATTTAAACACAATGGGGTCTCATGTGCTAATCGGATTTCATAAGTCACTAGGTTATATTGGGCTACTCTATTTAAAACATATTTTGGGTTATGGACTGGGTTGCAAAGGTTGGATCAAAAGGTCTTTTAAGCTCTCCTTAACTAACCGATGGGTGTGGTGTGTAGGGTGAACTAGATTATGAAATTGTATGTGAACAGGATGCAAGTATTTACACTATGTTGAATAATGCTAGTGATTTAATGCATGTAATGGTTTAAATGGCATGATTTGATAAATACTTTTGTGAGATGTGGACATTATTGGTTGATTGATACAACTTGCATGACTTGTTTAAAACTAGTGCACTGTTTGTGTAGCGTGTGAAAAGAACGTATGATATAAATGGACTTGATTACTTAACTAATTGTTACTGGTAAACCATGATAGGACGTATTGATCAATTGTAAATCAATTGTAAAACAAGTAACGTAACCTACCGAGCAATCTAAGGTGAGTTCACACACTTTCTAAGGCATGAGATTCCCGGTGGTTGGGAATGGGTTAAAGAATTAAAACATAACCTACATATCCTCCTTGGGTAGGATATGTACGGCTATCCTCCTTGGGTAGGATGCCAATATTAATCCTGCGTATTCTCCTTGGGTAGAATACGTACGTTCGTCCTCCTTGGGTAGGACAACAACCTTAAACTTACTACACAAAACTCTATCATTAAGTCCCTCATTTTATATCGACTTAATCGCCGAGGCCGATGGCGAGCGGGTCATTAGTTAATAGCGCTATTAGGTTTGACAAACCTCACACCGTGCCGGTCGGACGGGCGTGTACTAATGGATCATGGCAAACAGTCAAAGATGATAGACATTGACTTAGGGCACAACTTACTTTCGTCAGTAGTCGATATGGTAACGGTCTAGTGGTTCACATGGGGAAGCCCCCACTGGTTATGGTTTAGGAAAGAAGGAATTGGTTAATCATATTTTCAACTATGGGGTAACCCCCACGGCAAGTAAGCCAGCTAAAGAAAAACTATGTTTTTGAAACAACTTAAAACGAACACCCAACTGTGAACTCGCTCAACTTTGTTGTTGATTCGTTGTTACATGCCTTGTAGGACTTTTGGTGCATATTGTTGGATCTTGCTGTCTGGGATGCTGGAGTGGTCATGGGTCAATATACATGGAAACGCGAGACGAACTTAATGGCTTTCACACACTTGGTTTATGAATTTCTTAATTAATGTATTATGCTTCCGCTGAACGTTAAGTAATGTTTTGTAACACTTCTATCAATAATAAATAAAAGTTTTATTTGGAATAATTTTTATGAGTTCAACATGATTGGTGGCTTGGATCCTGGTACGTTACACGCCTAACAGGGACATTCCCTAGGTGGTATTTTGGGGGTGTGACACATAGTTATCCGACACTAGGACGCACTTGAGCTTTGTTTCTTCTATTGATCAAGGACACTTTGCAATCCCAAGTGCGTACATAACTCCCCTTTTATGCTTTCTAAATGTTTTGGGGTGACTCATATGTGCTAAACTGTTTTTCAAGTTTTCAAAACAAAGTCTATGGTTTATATTAAACAATACGATTTCCATAATGTGACGAACTTGTTGGTGCATTATCCATAACATCAATGACATTCATTAGCTTTGTCTGAGCCGACCAGTAGTATATTATGGTACCATAGGACTGACAATCACGTTACGAGACTGTTCACTAGATTCGGTGGATAGTTTGGGAAATGACAGAAATTGTTTCTGATTAACAAATCATTTGTTGATTTGTTAGTCTAGTTAAAGAGACTTATCAAGGTCTATTAAAGATACCCCATGGGTGGTATAGACGAGTCACACAGGTTTGAATGTATTCATTAAAGAACGACCAAAAGTTTTCACGATTAAAACACGAACGATTTATTTATGACACGAACGATTAATTGATGACACAGACAAATGGTTTATGACACGTATAATGGTTTTTGACACGTACAATGGACGATTGGTTTATAACAAGGACAAATGGTGTTGAACAATATCACTCATTGATCTTCACTTAAAGATATAAACCATATAATGTTTTCTTTTAAATCGACTTATTACTCGGTTTTACAAAACAAATGTTTTCGGTCAGGATTCATGGCTACAAGGTTTTTGTTTTACTTATATCAACTTGTAAAGTTGGTAAAATATATTTCAATATCAAACACTTTTCGATTTCAAGGTTTATACCCGTCGACTTACAAAGTCGAACGAGGTATTGCAATATGAAATTAAAGCCATGAATTTGACACACAAAACCTATGTACTAGCCAACTTTTTATGCTGACTGTCTTTTCACATATGTTTTAGGAGCCATTGTTTGATGATTGATTGCTTACTTCACATAGGATGGACGCGGGCCTTAGTAACTTTAAAACATGAAAGACAATTTACTTGTATTTTGTTCTTTGTTTATCCCAAGACAATGTAAACAATTGTCTAAATAATTCAAAACTTTAAATACCATGTGTTGCGAAACAATTCCTGTAACGTGACTCCCCTATGTTTCCGCCGCGGTTTGTTGTTTTACGCGATCGGGGTGTCACAGAGATTTGTGTCAGAGCCATTTGTTATAGGGAATCAGATTATTAGTAATACTCTTGACCTAGTCTATAACCTTCCTAGGAACCTAACGCAAGTTTTCTTGCGTTTAGATTCTCAATACAATACCATCACTTATCCTTAGGTGATTAACAAAAACAAAACATAATTCATTCTCTAGAGTCAAGATCCAACCTCTCTCTCTCTCTCTCTCTCTATATATATATATATATATATATATATATATATAGGGATTTCATTGGGGAACACTAAAAAAGTGCGGAACCGGGGAACACTCTTAAAAATTATATTTAACATGTTAAAAAATATTTTTTTTTCTAAATTTTTCTCGGCGTTTTTTCTTATAAATACATGTTGGAAAATTTTAATAAAAAAATCAAAAACGAAAAATATAAAAAAATGTTTAAAAATATATATCTTATAAAATTAACTTAACATGTTAAAAATCTTTTTTTTTTTTACTTTTTTCAGCGCTTTTCCTTCTAAAAATGGGTAGAACTATTCGAAATAAAAAAAAATTAGTTTTTTTAAACTTTTTTTATATTTTTAGTTTTTGATTTTTTTTATTAAAAATGCTTTTACAAGTATTTATAAGGAGAAACGCCGAATTAAAAAAAAATTATTTTTAACATATCAAGTTAAATTTTTTGAGTAAACTGCCATTTTGGTCCCTGTGGTTTTGCCACTTTAGTCCAAATCTCAAACTTATTACATCTGGGTCCCTGTGGTTTGCATTTGGTTGCCATTTTAGTCCAAATTTCAAAAACCCTATTTTTTGACTGTTGCAACCTCCTATTTTGTCTTTTAGTTCAAGGGCATTTTGGTCATTTTGCTTTTCATTTAACATTTTCTTAACTCAAAAATTAATATATATATATATATATATATATATATTAATATACACACATACATAGCAGCAGCTCATCTTCATCATCATCATCGACAATACACACTCTCTCTCTTTCTCTCTCCAAGCACCACCATCACCGCCACTGCCGTGAATGCCGCAGTCGTCCAACACCACCACCATGTCACCGGAAAACAGAAAAGTCACATCATCTGCCGGTTTTTGCTTGAAAACTTAAGGAAAGTCAAAATAGAAGGGGAGTGAGTCGGAACCTGTTGGAAAAACGGAACACCACCGTCATCGCCGCCGCTGACGGCGTTGGTCGCCGGTGACGTCGTTAGCAAAAAAAGATGAAAATAACATATCTTGATATGCAGATGTTGATGAGCACATCACAGATCTGAAAACAAATCATATGATTTGTTGTATCAGATCTGTAAATAACGATTGACTTGTTGAACACACACTCTGAGCACATACGATTTATGTTTCAGATCTGAGATAAGGTTTACTAGATATTGTTGTTGTGTAAAAGAATCGTTTTTTTGTTGTAAATTCAGAAAACGAAGAAGAATTTTTTTTATTTGTTGCTGCAGATTGATATTGTTACGACTGAATCTGATTAAGTTGCAGGTTGTAAATTCGTGGTGTTTATGAATCTAAGATTGAAGTTTGTGTGTTCAACATAAATCAAAGTTGAATCAAAACTGTAGGTATGTTGTGTATTGCATCGAAGAAGAAGAGTGAATTTTGTTAAAGTGCGGCTGCTGTTCTTTCAGTTGTAGAGAAATAGGGTTTCAATTTTTTTTTCGACGGTTGCAGGTTTGCTGTGTGAAAAGAAATAGAAGAAGAGAGATGGGGGCTTTGAACTCAGAGAGAGAAAGGGTTTTTTTGTTGTTGATTTTAGGTTTTGAACTCAGAGAGAGAAGTGATGGAGAGAGAGAGAGTTAGGAGAGAGAAGCAGTTTAGGGAAGGAAGATGATGAGGTTGAAGATGATGAGGGTGGGGGTGGGTAGTTGGGCGGTGGTTGCAGGGGGTGCGAGAGGGTGGTGGCAGGTGGTGGTGCTTGGCGGCGAGAGGGGGGTGGTGGTGGTTAAAGATGATGAGGTTGAACATGATGAGGTTGAAGATGATGAGGTTGAAGATGATGACTATCTGGGGGTTTTTATATTTTGGGGTTTTTTATTAAATGAATTGCTTTAAATAAAACATAAATGACCAAAATACCCCTGCACTAAAGGACAAAATAGGCAGCTCTCAACAGTCAAAAAGGGGGTTTTTTGGATTTTGGACTAAAATGGCAACAAAATGCAAACCACAGGGACCAAAATGTAATAAGTTTGAGATTTGGACTAAAGTGGCAAAACTGGCCAAACCACAGGGACCAAAATGGCAGTTAACTCTAAATTTTTAAAAGTGTTACGTGGTTCCCCACTTTTTCCCTAAGCAAAAAATGCAAAAAAAAAAGGTAAAAAAAAAAAAAGCAAAATTGTTTCTTTTTCTTTTTTGAAAAAATAGGAGCTTTTTCTACTAGGTTGTTTTAGGGATTTATACACATGTGTATATTGTTAATCTTTAAACTATACATATGCGTATATTGTCAATCTTATAACTATACATATGTGTATATTATGAAAAATATAAATCCTTAACCTAAGAAGTGTAGGAAACTGGGTCAAACGAATGTTGATGGAACTCATTACAGCGGCATTGGGACCGACTCATTGCAGAATAACCAAAACTCTCTAAACACTAAAGCTAAACCCTAAGCCTAAACCCTATGCTAAAACCTAAAACATAAACCTTAAACCCTAAAGCAAAACCCTAATGCTAAACCCCAAAGCTAAACCCTAATGCAAACCCTAAAGCTAAAGCTAAACTCAAAAACTAAAGCTAAACCCTAAAGCTAACCCTAATGCTAAACCCTAAAGATAACCCCCAATGCTAAACCCAAAAGCTAAACCATAATGCAAAACCCTAATGCTAAACCCTAAATCTAAACCCTAAATACTATTGTTAAACCCTAATGCTAAACCCTAAAACTAAAACTAAAAACTAAACCCTAAATACTGCTAAACCCTAAAAAAAATAATAACCCTAAAACTAAAAACTAAAAACTAAACCCTAAATACTAATGCTAAACCCTAAAGCTAACACTAAAGCTAAACCCTAAATACTAATACTAAACACTAAAACTAACCCCTAGTGCTAAACCATAAATACTAATGCTACATCTTAAAGCTAAAACTAAGTCATTCACCTCAATCAAAGATTTACAACACTTATTTTTCAATTTTAAACATGTATATACATATATGTATAGTTAAAATTGACAATATACACATATATATGGTTAAAAGAGTAACAATATATACATGTGTATAAATCCCTTAAAAACCTAATAGAAAAAGCTTCGATTTCTTTAAAAAAAAATTTGCATTTTTTTTACATTTTTTTGCTTAGAGAACACTAAAAAAGTGGGGAATCGAGTAACACTCGTAAAAATTATATTTAACATGTTATAAATTATTTTTGGCACTTTTTCTTATAAATACATGTAGAAACATTTTTAATAAAAAAATCAAAAACTAAAAATATAAAAAAATGTTAAAAAAATATATATCTTATAAAATTTACTTAACATGTTAAAAATCACTTTAAAAAAAAATTCAGCGTTTTTCCTTCAAAAAATGGGAAGAAACTATTGGAAATAAAAAAATAATTTTTGTAAAAATATTTTTTTAGCCTTTTTTAACTGTTTTTTTTATATTTTTTGTTTTTGATTTTTTTATTAAAAATGCTTCTACAAGTATTTATAAGGAGAATCGTCGAAATTTAAAAAAAATGATTTGTAACATGTTAAGTTAAATATTTAAAAGTGTTCATCGGTTCCCCACTTTTTTAGTGTTCCCCAATAAAACTCATACTATATATATAGGGTAATGTTCATTTGAAAACCACTTTTATTATGAGAACCACGAGAACCAATGTAAACACAGCAAAAAAACCTAAAAAAGCCTAACCCCCCCCCCCCCAAGCAAAATGCTAAAAACTAAACCCTCCCCCCCCCCCCAAAAAAAAAAAAAAAAAACTAAAGCCCCCACCCAGCTAAATGCTAAAAATTAAACCCGCAAAAAAACCTAAAAAAATCTATAAAATACACAATTTTTTTAAAATTTTTTATTTAAAAATCGCTACTTTTAGTAGCCAAATATTTTTTATAAATATTTTTTTTTAATTTTTTTTTGATAACGAAATATAGCGAATTTTAAGTAAAAAGTATTAAAAAAAAAATTGTGTATTTTTTAGCTATTTTTAGTTATTTTTGGTTGTGTTCACATTGGTTCACCTAATGGATCCTTCTCCTATATATATATATATATATATATATATATATATATATATATATTACTATATATAATGTATATAAGAAAGAGAATGTTGAAATTTAAGAGATACCATATGTAGAAACATTTTAGTGTTCTTTTGAAACACGTTGTTCACTTTAATCCAAATGACTCAGGGGCTGTTTGGCAAGCCTCTTAATGAATCATTAAGAGGTTGGACCTCTTATTCGGACAGAGGTTAGCTGTTTGGTTGGTAAAATACCAACCTCTTAATGGTACCATCCAGTCTGTACCATCCAGAGATAAGAACATGCTGAAAGAAAAAAAAAAAAAGACTCTTGCACCCTTTTCCTTCTCTTCTCTGTAACAAAAGCTAGGGTTCACCATTTCCCCCTTTCTCCTCTCATCAACACCACCTCCGCCCCCATCCCTCTCCTGACCCCCTCCCGCCACCCTCCTCCTCCCTCTCCTCACCACCGAGCGCCGACCTCCTCCTCCCTCTCCTCGCCACCGATGATGCGTCCGCCTCCATCCCTCTCCTGACCACCTCCCGCTCGCCGCCTCCTCCTCGCAACCTCCCGCCGGTCGCCGCCTCCTCCTCCTCCTCACAACCTCCCGCCGGTCGCGCCTCCACCCAGGTTCGTTTCTTGCTCGTTTTTTTTATTAAACTGATTTTTCATTTAATTTACTCATTATTATGATGTGGTTAAGTTTGATTTGGTTTTTTATGGATTTGTTTATTTTTCTGATTTTTTTTATTAGTTTTTTCTGATTTTTTTTCAATATTTTACTCATTATTATGTTGATTGATGTTATATGTAGAATGGTTATGTTGTATGTTGATTATTATTAGTTGTTACATTAGAAATATTGGCTAATTGGTATGATTGTAAATGGTTATGTTGTATGTTTGATTGTGGTTATGTTGTATGTTGAAAAAAGATACATGTTTTCTTTGTGTTGTATGTTTGATTGTGGTTATGTTGTATGTTGAATTGTGGTTATGTTGTATGTTGAAAAAAGATTCATGTTTTCTTTGTGTTGTATGTTTGATTGTGGTTATGTTGTATGTTGAAATGGCAAAGAAATGGCAAAAAGGATTAGGATGAATTGGAAGCAAGAAGGTGTTGAAAAAACCTTTCTTGAAGCATGTGTTCATGAAATAACCGTTAATGGACGTGAAGGAAGTAGTCTTAAACAAGCGTCATGGAAAACTGTAGCTGAAAATTTGAAAACACAACATAATTTCATAGTGGAACAACGTCAAATGAAGAATCACTATGATTTTCTAAAAGGAAAATTTACCGCTTGGTTAAAGCTTAAAAACAAAACCGGTAATGTCTATGATCCAGTTACAAACAGCTTTAACTTGTCAGAAGAAGAGTGGCAACTTGAGATGAAGGTATCTGTTTTATACTAATAATTAGTAGTGGTATATTTCATTAATTTTATAGTATTTTAAAATATTTCTTCACACAGTCTAACAAGTATGTAGAAGCTTTGAGAAGTGCGCCACTTGCTTTCCCCGAGCTTTGTTGTCAATTGTATGAGGGGTCTACTTCAAATGGGTTTGATAGTTGGGGGCCAAGTTCTACGCTTCCTCATCCTTCTGAGGAAGTGAATGAGCACAATTTGGATGGTATGGATGTCGAATGCACTCAAGTGGATTCCCCAGGTAAAGGTATTAGTGAGGAGTCAAGTATTCGGTCCCAAAAAAAAGAAAAAGGAGAGAAACGAAAACATAAGGCAACATTAGAGTCAAAGCTTATAGAAGTTGGTGAAGATATTAGCAAGTTGGCAAAGATGATGATTGAGAAACACACACTTTCTGATGATATGGATGCATGTTTGGAGAAGTTGGAGACATTGGGTTTGGATGAGGCTGATGCGAAATACGAAACAGCGCTTTTGCTTTTTGGTGAGAGTGCCGATCTTAGGAAACTGTGGGTACGTCTTAAGTCGTAGAATTGTGAGAAATGGGTTAAGAATGCGGGAGCGAAGTATGGATTGTTTAACTAAGATTGTGCTTTGATTGTTTTTTTTTTTTGGGTTAGATGTTATGTTATGGATGTTATGTTTTGGATGTTATGTTATGGATGTTATGTTTTGGATGTTATGTTTTGGATGTTATGTTAATGTGGATGTTATGTTAATGTGGATGTTATGTTTTGGATGTTATGTTATGGATGTTATTGTTATAGATTAATGTGGATGATATAGTTGTTTATTTATGTTATGATAGGTACCTTATGGATCCGGACGATGAGATTATAGTTATCATGATCTTTTGTTGGTATTGGGTTTCATTAGCCTCGAGAATAAATGTTGAAAGGATAAGAGACTTGAATTCGGCATTAACCGGTCATGAATACACGCAAGAATTATTGCATGGTACTTCTACACAATGTCATGAGATGATGCGTCTTTCACGTGATGCATTTATACTATTGTGCAATCATTTTAGACAAAAAAATTGGGTGCAAAGTAGTAGGTCAATAAGCTTGGAAGAAAATTTGGCTATGTTTTTGATGGTCATTGGACATAATGAACGTTTTCGAATGGTTAAACGAAGGTTTCAACACTCAACGGAAACAATTCATAGATGTTTTCATGAGGTCCTAAAGGCAATGATGAATTTCGCAAGAGAAGTTATAGTTCCAACATCTTCTAATGTAAGCGCAAATAACTCCGAACGACATAGAAGGCTAAAAGAAATATTTCCTGGAGCAATAGGTGCCTTAGATGGAACTCTTATACATGCGATCGTGCCTGTTGATCAACAGACTCGTTACAGGGGAAGAGGAAAAGGTGAATGCTTTCAAAATGTATTAGCAATTTGTGACTTTGATATGATATTCACATTCGTATGGGCCGGATGGGAGGGCATTGCACATGATTCACGAGTTTTAAAAGAAGTTGCATTCAACCCAAATTCTGGCTTTCCTTTTCCGCCACCAGGTTTTTAACCATTCTTCAATGTTCATTTCATACATTATTTGTTTTTTATATGATAGTTTTGATACTGATACAGATAAGTATTACCTTTGTGACGCTGCGTACACCAACACTCGTGGATTTATGACTCCCTACCGTGGTACGAGGTATTGGTTAGCCGATTTTCGACGACAACGTGCATTAACTAAGGAAGAAAGATTCAATCATGCTCACGCACAACTCAGAAATGTCATTGAACGTGCATATGGTGTTCTAAAGGCGAGATTCCCAATCCTAAAGCAATTGGCTCCCTTTTCTTTTCCAATACAAAGAGACATAGTGATTGCTTGTTTCGCCATCCATAATTTTATAAGGAAATGCAATATTTATGATCAGTTATTTATGGACTATGATGAGAACACGATGTTTCATGAAATGCAAAGTCGGGAAAATGATGGCCTGTTAGTTCAAGACATAGAGTGGGGTTCACAAGGTATTGACTATATGACTTCTTTACGTAACCAGATTGCTAATCAGTTGCTTTCAAATGATTCAAATTAAAATTGTATGCAGAGTTGTGTTATTTGTATTTGGATTTCGTATGTTGTGTTATTTTGTATTTGGATTTTCGTATGTTTCCATGGAATTTAAAGGATTGATGTGTAATTTGGATTTTCTATGGCGTTTTGTATTTTTCTTTTACAATTTTTTCATCAATTTGTACACTATTCAGAGCTCTTGCCAAACAGATACATTTAATTCAGCACATAATAGTTCAGAGGGGTAAAATAGTCATTCTGCACAGTCATTCAGAGATACAACCAAACAGCTCTTAATGGTTCAGCACTTACTGGTTCAGAGCCTCTTACCCATTCAGACCTCTTACTGGTTCAGCACTTGCCAAACAGCCCCTCAATCTGATTAATCTGAACCCTCAACACCCCCACCCCCCTTAAAATCAAGGGTGTATACCTGAACCCCCTCTTTCTCTCCCTGGACTTTTGGCTCCATCAAATTGAGATTCGGGTTTTGAATTTTGAAAAGGGTTTGAGCTCCACAAATCTCAAATCTGAGACAAGGCTCTCTTCCACCACCACTCCATCCTCTTTCTACAACAACGGTTCTTCTGTGTCAAGAAGTTGCAATGGTGGCTATTGTTCAATTGGTGGTAGCATGCGTTGCTTGGGTTCTAACAGCATTAAGTATTCCGGCAACCACCAGTGAAAACGAGCGCCATAAACAGATTCCACTAGGTTTTCGGCGAGATTTCTGGTATGTGTACATTGTTAATGGACAAATCTGTTTGTTTTTTTGTGTGTTTATGTTTCTATTATGCAATTTGTAACTACACTTTCTACAACTCTTCAGTTTCTCTTCTACTCAGACCCCACATCCTTACTCTTCACAAGCCCTAAATCGTCTATCAAATTTTTGAATCTACAAGTTAATTTGATGATATAGTGAATGTTCAAGTTACAGATGTTATTGAAGATATATCAACGCCTAATTTGAAGAGAGAATCTAGATGCAGAGATATTTGACTACCGTTGGTTCCTGATAAAGCAAGGGGCTAAAGCTATGAATTAATCTGTTTTTGTACTTTATTCTTTATTGTGGTTGGGAGTATGGAGTTTAGGGGTTGAGATTAAAATTTGAAGCTCAGGTTTTGGCATTCTGATCCAAAATTACTTTGATTCTTATACTGGTACATGTAACTAAGCTTGAGACACTTGTATGTTATTTGCTAAACTGCTGATGCTTGATTGATGTATTTTAGAGAGTTTTTGAGTCAACATTTGCTAGAAGAAAGTCTATTCTAAAGGAATGGTTCTGAAAGAAGTACAAGCAGCTCACACTCAAGTGATTAAATGCGGTTTGTTGCTCAGATTGACAATTATTATCAGCCCTCTTGATTTTACTTTTGAAAACATCATAGTTTGGTTATGATATTTGTTGTTTTTTTTTCTACTAGCAGTAGACCCTGAACCACATACCATAGACGGCATAGTGGCAGCAACCAGCTGGTACATCAATCTTTATTCAATCTACTTTTACACTTATTATCTAATTAGAAAATTATATATATTGATAGTGTAATACGTAGAAGACACTTTTATCTTATTGTATGTCTCTTTTGCTATATATTCAAGGTCACCTAAGACCTGCTAATGCATACATTTTTTCTAAAAGGAAACGCCTCAAATTGGCTTGGTTAACCTATTTAATGATCGTGTTGTGCGTGTATGTGTGTATATGTATGCAATGTGTGTGCCAGTTATGTTTGGGTTTTTCAAAATCACATGTGAAGCAGTAACGAGCAGACTGTTACATCTCTTCCACTTGTATGATTTTAACAAATCAAATATGTTTTTTTTTTAATTTTGTTTATTGGTCTTATTAATGTTTTAAGATTCGTGCAGGTGGTAGAAAAGGTTCTTGCTGGAACCATAAGGCGAGAAATGGCTTTTGTTACCAGATCGTTTCTTCTCTCTGCATGATTCCTCCCGCTTTATTCAACTTGTGTAGTTCTATTGAACATGTGGTTGCTGGCCAGATTGGTGTAATAAGATTACTGGGAGATTTTGGCAGAGCAAACTTTCGGCGACCTAGACTAGGGTTCCGGTGAGGTTCCGATCAAATTCCGCAGAGTCCTATTTCTTATGCATATCTCATTTACTTTTGATGTGGGTGTTATTTCGAAGCAATTTGTTGTCATCGTTTGAAACACATGGGATATTGCTAAAGAGGACCCACAATTAGAAGTAGATGGTGATATGGTGAAGATATCATATTTTTACTATGTTCTTTGTACCGAGACGAAAATTCTAGCGTTTGATTGTAAGAAATATAACACTCACGTCCTAACTCGGCATGCTTCCCGCCCTACACTGCCCGTTTTGCGTGGTCTAACACTGAGCATGGTAACTATGTGATTGGTTTTAATGGGTCACTGTGTCAAACAAGTAAAAAAAAATATTTATAAAAATAAAGACTAAACTAAAACTGTAACTGAAGGCTTCGAGTCAAGGTTTAAGTTTAGTTTAGTGCATCCAGAGCGTCTCTTTTCTCAATTATTGGTACAACCCTTGATGTAACGTTGACAACAATTGAAGGTGATGAGGCGGGATCGGGACGGTATTTGCTACTATTTGCTCATCCCTATTATAACATGTAGCAGTACAATAACACTTTATAATGATCCCACATAAAAGGCATAGGATATAAAATAGAAAAGCATCAAGATTTCGATTTTTATATATGGAATGGAATGGAGAGGCTCGGATAAGATATGCTAATTTAGCCCATTGCCTGAAAAATCAACACTCCTGCAAAAGGAAATTTAGACCAATTTTTTTTGGTGATTAATCAAAGCAATAAGCTAAACTGAGCTGCTTAGCAATAAATCAAACCAAGTTTGAGCCTTTTCTTTTTGCTCGATCATGTAAACTTAAACCAAGCCTAGCTGCTTAACTTATAAATGAGTCAAGTTCGAGCAAACCCTCACTTGGTTCGAGTTGGCCGCTGAACAACTTTATCTACATCTCGTACACTTAAAGCAAAATAGTTAAAAACAAATAATGGATGTAGTATGGCTGTATGAGTAAACCATACCGCTACTAATCAGAATGACTTGGGGAATCATTGATGTACTTCAAATTCACTTTGTATAAATACCAAAAAATGAAATGAGTTAAATGTTTATACTATTGATACTATATAATATATCATCATGAGGGGATTGATAACCAAAAAAAAAAAATGAGTATCGAGTTGTGAATTGTCGCCCCCGCCGCATCGCGCGGGTTTCCTACTAGTATATACATATATATATATATATATATATATATGGAGAGTATCATGAGAAAACTACATATACATGAGAAAACTAAAACTAACTAAAAAAGTCTAAAAAACATGGCAATTTTTTTTTTTACATTTTTTATAAAATTTCATCAATTTTAATGTACAAAAAAAAAAAAAAAAAAAAAAAAACTTGTATAGCACATGTGCATTATATGTGTACTACACATGTATATTATATGTATGTGCTGCACATGTGAATTATATGCTTAAAATTAGCTTTTAAGTTTAGTTAGCTTTTAGGCTTAAGTTTTTTAGAGGTTTTGGATTAGGTTTTTGGGTGTGTGTGTGTGGGGGGGGGGGGGGGGGGGGTTAGGTTTTTGGGGAATGCGGGTGGGGGTTAGGTTTTTTGAGGGGTGCGGGTGGGGGGTTGAACAATATCACTCATTGATCTTCACTTAAAGATATAAACCATATAATGTTTTCTTTTAAATCGACTTATTACTCGGTTTTACAAAACAAATGTTTTCGGTCAGGATTCATGGCTACAAGGTTTTTGTTTTACTTATATCAACTTGTAAAGTTGGTAAAATATATTTCAATATCAAACACTTTTCGATTTCAAGGTTTATACTCGTCGACTTACAAAGTCGGACGAGGTATTGCAATATGAAATTAAAGCCATGAATTTGACACACAAAACCTATGTACTAGCCAACTTTTTATGCTGACTGTCTTTTCACATATGTTTTAGGAGCCATTGTTTGATGATTGATTGCTTACTTCACATAGGATGGACGCGGGCCTTAGTAACTTTAAAACATGAAAGACAATTTACTTGTATTTTGTTCTTTGTTTATCCCAAGACAATGTAAACAATTGTCTAAATAATTCAAAACTTTAAATACCATGTGTTGCGAAACAATTCCTGTAACGTGACTCCCCTATGTTTCCACCGCGGTTTGTTGTTTTACGCGATCGGGGTGTCACAGAGATTTGTGTCAGAGCCATTTGTTATAGGGAATCAGATTATTAGTAATACTCTTGACCTAGTCTATAACCTTCCTAGGAACCTAACGCAAGTTTTCTTGCGTTTAGATTCTTAATACAATACCATCACTTATCCTTAGGTGATTAACAAAAACAAAACATAATTCATTCTCTAGAGTCAAGATCCAACCTCTCTCTCTCTCTCTCTCTATATATATATATATATATATATAGGGATTTCATTGGGGAACACTAAAAAAGTGCGGAACCGAGGAACACTCTTAAAAATTATATTTAACATGTTAAAAAATATTTTTTTTCTAAATTTTTCTCGGCGTTTTTTCTTATAAATACATGTTGGAAAATTTTAATAAAAAAATCAAAAACGAAAAATATAAAAAAATGTTTAAAAATATATATCTTATAAAATTAACTTAACATGTTAAAAATCTTTTTTTTTTAACTTTTTTCAGCGCTTTTTCCTTCTAAAAATGGGTAGAACTATTCGAAATAAAAAAAAAATAGTTTTTTTAAACTTTTTTTATATTTTTAGTTTTTGATTTTTTTTATTAAAAATGCTTCTACAAGTATTTATAAGGAGAAACGCCGAATTAAAAAAAAATATTTTTAACATATTAAGTTAATTTTTTTGAGTAAACTGCCATTTTGGTCCCTGTGGTTTGGCCAGTTTTGCCACTTTAGTCCAAATCTCAAACTTATTACATCTGGGTCCCTGTGGTTTGCATTTTGTTGCCATTTTAGTCCAAATTTCAAAAACCCTATTTTTTGACTGTTGCAACCTCCTATTTTGTCTTTTAGTTCAAGGGCATTTTGGTCATTTTGCTTTTCATTTAACATTTTCTTAATTCAAAAATTAATATATATATATATATATATATATATTAATATACACACATACATAGCAGCAGCTCATCTTCATCATCATCATCGACAATACACACTCTCTCTCTTTCTCTCTTTCTCTCTCCAAGCACCACCATCACCGCCACTGCCGTGAACGCCGCAGTCGTCCAACACCACCACCATGTCACCGGAAAACAGAAAAGTCACATCATCTGCCGGTTTTTGCTTGAAAACTTAAGGAAAGTCAAAATAGAAGGGGAGTGAGTCGGAACCTGTTGGAAAAACGGAACACCACCGTCATCGCCGCCGCTGACGGCGTTGGTCGCCGGTGACGTCGTTAGCAAAAAAAGATGAAAATAACATATCTTGATATGCAGATGTTGATGAGCACATCGCAGATCTGAAAACAAATCATATGATTTGTTGTATCAGATCTGTAAATAACGATTGACTTGTTGAACACACACTCTGAGCACATACGATTTATGTTTCAGATCTGAGATAAGGTTTACTAGATATTGTTGTTGTGTAAAAGAATCGTTTTTTTGTTGTAAATTCAGAAAACGAAGAAGAATTTTTTTTTATTTGTTGCTGCAGATTGATATTGTTACGACTGAATCTGATTAAGTTGCAGGTTGTAAATTCGTGGTGTTTATGAATCTAAGATTGAAGTTTGTGTGTTCAACATAAATCAAAGTTGAATCAAAACTGTAGGTATGTTGTGTATTGCATCGAAGAAGAAGAGTGAATTTTGTTAAAGTGCGGCTGCTGTTCTTTCAGTTGTAGAGAAATAGGGTTTCAATTTTTTTTCGACGGTTGCAGGTTTGCTGTGTGAAAAGAAATAGAAGAAGAGAGATGGGGGCTTTGAACTCAGAGAGAGAAAGGGTTTTTTTGTTGTTGATTTTAGGTTTTGAACTCAGAGAGAGAAGTGATGGAGAGAGAGAGAGTTAGGAGAGAGAAGCAGTTTAGGGAAGGAAGATGATGAGGTTGAAGATGATGAGGGTGGGGGTGGGTAGTTGGGCGGTGGTTGCAGGGGGTGCGAGAGGGGTGGTGGCAGGTGGTGGTGCTTGGCGGCGAGAGGGGGGTGGTGGTGGTTAAAGATGATGAGGTTGAAGATGATGAGGTTGAAGATGATGATTATCTGGGGGTTTTTATATTTTGGGGTTTTTTATTAAATGAATTGCTTTTAATAAAACATAAATGACCAAAATACCCCTGCACTAAAGGACAAAATAGGCAGCTCTCAACAGTCAAAAAGGGGGTTTTTTGGATTTTGGACTAAAATGGCAACAAAATGCAAACCACAGGGACCCAAATGTAATAAGTTTGAGATTTGGACTAAAGTGGCAAACCTGGCCAAACCACAGGGACCAAAATGGCAGTTAACTCTAATTTTTTAAAAGTGTTACGTGGTTCCCCACTTTTTCCCTAAGCAAAAAATGCAAAAAAAAAAAAGGTAAAAAAAAAGCAAAATTGTTTCTTTTTCTTTTTTGAAAGAATCGGAGCTTTTTCTACTAGGTTGTTTTAGGGATTTATACACATGTGTATATTGTTAATCTTTAAACTATACATATGCGTATATTGTCAATCTTATAACTATACATATGTGTATATTATGAAAAATATAAATCCTTAACCTAAGAAGTGTAGGAAACTGGGTCAAACGAATGTTGATGGAACTCATTACAGCGGCATTGGGACCGACTCATTGCAGAATAACCAAAACTCTCTAAACACTAAAGCTAAACCCTAAGCCTAAACCCTATGCTAAAACCTAAAACATAAACCTTAAACCCTAAAGCAAAACCCTAATGCTAAACCCTAAAGCTAAACTCAAAAACTAAGGCTAAACCCTAAAGCTAACCCTAATGCTAAACCCTAAAGATAACCCCCAATGCTAAACCCAAAAGCTAAACCATAATGCAAAACCCTAATGCTAAACCCTAAATCTAAACCCTAAATACTATTGTTAAACCCTAATGCTAAACCCTAAAACTAAAACTAAACCCTAAATACTGCTAAACCCTAAAAAAATAATAACCCTAAAACTAAAAACCAAACCCTAAATACTAATGCTAAACCCTAAAGCTAACACTAAAGCTAAACCCTAAATACTAATACTAAACACTAAAACTAACCCCTAGTGCTAAACCATAAATACTAATGCTACATCTTAAAGCTAAAACTAAGTCATTCACCTCAATCAAAGATTTACAACACTTATTTTTCAATTTTAAACATGTATATACATATATGTATAGTTAAAATTGACAATATACACATATATATGGTTAAAAGAGTAACAATATATACATGTGTATAAATCCCTTAAAAACCTAATAGAAAAAGCTTCGATTTCTTTAAAAAAAAATTTGCATTTTTTTTACATTTTTTTGCTTAGAGAACACTAAAAAAGTGGGGAACCGAGTAACACTCTTAAAAATTATATTTAACATGTTAAAAATTATTTTTGGCACTTTTTCTTATAAGTACATGTAGAAACATTTTTAATAAAAAAATCAAAAACTAAAAATATAAAAAAATGTTAAAAAAATATATATCTTATAAAATTTACTTAACATGTTAAAAATCACTTTAAAAAAAAATTCAGCGTTTTTCCTTCAAAAAATGGGAAGAAACTATTGGAAATAAAAAAATAAATTTTGTAAAAATATTTTTTAGCCTTTTTTAACTGTTTTTTTTATATTTTTTGTTTTTGATTTTTTTATTAAAAATGCTTCTACAAGTATTTATAAGGAGAATCGTCGAAATTTAAAAAAAATGATTTGTAACATGTTAAGTTAAATATTTAAAAGTGTTCATCGGTTCCCCACTTTTTTAGTGTTCCCCAATAAAACTCATACTATATATAGGGTAATGTTCATTTGAAAACCACCTTTATTATGAGAACCACGAGAACCAATGTAAACACAGCAAAAAAACCTAAAAAAGCCTACCCCCCCCCCCCCCAAGCAAAATGCTAAAAACTAAACCCTCCCCCCCCCCAAAAAAAAAAAAAAAAAAAAAAAAAACTAAAGCCCTCACCCAGCTAAATGCTAAAAATTAAACCCGCAAAAAAACCTAAAAAAATCTATAAAATACACAATTTTTTTAAAATTTTTTATTTAAAAATCGCTACTTTTAGTAGCCAAATATTTTTTATAAATATTTTTTTTAATTTTTTTTGATAACGAAATATAGCGAATTTTAAGTAAAAAGTATTAAAAAAATTTTGTGTATTTTTTAGCTATTTTTAGTTATTTTTGGTTGAGTTCACATTGGTTCACCTAATGGATCCTTCTCCTATATATATATATATATCTATTACTATATATAATGTATATAAGAAAGAGAATGTTGAAATTTAAGAGATACCATATGTAGAAACATTTTAGTGTTCTTTTGAAACACGTTGTTCACTTTAATCCAAATGACTCAGGGGCTGTTTGGCAAGCCTCTTAATGAATCATTAAGAGGTTAGACCTCTTATTCGGACAGAGGTTAGCTGTTTGGTTGGTAAAATACCAACCTCTTAATGGTACCATCCAGTCTGTACCATCCAGAGATAAGAACATGCTGAAAGAAAAAAAAAAGACTCTTGCACCCTTTTCCTTCTCTTCTCTGTAACAAAAGCTAGGGTTCACCATTTCCCCCTTTCTCCTCTCATCAACACCACCTCCGCCCCCATCCCTCTCCTGACCCTCCCGCCACCCTCCTCCTCCTCCCTCTCCTCACCACCGAGCGCCGACCTCCTCCTCCCTCTCCTCGCCACCGATGATGCGTCCGCCTCCATCCCTCTCCTGACCACCTCCCGCTCGCCGCCTCCTCCTCACAACCTCCCGCCGGTCGCCGCCTCCTCCTCCTCCTCACAACCTCCCGCCGGTCGCGCCTCCACCCAGGTTCGTTTCTTGCTCGTTTTTTTTATTAAACTGATTTTTCATTTAATTTACTCATTATTATGATGTGGTTAAGTTTGATTTGGTTTTTTATGGATTTGTTTATTTTTCTGATTTTTTTTATTAGTTTTTTCTGATTTTTTTTTTCAATATTTTACTCATTATTATGTTGATTGATGTTATATGTAGAATGGTTATGTTGTATGTTGATTATTATTAGTTGTTACATTAGAAATATTGGCTAATTGGTATGATTGTAAATGGTTATGTTGTATGTTTGATTGTGGTTATGTTGTATGTTGAAAAAAGATACATGTTTTCTTTGTGTTGTATGTTTGATTGTGGTTATGTTGTATGTTGAATTGTGGTTATGTTGTATGTTGAAAAAAGATACATGTTTTCTTTGTGTTGTATGTTTGATTGTGGTTATGTTGTATGTTGAAATGGCAAAGAAATGGCAAAAAGGATTAGGATGAATTGGAAGCAAGAAGGTGTTGAAAAAACCTTTCTTGAAGCATGTGTTCATGAAATAACCGTTAATGGACGTGAAGGAAGTAGTCTTAAACAAGCGTCATGGAAAACTGTAGCTGAAAATTTGAAAACACAACATAATTTCATAGTGGAACAACGTCAAATGAAGAATCACTATGATTTTCTAAAAGGAAAATTTACCGCTTGGTTAAAGCTTAAAAACAAAACCGGTAATGTCTATGATCCAGTTACAAACAGCTTTAACTTGTCAGAAGAAGAGTGGCAACTTGAGATGAAGGTATCTGTTTTATACTAATAATTAGTAGTGGTATATTTCATTAATTTTATAGTATTTTAAAATATTTCTTCACACAGTCTAACAAGTATGTAGAAGCTTTGAGAAGTGCGCCACTTGCTTTCCCCGAGCTTTGTTGTCAATTGTATGAGGGGTCTACTTCAAATGGGTTTGATAGTTGGGGGCCAAGTTCTACGCTTCCTCATCCTTCTGAGGAAGTGAATGAGCACAATTTGGATGGTATGGATGTCGAATGCACTCAAGTGGATTCCCCAGGTAAAGGTATTAGTGAGGAGTCAAGTATTCGGTCCCAAAAAAAAGAAAAAGGAGAGAAACGAAAACATAAGGCAACATTAGAGTCAAAGCTTATAGAAGTTGGTGAAGATATTAGCAAGTTGGCAAAGATGATGATTGAGAAACACACACTTTCTGATGATATGGATGCATGTTTGGAGAAGTTGGAGACATTGGGTTTGGATGAGGCTGATGCGAAATACGAAACAGCGCTTTTGCTTTTTGGTGAGAGTGCCGATCTTAGGAAACTGTGGGTACGTCTTAAGTCGTAGAATTGTGAGAAATGGGTTAAGAATGCGGGAGCGAAGTATGGATTGTTTAACTAAGATTGTGCTTTGATTGTTTTTTTTTTTTGGGTTAGATGTTATGTTATGGATGTTATGTTTTGGATGTTATGTTATGGATGTTATGTTTTGGATGTTATGTTTTGGATGTTATGTTAATGTGGATGTTATGTTAATGTGGATGTTATGTTTTGGATGTTATGTTATGGATGTTATTGTTATAGATTAATGTGGATGATATAGTTGTTTATTTATGTTATGATAGGTACCTTATGGATCCGGACGATGAGATTATAGTTATCATGATCTTTTGTTGGTATTGGGTTTCATTAGCCTCGAGAATAAATGTTGAAAGGATAAGAGACTTGAATTCGGCATTAACCGGTCATGAATACACGCAAGAATTATTGCATGGTACTTCTACACAATGTCATGAGATGATGCGTCTTTCACGTGATGCATTTATACTATTGTGCAATCATTTTAGACAAAAAAATTGGGTGCAAAGTAGTAGGTCAATAAGCTTGGAAGAAAATTTGGCTATGTTTTTGATGGTCATTGGACATAATGAACGTTTTCGAATGGTTAAACGAAGGTTTCAACACTCAACGGAAACAATTCATAGATGTTTTCATGAGGTCCTAAAGGCAATGATGAATTTCGCAAGAGAAGTTATAGTTCCAACATCTTCTAATGTAAGCGCAAATAACTCCGAACGACATAGAAGGCTAAAAGAAATATTTCCTGGAGCAATAGGTGCCTTAGATGGAACTCTTATACATGCGATCGTGCCTGTTGATCAACAGACTCGTTACAGGGGAAGAGGAAAAGGTGAATGCTTTCAAAATGTATTAGCAATTTGTGACTTTGATATGATATTCACATTCGTATGGGCCGGATGGGAGGGCATTGCACATGATTCACGAGTTTTAAAAGAAGTTGCATTCAACCCAAATTCTGGCTTTCCTTTTCCGCCACCAGGTTTTTAACCATTCTTCAATGTTCATTTCATACATTATTTGTTTTTTATATGATAGTTTTGATACTGATACAGATAAGTATTACCTTTGTGACGCTGCGTACACCAACACTCGTGGATTTATGACTCCCTACCGTGGTACGAGGTATTGGTTAGCCGATTTTCGACGACAACGTGCATTAACTAAGGAAGAAAGATTCAATCATGCTCACGCACAACTCAGAAATGTCATTGAACGTGCATATGGTGTTCTAAAGGCGAGATTCCCAATCCTAAAGCAATTGGCTCCCTTTTCTTTTCCAATACAAAGAGACATAGTGATTGCTTGTTTCGCCATCCATAATTTTATAAGGAAATGCAATATTTATGATCAGTTATTTATGGACTATGATGAGAACACGATGTTTCATGAAATGCAAAGTCGGGAAAATGATGGCCTGTTAGTTCAAGACATAGAGTGGGGTTCACAAGGTATTGACTATATGACTTCTTTACGTAACCAGATTGCTAATCAGTTGCTTTCAAATGATTCAAATTAAAATTGTATGCAGAGTTGTGTTATTTGTATTTGGATTTCGTATGTTGTGTTATTTTGTATTTGGATTTTCGTATGTTTCCATGGAATTTAAAGGATTGATGTGTAATTTGGATTTTCTATGGCGTTTTGTATTTTTCTTTTACAATTTTTTCATCAATTTGTACACTATTCAGAGCTCTTGCCAAACAGATACATTTAATTCAGCACATAATAGTTCAGAGGGGTAAAATAGTCATTCTGCACAGTCATTCAGAGATACAACCAAACAGCTCTTAATGGTTCAGCACTTACTGGTTCAGAGCCTCTTACCCATTCAGACCTCTTACTGGTTCAGCACTTGCCAAACAGCCCCTCAATCTGATTAATCTGAACCCTCAACACCCCCACCCCCACCCCCACCCCCCCCTTAAAATCAAGGGTGTATACCTGAACCCCCTCTTTCTCTCCCTGGACTTTTGGCTCCATCAAATTGAGATTCGGGTTTTGAATTTTGAAAAGGGTTTGAGCTCCACAAATCTCAAATCTGAGACAAGGCTCTCTTCCACCACCACTCCATCCTCTTTCTACAACAACGGTTCTTCTGTGTCAAGAAGTTGCAATGGTGGCTATTGTTCAATTGGTGGTAGCATGCGTTGCTTGGGTTCTAACAGCATTAAGTATTCCGGCAACCACCAGTGAAAACGAGCGCCATAAACAGATTCCACTAGGTTTTCGGCGAGATTTCTGGTATGTGTACATTGTTAATGGACAAATCTGTTTGTTTTTTTGTGTGTTTATGTTTCTATTATGCAATTTGTAACTACACTTTCTACAACTCTTCAGTTTCTCTTCTACTCAGACCCCACATCCTTACTCTTCACAAGCCCTAAATCGTCTATCAAATTTTTGAATCTACAAGTTAATTTGATGATATAGTGAATGTTCAAGTTACAGATGTTATTGAAGATATATCAACGCCTAATTTGAAGAGAGAATCTAGATGCAGAGATATTTGACTACCGTTGGTTCCTGATAAAGCAAGGGGCTAAAGCTATGAATTAATCTGTTTTTGTACTTTATTCTTTATTGTGGTTGGGAGTATGGAGTTTAGGGGTTGAGATTAAAATTTGAAGCTCAGGTTTTGGCATTCTGATCCAAAATTACTTTGATTCTTATACTGGTACATGTAACTAAGCTTGAGACACTTGTATGTTATTTGCTAAACTGCTGATGCTTGATTGATGTATTTTAGAGAGTTTTTGAGTCAACATTTGCTAGAAGAAAGTCTATTCTAAAGGAATGGTTCTGAAAGAAGTACAAGCAGCTCACACTCAAGTGATTAAATGCGGTTTGTTGCTCAGATTGACAATTATTATCAGCCCTCTTGATTTTACTTTTGAAAACATCATAGTTTGGTTATGATATTTGTTTTTTTTTTTTTTCTACTAGCAGTAGACCCTGAACCACATACCATAGACGGCATAGTGGCAGCAACCAGCTGGTACATCAATCTTTATTCAATCTACTTTTACACTTATTATCTAATTAGAAAATTATATATATTGATAGTGTAATACGTAGAAGACACTTTTATCTTATTGTATGTCTCTTTTGCTATATATTCAAGGTCACCTAAGACCTGCTAATGCATACATTTTTTCTAAAAGGAAACGCCTCAAATTGGCTTGGTTAACCTATTTAATGATCGTGTTGTGCGTGTATGTGTGTATATGTATGCAATGTGTGTGCCAGTTATGTTTGGGTTTTTCAAAATCACATGTGAAGCAGTAACGAGCAGACTGTTACATCTCTTCCACTTGTATGATTTTAACAAATCAAATATGTTTTTTTTTTAATTTTGTTTATTGGTCTTATTAATGTTTTAAGATTCGTGCAGGTGGTAGAAAAGGTTCTTGCTGGAACCATAAGGCGAGAAATGGCTTTTGTTACCAGATCGTTTCTTCTCTCTGCATGATTCCTCCCGCTTTATTCAACTTGTGTAGTTCTATTGAACATGTGGTTGCTGGCCAGATTGGTGTAATAAGATTACTGGGAGATTTTGGCAGAGCAAACTTTCGGCGACCTAGACTAGGGTTCCGGTGAGGTTCCGATCAAATTCCGCAGAGTCCTATTTCTTATGCATATCTCATTTACTTTTGATGTGGGTGTTATTTCGAAGCAATTTGTTGTCATCGTTTGAAACACATGGGATATTGCTAAAGAGGACCCACAATTAGAAGTAGATGGTGATATGGTGAAGATATCATATTTTTACTATGTTCTTTGTACCGAGACGAAAATTCTAGCGTTTGATTGTAAGAAATATAACACTCACGTCCTAACTCGGCATGCTTCCCGCCCTACACTGCCCGTTTTGCCTGGTCTAACACTGAGCATGGTAATTATGTGATTGGTTTTAATGGGTCACTGTGTCAAACAAGTAAAAAAAAATATTTATAAAAATAAAGACTAAACTAAAACTGTAACTGAAGGCTTCGAGTCAAGGTTTAAGTTTAGTTTAGTGCATCCAGAGCGTCTCTTTTCTCAATTATTGGTACAACCCTTGATGTAACGTTGACAACAATTGAAGGTGATGAGGCGGGATCGGGACGGTATTTGCTACTATTTGCTCATCCCTATTATAACATGTAGCAGTACAATAACACTTTATAATGATCCCACATAAAAGGCATAGGATATAAAATAGAAAAGCATCAAGATTTCGATTTTTATAAATGGAATGGAATGGAGAGGCTCGGATAAGATATGCTAATTTAGCCCATTGCCTGAAAAATCAACACTCCTGCAAAAGGAAATTTAGACCAATTTTTTTTTGGTGATTAATCAAAGCAATAAGCTAAACTGAGCTGCTTAGCAATAAATCAAACCAAGTTTGAGCCTTTTCTTTTTGCTCGATCATGTAAACTTAAACCAAGCCTAGCTGCTTAACTTATAAATGAGTCAAGTTCGAGCAAACCCTCACTTGGTTCGAGTTGGCCGCTGAACAACTTTATCTACATCTCGTACACTTAAAGCAAAATAGTTAAAAACAAATAATGGATGTAGTATGGCTGTATGAGTAAACCATACCGCTACTAATCAGAATGACTTGGGGAATCATTGATGTACTTCAAATTCACTTTGTATAAATACCAAAAAATGAAATGAGTTAAATGTTTATACTATTGATACTATATAATATATCATCATGAGGGGATTGATAACCAAAAAAAAAATGAGTATCGAGTTGTGAATTGTCGCCCCCGCCGCATCGCGCGGGTTTCCTACTAGTATATACATATATATATATATATATATATATATATATATGGAGAGTATCATGAGAAAACTACATATACATGAGAAAACTAAAACTAACTAAAAAAGTCTAAAAAACATGGCAATTTTTTTTTTTACATTTTTTATAAAATTTCATCAATTTTAATGTACAAAAAAAAAAAAAAAAAAAACTTGTATAGCACATGTGCATTATATGTGTACTACACATGTATATTATATGTATGTGCTGCACATGTGAATTATATGCTTAAAATTAGCTTTTAAGTTTAGTTAGCTTTTAGGCTTAAGTTTTTTAGAGGTTTTGGATTAGGTTTTTGGGTGTGTGTGTGTGTGGGGGGGGGGGGGGTTAGGTTTTTGGGGAATGCGGGTGGGGGTTAGGTTTTTTGAGGGGTGCGGGTGGGGTTTACTGTTTTGTTTAAATATTAATTTTATATATATCGTATTGTATCATATATGATTTTGTTTCGTATCGTATTGTCACGTATCGTATATGTTTTCAATATTAATTTTATGTGTTTTGTGTTTTATCGTATCGTATTGTGTCTTGTCATGTCAAACTGTATTATACAATATCATATTATACATTATACGTAACCAACCAAGCATTCCAAACATTGTAAATAAACATCACAAATATAAAAAAACTAAAACTGCAAATTTAACTATTGAATGAGTTTGTTCATACTTAACAAATCCAAATACATCAAAATGTGAGAATACAAAAAACAAGAACAAACTAACCTAAGGTCCTTGGAATGCGCCCGACGATTGCGTATCATGCTCAGCGCCTGACGGTTGGGAATATTGACGGTTGTAGATCGTTTAGATAAACGCAGGGCTCGGGTATCGGACGGGCTTGGCGACCAGCAAACGTCACCGCATCGATATCTCCCTGAATCACCCATAACAAGAGGTCCTTAGTACGAGCGTGGTGGCGGTCTATCCGACACTGTAACCGGTCCTGCATCCCCTATAACACCGTCATGAGAGCTGAAGGCAACTCATCGTAATAAACGTAACTGGGATACTGAGTCAGCCCATGTGGCTACCGCGATGGTGGTGGGAGGTCTCAGTCGACTGGAAGGTTATCCTCGTGTTAGCCTGATCGATAGTGTGACAACCCGAACTTTCAAGGTTAGTGTCGTTTATTCTCGTGATCCTAACTTCTCGTTATCTATCCCTCTTCAATGTGTTGAACGTGTTGTGCTATTATAGCTCTGTTAAAACCTAAACGCATATGGTAACCCTGTTAAACGAACGCACTAGTATGATTGGGCCGCACGTATATGGAGCCACAGGCACACACATTAAACCACTACACTACTCTCAATTTGTATCGGCCCCCATACCCGGAGCCCAACCCGAGCACACGTACACATCTAATTATGTCACACTTATGCATGGACTTAGTAAAGCCCAAATGGAGCTTAGTGTTGGGCCGGCCATCATAGTCAGCGTGCATACGCATGCACACAAGTAGATTAGGGCAGTTTTTATCGTTAAACACTCACAAAAATTACTAACAAACCCTAATCACCTCTTTTCTCCTCCCTGGAACTCGTCGGCAGCCCCTTTGGCCGAAGCCCTCACCATCTTTGATCTCTCGGTTAGTACATGATCTATATTACTAGACTTCATTCCTTGCCAACTTGGATTGCATGATGTTATAATGGTTTGGCTGATTTGTTAGTAAGTAGGATTGCATGATGGTAAAGTCTTAATGAAATCATAATAATTATCAACTATTAAATCTAGGGGCATGACTAATGTTTATGATTAATAATTTAGGGTTCACACGTGTTGAATGTTTGTGCATGGGTGGAGTAAAAGAATGTGTTAGGGGTATTATTTGCAAATTGAGTTGGGCATGATTAATCAATTAATATATTGTAAACGGCTGTTATCGGCAATTAATATAGGAATTTTCAATCATTGTTTGAGATGCTACAAGACATAGGTGAATTGGTATTAACTGATGTAGGATAAAGAAGTATTAGATCTGCCGATGTATACCAATAACGATGATGACCAACCAACATAACAGTTTTGTTACCTCTTAGATTGTGTTGAATTGATTTGATTAATTATCATACGTTAACGAGTCGGTAACGATTAGGGGTATTAGTGAACCACAAACACTGTGAAATCATGATTATTACTCAATGATATGGTTGATATTTGATTTGAATGGCAACATATTTGCTAAATGGTAACTGTTATTACTTGAATATATAAAGGCATGATGAATGTTTCATGATGCTTGTTAGGGAACAAATAGGATTGTTATAATATGTAATTATCAGGTATAATTGTTGGGTCATGCCCGGGTGGGCTGCACACTGGTCCACGGGTTATTTAAGTTGGGTCGCACACCCTATAACTCGTGCTGGGCCGCGTAACTGAGCTGGACCGAACTTGCTGGGCCGAGCATTGTTTTAAGGACCATACTAGTAGATAATGGTTGAGATGGGTTGCACAGTCCAAGCGGACTTATGTTGGGCCTCATCATAACATGCTTGGGCCAACAAGGTTGGGCCGTAAGCTATAAGCTTGGGCTGGAAAAGATAGCAGGCCACGCACACACCTCCACGATGAAATATGGTGTTTCGACACACACTTCAACCCAAGGAAGTATGTTCTTCGTCGTCTATGAAACTTCGCCGTAGGAGTAGGAAGTTGTGGTGATTACGTAATTAATTTGGGCTTTATACGTTAACTGGGCCGCACAAGTCTTAGGTGGGTCATTAACTTAATTGATGCACATATTCTAGTATTAAAGAACTAAGTGATATGTGGCTTGTACATATGAAATCATGATGTGAAATTACTTGTGATCCGAATGCTTATTGTGTATTATGTGAACTTTCATGTTTACTTGAATGTAAACCGAACTGTTTGATGTGTGCCATTGGGAGATACGAACTTGAGACGTGAGTATACTTATGGCTCGAACACTTGTTGTAACATGAATGATGTGTGACATGGCTAATAGTTATAACATGCAAAATTATGTGTATATTTCATGGACGTGACTTGTGTTATTATATGTGACAAAATACGTGGTTCAATGTGAATACATAACTGATTGTTATTGATAAACCATGTTAGGACGTGCTTGATCAATTGATAAACAAAGTAACTAATCTTACTGAGCAAACCAAAGGTGAGTTCATTCCTCTTGAGCATGCGTCCAGGTGGTTGGGACAGTCATTGGGTATCCCTGAGAGGGATGGGTTTTTGGGTAAATCAATTGGGTATTCCTAAGAGGAATACGTTTTGTGGATAATCTAGAATGTTGGATAATATACTCATCCTATCACCATTAAAGTCCCTCCTTGTTGTTTGTTACCTGAGAGGTAACAGGGTATTAGTTGGTAGCGCTACTTAGGTTTGCCACCCTCACTCCGTACCGGAGAGGACGGGTGTGAACTAATGACCTAGTCATGACCAATGCTTTGATAGGGGCATAGGGGTAAAGGGCAAAATAAATCAGGAGCCGTCTTGTATCCGAGGTATTATCAACATTGTAATCAATGAACCGAACTAAACACTTGGTAACTAACATTTTCGTAAAACTATGAACTCACCAGCGTTGTTTGATACACGTGTGTGCATGCTCGCAGGTTATTGATACGTGTGGATGTGGAATTTGCTGTCTGGGATGCTGGAGTGGTCATGGGTCGAGATACATGGTAACTTGAAACAAGACTAGTAGATTACAAATACTTGGGTATTGGTTAAACTTTGTATTATGCTTCCGCTGAACACAACGGGTTATAAATAATGTTTTGTAATACATATCTTAATGAATGAAAGCTTTTATTTGAAATCTTGTTATGAGTTCAATGTGATTAGTGGCTTGATCCTGGTACGTCACACACCTCGCGGGGGATTCCGCATGTGGTGTTTTGGGGGTGTGACAGTTTGGTAACAGAGCCAGGGCCGGACCGGTGGTGCCAGGTCCTGCGAGGACAATGGACCCCTTAAGGGGGTGGATTATGACATCCCATATCGGTTGTGAAGGGGAACAAAGGCTTCTTTATAAGGGACTGACTACCTTCACCATCATGACGCGTTTTGAAAACCGCGAGGGGCGGACGCTGATGGCATGCTGGCCGCCAAAGCGGACAATATCATGGTGCGGTTACGCTGGGCTGTTACAGATGGTATTAGAGCCACTGGTTATAGTGAACTTGGTTTTAAAAATGTTTTTATAAAACCGGACTATAACCAAACAGTTATGAAAACGAGGATACGACCATGACACTCAGTTCCAGATTGCAAGGTTCGTCTCTCATATACTCATTGTACTGCATAACTAGTGAACACTAACATATGATATTGCATGTGATTGCACATTTAGCACAACAGTATGAATTCATGTATTACTTGCACGTGTTATGTGATTGATAGGGTGGTATTTCCCTAAATATTCATGACTCACGTTTCGTGATGCTCTTTGTTTGCTACTCGAGTTTGAGGAACCATTCGACATGAGTTAGGAGGAGCTGAGATGAGCATGCAAATCACAATATTATTGTGGGTGCACACATAATAATAATGTGGGGTGCATGTGAGTCCCAGTGAGGCTTAACAAGTGAAGAAAGGGGTTCCGTTCCGTTATTCGATCATTGGGAAACATAACAAACCTATAGGGGTCATAGCAGTGATTGTCTCCTACTCGAACATGGTCTTTTCACCCCTCTCTGAATCCTTATGAATCTCGATGCTATCGAGTATCACCTGAACACTCATCTGAACGTCTAGTGAACTGTGTAGAATGTTAGGTGCTAGTACGAACGTCCCAGAGTGGATGTCGTAGCGTCAAACGATTGATCTATACTTATCCCACTTATCTTTGTTTACTGGAACTTAGCGTGTTGACGCCTTAGATTCCGAAGTGCGATCACTTCTGTAACACTCTTGCAACATACCGTGTATTACTCCATCAACTTGCAAGATCGATGGAGAAGAGGATGAGCGTAGTACCATGCCAACCTCAGTATTGGGACGACCTTGATTACCAGCAACGAACATCAGCGAATTGACTTCAATCGAATCCTTAACCCAAGCCAGCGACTTATGGGGGTCAACTCCTACGAATCAACCGGGACATGAACGATGACAATTGACTATAGAGTGGGATGTGTAACTTCCCACGCAGTGAGTAGTGCCTTAGTGTGTGGCACAGAATGTGAAAGACGTACCCTGTTGGTGGAGGGTCACAGGACCCCGTTACGAGCAGCGGCATTAGGGGCAATAGTCACGGCGACATCGAGGCATTCATAATCGTAGTCTGCAGTATGGAAACGAAGGTGACTTCGAAAAGGATTGACTGTTGTTAAGTCAGAATGTTAACAACTAAGAGAACAATGATAGTATGGGGAATCCACGTGACCGTAATAACAACACTGGAAACGATGCTCGTGGAAGGGCATTTAGGATTGGCGTGGGTGACGCCAGGATTATAGCAACATGGTAGCTTGTATGGGTAGCAAATCGCTTCGTCTCGGTTCTGTTTAACTCTGATGCTTCTCGAAACCGAACCTATTGTGGAATCGCTGATGGCAAGTCAACTGAAGCCTCGTATATTCGTTGGGATGCAAACTCGACCTTGTGGGACAAGTGTCCGACATCGACCTTCCTTCTGCTATCCTTGATGGCTTCGATGCAGTAGTTGTGCAGATTGGTTAACTAGATATCGCGTTGATATGCTATGTGGGAAGGAAATTTTTCGTCGCTTTATACTTTGAAGTGTTAGAGTGGTGTAAAGGGTAGCATCATATAAGCAATGAAGGCCCAGAAGTGTCTACAGAGTGATTACCCCGCTATGTTAGCAACCGTTACTGATGATAAGGCTAAGGAAAAGAGGATCGAGGATCCACCAATTGTTCATGATTGCTCCCTATGTACTACCACAAGAACTATTAGGTTTACCTCCACATCGTCAGGTGGAATATCAGATTGGTATCACGCCAGAGGCAGCCCTGATTTCTCATACTCCTTAACGTCTAACACCAGGAGGGGGTTGCAAGAATTGTCTAATCAACTACAGGAACTACTGGATGGGAGTTTTATCGATCTAGCTCCTCGTCTTGGGGAGCCCGAGCTCTATTGTGGAATTGAAGGACGAGTCCTTCCATATGCGTACAGATTACCATAGGGTGGCAATCATGAACCGTCACCCCCATCCCGCATCGACGACCTGCTTGACCTGCTATAGTGATCAAGCTTTTATTTGGAAACCGACTCATGACCTGACTGTCAACTGATGGAAGAACCAGGGGAGGATGATTTCTGACACGGCGTTGCAGGCACAGTGCGATCACTATGATTTTATGTTCTTGTTGTTTGAGTTACTCAGCACACCAGCAGCTTTATGGATCACATGAAACAATAGTGTTTATTGATGACGTTTTGAATCATTTCCAGATAGAAGGAACACCATGAGCGGCACATGTATCTTATCTTAGAGCTCCTGAGGGAGGAGCCACTCCACGTGACGTTTTGTTAAGTGTGACTTCCGGACTCGAGGGGTACACCTTCTTGGTCACATAGCCAACGAACTGGGAATACACGTAGATCTCATTAAGATCCATTTTACTAGAACTAGTCGGCACCAAAGAGTCCTTCGGGGATACAGTAAATCCTTAGTCACGCTTGATACTATCGCATGTTCATCAAGGAATTTTCGAGGGTTTCGCAGCTTTAACCTCTTTAGCACGACAGGGTGCGGTGTATTCGTGGGAGACAAAACAGGAGGACGTCTATTGCAGCCTTTTTAAATCATAACTCTACAATGCGCTGAGCATCGTTTTTACCCGAGGGTACGGGTGACCTAGTGGTATACCATGATGGTTCGAATCAGGGTTCCAGTTACACACCGGTGTAACACGAGAAAGTGATGGTTTACGTAGTGGATTTACAGGAAGAATTACACGAGTCATAACCTGCGGTAAAAGCCATGGTCCTTGGAATTAAGATGGAGGCATTGCTTGGACGGTACCAATTGCACCATTTAGACCGATCGCAAGGGCCTCCTGTGTACCTTTGTTTTGAGAGAGCTAATTATGTGATGGCATCGCTGGATGAAACTCTCGAGCAAATATGACTATGGAACCTAAACGCGTATGAGCTTGCAACTCACCATCGAATCTAGCCTACCCGATCGGATTCGCCCTGTTTACATCAAAGCACTGAAGGAAGAGAATTTTCAAGTTGAGTCCCTGCGGGGCATGGAGGAGCAACTTTTGGCAAGTCGGACGATATTCGCTACTTCATGGAATGAATATGGATTCCACCATACGGCAACCGTAGGGGACTTGTGTTGAGCAAAGCACACCACCCTTGTTATTCTAGTCGTCTGGATTTTGATAGGAGATATTAGGATCTATAAACCTGGTACTGGCAACCGGGAGTGAAGGTCCATATAGCAATGTATGTGAACGATGTCTGACTTGTGCGAAAGTCAAGGTGGAATATCAAGAAACCTTCTGGTTTGTGCCAGCAACCAGAAACACCCACTTGGAAATGAGAACAGACTGCCACGGGTTTTGTCACTGGTCTACCTAAAACTCAGAACGGAAACAATATCACCTGGGTGATCGTTGATTGTCTCATGTAACCAGTACACCCTCTTACAATCAAGGAAACTGACAAGTCTTCACAGCTTGTGAATATTCCTCTGAGAGAGGCGGCTAATTAGGCACGAGGTGCCAACTCCTGTATCCCTGAATTTGATCCATACCCGATTTATGACAGGCACCACACAACACTCTTGGCACACGACTAGACATGAGCATTACTTATCACCATAGGGCAAATGGTCAGAGTAAACGAACGCTCCCCCTGACACTCGAGGACATGCTGCGAGCATGTGTGGGATTGACTTAGTGAAAATTGGAAGGACACATACCTTTGGCTGAGTTCTACTGTAGCAGCTATCATTCTAGTATCAGACAACTCTGTTTGAGGCATTGCATGGACTGTAACGCTAATCTCTTTGTTGGATTAAGGTGGGTGACAACATTTCTTGGATCGAAAATCGTTTGGCGGCAACGAGTGACCGTCAGGAAAGTCGATAAGCTTAGGAAACACTGGGAGTTCGCTGTAGGCGATCGTATCATGTTGAAAATCTCACCCTGAGAGGGTGTGGTACGCTTGGGAAGCGTGGCAAGCTTGACTTACGTTACGTTGAGTTATTCAGAATTTTGGGAAAGAATCGGTGACGTCGCCCACAAACTCGAGTTACCCGACTAATTGGGTAACGGTCACGATGTTATTTGTGTCTCGAACCTAAAGAAGTGTTTGTCCGATGCAACACTTGTGATACCTTTGCTAGAGCCTAAGCTTAACGACAAGTTGCGGTTTGTTGAGGTTCGTAAGCATAGCTGAATTCCGATTGTGAGGGTTCGTTGGAACTCAAGACGCGGACCGGAGTTCACGTGGGAACGTGAGGATCAGATGAAGCTCAAGTACCCTCACTTATTCCCAACTGACCAATCAAAATCTGATGTAACTGGTGAATTTCGGGACGAAATTCCCTTTCAAGTTGGGGATGATGTGGCACCTGGGGAAAATCTACAACAATCTTGATTTATCATTTCACTTCTCCATGCTTACTTATCAAATTTTGGGACAAAATTTCTTTCAAGTTGGGGATGATGTGACAACCCGAACTTTCAAGGTTAGTGTAGTTTATTCTCGTGATCCTAACTTCTCATTATCTATCCCTCTTCAATGTGTTGAACGTGTTGTGCTATTATAGCTCTGTTAAAACCTAAACGCTTATGGTAACCCTGTTAAACGAACACACTAGTATGATTGGGCCGCACGTATATGGAGCCACAGGCACACACTTTAAACCTCTACACTACTCTCAATTTGTATCGGCCCCCATACCCGGAGCCCAACCCGAGCACACGTACAGATCTAATTATGTCACACTTATGCATGGACTTAGTAAAGCCCAAATGGAGCTTAGTGTTGGGCCGGCCATCATAGTCAGCGTGCATACGCATGCACACAAGTAGATTAGGGCAGTTTTTATCATTAAGCACTCACAAAAATTACTAGCAAACCCTAATCACCTCTTTTCTCCTCCCTGGAACTCATCAGCAGCCCCTTTGGCCTAAGCCCTCACCATCTTTGATCTCTCGGTTAGTACATGATCTATATTACTAGACTTCATTCCTTGCCAACTTGGATTGCATGATGTTATAATGGTTTGGCGGATTTGTTAGTGCGTAGGATTGCATGATGGTAAAGTCTTAATGAAATCATAATAATTATCAACTATTAAATCTAGGGGCATGACTAATGTTTATGATTAATAATTTAGGGTTCACACGTGTTGAATGTTTGTGCATGGGTGGAGTAAAAGCATGTGTTAGGGGTATTATTTGCAAATTGAGTTGGGCATGATTAATCAATTAATATATTGTAAACGGCTGTTATGGGCAATTAATATAGGAATTTTTCAATCATTGTTTGAGATGCTACAATAATTAGGTGAATTGGTATTAACTGATGTAGGATAAAGAAGTATTAGATCTGCCGATGTATACCAACAACGATGATGACCAACCAACAGAAACAGTTTTGTTACCTCTTAGATTGTGTTGAATTGATTTGATTAATTATCATACGTTAACGAGTCGGTAACGATTAGGGGTATTAGTGAACCACAAACACTATGAAATCATGATTATTACTCAATGAAATGGCTGATATTTGATTTGAATGGCAACATATTTGCTAAATGGTAACTGTTATTACTTGAATATATGAAGGCATGATGAATGTTACATGATGCTTGTTAGGGAACAAATAGGATTGTTATAATATGTAATTATCGGGTATAATTGTTGGGTCATGCCCGGGTGGGCTGCACACTGGTCCGCGAGTTATTTAAGTTGGCTCGCACACCCTATAACTCGTGCTGGGCTGCGTAACTGAGTTGGACCGAACTTGCTGGGCCGAGCATTGTTTTAAGGACCATACTAGTAGATAATGGTTGAGATGGGTTGCACAGTGCAAGCGGACTTATGTTGGGCCGCATCATCACATGCTTGGGCCAACAAGGTTGGGCCGTAAGCTATAAGCTTGGGCTGGAAAAGATAGCAGGCCACACACACCTCCACGACGAAATATGGTGTTTCGACACACACTTCAACCCGACGAAGAATGTTCTTCATCATCTATGAAACTTTGTCGTAGGAGTAGGAAGTTGTGGTGATTACGTAATTAATTTGGGCTTTATATGTTAACTAGGCCGCACAAGTCTTAGGTGGGTCATTAACTTAATTGTTGCATATATTCTGGTATTAAAGAACTAAGTGATATGTGGCTTGTACATATGAAATCATGATGTGAAATTACTTGTGATCCGAATGCTTATTGTGTATTATGTGAACTTGCATGTTTACTTGAATGTAAACCGAACTGTTTGATATGTGCCATTGGGAGATACGAACTTGAGACATGAGTATACTTATGGCTGAACACTTGTTGTAACATGAATGATGTATGACATGGCTAATAGTTATAACATGCAAAATTATGTGTATATTTCATGAACGTGACTTGTGTTATATGTGACAAAATACGTGGTTCAATGTGAATACAGAACTGATTGTTATTGATAAACCATGTTAGGACGTGCTTGATCAATTGATAAACAAAGTAACTAATCTTACCGAGCAAACCAAAGGTGAGTTCATTCCTCTTGAGCATACGTCCCGGTGGTTGGGACAGTCATTGGGTATCCCTGAGAGGGATGGGTTTTTGGGTAAATCAATTGGGTATTCCTGAGAGGAATACGTTTTGTGGATAATCTAAAATGTTGGATAATATACTCATCCTATCACCATTAAAGTCCCTCCTTGTTGTTTGTTACGTGAGAGGTAACAGGGTATTAGTTGGTAGCGCTACTTAGGTTTGGCACCCTCACCCCGTACCGGAGAGGATGGGTGTGAACTAATGACCTAGTCATGACCAATGCTTTGATAGGAGCATTGGGGTAAAGGGCAAAATAAATCAGGAGCCGTCTTGTATCCGAGGTATTATCAACATTGTAATCAATGAACCGAACTAAACACTTGGTAACTAACATTTTCATAAAACTATGAACTCACCAGCGTTGTCTGATACACGTGTGTGCATGCTCGCAGGTTATTGATATGTGTGGATGTGGAACTTGTTGTCTAGGATGCTGGAGTGGTCATGGGTCGAGATACATGGTAACTTGAAATGAGACTAGTAGATTACATATACTTGGGTATTGGTTAAACTTTGTATTATACTTCCCCTGAACACAACGCGTTATAAATAATGTTCCGACATAGTGCGAAAGCAAAGGTCGACTCCTAGGAAGTCGTACTAGATACGCATCCCGACTAGCATCTTCCGACATAATCTCTTCGGAAGGACCGGGTCGCCCACCAGCTCTTCATCGTTCGGATAGAGGCCTAGTTGGCGGGAAAATCAAGGTGATGTAGGCCCCACGCGCGCACATCGATGGCATCTTGTGTCAGTGCTGTGCTAACACGTACCACTTGGTCAGGAAATAGTGCAGGGCACACAACACTCTATATAATAAATATTTTAAATGAAAAAGGTTACCATGATTGCACCACTCGCGACTCTTCCCCAGTAATGCAATAGATGTACTGATATATCTATGCACAAATCGGTATAAGGGCTTGTAATAGGGGTGACCTTGCCTACGGTCTTGCCAAAGGCTCTTTGCGAGATCACTCCCAGAAACTATAGAGAGTGGGTCTCGGCACGTTGTGGATCGCGTCGGTGAAGAGTGGGGTCACTGTCTTTGGCTCGTACTATAAGCCGGAGATCCAAGCAAAACTTTTAAAACCAAAATCAATCCAATCCATACAATTTAACAAATGAAATTTAAAACAAATTACATATTCATGATCGGGGGAAAATAACTGACTTTTACCGCGAAAACAACTCGAAACCGAACCGTTTAAAAATTTTGAATCGCTCTATAAGTGTGTGCTTGTGTGTGTGTTTTGTTTTGACTCGTATGGTGATAAGTCTGATGCATATCAGACTGATATGAGTATTTATACGACTCGTGTAGACCTATACGATTCGTATAAAGGGCTTCATATTAGGCTGATACACATCAATTTATGCCTTATATGAGTCATATAAAGGCTTATACGACACAATTTTGACCTATACGAGTCATTCATCTTTGGAAATAACGGTTCCTTGGGATAGAACGAACGCCGGACATGACCTCCTCCATGTGATCATCATTCACTTTCCCCTCGTAAGAATCTGGGATGGCACACTCCTTATAAAACAACGGTGTGGTAAGCATTATATAAACACAACAACAAAAAAAGTGAATAGATAGTATACCAGACTCCTTTCCGGAACAAACGTGTTCGTGTTGCATGATGATTCACCAAAAACATAGCTGATGTCGAACCAAGACATCGTTAATTGTTGAATTGTTTGAGTTTTTTTGTCGAAAGAATGAAACCATGATATGAGCTTTCTTCCTTCGTCATTTATAAACACAGAGTACATTTCTAAAGCAATCATTTTCCATACCTCTATACGACACATATAGTTCTTTACAAGTCGTATAAGGTTGACGTATTCATCATATACATCAAGTTTATGTCATTGTTGAAAGACCTCGTAGTACCTCATACCATATAAGAGTCGTATAGCTCTATACGTCGTATAGGGTTAACATGTGACCGACATTGTCTGACTTTGGGATTTGGAATTACTGTGGATTCGTCCTGAGGATCGAATCTTCAACCGTTGAATGCGAAGAACACGTATCATGTGTGGAATCTAAGTACGTGTGTAGATTGAACACAAAGATGTAACTAAATGTTATTTTCTATTGATATTGTAACAATACAGAACCATGAAAACAATTGACAAGAGTTTCCCCTCTCAAGTCACAAAGATCCCAAATGAAAAAGACCTACACCTATATATAGTAACAGTGCCTTTGTACAAAGCTAACTATGAAACGCCTTGGTTCGTACGAACTTGCTTGTACGAATGGACAACATCTAGATGTGTTGGTTCGTACGAACCTGCTATGGTTCATTCGTACGAACCTGCAACTCTTAACATGTAATCACCTTATCTTGATCAATTGTTTCAGCTATGATACATGATTAACGGAAGCGATAGACATACTGCACTCACAGACGCCCCCTTGGATATTGCTGTAGTCAATCTCGTAGCTTTCTATCTTCTCCGAGTCTTCTAGAAGCTTTGACATCTTCAGCACCTCAGACTCCTTGTCACACCCCGACCACGTAGAACATCAAATTGTGGCGGAAACGTCAGGGAGTGTTGTAACAGAATTATTGTTTCACAACCATGGCATACAAAGTTATATTTTATTTATCAAACAAGAGTGTTACATTGTCTCAAAACAGGAAATAAAGAGTTCAGAACATAATTAAACTAGTTCTATCTTTATTTTAAGCCTCTAAGGCACAGGTCCGCCCTAGTGTCACGATCATCATCCTAAGCGACTGCTCCTGAAAACACATGTTAAAATAGGTACGTCAGCATAAAAATGCCTGTGAGATACATAGGTTTTGTGAAAATAGGATTCATGACTTGGGTTTTAAAAGTAAGGTTTAATAAAAATTAGTCATGAATCTTGTTAAGTGTTTTCTTTTATAAATCATATGAAAACTCGATAAGAATTCAGATTATATAAATGAAAGGCGTATGGTTAATGAAATAACCAAATAAAATGGGTTGTATAAAATAAACCGTTTTGTAAAACAATGTCTTGTGAAAAATATGTTATTTGTGTAAAATGGAATATGTTTATACTGAAATGATTTAATTAACGCTACGATATGTAATATTATACAAGCACTTATATATAGGAAGTACCAGCGGCGTATCCACCATGCTTGTATCATATTACACACGCCTCGTTACTCAAATCACTTACCCAAACCAACCACCATTGTAAATTGTTCATGTATAAATCAATTGTCAAGTGTTATTGTGTAAACCATATAAAAATGTCCATGTCTAATGTAAATCACTGAAGGTGTAAATCAATGTCAAAATGTTTATGTTTAATGTAAATCTGAATTGTGTATCCAAAAATATCATGTATGGCAAGTGAAATACATCAACTAAACCATAGGTAAAATGCACAAAACAGGGTATCGAATTAAACAAAGTTTAAATCAAAGTTATGTTTTGTGAAACAATTGCATGCTATACTGATACAAACATCTATGCGGTATTGTTATAATGCATACATCCAAGCCTTGTGACTGTGGTGATAGACCTTTAAACAAATTAAAGGTTTATCTGTGTTATGTTTATCGAATTCGGTCATTCCTTCCACCCAAACAAACCTAGGGTTCAGGAATGGGAGTTGTCAATTCCTATGGTACCATTACCTACTAACGAGCTGCGTAGCTAATGTTAATGTATGTATATTGTCCCATTTAAACAACCCAAATGTCATACCAAAATGTAAGCACGTGATGAATAACAAATGTACTAAGTATGCAACAAATGAACATACATAGCATGTGATGTGATGTAATGTAAAACAATGTACTAAGTATGCACACAATGGACATACATAGCATGAAATGTAATGTAAAACAATGTACTAAGTATGCACACAATGGACATACATAGCATGAAATGTAGTGTAAAACGATGTACTAAGTATGCAACAAAGGACATACATAGCAAAAACATAATGAAAACATGTACTATAAATGTACTAATGAACATAACAAGCATATGATATGAAAACATGAAAGGCACGAAAATAACAAGTAGGCACATGTGTTTCACCCCAAAATGTTTGGAAAACAGTAAAAGAGGGGTTTATGTACTCACTTGAGATTGCTTAGTAGTCCTTGAGTAACAACCAAACAATGCTAGAGATCACGGATATCAAACGGCACCTAATATAGGTAATTATGTTAATATACCGGACCTATGGTTTAACAAAGCCTACATACCAAAATGAAACCTAACCTAAGTGCTTACGACCCATTATGACCCGTTTAGGTAGCTTAAGCTACTTTAACGCGTCGTTCGCGTGAAACGCGTTCGGACCGCTTGACTAGTCCTATGACAAGTAATATATGCCTTAACATGTCTAATATTGTTGCCAAATCAGTTTAGATACCAAAAGTTATGTTACATATGCTTAAAAATGAGTTTTGGCGTAAAAAGGGTATTTTGGTAATTTACCTAAGGCATATATACTACCTATCATACAACTAACTAAACATCGTGACCATAAGGAATAACCTCAGAAGGTTATTCCCTTTATACTATGGTCACCTAATGTGTTTGGTCGGATCCTAATGATCGACCAAACGGGTCGGGTTCGAAAGTATAAGCGATTGTTTAGATCGCTTACCTTACGACCCTATACAAGCACTAAACTAAAAGTGACGAGCTAAGCATGTTAAAACATGCTTAACTAAGTTTAGAAAACAGGTTTGGTATCAAAACAAACGGTTTTGATACCTAAGAGTAGTTTGGTTACAAAATACGCGTAAATGCACATTTTGGCCGAAACTACGACTCGTCACTGAGCCTAGATAACGTGGTAATCAGTAGGTATAGTCACTAAGGACTACAACCATCGTGATTACGCTCACGTTATGAAGTTCAAACGAACTTCGCATTGACCATAAACTGGTCATTGCAGAAAGTCAAACAAAGTTTGACTTTAACGCTAAAAGAATAAAAGAACGAAGGAACACTTACAAAGGGTCCAAGAATGGAAGGTTTGGATCCAAATACTCTCAGGTATGAAGTATTAAACACCACAACTTAGAGAGCAAATTCAGATTTCAAAGGTGTGGGTTTTTGGGGTTGAAAGGGTTGGGTATTTATAGGAATGTTGGAACCGTTAGGATCGTTTATCGAATAACGTGCTTTGATCTTGTCCCTACACTTGTTGCAACCTTATGGTAACTCAAAAAAATGCCCCTCATGAGCAGGAAAGGGCAAGTGTGGGTGAGTTTTGAGTGATTAACAGCTGTAAACAACTGTTAAACTGATCTTATCTGATCTGGGAAGCTGACACGGGCCACGTAAGGGGACTCACTAAACTCACGCGGGCCGCCTGGCCTTTCTGGTCAGAAGACAACTTTCAAAAATGTCAGTTTTGGTCCCCGTTATGCATTAAGGCCATTTCTGACACGTTTAAAGCCCGTTAAGCCAACGTTAAGGCCCTAAAATGATGCCTAAAAATTGTGGACATGAAACATGCTCAGAAATATGCTGGATGTTGGTTCGTTTGGTCGTACGTTCGCGATGTTCGCTTAATTACGACGGAATGCGCATACGCGCGAAAAACGATCCAAATTGAGTGACGAATGGGTTTTTCTCATGCCAAACACTAAAATAAAATATTTTAGTGCTTACATAAATTTTTGGATGTCCGGATGTATTCAGAACGTAAGTTATGCGCGAAAATGAAAACTTGTGCACTTTTTGACGCTTTTAGTCCCTGAATGACCCAAAAGTTTATTTTAGCACACCGAACCCCTCAAAGCCTATTTCTAAGCTATGTAAAGGATATTTATGGTATGTTTAACTTATGTTCATGTTCTGGAATGTCTGTTACAGTTCAAATTGGCATACTTTCGCAGTTTGTCAAATTTAGTCCCTATAGGCGAATTAACTTGTTTTTGCCATACCAGAGCCTTCAAAACTTATTTCTAAGTTATGTAAAGGTTATTTAAGGTATGTTAAGCATATGTTGATGTTTTGGAGTATTTTTCGTGTTAAACTGGTTACGTTTACGCACCAGTTTGCGTATAACTCTCCAGAAAGCGATATAGAGTTTGAAATTGGACAAAAGTCAAAACATGAAAAATGTAAAACAAAACCAAACAAACATTGGGATCAAATAACTTTATTTTATTGATAATTGAACTGTTCACAATGATTACAAGCACAGATGTTACAGTCTCCCCTACTTGTGGAAATTTTGTCCCGAAATTTAATTAGAGGAAACCCGTGGGAAAAGATGTGGGTACTTCGCCTTCATTTGATCTTCACATTCCCAAGTAAACTTGGGTCCGTGTTTAGATTCCTAGCGAACTTTGAACAAAGTAATGCGCTTGCGTTTAAGCCACTTGACTTCACGTTCCATGATTTCCACTGGCTTCTCAACAAATTTCAGTGTTTTATCAACACGAATTTCGTCAACTGATATGTGGAGGTTCTCATCAGCTAAACACCTCTTGAGATTGGACACGTGAAAGGTTGGATGAACATTTCCAAGTTCAGGAGGTAACTCAAGTCTGTAGGCTACCTTACCGATTCTTTCGACGATCTTGAATGGTCCAACGTATCTAGGTGCAAGTTTTCCTTTCTTTCCAAATCTGATCACACCCTTCCAAGGTGAGACCTTAAGTAATACACGATCACCAACTTGAAAATACAAGGGCTTGCGTTTTAGGTCCGCGTAACTCTTTTGACGGCTTCTAGCTGTCTGAAGGTTATCACGAACTTTCTTAATCTTATGAGTTGTCTCTAAAATGAGGGCATGTCCAGTAAGCTGAGCCTCACCGATCTCATTCCAGCAGACTGGTGAACGACATTTTCGACCATAGAGAGCCTCGAAAGGAGCCATGTTGATGCTGGAGTGATAACTGTTGTTGTAGGAGAATTCAAGCAACGGAAGATGTGAATCCCAACTACCACCAAAGTCGATTACACAAGCTCTAAGCATATCCTCCAAAGTCTGGATTGTTCTTTCAGATTGACCATCTGTTTGCGGATGATAAGCTGTGCTCAGATTAAGTTGGGTCCCCATAGCAGATTGCATGGTTCTCCAAAAATGAGAAGTGAAACGAGCATCTCTGTCAGAAATGATGTTCAAAGGAACACCATGTCGAGCTACAATTTCATCCACATAGATTTTAGCAAGTTTGTCAGCAGAAAAATCCTCACGGATTGGCAAGAAATGCGCCGACTTAGTAAGACGATCAACAACTACCCAGATGGCATCATGACCTTTCTTTGTGCGCGGAAGTTTGGTAATGAGATCCATAGTAATGTTTTCCCATTTCCAAACTGGGATCTCTGGTTGCACCAATAAACTAGAAGGACGCTGATGTTCAGCCTTAACCTTAAGACAAGTCAGGCATTTTGATACATATAAGGCAATGTCTTTCTTCATACCAGGCCATCAATACTGAATACGAAGATCCTTATACATCTTATCTGAACCAGGATGAACAGAATAACGAGACTTATTGGCTTCATCCATAAGCAAGGTGCGAAGGTTATCTTGGCTTGGGACCCACAAACGGTCCATGAAGTAATACGATCCATTGTCCTTCAGTTCCAAATCAGGTGTTATGTGATAGGGAAATTCCTTATCCATCAAACCTTGTGAAACACAAGTGTGTTGAGCCTGAGAAATGCGGGCTTGGATATCGGATCGAGCTTGAATATCAGATTGAACTCGAACACAATGAAGCTTAGTACGTTCCTTACGACTCAATGCATCGGCTACGACATTCGCCTTACTAGGATGGTAGCGAATTTCGCAGTCATAGTCGTTTAGAAGCTCAACCCAACGTCGTTGCCTCATGTTAAGTTCTTTCTGATTGAAGATATGCTGAAGACTTTTGTGGTCAGTGAAAACCACACATTTTGTTCCGTACAAATAGTGTCTCCAGATCTTAAGAGCGAAGACAATTGCACCTAACTCAAGATCATGAGTGGTGTAGTTTTTCTCATGTATCTTCAACAGCCTTGATGCATATGCTATGACTTTGTTCCTTTGCATCAGAACACAACCAAGACCCAATTTAGATGCATCGCAATAAACGACGAAATCATCATTGCCCTCAGGCAAGGTCAGAACAGGCGCTTCACAAAGCTTCTGCTTCAGGTTTTGAAAAGCTTCCTCTTGTTTGAATCCCCAATCAAAGGGCTTGTTCTTCTGAGTTAGAGCAGTTAGAGGAACTGCAATCTTTGAGAAGTTCTCAATGAAGCGGCGGTAATAACCCGCAAGACCAAGAAAAGAACAAACTTTAATAGGAGTAGTAGGCGTATCCCAATCCTTGATCGCACTGATCTTGGAGGGATCTACATGAATACCTTGTTCGTTGACAATATGTCCTAAGAATTGAACTTCTTTAAGCCAGAATTCACACTTGGAGAATTTGGCGAAAAGTTGCTCTTTCTTTAGGAGTTCCAGAGTAAGATGAAGATGTCGCTCGTGATCAGCTCGCGTCTTAGAGTATATCAAGATGTCATCAATAAAAACAATGACGAACTGATCCAAATAAGGCTTGCAGACCCTATTCATTAAGTCCATGAAAACAGCAGGAGCATTAGTCAAACCGAATGGCATGACTGTGAACTCATAATGTCCATAACGAGTGCGGAACGCTGTCTTGGGAATGTCTTCTTCATGCACCCGAAGTTGATGATATCCAGATCGCATATCAATCTTCGAAAAATAAGAAGCACCTTGTAACTGATCAAAGAGATCATCGATGCGAGGTAGGGGATATCGATTCTTGATGGTAAGCTTGTTTACCTCACGATAATCGATACACATCCTAAAAGATCCATCCTTCTTCTTGACAAAAAGAACGGGAGCACCCCAAGGTGAAAAGCTAGGACGGATAAAACCTTTGTCAGAGAGCTCCTGAAGCTGCTTAGACAACTCTTGCATCTCAGACGGTGCAAGACGATATGGAGCTCTGGCAATGGGGTTTGCACCAGGTACGAGATCAATACGGAACTCGACTTGGCGTGCTAGAAGTAGACCAGGTAACTCTTCAGGGAATACTTCAGAATAATCCCGAACAACAGGAATATCTTGAATAGACTTACCTTTGCCCTTATCTGCTACAACATGTGCCAAAAAAGCCACATAGTTCTTTCGCAGATACTTCCGAGCCTTAAAACAAGACATGATTTTGAGACCACCGGCAGGTTTCCCACCACGAACTTGTAGGATCTCGCCTGTCGAAAGCGGCACATGAACAATCTTCTCAAAACAAACTACCTCTGCGCGATGCTTGGCTAACCAATCCATACCCACAATAACGTCGAAGCTTCCAAGTTGCATAGGCGTGAGGTCAATAGGAAAAAGATGGTCGTTAAGGTTCAACTGGCAGTTGCGAAGAACAGAATCAAGAACAATGGCTTCACCACTAGCAACTTCTACTGTCAAGGGTTTTCCTAGTTTTGTTCTAGACACGCGAAGCAATGGCTCAAAAGATAATGACACAAAACTCTTATCGGCACCCGAATAAAAAAGAACAGATGCAGGCTGATTATTAATAAAGAACGTACCGTTCACCACTTCATTGTCCGCTTGTGCCTCTTGTGCATTCATGTTGAAGACTCGACCTCGAGCCTGAGCCTGATTCTGATTTGGATTAGCATTCACCAATCTTGGACACTGATTACGGTAGTGGGTCAGATCCCCACAGTTGTAACAAGAACCTGGCGGGTAGTGTGGTCATGCAACTTGACCCTGTTGCTGAGCAGGAGGCTGAGCAACTTGTCGAGCCGGGTTCTGGACTGCCTGATTCTGAGCAAAATGACAAACATCAGCAAGATGTCCTGACTTCCCACAGTTAGTACAGAAGCGGCACGGAAATTGCGGCTGATGGTGCCTGTTGCATCTATTGCACAAATGTGCATTTCCTGCATAAGGTTTCTTCGCTGGAGGCTGTGCGGGTTGGTTGGGAGCAGCCTGGTTAACTTGGGCAGTGACAGCAAAATTTTGGGAAGCCTTACGCTTCCTTGACCCCCTTGAGGAACCAGAATCCTTTCCCTTCTTGTTTTGACCTTTCTTGCTATCTTCTTTGTCAGACGCCTGCTTCTTACCCTTGTCACCCTTTTTGTGCAGCTTTCCCTTTTGAACCTGCGACTCAGTCAATGTCGCTGCTAACTCGATCGCCTGACGGAGTGTGGTAGGGTTACTACCAGTAATGATGTCTTGTACTGAGTCAGGTAGATCATCGATGTACCTTTCGATAGCCTTGTCGAGTGGGGTAACCATTGTTGGGCAAAGCAGACTCAACTCCTTAAACCTATCAGTATACGCCCTGTGCTCGCCACTGTCCTGTTTCAAGTCATCAAACTCTCTCTCCAAAGCTCGCTGTTCATGACGAGGACAAGACTCCCTTATCATAAGGGCCCTAAGTTCAGCCTAAGTTTGTGCTAGAGCAACTTATGCACCCCGGTCTCTAATAACCCCGTTCCACCACGTAAGAGCCCTCTTCTGAAACACACTCGAAGAAAACTCTCCAAAGCTCGCTGTTCATGACGAGGACAAAACTCCCTCATGCTAGAGCAACTTCTGCAGTCGCTATCTGATTCTCGCGTCGAGGAGGCATTCTAAAAGAGGAAACATGAAAGGAAACGAGTGAGATGATTGGGTGAAAAGAATGAGATGATACAAAAATTGACAACAGCAAAGATGGTGGTCATTTGTTTGTTACCACAAGGTAAACAGATGACACATTGTGACTAATCAAAGTAAATGGGTCAAAGAAATAATGTATCGTGAAGACATGCTCGCCTATAAGTGAACACTCACCCCAAGAGTTCCCAGGTAAGAGTGACTGGTCCGATTATGTGGATTTGTACGAACACTCTAGCCTTAGACAGAAAACCCAGGGTACAGGCATTCACTCTTCCAGTTTGCACGTGTTCACACTACTTAGAACCCAAAACTTTGACGAGATTTTGAAAATTCAAAGGGGTTCAAAACCTTACAATAGAGGGTTCAAAACCTAGTAATCAATCATCCAAGAATAGATGATTAATTTTCAAAGCGGATTCGAACTTGATGTTCCCGTTGTGGTTATCACCTAAGGATAGGTGAAGTGCCTGTTTTAAGATCTAAACACAAAATAACTTGTGTTGGGGTCCTAGAAAGGTTATAGTCTAGGTCAAAGCATTACCAATAACCTAATTCCCTATAACCATTGACTCTGATACCAACTTTTCTGTCACACCCCGACCACGTAGAACATCAAATCGTGGCGGAAACGTCGGGGAGTGTTGTAATAGAATTATTGTTTCACAACCATGGCATACAAAGTTATATTTTATTTATCAAACAAGAGTGTTACATTGTCTCAAAACAGGAAATAAAGAGTTCAGGACATAATTGAAGGATCGGTTTGTGACCCAAACGAGTTGTTCAAAAGAGATTTAATCCGTTTCAGAGGCGGAAACTAAGAAACGAATGTAGAAACAGCTTGCTTATCACTTTAAACACAGATTTGATTGATATATTAGCAATTACAATCAGTCTTCACACCGGCAGCACCTCGGTATGGAATCTATCTCTCTTGCCTGTTACAAATGACAAGACCACTCCCCTATTTATACTATTCTAGGTTTCTCTTGAAACCTACTTGTTCACATTCAAGCGAAACCTCTCATTTAAACTCAAGCGAAACCCAACTTTGACTTTCAAGCTAAACCGACAAATTCTGTCCAAATGAAACATTCTAATATATGTGATGATGTCATATTGTGATGTCATCATTGATGTCATTTTCATGATGTCATCAATGAGTAAGATGACATCATGTCTTGATCAAAACCGCAACGAAACTAAGACTCGATATAAGACGAAGACGACAGATGAATGCACCAACAAACTCCCCCTCAGATGTTGACGAGTCTTAAGTGTCGAGTCTTCGCATCTTCAGTCTTTATCGGTCTGTTCACTTTCTTATCATATACCAAGATCTTCTCTCTGGCTCTAGCATCGTCAGACTCCCCCTCTCATCATGATGGGATCACTATCTGGAATTAGCTATTACCTTGAGATCAATCCCTGGTTTTATCTCAGTTCAGTTCATCTCCTGCACAAATTTTCTCACTACCACATAAGTTTTCACTTAAATCAATAAGAAAAACTTATTAGAAATAGTTACATCAAGTTCAAATTAATGACCCTGATTAACTAATCAAACTTTCTTTCTCAAAATAAATTCCTTCATTTAAGCACTCACTCCCAACCCTGTTCATCATGTTCAGCACTTGGAATTTTGAAAATCAGCTCTCCAACATCAGTTGTCGAAAATATTTTTGTATTTTTCAAAATTTATGCTAAAACAGTCCGAAAATCTTTTTGGATTTTTGAATAAAATGAAATGCAGTAAAGAAATATTTACATACAATGTTTTTGAGAGTTTGTGTAAGAGGATCATATCAGTGTATGTGACCAATCACAAGCACCGTTAAGCTTTAAACATTTTAAGCTCTAAACGATTCACATGGATTGACGATATTGTTGTCCACTTAAACTCAATCTAAAAACTTTCGAAATGCTTACCGATACGTTAAGGTATATTAATTTTGCACTAAGTTCTTATGGACCCCACGATCTCAGCATATCCCCTCATCATGCAATACACTGACTCAAGTAATGCCTTTAAACTTTTATCAACTGTGAATTGTGCAAAAACAAAGCAGAATGTTTAAACATTAACAACCAGGTCGATACTTCCGTATACGCAGAGAAAGTCCAATGTTTAAACAAAATAAGAAAAATAAAACAAGTTGAAGTTGTTTAGGCTTTAACCACCAGGTCGATACTTCCGTATACGCAGAGGTGATCCAAAGCTTAAACGAAACACCAAAGAAAATAAAGCAGAACGTTTAGGCAACAACATCCAGGTCGATACTCACGTATACGCAGAGGATGTCCGATGCTTAAACAATATAAAGAAATAAAACAAGTTTAAATCTTTGCAAAATGAAATGCACAATCACAGTGACTTTCAGCAAAGTTGTGAAAGTTCACAAACTTAACCAGTTTTATGTCTTTCGACAATCAGCGATTACTGAGTAGGCACACAATCAAGAATGACAAAACTAAGTACTATGCTTTCAACCATGTTTCCCACTACAACTAGGCTTTTTCATTTAGGTTTGTATCATTCTCGCAAATCTACTAGTCTAGCTGAGCCTACCGTCACATCTTAAGTGAGATCGTTTATCACATTTTATCTCTCCATTTCTTTAGCATGATGTGACAGTCCAACTGATCTACTATCATTTCCTCTTTTTCGCAACAAAACTCATTTTTTTCATTTTTCAATGTTTTTGATATTTTCAAATTTTAAATTTTTTTAAAATTTTTACTCCCCCTAAAATCAAAATATGTCTCAATTTTGATTTTCTGGGAAAATTTGAAAACAATAAACTGTACAAAGTAAAGTGACAACATGATGAGAATTACTTCAATTCTCCATTCACTTGGCTTGAACAATCAGAACTCCCCCTGACAACAAAACATTTTCCCATGATGATTTCAAAACACTTAAGTTTGTTTTAATTAAAATGGTTTTTTCGGAAAACTAGTTTTGCATGTCATTTCACAAATTCAGGGTTTCATCACCTTGTTCTCTTCAACCACTTGTAAAAACTAACATTTGTAAGATCAATCCACAAACATCACTTGTAGAAAATCAAGTACAATTTAATTTTCCTGATTTACCACTTTTAAATCGAAATCACTTTCGTGAATTTCCATAAGAAATATGCCGATTCCTGCTTCACTTTTACCAACCTGGAAGCTCCGGCAAGTCAGGTTTTTCATTTAAACAGATTCACCTAAGCCTGACGGTCCTTGGGTGATTTTGAATTCTTGTTCAACAATGGTGGAAAATTTGCATCATCCATTGTTAGACCAGAATTCTCATTTTTTTACCTCAACAACTGACTCTTCTGGCTTTACCACACCAGATTCATCGCCTGAATGTGGTTTGTCTGACTTTGATGAGCCAGATTCATCGCCGACATGTGGCTCCTTTATTTCCACATAAACAGATTCATCGCCACAAACTTTCTTCTTCTTCTTTCCCTCTTTCGTCCTCAGATTTGTATCTGATGAATGCGTTTTGCTTGATTTGTTGTTCTTTGGTGAACAAGACGATTTATCAGAACTTTTATCTGTTTTACCAGTTGTATCCGAGGACAAAATCCTTTCGAGATACTCTCTTGCCTTCTTCCTCTTCTTCCTCAGTCTGTCTTTTTGCCGCTGTGAAAGCTTCACTTTCGGTTTTAGAACTTTCTGTTCTTGAACTTTAGGTTCTTCAACTTTCTGTTCCTTGGGCTTTGCTTTGACATTGACTGGTTTCTTTTCCACTTTCTGAGATTCAGCCCTCGATCTTCCCTTTGATCTCATTGGGCAATCTCTGGCAATGTGACCTTTGATATGGCATTCAAAGCATTTCCTCGTCTCAAACCACTGATTTTGGCAGTTAACAGCAATGTGTCCTCGAACACCACAGTTGTAACACACTCTGTTATCGTACCATTCACCACTATCACACCAAACACTCAGATCATAGCATTGTCTGGCTTTGTGATGATCATCATCCCTCCTAAAAACTGGATTTGGATTTGAAGCACTGTGGTCAAACCTGCACCACTTTTCACCAACTATTTTTGAGTTTTGTTTTTCAGATGTTTGTGATTTTTTATAATGATTGGATGATTGAACCGATGAGCTTTTATTCTTGTTATAAACATTTTCTGAATTTTTACCTTTTTGTTTCTGTTCCACTTTCTTCTTCAAAGGTTTTTGCGTAGAGCATTCACCCTTTTCAGTCGATTGCAGAACAGTTTCTTGAAATTTTTCTTTTAATTTCAAAAATATTTTCTTTTTCTCATTTTCAGCATCAGACTCTGACTCAGACTCGTCTGCTGAATAAAACTCCTCATTTTCATCATCAGTTTTCTCATCACAATCTTCAACCTTGACTTTGTCAAAGTTTGTGACATAGTCACTTATTGGAACAGAATTGATCGGTTTTGGACATGGATAATCTGGTGTTGATGATGAACTCTCAAAACCTTTCAATTTCTCTTCAAGCTCTTTGATTTTAATCCGAGCTTTTTCAGCTTCATTTTCAAGCCGAATGATTTTCTGAAGATGAGAGTTTATTTCAATCTGTTTTTCAAAATTATTTTTAAAAATAGCAGATTTCTCATCTTCTAAAATCTTCATTTGACTTTGAAAATCTTTTTCAAATTTTAATTTTTTATTTTCAAATTCTTTTTCCTTATCTTTCAAAATCTTGTTTTCTAATGTCAAACTGTTCAAATCATTTAACAGTTTGTCATTTTCAGATTTCAACCTCTCACAATTTTCCTGCAAATCAAAAATATGTTTCTTATCAGCTTTCTTCTCGTCTTTCAAACCTGAAATTTCTTCAGTCTGTTCCTCTCCCACTTGGACACCTTTACTCTTGCTCTTCTTTAATATTGATTTTCCACTTTGACTTTTCTTCTTCTCAGCATTTCTTTCCATCTATTCTTCAAGTTTCTTAATGAATTGACAAATTGCCAATCTAGAGTATTCTCCATTTCTTTTTAAATCCAAAAGATATGTACCCCACTCTTGTTGAGGTAAGGAATTGGCTAATTTATCAACCCATTCATTTGGACTTTTCTGAATACCCTTCTCAGACAATGAACGAACAAGATGGCTTTACCTCTCAATGATACTCTTTGTATTTTCTCCTGGACAACCTGAAAACGAGTCAAATTCTTTCTTTAATACATTTATTCTATTAATTGTTTCACTAGTCATATTAAAGAAATTTATATCCATGATTCGGAAACACGTTTATCAAGACAGTCCCGAAAAATGAAATATCAAATTCAAAATAGTATGATTGGGCCACTATTAATCACATGGATTTTTAAATTTTGAATATCTTTCAAAACAATATCTCGTGCAATGTGGCCGACAATTCTTTAATATCTCACAAATTCACATGCAACTTTATCAAAAAGTATCCAAGAAACACATGCAATTAATTAAACCGAGATATTCATATGCAATCTGACATACCACGAAATCACATGTATTCACTCAATGTAAATGGCCGACAAAGACTTTCAATGTTTAACTTGGGCTCTTTTAATGAATGAAAATGATTGGGCCGTAACCTTGAACTTATCCAACTAATTTTAAAGTCTGTTGTTGTTCTAAATCTATTAGACCTCAAATCAATATCACATGCAAATGTTTAATGCAAATGTTTAATGTTCACATGCAACAATAAAAGTCAGTGATTGAGCAGAATATTTTGAATCCAACAACACATGCACAGACACAAATCACATGATCACTTTTCCCAACCTACTGACAACTTCGATTAAAGTTTCACAAAACTCGATACGTTTTTTCAAGCGAATGCCAGATTCAAGCGGAAGCCGATACGTATTTCAAGCGAAAGCTGAACTTTTCAAGTGAAAGCCGGTGTTTCGCTTCAAACAACACCAAATTTCAAGCGAGACTCACAGTGACATCAGCATTTCGAACAGAATTTCAAGCGAAAGTCCAATTTTAATCAGATTTAAACCGATTTTAGCTCTAAAACTTTCCAGGATTTGTTAATTCATGATTGCGCACAATATGTGAAAGTTTGAGCCGTTTTTAACCGTGAAAAAATTTTAAATTTGAAAAATAATGGTGTAGAAATCAGAAAAAGTGACGAAAACAAGCTGTTTTGGCAAGATCTCTTCCTCCTGAGCTCTGATACCACTTGAAGGATCGGTTTGTGACCCAAACGAGTCGTTCAGAAGAGATTTAATCCGTTTCAGAGGCGGAAACTAAGAAACGAATGTAGAAACAACTTGCTTATCACTTTAAACACATATTTGATTGATATAATAGCAATTACAATCAGTCTTCACACCGGCAGCACCTCGGTATGGAATCTATCTCTCTTGCCTGTTACAAATGACAAGACCACTCCCCTATTTATACTATTCTAGGTTTCTCTTGAAACCTACTTGTTCACATTCAAGCGAAACCTCTCATTTAAACTCAAGCGAAACCCAACTTTGACTTTCAAGCTAAACTGACAAATTCTGTCCAAATGAAACATTCTAATATATGTGATGATGTCATGTTGTGATGTCATCATTGATGTCATTTTCATGATGTCATCAATGAGTAAGATGACATCATGTCTTGATCAAAACCGCAACGAAACTGAGACCCGATATAAGACAAAGACGACAGATGAATGCACCAACAATAATTAAACTAGTTCTATTTTTATTTTAAGCCTCTAAGGCACAGGTCTGCCCTAGTGTCACGATCATCATCCTAAGCGACTGCTCCTAAAAACACATGTGAAAATAGGCACGTCAGCATAAAAATGCCTGTGAGATACATAGGTTTTGTGAAAATAGGATTCATGACTTGGGTTTTAAAAGTAAAGTTTAATAAAAATTAGTCATGAATCTTCTTAAGTGTTTTCTTTTATAAATCATATGAAAACTCGATAAGAATTCAGATTATATAAAAGAAAGGCGTATGGTTAATGAAATAACCAAATAAAATGGGTTGTTTAAAATAAACCGTTTTGTAAAACAATGTCTTGTGAAAAATATGTTATTTGTGTAAAATGGAATATGTTTATACTGAAATGATTTAATTAACGCTACGATATGTAATATTATACAAGCACTTATATATAGGAAGTACCAGCGGCGTATCCACCATGCTTGTATCATATTACACACGTCTCGTTACTCAAATCACTTACCCAAACCAACCACCATTGTAAATTGTTCATGTATAAATCAATTGTCAAGTGTTATTGTGTAAACCATATAAAAATGTCCATGTCTAATGTAAATCACTGAAGGTGTACATCAATGTCAAAATGTTTATGTTTAACGTAAATCATGAATTGTGTATCCAAAAATATCATGTATGGCAAGTGAAATACATCAACTAAACCATAGGTAAAATGCACAAAACAAGGTATCGAATTAAACATAGTTTAAATCAAAGTTATGTTTTGTGAAACAATTGCATGCTATACTGATACAAACATCTATGCGGTATTGTTATAATGCATACATCCAAGCCTTGTGACTGTGGTGATAGACCTTTAAACAAATTAAAGGTTTATCTGTGTTATGTTTATCGAATTCGGTCATTCCTTCCACCCAAACAAACCTAGGGTTCAGGAATGGGAGTTGTCAATTCCTATGGTACCATTACCTACTAACGAGCTGCGTAGCTAATGTTAATGAATGTACATTGTCCCATTTAAACAACCCAAATGTCATACCAAAATGTAAGCACGTGATGAATAACAAATGTACTAAGTATGCAACAAATGAACATACATAGCATGTGATGTGATGTAATGTAAAACAATGTACTAAGTATGCACACAATGGACATACATAGCATGAAATGTAATGTAAAACAATGTACTAAGTATGCACACAATGAACATACATAGCATGAAATGTAGTGTAAAACGATGTACTAAGTATGCAACAAAGGACATACATAGCAAAAACATAATGAAAACATGTACTATAAATGTACTAATGAACATAACAAGCATATGATATGAAAACATGAAAGGCACGAAAGTAACAAGTAGGCACATGTGTTTCACACCAAAATGTTTGGAAAACAGTAAAAGAGGGGTCTATGTACTCACTTGAGATTGCTTAGTAGTCCTTGAGTAACAACCAAACAATGCTAGAGATCACGGATATCAAACGACACCTAATATAGGTAATTATGTTAATATACCGGACCTAAATCGGAGGATTTGATAGAATGAGGGTTCGTAAACCAAACGAGTATGGAGACTCGCGTAATATGGTTTAACAAAGCCTACATACCAAAATGAAACCTAACCTAAGTGCTTACGACCCATTATGACCCGTTTAGGTAGCTTAAGCTACTTTAACGCGTCGTTCGCGTGAAACGCGTTAGGACCGCTTAACTAGTCCTATGACAAATAATATATGCCTTAACATGTCTAATATTGTTGCCAAATCAGTTTAGATACCAAAAGTTATGTTACATATGCTTAAAAATGAGTTTTGGCGTAAAAAGGGTATTTTGGTAATTTACCTAAGGCGTATATACTACCTATCATACAACTAACTAAACATCGTGACCATAAGGTATAACCTCGGAAGGTTATTCCCTATATACTATGTTCACCTAATGTGTTTGGTCGGATCCTAATGATCGACCAAACGGGACGGGTTCGAAAGTATAAGCGATTGTTTAGATCGCTTACCTTACGACCCTATACAAGCACTAAACTAAAAGTGACGAGCTAAGCATGTTAAAACATGCTTAACTAAGTTTAGAAAACAGGTTTGGTATCAAAACAAACGGTTTTGATACCTAAGAGTAGTTTTGTTACAAAATACACGTAAATGCACATTTTGGCCAAAACTACGACTCGTCACTGAGCCTAGATAACGTGGTAATCAGTAGGTATAGTCACTAAGGACTACAACCATCGTGATTACGCTCACGTTATGAAGTTCAAATGAACTTCGCATTGACCATAAACTGGTCAATGCAGAAAGTTAAACAAAGTTTGACTTTAACGCTAAAAGAATAAAAGAACGAAGGAACACTTACAAAGGGTCCAAGAATGGAAGGTTTGGATCCAAATACTCTCAGGTATGAAGTGTTAAACACCACAACTTAGAGAGCAAATTCAGATTTCAAAGGTGTGGGTTTTTAGGGTTGAAAGGGTTGGGTATTTATAGGAATGTTGGAACCGTTAGGATCGTTTATCGAATAACGTGCTTTGATCTTGTCCCTACACTTGTTGCAACCTTATGGTAACTCAAAATGGCCCCTCATGAGCAGGAAAGGGCAAGTGTGGGTGAGTTTTGAGTGATTAACAGCTGTTAAACTGATCTTATCTGATCTAGGAAGTTGACACGAGCCACGTAAGGGGACTCACTAAACTCACGCGGGCCGCCTGGCCTTTCTGGTCAGAAGACAACTTTCAAAAATGACAGTTTTGGTCCTTGTTATTCATTAAGGCGATTTCCGACACGTTTAAGGCCCGTTAAGACAACGTTAAGGCCCTAAAATGATGCCTAAACATTTTGGACCTGAAACATGCTCAGAAATATGCCTGATGTTGGTTCGTTTGGTTGTACGATCGCGATGTTCGCTTAATTACGACGGAATGCGCATAAGCGCGAAAAACGATCCAAATTGAGTGACGAATGGGTTTTTCTCATGCCAAACACTAAAATAAAATATTTTAGTGCTTACATAAATTTTTGGATGTCCGGATGTATTCAGAACGTAAGTTATGCGCGAAAATGCAAACTTGTGCACTTTTTGACGCTTTTAGTCCCTGAATGACCCAAAAGTTTATTTTAGCACACCGAACCCCTCAAAGCCTATTTCTAAGCTATGTAAAGGATATTTATGGTATGTTTAACTTATGGTCATGTTCCGGAATGTCTGTTACAGTTCAAATTGGCATACTTTCGCAGTTTGTCAAATTTAGTCCCTGTAGGCGAATTAACTTGTTTTTGCCATACCAGAGCCTTCAAAACTTATTTCTAAGTTATGTAAAGGTTATTTAAGGTATGTTAAGCATATGTTGATGTTTTGGAGTATTTTTCGTGTTAAACTGGTTACATTTACGCACCAGTTTGCGTATAACTCTCTAGAAAGCGATATAGAGTTTGAAATTGGACAAAAGTCAAAACATGAAAAATGTAAAACATAACCAAACAAACATTGGGATCAAATAACATTACTTTATTGATAATTGAACTGTTCACAATGATTACAAGCACAGATGTTACACTCCTCATAGCTTTATTCACTCATGATCTGGCCTAGTCGACCCGATCATGATATTTCACTCATGATCTGGTCTGGTCGACCCAATCATGATGGGGTGATTTCTCTCCCATAGTGTGTTCATGAATGAAGCCCTGTAAGTCTCTTGCTTAGACTTATGGTTTCTTACTGAGGAAGCCTTCTGGTTCATTCGAGTTCGATGTACCTTTTGTTGTTGGGTTCCTCCCCGTTGTCTCTCCCCCGCGCTGTGAATGAAGTGAGTAATTCGTTGGTGCTTGCCCTTCAGTAAGTAGTTCGGATGGCTGGATACATGCTACGCTCTGCCACGCTTGCCTGACCGCGAGAAGCCTTAGGGTAAAATAATCTTTAACAACATCAAAGTACAGGCATAACAACCAGGGCAGACCTTGTATTGATCTACTATAACTATAGGATAGAAGGATAGAGTCCAAGGAACCTAAAAAACTCGAAGAAGAGCGACAAGTTCTCGAACAAACAGCGGGAGAAGCAGACTGAGCCTGTTACATTGATAAAAGGCAGTCCTATGATCACCATCTTCAAAAAGAAAAAGGACACATACTATGACCAGTAAGCTCAGCACGAGTATCGACTCTGATTCAACTCCCCCTTTCAGTAGACTCTTTCTCTCCAGGCTCCCCCTTTCGTTAAGCTTCCGGCTTTTCAGGATCGACACCTGGCTCTTCGATTGCAAGCTCCCCCTTTCTTTGAGCTCGCCTTTAGACTTCCCCTTAGCCTCAGCTATCAGGATCGTAATCTGGCTTATCATCTGAAAAATTAATAATTTCAAACCACTTGTAAAGACATTTGACAATTTAGGTCCAAGATCATGAACCTAGCTCTAAACACAAATATATTGACAACAAAAGCTTTTAGGTTCATCCAGCATTTCTAACCTAGCTCTATTGCAGGAACAAATTACCTGGCTCTCTCCTCCTATCAAATAACTTCAATAAATGACAGTTAAGCATCCAAAACCCCCTCAGATAATCATCCAAGTCCAAATTAATGACCTTGGATATTTCACAAACTGTTTTTGAATTTTTCAATTAAAACCTCTAGTTTCAAATTAATGAACTTGTTTATTTTCAGAGACATGTTCAGCATACTTAGACTTTGAAACTCAACTTTCAGTCATCGGTTGTCGAAAATAAAGCAGAAATAAAATCTTTTTGACTTTTTCAAAGTTTATCCTAAAACACTCCGAAAATCTTTTTGTAATTTTTCTTTAATAAAAATAGTAAAGAAATATTTATAGACAATATTTTTGTTTGAGTTCGCGCCAGAGGATCATATCAGTTTATGACAAATCACTAGAACCATTGGCCTTTTTAGACTTTAAGTTTTAAACAATTCACTTACATTGTCAGTATACCGATCCACTTAAATTTTCATACAAATTTTAATTAATTTGAGATATGAGATTTAGTGTTTTAAGAACCTAACTTATTCGCGTGTCACACCTCAGAATATACTCCCGTATCAAGATTCCCTAGATTCAGTCTTACAGGTGAATATACCTAAATGATATATGTACTCTGGGTTAGTGCAAGGCCTTGAGGCTCAGGTATGAACTACCGTTCATTCAAAGAGATGAAGGCTTGACTTTAAGGTGTGTTCCACTTAGGAATCTTCTTTACAACTGCACTTGATTCATATATTTCGATATTTTTCAATTTTTATGCAGAGGGAAAGCTTTAAGCATGCAAAGTATTATACGAGGTATAGACCATTGCTGATGCAAAATCAGAAGACCAAGTATAATACCCCAGATATCAATAAGTATAAAGACCTAGTATCTCAAAATTAGGCAATCTCTCAAACGAAATTTCGAAGTACCAAGTTCATATATCCGAGAGATGTTCCCCACGAGATAAGTAAGCTACTGATATTTAGGTTTATATCTCGAAATCAATTTACCGAGTGTGTAAAAACCTACTGGCATATCATCAGCGAGACCGTTTATCACATTTTGACTTTCCATTTCTTTAGCATGCTGTGATTGTCTACTGATGTACTATCATTTCCTCTTTATACACAAAACTCTTTTTATTTTTTCATGTTTTTGGCTTTTTTCAAATTTTCAAATGTTTTTGTATTTTCAAAATTCTTACTCCCCCCTAATCCAAAACAGTTAAGGAAAATTTGATAATCCGATGCAGATAACTTTATCTCGCCATCCATTTTCTACATCACATGCTCTGTTTCTGCATAAAGTACCCCCATGATTTACAACACATTGATTTTTGACAATTGTTAAAAACCATTATTAACCACTTGTGAAAGTAATCATGTTTGTTCAGCCGTGAGGGTTTTCGCATATTCATTCAACATTTTTTCAAATTTTTGATTTTTTAATAGTTTAAAAAACAAACATATTTTTTTTTCATTTTTAAATTTTTTCTATTTTTAGGGTTTTTGATTTATGTTTTAGTTATATACAAAAGTAAACAAACTCCCTGTATTTCATTTGCAGGGACCTGCCACCTCTCGTGCCAGGCTGCTCCCTTCTTCATCTTGACAATTAGCTTCTTTCTGGAGCACCTGCATATTCAAATAACTCAATCACTTGAATAATGCAACCCATGCCTGTTTGACCTTGGGTATTGTAACACAATAAGAATCATTCAACTTCAGAAAATATTTATCATTTTACACAAAGACTTTTTTGTTCTTATTTTCAACCTTCTTGGTTGAATTGATTTTCCGATTATTGTCACTCAAAGAAGTCTTTTGTTTCTTGATAACCCAAACTTGTCCTTTTGAATATTCGTTTGATAAAATCTTGAATCATTTTGAACATTTCGTTTTGGCAAATCATTTTAGGTTTCCAAATTTGGTTTGATTCAAATTTGGAAGTTTTTGGTTTCCAATTTTGCTTTGGTTTTAAAATTTCAACTTTTTGTTTCCAAATTTGTTGTGGCCCTAATTTGGATGTCTTTGGCTTCCAAGTCTGTTTTGATTCAGACTTGGTTGACTTCTGTTTCTCAACCTCAACCTTCTTTTTCTCAACACCAACAGGCTTCAGATTCTGTGAACATTTACGACCAACATGTCCAACTTGTTCGCATTTAAAGCATGTTTTCTTTGAAACATCTTTGGCCTGTTATTGTTGTTGTTTCTTTTGAGCATAGAATTCTTCATTAGACTGTCATCTAAATTTGAGTTCTTTCTCTTCTTCTGAACTTGTTCCGTGAACAAAGTTCGTCTTTTCCTGATGATTTGACTTTTCAGTCCTTTTTCTTTGATTTTGTTTCTTTTTATAACCCAACCCAGCCTTCTTATTTTTCTTCTTGTAACTAGATTTGTTATAAAAAGTTTTCTTGCTCTTTTCAGCAAATTTTTCAATTTCAGACTTCTCGATTTCTACCAATTTAAAGACTTTGTCGATCTTGTCCGTAATCACATTTTGAATCAGAAATTCAATACATGAGAATAATTTGTCAAATCCAATCATGGTATATACCAATCCTATTGAATCATCATTCGCATTTTTCTCATATTTTGAATTCTTAAGATAACTTTCATGAAAATTTTCCTCATTTTCATCCTGTGATTCGGACTTATCTGTTTTGGTAGACTCCTCTGTCAGAACGCTTTCAACAACCTTACCTACCACCTCTGAATCACCAAGATCATCAGATTTGGAGTAAGTTACACCAATGTTGTCAGGTAACTAGTCAACCATGTTAATTGCTTTTTCCACATTTTCATTATCATAGAATGTATAATTATTCTCCAACGGTGGTGGAACCTGATGATACTCTGACCCAGTTACTTTTTTGTTCTTTTCAGACTCTTTACCATCTGGTGTGATGTTGAAAATACGTTCTAGAATGTATGAAGACGCATGATAACTTTGAAGTTTATTAACAACTTTTTCTTTTTCAGCCAATTCTTGTTTAAGTTTAGCAACTTCATCAATATATTGATTTAAAACCAGTTGTTTTCCTTCATACCTAGCTTCAACAAATCTTGTTGTTTCTAAACATTTTGTGAATTCAGGATGGTTTGAATTCCTTGACCTTGAATGCGTACTGACACATGAAATGTGCGGAATCCAATCACGTGCGTGGACAAAACACAAAGATGTAATTATCAATGTTTTCTATTGCTGAATATGACAGTACAATAACCTGAAAAAAACGGGCAGAGTTTCGCCTCTAAAATCCCAAAATTGTAAATGAACTAACACAAGACACCTATTTATAGAATGGTGGGTTCGAACAAGGACAACATGGCTAGCTTCGTACGGAACAAGTGTCTTTGTAAGAAGCTACCTTAGCTTCTAAACTTGATTTCTTCAATATTGCACCAGTCTTGTTTCATTCATTCCAGCTACATTCTGTGATTGACGTAAGCGATAGACATATGCACTCACAGACTCCCCTTGGATATTGTTGCATTCAATCTCGTAGCTTTCGTCTCTCTTTAAGCCTTTTTTAGAAAATGTTGACATTTTCAGCAACACAAACTCTCCAATCTCTAACAGAATCCTCGTGGATCTGTTTTTCAGCTTCAGCTCTCCCTTTCGTTCAACTCTACTTCAGGCTCCCCCTTGCTTTAAGCGTCCGTGCTTTCAGCTTCTAAGATCGTTACCAGACTCTACAAGCTTCACAATCTTCTCCAGGATAGTCACCTGACTTTTTTTGTTTCCAAGCTCATCTTCAGACTCCCCCTTAAGTTCTGCTCTAGGGATCGTAATCTGGATCTATTATCTTCAAAACTCTCAAACCATCTATAAGGTATTTTGACAATTTGAAACATCAACCACCTAGCTCTAAACACATAACAATGAATAAGCTGGAGCATTTCAAATATGTGACCGCACAGGACATCGTTTGTTCTCGGAAATCTGGAATTTATATTTAATAGTGAAAACATTTTAGGTTTTCTAGAATCGATGACCTGGCTCATAAACCCACATACTCAGAATCAGTAATCTGGCTCTAAATGTAACAAAATGTTATATCTAGGATTACCCGACTCCACTCCCCCTATCAAATGACTTTAAAAATTTGACAGTTTTAAGTTTCCAAAAGTTTTTAATCAAGTAATCATCCAAGTCCAAATTAATGACCTTGGAGATCTCAAAAACTATTTTTAATTTTTCATTTAAAACATCAAGTTTCAACTTATTGAACTTATTTATTTTCAGAAACACATTCAGCATACTCAGATTTTGAAACTCAGCTCTCATACATCGGTTGTCGAAAATAAAATAGAAACAAAATCTTTTTGTATTTTTTCTGAAACGTAAAGCAGTAAACAAATATTTACTGAAAATATTTTTGTTTGAGTTTACGTTAGAGGATCATATCAGTTTACTAATCCACTGAAATTTTCACACAAAGTTCTAAACGATTCACTTATATTGTCACACAAATCACTAGCACTGTTGAGCTATAAACACTTTAAGTTCTAAACGATGCACTTAGATTGTCAGTATACTGATCCACTTAAATTTTCACACAAAGTTCAATTGTTTCGAGATACGAGATTAGTGTCTTAAGAACTTAAACTTATTCGCTTGTCACACCTCAGAATATACTCCCGTATCAAAATTCCCAAGATTCAGTCTTACAGGTGAATATACTATTTTGATATCTGTACTCTGGGTTAGTGCGAGACCTTGAGAGCTCAGGTATGAACTACCATTCAATCAAAGAGATGAAGACTCGACTTTGAGGTGTGTCCCACTTAGGGATCTTCTTTGCAACTGCAATTGATTTATATCTTTTGATATTTTTCAATTTTTATGCAGAGGGTAAACATTAAGCGCATAAAGTATTATACAAGGTCTAGGCCATTGCTTCCGCAATATCAGAAGATCAGGTATAAAACCCCAGATATCAAACAGTATAAAAACCTAGTATCTCAGAATCAGACAATCTCTCAAATAAGATTTCAGGGGTTACCCATATATCCGAGAGATGTTCCCCACGAGATAAGTAAGTATTGATATTTAGGTTTATATCTCGAAATTAATTTACTAAATGTGTAAAAACCTACTGGCATATCATCAGTGAGACCGTTTATCACATTTTACTTTCCAATTCTTTAGCATACTATGGTTGTCTACTGATGTACTATCATTTCCTCTTTTTTACACAAAAACTCATTTTGAATTTTCTATTGTTATTGGCTTTTTCAAAATTTCAAATGTTTTTGTATTTTCAAAATTAATTCTTACTCCCCCTAAAATTCAAAACATTTAAGAAAATTTGAAAACCGATGTAGATAGCTTTGTCTCGCCATCCACTTTCTGCTTAACATGCTCTATTTTGCAGAACGTACCCCCATGATTTATAACATGCTGATTTTTAACAATGTTAAAACCATTTAATCACTTGTGAAACAATCGTGTTTGTGAAACAATCAACATTTTTCAAAATTTTGAATTTTTGACAAAATCTAAAAACAAATATATTTTTTTCATTTTTCAATTTTTTAACAAATAAAAATATATTTTTGGGTTTTTTAACTTTTTCAATTTTTAGGGTTTTTGAAATATGGTTTATTTATGTACACCAAACGAACAAACTCCCTGTATTCAGACGCAGGGACCAGCAGCCTCCTCCTCTCGTGCCAGACTGCTCCAACATTCCTCTTGTTGACATTCAGTTGTCTTCAGGAGCACCTGCACGTTCAACTAATTTGATTATTTGAACAATGCAACCCAAGCCTGTTTTGACTCAGGTACCTGAACATGAATCTTTCCAGGTAGAACTGGATAGTTTCGTTCGTTCTTTTCAAAAACATTTTCTTTAATTTCCTCATCAATTGAAACCTTTCGTTGCTTGACCACCCAGATTTGCCCTTTTGAAACTTTTTTTTTATAGAATCTTGATTCATTTTGAATGTTTTGATTTTGAACAACAACTTTTGGTTTTCAAAGCTGGTTTGGTTTTGTTGCATCAACAGTTGTTTTCCAACTTTGTGTTGTTCTAAATCTGGGTGGCACTTGTTTCCAAGTTTGTTGTGATTCAGCCTTTGACATTTTCGGTTTCCAAGTTTGTTTAGTTTCAAACTTGGTTGGCTTCTGATTCACAACCTCAGACTTTCTTTTCTCAACACCATCAGGTTTAAGATTTGGACACTTACGACTAAGATGTCCGATTTGGCCACACTTAAAACATGTTCTCTTTGAAACATCTTTAACCTGTTGTTGTTGTTTCTTCTTTTGGGCATAGAACTCTTCATTAGACTGTCATCTAAATTGGAGTTCTTTCTCTTCCTTAGAACTTGTTCTGTGAACAAATTTCGTCTTTTTCTGATAATTTGGCTTTTCAAATCGTTTCTGATTTTGTTTCTTCTTATAACCCAACCCAGCCTTCATGTTTTTCTTCTTATAGTTAGGTTTGTTATAAGAACCCTTCTTGCTCTTTCCAGCAAATTTTGAAATTTCAAACTTTTGAATTTCTACCAGTTTGAAAACTTTATTGATTTTATCTGAAATCAAATTTTGAATTGGGAATTCATCATCCAAGAATAGTTTGTCCTATCCAATCATGGTATAAACCAATCCTTTTGAATCATCATTCACAACTTCTTCAGATTTTGAATTTTTCAAATATTTTTCATGAAAACTTCCCTCATTTTCATCCTGTGACTCAGGCTTATCTGTTTTGGTAGACTCTTCTGATAAAACGCTTTCAACAACCTTACCTACCACCTCTGAATCACTGAGATCATCAGATTTGGTGTAAGTCACATCATGTTGTCAGGTATTGGTCGACCATGTTTATAGCTTTTTCCTCCTTTTCGCCATCATAGAATGTATAATTATTCTCCAACGGTGGTGGAACCTGATGGTATTCTGATCCAATTCCCTTTTTGTTCTTTTCGGACTCTTTACCATCCGATGTGATGTTGAAAATACGTTCAAGCATATATGATGAAGCATGATAACTTTGAAATTTATTAACCAATTTTTCTTTTTCAGCTAATTCTTGTTTAAGTTTAGCAGCTTCATTGATATAGTCATTTAAAACCTTTTGTTTTCCTTTAAATCTTGCTTCAAGAAATGCATTATATTATTGACATGTAGACAATCTATTATCCAGACTTGTGACTTTACTTCTCAAAATTTCATAAGCTTCTTTTTACCGTATGATATTACAATTTCATTCCATCATATTCTTTTTGCAACTCTTGAATAGTTTTATCTTTTTTGAATACATTTGTTGCATTCTGCTAAACATTGTTGTTTCAAAATTTTGTTTTCTTTTTCAAGATCTTACATTTTTGTGTCAGCTTTTCATTTTCTAGTTTCAAAAACTTTTTATTTTCTAACATTTCATTACATTTTTCTTTGAAAATCTTTTCAAATTTAGTAAATTCAGTGTCTCTGGATCTCACATTGTTATCCTTTTCAGTACAAGCTTTACACGTTTCCATGGACTTCTTGCGCTGTTCATCAGTTTTGTTATCAAAATTTTCTAACATTTCAGAAGATTCAGATTGAGTTCTTACCTCAATATTAAGCACTGTGACTTCTTTTGTCTTCTGATCTTTCTCAACCTTCTGTTTATCATCGACCACAACCCCTGCCGGCTTCTCTGTCTTTGCATCAGCCTTCTTCACCTCCTTCACTAACTTTTGACTCTCAACTACTATTTCCTTAACTTTTTTCTTTTTCTTCTCCAAACTCGCATAGATCACTTTGTAGATTTCTTCTTCAACCTTTTCTCTGTAACCTTGAATCTCTCTAATCCATCAACACCAAACATCCTCAGTTGGAATTGCAAAAACTATGGCATCAAAATCTACCTCATCTGGATTAACTGCCGGATTACCTTTCGGATTAACTATGGCATCAAAATCTACCTCATCTGTTTGCCCACTTTGCTTCTTTGTAAGCATCGTAAACACTATCCAAATAACCTTGTGCCTCTATTTCCTCTCGGCTTCATTTTGTAAGGCCCCTCTCATTATAATACAATTATAATATTAAATGCGCATTTTATGTAAAAATGCGACCTTTTAAAAACTTTGACAAGTTAACGTTCATACAAAATTTGAGTATTCAAAATAAAGTAACAAATGTTTACGTAGATCATTTTAAAACAAAACATAATGATCTCATAGCGGAAGCTTCAAATGATATGTGTTCGGTCCTTTTCATCGCTTGATCATCATCCGGGACTCTCGACATTCACCTATGATCAAAACCAACTTAAAAGTTAGTTTTGATAGTTAAATAACAAGTACAATAAGGTCAATGGGTCAAATGAACCAAATAAACAAAAATTTCCAGCTACATATCGCTCGCGGCCCGTGACGTCTGTCGCGCTATGCGACTCCTTTTCCAGTCCCTGGTCGCGCGACGCGACGCCATGATTTCGACAGACTGTTTGGTTTTTAATGCAGCTTTTGCCCAGCTACATTACTTAACCAATCTTTAACTTAAAATTTACATAACTTTCATTCTACAATTCCATTTTACGTGATTCTTTTTCCCACACGTCCGTAATTAAATTACGGATCCGTTTATCACCTCAGTTTGCATTAAAATCTGAATTATAAGCTATTAGCTGATAAATCCTTTATATGATTATTTGACCCGTTTGACTATAACATCACACTATAAATTATAGGACAAAAGTATGTCTTGTCCTTTTTACCCATCTCGGACTTGTCAAACATTAGTGTTTTCATTCCCACAACAAGGTTTGCGGATGCATTTACATTTCCCGGTATAGTTTGTAACTTTCTAAACACATAGGCCAACATTTACCCACTTACTTTATTTTGACCCGTTTAAGGGACTTTTAAGCACCCAAGCGTCAAACTCGCTATTCTCTTTTCGCACCTCATCTTTCTATGCTAATTAACTACTTATCTTCCACCACAACTATTTTTGTCGTGGATTTAGCATAAGGAACCCAAAATCCCAAATTTTACCCTTCGACTAATCCTTTTTCGCAAATGACCACTTTTAGGCATTCGACCCACAAATATTTTTGCCTAGAACTTTTATATGAATCTAAGGATTTCAAAATCAATGTACAAGTTCCTAAACAACCTCTAAGGGTCGTTTATCCGGTTCACCCATCAAGGGCTTTTTGGTTAATCTTTTAGTCCCTCGTTTTACTACAAAGAACTCACTAATTACTTGACCAAAAACTCACTCTTAACTATAAACCTTTTTGTGCATACCTGGCTCGGGTCATCTATTGACCCCTTTTAGTACTCTTACTCAAAATTGCTAATCCATAGTATCTCTAATTCGCAAGCCGTCTTATCTTGCGAGCGTATGACTCAACAAACGCATATTAGTCGTTAATTGTCAAATGGTATCAACATTACCAATTGACCCGTTTGGTCTAATGACTAAATAATTTTGCGTTTAAAATCTAATGGTATTTATTTACCATTTCATTAAGTATCTCCCTTCAGATCTTTCCTTTTCACCAATTTGTTTAGGTTTCGCTAATCCGTTTCTTACACATTTACCCAACATGGCTTACGCCATTTGGTTTCGTTTTAAAATTTGACTTTGATTTATTTATTCTTGACTAATCACCGTTCTACATTTTTTTAGGCTTACTTATAAAATAGCCATTTTTTTACAATTAGCCTTTTCATGGCTAATTTACCGTTTTACCTCTTTTTACCATTAAATATGGTTTTCATCATTTATAATAGTTCCGACCCGTATTAATCGGCGTCGGAAACCATATCTAGATTATTATCTTTATCGTATTTGTAACTTATAGAATAACCACATATTCTACAAAAGGTGTAAGTTTCACTTACCTTGCATCCGGTTATGCTCTTTTCCGCATACTCGATTCGTTTGACCCGCTTCTTTCCCAAGCCTCCATCTAGCTTGTCAAGAGTCAAGCTATCATCATAATTCGTAAGACGATTAGATTAGTCATTATCACATACGACTATTTCATCTTACGAATTCTATGTCGAAACTACTATTCGACTTCATCATTAGTTAATTTGACTTGTAGAAGTCATTTACCCTTAATCATACAAAAATGCAATTTGCGTTCAATAACTCATTTAGGAAATCTCATAAATTATCAAAGACACTTTATTCATTCATTAGACAAAATCTACGGGTTTTCATCTAAATGAAACCCTTTTTATCATGTTATTAAGCATTCCTACGAATACCAAATCAAATCAAGTTCTACTTACAACCGAGTAGACGCGCGATTTCACTTAGGCATTTTAACTGTTGGGATTAAACCCTATCAAAGGAACAGTTGATTAAAGCCAAAACCGGATTTGAGCAGTGGATCCAGAATAAGCAGATGTTGTACACAAGCTTTCCCCTTGATAACGGCTCTAACAACTGATGGACACAACTACTGCCTTTCCTAACTGCTGTTGATTCCAAAGGACTGATGAAGACCAAAATGCTGATGACTCAAACAACTGCCTTGTTTCAAGTACTGCTGAAGACTAGAAGCACTGCTGAAGACTAAGCAGTGGAATGAAGAATCAGTAGTTTAGTTTATTTTTATGTAATATATTGTAATAAGTTGTTTTCTATCAGTAGTTGTAATGAGGGCAGTAGTTAGAGTTTGTTAGGAGGTTAGATGTCACTATCATGGTGACGTTAGCAAAGATGCCACAGTGGTTTGGACATGCCTATAAATAGAACAGTACCCTGTACTGTTCTATTAGCTCTTCATCATTTTTCTTCCTGTACGAACAAACATTGTGAGCTCAGGCTGAGGGGGAGTTTGTTACATGCATGCATATTGTAATTGAATCTTGGAATAAATTCAAGCTTTCGGTTCAATGATAAACTTGTGTTTTAAAAGCATTTCTCCTGTTTGATTGTGTGAAAAGTTTAATTCCATTTTAATTCCGCTGCGTTACTTGTTCATCTTCATTATTACTTAAACAAAAACACAATTAAAAAGAAACTCATATCCTAACATTTGGTATCAGAGCTCGGACAGTCAAATTTGATCTAACAATCATTTTGACATAAATAGTTCAGCTCGCAATCATTGATACTGATAGTTGTTCGTTTTGTTGAAAAACAGAGTAAGGTTTAATCACCATCAAAGTTAATTAATCAGTACCTATAAAACAACCAGGATGACGTCACAATCACAAGATGATAAAAATAACATCAGTTCACTTTTCAATCCACCCATGTTGAAGCGAAATGAATACAACATCTGGGAGAGAAGGATGGGTCACATCCTTGCCCAACAGAATACCGGATGTTAGAGATCTGTTGTTTTTGGACCACATGTTCCCATGGTGCCAAGTGCTGAGGATACAAAGAAGTTCAAACCAAAGAAACCTGAAAACTATACTGAAACTGATTTTCAAAAATTCGAACTCGATGCCAAAGCATTTAGCATCATTTCATCTGCACTACCCAATGAAATTTATGCTGGGCTGTTACGCTGTAACAATGCTAAGGAATTATGGGATGCACTTAAGGAACAATTTGGGGGAACTGAAGAAGTAATTGAAAATAACAGGGAAATTCTGAATCAGCAGTATGAAACCTTTTGTCACATTAAGGGTGAATCATTGACTCAACAGTTTGAGCGATTCAGTTGTCTCATTAAGACTTGTTAAAAAAATGTATTTCCTAATTCTACACAAAATAGCAGGTTTCTTAGATCACTACCTGAAAAATGTGATACAACTGCCTTTGTAACTAGAAACTCTGTTGAGTTCAAAGATCTGACATTGACCCAACTTCATGGTAGACTCCTGAACTATGAAAGGGAGTTAAACCAGAGAAAGAAGTTGCAAGAGTCTGGAAAAGTTGCAGATGATTATTCATTTGGCAGCACAACTCTTCTGGGTCAAGAAGAGTCTGGAAGTAGTAAGGATCAAAGTTATGATCATTTTTTTTGATATAACTGCTAGTGGTAATTTCAACTCTGATCCTCACTCATCCAACTTTGCTTTCACAACAAATGGAGAAAGCCAGAACTCTGATAATCTATGCTTTGAACTCAATGACTTACAACACTTTGATCCAACTGATCTTGAAGAAATGGGAAATGGACATTTTGCATCAATTGGCTTTGCTTAGTGTAAGAACAAGCAAATTCTATAAAAGGACAGGGAGAAAATTCCCAGGGTTACATGGGAATTTAAAAGTAAGGTTGGATAAGTCAAAGATCAAGTGCTATAAGTGCAATAGGCTAGGTCATTTTTCTAGGGAATGTAGGAGTCAAAGCACTGGTCCAATTATTACTCATCCCAGCTCAAATCCTAGACCACAAAACCAAAGCACTGTGCACTATTCCCATTATGCCCCTGCTACCCATATAAACACTGCTCACTATGCAAACCCTGTTCCTGTGCATTATGTTCAAACCATTGTCCCTCAAATTCAATATGTCCAAGCTCCTTTACCTCAGGTTCAAGTGCAACCAGTTGCACCACAACAAGCTGCACCACCAACAGTGGTTCAACCAGATCAGCAAAGCTTTTTCACCCAAGGCTTTGTTGACTGGAGCAGTATGCCTGATGAACTTGGTGATGAAAATTTTGCACTCTATGCTACTAATGATGCTTCTAATGATGAATTTTGTCTTATGGCATTGGAGTCAATACCAGAAGAGCTGGATACTGAAAAGGGACAGCTAAGTGCTGAAAAGTGGATGAAGTTGCTGAAGCAGTGGTTACTGCTGTTTATGGTGAAATGCTTCTGGGAGAAAATTCAGAACCCCTGATAGAACCACTATTTGACCCCTGGTCCAAAGAAGAAGAAAAAGAAGAAAAAGAAGAAAAGAAAGAAGGTGAGAAAGAAGAAAGAGCTGATGAAGAAATTTATCATCAATGTGATTGTGCCATGATGGCTGCTGCTAAGGTATCATCTCAGGTTCTTGAAAATCTGTGTTCAGACAAATGCATCATAGCATTTTCTAACATTAAAGAGGTGAATGAAAACCTTAGGGATAAAGTGTTGAATGATGAAGTCAAATTTGTAAAGTCTTTAAAAGAACTTAGAAACAAATTGGCTGAAAAAGATAAAGAAATCTGTAGTCTAAAAGAGGAGCAGAGCATAACCAAGAACCAACTCCAAACAATGGTAGAAAAATATCAAGTTTTTAAAAAGGAGTTGGAATCCACCCAGATCACTTGTGAAAGATAGGTGGAATCTTGCAAAGGTTATGAGGTCATGCTTGAAAAACAGCTTGAAAGCAATGTAAAATTTGGCATAGGGTTTAGAAAATATGATTAAATTGAAAACACTGCTGCAAAACAAGCTGGTTCAGTTGAAATAACACCAACCAACAAGAATGGCCAAGAAGTTAAGATAACTGATAAACTTGGTAACAAAATCACTCTGGAAAGATCTGTGGGATCCTCAAATTTTGAGGAAATTGAGAAATACCAATTTAAACCCACATGGTCTGATGAGTGTGACATTCTTGAAAATTTTAAACCAATGGACTTCACAGCCACTGATGGTGTAAAAGCTCCTAAAGCTAAAGTTATTCCTCTCAAAGACATCCCAACAGTGGTTCAAAAGTCTGTTGCCAAGGAGTCTGAAAAGAGAAAGAAAAGAGAAAAGATCAAAAACTTGTTTTGTGATTTCTGTGAAAAGAAGAATCATCTAACAAAAGACTGTTTTCATCTAAAATCGTATGATATCAACAAAATAAGTGTTATTGTACCTGCTGAGAGTTGCACCATCTGTGGTAAATCAAACCACAAAACTCAAGAATGTGTGTATCTCAAATAATTTGATGTGAAAAAGAACGAGTACACTGTAAAAACATCCATGAGTTCATCAAGTTCATCTGTCAAATTCACCAAGAACCAACCACTGTTTGTGCCAGTTAAAACAGCTGTTACAAAATAGCTAAACCAAACATCTGTCAAAAGAGATGTTCAGGTGACTGATGCACCCCCTGCCAATCAATACAGAAGAGGTAAGGGACAACCACCATACCAAAGGATCCCACATGTTTATGAGGTTTACAAAAAGCCTTCTAAACCAAGAGTGAACAGGTATCCTTTTGGTTATCAACAGATCATTGGGCAAGACCCCCAACAGTGGTTAGAGAAAAACAGTTCCAAAATTGTCCAAACCCCTGACCTAACCACTGCCCATTTACCTGAACTTAACCTAGACACTGCTGAGACCCCATCCAAAGCCTTGTTGGCTTTGGAGACCCTAATGAACTAATCTTTTACTACATGTGCAGGGAGCTTCTGCATGCTTAGATAGTCTTTGGTATGCAGATAGTGGAGGCTCCAGGCACATGACAGGATGTAGAGCCCTTCTCAAAGATTTCAAAACTCATGGAGGGGGTGATATATCCTTTGGCAATAATTGTAAAGGGAAGGTTCTGGGGTCTGGTACTGTTCAGTCTAGTAAAGTTAAGTTTGAAAATGTCAATCTAATAGACAATCTAAAATTCAACCTCTTAAGTGTTTCTCAAATGAGTGATAAGGGCTATGGCTCATTCTTTACAAAAGAGTGTTGTAGGATTGTTGGACCAGAAATGGTTGAAAAGATTAAAGTAATAATACAAAATGGAAAAACCCAACTTGTTGCTCAAAGAAGTGGCAATGTTTATGTGGTGGATATGTCAAAAGAGAGCCCCAGGACTGATGCATGTCTGTTCTCAGCTGCCTCAAACAAAGAGACAGAATTATGGAACAAGAGATTGGGGCACACAAATCTCAAGACAATCACTACTATATCCAAACAGGGGTTAGTAAGAGGTTTCCTCAAAAACTGTTCACCTGTTCTGAGCATTGTGTTTCCTGGCTAAAAGGAAAACAGCATAAAAGTTCATTTAAATCTATTGAAGAGTCCAAAACAACCAAGTGCTTGCAAATGCTTCACATGGATCTGTTTGGCCCAGTTAAAGTCATGAGTCTTAGGAAGAAAAGATATTGTTTGGTTATTGTTGATGACTTTTCTTTTTTTTGGTAAAGGATTGTTGATGATGACTTTTCTAGGTTTACATGGACTTACTTTTTACACTCAAAAGATGAGACTGCAGGGATCCTGCAGGACTTTATAAAACAGGTTGAAAAGCAGTTTGACCTGCCAGTAAAAATCTTCAGAAGTGATAATGGCACAGAGTTCAGAGACAAGGAGTTAGATGATTTCTGTGTGTCAAAAGGAACTGTGAGGCAGTACAGCATTCCAAGAACACCAGAACAAAATGGGGTTGTTGAGAGAAAGAACAGGACTTTGATTCAGGTTTGCCATTAAATTTTTGGGCAGGAGCAGTAAACACTGCTTGTTATGTCCAAAACAGAGTTTTAATCAACCCTAGGTATCAAAAGACTGCCTATGAACTGCTGTATAAATTAAAGCCATTGATTTCATATTTCAAAGTTTTTGGCTGCCCATGCTTCATTTTAAACTTTAAAGACTCTATTAAAATATTTGCAGCCAAAATTGATTGTGGTTATCATCTGGGATACTCAACCACTGCTAAGGCCTACAAAGTGTTTAACACAAGGACTAAAACAGTGGAAGAGACTTTTAATGTAAAGTTCAATGAACTTTCATCAATGAAAATCCTAGCAAACCCTGTAGAATTGTTTGATCTTGATAAATTTACTTTTGAAAATACTGCTGTCAAGACTAACAGTGCAGGTCCATCAGAAAGTTCATCATCAGACTATGGATATGAAGTCATCATTCCACAAAAGTCTGCATCAAATGGTAGAGCAGCAGATGTTCAAAACAGCTGTCAAAGTTCAACCACTGCTACCTCAACAGTTGTTGACCAAAGTAGCCCATCAACCCCTGCTTCCACATCATCAAACTCTGTTGATAAAAGTCCTCAAACAGTGGATCAAAGTCAACATGTGTCCACACCATTACCTCCTATTCCACCCCCCATTTGAAGCCATTGATGGATCATCAAAGTCACTAGCAGTGGTTAGCTCAGATGATTCACATCTGCAGCCTTCACCATTAAATGCCATTGTTCCATATCAAGGAGATCTAATCTTCTTGAAATCTCATCCACCTGACCAAATCATTGGCAACATCAATGAAGGGGTCTCACAAGAAGTCAATCCCAAAACATTTGTCTTTTTGCTGGTTTCCTATCTCTCCATCAGCCAGTCAAGTACCAAGAGGCACTAAAAGACAACAGCTGGATAGAAGCCAAGCAAGAGGAGCTCCAACAGTTCAAAAGACAACAAGTTTGGGAGCTTGTACCACTGCCAGAGGGTGTAAGTCCTATTAGTACAAAGTGGGTCTTCAAAAATAAAACTGATGAAAGGGGCATTGTTGTCATGAATAAAGCTAGGCTTGTGGTTCAAGGGTTCAGACAGGAAGAGGGCATTGACTATGATGAAACATTTGCCCCTGTAGCAAGACTTGAAGCTATCAGATTATTCCTGGCCTTTGCTGTCAACCACAACATCAAGGTGTATCAAATGGATATCAAATGTGCATTCCTCTATGGTAAGATTCAAGAAGAGGTTTATGTTTGTCAACCCCCAATCTTTGAGGATCCATTTAATCCAAATCATGTCTACAAGCTAAATAAAGATTTGTATGGCTTGAAACAAGCACCAAGAGCCTGGTATAAAACTCTTTCCACCTTTCTACTTTCCATTGGTTTCACAAGAGGTAAAATAGACAAAACACTGTTTCTAAAATGGAGAGGAAAGGATTTGATGATTGTCCAGATTTATGTGGATGATGTCACACCCTGGCTTTGCGGAAGCGTGGTTAATTTGGTGTGACTTCTTAATACCATAGCTTAATCATAACAAAGCTATATGATAATAAAACCATGCAAGATCATCCATAGATTTAAGTTTTAAAACCGAAGTAACATAACATTGTCTTAGGGACTACAACACCATAACATAAAACATTGTTTTGAAAGACATAAACATCAACATGAATAAAACGCAGTTTAAGATTTGTGACTCGTCCAGGAAAAAAGTCACATTTCCTAAACCGGGATGACCTCGGAACCCATATGCAGCGGGAAAACACAATATACCGCGCCAGATCTTTAATTCCCTGAAATACATGTAAGTTGAAAAATCAACAATAATGTTGAGCGAGTTCATGTGTAAGTGAGTAAATAAACCTTTGTATGTATAAAAACCCTGGTATGTAGCAAATAAGGAAAAAGAGATCACCAATGTTTTGCAAGGCCATTAATATGTGTGAAGTGCAAGTAGGAAGACTCAAACCTAGCAGATTTATGCGTTGGGTACAAAGTCACCCCGAGGTCCGTTCTGTTTGGGCCTGGGGCTGGGCTCGCTACACCCAGATAGATCTACCGCTTCTGCCCCTCGGTCCTACCCTGAGGATTAATGGCCTCAAGTTTCCGCCTACCCACTCACATGATCTGAATAATAACCCTCCTTACGCTAACCATACCATGTAAGAATTATTCGTAATCATAGTAACATGTATTTCACCCCCGCAGTTTAGAAAACTGAAAACAGTTAGAGAAAAGGGGGACATGAACTCACAGTGGTGCGTCTCTACCAAGTATATCTCCTGATCAAGCAGCTGTGCGACGACCTACACGTACTAAATCTATTAGACGGACGGCCGTGCCTTAGCTTAAGGTTTAAGTTTTTGGGAAATAGTTAGACAACTATTTCGTGTTTATATTTTTGTAAATACTTGGTAATTATTCTCCTTCCCAAGGATGGGGGATTTAATACATGCGTGTTCGTAAAATTCGAAATACATTATTAAGTCTCACTTAATATATTTTATTTCTTACTTCAAAATATAAATATTCTTCCCAAAATAATACTTTGACAAAAATACGCGCTCATAAATATTTTCTTAAAATGCGTTAGTTACGTATTAAAGATCAGGTGGTAATAATTATACCGTTGTAACTTATTATTTATTATGAAGGTGTTTGTATTATTTTTGGAATCGTTAACATTCGGTAATATTATTTTTACCCTAAAAATAATATTTGTATAGTTCACAAAATAATCATAGAAATTCACAAGTGTTGTTATGAAAAACATATATTCTAAATATATATATTTCAGGTTTTATTTTGTGAAAATCCCACCTCCGACACTTAGAAATTTTGTAAACAGAATCATGGCGAAATTTGCGTCTTTGAAAACAAGTTAAAAATGTATTTCTAACACTTGTGATGAAAATATTTTCAAGTGTTAGGTTTTTGGAAAAATTTCGCCAGAGTTTCTCTTGTAACTGGAGGTGGCCACGCTTTCAAGCGTATCATTTTCTTTTAAAATCCAAATCAACAATTTCCTCAATCAACAATAAACAATATTCAACTAGTTAAAATAGATATAATCGCAGAAATACATGAACTTGTTGTTTTTCCAAAATATGTAGTATCTTTCCATTATTTTTAGTGGATCTTTGTATAGATCAATTCGGTTACTTGAAAGTCTCGTTTTTAAAGAAGTTACATCTTTACAACTTCTTGTCAACATTTACAAAAATAGTTCCTTTGTCAAAATTTTTGTGTTACACAAGTGTCTACACACTTGTGTGTTTACAAAAATCACTCTTGTTCAAGTAAAATCCGGTTTTTGAAAATAAGATTTCCTTGACACTTGGTCCTTTGAAAATACCGCTTGTAGATCCGTAGATCTACTAGTTTACCACTCTACTTCATAAGAAATATTGATTTTACACAAGTTCATGCTTAATGTGTAGTAGTGTTCATCATTTAACCCCTTTTACACTTAAACATACTCTAGGTCATGTTTCATGGACATGACTTAGCCGGGTTAGATGACGATCCGAGCTACTACAATCATAGATCAACACTAAATAATCACAACAAAACAAGTCTTACAAGTTTTACACAACTCTATAGCTTTTATCCAACTTATTTCTCATTCTTGTAAACTTTTAGTATGTAATTTAGTATGTTCATGATTTTCACCCGACAAAGTTCATATTAACCACTTTAGAATAGATCAAGAGTGTGTTTGAAGTCACTTACTACTAGCTCGAGGCTAGGGAAGAAACTAGTCGAAGATTGGGTGGATAAAAGCAATGAGGTGAGGTCCTTCGCGTTCCGAATGCACTGAGCTCCTTTGTATGAGATCCTTAACACTTGTATGCACTTGGAATGGGTTGAAGGAAATCGAAAATGGATGGATGGTTGTGGGTGGTGTTCGGCCGAGAACCAAGAGAGAGGGAGAGAGTGTTTTGTGGTTAAGTGTTGTGATGAAATGAACATGATGGTTTAAGATGGTTACTTATAGACAAAACCTTTCACAATTAACCAATGGTTTTAGTGTCTACTAGATATTAAACACATATGATTATTATAATCAACAAAGGACAAGGGTGTCCCCCTAGGGGACGAGTTCGGTTGAGGGGGGGGGGGGGTTATCCGGTTCCATTTCAACCATTAGTTAGCCATTTAGTTAAGTAATTAGAAGGTGTAACCATTTACTAGCATGTTATGCATTGTAACGGGTGTTAGGGTATCCGGGGACCCTAACTGGTTTAGAAAAAGAAAAACAATGTGAATGGCAATATTTTTATGTTCCGGGTAAAGTCCGGTTGTTCGGTTGAATAATAATCCGTTAGAGCGCTTAATCAAAGCTTTAAAGTGTCGTTAATACTATTTCTAGTGACACAACTTATTCCCGACACTTTGGAAAGTGTCTAGTAACATTTTTCTCATGTTTTGGCACTTTATTAGTTAGCTAGATGCTGAATTTTAATTAAAGTGTTGAATTTTGTACTTAAAGTACGTTTTAGGCACATCCGGTCACTGTAATCTCATTCCTAGTAACGCAGTTCTACAACCCTTATATCCCTACACTCACCACTAGTGTAGCAAACTATCTCAGGCTCTTACAGACCTTAGAGGCAGTACCTTCCTGGTGCTAGTTATGACAACATGTTTAATAGGTTATCCGTTCATTGTGCTACTGTGCTTTTGGTGCATCAAGGTTGTCACAAAGGTGCTGTAAGCAAAACATGGAGTGACAGCAAGTAAAGTATGATGCAAGTAAGTACATGTATCAGTATTCAAGTAGCAGTTTATCCACAAGTTCAAGTAAGCACAGTAATTAAGCAGTAATTAATTATTAATTAAGTCGTACGGATACCTGGTTTAGTGAGGGTTGTCACAGATGACATCATCTTTGGAAGCACATGTAACAAAATGTGTGAAGAGTTTAGGCAACTCATGACAGCTGAGTTTGAAATGAGTGCAATGGGTGAACTCCAGTGCTTTCTTAGTCTCCAAGTAAGGCAACTGCAAAATGGCACCTTTATCCATCAAGGCAAATATGCCAAAGAACTTTTAAAGAAATTTGAGATGGATGATTGTAAGCCATGCAGTACACCCATTGCAACCAATAAAATAGTCATGTCTGATGAAAAGGATGATTTGGTTGATCAAACTCTATATAGAAGCATGATTGAGTCTTTATTGTACCTAACTGCATCTAGGCCAGACATCATGTTTGCAACATGTGTTTGTACAAGATCCCAATCAGCCCCTAGAAAGTCAAACCTTATTGCTATAAAAAGGATATTCAGATACCTAAAAGGTGCTCCCACACTTGGTATCTGGTATCCAGCTGATGGAAATATCAAGCTTTCGGGTTTCTCAGATAGTGACTTTGCTGGATGTGATAAGACAAGGAAGTCCACTTCAGGAGGGTGCCAATTCCTAGGAAGTTGCTTAGTGTCTTGGCAAAGCAAAAAGCAAGCAGCTGTTTCCACATCCACTGCTGAGGCAGAATATATAGCTGCAGCAAGCTGTACAACCCAATTGCTCTGGCTTCAAAATCAGTTGCTGGATTTTGGTATCACTGCCCTAAAGACACCTCTCATGTTGGACAGTCAGGCAGCAGAAAATATCATCAAAAATCCAGTTTCCCACTCAACCACTAAGCACATTGATATCAGACATCACTTTGTGAGGGATTGCTATGAAAAAGGTTTGATTTCTCTGCACCATGTTCCAACTAAAGATCAGATGGCAGATGTGCCAACCAAAGCATTAGACACATCTACCTTTGAAAGCTTGATCTCTAGGATTGGCATGTTGAACATGGAATAACGGGCAAAATCCTATTTTTCTATGAATAAAAGCATTAAAATGTTTTCAGAAAATCAAAAATCCATCCTTCAAAATAGCTAAAAATGAAATTTTCATTAAATCTTTAAAAGTCTACCATAACCACTATTTTGCTAAAACATCTGTTCTGTTAAAAGCTGTCCACTGCTAAAAGTCATCCCCTCTTCTCTCATTTCTTTGGTAATCACTATTCTTCAAAATCAGTGTTTTCATCCACTGATAGTTAAAATCACCCACTATTTTCATTGTACCGTTGCAACCACTGATATTGCTCCATCAGTGGTTTCATAAAACAACTGTCCTCTATTATTCATCAGGGGTTGGCACGTGGACAGTACATAGCGGTCAGATCTTTTGTAACCGCTGCCACGTCAACATTTACTTTTTCCTTTATAAAACCCTGATCAAAACCCCCAAACAGGGTTTTACACTGTCGAATTGGATTCTAAAATTCCTTTCTCAAAGCCGTTTCCATCTTTCTCTCTCAAATCCCTCATCGTCTTCTTCATCTGGCAACCTACTCATGTCTTCTTTCGCTCCAAAATCATCATCTTCATCTTCTAAAAAGGCCACTCAAATGGCTACCAAACCCATCGAAATTCCATACAAAGCTCCTCACAATTATTTGGGTCTACTCACAAAGCCCACTCAAACTGAAACCTTCAATTCCATCATTGACACTCTTTCGTCTTCAAAGTACAAAACTTTGTTGACCGCTGATGCTCCGATTTACTTAAAAACCCAGAGAGAATTTTGGAAGAATGCCACACTTGAATCTCAAGGAGAAACAATCATAGCCATCAATTCCTCAATAATGGGTAAAAAAGTTTAAATCACACCACAATCCATTTCAGAAGTATTTGAACTCGATGATCAGCAAGGTAAAACTTATTTTCCCAAAATCGAGTATCAAACTGATTTTCTTGAGAGGGGGTATCCTGAGGAAATGAAAAAGGATACCTTACAAAAAGGTAACTTTCCTCCTACAACAAGATTTTTATTCCATACCCTCTTGATGTGTGTTTCAAATAAAACAACTACTTTTAACGAAATACCATTAAAGATCCAATACTTGGGCTATGCTATTTTACATAACGAAAATTTTAACTATTCCCAGGAGATCTTTGATGACTTGGTCAAAAATGTAACTAGCAAATAATTTTTACTGTTTCCAAGGTTTTTGAGTTTCTATTTTCAAAAGAAATTTGGAAAGGATGATGCTCATCTGCTCATCCAAGGTGAATCTTTTCAAATAAATGGCTTACAAACTGAAACATTTACAAGATTATCAAAGCCTTCTAAAACAAAAGCAGAGGCTCCTGAGCAGAATTTTGCAGCTACAACTGCTCCTCAGGCACCTGTTGCTGAGCCCACTGCTCCTCAGGCACCTGTTGCTGAGCCCACTGCTCTAGGTGATCACAGCAGCAAAACCACTGTTGTGAAACCCACACCTAAAACCACCAGAAAACCAAGACAAAAGAAAACTCAAAAGCCCCCCAAACCCAACAAAAGGCAACTCTGGAAGATGAGATCCCAGAGCAACTGCCAGTGACAACACCAAAGTCACTAGAAACCACTGCTGCTACTTCCTTATAGTAGATGGTAGAAAGATCTCAACCCATGCCTCAAACTCCTCCTGCTTCTTCTAAAAAAGAACAGGTTGTACACATAGGGACACCACAATATGATGCTCTGGAATCAATTGCTTCCATCATCCACAACCCACTGCCCGGGGCAAATTCGCTTTCTACACCCATACTCACAGCCACAATTCCCCCACAAACAAAACTCTTGTTGGATGCTCTTGATTTGAACCAGACACAAACCAGTCCTTCTCACTCACCTGTTAATGAGAATATACCTCAACAAGTGACTGGGTCTGGTGCTTCAATCATTGCTAACCCACCAACAACACCTGGGGAGGTTACACCCCTTGAGTTACAAGTAACTCTTGGTGGTAGTTCAAGTGAAGCAGCCACTACAAGTGCTGAACCCACTGGTTTGCACTTGAACATTGGTTTCATTAATAAGACTTTCTTGAAGGCAATTTCTTCTCTGGGAACTCTAGTGTATCCAGTTTTCACTGGTTCACTAAAAAGTGTTTCTCATTTTGAAGGAAGAGGTCCCCAGTACCAAGACAAAGGGGCATCAGTGAATGACTTTTGGGATACATTTCCTGAGCCAACCATTGTTACAACCACTGCTAGTGGGAAATCAGATGATCCCATGAAATTGGGTGATGGTTTAATGTACAGAGAATTGACGGGTAGAATTGATAAACTTGATACAACTGTTGCAGAAATTAAAGATATGCTGCAAAATTTGTTGAAAGTTCCAAAGATACCAACCACTGCTGCTCCAGCTCAAGCACCTGCACCATAACCTGCACCTGCTGTAAATGAGCTTTGGAGTTTATTTCAACCACTACTCCATCATCAAAGAGAATTAGCTAATCAGCAACATGAGGTACAAGTTCAAGAGATCAGAAATCTCATGGAAGCAAGGTTTAAAGACACCCAGGCAGATATCAAGGCAATAAAGGCCCATTTGTTGAACACCACTGGCACTGCTCCTCCCTCTATCATCTTTGTGGATGAACCACCACCAGCTGATGCCAAAAAGGGGGAGAAAATAAAGCAGTGGAAGAAAAAGGGTTATGATGATGGCTTATATATTGCTCCAGACAATTCTAGCATGCTTGCAGACATACCCTTGCCAGATGGTTCTAAAAAGATTGATGTTACCACAAATGCCATAGCTGATGCAAAAGCTGATGTTAAAAAGGATAAGGAAGCTAAGGATAAAACCAGGTGGGAATAGGAGAAAAGAGCTTTTATGGAGCTGAATGCGCAGGGTACTTCTGAGCCTAAGGATGATGAAAATCATGAGTCAAAAAGAAAGCAACCCACTGGAAAAGTGAGGCAACCCAAACACACACCATCCAGACCCACAAAGCAAACTTCTAAACCTACCAAAAGCTCCAAAAATCAATCTCCTAAACCAGCAGCTGTTAAAATTCCTGTTGTATCAACAGCTGTTGATACTCCAGTGGTTTCAACAACTACTTGCCAAACAACTGCCACCACTTCAACACACACCACAACCACTGCCTTACCACCACCACCAAAAATACCATCACCACCACAAACAACTACAAAACCACCATCACCTCCTGCCAAAAAGTAGAAGACAGCTGATGACACATCATTAGTTGTAATGACAACAGTGGTTAAAACACTAGTTGTTTCAACAACTGTTAGTCAGCTAACTTCCACTTCAATCACTTCAACTACAATAGCCACCACTCAAATCACCACCACTGAACCAACCAAAACATCGTCAGCCTCTCCTAAAACAAAAAGGAGAAGGATCATTTTGAAAGATGATGATTCTCCACCACCACCAACATCTTCACAATCTCTTCCACTTGTCACTATTCCAAACCCTGTTCCACTTTCATCTGCATAAGTCTTTAACCCAACCACTGCTATTGTTTCAGCATCTGTTCAGTATCCTTTAGAGCTCATAGCAGTCAGAGAAGAGATTTAATCTTTTTATTCTGAAGATGATCCTGCTAAAAGAAACCTACCATCTGTCCAAGGATATCCAAGGCCAAATAATATTGAAGAATATTTGAAGATAAAGGCTCAACAGGCTGAGGATATCTCTAAGAGAAACTCACAAGGAAAAAGTGATAAAAAATTCAAAGGCACTATCAATTTCTGCTCACACAAGTCAGAACTTTGGAGCAATTTTCAAAAGATTTGTGTCAAAAGCTTTCAGAAAGAGATGATGAAACTTTAAGAAAAGATTACATTGAGCACATCATGGCCTTCAAAAGGTACAAAGGTGACAAAGCTCAATATAAAGAATGGACAGTGGGTGAACTCAAAGAGGAGTTGGAAAGAATTGAAAAAATGAATAAAGACAAAGTGAAACACACTCCTCCTGTCTGGTCAAAGTACATGAAGAATGTACCAGACAAAGTGTTAGAGCTGAAGAGGATGAAAGAGGAACTAATCACTGCTGATTTTGGGTCAAGAAATCAGGTGACAAGGTGGAAAGAAGACAAAGTCAGGGCCAGCTACAAAAGGTTGGAAGAACTAAGAAAGACAAATCCAAATATTCCATAAAAACCTGACTATCCTGAAGCAGTGGTTTCAACACGACAACCAAAACTGCAAGTCAGGAAAGCCACTGCTCCACCTGGTGCCATCCTTTATCAAAGAAGGAGGCAAAAACAGATGAATGCAGAAACAGCAGAAGATATAGCAGCAGGTAATGAAGTTATAAAAATGGTCCTCAAGCAAATGACAGCTGATATTCCTGAGCTTGCTCAAGCTCAAAGCACTGCTCAGCCAGTTATCACCAGGCCACCATCTCCCAACTCATCATCTAATAAAAATCTCCCAAGAAACCCACTTGATTCAAAAATACTAAAGTGGAAAACTATCATCATAATTCATAACCACATATTCTACAAAAGGTGTAAGTTTCACTTACCTTGCATCCAGTTATGCTCTTTTCCGCGTACTCGATCCGTTTGACCCGCTTCTTTCCCAAGTCTCCATCTAGCTTGTCAAGAGTCAAACTATCATCATAATTCCTAAGACGGTTAGATTAGTCATTATCACATACGACTATTTCATCTTACGAATTCTATTTCGAAACTAGTATTCAACTTCATCATTAGTTAATTTGATTTATAGAAGTCATTTACCCTTAATCATACAAAAATGCAATTTGCGTTCAATAACTCATTTAGGAAATCTCATAAATTATCAAAGACACTTTATTCATTCATTAGACAAAATCTACGGGTTTTCATCTAAATGAAACCCTTTTTATCATGTTATTAGGCATTCCTACGGATACCAAATCAAATCAAATTCTACTTACAACCGAGTAGACGCGCGATTTCACTTAGGCATTTTAACTGTTGGGATTAAACCCAATTAAAGGAACAGTTGATTAAAGCCAAAACCAGATCAGAGCAGTGGATCCAGAATAAGCAGATGTTTGTACACAACCTTTCCCCTTGATAATAGCTCTAACAACTGATGGACACAACTACTGCCTTTCCTAACTGCTGTTGATTCCAAAGGACTGATGAAGACCAAAATGCTGATGACTCAAACAACTGCCTTGTTTCAACTACTGCTGAAGACTAGAAGCACTGTTGAAGACTAAGCAGTGGATAAAGAATCAGTAGTTTAGTTTATTTTTATGTAATGTATTGTAATCAGTTGTTTGTTATCACTAGTTGTAATGAGAGCAGTAGTTAGAGTTTGTTAGGAGGTTAGATGTCACTATCTTCATTATTACTTAAACAAAAACACAATCAGAAAGAAACTCAGATCCTAACATTAACAAACACCTAGTGGGCATAATTTTTACACATTTACAACTAGTTCATAACTAGTTATTTCTACCAAGTTTAACATCATTTTCAAATTCATTAAGTCTAGCTTGCAAAACAACACCTAGATTCACTTCATGGAATTCAAACAACACCTATTTCATGATCAAAATTCTAGTGTTCTTTCTTATTCTACAAAACCCATTTAACATCTAAGTGGGTGATTATGAAGTTCATAATTATGAACACCAACTCATAAATTTATTGACTAGGGTTCATTCCTAAACATGGATTCATCCTAGTTTCACCCAAACATCAATAATTCAAGCTTGAATTTCGATTTTCATGAGTTCATATAGAATCTCAACTTCACTAAACATAAAAATTTAACATACCTTGTGATCCCCTAAGCTTGGTGATCACGACTTTGTGTTAATCCATACGTTTTGGCCTTGATTTACCCTTTAATTTGTAGATTCTTGGTGAACTAGGGTTACACCCCTTTCTTTCTTGCTCCTGGGCGATTTCATGCACACACACTAAGTGTGTGTGTTGTGTTTTATTTTTTTTGTTTTAATAAAATAAGTCTTCCACTTGGCAACATTAGTCCCTATAATTTCAAGGATTTATAAATGAAGCTATAACTCATAATTTATCATTTAATTACCCACTACTAAGTACTAACTAGGTTAATTCTACCTAGTTAACTTAACAGGTTCGGGAAGTTAGAACCCATTTTTATATTAAGTCCCGTTAACTCGGGCTTCTTATAGGCTTTGTTTTCTCAAAAGCTTTTATTCTCTTTTTATTTAATATTAGGTTTATTTATTTAATTCCTAATATTTACCGGGTAAATTTTTACCACTAACGGTATTTTACCCATCATTAGTGTTAATGTGGTTTGATTACCAATCCCGTTTTTGGGGTGTTACAAGTCTACCCCCCTTAAAGAGGTTTTGTCCCCGAAACCTTATTTGCGTAGTTCATTAATTTAGACTAAACGAACTTAGTTTCGTTTTTATTATATTCATCATTTCGGTGTCTTTTATGTGTAAGTCCTCACGAACCATAACCTTCGTCTTATATTTCTTATCTTGTCGCCTATTTGACCGAGTAATCACTCGACTATTTAGTTGCGTTAGTCCATCAACAGGTTTACTCCGCGTTTGTCTTATGTTGACAAGCGCTTTATATTGGTCATAACACTATCTTGACTTTGCATAGTTTTACCAGCTAGACTAATTAGTCACCGTCGCTTCATACCCCGTCACCCGGGTATTCTATATTGCCATCTTCGGCCTTATTTGTGTTTACGATTTCTTAAACCTCTTCTTACTACTTATGTTTGCTAACACATTGCTTTTGACTAAAAATTCAATTTTTAGTTTACGTTTTCCCCTTGTCTTAAGTCTTTTTCTCATATCTAGGAATTTTACGTTCGAGGACTTATTCCTTTCTGTTGTCATTTTGGCAATGCCTTCGCCCTTTTGTGAAAATAACACAATTTAATAATCGTGAATTCTTTTGTCATTTCAGTCCGTTTAGATGTTTTAGTGAAATCTTCCACTTTTGTCCACCAAACTTTTCATGATCTTTTCATTTAACCCGTTCGGTTAACTTAGTGAAAGTCCATGCTTTTATACAAATTTTACCTTTCGATATTACTTTACGCGGAGAGTTACAACCAGTTTCCTCGCTTTACATTATTGACCCGTAGGTTCTTTCACTTAGCCTCGCATGCTTTTTCCTTAGATTTCCACCCTTTTAAGGTGAGACCTGGACAATTCGTTTCTTTCTATTCTTGACCCAAAGTCGTTTTGGTCCCGTAGATCTTAACATTACTTATAATCCCGTCGGTTATGATGATCCCGTAGATCATATTTTATTCGAGTTTCTATTCAAATGTATATATGTTTATATATATGTATATGGCGTTAAAGCACCCTTTTTATGTTCAGAATTATTTACTTTTTCTTTTTGGATTTCATTTGACCTTGACCGTAGTCTAAGTCTACATTTGTTTTCTTTCGAATTATCCTTCCGACTTTATGACTTCTAACATCATTTATACGTCGGTTTGTCCTACGCTTACCGTTACCCGGTCCCTACCTATACTTCTTTACGACCCGTAACCCGTGTTCTTTATCTTAGTGTTTTTAACATTCTTGTTTCGCTAGTTTGCGTTTTTCCTATCTACATTCCCTTACGACCCATCACATAGGTTTATTGATATTTCGCGCTTCCATTATTTGGTTTGCGCTTACTTGCACTACCAAGTTTTTATACTTTATTTATCTTATTTGACTTATTCGTGTGAGGTTTCATCACTTATGAACGTCAAACTTCATTCTTTATTTGAGCCATTCAACTTTAAAATAGTTGAACGTAGTTATCAAAATTTCTGTTTGCAAATTCTCATCGTCTTTTAGTCATGCCTCCTAATCCGAGTCTTTTGACTTTCTATTTCGCATTCCCGTCTCTTGGTTTAAGCATACTTTCAAAATCCTACCCATCTATCGGGTATCTTCCCGAAGTCACTATCAAAGTAACCGTCCCAGTATGTATTAAGACTTCATTTTAATTTATTTGGTCGTCTTAGCGAAACCCATTGCTTTTATTTAATCTAGTCTTTTATTCTTTATTTAATTCGCTTGACTTGTCCGTGTGAATTTCATCACTTGCGACAGTCAAACTTTTATCCCTATGCCATAACATTCCTATTAGTCGGTCTGTATTTTTATTTACTTTGATCCTTGTCCCTTCTCTCGGGCTCGTTATTCTAACGTAACACGCTTCCGTCATCCGACTTGCGTTTACGTTTATTATCAAGCATTTTGCTTATTTTTATTCATTGAGGTATCTTCTTAATTCGTCCTATTCACCCGTCCTTACTACATCGGACATAAATGCGTCCACTACAAGAAGTTTATGGTATCATATGCCAGTACTTACTTGGCCAGAGTAAGCAATTAACACATGACACACATGACCTTTTTATAGTTTTCACATCACGCCCTATGTAAGTAACGCCTCTATTTATTCATATCCCTTATTTCATTTAGTAAAACTTTATTTAATTGCTAAACAACAATCACTAGTTTTACATTCGAACATATAAAATGTTTTCCTTTCTATCGAACTATTATATAATCACATTCGTTCATGTGATCGCTACTTTTCTCAATAGCATTATATTGAGAGTTTTCCACTTGGATAATTACCCCCCGTCCAAGTTTCCATATGAAGTAATCCTATTATTTCTTTGTTATTCATCATCGTGAATAACACATGTTTCTATTAAACTTCTCTTGGAAACATCATCCCGAATAGACATCCTATTCAGGTTTTTCAGATTTTATCAAATATATGCAATCGCCATTCCCTACGTGTCTGTTGCATATTACTACTTGTGCGATTAAATTTTAAAAGCGTGCACCTGGTAATGCTTGCCCCGACGGGCTTTCTTGCCATTTCTCTTATTCGCGATTGTTACGCGATTTGGTCCTTGGTGAGATGCTCTACTTGTCATACTTCAGACCATTCCCCCATCATATCCGTCACTTATCACACTCTCGCCACCTTCAGGTGCGAGTATCCTTCAATTAAAACATTTACTAAAATTAGTAATTTCGACATTAATGAATGCCCGTATTATAATACAAGGCTTTTCTATTATACGTGTCAACACACGTAAATTCGTCGACTATATCAATCCTCTATCGATTTGATTGGTGTATCGTGTATTACACGATAACCTCATGTGTTGTTTATAACACTTTAACATGCTAAACCATTAATATACGTGTACTTACCGGATTTGCGATCAAGCCTCGAACCGAACACTTTATCTTTTTAACCTTGAGCTCTGATTACCAACTTGTAAGGCCCCTCTCATTATAATACAATTATAATATTAAATGCGCATTTTATGTATAAATGCAACCTTTCAAAAACTTTCACAAGTTAACGTTCATACAAAATTTGAGTATTCAAAAATAAAGTAACAAATGTTTACATAGATCATTTTAAAACAAAACATAATGATCTCATAGCGGAAGCTTCAATTGATATATGTTCGGTCCTTTTTATCGCTTGATCATCATCCAGGACTCTCGACATTCACTTATGATCAAAACCAACTTAAAAGTTAGTTTTGATAGTTAAATAACAAGTACAATAAGGTAATTGGGTCAAAGGAGCAAAATAAACAAAAATTTCCAGCAACATATCGCTCGCAACCCACGAGAGATTTAATCAAATTCTTCGCGGCCTGCGACGTCTGTCGAGCTACGCGACTCCTTTCCAAGTCCATGGTTGCACGACGCGATGCCATGATTTCGACAGAGTGTTTGGTTTTTAATGCAGCTTTTGCCCAGCTACATTACTTAACCAATCTCTAACTTAAAATTTACATAACTTTCATTCTACAATTCCGTTTTGCGTGATTATTTTTCCCATGCGTCCGTAATTAAATTATGGATCCGTTTATCACCTCGGTTCGCATAAAAATCTGAATTATAAGCTATTGGCTTATGAATCCTGTATATGATTATTTGACCCATTTGACTATAACATCATACTATAAATTATACGGCAAAAGTATGTCTAGTCCTTTTTACCCATCTCAGACTTGTCAAACATTAGTGTTTTCGTTCCCAAAACAAGGTTTGTGTATGCATTTACATTCCCCGGTTTAGTTTGTAACTTTCTAAACACATAGACCAACATTTACCCACTTACTTTATTTTGACCCGCTTAAGGGACTTTTAAGCACCCAAGCGTCAAACTCGCTAATCTCTTTTCACACCTCGTCTTTCTATGCTAATTAACTACTTATCTTCCACCACAACTATTTTTGTGGTGGATTTAGCATAAGGAACCCAAAATCCCAAATTTTACCCTTCGACTAGTCCTTTTTCGCAAATGACCACTTTTTGGCATTCGACCCACAAATATTTTTGCCTAGAACTTTTTTATGAATCTAAGGATTTCAAAATCAATGTACAAGCTCCTAAACAACCTCTAAGGGTCGTTTATCCGGTTCACCCATCAAGGGCTTTTTGGTCAATCTTTTAGTCCCTCGTTTTACTACGAAGAACTCACTAATTACTTGACCAAAAACTCACTCTTAACTATAAACCTTTTTGTGCGTACCTGGCTCGGGTCATCTATTGACCCGTTTTAGTAATCTTACTCAAAATTGCTAATCCATAGTATCTCTAATTTGCAAGCCGTCTTATCATGCGAGCGTATGACTCTACAAACGCATATTAGTCGTTAATTGTCAAATGGTATCAACATTAGCAATTGACCCGTTTGGTCTAATGACCAAATAATTTTGCATTTAAAATCTAATGGTATTTATTTACCATTTCATTAAGTATCTCACTTCGGATCTTTCCTTTTCACCAATTTGTTTAGGTTTCGCTAATCCGTTTCTTAAGCATTTACCCAACATGGCTTACGCCATTTGGTGTCGTTTTAAAATTTGACTTTGATTTATTTATTGTTGACTAATCACCGTTCTACATTTTTTTAGGCTTACTTATAAAATAGCCATTCAAAACTCATTTTTTTTACAATTAGCCTTTTCATTGCTAATTTACCGTTTTACCTCTTTTTACCATTAAACATGGTTTTCATCATTTATAATAGTTCCGACCCGTATTAATCCGCGTCAGAAACCATATCTAGATTATTATCGTATTTGCAACTAATAGAATAACCACATATTCTACAAAAGGTGTAAGTTTCACTTACCTTGCATCTGGTTATGCTCTTTTCCGCGTACTCGATCCGTTTGACCCTCTTCTTTCCCAAGCCTCCATCTAACTTGTCAAGAGTCAAACTATTATCATAATTCGTAAGACGGTTAGATTAGTCATTATCACATACGACTATTTCATCTTACGAATTCTATGTCGAAACTACTATTCGACTTCATCATTGGTTAATTTGACTTATAGAAGTCATTTACCCTTAATCATACAAGAATGCAATTTGCGTTCAATAACTCATTTTGGAAATCTTATCAATTATCAAAGACACTTTATTCATTCATTAGACAAAATCTACGGGTTTTCATCTAAATGAAACCCTTTTTATCATGTTATTAGGCATTCCTACAGATACCAAATCAAATCAAGTTCTACTTACAACCGAGTAGACACGCGATTTCACTTAGGCATTTTAACAAACGCCTAGTAGGCATAATTTTTACACATTTACAACTAGTTCATAACTAGTTATTTCTACCAAGTTTAACATCATTTTCAAATTCATTAAGTCTAGCATGCAAAACAACACCTAGATTCACTTCATGGAATTCAAACAACACATATTTCATGATCAAAATTCTAGTGTTCTTTATCATTCTACAAAACCCATTTAACAATCTAAGTGGGTGATTATGAAGTTCATAACACCAACTCATAAATTTATTGACTAGGGTTCGTTCCTAAACATGGATTCATCCTAGTTTCACCCAAACATCAATCATTCAACCTTGAATTTCGATTTTCATGAGTTCATCTTGAATCTCAACTTCACTAAACATAAAAATTTAACATACCTTGTGATCCCCTAAGCTTGGTGATCACGAATTTGTGTTAATCCATACGATTTGGCCTTGATTCACCCTTTAATTTGTAGATTCTTGGTGAACTAGGGTTACACCCCTTTCTTTCTTGCTCCTGGGCGATTTCATGCACACACACACACACACTAAGTGTGTGTGTTGTGTTTTATTTTTTTGTTTTAATAAAATAAGTCTTCCACTTGGCAACATTAGTCCCTATAATTTCAAGGATTTATAAATGAAGCTATAACTCATAATTTATCATTTAATTACCCACTACTAAGTACTAACTAGGTTAATTCTACCTAGTTAACTTAACAGGTTCGGGAAGTTAGAACCCGTTTGTATTTTAAGTCATGTTAACTCGGCCTTCTTATAGGCTTTGTTTTCTCAAAAGCTTTTATTCTCTTTTTATTTAATATTAGGTTTATTTATTTAATTCCTAATATTTAACGGGTAAATTTTTATCACTAACGGTATTTTACCCGTCATTAGTGTTAACGTGGTTTGATTACCATTCCCGTTTTTGGGGTGTTACACATTTGACCTTAGCAACCATTGCTTTAAGTTCTCCATCTTCTTTAAAATGATCTTTCCAATTGAACCCTTCATCGTCTTGAATCCTCCATTTGCTATCATCTTGAAGAATATTGGATTCACTACGATCACGAATCATCAACACAACATGTTTCTTTTCTTTAGACGATCCTTCATCAAGCAGCTTTCTTGTCGGTTGCTCATTGTTGTGATGATAGATAGCCTTTTTGTAATAATCATCATGAAACGAATTCACACTATCATCAGCTTTGTTGTTTGTGCATTCTCTTTTGAAGTGCCCCTTTTGTTTACACTTGAAATAGGTGACTTTGTTCTTATCAAAACCAATCTTCATATCTGGGCCTTCCAAACACTTTCTGCCGGTGATTTCTATGAACCTTTGAGCTCTCCTGATGACACTAGCCATGCACCAGCGAATGTCCATAAGCTTCATCTCTTCTGGGTCGACTTGATTATAATCCTCCTTCGTCATGTTCGGATTACCGATATTTCCTGCAATTAAACCCTCGTAAGATACCCGAATAGAAGTTAAGAAACTCATGTGTTATCGAGCAAACTCAGTGTTCAACTGAGGAGAATCTTTCCAATCTTGACTTGGACCGGACTTAGATGATGTAGACGAAGAATGATATCCTGGATCATAACTTGAAGATTTATTGTTTGACGAATCATCAGATTTGTCTACACTAAATGTTGTTCTGATCTTTGTCTATTCATTGCTCTGCGGCATACCTCTTCTGTAATACAGATCAACATTATGTTGATAACTAGAACTGGATATTTTGTTTTGTTTCTGTAACAATTGTAGGATCGTTGTTTGACCCGACTGAGTCGATCAGAAGAGCTTTATGTCCGGTTCAAAGGCGGAATCAGAGAACTGGACTCGAAAACAGCTTGATACTATATAATCTGTTGCTTATATTGATTTTAACAATGATTACAACCTGAACAGACTTTGGCAGCACTTCGTTACAATTCTGGAACCGTTCCAAATGAATCAACAAGTGCACTATTTATAGTTGGGGAGGTTTTGTTTATATGGACATGTCCATATAAGCGAAACCTGTTGCTTTTGGTTTCGCTTTTATGGTCAGTGTCCATATAAGCGGAACCTCTTGCATAACCACTAAATTTCGACTCTCGAACCTCGTGCACTGGTTATCCTAACCTATCCTATTACGTTACATGATACAAGACGAAGTCAATAGACGTAATGCACTAACAGACCCCCCCTCGAATATTGACGAAGTCTTCAGTGACTAATCTTCAATATGACACATCTTCAGTCTTGATCATTCTATCTTTTCTTTCAAGTTGTAACAATGTAAGCATCCAACAATCTTTCTCTTCTTCTAATCAGCTTCAGGCTCCCCCTTTCGTCAACCTTCCGTGCTTTGGGATCGACGCCTAGCTTTCCATCTACAAACTTCTCTTTTCCTCAAGTTTGTCTTCAGACTCCCTCTTAGACTCTGCTCTCGGGATCGTAGTCTGGAATATCTGCAATCACTCAAACATTCATAAATACAATGTTTTCATATTATCAAACAACTTCTCTAATCCACTCCCCCTATCAACAAACTTTATAGATTTGGCAGTGTTAAAGAATCCAACTCCCTCACAGTTTATCATCCAAGTTCAAGTTAATGACCTTGGAGATATCACAAACTGTTTTTGAAATTTTTGATTTTAATTAAAGTTTCAAATTAATGAACTTGTTTTATTTTCAGAAACACAATCAGCTTACTTAGATTTTGAAACTCAGCATTTCAGATATCGGTTGTCGAAAATAAAGCAGAAATCAAAATCTTTTTGTATTTTCTGAAATATAAAGCAGTAAAGCAATATGTACAAACATATTTACAAACAATATTTTTGTTTGAGTATGCGTCAGAGGATCATATCAGTTTTTGACAAATCACAAGTACCGTTGAGCTTAGCTACACATTAAGAAATAAACAATTCACTTAGATTGTCGATATACTGATCCACTTAAATTTTCACACAAATTTCAACTGATTCACGATACGAATTAGGTATTTTAGGAACTTAAACTCATTCATGTGTCCCACCTCTTGAATATACTCCCGTATCCAGATCCCAATATTCAGTCTTACAGGTGAGTATACCTAGATGATATCTGTAAGGGGAATAAATTATAGTACGAAACCGTGAGAGCTCAGGTCAGAACTTCCGTTCAGCAGAGAGATGACGGTTCGACTTTGGGTGTGTCCCCTTTAGAGGATCTTTTTTACAACAGCCATGATTAGCATTTTTCAATGTTTCATCATTTTTTAGCTGAGGGCTGCGCTATGTTTCAAGCAATGCGGAAAGTATTCTCCGGGGACTAGGCCATTGCTTCCGCAAAATCAGAAGTCCCGAGATAACACCCCAGATATCACTAAGCATAAAGACCTAGTATCTCAGAAAGAGGGACCTTTCAAACGAGATTTCAGGGGTTACCTATATATCCAAGTAGTGTTCCCCACGAAATAAGCAAGTTTGAATTTAGGTTTATATCCCGAAAAAGTTTACTAAATGTATAAAAACCTATCGACATATCATCAGTGAGACTGTTTAACACTATTTAATCATTACAATTCTTTAGCATACTGTAACTTTCTACTGATGTACTATCATTTCCTCTTTTTACACAAAAATTCAATTTTTGAATTTTATCATGTTTTTGACTTTTTCAAATTTTCAAATGTTTTTGTATTTTCTAACAACATTACTCCCCCTAAAATGCAAAACCATTTAAAGAAAATTTGACAACCAACACTGATAGCTTTGTCTCGCCATCCATTTTCTGCTTATCGTGTATCGAATTAAAAAATATAGCATACTATATAGCACAGTTAGCAGAAAAACTAACGTAAAGTACCCCCATGATTTACAACACATTGATTTTTACAGTTTGAAAACCGTTTTTCAATCTGGTGAAAGTAATCATGTTTGTTCAACCGTGAGGGTTTCGGCGTATTCAATCAACACATATTTTTGTATTTTTGAATATTTGACAAAAATTAAAACAAACATATTTTTGGTTTTTCAAATTTTTCAATTTTTAGGGTTTCTGAAATATTGTTTATTTATTTACAGAAAAACATATAAATTCCCTGTTCAACCAAACCAGGGTCCAGCAGCAACCTCCTCTCATTGTGCCAGGCTGCTCCAATCTCCAATTTCACAATCTTTAATATTCTTGAGCACCTGCACATTCAACTAACTGAATTACTTGAACAATTTAGCCCAGGTCTGTTGAACCTTAGGCATTTCAACACAATAATTTTCATTCAATGCTGGAAATTCTTTGTCATTTTTCACAAAAACTTTCTCAATTTTAACTTCAACTTTCTTATCTTTTACCAAATCAACATGTTTCTTAACAAACCATGTCTGACCTTTTGGTGTACCTCGTTTGTAAAAATGTGAATCTTTTTGAACATTTTGATTTTGAACAACAACTCTTGGTTTCCAAACCTCTTGAGGTTTTGTCATATCAACTGTTGTTTTCCAACTCTGTGTTGTTCTGAATCTGGGTGTGTGAAAATTCCAGGTCTGTCTTGAATCAAACCTGTTCTGGTTTGATTTCCAATTTTGATTTGAAGCAAACTTGTTTGTATTGTACCTCCAAGTTTGTTTCGAAGCAAATTTGGTTGACCTTTGTCTCACATTCTCAGATTTTTGTTTCTCAGCCTCAGTCTTCTTTATATCAACATCCACAGGTTTTAGATTAGGACACTTGCGTGCAAGATGTCCTTTTTGATCACATTTGAAACATGTTCTCATGGACACATCTTTGACCTGTGGTTGTTGCTTTCTCTTTTGTGCATCAAACTCAGCATTAGACTGTCGTCCAATTTTAAGTTCTTTTTCTTCTGCTAAACTGTTTCCTTGAACAAAACTCATTTTTGCCTGATAATTTGGCATCTCATTTTTGTTTCGATTCCGTTTCTTCTTATAACCCAAACCAGCCTTCATGTTCTTCTTTTTGAAACCAGGTTTGTTATACGAACCTTTATGACTCTTACCAACAAACTTTGAAATCTCAGACTTCTCAATCTCAACCATTTTGAAAACTTTATCAACCTTTTCTGAAATCACATTCTGAATCGGGAATACAACATCTAAGAACAATTTGTCTGATCCAATCATGGTATAAACCAATCCTTTTGAATCATCATTCAAATTTTTCTCGGATTTTATGTTTTTCAGATATCCATCATGAAGATTTCCTTCATCTTCATCCTGTGATTCAGATTTACCTGTATCAACCGACTCTTCTTTCAACACACTTTCAACGACTTTACCTACCACCTCTGAATCATGAGAATCATCAGATTTGGAATATGTTATGTCAATGTTGTCTGGCAATTGATCTACCATGTTGAAAGCTTTTTCGACCTTTTCCTCATCATAAAATGCAAATTTTCCCGGTGGTGGAACTTGATGAAACTCTGAGCTAATACCTTTCTTGTTCTGCTCAGACTCACCATCACCCGGTTTTATATTGAAAATTCGTTCAAGAACATATGACGACATGTGGTAACTCTTTAACTTGTTGTTATCCTGTTCTAAATCAGCAATCTGTCGCTTTAACTTAGCAACATCCTCAATATAGGAATTAACAACATCTTGTTTTATAGAATACATTCGTTTAAGCTCTTTGGTTGTTTCAGACATATAATTCATTCTTGATTGAGCATATTTCATTTCATCTTTTATTTTATCATATGACTCTTTTGTAATGTGATATGATTATTTCATTGAGTTATATTCCTTTTTCATTTCTTGACAAGCAATTTCTTTTTGTTCACATTCATTTGTCATTTTCAAAACATTTTCTTTCAAAACTTCATTTTCTTTCTCTAATTTGTTACATTTTTCTGAAAGTTTTTCATCATTTTCTTTAAAAACTTTTTCTTTTTCTAGCATTTCTTTGCATTTTTCTTTGAAAATGTTTTCAATTTTTGTGAATTCAAGATCTCTTGTTTTAAATTGCTCATCTTTTTCAGTACAAGCTCTGCACGGTTCCATGCATTTCTTGCACTGATCAATCAGTTCTAAGTTATCAGAATCAGAATTTACCTCAGTGATTGGCACTTTGGTGTTTTCAGCAGCTTTTGTCTGCATCAGATCAGCATCATCTTACTTCTTTTCAACACTAACTTCATCACCAGCATCACCAGCTTCCAAATTCTCATTCTTTTCTTCTTTCTTCACCTCTTCTTCAATCTGCTGTTTTTCAGTAACAACTTCTTCAACTTCAACAGCTTCTGTGTTAACCTCTTCAGCATTCTTCTTCAGGTTGTTCACCATCTCTTCAACATTCTTCTTCATCTTCTCCTCATCCCTTTTTCTCAGACACGATAACATGGCATATCTGATCTCTTTTTCACGCCTTTTTGCATATCTGTCATCTTTCAACACATTCCTATAATATTCGGATCTTGAAGGAATTATGAGAAGAACATCTTCAAAGATTATGTCTTTCTTTGGAACAACTGGTTCTCCTTCTCTGTTATAGTAGCATTCTCTTTTTTTATCCCATCTTTTGCTACTGACAGCAATCTCATACTCCTCTTGCATATCATCCATTCTGTCTAAAACAATGTTTCTTTCTCTGTAAGTCTTCTCACTTAAAATTTCTTCTCTAGTTTTCTCTTTAACCTCAGCAACAACATTTTCTTCTTTGTTTTCAGCTGTGTCTTTGTCTTTGTTTTCCTCTTTAATTTCAGCAACAAAAACAAACTTTCTTTCTCCTGTCATAGCTCTCCCATGAGCTGTTTTTCGAACATTCTCTAAACGATCTTCTTCTGGACAAACTTCAGACCAATCATAACCTTCATCTTCGTAAATAACAGCATAAGCTCTTGATTTCTCTTTCGGTTTATCTTCAATCAACTTTGGTTCTTCTCTGCTTCGATGGTAAATCACCTTTCGATAATAGTCATCGTTGAAAGGACGTTCATTTCCTTCAGCAACTTCAGAGTTTCTGCATTCTCTTTTGAAATGACCCTTTTGCTTGCATTTGAAGCAGGTCACTTTGGATTTGTCGAATCCAAGCTTTGTTAACGCACCTCCAAGAGATTGTTTCCCGGTAATCTCCATATACCTCTGAGCTCTTCGAATACAACTAGCTAAACACCAACGAATGTCAATGAGCTCCATCGCTTCCGGATCAATCTGGTCGTAGTCTTCTTTGGTCAATTCTGAGTTTCCAATTTTTCCAGCTACTAGACCTTCATATGACTCCAAAACAGATGCAAGAAAACTCATTTGCTGCTTTGCTGCATTGATGCTCATTGCTGGAGAATTCTTCAGTTTAAGAGCTATGTTGCACATAATCTCCTCTGCATCTTCAGAACTAGCTTTTGAAGCTGATGAATGATAACCCGGATTGTAACTTGATGAGCTTTTCTCGGGTTCTTTTGTTTTCTCACCAATGAATGCTGTCTTTGGTGAACCAACACTTTTCTCCAAAGGTACACTCCTTTTGTAGTACAAGCCAATATTCTGTTGGTTTGAAGAATCAGTCATCTTATTTTGCTTTTGTAGCTCCAGATCATGACTCTCTATCTTTTCAAACAATGCATCAAGAGAAATTGTATCAAACAAAACATCATTTTTCAGAATAAAAACAAACGTTTGCCACTGATCTGCTCGTGGTAACGCTTCAATTACTTTGTCTATCAGTTCCTCTCTTGGTTTCACTATCTCAAATCTCTCAAGTTCAAGTTTTAAATGGCAAAACCTCTCAATCATTTGACTCACTGTCTCTCCTTTAATACAATCAAACAGATCAAATTCTTTCTTTAATAAAGCGATTTTGTTCTTTTTAATCTGTTTACCCCCCTCAGCTTTAACTCGTAAAGCTTCCCAAACAGATTTAGATGACCCGTCATGAGTTAGTAAAGCAAAAATATCATTTCTGATTGCCGACTGGATCAATGCTATCATTCTCTGTTCAGCTCCGAATTCAGATTTATCTTCTCTGGAAAACTTCTTGAATGAAAGATATTCCCCTTTATCATCTTTTTGTTTTTCATATCCATATTCCAGGCAGAACCAGCTTTCATGAGCATATGCTTTTACCCAGTTGATGAAACGTTCTTTCCACCAAGTATAATCTTCAATGCTTTCCAGAGTTGGTGGCTTTGAGTGAGTTCCGTAAAAGTTATCATGCTTGATGTTTTCGTTGATCGCCTTTGTGATTGTTTTTGGTGTAACATTTGTAAGCTCAGACGATTCGGTTGTAAACGCGTTGAAAAACGTGTTGTAGAATTCCTCAGCCATGATGTAAACCTGGACAGACAATCAAACAAAACAATTAGTACAATCAATATCAAATAAACTGAAACTGACTGACACTTGATCGACGCGAAATGATCTCGACGCGAAAAAGTTCACTTTCGATCGAAATAAGACACTCGGGCGAAATCTTAAGCTATCCGATGCTTTGAATTTGAATCACTTTGAATCAAAATATTATCACATTAGTTGCAAATATGACTGACAAAACTTCTTCACAACACAATCCAATTGGGCTGCTACTTCTTGTTTATGAATGGGCCTCGTGATAAAGCAAAATGATTGGGCTGACAAATAATTGTTTCACATGGGTCCGACAATCACTTTAACTTCTAATTGAACCTCTCAACTGAAATTCATTTATGACCACATAGGTTGAATCAAAATAGTCTTTAATATGTATCACATGCAGCCGACAACTATGATTGGGCCTTAACTTGCACTATACCGACACCTCTTAAATGTATATCAAACTGATTGGGCCTCTTGTTAAGACTTGTCACCTATATCCAACACATTTATATCACAACATAATTTCATTGGGCCACACTATATTTGATTCACAGTTGCTGACACAATTAATACCCAACACAAACTATTGGACCGTTGGAGCGAAACCAACTTTTGTTCAGAAGAGCGAAATCAGATAATGATCGAATAAGCGAAACTATGAAATGACCATAAGAGCGAAATCAACTTTTGTCACAAGAGCGAAATCAGGTGTATTTGGAGCGAAACCTCAAGATTTTGTCACATAAGCGAAACCTGGTTGACAAATGAGCGAAACTAGGGGTCTTTGGAGCGAAACTTCAAAGAATAATGTTCATATAAGCGAAACCCTTATGTTCACAAGAACGAAATTACACATTGTCCGTAAAAGCGAAACCTAATCCGAAGCCAATTTAGTCCATTTTTAGTCCGAATTTGAATGTGAAACTTTCAAGGGTTTATCTATGTCCAATTTTACACACACTGTGCAATTTTGATCCGGTTTTGACCGATAAAACTTCCTGAACAGATGAATGAAGGTGTAGAAGTCAGAATATGATCAAAATCAAGCTAAACTCTTCTTCCTGTGCTCTGATACCACTTGTAGGATCGTTGTTTGACCTGACTGAGTCGATCAGAAGAGCTTTATGTCCGGTTCAAAGGCTGAATCAGAGAACTGGACTCAAAAACAGCTTGATACTATATAATATGTTGCTTATATTGATTTTAACAATGATTACAACCTGAACAGACTTTGGCAGCACTTCGTTATAATTCTGGAACCGTTCCAAATGAATCAACAAGTGCACTATTTATAGTTGGGGAGGTTTAGCTTATATGGACATGTCCATATAAGCGAAACCTGTTGCTCATGGTTTCGCTTTTATGGTCAGTGTCCATATAAGCAGAACCTCTTGCATAACCACTAAATTTCGACTCTCGAACCTGGTGCACTGGTTATTCTAACCTATCCTATTACGTTAAATGATACAAGACGAAGTCAATAGACGTAATGCACTAACAGAAATAAATCATGTCCCTCTAATTTTTCAATCAAACTATCTAATGTCATCTCATCAAATTTGGCATCATTTTTCAAAACAATTACATAAGTTTTCCAATCTTCTTCATATGGTAATGCCTCGACGAGTTTATCAACTATCTCTTCTCTTTCTTTGTAGATTCCAAAATGTTCTAACTCAATTTTTAGATGACAAAATCTCTCTATCATTTGTCTAACAGTCTCTCCTTTCATACAATCAAAAAAATCAAACTCCTTTTTCAGTAAAGAGATTTTGTTTTTCTTGATGTCTTTTCCCCCTTCAGCTTTTAGCTTTAAGGCTTCCCACATTGACTTTGATGTTTCACCATGCTGAAGCAGAGAAAGAATATCCTCTCTTACCGACTGTTGTAATAATGTTACCATTCTTAGCACATCAGAATGTTTTTCTCTCTGAGTTTTAGAATATTCTGGAACTGGGAGTAAAACATTTTGTTCAATTATAGGTTTTACATAACCGTAAATCATTGAAACCCAACTTTCATAGGCATAAGCCTTTACCCAATTTTCAAAACGTGTACTCCACCATTGGTAATCTTCAATGTTCCTTAGTTTAGGTGGTCTTTGGTGATTTCCGTATACATTGTTATGATTTAATTTGTCAGTTATAATTTTGGACATGCTTTTCGGTGTAACATTTGTTGGTTCTATGTCTCGAAAGTGAACGCATTATAGAACGTGTTATAAAACTCTTTAGCCATGATTCCTGCTCTTTAAACAACCTGCAAACAAGCAAACACTTGATCAAATCTGAAATTTAAATACAACTGTGTCCATTCGAAGCTGGAAACAAACTGATCAATCAAATGTGGGTTCGTACGAGCCTGCGTTCATACGAGCCTACTTAAGTGTGGCTTCGTTTGAAGCTGTAACAGTGTCTTCGTAAAACAACTTTCAACACAAACTCAAATTTCTTTGTGGCTTCGTACGAGACTGCCTTCTTATGAGGCTACTTCTGCGATGAACACATTCATATTTTTCATGTTTTTTCACATATTTGAATCAGATTTTGTTCGAATTTTGATCTAAAACTTGGTAGGATTGTTTAAAACCGTTTTCACACGTTATACCAAAAATTTAGACAATTTTAACCACGAAATCTCTGTAATTTTAAGTTTAAAGTCTAAAGAAAATGAGATGAAGAAGAGTAGAAGAAGAAGTGTGATGTAGAAGATGAAATCAGCTCTAAATCTGATGTAGAAGCATGAATCTTTGTGTTTTCAATCCTTGAAATCAAGCACCCGCTCTGACACCACTTGTGAATTCAGGATCGTTTGAATTCCTTGACCTTGAATGCGTACCGACACGTGAAATATGCGAAATCCAATCACGTGGGTGGAAAGAACACAAAGATGACAGTAGAATAACCTGAAAACAAACGGGAAGAGTTTCACCTCTAAAAATCCCAAAATTGTAAATGAACTAACACAAGACACCTATTTATAGAATGGTGGGTTCGAACAAGGACAACATGGCTGGCTTCGTACGAAGCTGGTGGCTTCGTACGAAGTTACCTTAGCTTCTAAACTTGATTTCTTCAATATTGCACCAGTCTTGTTTCATTCATTCTGGCTATGTTCCGTGATTGACGCAAGCGATAGAAATATGCACTCACATAAATTCTGAAAACAGGATCCGGGGAGTTTGACGGAGCTTTAGTCCCAAAACGACGTGTTCGGTGATCATAAAGGATAAGAAATGAGTAGAAGATAGAGTAGAACACCACGCAGTCACTTATAATATGGTTGCTTATTGATAATCTAATGTTACAGCACCGCGAGACCAGTTGGCAGCATTTCCCCTCAGGGACCAAAAGCTTATCCAACACAAGACCCAAGCCCCATATATATAGGCATCAGGGCTTCGTACGAAGCTACCTTTGGCTTCGTATGAACCCATCTTGGTCTTGGATTCTTCAGTACAAACCATTATGAAGTGCCTTCGTACGAAGCCATGCCTGTGTATGAAGGCACTGTTACATTGCAGAACCTTGGTTTCCTACTGGATTTCACCCTATTCTATACAATATTTAACATACGCTCTATCTAGCTATTCGCACAGTGGCAGACGTATAAAATACGCACCAACAGATTCCCTCTCGGCTGTCACTATCGAATCGTCACAAAAACCTTGAGCTATGTTTGAATATTCTGCATTCTTCAACTTTTCTTCAACTTCAATCATGCATCTAGAAATCTTCAATATATTCCCCCTTGATTGATGATCCAGGTTTGCTTTTGATAGTGTTTGAGCAAATTCCCCCTGAAACAAAACTTCAGGTCTTTTGTTTGCACAGTTCAGGACTTCTCCTCTGATTTGCTAAACTGCAATCTTCATGAACAAGCATCAACTTGAAACTAATCAATGCAGTAATCCCTATTTCAGCTTTAACCACATCCAAGTTCAGTTTTTGATGGCGTTTCAGCAACACGATCTTGCATTCCGCTTGCTTAATCTAAGAATGTACAAAAACTCAACCGATAATTGATAGAAACTTCAAATACCCCACTGGTTAACTTCAAATCCGTGATTCCCCATGAAGATCTGATATCCCGTTTTCCATGATCACTTTTAAGCACCGTAAGAATGATTGATCCGTGTAAACGGTATTCTCCACAATCAGTAAATCTTCATCGGATAACAAATCATCTGGTAACGTATACTGATCTCCGAAGCATTCGTCCACAATCAGATTCAATCTCTTAGATAATTTCGATCTCGGAAGCATTCATCCACAATCAGATTCACATTCCCGGACAACTCTGAAGTCAGAACCACCCGAATACTGTTGCAGTGTCACGAATTTAAAAAATACTGGAATTTCAATCTATGACATTGAAATTTTGATTCCCCCTCATTTTTGCAAATTTTGACATTTCATCACTGAATTCCCCCTCAAACTGAGAAATTTAGTATTTTGACATCTCTGAAAAACTCGACTCTATGAAGAATATAACAGTTCTGCCATCAGATGTCAGTTTTTCATCTATGCGGATTTAACAGTTTTGGCCCATAAATAGTCAGATACCCTGGAATATAACAGTTCTGCACCAGTATCATGGCTACCCCACTAATCTTCACAACCTGTGATCATCTGTATGCTAAAGACCCGAATTGAATTGACAAAACAATACTAAGTGTTCCCCTTATAGGAAGCTGTAAAAATATGACAGTTATGCTCCAAAGCCCCTTCGTACGAACCCATGAAAATTTGATAATTTTTCCCCTGGCGCCTTCGTACGAACCCAGGACTGTGCCTTCGTACCAACATATTTAACAATCATATATCGTGGCTTCGTACGAAGCCCCGCCTTCATACGAAACTAAACTGATGTCACCAAGAACACATTTCGAACACAAATTTCGATCTAGAGTCTTCATTTCTTTGCATTTCATGATGATACTTCAAAGAATTGTGTGAAAATCAAATCCGAACAGAATGATGTCTTCAATTTTAAATTTGATCTGTGAATTGACCTTCAATTTGATGTTTTTCTATGTTTTAACATCAAAACTCCCTACACATCCAAAATTCATGAGCGTAGGTGATTCTATCAACTGTTAGATCGATTGAATCGGTACCGTAGCTCTGATACCAATTCTGAAAACAGGATCCGGTGAGTTTGACGGAGCTTTGGTCCCAAAACGACGTGCTCGGTGATCATAAACGATAAGAAATGAGTAGAAGATAGAGTAGAACACCGAGCAGTCACTTATAATCTGGTCTTGTAACACCTCGCAAAACCATGTCTAATATAATAATGACAAGTGGCATAAACCCTAAATGTGTAATGAATTATTTATGAGGGACTAAAGCCGACAAACAAAGAAAAGATGATTGTGGAAGGGCCAAAAGTGTCAACATATGAAAAATATGCTTTTCATAACCCTCTCACAATGTGGGTATGCTTAAACGAATAAATTATGGAACGTGTGAAGCCGTTTGCAAAAGAAATTGAAAGTTTACAAGACAAAGTGGTTAAACGTGTCAACATGTTAATTTTTACCTCTGAGTGACCTTTTAACGATCCCGAGGCTTTGTAATGTATAATTATACTTTCAAGAATAAGTGACGATAAATTCACGAGGTTTCGATATCGTTATGTGTTGATTACGCTAACTTTCATATATAAGGGTTAAAAGAGTCAACAAGGTGAAACTAGTGTCTTTCGGTGATCGTATAATGAAATCGGACCTAACGGTATTTGATTATACCCTATAGATCATCCATATACAAACTTTTAGGGTTAAAAGTGCTTAAAATAAAAGTTTCAAGGCTTTAAAAGGTTCAGGGGCCATTTCTGCCAAGTTCGAAACTTGTTTGGCTGGTTCATTGCTTGGTCGCACTGCGCGACGCCTTACCCTATATGCCGTCTCGCGACGCGACGGCCTGAAATCGATAGAATGCATGCACAGGTGCAGGTTCTGCATGTTTCAGCTCCAATCCTTGCTCCTGGCCTCTTAACTCGAATTCTATGGATTCTAATGGTTTTTCAAAACCATTTTGGACACATGTATGCATCAAATAACATCAGGGACACTTGGATTCATCTCAAACAATCCTCATTCTCTATAAATAGGCCCTCATTCATCACTTGATCTTGCTCACTTTAAAAATCAGAATTCATATCTCTCAAGCTTTGTTTCTGGAGCATCCTGGTCTTAAAGGAAGCTCTCTAAGTTCAAAATTTCGTGCAAAGGACCATTGTAAGTGTTCTTAGCTCATGTAGTTCAGTTTTATTAGTATAAGGACCAAAAGGTCAAAGATAGCATAATTCTGCTTTGACTTTTAATTTAATCATTAACAGTCCAACCATGGTTCTAAACGAATGTGGCTATGTGTTGGTAATTAAGTAGGTGATAATCCCTCAAAAGGGCACCTCCTAATGATCACATTTATTTAGTCAATTGTCGGGTCAAAGTAATGAAGAGAAAAGTCAAACGAGTCAGTTTTTATAAAATAATTCATAACTGATAATGTAGAAGCTATAAAATACGTTTTATCACTTTAATAACTTGGTAAATATTACAAGAACATGTTTAGACATGTTCAACCCGACAATTCTGAGTTTAGGCTCGGTTCGCAACCGAAAGTCACAAAAGTTAACTTTTGCTTTGACTTTCAGTTCTGGCCCGAATTAGCTTAGTATCTTTATGCCTTAGGGTTCCTTTGTGACCATATTATATGTTTGTATAACCCTCTGAGGTTATACTACATGGTCTTTTAGAAATCAGAGTTCATTTGCATGTTTCCTTATTTGCTTAAATTTGACTATTATGCCCTTATAATGTAAAAACGAGATTTTTGGATATATGAATATGCAAATATCTTTGTTACTGATATATAAGCATGTCAAATAAATTTGACATCAGTTTCTGGTCTCAAACTAAAGTTATGCAAGATATCGTAAAATGAAACTTTTTATTAATTAAACTACGCTTTTTAGCATAAATCATGTTTAAACCCAAATTTTGGCACCAAACTCATTACCTACTGTTTTGATATTATTTTTAGGGATTTTAGGAATATTGGGTCAGATTATAAACTGACCATATCATTGAGTTCTTGTATAATTCAATAAATGATGATAATACCCTTTTTCTTAATAAAATGAGATTAACATATGATTAACGTGCCAAACCTTTTCCTACGGATTTTATATGAAAAATAAAATATTTTAAACATTCAAGACTGACCAAAATCTCAGAATTTCATAAACATCTCAAATATCGTCAATTATCGACTTTTACGATAATTAGGTGCATAGTATGGTTTAAAACCATATTTAACACCTAAGACTTGTCACCTACTGAGTTTATAAATGAATTTTAATATTTTTACAGTAAGTACAAGTCATGAACTCAGACTTCCAAATTTGTCCTTAAAAACATATGTGAAATGACCAAAATGCCCCTACGGTGCATAGTTTGGCCATAAACGGTAAACCACACATATGTATGATATCTTACTAATTTAACATCATAAAATAAATATTTCTACAGAATGTTTTAGACCAGAACCTCAGTTTACTATTAAACCTCTTTTATAAACTTTAAAATGACCAAAATACCCTTACCTGACTTAAATTGGTTTAAAAATCTTTTTGGGCATAATTGATGATATCCTACTGATATCATAACTTATTTAAAGCATAATAACTTATGGAACTTGTACATGACTCATCTGGTTACCCGTTATGCCTTTACGCGTTCGGTACGGTTTATGTAACTAGTTTGCATAAATTAGCCGAAACGGGTCAAACCTTATCATTTTTACTTCAAAATCCAGAATGTATATAGTTTACCCATTTTATACAAGTTTCCATACTTGTCGGGTCTAAATTAAATTCCAATCCGGTCATCGCTTAATCTTGCGTTTCGTACCGTAAACCTTTCTTTAAACTAACCGGTCTAAGTTTACAACTTAAATAAGACCCGTTAGGAATCTAATGGGTAAATTAAAACCTTCGTTCCAGATTAGGAGCCCAGCAAAAGCTACCTACACTTTTTTGAGTAGAATATACGACTAAGTATACAAAAAATTACATTTTAAGCTCAGGTAAATACTTTTAACTTATTTTCCCTTATACGGGCTTGGGATACGGTAAATTATTACCGCTTGGCCGGGTATTGAATATTTAATCGATTAGTGGTTAATTCATTGACATAACCCGTTTTAATCTGTTTTGTTTGATATATAAACATTTGGGGGTTAATATGACCGTGTCCTGGATATCCTCGGCTCATTTCATATGAAAATGGCCACGGCTTAAGCACGGGGTCTAGGCATACACCTGACAGTTGCGTATGTAAAATGATATACCCACACGTGAGGATAACTCCTTGTGGTTTTATATTAGTGGTGTGTCTATCAATCTTGTCTAGGCTTCTACCCCGGGCCCTGAACGTACGACAAACATGTAAATCTGTATACAAGATTATTTTATATGATTATCCCAAGTTATAAAAGAGTATTTGTGCCTTGTGCACTTAAATCAATTTTCATAAATATTTTTAAAAGAGTCGGTTAATTGTATTTACCAGTGTAAACTGACGTATTTTTCAAAAAGACTAAGTGGCAGGTACTACTCGAAATTGTCTGGAAGCTTCTGAGCATTAGTTAAAGAATCTTGCAAGTTCTTAATGCTTAAAGTCTGTTGAACAACGTTTTGTATTATATTTTAGATCCGTCTATGGATCCTCTTACAGCCGTCTGTATTATATTTTATTTGTACTTTACTTTCGGTTTGTATTAGTAATTTTCCTCCAAGACTTCCGCTGTGCCATAAACTGTGTATAATTGACTATGATGATATCAACTACGTCACGATACTCACCACTGGGCCCACCGGTAATATGTGGAAATATCGGGGTGTGACAGGTCTCTTATTGATAATCCAACGTTACAGCACCGCGAGACCAGTTGGACAACATTTCCCCTCAGGGACCAAAAGCTTATCCAACAAAAGACCCAATCTCCATATATATAGGTATCAGGGCTTCGTACGAAGCTACCTCTGGCTTCGTACAAACCCAGCTTGGTTTTGGATTCTTCTGTACAAACCATTATGCAGTGCCTTCATACGAAGCCATGCCTTCGTACGAAGGTACTGTTACATTACAGAACCTTGGTTTCGTACTGGATTTCACCCTATTCTATACAATATTCAAAGCACACTCTATCTAGCTATTCGCAGAGTGGCAGCTGTACAAAATATGCACCAACGCATTTTGATATTCTCCCATCCAGACTTTTAACTTTACTCTTCAAAGTTTCATAAGCTTCTTTTACAGTATGATATGACAATTTTATTCCATCATATTCTTTTTGCAACTCTTAAATAATTTTATCTTTTTGAACACATTCGTTGCAATCAGTTGAACACTTTTGTTTTAAAACTTTGTTTTCTCTTAAATTTTAAACCACATAAAGCATTATACGAGTACTAGGCCATTGCTTCCACAATATCAGAAGTCCTGGTATAATACCCCAGATATCACTAAGTGTATAGACCTAGTATCTTAGAAACATGTAATCTTTCAAACAAGATTTCAGGGGTTATCTATATATCCGAGAAATGTTCCCCACGAAATAAGTAAGATATGATCTTTATCTTTATATCCTAAAAAAGTCTACTAAATGTGCAAAAACCTATGGACACATCATCAGTGAAACCGTTTAACGCTTTAAAGCATTACAATTCTTTAGCTTATCGTGACAGTCTAGCTGATGTACTATCATTTCCTCTTTTTACACAAACTCTTTTTGGGTTTTCTATTGTTTTTTATGTTTTGAAAATTTCTATTGTTTTTGTATTTTTGCATTTTTTAATGTTTATGTTTTTTCTGATTAAGACTATCTCCCCCTAAAAACCAAAACAATGAAAAATGCGACAAACCATAGCAGATTGCTTCTCGACGTCCTCTGCTGTGGATTTCTCATCAACGCCAACTATTGCTCCCCCTGACGATAAAAGTTTCATACCGTTTAGTTTTAATAAGTATTGAAAACGTGACTTATCAAACGGTTTTGTATGTGAATCTGCCTTTTGTTCGTCGGTGTGGATCTTTTCAATTCGAATCAACTTCTTCTTGAAGCAATCTTGGATGAAGTGATGTCGAATTTCTATATGTTTAGTTTTAGCGTGATGTACCGGGTTTTTTGTTATGTTGATTGCTGCCTCATTATCTACATAAATAGGAGCAGAATTTGATCTCGTATTTGTTGTTGGATCCACAGAATTTGAGAGCAGCAGCTGCTTGCTGAGACGTATTCTGCTTCACACGTTGAAAGTGCAACGGTTGTCTGCTTCTTACATTGCCAAGTTACCAGACGTGGTCTGAAAAACTAGCATCGTGCTGTAGTAGACTTTGAGTTGATTTTGCAACCTCTGAAATCTGAGTTAGAGTAGCATTCGAGCTTGAAATCACCGTCTTTTGGATACCACAACCCCAGGCTTGGGGTTCCTCTCAGGTAGCGTAGGATCCGCTTGATGATAACCATGTGTGACGATCTAGGACTCGGGTGATAACGGGCTGCGAGGCAGGTCAGGTACATTATGTCGGGATGAGATGCAGTGAGGTACATTAGTGAACCAATCATCGAACGGTATTGCGTCCCGTTGACCTTCTCTCCGGTGAGATCAGAGTTGATACCGTGATTAGTTGCTAACGGGGTTGATATAGGTGCAGTCTCCGACAACCCAAATTTCTCCAGAACGTCGTGGACGTACTTTGTTTGATGTATGAAGGTTCCTTCCGGCATTTGATCGACTTGTAGCCTTCCGGCATTTGATCGACTTGTAGTCTCCGGCAAGGAAAAACTTCATCTCACCCATCGACGACATCTCGAACTTCTGCTTCATTACTTGTTCAAATTCTTTGCAGAGTTCCTCGTTTGTGGACCCAAAAATTATACCATCAACATAAATCTGCACGATCAGCAGATGTCCAACGACCTTCTTTGTGAAAAGAGTAGCATCCACCTTGCGTCGAATAAAGCCATTGGAAAGCAAATGTTGAGAGAGTGTCTCATACCAGGCTCTCGGGGCCTGGTGCAATCCGTATAGTGCTTTGTCCAAGAGGTAGACTTTGTCTTTATGAATTGGATCGGTGAAGCCCGGTGGCTGACCGACGTAGACCTCCTCTTTCACTTTGCCGTACAGGAACGCCGACTTGACATCTAGCTGGTAAACTTTAAACCCTTACCATGAAGCGAATGCAAGAAAGATTCTAATGGATTCAAGTCTAGCAACAGGGGAGTATACCTCAGTGAAATCAATCCCCTCCTGTTGACTAAAGCCCTGAACGACTAGGCGAGCTTTGTTTCGCACTATCACTCCCCTATCATCTCGCTTGCATTTGAACACCCACTTGGTGTTAATCTTTCTACCATGGTTGTAAAAGTCCCGCCTAGGCTCCGAGTACTCCCCGAGTACTTGCTACAAGGTAAGATGCCGAGGCACGAGTACTATTCTCCCAGGCCAATTACTCCCCGAGTAATCTCCGCCTAAGCCGAGTACTTCCGGAGTACTCCTGAATCCGACAAGGGAGCGCCTAGCGACTTTTGCAACCACGCTTTCTATGCCCATCAGGTAGGTTGACTAGCTTCCACACTCCGAGCTTTTCAAATTGACCGAGCTCCTCTTGTATCGTGTTAACCCACGATTCTTCTGTTAGCGTTTCTTTGTACGTTTGTGGTTCAACCTACGAGATAAAGCAACTTAGTGAGAAATCGTTTTGTAACGGAGCAATCTTAGTGTAAAAACATGCAAAGCCTTGGTCTATTTGACTTCTCGTTCGAACTCCTGATTGTAACTCTCCAATTATCAGCTCTTTGGGGTCATAAGATAGAGTCCTTGGCATAATTTCACCAGGAACGTTCACCTCGATTTCCAAATTCATAACGTTCTGGTCTGCAACTTGTTCATCGACAGGAACTGTTTGATCTAAAGATTAGATCTGCTCCCCCTCAGGTTCTGAATCACCTCTATCAAAGGTCGGGCTATCCGAATCAGACTCTGAATCATCAAAAACTGATGTATGATTTTCTGGAGCAGGTTCCTGTTCTGAAGTCTGAGTTTGCTAAATATCAGTATCATCTTGACCACTGTGACTGGGACCAGCTACATGATCATTTGTATTTTGTTGACGTTTGGAAGATCTGGTCGGCAATGAGTCCATTTGTGAAGCTTGATACTCCTGATACAACCTTATCATCTCAAAGAACTTTGGCTCTTCGGGTAAATCGAATGACTCCCATAATGTTTCATAGTCAAATCGCCATGAGTCAGCATGTTTTTGTGGAGGCATAGTATATCCCTGACATTCCACGTGCTGAGCTTCAATGATCTTCCCAAGACTTGGAACGAAAACCCATCTAAGTGGAATAGCATAACCCACGAAGATTCCTTCCAAACTTTTTGAACCAAACTTTCCATCAGGATACTGAACTATGCAGGGTGATCCGAATAGCTCCAGATATTCCAAGTTAGGCTTTCGGTTGTTGATTAGCTCAAAACATGTCTTGTTATGCTTCTTCACAGTTAAAAACCGGTTGAGAGTATAGCAAGTGGCAGAAACAACTTCTCCCCAAAAGTTGATAGGAAGCTTTGCATCAGCTAACATCAATCGTGCTGTTTTCTATCAGTGTCCAGTTCTTTCTTTTTGCAACTCCATTCTGCTGCGGAGTGTACGGCGCACTGAATTCTTGCAGTATACCCTTTCTGTCACAGAATTTTTCCATCTTATTGTTTTTGAACTCCGTACCATTATCACTTCGTAATCGACAATTGCGTGTCTGGTACAAGTTCTCTATCTTCTTGAACAAACTCATCAAACTCTCAAATGTTTGATCTTTTGACATCAGAAACGATACCCATGAAAATCTCGAATAGTCATCAGCAACCACCAAGCAGTATGAGTCACCAGTAATGCTTTTAACATTCACATGACCAAAGAGATACATGTGAAGTCTTTCAAGTGGCTTCGAGATCAAGTTCTCCATTTTCTAGGGGTGCGACTTCTTCTTCTATTTACCTTTCATACAACTTATGCATTCCCCTTCCAAGTGAAAACTCTTTAGATTCACACCTTTGACAAGATCGTTATGTACCAGGTGATTCATCTTTCGTAGATAAATGTGGCCCATTTTTCGATGCCACAAAACTGACTCCTTCTCGGTAGCTTTTGCTACAAAAAAACTGAGGATGCCCTGATGTAGTTGTAGCAATGCTCATGTCAAGAACGTATAGATCACTTTCCCTCGGTGCTCGCATAATGATCCATTCTTCGGGGATAACAAACCCAGTCTTCAAAATGAAACATTCCTTGTCGGTAAAATGCGTTGTGTACATCCTGTCACAAATTTGAGAGATGCTTAGTAAATTGTTCTCCAGTTCTGGTATGTAGTTGACTCGTTCAAATGAAACGACACCGTTAGATAACGTGCCCTCCCCGATAATTCGACTACCTTGGTTTCTGGCAAAACCAACATAACCACCATTGAACCCTCTGACATCATACAGTAGGGTCTTCCGCCCTGTTATGTGCTGGGATGCTCCGCTATCCATAATCCACTTTGAAATAGATCTTGGGAGTTCCTACATGTTTCACATGCAATCAGTTAGATGATGAAGCAACCCAAGCCTCCTTTGACTCAGGTAGCTTTTCTTTAATGTGTGTTTTCATCGTGTAAAGTGGCGGGAAGTTTTTGTAGTTCATTTCCAAGTTTTTCTTGGTTCCAATCTCAACCCCTTTGTATAGAAAAAAATCGTCTTTTGTGGTTGACCAGATGGTTGAACCTTCTTTGGAACACACTTCTTGCTTGGTGGGGTCAAAGAAGTTTTTTTTTTCAAGTTTCTGATACAAATCCAAAGGTACATCCATCTTAACCATTTTGGTTGAAGATGTTTGTTTTGCAGCACTATCGGAAACCTTTGGTTTTGTTTTAGTTAATGCTTTGACTTGCGATTTTGGCATCCCTGTTTGTTTTGGATGAATAACTTGTTTAGAAGATTCACCATTTCTTTTTACCGGTTATTTAACTGGTTTAGATTTGGTTTTAACACTTTCATACTTTTGAATCTTCTTTTCAACAAACATGGGCGCTTTGCCCATAGCATCATTTGGTTTCTTTGGATTCTCAACAACCACCGACTTAGGCTTCAAATTGGTACACTTTCGTTCAATATGACCAAACTGGTTGCACTTGAAGCACGTTCGAGTATCAACTACTTGACTTTGACCCTCGGTCTGTGGTTGTGAGGTCTTTTTGGCGAAGAATTCTTCATTTGATTTTGAGAAAATTTCCGATTCTTGTTCGGTCATTGAGCTTGAACTTTTCACAAATGTTATCCTTTTTACAAACTTGGATTTCTGAAAGTTCTTTCTCAGATAATTCTTACCCCCCTGATGCCCACCAAACCCTCTGTTTTGGTTGTTATTGTGAAAACGCGGTGGCACATTTGGTTTGTTGTAGTAAGACTTATCTCTTTGGAAGTTCAAAAATCTTTTTGAGCTCGACAAACCTTTTACTTCAGAAACATCGATTTCAACTAACTTGAAAACCTTTTTCAATTTATCGACATTCACATTTTCAATCAGAAACTCTTTATCCGAGTACAACTTATCCGAACTACACATCTTGTACATGACAAGAGTCGGTTCTTCCTCTAAGTTGTTCTGGGACTTAGGTTTCGGGATGTAATTGTTAAGAAACAATCATCATCTTCTGTTGTGGAATCATTGTTAGATTTTAACACTTTTTAACAACTTCTTCACAACCTCAGATTCAAAGCTATCTTTATCGGACTGTGAAGTGAAAGTGATATCAATGTTATCTGGTAACTTCTCAGCGTCACTTTTCTCTTTTAACTCTGATTTATTAGCCAACCCAGATTTCTTTTTAGTGTAGTTGTTGTCCATGGGTGGTGGAACCTTGTGATACCCAACCCCGGTTCCATCAGAATATACATCTTCGTCATCTTTGTTCTTCCCGGTCGGTTTGGGAACTATATGTTGAAGAACAAAGCTGGCAGATATGTAAGTGTTCAGCTTCAAGTTGATTCTCTCGTTCTCAGTTTAAGCTTCCTGATACTAAAGCTTGAGATTCGCAATTTCATCCAGTTGTGTTAGTGCATTATGTGTCTATCGCCTCCGTCAATCAGAACCGTAGCAGAAAATGAAGAATATTAGAATTTATGATGTAATAGTTAGTAAAAAGGGCAAGGTGGCGTTATTGTAAATAAGGAGAAATCCTTATATCCCTTGTGCCTATAAATAGAAGCTTTAGGGTTTCATTTGTGACTTTTGCCATTTAGAGCATTTGGAGAGCTAGAGATCTAGAGAGAGATTCTAGAGAGAGAAAGCTTGTCCACGTGATTCAGGTTCTTGTACGCTATCAAATCTATCAAAGAATCACAGTTTATTTTACTGATCGTGTGTTCGGTCTCACTCGTGCACGGTTTCCGCACGTCGTACGAGTCGGTTAGCAATCGAAACGGAGTCAAACCGGTCCTAACAAGTGGTATCAGAGCAGGAGCTCGATTGCACTGATCTTTCACACGATTTCGCAAAGGATTTCATCAGAATCAGATCTGATTTCATCTTCTTCTTCATCTTTTTCATATTTCTTACAGTTTTTACTGTTTTTCATCGAATTGAACAGGTTTTCATGGTCCGTTTCAGCTGATTTTTGGATATGTTGTGCGCCTATACCTGATCTAAAACCCTACCAAGTTTCAGATCGAAACTCCAAACCGTTTAGGAGAAATCGAGATTTTTTCGTTCGAATTCGCGTCAAAGTTGCAGGTCTGTTCGTATGAACATGTCTGGTCCGCTTTTGTGAACAACAAAAGGTTCGCGTTTCTGGTCCGCTCCAACGTACAAGTAATATCTGGTCCGCTCATTCGACAATATCTGGTCCGCTCATTCGACAATATCTGGTCCGCTCATGTGACAATATCTGGTCCGCTCATTCGACAATATCTGGTCCGCTCATTCGACAATACCTGGTCCGCTCATAGGTGTAACATTAGGTTCGCTCATTTGGTTTGTGACAGGTTTCGTTTTTGTGACATCATATCAAGGGGTCTGCATGTGATCTGTTTTGTCGGCCACGAGAATTGTAAAGGGAATATCACAATTGATTCTAATTCAGTCATCACGTGAATACATGTGAATATGCATTGGAACAGATAATTTGCAGACTTGTGAATTCTTTGCTAATTGATTTGAACTTGTCGGACATATATTGACAAAAGAAAGTTGATCAAATAGGAATTAAGAATTAAATTGATATTGTCGGCTTAGTGATAATTGAGGTCCAATCAGAAAGTTGTTGAAATATTTGTTGTCGGATGCAAGTGAACTGATTCAATATATTCAACTCATGTGACTTAAATCGAACGGCCCAACCACATTTGAACATTAAGATCATTGTTGTCAGCTCAGTTAGGTTGTTTGGTCCAATCTTATAACGGATTAGTGGATTATTCGGCCCAATCAGCTGACATTTACGGCACATGTGATTTGTATAATCGTATATTCCAAGGCTATTAATTACATGTGATTTTGTCAGCCAACCTTAAATTGAAGATGACAGTTTACATGTGAGCTTTTGTAGTTGTCAGTTGTTTAATCTTGAAATAGCATGTGAATGAGTTAGCATCCCAAGATTCATTAATTGTTAGAGGTGCGGCCAAATGAAAATTGATTAGTGTGTGCGCATGTGATTGTTTCAGAGATTTGAAAATTGTTGTTGTTTGCATATGATTTTGCTTTAATATTCAAAAGTGGTCAAAAGGTCAACGAGTAATCCAGTTAGACAACTCACTTGAAGTCAAAGAGTCAAAGTGCCAACTGATCAACTCAAGTTTTGTCGTTTAGTAAAGTGGTTTGTGTCAAAGAGTCGGATTATTTTCAGTCAAACGGATTCCCATCCATTCGAGACATCTCACCTGAACGAACAGCGTTGTCACGAGATTATTTTCAATGATTTTTGTTGACTCACTCATACAAGTACCTCGTCTGATTCAGTTGTTTGATATTTTTAAACTGATAGTTTGTTTGTTTGGATTCAGGTGATTAAAGATTTACAAGGGGTGAATATCAAGAAGAAGATTTAAAATGTAAGGAGAAAGTACTTATGATAGTTGGTGGAGAAGAGACAGTGCGAGATGGGAGATTGGCAAATTGTATGAACCATTCAAAGAAGCCCAGAGAGCTAAAAGATGGAATGAAGAACTAGAGTGTTACATGGATCCACAGGGTAATCCAGTAGTTGATCCATCAAAAGTGGATTTTGATGCTGTAACCAATGTGTTTCCAAGTGAGGGCACTTTCAACACAAGAAGGCTTTCTGATAAAAGCTATTTGCCAAATTTGATGAACAAGTTAAAAGAAGTTTTTGAAGCAAGTTTACCGAAGGTGGTAGAACTTAAGAAAAGAAAAGAAGAAGAATTGAAGAAAATGATTGAAGTGAAGATTGCTGCTGAAGAAGAACAGAAGAATGAAGAAGCTCAGAAAGAAGAAAAAATGGAGAACAAAGAGCAAGATCAGAAAGCTGAGACAGAAGAACTGGTGCTGAATGCTACTGAGGTTAGAAAATCTTCTGATCTATCGAATGTTGAATTGGTTGATAAAAAAGAAAACAAATGCAGGAATTGCATAGAAATGTGCAAAGCCTGTATTGAAAAAGATAAATTGATAAAAACAAAAGATAATGAATTAAGCAAACTTGAAAATGGTTTCATAATAAAATGTAAAGATATGATTGAAAAAGAAGAAATTTTGAAATTAAAAGTTGAAAAATTGACACAGAAATGTCAAGGTCTTGAAAAGGATAATGATGTTTATAGACAACCGTGTTCTACAAAATGTGTTGATTGTGTTGAAAAAGAATCTAAATTTCAAGATTTACAAAAACAGTATGATTCTTTAAAGTGGTCGAGTCAGAGAGTACAAGAAACTTATGATACTTTGAAGAGCCAAGTCAAAAGTTTTGATCAAAGATTGTCTGAAACTTTAACAACCAAAGAAATGTATGAGAGACAGTTTAAAGAAAAGCAAATTGAATTAAACAAATGTGTTGATGAAATTGCAAATCTTAAACAAGTCTTGGCTGAAAAAGAAAAGGTTGTTACAAAACTTCAAAGTTATCATAACTCTTCGTACATTCTCGAACGCATTTTCAACATCACACCAGATGACAAAGATACTGAAAATTGCAAAAAGGGTATTGGTTCAGAATTTCATCAGGTACCACCACCATTGAGAAACAATTATACTTTTTATGATGAGGAAAAGGTGGCAAAGGGTTTGAATATAGCTGACCAGTTACCTGAAAGTATCAATGTGACTTACTCCAAATCTGATGATGCTAATGATTCAGATGTGGTAAGTAAGGTTGTTGAAAGTGTTTTGAAAGATGAGTCTACAAAAGGTAAGTCTGAATCACAGGATGAAGATGAAGGAAATCTTTATGATGGTTATCTGAAAAACACAAAATCCGAGAAAAATTTGAATGATGATTCAAAAGGATTGGTTTATACCATGATTGGATCGGACAAATTATTCTTAGATGTTGTATTCCCGATTCAGAATGTGATTTCAGAAAAGGTCGATAAAGTTTTCAAAATGGTTGAGATTGAGAAGTCGGAAATTCCAAAATTTGCTGGTAAAGGTCATAAATCTTTTTATAACAAACCTGGTTTTAAGAAGAAAAACATGAAGGCTGGTTTGGGTTATAAAAAGAAACGGAATTGGAATCAAAGTAAAAAACCAAATTTGCAACAAAAGATGAATTTTGTTCAAGGGAAAAGTTTGAAAGAAGAGGAAAAACTCAAATTTGGACAACAGTCTAATGAGGAGTTTGAGACTATGAAAAAGAAACAACAACAGGCTAAGGATGTTTCAAAGAAAGTGTGTTTCAAATGTGATCAAATTGGACATGTTGCACGAAAGTGTCCAAATCCAAAGCCTGTTGATGTTGAAAAACAGAAATCTGAGGATGTGAAATCAAGGTCAACCAGATTTGATTCGAAACAAACTTGGAGGTACAATACAAACAAGTTTGCTTCAAATCAAAATTGGAAATCAAACCCGAACAGGTTCGATTCAAGACAGACCTGGAATTCTCACACACCCAGATTAAGAACAACACAGAGTTGGAGAACATCTGTTGATATGACAAAACCTCAAGAGTTTTGGAAACCTAAAAATGTTATTCAAAATCAAAAGGTTCAAAAAGAGACAAACTTTTACAAAAGAGGTACTCCGGAAGGTCAAATGTGGAGTGCTAAGAAACAAGTGACGTTGGAAAAAGATGAGAAAGTTGAAGTCAATGCTGAAAAAGTTTTAAATGATAAAGAGTTTCCAAAATTGAATGAACATTATTGTGTTGAAATGCCTAAGGTCCAACAGACCTGGGCTAAATTGTTCAAATGATTGATAAAGTTTGAAATGTGCAGGTGCTCAATGAAGCTGAAGATTGTGAGAATGGTAGTTGGAGCAGCCTGGCACAGGAAGATGTTGCAGAACCCTGGTTTGGTTGAACAGGGAGTTTAGTTTGATTGTTTTCTGTACATAAATAAACAATATTTTCAAAATTCTAAAAATTGGAAAAATTAAAAATCAAAAATATGTTTTTAGTTTGTTAAAATTTGAAAAACCAAAAATATGTTTGTTTTTAATTTTGTTTTGATTGTATGTTGATTGAATATGCCGAAACCCTCACGGCTGAACAAACATGATTACTTTCATCAGATTGAAAAACGGTTTTCAAACTGTTAAGATCAATGGGTTGTATATCATGGGGGTATGTTATATTTTCTGCTATCAGTGTTGGTTGTCAAATTTTCTTTAAATGATTTTGCATTTTAGGGGGAGAAAAATTGTCATTAGAAAATACAAAAACATTTGAAAATTTGAAAAAGTCAAAAACATGATAAAAATTAAAAAATTGAGTTTTTGCGTAAAAAGAGGAAATGATAGTACATCAGTAGACAGTTACAGTACGCTAAAGAAATGGAAAGTTTAAATGTGTTAAACAATCTCACCGTGGATGTGTCGGTAGGTTTTTATACACTTAGTAAACTTTTTCGGGATATAAACCTAAATTCAAACACTTGCTTATTTCGTGGGGAACACTACTTGGATATATAGGTAACCCCTGAAATCTCGTTTGAAAGGTCTCATAATCTGATATACTAGGTCTTTATACTCAATGATGTCTGGGGTATTATTCCGGGACTTCTGCTGAACGGTAGTTCTGACCTAGTCCTTGGCTAATACTTGCTGCAATGCTTGAAACATAGCATTAAACCCTCAGCATGCCGATGAAACAATAAAATTGATAGTCGCTGCTGTTGTAAGCAAAAAGATCCTCTAAAGGGGACACACCGAAAAGTCGAAGCTGATATCTCTCTGCGTATACGGAAGTATCGACCTGAGATCCCTCGGCCCTCGCATACCTAATTTATATACAGATATCATTGTAGTATACTCACCTGTAAGACTGATTATTGGGATTCTGGATACGGGAGTATATTCAAGAGGTGGGACACATGAATGAGTTTAAGTTCTTAATACATCTAATTCATATCCTGAATCAGTTGAAATTTGTATGAAAATTTAAGTGGATCAGTATATCGACAATCTAAGTGAATTGTTTAATTCTTAAAGTGAAATTAAGCTCAACGGTACTTGTGACTTGTCAAAAACTGATATGATCCTCTGTCGCATACTCAAATAAAAATATTGTCTGTAAATATGTTTGTACATATTTCTTTACTGCTTTATATTTTCAGAAAAATACAAAAAGATTTTGATTTCTGCTTTATTTTCGACAACTGATGTCTGAGTGCTGAGTTTCAAAATCTAAGTAAGCTGATCGTGTTTCTGAAAATAAAACAAGTTCATTAATTTGAAACTTGACGTTTTAAAATTAAAAATCAAAAACAGTTTGTGATATCTCCAAGGTCATTAATTTGGACTTGGATGATTAACTGTGGGGGATTTGGATGCTTATATTGTTATAGAGTTAGTTTCCGATACGATTCGATGAAACTACCAAATTCATGAGAAGTAATTTTGAGAAGATTGAATTGTCAGATTACGATATCTGGAAGACTAAAATGTTGTTACTTATAGTTGTATGAGTGATTGCAGGAAAAGTCCAGACTACGATCCCAAGAGCCGAGTCTAAGGGGGAGTCTAAAGACAAGCTGAAAGTTAGGAGGAGCTTGTAGATGGAAAGCTAGGTGTCGATCCCTAAAAGCACGGAAGCTTGACGAAAGGGGGAGCCTGAAGGAAGAGTCTATCGAGAGAGAGAGCAACGGAAACCTGAAGACAGATCCACGGGGATTCTGTTCGAGAAAGAGGGAGTCTGTGGTTGCTGATAATATCACATTTTCAAGAAGACTCGGAGGGAGAAAGAAAAGATAAAACGCTACGAGATTGACTACGACAATATCCAAGGGGGAGTTTGTTAGTGCATTATGTGTCTATCGCCTCCGTCAATCAGAACCGTAGCAGAAAATGAAGAATATTAGAATTTATGATGTAATAGTTAGTAAAAAGGGCAAGGTGGCGTTATTGTAAATAAGGAGAAATCCTTATATCCCTTGTGCCTATAAATAGAAGCTTTAGGGTTTCATTTGTGACTTTTGCCATTTAGAGCATTTGGAGAGCTAGAGATCTAGAGAGAGATTCTAGAGAGAGAAAGCTTGTCCACGTGATTCAGGTTCTTGTACGCTATCAAATCTATCAAAGAATCACAGTTTATTTTACTGATCGTGTGTTCGGTCTCACTCGTGCACGGTTTCCGCACGTCGTACGAGTCGGTTAGCAATCGAAACGGAGTCAAACCGGTCCTAACAAGTTGCTCGTTTATTAATCTCTTTTGTGATTGAAGAACGCCTGACATATGTACGTTTTCTTTATAGGTTTTAGAATTACGTTCGTCTGAGTCTTTAATCGTTCTTTTTAATTTGTCAAAATCCTCAGAAACTTTTCTGTTCTCAAGCATCAATTTTTCATTTTCTTTTCGAAATCTCACAACATCATTTTCATCAGTTTTAATTTTTTCAGTTAACTCATTTATTCTGTCAGTTAAGCTTTTTATCAGTTTATCTCGATCAATCATTTGTCTGTTTAGACTGTTAACTTTATTTGTTAGCTCCTAGATGTAACATTTGTGCTCTTGTAAACACTGTACAATGTAGAACAATATCAATTATCAATGAAACGATGTGTTTTGATCTCAATGTTTGTTTATTTGTGTTTGACAATTTCACGTTTCAATTCTTGTTCGATTTCAAGCTCTAGTTCGCGTTCTAGAAAGTTAAACGCAAACTGTTACGTGAACGTGATCAGTTTAATGTGACAAACACTCGGAACAGTGACATAAGCTTAACATACCTAAAATAACCTTTAAATAACTTAGAAATAAGTTTTGAAGGGTTTGGTGTGTCAAAAACAAGTTTGTTCGATCAAGGGACTATTTGCGACAAACTGCAAAAGTCTGCCGATTCGTATGGCAACCTACACTCTAGAACAAGATCATAAGCTAAACATACCCTAAATACCCTTCACATAGCTTAGAAATAAGTTTTGAGGGTTCGGTAAGCGAAAATACGCTTATCTGATCACACGGACTAAAAGCGTCAAAAACTGCATAAGTTTGCATATACGTGCATATCTTGCGTTCTGACCATATCCGAACATCCAAAAATTTTTATAATCATTAGAATATTGTATTTTAGTGATAGGAATGCAAAAATACCCTTCGTCGCGTAATTTGGATTGTTTTCGCGTCCGTTCGAGTTTCGCCGTAATTAACCAAAAAACGTAACCGTGTGACCAAACGAACCCACATCCGTGATATTTCCAAGCATATTTCAAGTCCCCTATGCTTTAACATACTTTTAGAGGCTTGAAGTTGGGTTAACGGGAGTTATACACATCAAAAACCATCAAAACATGCTGCTGGGACTAAAGCTTTCAAAAAATGAAACTTTTGAAGACACAGGCCTCCCTCGCGACACGCGACAGACCCCTAAGTGGCTGGCGTGCCACGCGACAGCACCATTTTTCAGAACTTTCTAAATTAGCTGCTAATTCCTGTATTTTAACTTGGTTTTTGATATTGTGGGATGGTTTATGTGATCAACAAGGCTTAATTTCCTGGCCTAACACTTATCATGATCTTGTAATTGCTTGGGCAATACATAAAACACTTGGCAAGATCACATTCATCCTAGATTACTATAAATACCCATGATCATCTTCATTCCAACTTGCTCATCTTCATTCTCTTTCACTCTTGCTCTGATTTGAGGCTACCACATTAAGTTGGAGGCCTCATACTTGAGCATTCTTGTTCATTATTCCATGCATAGGACTCTTATAAGTGTTCTTTCATGCTTGTTTATTTATTTCAAGCAAGAAAGACAAACAGTGTTTGACTTTCAGCTTTTACCATGATTTGGTCAAGACAAAGTTCGTTTGAACTTTGCAACGTGAGCGTAATCACAATGATTATAGTCCCTTGCGACTATACCTACTGATTACCACGTTGACTAGTCGAAGTGACGAGTCAAAGTTTCAGTCAAAATGCACGATTATGTGCATATTGTGACGAAACTATTTTCGGGCATCAAAACACTTTGTTTTGATATCAAGTCAGTTTTCTAACTTAGTTAAACATGTTTTAACATGTTTAACTCGTCACTTTTAGTTTAGTGCTTGTTTAGGGACGTAAGTCAAGCGGTCTCGACAACTGCTTAAACTTTCGAACCCGACCCGTTTGGTCGATCATTAGGATCCGACCAAACATATTTTTGTGACCATAGTTGTATTGGGAATAACCTTCCGAGGTTATACCTTATGGTCACTTAGTTTAATTAGTTGTATGATAAGTAGTTTATATGCCTTGGGAAAATGACCAAAATGCCCTTTTCATGCATAATTTGAATTTAAGATAATGTAACTTAAATTTTGACACTTAAACTGATTATGCAACAATATTAAACAGGTTAGGGCATATAATACTTGTCATAGGACTAGTTAGGCTATTCGAATGCGCTTTTGCGCAAATGACGCGTTAAAGTAGCGTAGACTACCATAACGGGTCATAACGGGGTATAAGCACTTAGGATTGGTTTCAATCAGAATGTAGGCTTTGTTAAACCATATCATATGAGTTCCAACACTCATTTGGTTTACAAGACCTCATTTTACCCGATCTCCCGATTTAGGCCTCGATTATTAACATGGTGATCTGATACTAGGTGCCACTTGATTCCTTGATTGCCCGAGCTTTGTTAGTTCACTTAATCGAGGATACCTTGCAATATCAAGTGAGTACATAGTTCCCCTATTTTAATGATTTCAATTTTTTTGGGGTGATTCATATGTGCTAAACGATTTTGATGTTTTCAAAAACAAATGCTATGGTTTATATTAAACACAACGATTTAAATAATGTGAACGAATTTGTTGGGGCGTTAGTACATAACACGAATGACATTCATTAACAATGATCAAGCCGACCAGTAGTATGTTATGGTACCATAGGATCTGACAAATCCCGTTATTGGACTATCGCCATGGTTATGGGGTATTATGGGTAACGACAGAACCTGATGAATTTTAACAAACCCTTTGGTGGTTTGTTAGTCAATTTAAAGATACCGTTGGTGGTATCTTCGAGTCAGAACACAGGTTTGAATGTATTCATTAAAGAACGACCAAAAGTTAGTTTTCACAATTAAAACATGAACGAGTTAAACGATTTGAACAATTTGAACGAGTGGGTTGGACTAGGCCTTAGTGTCACACCCCAACCAATGGCGGAAACATCAGGACGAGACGAAGTGTGAAGATTGCTAGAGACATCATAACGCTATTTGTGACAATATTTAATAAACCGATTTCATTTCATAAAGTGATTGTCAACATTACAAGAAATTCAAATACAACAAGTTCAAAGAAGTACATAACAATATAAGCAAAATTGATACAACATATTAAACCTAACGTCTATATGTGTATCTAGGCATCAACGCTACTTCTTTTCATAGTACCATCATCCTCAACCTGTAACATGTTTAAAAATACAATTCAATGCAAAAGCAATGGCGAGTATACAAGTTTGGTACGTACATAACAAAAGATAAGTTTTGAACAATTCCTCATAGCAAGCATGTGATTCAAGATAAACATAAAAACATGGTATGTGTCTAACATATCAAACCAAGAAAACGCAATATGCTCATGACATAACCACAAGTTAAGGGCGGCGGGTCGTTAATCCTATAGCGCTACATATGTCACGGTTTGGCTCGTACAAGTTAATGATAAGTTCAACACATAAGATTCATCCAAGTTTAAAGTATCAAGCCATCACGTATACAAGCATGTTAATAAGAATGTTCACGTGTTTAAGCAAAAAGTTCATGTGTAAGTTGTTGATAGATAAACATGTTACACCCCAAAAGTGGTAAAAGTAAAAGAGGGGAATACGAGTATACTCACAAAGTTTGCATATGCTCTCCGATTATCCAATTATTGACGAGTTGATGAGGTTAAGAGATTGAATGTGTAGGGGTTAAAGTTCAAGTATGCTTAGAGTCGAGATTCGGTATTTAAAACAACATAAAAATAAGATATGAGAATAACATGTGAAAATAATCATCTTCAACACCTAACACTTGTATGACACTTGGTAACCACAAGGGTTATGATAATGTTTTCATGAGTTGAACACCCATAAGAATCACAACGAGGTTTAGGTCTTAGATGATGTTCTACTACTTTAACATATAAACACAAGTTCAACATCAAAGGTTCGAATGCGTGTATATATATATCTAGGTTAAGTATTACATATTATTTAGTCCAATAATTCAAGTAGGAGGTAGAAGATTAGGATCTTCATTTAGGCACCTCGAGTTATCATAGATGTCAAGTATGGGGTAGGAAGAACTAGCTTCCGTTTAGGAACCCCTTGTATGTTCACCACTTCACTTGATGTAAAAACAACCAAGGAGGGTCACGAACTAGGATTTGTACAATAATATAAATAATCTAATCTATGAGAAATCATCAAATCATGTGAGGATTGTATGTAGGACAACCCAAGTTGTTCCATAATCACTCATTCATCAAGACCTAAGCTTGACATGATTTGTGGGTTAAATACCCTAGCAAAACAGAAAGTATTTGAGGTTTAATCCTCTGATTTCAAGTGTCTCAACCTTGTTTTTAAGCCTAATCAACCATAGGAGAGGTTGTAAGCATTGGGACATAGGTATGAGATGTGTTAGACACAAGTTGAATAAGTTTAAACAAGTTTGAAGGAACATAAGTCAAAACAGAAAGTTTTTGGATCATTTCAGGGGATTTCCAGGTCTGATTTCTCCAAGGAGAAGTCAAGGAATCATACCCTATGATTATCCAAGCAAATAGGAAGAAGAATCGGGTGATTTCGTTAAGAAATGATCAAGTTATGCTCACTTTTGTAAAGGTGTATGAATCTGTCCGAATTTCTGAAATATGCAAGAACTTGAGAGTGTTTGAGAGAGATTTGAGGGTTGTGAAAGTGTAGAAATGCTTGGAGAAGGGTTGTATTTATAGGGGAGGAGGTTAAGCATGATTGGAGGTGTTTAGAGGTGGATTGAAGGTGATTGGGGAGGTTTAAATCTTGGGATTTCGTGAAATTTCGCGGCTGCTGTGTTTTTTGTCCGCCCAGACACCCTTGCGCACCGTAAGGGTTTTTTTTGTTGCGGTGCGCAAGCAATGGTCAGAAACACAAAATCTTTATTTTTTTGTTGTTTCACTTTGTAACTCGTTCCCATGTCACCTAATACGGATTTTATGATTATTTTAAGGTTCTAAGGTATAAGTAACATGTTCTAAAGTATGCCCAAGTGTAATTTGAATATGATTAAGTATAAGTTTCGTATAAAACATAAATGTCGCGTGTTTAATAGTTTATCATATGTTTGAAATCACCTCGAATAAATACCAAATTGTTTCTCAATTTAAGCGTACACACATGTATAGAGTATGTATAACACAAGCTTAAATAATTGCAAGGTTTCATTCATGATTCAAGTCTCGAGTTTACAACGATTACAAAGATAGAACAATTACAAGAACACAAGGTTTCCAAAAATAGTTTTACAAACGATGGTTTCTAAATATAGAAAGTATGAAAACGCGGGGCGTTACAGTCTCCCCTCCTTTAGGAAATTTCGTCCCGAAATTTATTCAAGAGGTAGACTTGAAAAGTTTTAGTAAAAATTTGAGACTTGAAATTTTGAAACATTTTGAAAGGCACAAAACTTTGGAGAGTAACAAGGTAAATTTGTGAGTGAGTTCATTGTTTAAAATGATTTGAGGTATCTAACATAGTTGAAAACATGTAGGTGCGTATATAAGTGCAGTGAGTCTAAGCAAGTTTGAATAACTTAAATTGGCGACGTATTTAAAAAGGTGACGTATTAAGAGAGAAGATGTTGACAAACGGTTTGTATTTTGATGGGACGTGGTAACGAAATCACATTTGTAGAAGATTGTTTATTGAGTGAAACGAGAAGGTTTGGCACTTTAAATAAAGCTTTAAAGGTATACTAAGTACAGTTACACAAGAATCCAGAATAGGAAGACTATTTTATAGGTAACGTGGTACGTTAGGACTCGAATGTTTAAACAAGCTTAATTGCGAACGAGGTTTGTATGAACTAAAAGGATAAGGAGAATAATACGAGTATAGAATGAACGAATGGCTCTTAAAGAGTACAAGTATGAGAATAGCATAAGTGTTGGATAGATGAACGTAGTGTATTAGGGATGAAGTCTCGTCTTGGATAATCGGATATAATGCGTTTGTGAGTTGCGTGAAGTTGTATTAGGTCCAAAAGGTCTGCAAAACACTGAATTTCTCATGGCACGTTTTACGAAATTTGGTAATATGGTGAAAACACTTATATATAGGAAGTACCAGCGGCGTATCCACCATGTTTTAACCACATTACGTCTGTTCCATATTCGGTGCCATGTTACGTTCCGTGTCTTACCATACACAGTAGTACACTCTATGGTTCTCATACGTCTATCACTATAATCCCGTGTGCACCCGCGATTATTTTGATCGTCGCATGATCCGCATAGCTTGTACTAGTTGAGTATGAATCAGGGTATGCATAGTTTAAAAAAATAAGGATGTGTACGTATAAGAATTTAGTATATAAATAAGTCCATGCTTAAGTATGTATGGGACCCACGTAAGCGGATCACTCGGATTTTGCTCGCGTACGGGTGCGAATGTATGAATCATGAGTATGAATGAAAGCACTAACATAAATATAAGTATGAATTCGAATGTATGTATAAGCATAAACGTAAGACGTGGAAGTAGTATGTGTATATGTGTAAGCACGCAACGTATGAGTATAAGTGGAAACCTGAAATATATGAGTATATGTAAAACATGAAACGTATGAGTATAAGTATGAAGGAGATTATAAGTATAGGCATAAAACGTATGAATGTAAGTGTAGGTATGAATATTTAGATTTACGTATATAGTGTACGTGGGAACATCACGGACTTAGGTGTATAAAATCGTCCAAAAGGTTAAGTATATAAATACGAATGATTATGAGTGAATTGTTGCGTTAAAATGACTAAAACGTGTATGATGAAATGTGCATGTATAGTTGTTTAAACGAGACGTTGAGTTTATCAAACCAAATTTAGATTGAGCATGATTTGAAGGGTAGGATATAGTTTGTATATGTAAAGGAACATAAAATACTCATTGGTTATGCATAACGTATTTTGTAACGAATGGACATTTGTGTAGTAAAACGTTTAAGATATGTTTAAGAATCTCATGTGTATGAGTTAGGTGAAAATAGGTTGTAGGATAGAAAATACGCTTGATAAAGCAATATATTTTGAAATCGTACACGTATGTATTTTGAATAATGATTGATAATTTAGATATAAAACATGATCGAGTTTGCATAATAAAATATTTTGAAGAGGCGTCTTGGTAACGATCACCTAGGTAAGGGAATCACCCCGAACTTGTTGGCGAGGTCGTTTTAAGGAAAAGGGAAGTGGAGTTAATCGTCAAGGTAAGGAAATCACTCCTATCTCGATGATACGTCTCCACCTTTCGTTACAAGAAATATGAATTTAAATTATATGAAATCATGCATATATATAAGTGTATGAAAAAGGTTTAGTATGATGCGTGTGTGAGAAGAAAATATCGAAAGCAAGTACGAATTTGAAAGATTGCATCTAATAAGGTAAATAATAGAAACACATGTTTGATCAAAATTTGAATGGTTCCATAACGGAACGTTGACTAACCAAAGTGGTCGAAAAGTCTTTCGAATTTGAGGAGCATGCTTTGGCCTAATAGGTGAAATACTCTTGCCGACAAGTCGGTTAACGGCATTTACCCTTCCGGTTACTACATGTCCCCAATTCAATTGAAATTTCGAGACTTGGCGGGATTAATGAAAATCAAGGAGTGGAACTAGTCGACAAGGTGCGGGTTTCACCCCTAACTTGGCGATTTAGTATCCTAAGTGTGGTTGGTACCCGTCGGGTCAAAATTAGATTTCAACACTTTGACGAGGGTCCACTAGAATTCAAAATTAGAATTTCTCCATCAAGGTGAGGATTTCACTCCTAACTTGGTGGTGAATTTCGTGTAAGAAAAGAAAAGTAGAAGGATCGAGAGTCGTTCACCAAATTGTGGGTTTCACGCCTATTTTGGTGAGGTCGTCCCATTTTTGTAATATGAATGTTGTCGGATTTAGAATAATCGAGTAAAATGCATGAGGGAAGTGTATGTTAAAGGAAATACATAAGCAAGTATAAACACATAAGAAGGCATATCAAGAATGGTGCTTGGATAACGAAATGTTAAAACATGTATTAACACATAGAGAAACATGTTTAGAGTAACACATAAAGAATCGAACAATGAAACAAGTATTAACACATAATAAGACAAGCATTAATGCATAAGAATAACATGTTGAATATTTCTCACGAGTGATACATATGTCTAAAATAGCATAAATAAGAAACAAATAAGGTATCATGTAGTAGTTCAATCAAAACATACGAATAAGGCTCTAAAACTATAGACTAGGTAAAAGCATTCCTACTTTTCCTAATTCCCTATAGTTATGGCTCTGATACCAATCTGTCACACCCCAACCAATGGCGGAAACATCGGGATGAGACGAAGTGTGAAGATTGCTAGAGACATCATAACGCTATTTGTGACAATATTTAATAAACCGATTTCATTTCATAAAGTGATTGTCAACATTACAAGAAATTCAAATACAACAAGTTCAAAGAAGTACATAACAACATAAGCAAAATTGATACAACATATTAAACCTAACGTCTATATGTGTATCTAGGCATCAACGCTACTTCTTTTCATAGTACAATCATCCTCAACCTGTAACATGTTTAAAAATACAATTCAATGCAAAAGCAATGGCGAGTATACAAGTTTGGTACGTACATAACAAAAGATAAGTTTTGAACAATTCCTCATAGCAAGCATGTGATTCAAGATAAACATAAAAACATGGTATGTGTCTAACATATCAAACCAAGAAAACGCAATATGCTCATGACATAACCACAAGTTAAGGGCGGCGGGTCGTTAATCCTATAGCGCTACATATGTCACGGTTTGGCTCGTACAAGTTAATGATAAGTTCAACACATAAGATTCATCCAAGTTTAAAGTATCAAGCCATCACGTATACAAGCATGTTAATAAGAATGTTCACGTGTTTAAGCAAAAAGTTCATGTGTAAGTTGTTGATAGATAAACATGTTACACCCCAAAAGTGGTAAAAGTAAAAGAGGGGAATACGAGTATACTCACAAAGTTTGCATATGCTCTCCGATTATCCAATTATTGACGAGTTGATGAGGTTAAGAGATTGAATGTGTAGGGGTTAAAGTTCAAGTATGCTTAGAGTCGAGATTCGGTATTTACAACAACATAAAAATAAGATATGAGAATAACATGTGAAAATAATCATCTTCAACACCTAACACTTGTATGACACTTGGTAACCACAAGGGTTATGATAATGTTTTCATGAGTTGAACACCCATAAGAATCACAACGAGGTTTAGGTCTTAGATGATGTTCTACTACTTTAACATATAAACACAAGTTCAACATCAAAGGTTCGAATGCGTGTATATATATATCTAGGTTAAGTATTACATATTATTTAGTCCAATAATTCAAGTAGGAGGTAGAAGATTAGGATCTTCATTTAGGCACCTCGAGTTATCATAGATGTCAAGTATGGGGTAGGAAGAACTAGCTTCCGTTTAGGAACCCCTTGTATGTTCACCACTTCACTTGATGTAAAAACAACCAAGGAGGGTCACGAACTAGGATTTGTACAATAATATAAATAATCTAATCTATGAGAAATCATCAAATCATGTGAGGATTGTATGTAGGACAACCCAAGTTGTTCCATAATTACTCATTCATCAAGACCTAAGCTTGACATGATTTGTGGGTTAAATACCCTAGCAAAACAGAAAGTATTTGAGGTTTAATCCTCTGATTTCAAGTGTCTCAACCTTATTTTTAAGCCTAATCAACCATAGGAGAGGTTGTAAGCATTGGGACATAGGTATGAGATGTGTTAGACACAAGTTGAATAAGTTTAAACAAGTTTGAAGGAACATAAGTCAAAACAGAAAGTTTTTGGATCATTTCAGGGGATTTCCAGGTCTGATTTCTCCAAGGAGAAGTCAAGGAATCATACCCTATGATTATCCAAGCAAATAGGAAGAAGAATCGGGTGATTTCGTTAAGAAATGAGCAAGTTATGCTCACTTTTGTAAAGGTGTATGAATCTGTCCGAATTTCTGAAATATGCAAGAACTTGAGAGTGTTTGAGAGAGATTTGAGGGTTGTGAAAGTGTAGAAATGCTTGGAGAAGGGTTGTATTTATAGGGGAGGAGGTTAAGCATGATTGGAGGTGTTTAGAGGTGGATTGAAGGTGATTGGGGAGGTTTAAATCTTGGGATTTCGTGAAATTTCGCGGCTGCTGCGTTTTTTGTCCGCCCAGACACCCTTGCGCACCGTAAGGGTTTTTTTGTTGCGGTGCGCAAGCAATGGTCAGAAACACAAAATCTTTATTTTTTTGTTGTTTCACTTTGTAACTCGTTCCCATGTCACCTAATACGGATTTTATGATTATTTTAAGGTTCTAAGGTATAAGTAACATGTTCTAAAGTATGCCCAAGTGTAATTTGAATATGATTAAGTATAAGTTTCCAATAAAACATAAATGTCGCGTGTTTAATAGTTTATCATATGTTTGAAATCACCTCGAATAAATACCAAATTGTTTCTCAATTTAAACGTACACACATGTATAGAGTATGTATAACACAAGCTTAAATAATTGCAAGGTTTCATTCATGATTCAAGTCTCGAGTTTACAACGATTACAAAGATAGAACAATTACAAGAACACAAGGTTTCCAAAAATAGTTTTACAAACGATGGTTTCTAAATATAGAAAGTATGAAAACGCGGGGCGTTACACTTAGTGACTTAAAACAAGAAAGACAATATGTGAACTCGTTTTGTTTTACTTTAAGACAACGTTGAACATTTAATAATTAAATAAAGAGAAACTTTAATCCATGTATTGTGAAGTAATGATTCTGTTACGACACTCCCCGACATTTTCGCTGCAGTGTTGTTGTTTTAACGTGGTCGGGGTGTGACAGAAGAGTTGGTATCAGAGCTCATGGTTATAGGGAATTAGGTTATTAGTAATGCTTTGACCTTGACTATAACATTTCTAGGACCCTAACACAAGTTACCATGTGTTTAGATCTTAAAACAATACTGTCACCTATCTTTAGGTGACAACCACAACAAGAACACAAATAACAAATCCGTTTTGAAAGTCAATCGTTTATTCTTAGATGATTTGTTTTAAGGCTTTGCCTTCAAAGTTTTCAAAATCTCATCAAAGTTTGGGTCTTATAATGTGAACACGTGCAATCTGGAAGGGTGGGTGCCTGTACTCTGAGTTTTTTGTCTAAGGCTAGAGTGTTCGTACAAATCTGCATCATCGGACCAGTCACTCTTACCTGGGAATTCTTGGGGTGAGTTGTCTGTCTAAGGCTAGAGTGTTCGTACAAATCCGTATAGGCCTATACGATCCGTATAGACCCCCTGATTTATCAATTAACCCCTTGTTTTTTTGAGAATTCAGGGGGTCTATACGGATCGTATAGGTCTATACGATTCGTATTAACCTACTATACGACCTAGTTTTAACCTATACAATGCGTACAGGGGTAAAATCAAAATGTCGTAATTTTAGGTTTTGCCTTTTTGATGCGTATGTGTGTCGTATTTTAACATATTTTGTCATTACGTGTCATTTTATGAAGAACACCTTCTGTACGAGTCAATAAGGTGACTTTCGGTTCCGTGTGGTATCGTATTCTTTGATTACCTGTAATTTTGTTTGGAATCTATTTGTACTCTATCGTGTCGTATGTACATGTGTTGTACGATATCATTAATTGACGTATTTTGTCGTTAAATGTCGTATTATGATGTACATTGTCATTATGTTTGCGTATTATGGCATATAATGTTCGTACGAGTCGTGTTGGTGACGTTTAGTAATGTCACGTTTATAGTCTGTAAGTGTCGTATTAAGGTGTAGATTGTTTGTACGTGTCCTGTTATCGTGTATTATGGTGTTGTATGCCTCTACTTGTCGTGGTGTTCCGTATTATGTCTATACGGTGTCGTATTTTGGCGTATATTGCGGGTTACTTTACGTGTTGTATTCATTAAACAAACAAAAAACACTTTAAATACATTATATAAACAAAATACCTTCAAAATTATTAATTAACCTATACGATACATATACGGGACCCTTACTACACCTATATATACTCATATAGGACCTATACCTCACCTATATTATACTAAATTATACATGGTATTCTTAAAAAAATTAAGTTTTTATTTAAAAAAATAAATATTCTTTTAGAACACTTTGTTAAAAGCATAAACAAATGTATAAAAAAATTGTAAAAAAAATCTCAATCAATACGACCCGTATAGACCTATATGACCCGTATAGGTAGACAAAATATGACACAGTCTTTATTGGAAATTGAAAAATCAATACGACCCGTATAGGCCTATACGACCGGTATTAAAGATGTCGATTTAATGATTCAGGTGTGCCAATAATACGGCCTTTAATAAAAGGTTTTGATGGCAAAAATAGAGCATTCTTTTCATAAAACGTTTTGCGGCTTCAAATCTTCGTGCAATTTTTTATATGTTTGGATGATTTAACCGTCACATCGTTGTGTGACATTTGCGGGGGATTGTTTGTTTGTTTTATGTATTACAGAAAAACACAATTATAAAGTTATTTGTAAAACCCAATTGTTTAAATCACTGGTTCATTTGTTTTTAAAACACATGGAGTAATAGACCTGCGCGCGTTGCGGCGCGGTACATCACAAACATCGAATGGATTAGTCCAAGCGTTATGTGATGCATTAACCATGTGAAAACATGTGTTCGACATATCTGATTGAACTCAATGGGAAAAAACAGACGAAAAAACGTTGGAAACCATACGCATGTTGCTGCGTGTTGACTCGCAAAATTTCAAACGAAACGTAAAACGAAAACTTGCGAAAGATGAAAAGTATGGGGGGCAAAGTTAAAAATAAAAAAGTCTTGGGGTTAAATTGAAAGATTAAAAAGCTTTGGGTTAAAACTAAAAAAAGTCAACGGGGTTAAATGGCAAAAGTAAAAAACCCTTTGAATTAAAAGTGAAAAATGCAATTTTTTTTTTTGAAAAACTCCCAATGCATGTATTACAACTACATAAAGCAACAAAATGTTGGAAATTTATAGTTTGGAAATAAACTGGGCTTGTTTAAAATAGAATAAACTGTGTATGTTTTTTAAGACACATGAACTAGCTATGTTTGAAAACTCAATGGAACTTGGTATGTTTGAAAACATTATTTTTTTTTTGAAAGGCGAAATTCATTAAAAACAAACCGAGACGACCAACTCCAAGTTAGAGGTGGACTGTCACAAAAAAAACATTACATCAATGAGAAAAAAAATTGCACCAATTTCTCCAATCGATCGTACCCTCCTTATGTCTACTCTTATACCAGAGATACCCCATAGATTTAACATCCGAAACAATTTGAACGACGTTCGAATCCGCACCGTTGAAAACCTTTTCGTTCCTCGCCTTCCAACTTCTCCAACACGCAATAATGATGATTCCATATTCTATCTCTTTCTTTTTCTCGGATTCGACCATCTGATTGATGATCTGCAACACGTCGAGGACTGAGAACATGAAGAACCGAGGGATTTTACACCAAGACAAAATCGCATTCCACACTCCACACGCAACCCTGCACCCCGAAAACAAATGATCTACCGTTTCATCGATTTCTCCAGAAAACGCACATAATCCATTCCCCACATTAATGTTTCATCTAATGAGAGCGCTTTGTGTAGGAAGTCTATCCAATCTCGCCCTCCACAAAAAAATGTTACATTTATTTGGGATCCACTTACACCAATTAAAAACCATATTACCTTCGCTTGAGTCATTGCTTTTTAACCATTTTCGAGCTTTCTTAACCGAGTAGCCTTCATTCGAACCTTGATTCCATGCCCATGAATCTTCACGACCGGATAAATGCACATCCGAGACCAATCTATGAAATTGAATTACCTCTTCCACTTCATTACTAGCAGTCGGGTACTTCTTCCATCTCCATTGAATCGTGCAATGTAGATTATGAACACAAAATCTCTCCACCACCGTGCACCCTTTTTGATCTTCAAGGCGAAACAGCGAAGGAAACTTCGTCTTCAATGGTTCGGTCGTAAGCCAAGGATCTATCCAGAATTTTATGTTTGAACCGTCACCCACCACCCCTCAGATCATATTAGTGAAACCGATACCGTTCACCTTCAATCCGTAACCCACTTTCACCAATCTAGACCACGTACCTGCAAAACGACTACTACATTGAAATGTTTCCCATATTCTTTTCGAGCCATGCACCGCGTCAATGACTTTCCTCCAAAGCGCCTCCTTTTCTATTTGATACCTCCATAACCATTTCAATAACAACGCATTGTTGCTTTCTTCTAATTTAGAAAGACCCAATCAACCCAATGAATTTTGTTCGTGACTTTATCCCAAGCAACCCAATGAATTTGGTTCTTTTCATCACACCCTCCCCATGGGAATCATTTAACAATAGACTCGAGTTTATTAATAATCATGACCGGAGCTTTATATAATGAATCAGGTATATGATTTAAAACACAATAACTGAGTATGCTTTTAAAAAACACAATGAAATAACTATGTTCAAGCCTTCTTTTAATAAAACGCAATCTAAAACACAATGAGATAACTTTGTATTCAAGCCTTTGTTTGGAAAACAGAATGCTAAAAATGCAATGAACGAGGATATACCAAGTTGTATAAAAGACAATACTAAGGGGACTGGGGGTGGTGGCATTTTTCTCCGTGATGGGGCATATTTCACGCGTGGAACTTTGAAGTTTTCCACTGCCACCAACAAATGTTAACGAGTGATGGAAGGATTAACCCTAACAAATTACAGGTATCCGTACAAGTAATTAATATTAAATTTGTGCTTAATGACTGTGCTTGATCTCAACTGATGATTTAACTGCTTTCTGATTTCTGTTACATACATATGCATCACATTCATATTGTCACTCCATTTATTACACACAGACTTTAGTGACAAACTTGATGCACAAAGCACAGTTAGCACAGTGAGCGGATAACTCAGACACATGCTTACAATGCCAGCACATAGACATACAGTATTTTGAGGCCCAATATGAGTCAGGGACAAGGTACTACACTTGTATGGAGTGAAGGGAAGCGAGGACCATAAAACTGCGTCACTAGGTGAGAGTTTAGGTGCCAGAAAGTGCCTAAAACCCTCTTTAAGTGCAGAATTCTGCACTTAATAACAAAATTCAGCATTTAAACATGCTAGTCACTTGCAAAAATATGGCAAAATGGTCTTGTATGCTTTCCTAAGTGTCGGGAATTAAAAGGGTCACTAAAAGTTACATAAAGGACACTTTATGACATAACTTAGCACTTTAACAGAACGGTATCAAACCGAACAACCGGACACTACCCGAAACATCAAAATAATGCTAGAAGCATTGTTTTAACATTATTAAGCTAGTTATGGTCCCCGAACACCCGAACACCCTATATAATACATAACACACATAATGAACTAACTAAACATTGGATTTCAATCAAGATCTCTAACTAATTTAGTTGAAACCCAACTAGACCCCCCCCCCCCTTACGGTTACAAGGGTGATATCCCACCCTTGATTTTCTTGATTTGTTTATTGTAATTGTCAAGTACTTAGGGAACATTTAATCTAATGGATAAAAGAGATGTGGAGGATTATTTATATAACCACAAGATCAAGCTCATTCATCATTCACAAACACACCAACACTTTCATCACTCTCTCTCCCTCTCTTCTTGGTCTCGGTCGAGAGCACCACCACCACCATCATCATCATTTGTTCATCTTCATCCATTTTACTTGCATACAAAGGTGCTAAGGGTCATACAAAGGAGCAAGGAGCTTTCAGATCATCAAGGACCTCTCTAGATTGCTTTTATCCACTCATTTTCTCTAGTATATCTTCCCTAGCTTAAAAGCTAGTAGTAAGCTTCTTTAATCCTTATTTACTCCATGTTTGTAGTGGTTAATAGTTAGATTATGATGAAAATATATGAACACTAAAAGGTTATAAACAAAGGTCTTGAACATAAAGTAACATGATGATGAAATAAGATGAAAACTTGATGAAATGAAGTTGTTTTGGTCATGTTGTTGATATCTTGATGATTACTAGCAACATGATGGTTAATCATCATATGAATCTTGTTAAGTTATGATTAAAAACATGACTTAACAAGTTAGGGATGATTATGTGTACATGAAATAATCATCCACTAGTGAAGACATGAACTTGAAAGTAGGATGATTTTCTTGAAAAATAATGAACCAAATGAACTAGTAAACTTGTAAATCCAAGTCTTGATGATGATTTTTCTAAATTAACCAAGTTAAAAAGACGGGTTTGGAAGGATCATAACCTTACTTGCATAAACATTATCTTTGGAATTAAAAAGAGTATAAGGATGCAAGTGAAACATGAAAATATTGTAAATAGATATTTTTGTAAAATAAGTTCACAAGTTGTGAACGTCTAAAAACCCATAGAGTAAGATTTTAACAAAAGTAAATACACTTCGGAGGGTGACTAAACCCACTAAACCCCCACTAAGTTACTACGCGTTTTTACGAAAAACCAAGTTCATGTTATTATGTAAAGTGCATTGTTTTTGCACTTGGTTAGTGTAATGTTGTTTAATAATTTGTCGTTGATTGATTGCATGAAGTTTTGAAAAGAAAATGATATGCTAATAAGCATGGACATCTCCGTTTACAAAGGAAACTCTGGCGAAATTTTCTAAAATTCCAACACTTAGAAAATATTTCTCGAACGAATGTCACAAGTATATTTTACAACCTGTGTTTCGAATATAAACGTCGCCATGGGTTTTGTCACAAAAATACAAAGTATCGGAGGTTGATTTTTACAAATAAAATGGATAAATATATATTTAGAACATACATTTTATACTAAGACACTTGTGTGAATATTTTTATATATTTTATGAATTAGTTATATTATTTTAGGGTAAAATAATATAACTTAACAAATACCATGGAAATTACAACTCCAAAATAATACCAAAAATCACACGGAATAAATATTTAAGTTATACGCTTGATATTGTGAAACCAAACGCAAAGACGTAACTTACAAAATATTCCGCAAAATACTCTTACACATATATTTTTGGTAAAATATTATTTTAAAAGCTAAAGAAGTAAAATATATTATTATTTTTTTTGGGAAAAATACATATATTTTGGGAATAAGATTATTTGGACAAATGAGTTAAATATATTTCCAAGTGGGACTTAAAATATTTTTTTTCGAAACTACAAATGTACATGTATAAATACCCCCATCCTTGGGAAGGAAATATAAATATAAAATACTTGAGAAGTATGGATACGAAATAGTTGCCTAACTATTATTCCAAAACCCTAAAAACAAAACTTAAGTTCAAATAATTATTATTATTTTAACAAGAAGTTATAACTTGGAATAATGTCAAGTAACGTAACTCAAAAACCCTAATACTAAGCAAAGGCACAGCCCGATCTTCTAATAGACATTAGTACATTGTAGGGAGACATGTTACTGACGAGACCGGAGATTTGAGTACGATACAGGAGACGCATTACAGTGAGTTCATGTCCCCCGTTTCATTTAACTGTTTTCAGTTTTATACTTCGGGGGTGGAATACATGTTACAATTATTACAGACGCTTTTATACATGCTATGGTTAGCTTAAGGAGGGTTTAGACGCTTAGATCATGTGAAAGGTGGGTACAACACTTAAGGCCATTAATCCTCGTTGTTAGGACCGAGGGACATGAGTGATAGATTTATTTGGGTGTAGCGAGCCCACACCCATGAGGCCAGGGTGGCCCATAGTGGTGACTGTGTCTTACAGCCGGAGGCCCGGTACAAATTTGCTAGGTTTGAGTACTTCCTGCACCGGTTCACACATACCAGTGGCTTTGCAACCCATTGGTGATCTCTTTTTCCTTAATTGCTACATACCAGGGATTTTCATACATACAGACACATTACAAAGGTTTATACATACACACTTACACATGAACTCGCTCAACTTTTTGTTGATTTTTCAAACTACATGTATTTCAGGAAACTAGCAGATCTGGCGGAGTATGCATATGTCTAGCTGCGTTGAATAAAAGATGTCATCCAGGGTAGTAGGTTTAGGAGGTGTAAACCTTACCTGGATGGGTTACACGTCTTTAAACCACGTTTTATTTACAGTCTTTTGCTGTGTCTCATGAACACGTCGTAGACAAGTATGGTTGTAACTTATTTTATGTGTCGACATTTTCAAACAATGATGTTGTGGTATTTTTAGACTTAATGAATGGATGAACATCTCGTGTTTTTATCATATAGCACTGTTATGATTGTTGCAATGGTATTAAGAAGTCACACCAAAATAAACCCACGCTTCCGCAAAAGCCAGGGTGTGACAGCTTGGTATCAGAGCCTCGATCATAGCGAACTAGGATTCCTTCTCGAGTCTAGACTATGATCTTCAGGGCTCTCACGAAAATGTTTTCAAACATTTTTACATTGCATACGCTACACGTCCAGATCCAGGGTACAAACATTTTTACAAACAAAAAGGCACAAATACACATTTCAAAGGATATAATTATAATTCAGTTTTAGAGACTGAGGGAGGATTAGTCTTAGAGACTGAGGGAGGATCAGTCATAGAGACTGAGGGAGGATCAGTCCTAGAGACTGAGAGAGGATCGGTCTTAGAGACTGAGGGGTTCAATCTTAGAGATTGGGGAGGTTTAGTCTTAGAGACTAGGAGATTTTGGTCTTAGAGGCCAGGGAGTTAGTCTTAGAGACTGGGAATTGGTCTTAGAGGCCAGGGAGTTAGTCTGAGAGACTAGGGAGTTCAGTCTAAGAGACTGGGTGGGATAGTCTGGGGAATACTAGGATGATTACTTGCATACTTTGTGTGACTTACATGCTTATTTGACTACACGTTGATATATGTGCATATGTGTGGTTGTGTTACAGACAGCATGTCATCTTCGGATACCGGAGTGTCAGACACGCTTGATCCTATGGCGGTAGTCACAGACGACGAGATCCTATCTGAGAGCGAGGTTTATACGTCAGATACTACGAGCACTGATGAGGACGCCTTCTAGCCTTTTGCTCTACCAGACTTCGGGGATGACTTGCCTCTAGCTGATGGTCCTTTCGACGGGGACCTACCTCTTATTCAGGTCCCTGCTCCTTTTCCACTCGCTGTGGTTCCGATCGAGGATCTGCCACATGACGAGTTCGCTGATGATGACATCGATTTATTCATTGAGGGTCCCCCGGAGGGTGACCAGGATGGTGTGGCCCTTATGGATGACGATGTCCCTCCTGCTAATGTTCCCATTGATGATCATGTTGTTCCCATGGTTGAGGTTCATGCTGATGTTCCCGTTGACGACCCTGTAGTTCCTATTGTTGAGGTTCCTGCCGCTGACGTTGTTGTCTAGCCACCTGCTGAGGCTCCTGTAGAGGAGGCTCCTTCTGATTCATATGGTCCAGACTCATTTGAGTCTGTGGCATCCGCATCTATTCACGACCAGGGCATGCAGCGCTACCGTCCTGACGCAGACTCAGACATGGCGATGTCTGCTGCGCTTGTCGTTCCCCATGACGTCGACCCGGATCCTGTGGTCGAGTTCGTACCTGCTGAGCCTGTTCCAGTTGGCCCAGAGCCTGTCATTGCTCATGACCCTATTGACGCTCCAGCTGTTGCACTTTTGCCGGATCCCTTACTAGAGCCTGATCACGTTGATATACCAGTCTTGGCACCACCAATCATTGATGCACCAGTCGTCGTACCACCGGTTTCTGATGTTCCTATTGTTGATGCACCATTGCCTGATCCTGTGCCGGTGTTTGTCGACCGTGCACCTTTTGCCACACATGTCGATCCGAGATATGCTGACACCCGTACTGGGTGGATCGAGGACGACGATTATCCATCTTTTGTTGTACCAGTCACACCCACTATTGCACCTGTTTTTGCACCTCTTGATATTCCCTAGTATCATCCGCACGTATCTGATGTCCACCGCACGGACTTGCCCATCACCTTTCTACAGGATATCCCTCCTCCTCGTCTAGGGGAAGGACCTTCCACACAGCAGCCCGATCATATGCCCCATTCGACAGCAGCTTTTTCATTTATGCCCTCGTTTACACATCCCCCACACACTACTTTTCCTGCTTCAGCACCTATGGGTGAGCCATTTTTGTGGTCATCACCCAATGTTATGCCTCTGTCAGACCCGTATCACCCTTTTCATGTCGGATATACCACAGATGACATACTTAGATCCCTACAGTCACAGCAGGATGATTTGAGCCGTAGAGTACGAGAGCTGGAGAGGACTCCGCGTCCTCCACCTTGTCACTGTTAGTCTCCTTTTGCTACAACATCAGCTCCTCTTCCACTACCCCCTGATTCTGATGTTCGCTTCCTTACTCTTGAGCAGCAGATAGCTTACCTGTTGCGCGTTATCCATGCACTTGAGGAGGATTGGGTGCGTTTACGCCGTTTGATTTTCTTCCCTCCTCTTCCTCCCCCATCAACATGAGGATTTTTGGTCTCTTGCAGGTAGCGTTACTTTTGATGAGAAGACAGCGATTGAGCCAGACTATACAACATTTTGAAGACCGCATTTTGACATCAAGAGTTTTGATATTTGATTTTTGGTTGTTGTATATGGCTAGACAGTTCAGACAAGGGCATTGTGACCCTTAGTCTCTTTTGGGATGTACGATACATTTGGAAAACTTGTAAACATTGTATTGTGGTCTTGATTATATAATAGCTCAAGCGCAGTATTCTCATTACATGCATTGTTGATTTATTTGTTTATAGTTATGACATGGGATCTTAAGTGTTGTTGTTTGATGGATGTTATTACGTACGCATATTACTTACTTACCATACTTACGATGACCTGACCAATATGATCTTCTTTTAGAAGATGCCTCCACGACGAGACACACGTTTGCCTACCACTGAGGCAGAATTGCAGGCAAGAATTTCGCAGGCCATTGCTGATTACGAGGCCTCCCGCGCTGAGACCAGCGGGAATACCTCAAGAAACAACAACCCACCAAATGGTAATGTTGAGTCACTCGAGACACATTACACTACATTTGGACATTTCATGTGCAAATGCTAATGTTTTCTATGAATAACATTGCTTGGACAGGCTGCACCTACAAACAATTTCTAGACTGTAAACCACTTAACTTTGACAGCACTGGAGGTGCTGTTGCTTTTGTCAGATGGGCAGAAAAGACGGATTCTATCTTAAGGATGAGCAAGTGTGCTCCTGAGTAGCAAGTTACATACATCTCAGGGCTCTTTCTTGATGGTGCTTTATCATGGTGGAATTTGCAAGTACAAACCCTGGGAGAGGCGGCGACATATGCATTGACGTGGACTGAGCTGAAGGAGCTCATGAGGAAGAAATATTGTTCACGGGCCGAAATACAAAGCTGGAAACGGAATTTTGGCACCTAAAGATGGACGGCCCAAAGATCGTCGAGTATGTTTAGAGGTTTCATGATCTGTCCCATGTGGTACCTTACATGGTTACGCCTGAATTCAAACGCATGGAGCGTTTTATCTGGGGGTTGGCACCCCAGATTATGAGCATGGTAACCTCTTGAAATCCTGCAACCATTACTTAAGCCATCGACCTGAGCGTGTCCTTAACAGAAGAAGCCATCAGGCTAAACAAGTTTTCCAATGCTGATCAGAAAAAGAAGGAGACTCATGTGGAGTCATCTGGCGAGAACAAACGAAAGTTCTCCAATTTTAAAAAGGGTACTAGCAGTGCCAGCAGGAAGAAGGAGGTACACCCACCAGTTGAAGCTAAAACTGGTGCTGAAGTCAAGGGAAAGGGATACATGGGCGCCTTGCCCAAATGTGATATATGCCTGTACCATCATTCTGGACAGTGCAGGTTAAGGAAATGCGAGTCTTGCGGGAAGGAAGGCCATTCAAAGAATACATGCTGGGTTGGTACAGGTACTGGTCATGGTAACAATGGTCAAAGGGGTTTTGGTAACAACAATCACGGTGGTAACGGAAATGGGAACCGTAACGGTGGAAATGGTAATCGGGGGAATGTTGGAAACCAAGCTGGGAACCGGGGAGCAAACAATGCTCAAGGTGGTAATGGTAACGTTCTAGGACCGGGATGTTTTAACTGTGGAGACATCGGGCAGTTCAAGCGCGAATGCCCAAAACTCAATCAAGCTCGTGGAAGGGTATTCAACATTGGAGCAAGGGAAGCATGCCAGGACCCGAATGTTGTCACTGGTACGTTCCCTATTAATCAACGCTTTGCATCTGTGCTATTTGATACTGGTGCTGACTATAGTTTTGTATCGCTAGAATTTAAGAAAATGCTTGGGTTAACTGCTAGTAAATTAGACATTTCATACTCAATTGAACTGGCTAATGGAAAGCTAGTAGAAACAAATGAAGTTATCAAAGGTTGCATGATAGAGCTGGGAGGACACGAGTTTACACTGGATCTACTGACAGTCGAGTTGGGGAGCTTCGACGTGGTAGTAGGGATGGATTGGTTGTCAAGCAACAAAGCCGAAATTGTATGTCACGAGAAGACCATTCGCATCCCATTGGCGGATGAAGAAACGATTGTGGTACACGGGGAGAAGCACGATATGCCTCTGAGGATCATTAGCTGTTTGAAAGCCAGAAAATGTTTGAAGAAGGGATGTGTTGCCTTCTTGGCACACATCGTGGATAAAGAAGCAGCTGAGCCGAGGCTAGAAGATATTCTAGTCGTAAAGGAGTATCCTGAAGTCTTTCCAGAAGACTTGCCAGGATTGCCACCACAACGACAAGTCGAGTTTCACATTGACTTGGTTCCAGGTGCCACGCCTGTGGCTAAGGCACCCTATCGACTTGCACCGTCAGAAATGTAGGAGTTGTCGATGCAACTTCAGGAGTTGCTAGACAAGGGATTTATCAGACCAGGCTTCTCGCCTTGGGGAGCTCCAGTTTTGTTCGTTAAAAAGAAGGATGGTAGTTTTCGCATGTGTATCGACTACAGGGAGCTGAATAAGCTGACTATCAAGAACAGATACCCTTTGCCAAGAATTGATGACCTGTTCGATCAACTACAAGGTTCAAGTTTTTACTCAAAGATCGAACTTCGATCGGGATATCACCAGTTGAGGATACAAGAGGAAAGTATTCCCAAGACTGCTTTTAGGACTCGCTATGGGCATTACGAGTTCCTGGTCATGCCGTTTGGTTTGACAAACGCGCCAGCAGTATTCATGGACTTGATGAACAGAGTTTGCAAGCCGTACCTGGATAAGTTTGTGATCGTGTTTATTGATGATATTTTAATTTATTCAAAGACGAAAGAAGAGCACGAACAATACTTAAGAGCTATTCTAGAGCTGCTTAAGAAGGATAAGTTATACGCTAAGTTCTCGAAGAGCGAGTTCTGGCTGCGTGAAGTTCAGTTTCTTGGTCATGTGGTAATGGAAATCGAATTCATGTGGATCCCACAAAGATCGAGTCGATCAAGAACTGGGAGACACCTAAGACACCAACCGAGATTCAACAATTCCTAGGTTTGGCGGGTTATTATCGAAGATTCATTGAGGATTTCTTGAAAATCACTCAACCTTTGACCTTCCTTACCCAAAAAGATAAGAAGTTTGAGTGGGGAGACAAACAAGAAGAAGCATTTCAATTGTTGAAGAAGAAACTTTGTGACGCACCGATCTTATCTCTACCCGAAGGCACTGACGACTTCGTGGTATATTGCGACGCCTCGCGTCAAGGTTTAGGCTGCGTGTTGATGCAGTGACAGAAGGTTATAGCATATGCATCTCGCCAGTTGAAGATTCACGAGAAAAATTATACCACGCATGACTTGGAGTTAGGCGCGGTGGTGTTGGCATTGAAAATCTGGCGACATTACTTATACGGCACACGATGTACAATCTTCACTAATCACAAGAGCCTGCAACACATATTTGATCAAAAAGAGCTTAACATGAGACAAAGACGCTGGGTAGAACTATTGAACGATTATGATTGTGAGATCAAGTATCACCCGGGGAAGGCGAATGTGGTCGCCGACGCCCTAACTAGAAAGGAAAGGATCAAGCCCATAAGGGTAAGGGCTTTGGAAATGATCATTCAGACGGACCTCTCGTTGTGCATTCGTGCCGTGCAGAAAGAAGCTCTTAAGGAAAGGAATATTGAAAATGAATATCTCCGTGGGATGGAGAAACAGTTGGTACCAAACGGGGAAGGAACGTTGCGCTTCATGAAACGAATTTGGGTTCCCTTGTTTGGGGGTTTGAGAAATGTTATTTTTGATGAAGCTCACAAGTCACGGTACTCGATTCATCCAGGAGCGGATAAGATGTACCAAGATCTTAAGGATTTCTATTGGTGGCCAAGGATGAAAGGCGATGTTGCGGTGTATGTTGGCAAATGTTTAACTTGCGCCAAAGTGAAAGCCGAATACCAGAAACCTTCAGGTCTTCTGCAGCAACCTCAAATACCCAAATGGAAATGGGAACAGATTTCAATGGACTTCATAACGAAACTGCCAAGGACGCCCAAGGGCCACAATACGATTTGGGTAATAGTAGACCGTCTAACAAAGTCTGCACACTTTTTGCCAATCAAGGAAAAAGACAACACGAGTAAACTTGCTGAAATATACATGAGGGAGATTGTTGCACGACAAGGAGTGCCTCTCTCAATTATCTCTGATAGAGATGGACGCTTCGTGTCAAGGATTTGGCAATCCTTTCAAGAAGTATTTGGTTCTCAGCTGAATCTGAGCACTGCATTTCATCCGCAGACAGACAGACGGACAGAGCGAACGAAGAATTCAAACCTTAGAAGACATGTTGCGAGCTTGCGTAATGGATTTAGGTGGAAGTTGGGACACTCACCTACCATTGGTTGAATTTTCATACAATAACAGTTACCAGGCAAGTATTCAAGCCGCACCGTTCGAAGCTCTCTATGGACGTAAGTGTCGATCACCCTTATGCTGGGCTGATGCAGGTGATAGACAACTAGTTGGTCTGGAATTGGTCCAGGAAACGACAGACAAGATTGCACAGATCCGAGAGCGCATCAAAGCGGCTCGTGATCGACAAAAGAGTTATGCGGACCTGAGAAGGAAACCTCTGGAATTTGAGGTGGGAGATATGGTTTTGTTGAAAGTTTCACCCTGGAAGGTTGTGGCACGCTTTGGGAAGCGTGGGAAGTTGAATCCGTGATACATTGGTCCATTCAGAATCCTGCAAAGGATTGGGCTTTTAGCTTACAAATTGGACTTACCTGCTGAATTGAATGGCGTTCATGATACATTCCATGTATCAAATTTGAAAAAGAGTCAAACTCAAGAAACAGTTGTCATTCCTGCCGACGAAGTTCATATTGACGACACACTCCACTTTACTGAAGAGCCTGTTGAAGTTACAGATTGGAAGGTTAACAAGACACGTCAGAGTAGTGTCAAACTCGTCAAGGTTCGATGGAATGCACGACATGGGCCAGAATTCACATGGGAGCGTGAGGATCGTATAAAGGAAAAATACCCACATTTATTCCCCAAAACCTTTGCATCTAGTAGCAGAACTAAAATTTCGGGACGAAATTTCTCTAACAGGGGGAGAATGTGACAAGCCTCAAAAATTACAGGTATCCGTACAAGTAATTAATATTAAATTTATGCTTAATGACTGTGCTTGATCTCAACTGATGATTTAACTGCTTTCTGATTTCTGTTACATACATACATATGCATCACATTCATACTGTCACTCCATTTATTACACACAGACTTTAGTGACAAACTTGATGCACAAAGCACAGTTAGCATAGTGAGCGGATAACTCAGACACATGCTGACAATGCTAGCACATAGACAGACAGTATTTTGAGGCCTAGTATGAGTCAGGGACAAGGTACTACACTTGTATGGAGTGAAGGGAAGTGAGGACCATAAAACTGCGTCACTAGGTGATAGTTTAGGTGCCAGAAAGTGCCTAAAACCCTCTTTAAGTGCAGAATTTTGCACTTAATAACAAAATTCAGCATTTAAACATGCTAGTCACTTGCAAAAATATGGCAAAATGGTCCTATATGCTTTCCTAAGTGTTGGGAATTAAAAGGGTCACTAAAAGTTACATAAAGGACACTTTATGACATAACTTAGCACTTTAACGGAACGGTATCAAACCGAACAACCGGGCACTACTCGAAACATCAAAATAATGCTATAAGCATTGTTTTAACATTATTAAGCTAGTTATAGTCCCCGAACATCCTAACACCCTATATAATACATAACACACATAATTAACTAACTAAACATTGGATTTCAATCAAGATCTCTAACTAATTTAGTTGAAACCCAACTAGACCCCCCCCACCTTACGGTTACAAGGGTGATATCCCACCCTTTATTTTCTTGATTTGTTTATTGTAATTGTCAAGTACTTAGGGAACATTTAATCTAATGGATAAAAGAGATGTGGAGGATTATTTATATAACCACAAGATCAAGCTCATTCATCATTCACAAAACACCAACACTTTCATCATTCTCTCTCCCTCTCTTCTTGGTCTCGGCCGAGAGCACCACCACCACCATCATCATCATTTGTTCATCTTCATCCATTTTACTTGCATACAAAGGTGTTAAGGGTCATACAAAGGAGCTAGGAGCTTTCGGATCATCAAGGACCTCTCTAGATTGCTTTTATCCACTCATTTTCTCTAGTATATCTTCCCTAGCTTAAAAGCTAGTAGTAAGCTTCTTTAATCCTCATTTACTCCATGTTTGTAGTGGTTAATGGTTAGATTATGATGAAAATATATGAACACTAAAAGGTTATAAACAAAGGTCTTGAACATAAAGTAACATGATGATGAAATAAGATGAAAACTTGATGAAATGAAGTTGTTTTGGTAATGTTGTTGATATCTTGATGATTACTAGCAACATGATGGTTAGTCATCATATGAAGCTTGTTAAGTTATGATTAAAAACATGACTTAACAAGTTAGGGATGATTATGTGTACATGAAATAATCATCCACTAGTGAAGACATGAACTTGAAAGTAGGATGATTTTCTTGAAAAACAATGAACCAAATGAACTAGTAAACTTGTAAATCCAAGTCCTGATGATGATTTTTCTAAACTAACCAAGTTAAAAAGACGGGTTTTGAAGGATCATAACCTTACTTGCATAAACATTATCTTTGGAATTAAAAAGAGTATAAGGATGCAAGTGAAACATGAAAATATTGTAAATAGATATTTTTGTAAAATAAGTTCACAAGTTGTGAACGTCTAAAAACCCCGAGAGTAAGATTTTAACAAAAGTAAACACACTTCGGAGGGTAACTAAACCCACTAAACCCCCCACTAAGTTACTACGCGTTTTTACGAAAAACCAAGTTCATGTTATTATGTAAAGTGCATTGTTTTTGCACTTGGTTAGTGTAATGTTGTTTAATAATTTGTCGTTGATTGATTGAATGAAGTTTTGAAAAGAAAATGATATGCTAATAAGCATGGACATCTCCGTTTACAAAGGAAACTCTGGCGAAATTTTCTAAAATTCCAAGACTTAGAAAATATTTCTCGAACGAATGTCACAAGTATATTTTACAACCTGTGTTTCGAATATAAATTTCGCCATGGGTTTTGTCACAAAAATACAAAGTATCGGAGGTTGATTTTTACAAATAAAATGGATAAATATATATTTAGAATATATATTTTATACTAAGACACTTGTGTGAATATTTGTATATATTTTATGAAATAGTTATATTATTTTTGGGTAAAATATTATAACTTAACAAATACCATGGAAATTACAACTCCAAAATGATACCAAAAATCACACGGAATAAATATTTAAGTTATACCCTTGATATTGTGAAACCAAACGCAAAGACGTAACTTACAAAATATTCCGCAAAATACTCTTACACATATATTTTTGGTAAAATATTATTTTGAAAGCTAAAGAAGTAAAATATATTATTTTTTTTTGGGAAAAATACATATATTTTGGGAATAAGATTATTTGGACAAATGAGTTAAATATATTTCCAAGTGGGACTTAAAATATATTTTTTCGAAACTACAAATGTACATGTATAAATACCCCCATCCTTGGGAAGGAAATACGCATACAAAATACTTGAGAATTATGGATACGAAATAGTTGCCTAACTATTATTCCAAAACCCTAAAAACAAAACTTAAGTTAAAATAATAATTATTATTTTAACAAGAAGTTATAACTTGGAATAATGTCAAGTAACGTAACTCAAAAACCCTCATACTAAGCAAAGGCACGGCCCGATCGTCTAATAGACATTAGTACATTGTAGGGAGTAGTGTTGCTGACGATACCGGAGATTTGAGTACGATACAGGAAACGCATTACAGTGAGTTCATGTCCCCCTTTTCTCTTAACTGTTTTCAGTTTTATACTTCGGGGGTGGAATACATGTTACAATTATTACAGACGCTTTTATACATGGTATGGTTAGCTTAAGGAGGGTTTAGACGCTTAGATCATGTGAAAGGTGGGTACAACACTTAAGGCCATTAATCCTCATTGTTAGGACCGAGGGACATGAGTGATAGATCTATTTGGGTGTAGCGAGCCCACACCCATGAGGCCAGGGTGGCCCATAGTGGTGACTGTGTCTTACAGCTAGGGGCCCGGTACAAATTTGCTAGGTTTGAGTACTTCCTGTACCGTTTCACACATAACAGTGGCTTTGCAACCCATTGGTGATATCTTTTTCCTTAATTGCTACATACCAAGGATTTTCAAACTACATGTATTTCAGGAAACTAGCGGATCTGGCGGAGTATGCATATGTCTAGCTGCGTTGAATAAAAGATGTCATCTAGGGTAGTAGGTTTAGGAGGTGTAACCCTTACCTGGACGGGTTACACGTCTTTAAACCACGTTTTATTTACAGTCTTTTGCTGTGTCTCATGAACACGTCGTAGACAAGTATGGTTGTAACTTATTTTATGTGTCGACATCTTCAAACAATGATGTTGTGGTATTTTTAGACTTAATGAATGGATGAACATCTCGTGTTTTTATCATATAGCACTGTTATGATTGTTGCTATGGTATTAAGAAGTCACACCAAAATAAACCCACGCTTCTGCAAAAGCCAGGGTGTGACAAGGATCCCGTAATAAACTTCACGCGTGATGGAGGAAAGGATGTGAGGGGTGTAAGGGTTTATTGTTGGGTGTTGTGAGTGATGACCATTGCCACTAAAAAGGTTGTGAGTGATGGAATAATGGTTGATGACATGACGGCAATTGATTGGATGTTGTAAGTGATGGAATTTTTACAAGTGATAACCACTCCCTCCCCCCTAAAGCACAATGTAATAACGTTATAATCTAGCTTTCATAATAAAACACAATGATAAAAAGAGTTATAAAACACAATGAACTAGGCATACCATAGTCATTGTGTTTTTTTTAATTTTGGTACTATACTTGTTTTAAAGTTATAAAAGAATCTGTGTTTTTATGGTGAAATTAAAAAATAATGACGTATAAACAAGTTATTACGTTTTTTTTAAGTGGAAGTTGAAAAGAGAGAATATATTTCCTTGCATATTTTTTGTTGAATTCAGTCATTTATTATTAATCATTCATTACATAATCTAATGGCTAGGATGATTTCCAAGACTTTCTAAAAAATATAACTTTCTATTATATCTTAATCCTTATTATAATTCAAAATAATTTTATGTGTTTTTCTATAAATTATTATTCTTCCAATTAAATTCCCCTATTAATGTACTAACAATTAATCTTAACACGTGTAATTGAATCCGATCTACATCCTTACAAAAATCTTTCTACGTATCGTTTTAGTATAATATCAATATAAATGTCAAAATTAAAAAAAAAACTAAAAACAGAATTTAATCATTTTAAGTTCAACTGAATTAGGACTCATATAGAATTTTCTTCTATCGTAAATTAAGGATTATGAAGGCATAAATATCAATTTTATGTGTCATCATGACTTCGTATTATTCAATTCATGTAAATGGAGAATAATATGTGATAAAATAGTTTGTGTTGAAATATTGTGAGAATATGATATCACGTGGAATTAGAATGTATGTTAGAATACATTCTTTCGATATTATTTAAGAATATATTGTTGTTGATTGATTTGAGTGATATTTGATTTTCTTAATTTGATATTATATAAAAAATACCATTATATATAATTCATAATTATTATTGAAAAATATATTCATTGTGATGATTGTTTTAGTAATATTAACATAAATTAAGTTATTGAAGCGTTCCATAAAGTCATTAATGAATACATTACTTATAGATTGTCACACCGTTGCAGTGTTTTTTTCCCAATTCTACTTGATTCTTTTTAGATATTTTATAATAAGTGAAACAAACAAAATGTAAATGAATCTTGTTGTGGGTCTAAGTTTGGAATTCAAAACTTATTTTCATGTAATATGACAAGTGATTTCAACAAATGTGAAAATAGTGTTCGAAAATAGAAATCAGACTTTCAAGAAACAAGACCTACAGAATCTTCAAGTTTATATCACTTTGAAACCAAATGGTTTACAAGGTGATTGTGAGATTATTATCTATTACAAACGAATACTTATGTAATTCTGTGGTGAAAGGACAATGGAGTTTTGTAGTATGTATTGAATGCTAAGCTTAACTCATTGTTCTTTGCTTGATGAGCCTTCTATTTATAGAGAGCTCGGATACATGAATAAACATTTGTTTATTCATGTATATGTCCTTCAAAAAGTAGCTTCTTGACATATTCATTGAATGCAATAATCAAGTTGCCTTTGTCATCATTATATCCAATAATGTCAAGTTGCTTCGGTTATTGTGGCAGGGTAGAACTGATTTTCAGACAAGTGGGGTTTTATCAGAATTTCTGAGAACCACTTCATCAGAAATTCTGGTGAACAAATCATCAAAAAGTCTGATGATCAGAATTGCCAGAAACTGATGATATTTCATCAGAAATATCATCAGATCCATCAAAAAAGCATTTTCTGATAATCTTCTTTAGTTCTTGATCAACTTTTGATTCTTTGAAGTAGATGTTGTTCTTTTTAGTTTCCCTATCCGGTCTTCTTCTTGTTGTTTTGATCTTCAAGACTTTTATCTTCTTCATAGATCAAGTTGAATTGGATTTTCTTCAATACTTACAAATAAAGTTTCCTAACAGTTTCCCCTTAAGTATTGTAAGAAAAACAACTATCTATATCAAACATAAACAAACTTCAACCAATCCTTAAAAGAGAATTCAAACAACTAAATTCAGAAACATGAAACAAAATCAAACCAACCAATGTTCAAAACAAACAGAAATAAAATATTGTTTTGAAAAGCAGAATTTAAGTTCATGAATTCATCAATTGATCTTCACCCCACTTCTGAACTTGTCTCCAGGATTCAATCTTTTCTTGTAATAAATTGTCTTTTAAGTTGTTTTGTAGAGTTCTTTGTACGATCCTCTAGCTTCCTTCCATTTTTAATGTTTTCTTCAATTACCATCCTCAGTTGTTCATTGTTCTTCCCCTTCTTCTTGAGCTGCTCTTGTTTCTCATTCATGCAGTTCTTTATATAATTCAAATTTTGATTTGAATACTTGTTTATTTCACTGATTCTGAACAGAGCTTTCTCATCATGAGCATCTTTGAAAACCACACACATTTCTGGTTTATCAAAGATAGATCTAGTTCTTACTTTGGAGAGAGGAATTTCAACTTGGATAGTGTTGTTAGGAGGAGTTGTTAGTACTTTGCTGCTATACTCAAAGTTGATACGCAAGTCAAAGTCTCTAAGTGCAGCCCTTTGATATATCTTCTTTCCTGCATCCTTGATGTTGTCAAGAGCTCTTCTGATCATAGCTGAGGTGCTTTTATCTTTATCAACGAGCTGCTTTAACTTTACTATGCCCAGTTGGTGAATATGATCAGCCAAGTCTCCATCAGTAACAATTGATGGAGTTCTATCTTCTCTGATCAAGGTGTATTTATTCTGTCCATAAGTACCTAAGACACTTCCTTTAATATTCATAGTGCCAATCCTCTCAATGGAAACTATTGGATTCTCAACAGGTTTGTGCAAGGGTTCCCAGCTTCCTTCATTTCTGAGTTCAAGGATTCTTCTGCTTATTGGAAAGAGTGGACTTTCTTGTTTATCTTCTTGTTTATTCTAGCAGTAATGCTTCAAGTGTTCTTCAGGGTACATAATTGTATGTAGATCACCTTTCAGCATTGTGAATTCTTTGGGTTTTCCATCTGGACCTTCTCCAATCACAGTCCTTGGTCTTTTTTAGGATGTAACTTCATCTTCCCTTCTTCTCTTCTCTCTTTCATTAAGCTGTTTGCTGAATTCTGTTTCACCAGTGAGAGCCATGGAAGATGATTCAACTGGTATTGCCTTTTGTATTGGCACATTTACTCTGTCTGGTTTTGGTGTACTTGTTTAAGGTCCCATGAGTAATTTTGGCATACTTGAAGGAGGAACCATGGGTTGCTTCTGCTTTTGTGTTGCTGAAGCTTCTGATTTCCTGGTTGATTTTTGTTGAGTAACTTCTGGTTGCTTGAATTGTTGTTGAGGAGTTTCTGACTCTCATGCTGGTTCATCTTGTGAATTGGAGCTTTCAGTTCATATAAATCAACATTTGCCAGTCTGGCAACATTGTACTACAACCTCTTTACTAACAGTTGAACATTAGCAAGAGTTTGAGCATTTGTTTCTTCTTGATTCTTCATTTTCTGAAACTCCCGTTGGTTTTGATTCTTTTAGGTAGACCACTCCATCGTCAGTTTTTCAAGAGCATCAGCCATGATGCTGCTGTTGGCTCTAAGGAACTGAATTTCTTCAAGGATTCTTCCAGAACTTGAGCTTTCCCTTACACTTGCAACCTCTGCCATCTTTGTCTTGATTTCTTGTGGTTCTTTGAGAGCTTTCTTAAATTCTGATGAATTCTCTCTATTTTCTGATGACTCCTGTAGTTTGTTGAGGGCTGTAGTGTTATCTTCTGTTTGTTTCTGTACAGCTTTAACAGTTTCTGATAAGGCTTTAATGTCAGACTTTTGATTTCTGATCTCTTCCAGTATTAGATCAAGCTTTTCTTTTGTTGCTGTCTTGCAGTACAAACAAATGTTATGTCATCAAGCTCCTTCTATAGTTGTTCCGTTGACATAGTTTGATGTTCTTGGGTGACAGGAGGAACAACAGATGTTCCACCTCTAACACCAGCAGAAAACACACTTGCTATTGTTCTAAGGTTAAGAGGATTGAAATATTCCAAATTCTCTATACCCTTACCAGAAAATTGAAGCTCATTCAAATCCTGGTTTTCCTCACATCCTTGTACCTTTTCAGATTCTCCATGAGTTGTTGAGAAACTCTTATTTTTCTCATCCAGGTTTCCTTGATCAGTAGACTAATCTCCACCTGTTGCCACCACATTCTCCTCCTCAGTATCTGATTCAGAGAATGGGTCTTTGGATTTACTCACATCTTTTTTTTTTTTTTTTCAGAAACAGTACTTCTATGTGCAATTTCATAATTTGCATCAAAATCACTTTCAGAATTATGAACAATATTAAGTTTAGAGTGTTGTGCACCTGTTTCTCCCATATGTGAGATTTCTGCATGATGTTGATGCGTGTGAAGTGTCGTTAGATTTTTAATGTATATTTTAAGCCCTTTAACACTTTTTAGCCGAGTTTTAAATTTATAAAACACGATATTTACTAACACTAAACACACATATGGGCATGTGCACCCATTGTGAGCGTAGTATAGTGTTGGTAAGATACCGAGGTCGTCCAAGGACACAAGAGCGTTTGATACCGGTTTATCCTCAACGTCTAATCAAATCAAAAGTTTAGAAAAAGGTTTTTAAACAAGAAACATAAAACTAACTAAAATGCTGAAAAATAAAATAAAATAAAAACAGATAGACAATATGAATCTCTTGGATCCGACTCGTGTTTAATGTAACCTTTGATTACTTTTGCACTTTTTAAGAGATTATCTTAGTTATTGTAGTAGGCCCCTCTTCTGAAGGTGACGTTACCCTCAACCCAGTAGTTTGAGTCAGCAAGGATACAATCCTAAAGGGTTGGATTATTGAAAGATAATTAATTAAGTTATTAATGCATATTGTGGTAGGCCCCTCTTCTGGAGGTGACGTTACCCTCGGCTAAGTAGTCTGAGTCAGCAGGGATACAGTGCTCAGTAGCCGGGTTAAAGTAATAACAGTAGTTTACATATGAGGGGATCAAGGAGTTCGGACCCCCTCCATCCAATACCAGTGGGTATTGAAGGAGGTCCTACTAAAGTTGACCCAGGTCCTTGCAGGATCTATACACTGAACAAGGCAACACTCGTACCAAACTGTTCCCTTAGGCCCCGACCATGTAGCCAACAAACCTCCATATAGACCGTGGAGATATGAATGGTGAAAATATTTTATTTTATATAGACAGTAAAATAATGCCAAGACACCACGGACAAACGATAAGGAAGACTCACCTTCAACATAAGAAACTAGTTATTATAGTCATTAATACATAACCAAATAAAAAGTGCGAAAAGATCAAAAATAAAAAGTATTACACTAGACACTTGTCTTCACCAAGTGATGTAAGAGACTTAGGCAAACATGGCCTTTAATTGTCAAGAACTCTTACGATCAATCTTGGATCCCGAGACTACTCACACACTCTATGATGGATGATGGATGATGGTGGTGGATGATGGTGTTGGGGTGGTGGTGGAGTGTGGGTGAAGTGTGAGAGAGGTGGTTTGCCAAGGGATGGTTTGCAAATGAGCCAAGCACCCCTATTTATAGCATGCACAGAAGCCAGGACACGGCCCCGTGTCCACCCATCTTCTCTTTCTTCATTAATTGCAGTTTGTCTGCATTAGTTGACTACCACCCCCCCCCCCCACCGTGTCCGCTGGGCACGACCCCGTGTGCAGAAGCGTATCTGTACTATCAAGATTTTCCTAGATTGTATGAATCTTAGAGTTGACCACGGCCCCGTGTCCGCTGGGCACGCCCCCGTGGTGGGTGATATAAGCTTCTACAACTTTGTCTTTTCTGCAGACACTTGGGTACGCCCCCGTGCTCAGTGAGCACGGGGCGTGTTCAACATTCTGTTTTCTTGTTTTTGCTTTAGATGATGCAGTCGAGGGGCCGGGCATGCCACATTTATTCCTTTTCTTGTATTTATGCTGGATTTAGCTGCATTTTTGCTTCTTTTGTTCATTTAATCTCTTTTAACCCTGAAAATACAAAAGGAAGACAAAAGCACACTTTTCCAACATTAGTACTAAAAAAGGGTTAGTTTTATGCCTTATTTGATGTAATTTATATGTTGCATTTTGCACACATCAATGCTCTTCTGCCATAGGACTCATGTACACATCTTCATCAGCTTGATGAGGTTCTGATTGAGCCTCCTGCTCTATTCTTGGTGCACTTGATTCTTGTGCATCATGCTCCATAGGGGACACACTATCAAAAACTTCTTTATTCTCTGGCTTTTTGCTTAACATCTTTAGATACTCTGCTCGGTAAGGTGAATCTTCTGGTATCAGATTGATCATACTTTCTGACAGAACAGGTACATCAAAATCTGATTTCCAAGACCCCATAGCAATCCAAGGTCTCAAGATCTCTGTACTCTACATATTTTCTGATGCAGGAATTTCCATATTCCTTTCAGAAAATGCATCAGAAATTCTGACTAACAGATATCTGGGAAAAGGTAGATGTGAATCTATCCTTCTAGTGTTGGTCAAAATTGATCTTCTGATCAGATTAAATATCTCTGTTCCAAAATCAATGTTCATTCCAGTGATGAGGCTGAACATGATTGTCAGAACATTTTTGTTTATCTGATCTGTACCCCCAATCTTTGATGATAAACACTTGTTCAGAATTTCCACTAACACTTGCCAGAAGGCAGGCAACTGATTTCTTTTGAATTCACTAATCTTTGAAATATTTACCTTATATCCAATCACAGCATCAAGTTGTGCAAACATGTCTTCCTTTTCCAGTGCTTCATCATAATTTTGACTGATGGGTAATTCTAGACATTCTCTTATCTTCTCTGGTGTGATTGTGACAAAGATATCTCCCCATACATGTGCTGTGAGCTTGTTTGGATTTGATAGATTGAGTGTCTTTACCACTTATTGTACAAGTTTTTCTGGTACCTCTCTGGTCTTTGTAAGAGCTTGAGCTATAGGACATCTGGTCAGAAATTTGATCAAAATTTTTCACTTTGTATCATATTCGTCTATGTTGTTGTTCATGGCTTCATTGTTGCTCTTCAATGGTAGGAATTCAGCTTCAGTGATGAGTTGAACAGAGTGTTCAACTGGTGGCATGTTGATGTTGATAGCAGCCATGGAGAATTGAGGTTTTTGCTTCGAAAAAGGGTTTTTAGGGTTTTGATTTTGAAGAGGAAGGTTGGAGGTGAATTTATCTATATTTCAAGGATGTATTTATAGTGTTTTGAGACAGAGATCTTTGTGTGCTTTTCGTGGGTTGTTTGCATTTAAGGTGCTTAATGACACCTTAATGATTTTTTAATTCGTTTAGGAAACAACCATTTAAAAAACCTTTTAGTTTATCTCTTATTTAAAATCGGAGACTTAAAGGTTTGTAGATAAACACTAATGTCCAACTTGCACCTTTTCTTCATGCGGGACCCTTTTATTTTGAAAAGGTCCAATAGAAAGCTCTTTTGAAACTGTGTTTGTTCCAAAGTTGATCTTTTGTTGATGTATATCAAAAAATCTTTGATTAGATCCTTTGAGTGTTGGATTTTCTTCATACTACATCAGAATTCATTTGATTCATATTTAGAGGTTGGATCATTTTTTTTAGATGAGAGGGAATAAGTAGAGTTTTGAAGATGTTACTTACATAGCATTTCTGAACTTCACATCTTTGTTCTGATCTTCAAGGAGTGTTGTTGTGCAAAAGATTTTCTCATTTCTTTAACATTGCATTTGTCCTTTTGAAGATAGATTAACCAGAAAATTTTAATTTGACAAAAACTTTTTATAAATCCTTTTGTATGTTGTCACAAGTTTTCTTTGAATCTGGTTTAAAGCAATGTTACCAGATATTTCTTCTCATTTTTCTATTGATATATCCGTTTTTCTGGTTATTTTACAACTTTTTTGATGAATGAATAGATTTTCTGATAATTTATCAGCTTTTCTGGTAAAACATTAGATTTTCTGATGTTTCATTAGATCCATCAGATTTCTTTGAATTTCATCAAATTTTTCTTGTTCTTTGTTAGATATGCCATTTTACTTTCCCCTAGATCTATTGTGATGTGTTGTTTTTTTTTATTTAAAAGAAAAAAATATAAAGCAAATATATACTATTTAAACAAAAAAAATTACAACTAACGAAACAAAGAAAAAACTACTCATTATAGATCCCCTTAACATACAACCAAAGGAAGGTGCTTTGTCCACTGTGATTAGGTGTTTGAACCAGGGAGGGAACATACATGTTCTCTTGTAAAGCCATCTGGCCCCTTGGGTACCAGCTCCTTACCCCTCCCAAGTCCAGTTGACTTGTTATCACCTTGGTCACAAAGCGAGGGTAGATCAGAAAGGGATGACGGGTGTGCATGTTTGATTCCAAGTCTCTCATGAGAAACTTGGAAAAGTTGTACGGTTTGTCTTGTATAACTGCATGAACCACCTCCATCATCTTGTAAGACAGCTCGTTGTAGTGTCCTATCTTCTTTGAGAAGCAGACACTGATCTGTGTCACCAAGTACTGGAATGGTTGAATGAAACCAAACTTGCTGATCTGCCTTGAAACATTGGGTGTTCGATAACCCATACTCCTAAGAATTTCTTCCAGCACTTCCTTCTTGAAAAAGGTGGTTTCTGGATCATCAGCCAGCTGGAGAGCATCCTGAGAGTTTCAAGTTGATTCTCTCGTTCCAGTTTTAGCTTCCTGATACTGAAGCTTGAGATTCGCAATTTCATCCAGTTGCTCGTTTATTAATCTCTTTTGTGATTGAAGAACGCCTGACATATGTACGTTTTCTTTATAGGTTTTAGAATTACGTTCGTCTGAGTCTTTAATCGTTCTTTTTAATTTGTCAAAATCCTCAGAAATTTTTCTGTTTTCAAGCATCAATTTTTCATTTTCTTTTCGAAATCTCACAATATCATTTTCATCAGTTTTAATTTTTTCAGTTAACTCATTTATTCTATCAGTTAAGCTTTTTATTAGTTTATCTCGATCAATCATTTGTCTGTTTAGACTGTTAACTTTATTTGTCAGCTCCTAGATGTAACATTTGTGCTCTTGTAAACATTGTACAATGTAGAACAATATCAATTATCAATGAAACGATGTGTTTAGATCTCAATGTTTGTTTATTTGTGTTTGACAATTTCACGTTTCAATTCTTGTTTGATTTCAAGTTCTAGTTCGCTTTCTATAAAGTTAAACGCAAACTGTTAGGTAAACGTGATCAGTTTAATGTGACAAACACTCAGAACAGTGACATAAGCTTAACATACCTTAAATAACCTTAACATAACTTAGAAATAAGTTTTGAAGGGTTTGGTGTGTCAAAAACAAGTTTGTTCGATCACAGGGACTATTTGCGACAAACTGCAAAAGTCTGCCGATTCGTATGGCAGCGTACACTCTGGAACAAGATCATAAGCTAAGCATACCCTAAATACCCTTAAAATAGCTTAGAAATAAGTTTTGAGGGGTTCGGTATGCGGAAATACGCTTATCTGATCACACGGACTAAAAGCGTCAAAAACTGCATAAGTTTGCATATACGTGCATATCTTGCGTTCTGACCATATCCGAACATCCAAAAATTTTTATAATCATTAGAATATTGTATTTTAGTGATAGGAATGCAAAAATACCCTTCGTCGCGTAATTTGGATCGTTTTCGCGTTCGTTTGAGTTTCGTCGTAATTAACCGAAAAACGTAATCGTGTGACCAAACGAACCCACATCCGTGATATTTCCAAGCATATTTCAAGTCCCATATGCTCTAACATCCTTTTAGAGGCTTGAAATTGGGTTAACGGGAGTTATACGCGTCAAAAACCATCAAAACATGCTGCAGGGACTAAAGCTGTCAAAAAATGAAACTTTTGAAGACACAGGCCTCCCTCGCGCCACGCGACAGATGCCTGAGTGTCTGGCGTGCCACGCAACAACACCATTTTTCAGAACTTTCTAAATCAGCTGCTGATTCCTGTATTTTAACTTGGTTTTTGATATTGTGGGATGGTTTATGTGATCAACAAGGCTTAATTTCCTTGCCTAACACTTGTCATGATCTTGTAATTGCTTGGACAATACATAAAAAACTTGGCAAGATCACATTCATCCTAGATTACTATAAATACCCATGATCATCTTCATTCCAACTTTCTCATCTTCATTCTCTTTCACTCTTGCTCTGATTTGAGGCTACCACATTAAGTTGGAGGCCTCATACTTGAGCATTCTTGTTCATTTTTCCATGCATAGGACTCTTGTAAGTGTTCTTTCATGCTTGTTTATTTATTTCAAGCAAGAAAGACAAACAGTGTTTGACTTTCAGCTTTTACCATGATTTGGTCAAGACAAAGTTCGTTTGAACTTTCCAACGTGAGCGTAATCACGATGATTATAGTCCCTTGCGACTATACCTACTGATTACCACGTTGACTAGTGGAAGTGACGAGTCAAAGTTTCGGTCAAAATGCACGATTATGTGCATATTGTGACGAAACTATTTTCGGGCATCAAAACACTTTGTTTTGATATCAAATCCATTTTCTAACTTAGTTAAACATGTTTTAACATGTTTAACTCGTCACTTTTAGTTTAGTGCTTGTTTAGGGACGCAAGTCAAGCGGTCTCGACAACTGCTTAGACTTTCGAACCTGACCCGTTTGGTCGATCATTTGGATCCGACCAAACATATTTTTGTGACCATAGTTGTATTGGGAATAACCTTCCGAGGTTATACCTTATGGTCACTTAGTTTAATTAGTTGTATGATAAGTAGTTTATATGCCTTAGGAAAATGACCAAAATGCCCTTTTCATGCATAATTTGAATTTAAGATAATGTAACTTAAATTTTGACACTTAAACTGATTATGCAACAATATTAAACATGTTAGGGCATATAATACTTGTCATAGGACTAGTTAGGCTATTCGAATGCGCTTTTACGCAAATGACGCGTTAAAGTAGCGTAGACTACCTTAACGGGTCATAAGCACTTAGGATTGGTTTCAATCAGAATGTAGGCTTTGTTAAACCATATCATATGAGTTCCAACACTCATCTGGTTTACAAGACCTCATTTTACCCGATCTCCCGATTTATGCCTCAATTATTAACATAGTGATCCGATACTAGGTGCCACTTGATTCCTTGATTGCCCGAGCTTTGTTAGTTCACTTAATCGAGGATACCTTGCAATATCAAGTGAGTACATAGTTCCCCTATTTTAATGATTTCAATTTTTTTTGGGGTGATTCATATGTGCTAAACGATTTTGATGTTTTCAAAAACAAATGCTATGGTTTATATTAAACACAACGATTTAAATAATGTGAACGAACTTGTTGGGGCGTTAGTACATAACACGAATGACATTCATTAACAATGATCAAGCCGACCAGTAGTATGTTATGGTACCAAAGGATCTGACAAATCCCGTTATTGGACTATCGCCATGGTTATGGGGTATTATGGGTAACGACAGAACATGATGAATTTTAACAAACCTTTTAGTGGTTTGTTAGTCAATTTAAAGATACCGTTGGTGGTATCTTCGAGTCAGAACACAGGTTTGAATGTATTCATTAAAGAACGACCAAAAGTTAGTTTTCACAATTAAAACATGAACGAGTTAAACGATTTGAACAATTTGAACGACTGGGTTTGATAACACGAACGATTGATAACACGAACGAATTGAACGATTTTGAATGATTTTTGATGAATGTTTTCAAACGATGACATGCAACGATGTTTACTAAATGATATAAACCATACGAGTTTTATTACGAGAACGATTTACAAATTTGGTTTACAAAGGCAATTGTTTTGGGTCAAGATTCTTGGCAACGAGGTTTTATAAACTATAACCAACTTAATTTAAGTTGGTTAAACATATTGCAATACAAAATACTTTTCAAAACACGGTTTCCAATTTATCGACTCATGTATTCGTACGAGGAATTGCAACATGTATTCATGCCATGAATTTGACACACTCACAAAACCTATGTGCTCGCCGGCGTTTTTATGCTGACTTTATTCTTCACATATGTTTCAGGTGCTGTTGTTTGATGATGTTGATGATGATTAAGATGCATGCTCACATAGGGTTGGACGAGGCCTTAGTGACTTAAAACAAGAAAGACAATATGTGAACTCGTTTTGTTTTACTTTAAGACAACGTTGAACATTTAATAATTAAATAAAGCGAAACTTTAATCCATGTGTTGTGAAGTAATAATTAAATAAAGCGAAACTTTAACGTTGAACATTTAATAATTAATTTTAGGTTTTGCCTTTTCGATGCGTATGCGTGTCGTATTTTGACATATTTTGTCATTACGTGTCATTTTATGAAGAATACCTTCTGTACGAGTCAATAAGGTGACTTTCGGTTCCGTGTGGTATCGTATTCCTTGATTACCTGTAATTTTGTTTGGAATCTATTTGTACTATATCGTGTCGTGTCATGTTGTATGTACATGCGTCGTACGATATCATTAATTGACGTATTTTTTCGTTAAATGTCGTATTATGATGTACATTGTCATTATGTTTGCGTATTATGGCATATATTGTTCGTACGAGTCGTGTTGGTGACGTTTGGTAATGTCACGTTTATAGTCTGTAAGTGTCGTATTAGGGTGTAGATTGTTTGTACGTGTCCTGTTATCATGTATTATGGTGTAGTATGACTCTACTTGTCGTAGTGTTCCGTATTATGTCTATACGGTGTCGTATTTTGGCGTATATTGCCGGTTACTTTACGTGTTGTATCCATTAAACAAACAAAAAACACTTTAAATACATTATATAAACAAAATACCTTCAAAATTATTAATTAACCTATACGATACATATACGGGACCTTTACTACACCTATATATGCTCATACAGGACCTATACCTCACCTATATTATACTAAATTGTACATGGTATTCTTAAAAAAATTAAGAAAGTTTTTATTTAAAAAAATAAATATTTTTTAGAACACTTTGTTAAAAGCATAAACAAATGTATAAAAAATTGTAAAAATAACCTCAATCAATACGACCCGTATAGACCTATACGACCCGTATAGGTCCAGTCAAATAGACAAAATCTGACACAGTCTTTATTGGAAATTGAAAAAGCAATACGACCCGTATAGGCCTATACGACCGGTATTAAAGATGTCGATTTAATGATTCAGGTGTGCCAATAATACAGCCTTTAATAAAAGGTTTTGATGGCAAAAATAGAGCATTCTTTTAAAAAAACGTTTTGCGGCTTCAAATCTTCGTGCAATTTTTAGTATGTTTGGATGAATTATCTGTCGCATCGTTGTGTGACATTTGCGGGGGATTGTTTGTTTGTTTTATGTATTACTGAAAAACCCAATTATAAAGTTATTTGTAAAACCCATTTGTTTAAATCACTGATTCATTTGTTTTTAAAACACATCGAGTAATAGACCTGCGCGTTGCGGCGCGGTACATCACAAACATTGAATGGATTAGTCCAAATGTTATGTAATTCATAACCATGTGAAAACATGTGTTCGACATATCTGATTGAACTCAACGGGAAAACAGAGGAAAAAACGTTGAAAACCATACGCACGTTGCTGCGTGTTGACTCGCAAAATTTCAAACGAAACGTAAAACGAAAACTTGCGAAAGATGAAAAGTATTGGGGGGGGGGGGGGGCAAAATTAAAAATAAAAAAGTGTTGGGGTTAAATTGAAAGATTAAAAATCTTTGGGTTAAAACTAAAAAAGTCAACGGGGTTAAATGGCAAAAGTAAAAAACCCTTTGGATTAAAAGTGAAAAATGCAATTTTTTTTTTTTGAAAAACTCCCAATACATGTATTACAACTACATAAAGCAACAAAATGTTGGAAATTTATAGTTTGGAAATAAACTGGGCTTGTTTAAAATAGAATAATCTGTGTATGTTTTTTTAAGACACATGAACTAGCTATGTTTGAAAACTCAATGGAACTTGGTATGTTTGAAAACATTAATTTTTTTTGAAAGGCGAAATTCATTAAAAACAAACCGAGACGGCCAACTCCAAGTTAGAGGTGGACTGTCACAAAAAAACATTACATTAATGAGAAAGAAAAATTGCACCAATTTCTCCAATCGATCGTACCCTCCTTATGTCTACTCTTATACCAGAGATACCCCATAGATTTAACATCCGAAACAATTTGAACGACGTTCGAATCCGCACCGTTGAAAACCTTTTCGTTCCTCGCCTTCCAACTTCTCCAACACGCAATAATGATGATTCCATATACTATCTCTTTCTTTTTCTCGGATTCGACAATCTGATTGATGATCTGCAACACGTCGAGGACTGAGAACACGAAGAACCGAGGGATTTTACACCAAGACGCAATCGCATTCCACACTCCACACGCAACCCTACACCCCGAAAACAAATGATCTACCGTTTCATCAATTTCTCCAGAAAACGCACATAATCCATTCCCCACATTAATGTTTCGTCTAATGAGAGCGCTTTGTGTAGGAAGTCTATCCATCTCGCCCTCCACATAAAAATGTTACATTTATTTGGGATCCACTTACACCAATTAAAAACCATATTACCTTCGCTTGAGTCATTGCTTTTTAACCATTTTCGAGCTTCCTTAACCGAGTAGCCTTCATTCGAACCTCGATTCCATGCCCATGAATCTTCATGACCGGTTAAATGCACATCCGAGACCAATCTATGAAATTGAATTACCTCTTCCACTTCATTACTAGCAGCCGGGTACTTCTTCCATCTCCATTGAATCGTGCAATGTGGATTATGAGCACAAAATCTCTCCACCACCGTGCACCCTTTCTGATCTTCAAGGCGAAACAGCGAAGGAAACTTCTTCTTCAATGGTTCGGTCGTAAGCCAAGGATCTATCCAGAATTTATGTTCGAACCGTCACCCACCACCCCTCGGATCATATTAGTGAAACCGATACCGTTCACCATTAATCGGTAACCCACTTTCACCAATCTAGACCACGTACCCGGAAAACGACTACTACATTGAAATGTTTCCCATCTTCTTTTCGAGCCATGCACCGCGTCAATGACCTTCCTCCAAAGCGCCTCCTTTTCTATTTGATACCTCCATAACCATTTCAATAACAACGCATTATTGCTTTCTTCCAATTTAGAAAGACCCAATCCTCCATCTTTTATATTTTTCATGACTTTATCCCAAGCAACCCAATGAATTTTGTTCTTTTCATCACACCCTCCCCATGGGAATCATTTAACAATAGACCGAGTTTATTAATAACCGTGACCGCAGCTTTATATAATGAATCAGGTATATGATTTAAAACACAATAACTGAGTATGCTTTTAAAAAACACAATGAAATAACTATGTTCAAGCCTTCTTTTAATAAAACGCAATCTAAAACACAATGAGATAACTTTGTATTCAAGCCTTTGTTTGGAAAACGGAATGCTAAAAATGCAATGAACGAGGATATATCAAGTTGTATAAAAGACAATACTAAGGGGACTGGGGGTGGTGGCTTTTTTCTCCGTGATGGGGCATATTTCAACCGTGGAACTTTGAAGTTTTCCACTGCCACCAACAAATGTTAACGAATGATGGAAGGATCCCGTAATAAACTTCACGCGTGATAGAGGAAAGGATGTGAGGGGGTGTGAGGGTTTATTGTTGGGTGTTGTGAGTGATGACCATTGCCACTAAAAAAGGTTGTGAGTGATGGAATAATGGTTGATGACCTGACGGCACTTGATTGGATGTTGTAAGTGATGGAATTTTTGCAAGTGATAACCACCCCCTCCCCCCTAAAGCACAATGTAATAACGTTATAATCTAGCTTTCATAATAAAACACAATGATAAAAAAGAGTTATAAAACACAATGAACTAGGCATACCATAGTCATTGTGTTTTTTTAATTTCGGTACTATACTTGTTTTAAAGTTATAAAAGAATCTGTGTTTTTATGGTGTAATTAAAAAATAATGTCGTATAAATAAGTTATTAACGTTTTTTTAAGGTGGAATTTGAAAAGAGAGAATATATTTCCTTGTATTTTTTGTTGTATTCACTCATTTAATATTAATCATTCATTACATAATCTAATGGCTAGGATGATTTCCAAGACTTTCTAAAAAATATAACTTTCTATTATATCTTAATCCTTGATTATAATTCAAAATAATTTTATGTGTTTTTTCTATAAATTATTATTCTTCCAAATAAATTCCCCTATTAATGTACTAACAATTAATCTTAACAAGTGTAATTTAATCCGATCTACATCCTTACAAAAATCTTTCTACGTATCGTTTTAGTATAAGATCAATATAAATGTCAAAATTAAAAAAAAACTAAAAAGAGAATTTAATCATTTTAAGTTCAACGGAATTAGGACTTATATAGAATTTTCTTCTATCGTAAATTAAGGATTATGAAGGCAGAAATATCAATTTTATGTGTCATCATGACTTCGTATTATTCAATTCATGTAAATGGAGAATAATATGTGATAATATAGTTTGTGTTGAAATATTGTGAGAATATGATATCACGTGGAATTAGAATGTATGTTAGAATACATTCTTTAGATATTATTTAAGAATATATCGTTGTTGATTGATTTGAGTGATATTTGATTTTCTTAATCTGATATTATATAAAAAAATACTATTACTTATAATTCATAATTATTATTGAAAAATATATTCATTGTGATGATTGTTTTAGTAATATTAACATAAATTAAGTTATTGAAGCGTTCCATAAAGTCATTAATGAATACATTACTTATAGATTGTCACACCGTTGCAGTGTTTTTTTTCCCAATTCTACATGATTCTTTTTAGATATTTTATAATAAGTGAAACAAACAAAATGTAAATGAATCTTGGTGTGGGTCTAAGTTTGGAATTCAAAACTTATTTTCACGTAATATGACAAGTGATTTCAACAAATGTGAAAATAGTGTGCGAAAATAGAAATCAGACTTTCAAGAAACAGGACCTACAGAATCTTCAAGTTTATATCACTTTGAAACCAAATGGTTTACAAGGTGATTGTGAGATTATTATCTATTACAAACGAATACTTGTGTAATTCTGTGGTGAAAGGACAATGGAGTTTTGTAGTATGTATTGAATGCTAAGCTTAACCCATTGTTCTTTGCTTGATGAGCCTTCTATTTATAGAGAGCACGGATACATGAATAAACATTTGTTTATTCATGTATATGTCCTGCAAAAAGTAGCTTCTTGACATATTCATTGAATCCAATAATCAAGTTGCCTTTGTCATCATGATATCCAATAATGTCAAGTTGCTTCGGTTATTGTGGCAGTGTAGAACTGATTTTCAGACAAGTGGGGTTTTACAGAATTTCTGATAACCACTTCATCAGAAATTCTGGTGAACAAATCATCAAAAAGTCTGATGATCAGAATTGCCAGAAACTGATGATATTTCGTCAGAAATATCATCAGATCCATCAGAAAAACATTTTCTAATAATCTTCTTTAGTTCTTGATCAACTTTTGATTCTTTGAAGTAGATGTTGTTCTTTTCAGTTGCCCTATCCAGTCTTCTTCTTGTTGTTTTGATCTTCAAGACTTTTATCTTCTTCATAGATCAAGCTGAATTGGATTTTCTTCAATACTTACAAATAGAGTTTCCTAACAGTTTCCCCCTAAGTATTGTAAGAAAAACAACTATCTATATCAAACATAAACAAACTTCAACCAATCCTTAAAAGAGAATTCAAACAACTAAATTCAGAAACATGAAACAAAATCAAACCAACCAATGTTCAAAACAAACAGAAATAAAATATTGTTTTCAAAAACAGAATTTAAGTTCATGAATTCATCAATTGATCTTCACCCCACTTCTGAACTTGTCTCCAGGCTTCAATCTTTTCTTGTAATAAATTGTCTTTTGAGTTGTTTTGTAGAGTTCTTTGTACGATCCTCTAGCTTCCTTCCATTTTTAATGTTTTCTTCAATTGCCATCCTCAGCTGTTCATTGTTCTTCCCCTTCTTCTTGAGCTGCACTTGTTTCTCATTCATGCAGTTCTTTATATAATTCAAAGTTTGATTTGAATACTTCTTTATTTCACTGATTCTGAACAGAGCTTTCTCATCATGAGCATTTTTGAAAACCACACACATTTCTGGTATATCAAAGATAGCTCTAGTTCTTACTTTGGAGAGAGGAATTTCAACTTGGATAGTGTTGTTAGGAGGAGGTGTTAGTACTTTGCTGCTATACTCAAAGTTGATACGCAAGTCAAAGTCTCTCAGTGCAGCCCTTTGATATATCTTCTTTCCTGCATCCTTGATGTTGTCAAGAGCTCTTCTGATCATAGCTGAGGTGTTTTTATCTTTATAAATGAGCTGCTTTAACTTTACTATGCCCAGTGGGTGAATATCATCAGCCAAGTCTCCATCAGTAACAATTGATGGAGTTCTATCTTCTCTGATCAAGGTGTATTTATTCTGTCCATAAGTACCTAAGACACTTCCTTTAATATTCATAGTGCCAATCCTCTCAATGGAAACTATTGGATTCTCAACAGGTTTGTGCAAGGGTTCCCAGCTTCCTTCATTTCTGAGTTCAAGGATTCTTCTACTTATTGGAGAGAGTGGACTTTCTTGTTTATCTTCTTGTTTATTCTAGTAGTAATGCTTCAAGTGTTCTTCAGGGTACATAATTGTATGTAGATAACCTTTCAGCATTTTGAATTCTTTGGGTTTTCCATCTGGACCTTCTCCAATCACTGTCCTTGGTCTTTTTTAGGATGTAACATCATCTTCCCTTCTTCTCTTCTCTCTTTCATTAAGCTGTTTGCTGAATTCTGTTTCACCAGTGAGAGCCATGGAAGATGATTCAACTGGTATTGCCTTTTGTATTGGCACATTTACTATGTCTGGTTTTGGTGTACTTGTTGGAGGACCCATGAGTAATTTTGGCATACTTGAAGGAGGAACCATGGGTTGCTTCTGCTTTTGTGTTGTTGAAGCTTCTGATTTCCTGGTTGATTTTTGTTGAGTAACTTCTGGTTGCTTGAATTGTTGTTGAGGAGTTTCTGACTCTCCTGCTGGTTCATCTTGTGGAATTGGAGCTTTCAGTTCATGTAAATCAACATTTGCCACTCTGGCAACATTGTACTGCAACCTCCTTACTAACAGTTGAACATTAGCATGATTTTGAGCATTTGTTTCTTCTTGTTTCTTCATTTTCTGAAACTCCAGTTGGTTTTGATTCTTTTGGGTAGACCACTCTATCATCAGTTTTTCAAGAGCATCAGCCATGCTGCTGCTGTTGGCTCTAAGGAACTGAATTTCTTCAAGGATTCTTCCAGAACTTGAGCTTTCCCTTACACTTGCAACCTCTGCCACCTTTGTCTTGATTTCTTGTAGTTCTTTGAGAGCTTTCTTAAATTCTGATGAATTCTCTCTGTTTTCTGATGACTCCTGTAGTTTGTTGAGGGCTATAGTGTTATCTTCTGTTTGTTTCTGTACAGCTTTAATTGTTTCTGATAAGGCTTTAATGTCAGACTTTTGATTTCTGATCTCTTCCAGTATTAGATCAAGCTTTTCTTTTGTTGCTGTCGTACAGTACAAACAGATGTTATGTCATCAAGCTCCTTCTGTAGTTGTTCTGTTGACATAGTTTGATGTTCTTGGGTGACAGGAGGAACAACAGATGTTCCACCTCGAACACCTGCAGAAAACACACTTGCTACTGTTCTAAGGTTAAGAGGATTGAAATATTCCAAATTCTCTATACCCTTACCAGAAAATTGAAACTCATTCAAATCCTGGTTTTCCTCATATCCTTGAACCTTTTCAGATTCTCCATGAGTTGTTGAGAAACTCTTATTTTTCTCATCCAGGTTTCCTTGATCAGTAGACTGATCTACACATGTTGCCACCACATTCTCCTCCTCAGTATCTGATTCAGAGAATGGGTCTTTGGATTTACTTACATCTTTTTTTTTTTTCAGAAACAATACTTCTATGTGCAATTTCATAATTTGCATGAATTGATTCATCAGAATCACTTTCAGAATTATGAACACTATGAAGTTTAGAGTGTTGTGCACCTGTTTCTCCCATATGTGAGATTTCTGCATGATGCTGATGCGTGTGAAGTGTCGTTAGATTTTTAATGAGCCCTTTAACATTTTTTAGCCAAGTTTTAAATTTATAAAACACGATATTTACTAACACTAAACACACATATGGGCAAGTGCACCAATTGTGATTGTAGTATAGTGTTGGTAAGATACCGAGGTCGTCCAAGGACACAAGAGTGTTTAGTACCGGTTTATCCTCAACGTCTAATCAAATCAAAAGTTTAGAAAAAGGTTTTTAAACAAGAAAAATAAAACTAACTAAAATGTTGAAAAATAAAATAAAATAATAACAGATAGACAAGATGAATCACTTGGATCCGACTCGTGTTTAGTGTAACCTTTGATTATTTCCGCACTTTTGCACTTTTTAATAGATTAACTTAGTTATTGTAGTAGGCCCCTCTTCTGAAGGTGACGTTACATTCAACCCAGTAGTTTGAGTCAGCAAGGATACAATCCTAAAGGGTTGGATTATTGAAAGATAATTAATTAAGTTATTAAAGCATATTGTGGTAGGCCCCTCTTCTGGAGGTGACGTTACCCTCGGCTAAGTAGTCTGAGTCAGCAGGGATACAGTGCTAAGTAGCCGGGTTAAAGTATTAATAGTAGTTTACATATGAGGGGATCAAGGAGTTCGGACCCCCGCCATCCAATACCAGTGGGTATTGAAGTTGACCCAGGTCCTTGCATGATCTATACACTAAACAAGGCAAGACTCTTACCAAACTGTTCACTTAACCCCCGACCAGGTAGCCAACATACCTCCATATAGACCATGGAGATATTAATGGTGAAAATCTTTTATTTTATATAGACAGTAAAATAATGCCAAGACACCACAGACAAAAGATAAGAAAGACTCACCTTCAACATAAGAAACTAGTTATTAAAGTCATTAGTACATAACCAAATAAAAAGTACGAAAAGATTGAAAGTAAAAAGTATTACACTAGACACTTGTCTTCCCCAAGTGATGTAAGAGACTTAGGCAAACATGGCCTTTGATTGTCAAGAACTCTTACGACCAATCTTGGATCCCGAGACTACTCACACACTCTATGATGGATGATGGATGATGGTGGTGGATGATGGTGTTGTGGTGGTGGTGGAATGTGGGTGAAGTGTGAGAGAGGTGGTTTGCCAAGGGATGGTTTGCAAATGAGCCAAGCACCCCTATTTATAGCATGCACAGAAGCCAGGACACGGCCCCGTGTCCACCCATCTTCTCTTTCTTCATTAATTGCAGTTTGTCTGCATTAATTGACCACGCCCCCGTGTCCGCTGGGCACGACCCTGTGTGCAGAAGCGTATCTATACTATCAAGATTTTCCTAGATTCTGCGAATCTTAGATTTGATCACGGCTCCGTGTCCGCTAGGCATGCCCCCGTGGTGGGTGATATAAGCTTCTACAACTTTGTCTTTTCTGCAGACACTTGGGTACGCCCCCGTGCTCAGTGAGCACGGGGCGTGTTCAGCATTCTGTTCTCTTGTTTTTGCTTTATAGGATGCTGTCGAGGGACGGGCATGCCACGTTTATTCCTTTTCTTGTATTTATGCTGGATTTAGCTGCATTTTTGCTTCTTTTGTTCATTTAAGCTTGTTAGGATCAGAGGCTCTCATGATAGTGTTTGTTTGTTTAAAATGAATGATCAATGAATATGAAAACAAGTTAGGTGCAGCGGAAATGAAAACAAACTTACTAAACACAATCAAAAGAGGAAATAGTTTGATAAACAATTGCTACACATATAGTCAAAAGATTACAAATCAAAGCAAAAGATTACAGTCATGCTTACAAACTATACTCCCCCTCAGCCTGATGCTCCAAGGTTGGTTGCACACAAGATGAAAGGATTAGACATGAGGAGAAGAACTCGCTCAGTCCATCAAATGTAACAGTGCAGGGCACTGTTACATTTATAGGCAAACCAAACCACTGAGGTATCTCAGCTGACGTCACCATGAAAGCGACGTCTAACAGCCTAACAACCTGTATCTACTGTCTTTACACAAACACTGCTAACCTAACCACTGACTATACATAAAACAGATATTTCACTAAACAACTGCTCTCCCTGTATGTCAGTTCTTTCCTCAAAGTTGATCAGTCCTTGACTGGGCAGTGCTTTGTCATCAGTAGATAGGACCAGCAGTGTTGGAAACTTCAGGGTTTTCATCAGCAGTTGAACGGACAGCAGCAGTTGAATATGAGCAGCAGATAGAGACCATCAGTTGTTATAAATCACATTCAAGGGGAGAGCAAAGTGTAAACTGCTGCTTATTGTGGATCCTCTGTTGTGACCTGGTTTTGGCTTTACATTATCTGTTCCTCTGATAGGGTTCAATCCCAACAATCTCCCCCTGGAACAGATAATGCCAAAACCTTTCATTATTCAGGACCTTTATTACTCATCAAGAGTGCCTTAGCTTGTTCTTTGAATTCAGCTTCAAATTCCTTTGCACTCTGGTCATCTTCATCCCTGCACAGTGTAAGCTCAAGGAGATCCTGCAAATCTTGAACACTAAAGCCTAGTGCTTCTTTCCTTGATATATGCTTCACATCGCCATTGGCTCTGACCAAGGTCAATACGTGAGTCTTTTGATCAGACATCCACTTTAGTATTTTTAAGCCAAGTGGGTTTCTTGGGAGAGACTTATTTGAAGATGAGATGAGGGATAATGGCCTTGAAAACATCTGCAGACTTTCAGACATTCTTTTGAAAGCTTCTTCAATGACTTTGTCTGCTGCAGCTATATCTTCTGCAGTTTCTTGTTCAATAAATTCTTGTCTTTCAGCTTCTGTCTTGTCTTTAGCAGTGTTTGGAGACGCAGGATTGTTTAATGCCTTAAAAAGGCTTTGAAGCTTTGTTGAAGTTTCTTCTTTTAGACCCATTTTCGTGATGGTATCTTTGAAGTACTCCGCTTCTTTTTCTATTACCTCTTCTTCAGTCAGCTGTTCTCCCTCTTCTTGATTTGTTACAAAAGTAGACCGGAACAGTGTGTCGAGGTTTCCCATCTTCTGTTCAAGCTTCATCATTTGTTCTTGCTTCTTAGAAGTGCCTGATACAGTTATCTTTCTTTTCTTCAGCATTTCGTAGGCTTCATCAGTTTGCTGTCTTGACCACTTTGATATAGCTTCAGCAGTATCCATTTTTGCATCCCCCAGCTCCCTTTTCTTTCTTTTATACTCAGCAGTGAAGTCAGCAATGAGCTTTTTGAATTTGTTCCAGTTTGGAGCATTTTTCTTCTTTGTAGGATCATTCTTGATTCTGTCAATCCTCTCAGCCTCATGCTTTAGAGCGATTATTGGCCATTCTTCAAACTGTTTTTCTTCAGCAGGATAGAATTTTTCTTTCATAATGTAGGCAAGATATTGTTTTCTTAGCTCTTTGCGTTGTTCAGCCTTTTCTTTGATTAGTTCCTGTGCAAATTCTTCCATCTGCTTTACCTTTTCAAGGAAGAAATCCAGTCTTTTAGCAATGCCTTCTTCGCTTAGACTTTCACGTTCACTTTCAAATTTAGCTCTTGCTTTAGCCTGCCTTGCCTTGAGTTTGAGGTAATCATCCATATCCTCTGGTGGCATGTAGCCTATGAGTGAGGAGAATCTCCTTTTTGAAGGATCTTCTTCTACATAGAATTGCCTCATCTCATTTTTGATAGCTTCAAGTTCCAGTGGATATTTTGCAGCATTAGGATCATGTATACCCTCATCGGCAGTGATTGGCTTTCTTATTCTGTTGAAGAGCTTTGGTTGTGATGTAGGAAAGTTGAGAGCAGTGGTGGATGACTGACTAACAGCTGTTGAGACAACTGGTGTCTCAACATCTGCTGTCATTACAACTGCTGATATGTCAGCAGTTGTCTTCTGCTTTTGAGCAGGGGATGGAAGTGGTGAAGGTGGAGGTGAATCAACATCTGATATGAGATTCCTTCTCCTTTTTAATGAAGAAGGAGCAGATGATGTTTTGGGTGGATCAGTGGTGGTAGATTGGATAACAGTGGTTTGTGGCAGTGATTGACTGACAGTGGTTGAAACAACTGGTGTTTCAATCACTGTTGTCATTACAACAGATGTTGTAACATATGTTGTCTTCTGTTTTAAGACAGGAGACAGTGATGATGGTGTGATTGTAGATGATGGTGTCAGAGCAGTAGTTGTGGTGGTGTGTGGTAGAGTGGTGTGTGTTGAAAGTGTGTGTGTTGATGACATGGCAGCTGTTTGGCTACTGACAGCAGTTTTTGTAACTGCTGCTGCAGCAGTTTTTGTAACTGCTGCTGTATCAGCTGTTTGGCTTAGAGGTTTTGAGACCTGCTTTTCTTTTTCTTTTTCTTTTTTAGGCTCAACATGAAGGCCATGTTCTATTCCCATCTTATTCATTTTTTCCAACAGCTTGTTATTCTCCCCCTTTTTGGCATTATCTGAAGGGGGGTTTACAAGAAATGGTATGGAAGAAGGAACTTTGCCAGAGGCACTTTGAATGCTAGCCTTTATAGCCTTGAGATCTGCTTGAGGTCTTTAAATCTTGATTCAACCTTGTTGGTCAGCATTTGTACTTGAATGGCATGCTTTTTGTCAGCCATAAGTTGCTGTGCTTCAAGCATGGGTTGAAAAATATTCCAAAGCTCATTTTCAGCAAATGCATGTTGTGCAGGTGCTTGAGCAGGAATAGCAGTGGCTTGTGCTTTCTGAGCTTTTAAAATCTCTTGCACCATCTCCTTTATTTCAGCAACTGATTCTTCAAGTTTGTCAACTCTGCCCGTCAATTCCTGATATTTTGAATCATCACCTACTTTAGTAGGATCATCTGAATCCCCACCAGAAGTGGTTATATCAATGTGTGTCTTAGGGACAGAGTCCCAAAAATCACCCATTGATGCCCCTTGTTCTCGGTACTGGGGACTTCTTTCTTCAGCACTTGATAAACCTTTGATGTTACTAGTGGTCAAAATAGGCTCACTAGTGGTTAACATTGGTGCTATTGAAGAAATTGACTTCAAGGGAGTCTGATTTATGAAACAACTGGCCAACTGGAGACCTGTTGATCCACCAGTTGTAGTTGCTGCTCCACTTGAACTACCACCCAGAGTTACTAGTAACTCAGGGGGTGTAACCTCCTCAATTGTTGTTGGGATAGCAGGAGTAGTAGCATCAGACCCAGTCACCTGTGGGGGTATACTCTCAGTGACAGGTGATAGAGAGGAACTGGTTTGTGTCTGAGCTATAGCAGCTGCATGCAACAAAGTAGCATGGATTGTGGCATTATTATTGGTGAGGGGATGGGGGTTGAAAGAGACATGTCCTTGGGATCAGGACTGAGGAAGATGGATCCGAGTGGATTCAGAGCTTCATATTGTGGTGTCCCTGTGCTTACAACCTGATCCTTTTGTGAGGATGCAGGAGGAGTTTTAGGCATGGGTTGAGATCTTTCTTCCAACTGCTGTGAGGAAGTAGCAGCAGTGGTTTGTGGTGACTTTTGTGTTGTCACAGGCATTTCCTCTGGGATCTCATCTTCCAGAGTTGCCTTTGTTTTGGGTTTGGTGGGTTTTCTGGATGTTTTCTTTTTGGTCTTTTTAGTGGTGGCAGGTGTGGGTTTCAAAGCAGTGGGGGTGCTGCTCTGATCACCTGGAGCAGTGGGCTCAGCAGCTGATACCTGAGGAGCAGTTGTAACCACTAAAATCTGCTCAGGTACCCCTGCTTTTGTTTTTATTGGTGCCATCATCCTTGAAAATGTTTCTTTTGTTAAGCTTTTAATTTGACAATGAACACCTTGTTTTAGCAAATTTAAATTTTCCTTTTCAATTTTTTTTTTCAAAATAGTAACTCAAAAATCTTGGAAAAAGTAAAAATGCTTTACTTTCAACGTTTTTCACCATGTCATTGAAAATCTCCTGGGAGTAGTTGTAGTCCTTATTATTCAAAATAGCGTAACCCAGGCATTGAATTTTCAATGGTATTTCGTTAAAAGATGCTGTTTTATTCGAAGCACACATCAGAAGTGTGTGAAATAAAAATCTTGGAGCAGAAGGAAAATAACCTTTTTGTAAGGTATCAACCTTTGATTGTTCTGCATACCCCCTGTTTACGAAATCAGTTTTCATCTCGGCTTTCTCAAAAGAGAGTTTACCTTTCTGATCGTTGAGATTAAAGACTTCGGAGATCGACTGTGGGGTTATTTGAACTGCTTTACCCTGTATTAAGAAGTTAATGGCTATGACTTTTCCGTCTTGTTTTTCAAGCGACCCCTTTTTCCAAAACTCTCTCTGGGTTTGCAGATAGATGGGAGCATTTGCTGTCAACAAAGTTTTGTACTTTGATGCAGATAATGTCTCAATGATGGTGTCAAAGGTGTGATTATCAGTAGGTTTTGTGAGTAAACCCAGATAGTTGTGAGATTGTTTGAATGGTATTTCGATGGGTTCTTCGGCCGTTTGAGCGACCTCTTTGGAAGGTGATGGTGATTTAGATTCTGATTTTGATTTTGTCATTTTTGCGGAGAAGAACGAAGAAGGATTTTGGATATTTTGAGAAGAAGGGTTGGAAACTGCTATGAGAAGAGAATTTTTGGAATTCAATTCGACAGTGTAAAACCCTGTTTGGGGTTTAGGGCAGGGTTTTATTTGAAAAAAAATGATCGCTGATGTGGCAGCGGTTATTAAGATCTGAGGGCTAAAAAACTGACCACGTGTCAAACACTGATGAGACGGATAAAGTATGTAAAACAGTTGTTTTAAGAACCACTGACGTATTAAGCATCAGAGGTTACAACGGTAAAAATATGGGCAGTGGATGATTTTTACTATCAGTGGATAGCATATCAGTGAATAAGACACTGATTTTGAGCATCAGTGCTTTTCAAGAAAAATGAGGGATCAGTGGTTAACTTTCAGCAGTGGACAGTGTTTAGATATCAGACATTTGAACAAAACAGTGGTTAGGGTAAATAGTACAACTCTGAAGGACAGGTGTTTCAGCAACAGTTTTGAAGATTTTCATTCAAGGTTTTGCCACATGTCAATTTGAAAGACAGTGGTTTAGTACCCCAGATGATGAAAACTTTTTAAGGCAACTCATTTTCGTTTAATATTCAATTAACACATGAGTACCTTAGTAATCTAAGCACAGTTTGCCATCAACCTTTGATAAAAAATTAGGAGCAAACCTGAGTATGACATGATCATGACATATGTACCATTTCCTTTTAACCCATTAATGAGGACACCAATACCACCAAAAATAAGGTATCACATCCTGTCAGGAGCTGAAACTATTGCCAACAAAAACAAGCAACAGTTTCAAATATATTATTCCAAAAAAAAAATGAACAATATATCCTGATTATTCGAGAAAATCCAAAAAAAATTGTTAAGGATTTTCTGAGAACAGTATCAAAAAGAATCTGGTGTATTTTCAAAAGAAAACATAATCATATCATTCTCAAGTTAGTTGAAATGGTCAGTGGTTTGAAATATTGAATACATTTTGACCACTGTTAAGGACCATTTGATTTTCAGTTGATTGCAAACATGGTTCTCTTTTAAAGTTCATTCATTGGAATCAAAACCTTTTTCTGAATCAGATGAATGCACACAGTTGCATAATGACCATTTTTACCCTAAACTTTTGACTCATAAGTGTTTTATGTTTATACTCTTTTCTTTTGACTTCAAAAGTTTTGAGATAAACACACTTCTGAGTTTTTGAGAATTTTCTCAATGTATTTTAACACGGTTGATTTTGTCCTTTTGAGGAACTCAACCTGTTTTCAACACACAAGATTTAAATGACTAAAGTTTTAATTCCCTCTTTTGAGTTAACAAGACATCGATGTTCTTGTGAACATAGGTTTTGTTAATCTGAGGTTCATACTTTAGTATTTAATGAAAACATCACAAATATCAAAACAACAGTTGAAATCAATATTGAAAAATATAGAACAATCCCATAATTTAACAGATATGTTTACAGATCTGAAAACTATGAGTGACTTCTGCATGATATCACTTGTAGTGTGAAATTTGTGTGTCATATGACATCTTGGTTGATTTACAGAGTTTTCGAATAACCATTTTGAACATGATTTACACAGTACTCTGTTTTTCAACTAAATACAACCAACCTTAGTATCAATGAATTTTGAGCCGAACTGTTATGTCAATTTGACTGTTAAATCGAAATTGACTGTCCAGGCTCTGATACCAATTGTTAGGATCGGAGGCTCTCATGATAGTGTTTGTTTGTTTAAAATGAATGATCAATGAATATGAAAACAAGTTAGGTGCAGCGGAAATGAAAACAAACTTAGTAAACACAATCAAAAGAGGAAATAGTTTGATAAACAATTGCTACACATATAGTCAAAAGATTACAAATCAAAGCAAAAGATTACAGTCATGCTTACAAACTATACTCCCCCTCAGCCTGATGCTCCAAGGTTGGTTGCACACAAGATGAAAGGATTAGACATGAGGAGAAGAACTCGCTCAGTCAATCAAATGTAACAGTACAGGGCACTGTTACATTTATAGGCAAACCAAACCACTGAGATATCTCAGCTGACGTCACCATGAAAGCGACGTCTAACAGCCTAACAACCTGTATCTACTGTCTTTACACAAACACTGCTAACCTAACCACTGACTATACATAAAACAGATATTTCACTAAACAACTGCTCTCCCTTTATGTCAGTGCTTTCCTCAAGGTTGACCAGTCCTTGACTGGGCAGTGCTTTGTCATCAGTAGATAGGACCAGCAGTGTTGGAAACTTCAGGGTTTTCATCAGCAGTTGAACGGACAGCAGCAGTTGAATATGAGCAGCAGATAGAGACCATCAGTTGTTATAAATCACATTCAAGGGGAGAGCAAAGTGTAAACTGCTGCTTATTGTGGATCCTCTGTTGTGACCTGGTTTTGGCTTTACATTATCTGTTCCTCTGATAGGGTTCAATCCCAACAAAGCTCTTTTAACCGTGAAAATACAAAATGAAGACAAAAGCACACTTTTTCCAACATTAGTACTAAAAAAGGGTTAGTTTTATGCCTTATTTGATGTAATTTATATGTTGCATTTTGCACACATCAATGCTCTTCTGCCACAGGACTCATGTACACATCTTCATCAGCTTGATGAGGTTCTGATTGAGCCTCCTGCTCTATTCTTGGTGCACTTGATTCTTGTGCATCATGCTCCATAGGGGACACACTATCAAAAACTTCTTTATTCTCTGGCTTTTTGCTTAACATCTTTAGATACTCTGCTCGGTAAGGTGAATCTTCTGGTATCAGATTGATCATACTTTCTGACAGAACAGGTACATCAAAATCTGATTTCCAAGACCCCACAGAAATCCAAGGTCTCATGATCTCTGTACTCTACATATTTTCTGATGCAGGAACTTCCATATTCCTTTCAGAAAATGCATCAGAAATTATGACAGATAGATATCTGGGAAAAGGTAGATGTGAATCTATCCTTCCAGTGTTGGTCAAAATTGATCTTCTGATCAGATTAAATATCTCTGTTCCAAAATCAATGTTCATTCCAGTGATGAGGCTGAACATGATTGTCAGAACATTTTTGTTTATCTTATCTGTACCCCCCAATCTTTGATGATAAACACTTGTTTAGAATTTCCACTAACACTTGCCAGAAGGCAGGCAACTAATTTCTTTTGAATTCACTAATCTTTGAAATCTTGACCTTATATCCCATCACAGCATCAAGCTGTGCAAACATGTCTTCCTTTTCCAGTGCTTCATCATAATTTTGACTAATGGGTAATTCTAGACATTCTCTTATCTTCTCTGATGTGATTGTGACAAAGATATCTCCCCATACATGTGTTGTGAGCTTGTTTGGATTTGAGAGATTGAGTGTCTTCACCACTTATTGTACAAGTTTTTCTGGTACCTCTCTAGTCTTTGTAAGAGCTTGAGCTATAGGACATCTGGTCAGAAATTCAATCAAACTTTTGCACTTTGTATCATATTCGTCTATGTTGTTGTTCATGGCTTCATTGTTGCTCTTCAATGGTAGGAATTCAGCTTCAGTGATGAGTTGAACAGAGTGTTCAACTGGTGGCATGTTGATGTTGATAGCAGCCATGGAGAATTGAGGTTTTTTGCTTCGAAAAAGGGATTTTAAGGTTTTTATTTTGAAGAGGAAGGTTGGAGGTGAAATTATCTGTTTTTCAAGGATGTATTTATAGTGTTTTGAGACAGAGATCTTTGAGTGTTTTTCGTGGGTTGTTTGTATTTGAGGTGCTTAATGACACCTTAATGATGTTTTAATTCATTTAGGAAACAACCATTTAAAAAACCTTTTGGTTTATCTCTGATTTAAAATCGGAGACTTAAAGGTTTGTAGATAAACACTAATGTCCAACTTGCACCTTTTCTTCATGTGGGACCCTTTTATTTTGAAAAGGTCCAATAGAAAGCTCTTTTGAAACTGTGTTTGTTTCAAAGTTGATCTTTTGTTGATGTATATCAGAAAATCTTTGAATAGATCCTTTGAGTGTTGGATTTTCTTCATACTACATCAGAATTCATTTGATTCATATTTAGAGGTTGAATCCTTTTTTTTTTTTTGAGATGAGAGGGAATAAGTAGAGTTTTGAAGATGTTACTTACATAGCATTTCTGAACTTCACATCTTTGTTCTGATCTTCAAGGAGTGTTGTTGTGCAAAAGATTTTCTCTTTTCTTTAACATTGCATTTGTCCTTTTGAAGATAGATTAACCAGAAAATTTTAATTTGACAAAAACTTTTTATAAATCCTTTTGTATGTTGTCACAAGTTTTCTTTGAAACTGGTTTAAAGCAATGTTACCAGATATTCTTCTCATTTTTCTGTTGATATATCAGTTTTTATGGTTATTTTAAAACTTTTTTGATGAATTAACAGATTTTCTGATAATTTATCAGCTTTTCTTTTCTGGTAAAACATTAGATTTTTTGATGTTTCATTAGATCCATTTTCTGATAAACTCTATTTTAATTAAGGTTTAAAGCAATGTTACCAGATATTCTTCTCATTTCTTTGAATTTCATCAAATTTTTCTTATTCTTTGTCAGAAATGCCATTTTACTTTCCCCTAGATCTATTGTGATGTGTTGTTTTTTTTTATTTAAAAGAACAAATATAAAGCAAATATATACTATTTAAACAAAAAATTACAACTAAAGAAACAAAGAAAAAACTACTCATTATAGATCCCCTTTAACATGCAACCAAAGGAAGGTGCTTTGTCCACTGTGATTAGGTGATTGAACCAGGGAGGGAACATACATGTTCTCTTGTAAAGCCATCTGGCCCCTTGGGTACCAGCTCCTTACCCCTCCAAAGTCCAGTTGACTTGTTATCACCTTGGTCACAAAGAGAGGGTAGATCAGAAAGGGTTGACGGGTGTGCATGTTTGATTCCAAGTCTCTCATGGGAAACTTGGAAAAGTTGTATGGTTTCTCTTGTAAAACTGCATGAACCACCTCCATCATCTTGTAAGACAGCTCGTTGTAGTGTCCTATCTTATTTGAGAAGAAGACACTGATCTGTGTCACCAAGTACTGGAATGGTTGAATGAAACCAGACTTGCTGATCTGCCTAGAAACATTGGGTGTTCGATAACCCATACTCCTAAGAGTTTCTTCCAGCACTTCCTTCTTGAAAAAGGTGGTTTCTGGATCATCAGCCAGCTGGAGAGCATCCCTGAGAGTTTCCTCCTTTAGGATGATTTTGAACCCCATCACCTCGCTTTCTATCCACATGTTGGTTCCTTTGAAGATGATTTCAGAATTCCACCAGAATTCTTGAAGGAGTTCAGGGTAGATGGTGACATGTAGAGATACAGCATGGCCCAAAGGACTTTGCTTTATCATGTTGTACACCGGCTGAAAGTTCCATATTAGACCTAAGTCTAAGGTTGTGTTGTGTGTGAAGAGGTAGAGGAAAGTGCTCGGATTTCATTTCTTTTGCATTTTTTTAAATGAAATTTTTGAGAAAGTTTTGAAGTGAAGATTGTGTGTGTAGTGAAGAAAGTATTCAAGAGTAGCTAATATTTATAGATGAAAGTGATAGTTATGCCATAAATGGTATTAACAACTCAAGATTTCCTTTTTCCTTTTCTTTCTCTTCATTTATGATGATATCTGGTGCAGAGGATATATGGCAGAATTCGAAGCCTCCATATGTGAGTAAGCATTGAATAGCTAGGAGGCTATTTTTGTAGCCCCTAATCATTTTTATGCCCCCGTGTGTTGGATCGTTTGGTGACCCTAATGAGTCAATCTGAGTAGTTCATCATCAAGAACAAAGGCGGAATCAATGTAAATGATGTCAACACAGCTTGTTCCTTTCTAATCTTTATCTATTACTAATTTCCTGAGCTTTTACAAGTTCAAATGACAAACGGACAACACCTCGGCTCAGAGAACATGACCTGATTCCACTCCAAATGACAACAGCACACATCTATATATAGAGATAAGATTTCGCTTGAACATGACACAGGTCGTTTCAAGCGAAATTAACATGTTGATTTCGCTTGAACTGGTCCATGTCACTTTCAAGCGAAATAACACATTAACATACAAACAAACCTTAATTTCAACCCTGTTGTGTGCTCGTTTATCCTATCTAGACATAAGACTCGATTAAGATGAAGTTAATAGACACTAGATGCACCAACAGACTCTCCCTTGGATGTTGACGAAGTCTTCGGCGACGAGTCTTCAGTCTTTGTCTCTTTCCAAAACGTCTAACACTGTAAAAGCTCCTTCAATCTTTACTTCAAATATTAACCTTCAATCTCCCCTTTACATGTTGATCCAGAATTCTGACTCCCCCTTTCGCAGACTCCCCCTCTCGATCAGCTGGGACTTGAATTCTGATTCAATCTTTGACATTTTCAAAAACATGGAGAACTTGATTCCTGTTTCCTGCACAATCTCTACCTAAATATAAGATATATGACAATAACAGTTTCAATTCAAACTTTCCATTCACCTCATTTGATAATCTTATCAGTGTATAGAAATCCACTTAAGTATTCAGGTCTAAGTTAATGACCCCGATTACTCAATTTATCTACCAAGTCCAACTTAATGACATTGGATGATCTCAGATAAAGCACACTGACATTTGTTCAACTTTTTCAAACCATTTTCTGAAATTTACAAGTTTCAAATTAATGAACCTGTTTTGACTTTTCAATTTCACAAACTTAATCATATTTAGCTCCAAACTCATCCTCCCGTCCAGAAACTTCCTACATCTGCTTCAATTTGAATCTGAAGATAAACTCTCCACTTTGGTTTGACGAAAAAAAAAACAGAAATGTAAAATCTTTTTGTATTTTCAATAAAGTTTCGAAACTAGAAATGAAATACAAAAATAAAATGCAGTAAATGTAAACTATTTACAAACATATTTTGGTGAGCGTGTTAGGAAATCATATCAGCTATTCGACAAGACACAAGTACCGTTAAGCTTTAATTTCATACTCAGAATTAAACAATTCACTTAGATTGTCGATATACTGATCCACTTAAATTTTTACACAAATTTCAATCTGTCCAGGATACGGATTTAGTGTTTTAGAAACTTAAACTCATTCATGTGTCCCACCTCTTGAATATACTCCGGTATCCAGATCCCAATATTCAGTCTTACAGGTGAGTATATCACAGATGATATCTGTAAGGGGTTAATTGCGAGACCGTGAGAGCTCAGGTCAGAACTTTCGTTCAGCAGAGAGATGACGATTCGACTTTAGTGGGTCCCCTTTAGAGGATCTTTTTTACAACAGCAATGATTATCAATTTTATTATTTCATCATTTTTGCTGAGGGCGGCGCTATATTTCAAGCAGGCAGTAAAGTATTCTCTGGGGACTAGGCCATTGCTTCCGCAAAATCAGAAGTCCCGAGATAATACCCCAGATATCACTGAGTATAAAGACCTAGTATCTCAGAAAGAGGGATCTTTCAAACAAGATTTCAGGGGTTACCTATATATCCAAGTAGTGTTCCTCACAAAATAAGTAAGTAAAGATTTAGGTTTATATCCCGAACAAACCTACTAAATGTGTAAAAACCTATCGGCACATCATCAGCGAGGCTGTTTAAAACTTTTTAGACTTTACATATCTTTAGCATACCGTAACTGTCAAGCCGATGTACTATCATTTTCCCTTTTTACACAAGCTCTTTTCTGGTTTTCTATTGTTTTTGGATTTTGAAAATATCTCATGTTTTCGTATTTTTGAAATTTTCTACTGTTTTTGTATTTTCTGAAAATATTACCCTATACTCTCCCCCTAAATACCAAAACACGTAAAAAATCGACAAACCATTGCAGATTGCTTCTCAACATCATCTACAATGTCTCCTTCATCAATGCCAAGAATCTCCTCCAACACCGATAAAGGCTTCATACCGTTTAATTTTAACAAGTATTTAAAACGAGTTTTGTCATATGCTTTGGTATGTAAATCAGCTTTTTGTTCGTCAGTGTGGATTTTCTCAATTCGTATCAACTTCTTCTCGAAACAATCTCGAATGATGATGAAGAAAATGTCACATCAATTGACTCTGGAAGTTTTATTTCATAAACATCTTCATCATTAACCAACCCGGATTTCTTCTTTGAGAAATTGTTTAGAACTGGTGGAGGAACCTGATGATACCCCACCCCGGTTCCATCAGCATATACATCTTCGCCTGCTTTGTTTTTCCCAATGGGTTTAGGAACAATGTGTTGTAAAACAAAGCTTGCAGAGTTATAACTGTTCAATTTCAACTGGATGCGTTCATTTTCAATTTTGGCTTCTTGAAATTGAAGCTTCAACTTAGCAATTTCATCCAGTTGCTGATTAATTAACTCTTCTTTCACTCTAAGAACACCGGTCAGTTGAAGATTTTCTTTGTCTGTCTTACCATTTCTTTCATCACAATCTTTAACCGTTCATTTAAGCTTCTCAAAATTTTCTGAGATTTGACGATTTTCAAGAATCAATTTTTCATTTTCTTTCCTAATTCTTTCTACGTCATTTTTATCTTTTTCGATTTTCTTAGTTAATTCTTTTAATTTGTCGTTTGAAGCTTTCAACAATTTATCCCGGTTTAAGATCTGATCTTCAACACTTCTGACTCTACCAGTCGGTTCTTCAACCTTCTTACCACTAAGGTAAGCAACTGTACTACAAACTTTGCACTCTTTCATGCAATTTTTGCAATTGTTCTCAGATTTACCATTCTTACCTGACACATGTGTATCATTTGTACTGACCTTATCTTTGGACTCGGTTCCAAAACCATAAACTACCTCTAGTTCTTTTGCAGCTAGAACTTTGTCTGCCATCTTCTTCAAGTTTTCAGTGGTGAGTTCTTGTGACGTATCAATAACTCCGTCGTCAATCTTCTTTGGCTCCGGTTCTTTTGCTGTCTCTTTAACTTTTTCTTTCTCAACGGCTTCTCCTCCTCCCCACCATTATCTCTGTCTGGCTTCTTCTTCATCAGCAATTTGTTTGGTGAGAACTTCAAGATCAACAGTATCTAGATCCACAACTATGTTACCATTAGGATCAAGATAACATTCTCTATCAGGATCCCATCTTTTCGCCTGTTTAGCTTCTTTGTATATACAATAGATTTTGCTTTTCATGAAATGAGTTGTTTCCTTCCTGTTCACATACTTTACTTCTTCAGATCTTTTATCTTTAAACGGAACAATCTTTGCTGCAGTGAAAACATAACCAACTGCGTCTTCCTCCGGCAAAACATCACTCCAATCGTAACCTTCATCGTCATGAAAAACTGCAAGTGCCCTGGATTTCTCTTTGGATACCTCCTCTATCTGCTTCATCCTGGGAGGTTCTGATTTATTCTGATGATAAATTGCCTTTTTGTAATAATCCTCTCGAAAGGGATATGCAGTATCATCAGTGTAAGCATTTCTGCACTCACGCTTAAATCTGTTTACATTTGAAGCACGTCACTTTTGACTTGTCAAAGCCTAACTTGGTAGAAGGTCCACCAATAGACTGTCTTCCAGTAATCTCCATGAAACACTGCGCTCTTCTCACTGCACTAGCCATACACCACCTTATATCGATCAATTCCATCTCCTCAGGATCGATTTGATCGTAGTCTTCCTTTGATAGGTTGGTGTTGCCTATCTTTCCTGCAACGAGACTTTCGTACGATTCTAACACAGATGCTAAAAACACCATCTGTTGTTTAGCAGACTCTTCGCTAAAATTATGACCATTCTTCAGATCTACAGCGATGTTACATTGAAATAGATTCTTCGGTGCAGATTGGCTTGGAGTTGTTGAAGAAGATCCACTATGAAAACCACTGTGAGGAGTTTCTTGATTCACATTATTAGAACTCTCTGCAGAAAATGCTGTTCTTGGAGAACCAGTCTTTGGTAGATTTCCTCTGTAGTACAACTCCACATTCTGCTAATAAGATGAGTTGTTGACTTTGCTAGATTTCTTGATCTCCAACTCATGACTCTCCAGTCTTTCTATAAGCAGATCAACCTTCAAATCCGCTGGCTTTATCGTATTCTTCAGCATCAATGCAAAGTATTGCCAGTCTTGCTCATTCGGAAGTGTGTCAAACAACTTGTCTACCAGCTCCTGAGTGTAAATGATATCATGTCTAGCAAGCTGCATCTTCAGATGCCCAAATCTCTCAATCATCTTTGAAACAGACTCGTTCTTTAAACAACCAAACAAATCAAACTCTTTACGTAACAGTTTCTTTTTGTTCTTAACTATTTCAGCACTACCAATACATTTTATTTTTAATTTTTCCCAAAGATCTCTCGAATCTTTGTACTCGATTAGTGCGATAATATCATCTCGAACAGATTGGTGAAGCAGAGCAATACACTTCTGTTCAGCAACATATCTTTCAATCTGATTTTCCTCTAAGTTCTCATAATCATCTCTCCCCATATCAAATCCATTTTTTAAACTTCTCCAACTGGGATACGCAAACGCTTTAAGCCATTCTTCGAATCTGGTAGCCCACCTGTTGTAATCTTCAATAGCCATCAACTTGGGCGGCTTATTGTATGTTCCGTATGCACTGTCTACGCTCATAGCATCCTGGAGAATTTTCTTAGCACTCGGTGCTGGTATAGTTTCATTCGTATTATTTGAAGTGCCATCTCCCGAACCACTAGTAAATCCAAACGCATCACAGAAAGGATTCATGAAATCATCCATCTTTCACGTACCTGAAATGATTAACAAACACTTAGAAAATTTTTGATTTTGAAAAACAGCAATTTTAAGCGGAATTATCTCAAGCGATATCATCTTTCAAGCGAGATTGCTTTCAAGCGAAATAGCACTCAAGCGGAATCAAGTTTGAAGTGAAATCACTTCAAACTCTTCAAGCGGAATTATGGCTTTTCAAGCGAAATCACTTAGTTCAAGCGAAATAAGGTTTTGAAGCGAAATCACTTATTTCGCTTGAACTTTCAAGCGAAATCTGATTTCAAGAGGAATCAGATTTTATCTTTCAAACGAAATAACCTATTTCGCTTGAAAACAACAGAAGTTTCAAGAGGAATCACGATGACATCAGCATGTCCGAACAGTTTTTCAAGCGAAATTAATCAATTTTATCAGAATTTGTTCGAATTAAGGTCCAATTTTTTCAATGATTAGTTAAAACTATGTTTCGCTTAATATGTGTGAGTTTTAAGCCATTTCAACCGTTAAATTTTGTTCAAATCAGAAAAGAATGAGTAGAAGTGTGAGAATCCGATGAAATCAAGCTGAATTGGTATGAACTCCTCATCCTGAGCTCTAATACCACTTGTTGGATCGTTTGGTGACCCTAATGAGTCAATCTGAGTGGTTCATCATCAAGAACAAACGCGGAATCAATGTAAATGATGTCAACACAGCTTGTTCCTTTCTAATCTTTATCTATTACTGATTTCCTGAGCTTTTACAAGTTCAAATGACAAACGGACAGCACCTCGGCTCAGAGAACATGACCTGATTCCACTCCAAATGACAACAGCACACATCTATATATAGAGATGAGATTTTGCTTGAACATGACACGGGTCGTTTCAAGTGAAATTAACATGTTGATTTCGCTTGAACTGGTCCATGTGACTTTCAAGCGAAATAACACATTAACATACTAACAAACCCTAATTTCAACCCTGTTGTGTGCTCGTTTATCCTATCTAGACATAAGACTCGATTAAGATGAAGTTAACAGACACTAGATGCACCAACACCGTGTCTCTCTATTCCCTTATGAAGGATTACGTTGCATGCATTGGGAGTATAAGAGAATTCAATTTTCTGCAAAAAATTTCCCTGCGACGGTTGATTTACCCCATGAATATATCTTAATACAAGTTACTTTCCCCCTTTTTGAATTTTTTTTAATAAAAAACAAAAACAAATACAAAAACAAATTCTCTTCAGTTATGTTTATACAACCATGAGATATGAATAAAGATGGTAAATTCATGAAGTTTTCTAATGATCAGTGGTGATTCTGATGTTTTAACACAGTTTCTAATGTTTTATCAGAATTTCTTCTGATGATTCATCAGATTTTCTGATAATTCCTCAGATTTTCTGATAAATTATCAGATTCATTGATAATTTATTATATTTTCTGATATTTCTTCAAATTGATGGTTTTCTTTATTAGAAATCTTTTGTTTCATTCTTTGATTATCAGAATTTCCACCCTGATTTTCATCAGCTTGGCTTTCAGGTTGTGACCTTTTGTTTTCTGAAACATCTTCATCTTTTATGTTAACCATACCAAGTTTGCTGATTAGAAAATTGTGTCTCTTTTCATCAAGAGGTTTTGTAAAAATGTCAGCAATTTGGTTTTCTGTTGGAACAAAGTGCATTTCTATGTTACCTTTTTCAACATGATCCTTTATGAAGTGATATCTGACATCTATGTGCTTAGTTCTGGAGTGATGAACTAGATTTTCTGTTATTGCAATTGCACTCTTTGAATCACATAGAACAGGTATTCTTGTCAGATTTACTCCATAATCCTTCAATTGAGTTTGCATCCACATCACTTATGAACAGCAACTTGCTGCTGCTACATATTCAGATTCAGCTATTGCTGTTGCAACGCGGTTTTGTTTCTTACATGCCCAACATACCAACTTATCTCCCAAGATTTGACATGCACCAGATGTGCTTTTTCTGTCAATTTTGCATCCTGCATAATCTGCATCTGTGTATGCAATTAGTTCAAGATTTGTATCTTTAGGATACCAGAGACCAAGTTCTGATGTCCCTTTTAGATATTTAAAAACCCTTTTTACTGCTTTTAGGTGAGATTCTTTAGGATTGCATTGATATCTTGCCAGAAAGCCTGTAACAAACATAATATATGGTATGCTTGCAGTTAAGTATAACAATGATCCTATCATCCCCCTATAGGTATTAATATATACACATGTTCCTTCTTTATCAGAATCAAGTGTGTTCCCTGTTGCCATGGGAGTTTTTGAAATTGAGCAATTTTCAAGTGAGTATTTGTGTAAAATTGTTTTTACATACTTAGATTGACTCATAAATATTCCATCATTTCTTTGTTTGACTTGTAAACCTAAGAAAAAGGTTAACTCACCCATCATGCTCATTTCAAAGTGGCTGGTCATCAATTTTTGAAACTTTTTGCAAAACTTTTTATTTGTTGTTCCAAAAATAATGTCATCAACATAAATTTGAACTAACAAAGTGTGACCCTTGTTTGTTTTAAGAAAAAGTGTTGTATCAATAATACCTTTTGTGAAGCCAGAATTGAGTAAGAAGTTTGAAAGTGTTTCATACCATGCTCTTGAAGCTTGCTTCAAACCATATAAGGCTTTGCTTAATTTGTAAACATGGTTTTGAAATTTAGGATCAACAAAGCCTTCAGGATGATGCACATAAACTTCTTCCTCAATCTTACCATTTAGGAATGCATATTTCACTTCCATTTGATATACTTTGAAGTCCTTGGATACAGCATAGGCAAGAAAGATTCTTACTACTTCTAATCTGGCCACTGGTGCAAAGGTTTCATCATAGTCAATTCCTTCTTGTTGACAATAGCCTTTGACCACTAGCCTTGCCTTATTCCTGGTTATTATGCCATTTTCATCTGATTTGTTTCTAAATACCCATTTTGAGTCTATGACAGACTTGTCTTTTGGCTTAGGCACCAGATCCCATACCGAACTCTTTTCAAACTGATTAAGCTCTTCTTGCATTGCTTGAATCCGGTCTGAATCATTAAGAGCTTCTTTGACAGTCATGGGTTCTATCTTGCATAAGAACCCAGCAAAAGCACACTCATGTGTTGTGGCAGATCTTGTTCTTACACCATCTTCAGGATTACCAATGATGTAAGAATGAACATGTCCTTTTATCCATCTTAACTTTATGTGAAAAGTTGTTGATTCTGATGGATTTGAAGTTCCCCCTAAACATTTGCTACATTTGTTTGAAATGTATCAGAATTTTGATTGTCAGATGTATTTTCATTGTTTTGATTCAAGGTTTCTGATACATTTTCCATTTGTTCTGCAGGGTTAGCACATGATTTATCTTTTGATTTATTTGTGAGAGAATGATCATGTCCTAGGAATTATTCTGTTATTTTTTCAAAAAGATGTTCATATTTTTCTTGTTTATCAGAAAAGTTTATTTCCTTCATATATTCATCAGAAACTTCTGTTTCTGATGAATCATCAAAAGATACATATAAACTTTCTCTGATTGTCCTTGTGTTAAGTATAAAAACTCTATTTGCTTTTGAGGACATTGAATAACCAAGAAAAATACCCTTTTCTGATTTTCTGTCAAATTTCTCAAGACTTTTAAAATCATTAAAAACAAAACATCAACAACCAAATGTGCGCAAAAATTTTACACTTGGAATTCTTCCATTTATAATGTTGTAGGGTGTTTTATTGTGTCTTTTGTTGATTATGGACCTGTTTTGGGTAAAACAAGCATTTGCTATAGCTTCTGCCCAAAAATGAGTGGGCAATTTTACATAAGCAAGCAATGTTCTGGCTGATTCCACTAAGGTTCTGTTCCTCCTTTCTACCACTCCATTTGTTGTGGTAATCTTGGAGCAGAAAAATCATGAGAGATTCCTTGCTTACAAGGAAGCTCTCTACTTTTGAGTTCTTAAATTCTATTCCATTATCTGTTCTGATCCTACTGACTGTCAATTCTAACAGATTTTCAATTTTTCTAACAAAATTTATGATCAGATCAGGAGTTTCACTTTTCTTTCTTAAAAACTCTACCCATGTGTATCTGGAAAAATCATCTACAATTACAAGTATATACTTCTTTCCAGAAAAGCTTTCAGTGCTTATGGGTACACAAAGATCCATATGAAGAAGTTCTAAATTTTGTGTTATTGAAGATTCAGAAATTGTTTTGTGTGAGCTTCTTTTAGATTTACCCATTTCACAAGCTTCACAAATTTTATCCTTCTTTGAGGATATGAGAGGTAATCCTTTTACCAGTCCTTTGCTTGCCAATTTTCTCAAAATTTTAAAGTTTAAGTGGGCTAACCTTTTGTCCCACAACCAACTACTGCCTGTGTTAATTTTTGAAAATAAACACAATTTTGGATGTTCATTTTCCTCTTTAAAATCAAAATAGTAGATTGTCTGTCTTATTCTTTTTCCACTTAAATAAATCTTATTATCATCCATACCAATTAACAAGTATTTTTCTAGTAAAAAAGTTACCTGAAAACCTTTATCACAGAATTGACCACAACTCAGCAGATTGTACTTTAAGCCTTCTATATAGGCTACTTTTTCTATGGTCAAACATCCATACTTTATGCATCCATACCCCAAAATCTTCCCTTTTACTCCATTCCCAAAATTAACCATTTTACCCAGTTTTGAAACAAAATTACTGACTAAGCTCCTGTCCCCAGTCATGTGCTTGGAGCTTCCAAAATCGCAGTACCAGATCTGCTGAACATGATGGTCCTGCAATGGAAAAATTAGAGAGTTTTGGTACCCAGACTTGCTTGGGTACTTTTTCTGATGAGATTTTAATCAGATTGTTTTCTTTTGATGGTCTTTCATCAGAATATCTGTTGCATGCTGAGCCATGAACAAATTTTTCAACTTTTGTTTAGAGATGGTGTCAAACCAGCTTCAGTATGTCAACACACATACAAGATTCTTTATCAGAATTTTCTGATTTCTTTTCTTGTGATGGAATGAGTCGATAATTTTGAAACATTGAGTGAACTGCTTCTGGAATACTTAAAGATTGTTGTTTGGATTTACTCCTTTTTGCTTTTAAGTTGAGTTTTGAGATTTTAAAAGAGTTCTTAGAACTTGTTGATCTGCATGATTCTGAATCAGATTCTGATGAAAATTTATCAGAAATCTGATGTGTTGCTTTCATAAAGATGGTGGGTTTAATTTCACTTGTTTTTACATACCCTAAACCCTCTCCTTTGTTCTTTGGTGTAGATTCAATAAAGTTAATGAATTCCTTAGCTTGTTGAAAACCTTTTACATTTATTTCCTTATCATGAACTTTCTTGAAAGATCTTTTCTTTCTTTTTAATAAAATTCAATTTTAGCTCTATGATCTAAACTTTCTTCTATTAGTAATTGGTTTTCAAGTATAACTTTATTCATGGTTCTTTGCAACTCATCAGATTTTTTACTATCTGATTTATGTTTAACTTGTAGATTTAGAAAATTTGATATTAATTTTTTCAATTTGTGTTCAAGATCAAGATTATCTAGATTTACCTTGTGCTCTGATGTTTCAGTTAGATCATCAGAAAGTGCCATTAGGCAGAAATTAGCCATCTCTTCTTCTTCTTCTTCTTCATCAGAAGATTCACCTGACAACCATGTATCTATCCCTGCAATCAAATTGACTTGTTGTTGCTTCTTTGCTTCTTCCAGCTTCTTCTCATAGCATGCAAGATCCTTTAGTTTCTTGGTTTTGCATTCTGATGCATAGTGGCCCTTTTGTTTACATTTGTAACACATAACTTCAGTCTTTCCCTTATCCTTTGATCAAACTTCATCCATAGATCTTCCTTCCATCCTCCCTCTATCACTTTTCTGGTATTTTTGGCCTCCTCCCCTCAACCTCTGCTCAAAATTTTTGGTGAGCAGTGCAATTGCTTCAGCAAAAGCTGAAAAATCTGATGATGTATCAGAATTTTCAATATTTTGACTGTTTGAAGGTTGTGAATCATTGGAAGGTGTTCGTTGTGAGTTAGAGATTAAAGCTAAAGATCCCCCTCTCTAAATAGATTCTTCAAATATTTCTTCTTCTCTAGGGACCAGAATGCTATATAAGTCATGAAGACTCATATTACCTAGTTCTAAGGTGGAGGACAAAGTCATGTTTCGACTTCTCCATTCTCTAGGTAAGGCTTCCAGAAATTTTATATTTCTTTCATCATTTGATTTTATAATCCCAAATTTCTTTAGCTCATTCAAAAGTTTTGCAAATCTGTGATATGTTTCATATAGTTTTTCATTTGGTAAACTTTTGAATATCTCATATGAGGAAACATAGTTTGTTCTTTTGTTTCTTTTCATCATTTCCCCTCCTTCACAAAGATTTTCCAACTGATCCCATATCTCTTTGGCCGATGCACATGCATCAACTTGAGAGAATATGTCATTAAGGAGAACCATTATTAAAAGTGATTTGGCCCTTTAATCTGCAGCCACCAGATCCTTGTCTTCTGGGCTCCAAAGATTTTCACTTTTGGGAGCCCGTGAGGCAGGGATTCCCGGTGATTGATTAGTTGCTGGAATAGCTGGTATTATATTCATTGGTACATGTGGACCCCTTTCAATGGATTGAAACAGAGCTCGGTCATGTCCATTAAGGAAGTTGACCATCCTGATTTTCCATTATGTGTATTCCTCTCTGACCAATGTCGGAGGTTTAGACATTAAACCAATGTTAAAAGCATTATTCCATGTTTAAAAGTTTGTCATGTTTAGAGAAAAGAAGATGAGCGATTGATCGTTTGAAAATGATTTATTCAATCTGCTCTGATACCAATTGTTGGTCCCAATTTGGACTTAAAAACTTCTTTTCACTTAATACGGCAAGTGATTTCAACAAATGTGAAAATAGTGTGCGGAAATAGAAATCAGACTTTCAAGAAACAAGACCTACAGAATTTTCAAGTTTATATCACTTTGAAACAAAATGGTTTACAAGGTGATTGTGAGATTATTATCTATTACAAACGAATACTTGTGTAATTCTGTGGTGAAAGGACAATGGAGTTTTGTAGTATGTATTGAATGCTAAGCTTAACTCATTGTTCTTTGCTTGATGAGCCTTCTATTTGTAGAGAGCTCGGATACATGAATAAACATTTGTTTATTCATGTATATGTCCTATAAAAAGTTGCTTCTTAACATATTCATTGAATCCAATAATTAAGTTGTCTTTGTCATCATGATATCCAATAATGTCAAGTTGCTTCGGTTATTGTGGCAGGGTAGAACTGATTTTCAGACAAGTGGGGTTTTATCAGAAAATTTCCGATAACCACTTCATCCGAAATTCTGGTAAACAAATCATCAGAAAGTCTAATGATCAGAATTGCCAGAAACTGATTATATTTCATCAGAAATATCATCAGATCCATCAGAAAAGCCTTTTCTGATAATCTTCTTAAGTTCTTGATCAACTTTTAATTCTTTGAAGTAGATGTTGTTCTTTTCAGTTGCCCTATCCGGTCTTCTTCTTATTGTTTTGATCTTCAAGACTTTTATATTCTTCATAGATCAAGCTGAATTGGATTTTCTTCAATACTTACAAATAAAGTTTCCTAATACTTGGTCACTAGCATAGTTGTAAAAATCGCTTCTAGGTGGCGATTAGTCGCTCGTCGGAGGTCTACCGTCCGGATTTTGCTAAATCGGTCAAACTAGGTGGTCAAAGTCAAAATATGTCAAAATCGAACCTGGTCAGTCAAAATTGGATCAAATGGGTCTAACTAGACCAAGTCAGTCAACTGGAATGGGTTATTACCTCAATTCTAACACTAATCAGACCAATTTCTAGAGTTTCTTTCATGGTTGTCATATGATGATATGGGGAAGCGGAAGAAGTTATGTATTATGTACATGTGGTCGATATTAGGTTTGAATAAGGTCAGGTGTTTTAATATTTAACCCCCCCCCCCTCCATCTTCCTTAGTTTACGTATGGTCCCTAAAATTATTCCATTATGCATAAAAAAGTATAAAAATAATGTTACATATACACACACATATACACACATACACACACACACACACACATATATACTAGATGGGGAACCCACGCGTTGCGGTGGAGTCGACAACATGAGGCGTGAACATAATTCAAACTTTAAAAATCATATATAAGTTACATATATATAACGGCCCGCGCTTCGCGGCGAGGTAGGTTTTTAGTTAAATAGTAGCATGCTACGTTGTATATAGATTTTGCGGTCGTTAGTTTATAAGCTTTCGTCTAAAATTGTTGGTTTATAAAAATGCCCGGGGCCTGTTCTTAAAGAGCACTTCTTTTCAAAGACGAAACAATGAATTTATATTTTATATACATTACTATAAAAGTACTTAGAACAAATTACTGAAACCTCTTGTATGAAAGTGACAAAAATTTAAAGCTAGTCTTTTTACAACGTGGCGATGCGGCATAGACAATTTACAACGTGGTACTTGTATTCTCTCGAGATAAGTTGTATGGTACGTTTCTTAGTTTTCTTATTCGTATCACCATTCTAGCATATCTATGCCATAAGCCTTACAGATCTCAATAAAATAATAACGAATACACGGACAAAAATATGTCACTCATAAGCATAGTAATTTACATTGAGTTCCCAAAGGTGTTGGGTATTTGAGTATAAAATGAAATAAAACTTTAAAAGGAATTTGGGAAATGTTGAGAAAAGAGAGATTATGAACTAATCAAGTCATATATATATATATATATATATATATTTCATACTTATTTCAGATGAATTATAATTCAATTCTATTATTTAACCGTTAAGAAATAATGCAAGGTAATCAATAGTATTAGAATTAGATGTCACTAATATCCACACAAATTATATATATATATATATATATATATATATATATATATATATATATATATATATATATATATATATTTCATACTTATTTCAGATGAATTATAATTCAATTCTATTATTTAACCGTTAAGAAATAATGCAAGGTAATCAATAGTATTAGAATTAGATGTCACTAATATCCACACAAATTAGTAGATGAGATAATACAAAGGTAAGGGTGTATTTAATATAAAATCAACTTTAAATATAGTGTAAGAATCACATCTGTATCTAGTGATAGTAATATATAGAGAGAGTTTATAAAAGATTAGAAAAGTTAGGTAAAGGGTTATATAAGTGTCATATGTATCATAGTTAAAACAAAAAGGACAAGTATGTATATAGTTTTTTCACTTCTCTACTTTAAACGGATTTAGTATTGATATTAGAGCATTCACATCCCCCCACACCCCTTCCCTCGTATATATCTCTAGACGCTTTTATTATTATTTTTTGGTCTTTCTTTCGTTTACTACCTTGACCACTTATGTTGTCACATTATATCTTTTTCTATAGTCGATCCGTAATAAATTTTGTAGAACGGATTTAGGTTAATATTGGTCTAGGTCAAAACCGGTACATATAAATAGGGTCATTTATATTTGGGTTAGAATGGGGTTCAGGTTATTGAAGTCTTTTTTAAATTAAAAATACACTGAGTTTATAGTTAATCGAGACTTTTTTTTTATTTTCATAATCTCGTAACCGGCTCGCGATACCCGCCAACTTGCGTTGACCTAGTTGACCAGACTCAAACGCTAACGAATACTATTGACTAAAGTTGACTCCAATTTGACAAAGTTGAGTATGACCCAATACTGTTGATGAAGCTTCCGCAACAACCACCGGTTATCATTGTTTAATTCTCGAACTAACACCACCACCCATTTATATTATAATAGGTCGATGCTTTCTGTACTTTCAACCCAAAATGTACAATAGTAAAAAAATAGAAAACATAATTAGCTATCACACATGCAGGTTGAAAGGCTTCAATTGTCAGCTAAAGTGCATTGATATGAGATGATCACAATGTCCATTAGACCCTCCGTAGTAGTACGCGACATAACGCTATAGCACCTCATCGGCCCGCCAAACACCACCCCGGGCGGCGCCACACAGCAAATTCCGGCCTCCCCCATCACGATTATAACGGAGCTATAACTATATATATATATATATATATATATATATACATATATATATAGGGGATGGATCATGAGAAAACTAGTTTAAATGAGAAAACCAAAAAACTAACCAAAAAAGCCTAAAAAAAACCTAAAAACATACCAAAAAATTATTTATTTTTTTTTTACAATTTTTTTTTTTTAAATCGCTACTTTTTATGTATGGAAAAAAATTTCAAAAAAAAAAAAAAAAATTTTTTTTGTTGTACTGCACATGTGCACTAATACATAAACCTTAACCCACCCCCCACCGACACCCCCCAAAAACCTAAACCCCCCATCCCCAGCCCCCAAAAACCTAAATTTACCCTCCCATCAAAAGCCTAACCCCCCCCCCCCACCACCCAAAAACCTAAACCCCCCACCCTCCCGAAAACCTAAAACTAAACCCGAAAAAAACCTAACCCCCCCCACCCCCCAAAAACCTAAACCCCCCTCCCCCCCACACCCAAAAACCTAATCCTAATCCTAAACCTCCAAAAAAACTAACCCTAAAAGCTAAACTAGACTCAAAAAGCTAATTTTAAGCATGTAATGCAATAAAAAAAAAACCTAAACCCCCCCCCACCCCCACCCCCCAAAAACCTAAACCCCCCTCCCCCACCCCCCCCCCCCCCACACACACACACCCAAAAACCTAATCCTAATCCTAAACCTCCAAAAAAACTAACCCTAAAAGCTAAACTAGACTCAAAAATCTAACTTTAAGAATGTAATGCAATTGTAGTACATGTTATATTGCACATGGGCACTACTATAATAATAGTATTGAAAACAAGACGACACCATAAATCTTTTTTTATGTCATAAAAAATATGCTCGAATATACTTGAATGAAAGATACAAAAATTTGTGATCTTATGGTGCCATTTTTGTTTTAAAATGATAACGTATGGAGAAATGGGAAATGTTTGAAAAGTTATATACATTTTTTTCCAATTTTACCCCTCCTTCATTAAAAGTCTCCCCCTCATTTTTAGTGCTTTTTTGGTTATTTTTTGGTTTTCTCATTTATATCTAGTTTTCTCATGATCCTCCTATATATATATATATATATATATATATATATATATATATATTACCCCTCTCTCTCACACAAATGCCACGTGTTGAATAACCCCACATGACGGGGGTGAACATGTGACATCTGTGCCTCTTTGACCATCATAAGAATACAAAACCAATGAAATATTGTGTTTCATACTTGGGATTTGTATAAATATGTGTATCAATTGCACATATCAATTCTTGTTCAATTTCGGCTTTAAAATCGCTTTCTGGAAAGTTATACGCGAACTGATGTGTAAACGTAATCGGTTTAACACAAAAAACACTCCGGAACAGTGACATAGGCTTAACATACCTTAAATAACCTTTACATAACTTATAAATAAGTTTTGGAGGGTTTGGTGTGTCGAAAACAAGTTTATTCAATCGTAGGGACTATTTGCGACAAACTACGAAACTATGCCGATTTGTATAGTAACGAACATTTCGGAACTTGATCATAGGTTAAATATACCCTAAATATCCTTTACATAGCTTAGAAATAGGCTTTGAGGGGTTTGGTATGCGAAAATAAACTTGTTCGATCAAAAGGGACTAAAAGCGTCAAAAAGTGCATAAGTTTGCATTTTCGCGCATATCTCACGTTCTGAACATATCCGGACATCCAAAAAATTATGTAATCATTAAAATATTTTATTTTAGTGATTGGAATGCGTAAATGCCCTTCATCGTGTAATTTGGATCGTTTTCACATCCGTTCGAATTTTCGTCGTAATTAACCGAACAACGAGACCATACGACCAAATGAACCGACATCCGAGATGTTTTCAAGCATATTTTAAGTTCCCTATACTTTAACTTCATTGTGGAGCCTTGAAATGGGGTTAACGGGGCTTAAACGTGTCGAAAATGCATCGAAAACTGAGTTTTGGACATGCAGGGACTAAAACTGACAATCTGTCAAAGTGTCTAGGAGGGGCGCGTAAGACCCTGTGTGGATCTACGCAGCCCGCGACAGACTGCCAGTACAGAAACAATGAACCTGGTCCTTTGAGCTGGTTATGATGGTTTTGATCCCTGTTTTGGAATACCAATTGATGGTTTTTGATGTCCCCTTGTATTGTAAACCATGGGCAACACTTGTATGGTCCAGATCAAAGCACGAATTACGAGAAACGATCCTAACGGTTCTTGAAAATCTATAAATACCCACTTGATTTTCACTCATTTCTCACACATTTGATCTGGAATTGCTCTAAGTTGAAGCCTTAGCTTCATACCTGAGTGTTTTAGATCAAATTCTTAATTGCTTGGACCTTTTGTAAACTTCTTTCATGCTTGTTATTGCTTTTTAAGCGTGAAAGTCAAACAGTGTTTGACTTTCTGCTTTGACCAGGTTATGGTCAACACAAAGTTCGTTCGAACTTTGTAACGTGAGCGTAATCATGATGGTTATTGTCCCTTGTGACTATACCCTCTGATTACCACGTCGATTAGTCAAAGTGACGAGTCGAAGTTTCGGTCAAAATGCCGTTTATGCGCATTTTGAGATGAAACTATTTTTGGGTATCAAAACCCTTTGTTTTGATATCAAAACCTGTTTTCTAACTTAGGTAAACATGTTTAGCTCGTCACTTTTAGTCTAGTGCTTGTATAGGGTCGTAAGATAAGCGGTCTTGACAACCGCTTAGACTTTCGAACCCGACCCGTTTGGTCGATCGTTAGGATCCGACCAAGCACATTTAGTGACCATAGTTGTATAGGGAATAACCTTCCAAGGTTATACCTTATGGTCACTTAGTTTAATTAGTTGTTTGATAGGTAGTTTATATGCCTTAGAAAAATGACCAAAATGCCCTTTTCATGCATAATTTGATTTTAAGCATATGTAACTTAATTTTTGTCACTTAAACTAATTATACAACATATTTAAACATGTTAGGGCATATAATACTTGTCATACGACTAGTTAGGCGTCCCGAACGCGCATTCGCGCGAACGATGCGTTAAAGTAGCGTAAGCTACCTTAATGGGTCGTAACGGGTCGTAAGCACTTAGGATAGGTTTCGATTTAGAATCTAGGCTTTCTTAAACCATATCATATGAGTTCCGATACTCATTTGGTTTATGAGACCTCATTCTATCCGATCTTTCAGTTTAGGTGTCGATTTATTAACTTAGCGATCCGATTACTAGGTGCTACTTGATTTCCTTGGTTTGCCTGAGCTTCGTTAAGTTCATTAGATCGAGGATACTTTACACTTCAAGTGAGTACATAGTTCCCCTCTTTTACTATTTTTAATTGTTTTGGGGTGATTCATATGTGCCAAACGATTTCGAGTTTTCTAAAACGAATGCTATGGTTTATATTGAATACAACGATTTCAATTATATGAACTGTTGAACCACTGGAACTATTGATCTATGTGAACTATTGAACCACTGGAACTATGTGAACTAATGAACCACTGGAACTATTGATCTATGTGAACTATTGAACCACTGGAACTATGTGAACTAATGAACCACTGGAACAATGTGAACTATTTGAACCATTGGAACTATTTGATCTATGTGGACTATTTGAACTATTGAACGATTGGGTTATGGTAAATGATTAGGTAACAGGGCGGGTGTAGTGTGATAAAAGCATGGTGGATACGCCGCTGGTACTTCCTATATATAAGTGCTTTTAACATGTTACATATCGTTGCGTTATCTAGATCACTTGTACAAATGTTTTCAAAACGAAGTTACACAATAAGGTTTTCCTAACGATATAAACCATACGAGTTTTATTACGAGAGCGATTTATAACTTGGTTAACAAAGACAAATGTTTTCAGTTAAGATTCATGGCTAAAATGGTTTTGGTTTATACATATATCAACTTGTAAAAGTTGATAGAAACATACTGCAATATCAAACTCTTTTGTTTTCAAGGTACACACTCGGCAACTCCCGTAGTTGGACGAGGTATTGCAATACGAACTTATAGCCATGAATCTAACATACTCACAAAACCTATGTACTCGTCGGCATTTTTATACTGACGTATTTTATATATGTTTCAGGTACCATAGTTTGATGATGTTTGACGACGATTATGATGCATGCACACATAGGGATGGACGAGGCCTTAGTGACTTAATAACAATGAAGGACAATATGTTCATGCTTTGATTTTAATATTCGAGACAATGTAATAAACTTGATTCAATAAAACAAAACTTCAATCCATGTGTTGTGAAACAATGATTCTGGTACGAAACTCCCCAACGTTTCCGCCGCGGTTTGTTGTTTTAACGAGGTCGTGGTGTGAGAGAACGGGGGTGACCACTACACATGGCCTAATCCAAGGTACCTAGCTGACAATACACATGACAATTTATCTTATGTTCAGCAGACCAAGCTATGACAATTTAACTTATGTTCAGCAGACCAAGCTGACAATTTGAATGACATTAGTTGATAGCAAAGCTATGTTAAAACATGGTAACTTTGGTTAATTTTTCTAAATAAAAATGGAAAGAGATATCATAGAATAACAAATCTATCTATCTAGAGAAAAAGTCAAACTAAACACTTATTAACAGAGTATCTTATGAATCTCAAAAGGACATTTTGGTCTGATCATACATTTTTAAGTTTGTCTTGACACTCAAAAGCCTAAAGACTGCAGGAATATCTTATTGTGCCTGCAACTAAGGCCTGCAAAGGAGTCTTAATAAATACATAATTAGCTAAAACAATCACATACTCAAGAGATATAAGCAGTTGAATTACCATGTTACCATCGTCTTTTCAACATAATTAGCTAAAACAATCACATACTCAAGAGATATAGGCCTGCAATAAGCGAATCATCTTGAAACGGAGACATACATAGAAGTTTCTCAAAACAAGTTAAAGGTAGGTGCAATTGATATAAAACTGATAAATCCAACCCCTGATTAACCATTACAGTTTTTATCTTTCTAACTACTAAAAGCCGATAATTCTAACTTCAGTCAGAAGATCTTATAATCACTACCAAAATGCAGATTCAACCTCCCCCGTTCGATGAAATTTCTCCAAACTGTTTTTCAACCATTATTAATATTCCATCGCATTACAAACCCAAAAAATCAAGAACCACTTTTATGTAATTGAAATTTTTTACCTCTTTTCATGTCACTTTCATCCAACACATCATCATGCATTAAGCTAGCAGTGTGAATCATTTCAATGATTTTTGCCAAGTGCCCATGCTCTGGTGTGAGTTCCCTGAGTAAAAAAAATGTATTACATTAATATCGAAGCATTCGGGCATTTAAAAATAAATAAATAATAAAACAAGATACTCACTCTATACGTGTAAGAGCTAATGTGGTTCTTGACACTAAAAAAAACCAAAGCTAGTCTCACTGTCTTCCCACCAGCACTAAGTATCTACTCTACAACAAACATTAAAACAAAATTTTCTACACCAGCAATCTACTACACAAACAACTTCAAAAATACATCAGCAGTTTTTACAAAAAAAAAAAAAAAAAAACACACCAGAACTCCTTTAGTGTTGCCAGACCGTATGTCTAGTTGAAATATGAAAAGTCACCGGTGTCAACAAAATATCTAACAAAAATAGGGTTGCATGCCACCGATCTAAACAAAATCGAGGCATACAGTAGTAGAGACGATGAAGGTTTTGTGACGGGGTGAGGGAGACAATAGCAAACAGATCTGACAGATCCTTCAGCTTATCAACGGCCTTGATCCTTCGCCCTCTTTTCTCATTCACCTTTTCAACCTACTGCTCCCCTAAAGAAAGTGTATGTTCTTAAACCCTCATAAAATTCAAATGAAAATACTACTTAAACTTATTTGAGTTAACCCTTTTTGACCTCTTAAAACAAAGAAACACGGCAAGTAAAGCCACCACTGAGAATTAGAGTGTCTCGTCACAAATTTGGCAAAACATTTGGGATTGTGGGGAATAAAATGTTTGCACCCTCACGATGAATGACAAAGTATAGCCGTATACGGGCAGCACTTAAACATTCATTGGATCGGTTTCAATTGATCGGATAAAGTATCGTACCAGTGATTAGAGTTATTACCCTAATAACGGGCAGAGTTTCGGGTTTAGAAGGTATAATACCGAGCTACTATTTTGCTATAATAGAAGCTGAGGGAAAGAAAAGAATTGAACGATTTCAAGTGAAGCTCAAACTTCTCATTTATAGGGCTGGAAATGGGGCTCTCGCGCCCCGCGAGAGAGTTAAGGCAGGGCTTCGCGGCCCACGAGGGTCATAAAGGCGGCGGTAGTTGTTGCTGAGTCATCACCGGTGTCGACGCGTGTCATGCCATGTGGCATTCAGGGTGTCCGCCAAGAAATGGGCCGTCGCGCCCCGCGACGGATTCTCTTTATTTTGTCGCGGCCGATCGAGTGACTTTTGAATCTTGTTTTTCTTGATTTTCACAATATCTCGGGTCCGTTTTTCATATAGGGGATGTATTTGGGAGCTTTTTAGGGCGTTTTTGAGGGTTGTTACATCCTCCCCAGCTTGTTTTAAATCTCGTCCTCGAGATTTGGGCTACAATATCTTTTTGAGGTTATGTCACGTCTCTAAATGACACTTTAATTGAATCAAAATATGTTCAAATTGGATATGAGAACATTTTACAACAAATATAACTCAATGGTTCAACTGAATAAATTCCAGAAATAGGTATCAAAGGGTTGAAGTGTAATGATATAATCATCAGAATGACTAAGTTTACATGTGTTAGATCAAAAGAAAGATTTATGTCCAGTATCGAGTTACTTTTATAGACAATAGAATTCACTTGTCAAGGAAAATTTACCTTGGTTGTCAATTAGGGGAGATTTATCACTAACAAGCTCAACTGAATAGGAGTATGAAGATGATGTGTCAACTATCGAATCATAATATGAGGAAGAGTTAGTGTGTTGACATTATTGACTTACAAATATAACCCGAAATACAACAAAGTTTAGTGTATGATCGAATTAACACAAAGTTGTATTAAGACCACTTTCAAGGATGAGTCAGCCGAAAGGTATATATAGATTAGCTCAAGCTACAAGTTTATATCGACGCCACAAGGTGTCGTAGTGATCAAAATAATAATAGTGGTGACCGAATGAGTTCACCGTGTTTGAAATCAAATGAAAGTTCAATGAAGTAAATCCGAATGTTTGTTTTAAACAAATCTAGTAGGATTTTTGATTAAAAATGAAACAATTGAATAATGTTTTTCGATTGAAGATGATAAAGCAATAAGAATTAAGAGATACACTGAAATATGACATGAATTTGTGTACCATTATCTTAACACACGATTGTGTATTGCTTTTTGATAAACCAACAAAGCAGATTTAATATAAATAAATAAATAAATAAATAATTATATCTGTAAACGAGATTAGCGCAAGCTTCAAATTTGTGGAAACGTCACCACAAGGTGATCGTGATCAAAGAAATGATTCAATGAAGTCGAAGACCGAACAAGTATGTTATGGTTCAAAACAAATGAAGTACTTGTTGGGATTATTTCGAATATGATGGCCTCAATCCATCATATGGGACCTTGAATTGAATACGTATTGCGAGCAAGTTCAAACAACTGAACTTGGTTTAAACACAATGAGTTCATGTATTAATAAGAAAGTTCCGACATGGTCACAATGAAAACCATGTATGTCACTCAAAAGAAAATTGAGTTTTTTTTTCAAGAAATTCATCGATTCGATATCAAAGAGTCATTGCTTTACAATAATGCGGTTTATCTAGATCACATTGCAAATATCAAGTATAGCGAAACGATATTTAAGCTTTGATAAAACAACAAATTCGGAGTGAAGCCCTCCAATGGTCTTTACAAATCAACTAACCACATACGCAACAACCCTTGTATGTGTAACGTGTGGATTTACCAAGAAATGAAACAAATAAATATTCGCTACTAAGAAAGAAATCCTTATGATACGATGACCATTAGGGGGAGTAGAAATGCGAAAGTCTACTTGCTAATGCAGAAGGCAGAATTTAAAAAATTTAACTGGAATTTCGTGTGATAACCGTTGTTAAGTGACATTACCATGGAATGTCGAATATTGTGTATTTGTCATAAGGGGATTGCAAAGGTATGTGACTTCTTTTGCAGCGCCAATAATTATGAGTCTGATTAGACTTATGCACCGATTGTTGTGAAATCTTGTTCTACCGTACCTCGGTGATATTCATGTCGTTTGTAGGATCCCGTGGCAAAGTGCTGCGTTTTTATCAGTAGTTCTTCCACTGACGGGATTAGCATCGGTGTCGTCGTGCCTGATCATGTTTTCCAAAGGTCTTGCCTCGAAAGCGTGTGTGATATACTTCGATGTCCGTTGACGTATAGTTTAAGTTTCATGTGTATTCTTGTGTACTAGCACAACTTTACATGTTTCCTACTTGCGTTAATAGTCTAAGGTAACGCATTGGAAATTCTTATACTTTCGATGGCATCCCAAATTAAAGGGTTCCCGTCGTTTATATTGTCGAACGAGTTATCAGACAGATGATCAAACGAAATAATGTTTGATATCGGAATTATAGCTATATGCGAGAGATTCCTGATAAAGAAATTTAGAATTATTATTGACACACATGCTCGTGTTTTATTCTAACTTGTCAATTGTTATGGCTTTTGGATTTCCGAATAGATATACATATCTATATAATCATGATACACGTACCATTCATAGGGTCAATGTATTTAACAGATTCATATTTTCAAAAGCAGGTCAGACATCAGGTCATAGTGCTATGTAGGGAATTTTGTCACTTGTTTGACATAGTATACCCCTTCTTACCCGGTTCTCGTCGGAGAGGTAGCCCCATCTTACCCGGTTCTCACCAGAGAGGTAATTATCATTGTATTTCCCATAAATAGATTTTCTCAAATCGTGATGAATCTTTTATCAGGGCTTGTATCAAGAAACAAAGAAATTTGTATTCACATGACGAATTATATTCTAGAATCAAGTAGTACCATTAAGCATGAAATAAAGTGATCAAGTATTATTGCTTATTTATCGATATCTACCTTATTATACTTATACGAGTAATTAGTTTCTCTTGAAGTGTATATTAAGGCATCTCTCTTAAGTTCGAGTCTAAATACTACTCTGGGTGCTACCAGATAACATCAGTTTCCTAACTCTTCGTTTAAACTTAGGTATTATTACAACACCTAATTGCTTAAACAAGTGGCTCTGATACCACTTCTGTCACGACCCCCGACCCCACCCTGGGAGCGGGAGCCACGAGCCAGCCAAGTGGTATCGGTGGTTTATTTTGAAAAGTATTGCAGCGGAAAATTTCATCAGGACCGTGAGTTAGAAAAAATATCAGAGTTTTGAAACACCGGATTTTATTTAGTAAACGGATGGGATAAACCCATGTTTTGCAAAGGTAGCTTTAATATGGGATAAGCTCGAATACATAAAACAGCTTTTCTTAATTTAATTTAATTGATAAAATGAGCCACTTCTGTAAGCCTTTTGGTGTCGTATCCAACTCTTATTCCAAACTATTGTAATCACCTAAAACGCGTTTTAAAAAGGTTTTTTCAACAGGAAATACTGGTGAGTACATTCACTTTGTACAAAAGACACATTGTTATAATTTACAGCATTAAGAGTTTTCACATTTGCCCCTATCTTATAATAAGTTGGTTCAGTTGTCACTCAACCGGATCTATGACTGTGGACATATCACTAGTTAGGCTCGCCCACCTAAAGTGATAAATCATTAGTAGTAATGTGCACATACCTCCACTTACTGCCAGTAATTAAAGATTAGCAAAGACTTAATCACTGCAAAGTATAATTGGAAAACATTTAGGGTTTTGCAAATAATTTGGTAAAAAGAGAATGACTCACTTTATAAGCATGCAGTCTTGATTTAACAGGCTTCTTGATTCTACGCCTTCTGATAACTAAGCCTTTAATTTATAGTTCTGAATCTTCTGAGGATTAAATATCTTGTTTGATAGTATGTTTATGGATCGGAGTTTGCTGATAGTTAAACATATAGTTTAACATAGTGGAATACGTATTAGTGTAAAACCATATCAAACCTAACGATGGTCACGAGATCAGAACCTTAACGAAATTCAGAAAGTATAGTCTTATTTAGACAGCACTTAGGCATTCGTTAGTTGGTTCCCAAATCGATCGGAAAGAATATCGTATCAGTGATTATTGGTTAGAACACCAACGTATAGAGAGCAGAATAGAAGAAATGAGCAAAGAATAATGAAATCTTAGGCTCCTATTTATAGGTAAGGAGTATGAAATTTCTAGGAAGTTTCCTTTGTACTTTCTAGGAAATTACATATACCTTTTCTAGGAAGTTACCTATACATTTTTTAGGAAGCTTCCTACATATATATCCTCTTACACCTTCCTTGCACGTTCCTCATATATATCTATTTTCATGTATATCTATTTAGGTGTTTAATTTACTTAGTTAATTAATCTTACTTAGCTTAATTAATCTTACTTAACTATGAAGGCGACAAACATATGATGGTAAACAAACAGAATAGCCAGGGGGAAAGTTGAGACCCGAAGTTCCACTCTACACAAACATGCGAAGGCGACAACAGAAAATCTAAAGATTTGATGAGATGAAAGTTTCATATGAAAATTTAAGGTAACTATTTTAGATTTAAGATAACATAAAACCCAAAAACAATATACCTAAGAAGAAAACCTGCACTACAACTGTAATGACAATCCACATAAAAAAAGCATTGATTCAACAAATTCTCAAATTTATCAAACTCTCCGGTTGGGTATAAGGAAAGACCCTAATAGATTGATAATATGATTCATTATCTACTTTATGTAGCAATATAATTACAAAATTTAAATGAGATTTTGGTATCATACCTTTTTTCCCAATCGCAAGTTTTGATCAAAAACCCTAAATGGGTCATCACACTCGCCAGTTTGGCAGCATATGTTTTCCGACTCCATTATTGGCGATTTGAAAGCCCTTAGGGTGGAGCTCCACCATAGAAAGTACTGTATTCAGCCATGTTTGACCCTCTCTGTCATCGATTTCACGAAAATTTCACCAAGAACCCTAATTTGAAGAAGATGACAAATCGTAAATTTGAAAAAGTAGAAATTCACAAGAAAAGTAGAAATTCAAACCTGAGTGTAGCCAAATCAAACTGCAAATGAGTACCCAGTTCCATGATGGGTTCGATGTTAAATAATTGCTAGCATGAAACGTATCTGGGAATTAAATTGGTGTGTTGAATTAGGTATTGGGTTTCAATGTTTGGTTTGAATGACCAGTAAAAAATGATGGAGGAAATACGAAAGGATTGAATTCCTTTGTGGCTGTAGAGATTCAAACATAAAGCCTAATTAAAAGAGAACGGTTCAGCTGAACAAACTGATGATAATATTCGGAGGATTTCATGTCTGAAAGGGGATGTAAGGAGAGGATGATAAAATGGGAAGAAAAATGTAAAAATATAGGTTTTATTTGAGACTTTTTGTAACACCTGTACCTTCACGGCCATCAAACAAATACCAAACCAATGAAATATTATATTTCATACTTGGGATTTGTAAAAATATGTGTATCATTTGCACATATCAATTTTTGTTCAATTCCAAACTCTAAATCGCTTTCTGGAAGGTTATACGCGCACTGATGCGTAAATATAACCAGTTTAATGCAACAAACACTCCGGAATAGTGACATATACTCAACATACTTTAAATAACCTTTACATAACTTAGAAATAAGTTTTGAAGGCTTTGGTATGGCAAAATCAAGTTAATTCGCTTACAGGGACTAAATATGACAAACTGCGAAAGTATGTCAATTTGAACTGTAACGAACATTCCGGAACATGGCCATAAGTTAAACATACCATAAATATCCTTTATATAGCTTAGAAATAGGCTTTAAGGGGTTCGGTGTGCTAAAATAAACTTTTGGGTCATTCAGGGACTAAAAGTGTCAAAAAGTGCACAAGTTTGCATTTTCGCGCATAACTTACGTTCTGAATACATTCGGACATCCACAAATTTATGTGAGCATGACTATATTATATTTTAGTGTTCGCCTTAAGAAAAATCCATTCGTCGCGTCATTTGGATCGTTTTTCGCGCTTGTGCGCATTCCGTCGTAATTAACCAAACAAGGCAACCGTACGGTTAAACGAACCGACATCCGAGATATTTTTGTGCACATTTTAAGTTCCCTATACTTTAACTTCATTTTAGAGCTTTGAAATGGGGTTAACGGGCCTTAAACGTGTCGAAAATGGCCTAAATACAGTTCAGGGACCAAAAGTGTAAATCTGCCAAACTATGGCCTAGCGGTGCGCTACACTTTTAGCGTAGCGGTGCGCTAGCCAAGTTCAGACCAGATTCAGTGTTTATAACAGCCTGTTTTCAGCTGTTTAATCCTCCACCACATGTTCTAATTCGCTTAGTCAGCTGATAAGATCATATTTTAGTCACCATAACTTGCCAACACTTGTACGGATGTGATCGAATCACGTTATTCCATGAAATGATCTTAACGGTTACCCGAATACTATAAATACCCCACCCCCCATTGCTTTAAAACTTACAAGAATTCTGATTTGAGAGCTCTAAGTTGAAACCATTGTTTCATACCTGAGTTCTTGGATCGGGATTTGCATTCGGGGACCCTGGGTTAGTATTCTTTCGTTCTTTTCCTTATTTTACTGCTTTTCGAGTCCGAAAGTCAAACTTTGTTTGACTTTCAGCGTTGACCAGTAATGGTCAATGCGAAGTTCGTTTGAACTTCGCAACGTGAGTGTAATCACGTTGGTTATAGTCCCTTGGGACTATGCCCACTGATTACCACGTTGTCTAGGGTCGTAGGGTAGGCGATCTGATAAATCGCCTATACCTTCGAACCCGACCCAGTTTGGTCGATCATTAGGATCCGACCAAATACATTAGGTGACCCTAGTATAGGGCATAACCTTCCGAGGTTATACCCTATGGTCACATCGTTTGAGTAGTTGTATGATAGGTAGTTTATATGCCTTAGGTAAATTACCAGAATACCCTTTTCATGTATAATTGGTAATTAAGCATATGTAACCTAAACTTTTGTCACATAACTGATAATGTAACATGTTTAGGCATATAACACTTGTCATAGGACTAGTTAGACGGTCCGAACGCGTTTCACGCGCACGACGCGTTAAAGTAGCATAAGTTACCTTAATGGGTCGCGATGGGTCGATAGCACTTAGGTTTGGTTTCATTGTAGTATGTGGGCCTTGTTAAACCATATCATATGAGTTCCAACACTCATTTGGTTTACCAAGCCTCATCCTATCCGATCTCCCGATATAAGTCCGGGTTAATTATGTAGTTACCTATATTAGGTACCGTTTGATTTCCGGGACTCCTCTAGCTTACTTGGTAGTTGTTCAAGACTCCTAAGCACTCTCAGGCGAGTACATTATTCCCCTCGTTTACTGTTTTCCAAACTGTTTTGGGGTGACTCATATGTGCTAAATGCTTTATCAATGATTTCAATAACAATTACTATGTGGTTTCAAGAACAATAACAATGATTTCAAGAACGCTAACAATGATTTCAAGAATGAATACAATGATTTCAAGAACGAATACAATGATTTCAAGAACGAATACAATGATTTCAAAAACTAATAACAATTTCAATAAAGTGAACGAACTTGTTGGTTGTAGTTTACATGACCGATGACATTCATTAGCAATGATCAAGCCGACCAGTATTAGGTTATGGTACCATAGGATCTGACAAATCCCGTTATTTACTGCACCCGTGGTTATGTATGGGTGTTGTGGGTAGCGACTGAATCTGTAATTATTAACTTATCCTTTGGTAAGGGTTTGTTAAGAACGAGAGCGAGTTAGAACGAGGAACGCGTCAAGAAGGTTTGAATGTTATTAGAGAATCGACCATTAAGTAGTTTCACAATTAAAACAAGAACGCTTTGGACGATTAAAACAAGAACGATTTGAACGAATGGGTAACGATTGGGTAAACATCTGGACATGATTTACATTTGATCATGCATTTCCACGAAACATAGTATTGATTTAAACCAAGATTTACTTCAATACTTTGTTTTGTGCGTTTCACCTATGGTTTAGTTGATGCATTCAACTAGCCATACATATCATTTTCGTTATACATGACATTTTGACATGGTTTTGACATAGACATTTTGACATAGACATTATACATTGATGGTTTGGTTTGATTAAGTGATTAAGTAACGAGGCGTGTGTAATATGATACAAGCATGGTGGATACGCCGCTGGTACTTCCTATATATAAGTGTTTGTATGGTATTACATAATGTAGCGTTATTTGAATCATTTCAGTTTGAGACATAGAACAATTTATACAAGTAACATACTTTTCACAAGACACTGATTTACAAACAACTTATCTTATACAAACTCATTTTACATGGTTATTCATTTAATCATGCATTATTCTCTTATTTATACCTATCATCTAAACTTATTATTTTTCAAATGTTTTACAAAGACAAAACAAATTACAAGGTTCATGACTAAACATTTTCTTAAACAGAAGTCATGAATCTTATTTTCAATAAAACCAATGTATTCGCCAGCATTTCTTTGCTGACCTCGTTTTCACATATGTTTCAGGTATTGTTGGATGATATCGATTGATAAGATGCATGCTCACATAGGACTGGAAAAGGCCTTAGTGACTCAATAACAATGATAGACTATGTTTAAATAGTATATTTAGATTTCAAGACGATGTAATTATTCAATGTTTAATAAAACGAAACATTTTTTTTGTATCCATGGTTATGAAACATTAATTCTGTTGCAACACGCCTCGATGTTTCCGCCGCGATTTGTTGTTTTACGCGGTCGGGGTGTGACACTTTTAGTCTGCCATCTGAAAAAATTGGTGTTAAATTACTTTTTTGTCCATAGGAAATGCTTCATATAGTATTATAGATTATAGATATATATGTGTGTGTGTAAATCTCTACATAAAAGCCAATCCGACTAATTTCGATTAATCCTTAGGCGATGTAGAAACGTTACCTAGTTATACGTCGCTATGTCAAACGACCCGATTGTAAATGGCCTCAACGTCAATCTGCAACACAGAACACCGTTAGAACTCGTTACAGGAATGTGGTTATTCTTGTAACCACCATCCTGTATGAGAATAAGTATTCGTAGATGGGAGAAAAAGTATTTGAGAGAGAGATTGAATGAATTTACCTTGTGATTTCATCCTTTATTTATAGTTTCTTGTGAATTAGGGTTTCCCCTTAAATTGGAGAGTTGGTTACATAACATCTCCTATCTTCTCGGAGATCATATGAACATTCTATTTGCATGGGGATATTTTTCATATCTTCATTATTAATATTCCTTATTTAATAATGGTTTACCCGACCCAGGATGACCGAGCCGGGTCATTCCTCCACATGTCCCCCCCAGTCCGATGGTATGGGAATTTGCATGAGGTCGGACTTAAGAAAATGACAAACCATCAAAAAATAAAAAATAGACAATAATGGGAAAGATAAAAAACGGAAAAGTCATTGTCAAGGTAAACCTGAGGAGTCGATTGGCGGCGCTAGCTGTGATGTGACAGAACCTGCAAATGAGTGCATGCGTGTACACGTGTCAATTTGGGTTCAACTTTTGAATTTCCAAAAAGTGGATCGGACAGTATAAATAGGAGTGTAACCCTATGGTACGAGAGCTTTTCCAAAAAATTTCAACCGTCGTTTCTATTCTTCCTCCTTCTCGGATGGCACCAAAAACATCCGACCAATCCCCTCGCAACGATGCCCTATACTTCAAATGGAATAAAATGTCATTCGATTCTTTGTTGCAGGCCTATTATATTAGCCTAGAGTGGCAGTCCATGATGCCCTTGGACAAAGACACTGCCTTTCCCTTACGAAATGGCCAACTCACTATGTTTACCGACTTCTTTAAGTTCTGCAACTTCCGGCTTCCGATCACCAAGTTCTGCAAGGAAATGCTCGATGAGTATGTCGTGCATATATCATAGATGCACCTGCTTGGCCTTGCTAAACTTCGCCATTTCAAATACACCTTCTTGAGTTTGGGGTTTCTACCGGAGCCTTTGGTATTTCGTGCTTTGTACACCTTAGCTTGGAGCATCGACGAGGCATGTCTGCGATTGGTACCCTCGAGCTCTTGAGATAGGGACTGTAAGAAGAAATTATTCTTCATTAATGCTGACGTCATCCCTAGGGAGATGCATTGAAAAACGATGGCATCGAAAGAAAAAGTGAAAGATGTTGGCCCGGCCAAGGCGGAGTACCTAGAAAACTCGTTGTTCAAGGCATTGACCGCTCACCCTTCAGAGTGTATAGTTATTCCTGAAGGCACGTTGGCATTGGTTGGCATGATCCTATGTTGGCATAACATCCAAACCTATCCAGCTTTCAGGACCACTGATGGAGGTAAGCTTTCTAAATGGCGTGAGTTTCCCAAATTTCCTCTAATGTGCATAATAAAAAGTCTTTTGCAACCCCCTGCTCGAAGTGTTGTGCCCCAGTCATAGATAAAATTTATATTCCCAAATTACCCTTAACAATGTGTTAGTGGTAGTAAGTGGTTGAAACACGAAGAATTTGTGGTTTGTGTGCAGACTTGATAGATTTTAGATATTTGTTGTCACTTCTTATGAAGCTTGCTAAGAATTTGATTAATTTGTTTATTTATTAGTTTGAAAGAGTGCCGGAATGAACCAACAAGTTTTTTTTAATTACTTATCTACTAAGAACTTGAATAATTGCACGAAAACTTAATTAACGATTTTAAACAATATGTGAGAACAAGGATTACACCCGTTTCGGTAATTGAAGTCCAAGTGTTCCTACACGTTTTAGATTCAATTCAGTTGTATCAATGACCAACGAATTTAGTGTCTCGTGGCTTACGTGCCAAGATCTATTGACGTCGTAAACGACGGACCGCAATGCACTTCTTTACCAAGAACAATCCTAACATAAGATAAGGCATAATTGCACATAACCATTTTGCAAACTAAAATTTTGTCATCACTCGAAAATTTACGAATACGAAACAAATGCAAGACAATTATCAAAGGTTTCAAATACAAAACAACTTGTCACAAAATCAAACTAAACATAAATGTATAAACCCTAGAATTCTTACAAAAATCTACACCGGGGTGAAACCGAGGAGACTAGCCGCTCATGGTTGAAGGAACGCGATCACAGGAAGATGAACACGAACACCGAGCCATGACCTTGAGTTTTGGAGGAATGATGAAGGTTAGGGTTTGGATGGTGAGTGTGGATGTATGAAGATGATGGTGGAAAGGTTGGTGATGATGATGATGGTGATGGTGGATTAGGGTTAGGAATGTGATTGATGATGAGTTGGGGGTTAGAGGAAGGTTAGAGGTGAAGATGATGATGAAAGATAGCTCCCAAGATGTGTTTTTTCAACTTCAAAACTCGTAACCCCCGAAAAAGGACCCAAGAATGCGTTTTTATTCATCAATCAAGTGCAACACACAAGAAAACCCATCGGCTACCAGGAGGGGGCGTCACCGATGCACCCCTTGGCGTCGCCGACACAGCTTGTAGCTCCTATTACAAAAATCTTGCTGCCTACACCCATTTTTTACGACGCGGGGCGTTGCCGACGGTCTAGAGTCGTCGCCGACGGTCTAGAGTCGTCGCCGACGGTCTAGAGTCGTCGCCGACGGCCCCTGTAGGGTGTACTTTCTTGTTTTTTCGTATTTCATGCTTCCGATTGATCCCGTTCGCTCCCGGTGCTCCGAATAGCTTCCAAATAGTTCCTTAAACTCCGTTAGACCTAAAAAAACACAATTCCAATCAAAAGTAGGCTATTTAAAACTAAAAGCTATGTAAAGACATAAACTTAAACATATTAGAACACCGGTATTCGACCACGTATCACCCCCTACGCCTTGGTGGTCTTGTACCCTGAGAAGTCTTCATCTATTCTGACCGCAGACTGTCCACTTCAGCCTGGGGAAGAAAACATCTTGCGGATGCATACAGGGAATTTCTTGGTATCCGATCCTCATCTCGATGTTGTGCTCTTAAGGTTTCTCCGCTATTAGAACGGTAGGTGAAAGTGGGACAGTTATGATTACCCCTAAGAAAACTATTCGCATCTGAAAGACTAGAAGGGAGAGTAGCACCAAAGGTCAAGCTTCCAAGGGCATCGTCATTGCGACGTCTCCCATGACTATCGAGGTACCCAATGTGCCATTTACGGGTTCCATGGAGACCACGCCAATAGCAGTTCTGGTGCAAGCAGGTCTTGGTAAGTTCCTCAGACTTTCCCACCCGTATCCTGTATTTTAGTTGTGCCTAATTCCTATGTCACTTCTACAGGTCCTATTCCTAGAGCGTCGCCAGGCGCTGCAATTGTGCCCTCTTTCTATGGTTCCCCTAAAAGCAACGAGACAGCCGCAACTGTTGCTGGTGATGTGTTTGCTACTAAGTCAAGTTTTATTACGGATATGCCGGTGAGCATTAGCTTGGGAACTCCCATTGCTACTGTTGAAATTACTACCCCACTTTTTTACTAAAGTCACGACTGTTACCACCACGATGACCCCCGCTGCTACTACTGCTGAAGTACTTAGTTTGCCACCCAATGCACCTTTGGGGTCGTGCCCAAAGGGGGACGATGTGGAGATGATTCCTTGTACCAATGTTGTGTCTACATGTAAACCAGCATATTCTTTGGAGCTTTCTAGTGTTAGGGATGCTAGTTTTACTTAAGCGGCAAGATCAAACAGCGGGATGCACGATGAAGGTAACGCCATTGAAGGGTTATATTTGCCTACCATAGCCTGGGATTCCCGGATGCCTGACAAGCCTTACAAACCGCGGTGGAAAATTACTGAATCTACCCGTCTAATATATCCTAATGTGGTGATTCATTGGGTAGATCATGCCTTCCCCCCTACGGAAGTTGCATATGTGGAGGGTTAGGATTGTAGCCAATTGTTGGATGCTACTTTGATGGATGCTGTATCCGAGGTTAAGAGGCTTGCAGAAATAAAACGTCACTGGATCCAAGACAACCATGAGCTTCATCAAGCCTGCCAAGCTGTTTAACAAATGATGGATGAGCTCCATCGGCGAGAAAGTTCATTGGACCCCGCCAAAGTTAGGAATTCCCACCTGTTGGCGGAGAAGCAAAAGGCAGAAGAGGACCTAAAATGGGTAACCTCGAATATTGCTGAGGAGCGTGTGATATGGGCTCAGGACTGTCAAGTGTGACATATGTGCTTGTAATCATTGTATAAACCTTAATCAATTCAGTTATCAATAAAACAATGTTATTTGTGCGTAAATGTAATCAGTTTAATGCGAAAAACACTTTGGAACATCAATATATGCTTAACATACCTTAAATAACCTTTACATAACTTAGAAATAAGTTTTGAAGGCTTTGTTGTGGCAAAATCAAGTTTATTCGCTTACAGGGACTATTTTCGACAAACTGCGAAAGTATGCCGATTCGTGTCGTAACGAACATTCCAGAACATGACCATAAGTTAAACATACCCTAAATATCCTTTAAATAGCTTAGAAATATGCTTTGAGGGGTTCGGTATGCTAAAATAAACTTTTTGGTCAATCAGGGACTAAAAGCGTCAAAAAGTGCATAAGTTTGCATTATCGCGCATAACTTAAGTTCTGAACATATCCGGTCATCCAAAAATTTTTGTAATCATTAAAATATTATATTTTAGTGATTAGAATGCTAAAACTTCATTCGTTTTCCCCACGTAATTAACCGAACAACGTAACCGTACAGCCAAACGAACCAACATCCGTGAGATTTCTAAGCATATTTTATGTTCCCTATGTTTTAACATCCTTTTGCAGCTTAAAAATGGGCTTGACGGGTGTTAGAAGTGCCAAAACGCAACAAAAATCAAGTTTGGAGTCACAGGGGCCTGTTCTGCCAACTTTTGTAATTTACTGCCAGCAAACAAGGACCATACGGACCGTATGGAGTCCTTTACAGTTCGTATGCCCTTCCCAGTACAGCAGAAACCATTTTCTTTAAAACCCAACTGCTCCTTTGTTTTGTACATGGTTTCCTTCATTCTATGGACTGGTTTTGGACTCCCCAAGTTTACTAAATCAGTGGGTACACATGGATGGCCAAGATTGAAGCTCGTATTCCAAGAAACGATCCTAACGGTTTTAGGAAATTTATAAATACCCACCATGTTTCATTTATTTTCCCCACATTGATTTGAATTATACTCTAAGTTGAAGCCTTTGCTTCATACCTGAGTATTTTAGATCAATTTCTTCCTTGCTTGGACCTTTTGTAAGTTTCTTTCATGTTTGTTATTGTTTTTTAAGCACGAAAGTCAAACAGTGTTTGACTTTCTGCTTTGACCGGTCAATGGTCAACACAAAGTTCGTTTAAACTTCGCAACGTGAGCGTAATCACGATGGTCATAGTCCTTTGCGACTATACCTACTGATTACCACGTTGATTAGGCATAGTGACGAGTCATAGTTTCGGTCAGAATACGCGTTTATGCGTATTTTGCAACCAAACTATTCTTGGGTATCAAAACCCTTCATTTTGATATCAAACTTGTTTTCTAACTTCGTTAAACATGTTTTAACATGTTTAACTCGTCACTTTTAGTTTAGTGTTTATACAGGGTCGTAAGATAAGCGGTCTAAACAACCGCTTAGACTTTTGAACCTGACCCGTTTGGTCGATCATTAGGATCCGACCAAACACATTTTGTGACCATAGTTGTATAGGGAATAACCTTCCGAGGTTATACCTTATGGTCACTACGTTTAGTTAGTTGTATGATAGGTAGTTTATATGCCTTAGGAAAATGACCAAAATGCCCTTTTTACGCATAATTTCATTTTAAGCATATGTAACTTAAATTTTGACATCTAAACTGATTAGGCAACATTATTGGACTTGTTAAGGCATATAATACTTGTCATAGGACTAGTTAGGCGGTCCGAACGCGTTTTACGCGAACGATGCGTTAAAGTGGCGTAGGCTACCTAAACGAGTCGTAATGGGTCATAAGCACTTAGGATAGGTTTTGATTTGGGATGTAGGCTTTGTTAAACCATATTGCATGAGTTCCTATACTCATTTGGTTTACGAAACCTCATTTTATCCGGTCTTCCGATTTAGGTCCGGTTTATTAATATAGTTATCTATATTATGTGCCGTTTGATTTCGTGATCCCTCTAGCTTTGCTTGGTTGTTATTACAAGACTTCTAAGCATTCTCAAGTGAGTACATAGACCCCTCTTTTACTGTTTTCAAACATTTTGGGGTGAAACACATGTGCCTACTTGTTACTTTCTTGCTTTTCATGTTTATATATCATATCCTTGCTATGTTCATATAGTACATGTATAGTACATGATTTCATCCATGTTTTTGCTATGTATGTTTCATTAACATGCTAGTACATTGATTTCATAAACACATTTGTTTCACATGTTCATTTCAGCATATGTACACATTGATTTACATCATATTCATGCTATGTATGTTCATTTTTGCATACTTAGTACATTATTTTCACATAACATGCTTACATTTGGTATGACATTTGGTTTGTTTAACGGGACCAAAGTACGTTCATTAACATTGGCCATGCCGCCCGGTGGTAAGTAGTGGTACCATAGGAATTGACAACTCCCATTTATGGCTTCCTAGGTTTGTTTGGAAGTAGGAAATGACTGAATCTGATATTCATAATTTTTTATAAACCTTTAATTTGTTTAAGGGTTTGTCTCCACAGTCGCAAGGCTTGAATGTATGCGTTTTAACATTACCGCATAGATGTTTGTATCAATAAGGCATTTATTTTACAAAACATAACTTTTGATTTAAACCATGATTTATTTCAATACATTGTTTTGTTCATTTTACCTATGGTATTAGTTGACACATTTCACTTGCCATACATAACATTTGATTACACATTACATGATTTACAATTGACAATAGACATTGTTTACACATAAACATTTTGACATTTGTTTAAACAAGACATTTTGGTGGTTTGTTTGGGTAAGTGATTTAAATAACGAGGCGTGTGTAATATGATAAAAGCATGGTGGATACGCCGCTGGTACTTCCTATATATAAGTGCTTTTATGGTATTACATATCGTAGCGTTATTTAAACCATTTCAATTTAGACATATTACATTTTATACAAAGAACATAACTTCACAAAACATTGTTTACAAACAACATATCTTATACAAATTCATCTTTACTTGGTGATTTATTTAACCAAACATCTCTCTTTATTATCATCTATTTTCTTATCGATTTTTATATGATTTACAAAGGAAAACACTTTACAAGGTTCATGACTAATTTTTGTTAAACATTTCTTTCAACTATAAGTCATGAATCCTTAATCAATAAACCTATGTATCTCACATGCATTTTTATGCTGACGTACCTATTTTCACATGTGTTTTCAGGAGCTGATGCATAGGAATGATCAAGATACACTTAGGCGAACCTGTGCCTTAGTGACATAAAATGAAGCTAGAATAGTTTAACTATGTTATGTACTCTTTGTTTCTTTGTTTTAAGACAATGTAACCCCCTTTGTTAATAAATAAAACAAAACTTTAAATACCATGGTTGTGAAACAATAATTCTGTTGCTCGACTCCCCGACGTTTCCGCCGCGGTTTGTTGTTTTACGCGGTCGGGGTGTGATATCAAGAAAAAGAGCGAATGATATCTCATGAGTTAAAAATATAAAAGGAGGTGGAGAGAAAGGCAGTTTTGGAAGCGCAGAAGGCTTGTGTTCTTAATTCTCAAGTACAAAGTCTTTGTATTGACTATTGGTTTGTAATGCATGTGTAAGAACGACATAACGCCTTGATGGCAGAAATGGAACATACCCAAGCACGATATGAGCAAGCGAGTCAAAAGTGTGACGAGCTCATGGTCCAGAGGATTCGCCTTCAGCATGACCTTGACGCTGAGAAGTCCCGCCATGCAAAACTTGAGAGTGTCATCAATCAAGCATTAGCCGAAGTGAGTGAGCTTACCACCCAACTTGGCATGCTAAAAGATGAGAAAAAATGGCGGGGCTCGCACAACGTACTCTCCTGCTTCAAGTATCTTAGGAGATCTCCTATTTCAGTGGCTTGCTAGATGACTTTGTGACTGCAGCTTACGAAACTGGACGGCATGATAGTATGCATGTCGTATACCTAGGTTGCAACGGCCAGGAATTGCTAACTGGAGAGTTTCTGGATGCAAATGCTGCAGCGTCAAACCGTATGGTGGAAACTTTATCTGCTGTGGCCAACGATCCGCCCTCAAAATTTCAGCAAATCCTAGATGCCACGGGAAACGAAGACCAAGAAGTATTACACCACTTGCTTGACTCTTCCACTTCCAATGTTGCTGGTGTTAGTTAATATTTGAAGTACATGTCGCTTTATTGACAATTTAAAACAATATGTATTAAGGCTACTATTTCCCTTTTTTGTTTAATCATCATACTCTGACGTAAGCATCAGGGCTATGTTTAATGATTTGCCATGATTACTCTAGTTCCACCTCCTGACATGGGGGCGATGTGACTATCTGATGTCCATCTAATTAATTGCTCTGATTTATATATAACTATGATCAATGTAAACACCTGCTGACCATTTTAAGACCATGAGTAACATTTATCGTCGTCGTCGTGTCTCTGAAGTGTTAGATACATGTGAGGTCGCTGACGTGTGCAGGTGTCTATATATTTTTATGTCTATTTTTAGCTCTTTTTACTTGCCAATCCAAGTTTTAAATTTATAAAACACGATATTCTACTATCACTCTACACACACGTTAGGGCAAGTACACCCATCGCGGACGTAGTATAGTGATGGCAAGATACCGAAGGTCGTCCAAGGATACAAGAGCTTTTAGTACCGGCTTATCGTCAACGTCTAATCGAACCAAACTTTGAGAAGAGATTTTTAAACTAATAAAAAGATAAAAACAGAAAAAAAAAAATTAAAAACAGATCAACAAGAAAGAATCACTTGGATCCGACTTATTTTTCATGTACCCTTTTGATGTTTTCCGCACTTTGGGCATTTTAAGAGATCATCTTAGTTATAGTAGTAGGCCCCTCTTGTGAAGGCGACGTTACCCTCAACCTAGTGGTTTGAGTCAGCAAGGATACAATCCCACTAGGTCGGAATATTGAAAGATAATTAAGTAAGTTATTAATGCAAATTGTGGTGGGCCCCCTTCCAGGCAGCGATCACCCTCAACCCGTTGGTCTGAGTCAGCAGGGATACAGAACTTGCAGGGTTGATTTAAAGTTTTAATAGTAGTTTATGAATAAGTGGTTCAAGCGATTTTTTACTCTCAGTCGGGCCAGTCATTCCCCGCCAATCCATGGAGTAGTAGTAAACTTGAACGAGGTTCTCGCAGGATCTATACACTAAACGAGACATAGAATTACCCAACCACCCTTCTAACCCCCTTCCAAGTAGTTAACATGCTTTATATAGACCGTAAAGACACGAATATGTGAATAAACGGCATATGAAGAATGGTTAAGTAGATTCACCTTCAATATAAAAAACTAATTATTAAAGTCATTAATACATACCCAATTAAAAAGTTGCCAAAGATTGGAAATCATAAAAGAAATACATAAAAGATATGTCTTCACCAAGTGATGTAAGAATTTAGCCAACCATGGCCTTTGTTTGACAAAGATTCTTACTATCAATCTTGGATCCCGAGACTACACACACAATATAAAAGATGGAAAATGGATGATGGTGATGGATGATGATGTTGTAGTGGTGGTGGAGTGGTGGCAAGTGAGAGAGAAGTGGTTTGCCAATGTCACACCCCAACCGATGGCGGAATCATCGGGGCACGACACTAGGCGAACCAGATTGCTCAAGAGAATCCATGACAACTATTCATTACCAATATTTATCACGTTTAATATCCCATACTGTTAAACAAACATTCTAACAAACAGTCAAAACAGATATCATGTCTCTTAAACAAAACAAGTTCGACAACCTTGATTTTATTTGCAGGTTTCTAGACTTCCTAACCCATTACAGCAAATAGACCATCAACCTATCACATACGTTAAAATAAAAGTCAATACATAAAGTAAAGGTGAGTACACAAGTTTGCATAGATATAGTATAAAAAGCGTTTACGCATAACCAGCGTGTATCACGTAACGGGCGAAGCATGTAACTACCAACAATGATGCAACCTAACCACGTGAATGCGAGTAGAGTATGCGCGACACATGTTCACCGAAGCGAACATGTGAAGTAAAGTATGAGATCCTTAGCAACCCTGACAAATCAGGTGCTGAGTCCAAACTATAGTACTATCGTTACTAAAGGTGGTCTGGCATATATCACTGTATAAGCATAGTAACAGGCATTCAACTAATCACGTATAGCATGCGAGAGTGGTTAGGGTTTACAAAGTGTTTGCGTTGTGTGTTGTGTTTTGATAGTGAACGTACGTAACACCCAAAAGTGTGTTAAACGAAATGGGTTTGAGTATACTCACAGTGCGTGTCCTAATCAAGAAACACGATCCTCAATGGATTGAAGGGGGCGCCGGATCAGCCTGCATACGGGAACAGAAGTGTAAGTCCTCCAAAGTGCTGAAACGGTAGAAAATCGGAGTGTCAGTAGGAAACGGAAATTTCGTACGAAGCTGGTGCCTTCGTACGAAGGTGGGTCTTCGCACGTGGGGCTTTCGTTATCCAAAATCGAGTGTCTTCGCGTCTGTCTTCAGAAAAATCAAGTATTCATCCCTCCAACCTTAAGCTATTGATTAACTTAGAGTCGGAGAGGTCTTTGGTTAAGTCACAAGTGAGAATCGGGCTGTTAGGTGCAAAGTCAGTGCCTTCGTACGAAGGTCGTGCCTTCGTACGAAGGTCGTGCCTTCGTACGAAGCTGGGCTTCGCGTAGAACAGTCCAGTTCACAAACATTGTGGTGTGCGTTAGGTGTGATATGATTTTATTAATATTTTGAGCCCAATTTATGCATTAGTCAAGTTTTAAATTTATAAAACATGATTTTCTACTAACACTAAACACACACTTGGGCAAGTGCACCCATTACCGGTTTATCCTCCACGTCTAAACAATCTAAATTTTTTTGAGAAAAGTTTTGAAATACGAAAATAAAAACTAAAAATGAAAATAAAAATAAAATAAAAACAGATAGCCAAGATGAATCACTTGGATCTGACTCGTCTTTAATGTATCCTTTGATGATTTTCGCACTTTCAGAATTTTTAAGAGATTATCTTAGTTATAGTAGTAGGCCCCTCTTTTGAAGGTGACGTTACTCTCAACCCAGTTGTTTCAGTCAGCAAGGATACAATCCCAAAGGGTCGGAATATTTAAAGATAATTAATTAAGTTATTAATACGAAAAGTGGTAGGCCACTCTTTTGAAGGTGACATTACCCTCGACTAAATGGTTTGAGTCAGCAAGGATACAATCCCAAGAAGCGGGTTTAATGTATTAATAGTAGTTTACAAATGAGGGGTTCAAGCTATTCGCACCCCCGCCATCCAATACTAGTGGGTATTGAAGGAGGTCCTAGTAAGCTTGAACCAGGTCCTTGCCGGATCAATACACTGAACAAGGCAAGAACCTTACCAAACCATTCCCCTAACCCCAGACCAGGTAGTCAACGTGCTTTTATACAGACCGTAAAAACATGAATGATGTAATATTTTACTATATATAGACAGTAAAGTAACGCCAAGACACCACGGAAAAATGATAGGAAGAATTCACCTTTAACATAAGAAACTAGTTATTAAAGTCAATAATACAAAACCAAATAAAAAGTTCCGAAAGGTTAAAAATCAAAAGTAATACAATAAAAACTTGTCTTCACCAAGTGATGTAAGAGGCTTAACCAAACATGGCCTTTGATTGGAAAGAACCCTTACGATCAATCTTGGATCCCGAGACTACTACACACTCTAAAGATGGATGATGGATAATGGATGATGGTGGTGGGTGTTGGTGTTGTAGTGGTGGTGGAGTGGTGGCAAAGTGGGAGAGTAGTGATTTGCCAAGGGATGCCTTTGAAGTGAGCCAAGCACCCCTATTTATAGCCTGCACAGTGCTCTGGCCACGGTCTCGTGTCCAGCGGGCACGCCCGCATGGCCAGCCCTTTTCTCTTCCTTCATTAAATGCAAGTGTCAGCAGAGGGTCCCACACGGCCTCGTGTCCAGTGGGCATGGCCCCGTGGTCAGCATCGTATCTGTACTATCAAGATTTGGAAAGATTATGCGTATCTTTGCGTTGACCACGCCCCGTGCTGAGCTGGCCACGCCCCTGTGGTAGGCCTAGAAGCTTCTACAGATTTGTCTTTTCCGCAGATTCCAGACCACGCCCCCGTGTCCAGCTGGGCACGGCCCCGTGGTCAGTCTTCTGTTTATTTGTTTTTGCTTTAGGGATGCTGCCGAAGGGTCGAGCATGTCACGTTTATTCATTTTCTTTGTATTTATGTTGGTTTTGGCTTCTTATTTGCTCATTTTATTCGTTTAAGCTCATTTGGTCCTGTAAATTCAAAAGGAAGACAAAAAACAAGCTTTTTCCAACATTAGTACTAAAAATGGTTAGTTTTATGCCTCATTTGATGTAATTTATATGTTACATTTTGCACACATCAAATACCCTCACACTTGAATCTTTGCTTGTCCTTAAGCAAAACTCTTTAATATGTAGCTTACACACCCAAATGGAAGAGGTAGAGGAGAAGTTTTGAGCTCATCTTGAGTGTCGGGGATCCAAGATCTTTATTGGGTTTTATTTTATTTTATTTGCAATCATATTTGTCATGATTTATTTAGAACACTTTATAAAAAAATAACTTATTTGGGCATAACATGCCTCTTTAAAATTTCATTGATATACAAGTCCACATACCTCACGGGAGATCACTCAACACTAGGCCGAAAATGTATTTTTGTGAAACACTCGAGACTGGCATGGAACTTATTTCTACCATATGCTTGCCAAGCGATCAATCCTCCTCCTTTTTAACTAAAAACCTTTGTAAATATCAAGAGGACTTGGGGAAGTGTTAGGCTTGGGCTAAGGGTAGGTGGTTTTGGTTAGTAAAAATGGCGAAAAAACGTAAAAGCGTCAGGCGTCGTAAAACTTTTTGTTTTTGTGACTTTTATTCAAACTAAGCATATTCAAACAAGATTTCTTTGAGGAACTTGTTTGTTTATTGCAAGACTTTCATTTTTTTTTCCGTCACAAGATAACCGAGCTTTTTACTAAAACAAAAGGGTTTGAAAAGAAAAAGGTTTTGGTGGGTAAAGGGTGTTTGTTTTGTGGGTTTTGAAATGAAAAGGTTTAGGCTCAAAGGGGTTAACTAGGGTGTAACACCTGTGTCATTTCAACCATCAAACAAATTCCAAACCAATGAAATATAGTATTTCATACTTGGGATTTGTAAAAATATGTGTATCGTTTACACATATCAATTCTTGTTCGATTTCAAGCTTTAAATCGCTTTCTGGAGGGTTATACGCGCTCTGATGAGTAGATATAACCAGTTTAATCCAACGAACACTCCGGAATAGTGAAATAGGCTTAACATACCTTAAATAACCTTTACATAACTTAGATATAAGTTTTGAAAGGTTTGGTGTGGTGAAATCAAAGTTTAATCGCTTACAGGGACTAAAGTTGACAAACTGCGAAAGTATGCCAATTTGAACTGTAACAGACCTTCCGGAACATGACCATAAGTTAAACATACCATAAATATCCTTTACATAGCTTAGAAATAGGCTTTGAGGTGTTCGGTATGCTAAAATAAACTTTTGTGTCATTCAGGGACTAAAAGCGTCAAAAAGTGCACAAGTTTGCATTTTCGCGCATAACTTACGTTCTGAATACATCCGGACATCCAAAAATTTATGTAAGCATGACTACATTATATTTTATGGTTCGCCTTAAGAAAAATCCATTCGTCGCGTCATTTGGATCGTTTTTCGCGCTTATGCGCATTCCGTCGTAATTAAGCGAACATCGCGTTCGTACGGTTAAACGAACCGACATCCGAGATATTTTTGAGCACATTTTAAGTTCCCTATACTTTAACTTCATTTTAGAGCTTTGAAATGGGGTTAACGGGCCTTAAACGTGTCGAAAATGGCCTAAATACAGTTCAGGGACCAAAAGTGTAAATCTGCCAAACTATGGCCTAGCGGTGCGCTACACTTTTAGCGTAGCGGTGCGCTAGCCAAGTTCAGACCAGATTCAGAGTTTCTAACAGCCTGTTTGCAGCTGTTTTAACCACAACCACAAGTTCACCACTTGCATACTCAGCTGATAAGGATCATTGTTAGGCACCATAACCTTCCGACACTTGTACGGATACGATTAAGGCACAATATTCGACAAACGATCCTAACGGTTCGGGTATTCCTATAAATACCCATCCACCCCATTGCTAAACTTACAAGAACTTTGATTTGAGAAACTCTAAGTTGAAACTATTGTTTCATACCTGAGATTTTTGAATCGAGGTTAGCATTCGGGGACCCTTCGTAAGTATTCTTTCGTTCTTTTCCTTATTTTATTGCTTTTCGAGTCAGAAAGTCAAACTTTGTTTGACTTTCAGCGTTGACCAGTAATGGTCAATGCGAAGTTCGTTTGAACTTCGCAACGTGAGTGTAATCACGTTGGTCATAGTCCCTTGGGACTATGCCCACTGATTACCACGTTGTCTAGGGTCGTAGGGTAGGCGATCTAATAAATCGCCTATACCTTCGAACCCGACCCAGTTTGGTCGATCATTAGGATCCGACCAAATACATTAGGTGACCTTAGTGTAGGGAATAACCTTCCGAGGTTATACCCTATGGTCACATCGTTTAAGTAGTTGTATGATAGGTAGTTTATATGCCTTAGGTAAATTACCAGAATACCCTTTTCATGTATAATTGGTAATTAAGCATATGTAACCTAAACTTTTGTCACATAACTAATTATGTAACATGTTTAGGCATATAACACTTGTCATAGGGCTAGTTAGGCGGTCCGAACGCGTTCCACGCGAACGACGCGTTAAAGTAGCATAAGCTACCTAAACGGGTCGTAATGGGTCGTAGACACTTAGGTTAAGTTTCATTTAGTATGTAGGCTTTGATTAACCATATCACATGAGTTCCTACACTCATTTGGTTTACAAACCCTCATGCTACCCAGTCTTCCGATTTAGGTCCGGTTTATTAATGTAGTTACCTATATTAGGTGCCGTTTGATATTCCGCGATCTCTAGCTTTGCTTGGTGGTTATCCTAGGACTTCTGAGCAATCTCAAGTGAGTACATAGACCCCTCTTTTACTGTTTTCCAAACGTTTTGGGGTGGAACACATGTGCCTACTTATTACTTTCATGTTTTCACATCATATACCTGCTATGTTTGTTAGTACATTATAGTACATGATTTCATTACATTTCATGCTATGTATGCCCATTGTGTGCGTACTTAGTACATCGTTTTACATTACATTTCATGCTATGTATGCCCATTGTGTGCATATTTAGTACATTGTTTTACATTGCATTTATGTTGCATATGCTCATCCAGCATATGAACACATTATACTACATTTTGAACCGTTGTAACTATTTGACTATGTGAACCGTCGTAACCCTTTGATTCTATGAACCGTTTATAACCGTTGAACCGTGTGAACCGTTTGTAACCGTTGGACCGTGTGAACCGTTTGTAATGGTTGAACCGTTTGTATCCATTAACATGATTTACATTTGACAATAGACATTTGACAATACATGAACATTTCTACAATTGTTAAACATTACTTTGGTGGTTTGGTTTGATTAAGTGATTAAGTAACGATGCGTGTGTAATATGATACAAGCATGGTGGATACGCCGCTGGTACTTCCTATATATAAGTGTTTGTATGGTATTACATATCGTAGCGTTATTTGAATCATTTCAGTTTGAGACATAGAACATTTTATACAAATAACATACTTTTCACAAGACATTGTTTTACAAACAACTTATCTTTTACAAACTCATTTTATATGGTTATTCATTTAACCATACATTATTCTATTATTTATACATATCATCTGATCTGATCGTTTTTCAAATGATTTACAAAACAAAGCAAATTACAAGGTTCATGACTAAACATTTTCTCAAACATAAGGCATGAAACCTATTTTCACAAAACCTATGTATCTCACCGGCATTTTTATGCTGACGTACCATATTTTCACATGTGTTTTTCAGGAGCTGTTGCATAAGATGATCAAGATACACTTAGGCGGACATGGGCCTTAGTGACAATAAAAGATGCAGACTAGTTAATTATGTTGTATTTCCATGTTTGTTTAGACATTGTAACACTTATATTGAATAAAACGAAACTTTAATTTCCATGGTTGTGAAACATTAATTCTGTTACAACACTCCCCGACGTTTCCGCCACGTTTTGTATGTTCTACGTGGTCGGGGTGTGACATAGGGGGGTTTTTAGGTAGGTGATAAAAAAGATGAAAATAATGGTGTTGAAAGGAAAATGGGTTAGTCCTAATGCCTCTATCATTTACTTGGGTTCAAGTTGGTAAGGACCGAGAATGTATCGTCGTGGTAAGTTCTAGAGTCATAAGAACCAAGCGGCTATTCACACAAGAAACGAAAAATGAGCATTTAGTTTAAAGATATATGCTTGGATGCTCTATAAAGGCTCAAAACTCACTTGTTGTGGGAATAGGTTTATAATGTAATCAAGTATATATAATCAAATTTTAATTAGATTTGTCATGCCTTTTCATAATTTTCTTATTTGGTTCTTTTTATCACGACGTTATCGGTTGTAAATTTTTAAAAATATAACCTTTTTAGAACTTGGTATTCCCAAATTAAACCAAGACAAGTAAAAAAATGAAAATTTTTGAAAAAAATTGGGGTAATTAGCGGTTCTAATAGAGTTTTGTGTAAGGCTTGTTATTAGGACTTGCGAGATTCAAGGATTTAGTATCCCCCCCCCCCCACTTAAATTACACATTGTCCTCAATGTGTCCCAAATATAAGTTTTTAGATTGATTGAATGTGTAAAAGGGTGTTGAAAAACAATTTTTTATGTTACTGGTCGTCTGGCCAAGGCCCTTGTTGGTCCGGGCACGGCCCCGTGGTCAGATCGCCAGTAACAAAATTAAACAGAAGGCTGGCCACGGGGAGTGTTCAGCGAGCATGGCCCCGTGTGTAACATCTGTGCTTGTAATCATTGTGAACAGTTCAGTTATCAATAAAACTATGTTATTTGATCCCAATGTTTGTTTGGTTGTGTTTTACATTTTCATGTTTTGACTTTTGCTCAATTTCAAACTCTATATCGCTTTCTGGAGAGTTATACGCAAACTGGTGCGTAAACGTAATCAGTTTAATACGAAAAATACTCCGAAACATCAACATATACTTAACATACCTTAAATAACCTTTACATAACTTAGAAATAAGTTTTGAAGGCTTTGGTATTGCAAAAACAAGTTAATTCGCTTACAGGGACTAAACTTGACAAACTGTGAAAGTATGCCAATTTGAACAGTAACGAACATTCTGGAACATGACCATAAGTTAAATATACCTTAAATGTCCTTTATATAGCTTAGAAATAGGCTTTGAGGGGTTCGGTGTGCTAAAATAAACTTTTGGGTCATTCAGGGACTAAAAGTGTCAAAAAGTGGACAAGTTTGCATTTTCGAGCATAACTTACGTTCTGAATACATCCGGACATCCAAAAATTTATGTAAGCACTAAAATATTTTATTTTAGTGTTTGGCTTGAGAAAAATCCATCCGTCGCGTCATTTGGATCGTTTTTCGCGCTTGTGCGCATTCCGTCGTAATTAAGCGAACATCGCGATCGTACGACCAAACGAACTGACATCCGACATATTTTTGCGCATGTTTCATGTACACAATGTTTAGGCATCATTTTAGGGCCTTAACGTTGGCTTAACGGGCCTTAAACGTGTCGGAAAAGGCTTTAAAACACAACAGGGACCAAAACTGTCATTTCTGAAAGTTGGTTTCTGACCAGTCAGGCCAGGCGGCCCGTGTAAGATTAGTGTGTCCTCTTACGCAGCCCGCGTCAGGCTCCCAGATCAGATAAGATCAATTAATCAGCAGATTACAGCTGTTAAACTCCCAACCACACACCCACACTTGCCATTTCAGTTCATGAGGGGCCATTTTTAGTCACCACAACATTCCAACAAGTGTACGCCTTAGATTCGATCACGGTTTCCAAGAAACGATCCTAACGGTTCGGGAAATCCTATAAATACCCACATCCCCCAACTTCAAAACCCACTAGAATCTGATTTGAGAAGCTCTAAGTTGAAACCTTTGTTTCATACCTGAGCTACTTGAATCAAGATTAGCATTCGGGGACCCTTCGTAAGTATTCCTTCGTTCTTTTATTGCTTTTCGAGTCCGAAAGTCAAACTTTGTTTGACTTTCTGCGTTGACCAGTTTATGGTCAATGCGAAGTTCGTTTGAACTTCGCAACGTGATTGTAATCACGATGGTTATAGTCCCTTGTGACTATGCCTACTGATTACCACGTTGTCTAGGGTCGTAAGGGTAAGCGATCTAATAAATCGTTTATACCTTCGAACCCGACCCATTTGGTCGATCATTAGGATCCGACCAAATACATTAGGTGACCATAGTAGGTAGGGAATAACCTTCCGAGGTTATACCTTATGGTCAAGACGTTTAAGTAGTTGTATGATAGGTAGTTTATATGCCTTAGGTAAATTACCAAAATACCCCTTTGATGCCAAAATTCATTTTAAACATATGTAACATAACTTTTGACATCTAAACTGATTTGACAACAATATTAGACATGTTAAGGCATATGTTACTTGTCATAGGACTAGTTAAGCGGTCCAAACGCGTTTCACGCGAACGACGCGTTAAAGTAGCATAAGCTACCTAAACGGGTCGTAATGGGTCGTAAGCACTTAGGCTAGGTTTCATTTAGTATGTAGGCTTTGTTAACCCATACTACATGAGTTCCCATACTCATTTGGTTTACGAGCCCTCATTCTATCCGATCCTCCGATATAGGTCCGGTTTATTAACAAAGTTACCTATATTAGGTGCCGTTTGATTCCGTGATCTCTAGCATTGCTTGGTGGTTATCTTAGGACTTCTGAGCAATCTCAAGTGAGTACATAGACCCCTCTTTTACTGTTTTCCAAACTGTTTTGGGGTGAAACACATGTGCCTACTTGTTACTTTCATGCTTTCCTGTTTTCACATCATATACCTGCTATGTTTGTTAGTACATTATAGTACATGATTTCATTACATTTCATGCTATGTATGCCCATTGTGTGCGTACTTAGTACATCGTTTTACATTACATTTCATGCTATGTATGTCCATTGTGTGCATACTTAGTACATTGTTTTACTTTACTGCTATGTATGTTGACTGATAGCATGCTAGCACATTGATTTACATGACTTTTCTGCTTTGTATGTTAACTTAGCATACTTAGTACATTGTTTTCATATGACATGTATACAATTGCTATAACATTTGGTTTGCATAAACGAGACTTATATACGTTCATTAACATTAGCTACGCCGCTCGGTAGTAAGTACCGGTACCATAGGACTTGACAAATCCCATTCCTGACATCCCGGGTTTGTTTGGATGTAAGGAATGACTGAATCCGAAAACATTTCTTTTGATAACCTTGACTGAAAGGGTTATCCGACTGTCTCAAGGCTTGAATGTATGCGTTAACTTACCACATAAATGTTTGTATCAATGTAACATGCATTACTTTGCAAAACATAACTTTTTGATATATTCAAAATACTTTGTTTTGTACATTTCTACATTTGGATTATGTGACAATACTTTACTTACAATACATAACATTTGTTACACATTACTTGACTACTGTTGGACTTCTTAACATTTGACATGGTTTATACAAGGATTCTTTGACGATTGGTCTAAACAATAGACTTTATACATTGGTGGTTTGTTTATGTGACTTAAGTAACGAGATGTGAGTAATATGATACAAGCATGGTGGATACGCCGCTGGTACTTCCTATATATAAGTGTTTTTATTATATTACATATCATAGCGTTATTTAAATCATTCAATTTGGACTTATACATTTTACACAAGTAACACAATTTTCACAAGACTTTGGTTTACAAACAATTTACTTTATACAACTCATTTTACTTGGTTATACATTTAACCATGCATTATTCTTTTATGTATACATATCATCTGATCTTATCGCTTTTTAAATGATTTACAAAACAAAACAATTTACAAGGTTCATGACTAAATTTTATTAAACATTCTTCTTAAACTTAAGTCATGAATCCTATTTTCACAAAACCTATGTATCTCACTGGCATTTTTATGCTGACGTACCTATTTTCACATGTGTTTTCAGGAGCTTTTGCGTAGGACGATGATCGTGACACTAGGGCGGACCTGTGCCTTAGAGACTTAAAAAGAAGATATACTTAGTTTAATTATGTTATAAACTCTTTGATTCCTATTTAAAACAAAGTAACTCTTATGTTGATAAATAAAATACAACTTTGTATGCCATGGTTATGAAACAATTAATTCTGTTACAACACTCCACGACGTTTTCCGCCACGTTTTGTATGTTATACGTGGTCGGGGTGTGACACCATGGCCAGTTACCTGAACTGGGCAAATTTCTGCAGAGCTTAGGCACGGGGCATGTGCAACAATCCGCATGCTCATGCGTTGTTACTACTCGTTACACACGTTACGCCTCGCACCAGAGATTCGGACCATAATGTAGCTATATCGCTTACATCACTACTTCACAGTATTTTCGCATATTACGCATACTTTATCGCTAAAAACATCACATCTCATGTACTAACACTCATGATGACGTTGAGTGAGAACCTATTCTACCCTTCTCGATAGCCGTGATGTGTCGCCAACGCAACTCATATTCGAAACATGAAACTCGATTATCGCAACGCAGAAATTGAAATGTGGATATTTATACGCCCTGTGTGTCTAATTATAATAAATATAAGGAATGTGTGTATGAAAATGTGTCACCAAACGACCGCAACGCTTATCGAACAAAACGAAACATCGAAATGCAATTCGTCGGAGACCACCGATCGAATAACCATTCGATCGGATGGCCATCCGATCGGATGACCATCCGATCAGATTGCCATCCGATCGGATTTCCATCTGATCCATGGCACTCCATCACCTTCTCCTCTCTTCACCTATACATAGCACTTGTCACATCACTTGAATAGTGATGTGACAGCTCTCATTCGACTAGCGCACTTTTGGCTCTATTTCTCTCGATTCCTCGCGATTCTTGTAAGTTTCTACCTCAAATCTTGTACTTCTATAATCTACATGCACTCCTTCACCTATTCCACCATCAAATCTCATCTTTTCATCGTAAAATCCTCTGATTTGGGCCGTTCTAAGGGGATGTCACCATGGAGTTCTTAGAAACAATGAGGTGTGACCTCATCTCGTCAAGAACAGTGCAGATCTAATGGATTTCACGATGTGAAAAACACTAATCTCACCTAGATCTAAGCCGAATCTAAGTATTTCAAACTTTCTTTAGACTTTCTTAACTTTTACTCAAAACCGATAGAATCGGAGCTTGTTCATGCCTTCTACTCATCCCCTAGTGAAGTTTCGGGTTGAGAACTGATTTCTATCGACGAGATGACCGGTTAACGGGTTGAACATGAACAGCCGTCAAGGACAGATAACTGATCAGACGGGGTGATTCCCATCCGATTTGATGACTTAGCCTTGGTGGAGTTCCATTGTTTAAAACGTTATCATACCATCTCGATCAAACCGCAAACTTTCAAAATAATCTTGTTCAAAGACGATCAGATCGTTGGGATGGATTGCCGTCCGATCAGATTGCCATCCGATCGGATTGCTATCCGATTGAGTTGCACTTGGTTCCACACTTAAACTTTTCTTTAAACATGCAAAACTCTGAACGTCGAATGGATTGTCGTCCGATCGGATAGCCATCCGACCGAACGACCATTCGATCGTTTGACATTTGGAACTTTGATACTTAAACATTCTATAATTTCAAAGATCATCAGTTTCCAACGGGTTACCATCCAATCGGATTGCTATCCGATCGAGTGACCGTCCTGCTATGAACTTGTTCTAACTAAGCGTCCTGCCAATCGGATCGCTATCCGATCAAACGACCGTTCGATCGACGACCTGAAAGGTAAGGATACTTCTCTGTTTTCAAAATGCTACAGCGAAAACTTCAAAGCCATCATACACAAACAAATCTATCCCAAACGAATGTCAATCCGACCGAATGGCTATCCGATTGGATGACCATTCAAACGGATTGACATCCGATCGAATGACCATCCGATCAGATTACCATTCGACACTTGGTTCACTCGCCACCGTTTAACGCACCGTTCATCGATTACACTATCATTCTGTAATCAGGCTAATCTCAGACGCGCTCCCTTCAATCCAAGAGTGTGTTTACTTGGTGAAGACGAACAGTGAGTATACTCGAACCCTTTTTATCGCATTTTAGGTGTAACATACGTTTCTATCAACTCAAACTAATCGAATGCTTAAACTATTTAACATGTGATGCTAGTTACATATGTGCTAGGAATTTTACTCACGACGTCCCGCCTTAACTAGTATACAACTATAGTACCCGATGGGGTCTAGTTAGGATGAATAGCAATCGCAATCGCAGCTCGAGTGACTTAGCTGATAGTATCTGTCTTGTATATATGTTGTGTATCTCGTTTATGTATGTGGTAATTCTCATCACTTTTATCTACTATGCTTTTCTATCAAAACCTGTATACTCACCATTACTTTTGTATTGATGTTGTTTTAACGTATGTTACAGGTTTAGTCACAGTCTTCATCAAATCAAGCTAGGGAGTCTAGAAACACACCTAAAATCTAGGTTGTCGGATTTGTATTGTTTGAGAAAACGTGAAATTCGTGATAACTTATGTGATTGTATTCGCCTAGTGCTGCGCCCCGATGATTTCGCCATCGGTTGGGGTGTGACAGATTGGTATCAGAGCCATAACTATAGGGAATTAGGCCAGACTTGACCTAGTCCGGGTCGATGGCTTAGAAATGACCTAGTCTATAGTCTAACTACCAACGGGCCGACTCGTGCGAACCCAGTAGGATTTGCACGGGCCTACTTGATACTCTTGTTCGAATCCACTAAAACTACAACTTCGCATGAACACCGCACACTACAACTTCACAACGAAGAGCCTTTCCTAAGGTTGGAATATTACTTAGCCTTTCCTAAGGCCAACACAATACACACGTTTTTGAAAATACTCGTGTAACACAACCGAGTGGTCCAATCGAGATCAGGCGTGAAATCCAAGAACTCTCGATAAGATCGCTCACTCAGCGCATGTTTCCTAGCACGAGAACTTTCTGTTGAGCTAGGAGTGACATCCACATCTCAGCGAAAGTCTCCATTTCGAAATCTAGTAGAACTCCCGAATTTATTTGATGAGCACAACAACAGCTAGGAACAAAGTTATTAAGTCAGGGGTGAAACCCGTTTCTTAATAAACCGTTCCACTCTCTATAAAATGGTTTTCAAAAGCTCTCACCAAGGACTTGACTATAATGATGACTCGAGCCACGCGATGACTAGGAGGACGAATGCCATGAGCTGCATCCCAGTGGAAGCATAGTCTTCTATGGCAACGCGCGTGCACGAACTTGTTGAGTATAGTTGGGTTATCTTGGGTAGTCGACGCCTAAACACCCGAGGCACTCTGATTTTTTTTAAGCTTTATGGAACTTTTTTACGCTTATGTGTTTACACTTTAAAGCTTTACACTTTATCGATTTCTTGATTTATCCGTACTCGCTCCCTGCTTTATAAACACATAACTCGCCAGCCATCGCAATCTAAAACGAAAACCGAATAATAGAAACAAAACTAATGTCTACTTACTCGCTCTCTCTCTGCATCGCGTCCTCATGCTACCTATACAAACATAAAGGTGTAGTTTATATGAAACTATATATGCATATACAAACAAATCAATTGTGTGAAGAACTTAGGGATTTCGTGTCTCCTATGTGAAAAATACTATATTACCCGCAACAAGTTTTGATCGTGCTCAATCGCATCACGAAACTCAAAAATCATTATGATCGAATCTCACTCCATATCTCTTTCTGTCTAGATGTCTTCAAACGACTCTACCTCGAGGCAAACAACTAAAAGAAAGTCCAAACAAAGCGCTGAGAAGAGGATTGCCTCGCTTGTGGCCAACGAAGTGGCCAAGATCATTCCTCAAATTGTCGCTCAAGTGCACTCTCTCAGTAACTCTCGAACCTCGGAAGATTCTAAGACGGAAGTGCCGCAATCTGCTTTCCTCTACAAACACTTTAAGGCTTGTGACCCAATGGAGTTCACGGGTGAAGGAGGTGTGTCCCAGCTACTCCAGTGGTTCAATTCTATCGAAGTTACCCTTCGTCAGAGTGGGTGTCACGTTAGTTTCCGTACTACTTGCACAACCAGAGTATTTCAATCACGAGCGCTCGACTGGTGGATAGCCTAATGTAACAAATGTGGGATCTCCGCAGCTTATGTTCTCTCTTGGGACGAGCTGAAAGAGCTCATGAAGAAAGAGTATTGCCCTCCCCACGAAGTCCAGAAGCTAGAAGACGAATTTTGGGAAATCAAGCAAGTCGAAGGTGACAATACTGGCTACACCGCAAGGTTCAAACAGCTTAGCAAAATCTGTCCAAGTCAAGTCAACACTTCAGGAAAGGGCATCACGAAGTACATTCGTGACTTGCCTGAATGTGTGGGCGATTTTGTCGAAGTCGCAAGACCTGCTACCATCGAAGAAACCTACCACTTGGCCGCAGAAATCAACGACAAACGAGTCTTGGACGGATTCTTCTCCAAGATTCCTGTCAAACAAGCTCATCAAGCAATCGTCATCGATTCTTCTGACGATTCTTCCGACGATTCTTTGACGATTCTTCAAGTAGGTCATCCGATGACAATGCACCACTTCAGGAAGCTCAGCCCAGCCGCAATCGAAAGACCTCAAGCTCAAACTCTTCAACAACTGGATTGTCGCAACCCGAACCTCTCCAAGCAGTTCTGGTTCACTCGAAGCGCGCCTACGACGGAACTCATCCCCTGTGTCTCACGTGTATGTATCATCACCCGCCAGAAGCTAACTGTCGCTATTGAGCAAATTGCAACTGGTATGGTCATCTTACCCAGCACTGCCGCACGGGACCGCAGATTTGAGGAATTTCAACAACAACCGCAGTCTCCACAGAAGTCCTCTACAACAACATCAATGATGCTTCTAATGTTGTTGTAATGATACGATTTTCGCCGTTAATTCCTTTTATGTGTTGAACTTGTTCTATTTCTCGACGCAACGTGGACTCTATTTTATCTCTCATTCTCTCGCACTCGCACGCGGATTATATAATAACACTATATACTATATAATGTGTTCACCCCTACTATGCATCCTTGAAACAAGGTACGATAAACGTGCAAGGATCAAATTAACCACGGGTGCACACGGGATTACTATGGTTAGTGCACGGAGATCGTAATAAGTTTCAATGATGCCATAACGTTAAAATCATGGTTAAGCGTGCTGGATACGCCGCTGGTACTTCCTATATATAAGCGTCTTGACCATGTCGACATAGTGTGACACCTATTCACAGGGCAGAGGCGTGTGGTTGAAGCATGGTGGATATGCAGCTGGTACTTTCTATATATAAGTTCTTCGCCATGCCAACCAATGTCTTGTGAAGAAAGTGCCATACAAGTTGAGCATTATTAGACCAAGTATACTATTGAATCTATTTTCGACACACTACACTACACAACATCGCAAGGCGTAACAATCTCAATCACAACTTAAAGCGTGTCATCACTAGACTTTTCGTAAGTCAAACGCGCTCACAATCGCATTGTCGCTGGAATCTATATCGCAACTCTCAATCGCTTATTGAGTGTTTCGCTCAATCGCTTATTATGAGTATCTCGCTATCACTTATCGTGTGTATCGCTCTATCGCTTTGTGTATTGCTCTATCGCTCATCGTGTATCACTTAACGTTTAACGCTATCGCTATCGCTTACCGTTATCCATGCTATCTATGTTATGTTAGCACACATGACCTCGCTGCACGAGACAAAACTGATAGGGTTAAAACATGGTGGATACACCGCTGGTACTTCCTATGTATAAGTGTTTTAGCCATATCAACAGACTTTCATGGAAAAAAGGCCATGTGGGGCTTAATGTTAATTAAAATTGGTGGCGTTGTTTAATCTAATCAAATCGCATGTTCCCATCGCTTGCAACGCAACGACCGTCACTTATCCCTCGACGGATGTCGCTATCGCTCGTCGCTTATCGCTTATCGTTTTTCGTTTATCATCGCTGTCTTCGCTCATTATGTTTGTGTTGTGCTATCGATTATCGCGTACCGCTTATCGCTCATCGCACTCGCTCGTGTCGCTAATCTGGGTTCAAAAACGACTTCATCACTCAGTTTGCTCAAAACTTGGTCCGACCATTCTCCGCTTGGACCGAGGAATTCGAAATCTATCAGTACTATGTCGACACACATGACACTGCTTCACGGAACGGAAGCCATATGGCTAAAATATGGTGGATATGCCACTAGTACTTCCTATATATAAGTGTTTTAGCCATATTGTCGAACTTTCGTGGAAAAGTGCCATGCGGGGCCGACTTTAAATTTAAAATCTTGATATTATTAAAAACTTTTGTGTAAACAAAGCTTTTTCTTACAAAACTTTTCTAAAAATTTAATCAAAACCTTTGAACAAAACGAGACTTTCTTGTAACGTTGGTGTGACAATCGACTCAAGTTAATGTCGCGTGACGAGAAAATTTCGTAAAACAAGTTTTAATCACCCAAAAATCTTTTAGTAACCTAACAAAAAAAAACTCTTCTCGTGGAGCTGGTGTGAACATCGATACAGTTTAACGTAGCACCCTGGGAAGATTTTCATAAACAAGTTTTCTCCAAACCTTTCAAATTAATCAACTTTTCGAGAATTCAAAACACTTTTGGATCGCCTTTCGTGTGTTGCCATCTTTTGTTATACAAATCGTTTTACTCGCCGCCATCGCCCAGTCTTCGCAACGCTCTCGCTCTTCGAAATTCAATTGATCGCTCGCTTATTTTGACGTTTTATCTCTAGTCTCATTCGCCTCCAGGCTCGCAACCCTTCTTGTGGATTAATTTCGGGATGAAATTTCGTAAAGCAGGGGAGACTGTAACAAACCACACGTTCGTGCGTTGTTACTACTCGTTACACTCGTTACGCCTCGCACCAGAGATTCGGATCATAATGTAGCTATATCGCTTACATCGCTACTTCGCTGTATTTTCGCATATTACGCATTCTTTATCGCTATAACACATCACATCGCATATACTAACACTCACGACGACGTTGAGTGAGGACCTATTCTACCCTCCTCGATAGCCGTGATGTGTCGCCAACGCAATGCATATTCAAAACACGCAACTCGATTATCGCAACGCAGAAATTGAAATGTGGATATTTATACGACCCTGTGTGTCTAATTATAATAAATATAAGGAATGTGTGTATGAAAATGTGTCACCAAATGACCGCAACGCTTAACGAACAAAACGAAACATCAAAATGCAATTCGCCGGAGACCACCGATCGAATGACCATTCGATCGGAGGGCCATCCGACTGGATCCGATCGGATTGTCATCTGATTGGATTGTCATCCGATTGGATTGCCATCCGATCCATGGCACTCCATCACCTTTGTCACACCCCGACCGCGTAAAACAACAAATCGCGGCGGAATCGTCGGAGACTGTTGTAACAGAATCATTGTTTCAAAACACACGGAAATTTGAAGTTTCGTTTTATTAAACATTAATTATTTACATCGTCTAGAAATATAAATAAACAAGTTAAACATAGTATATCATTGTTATTAAGTCACTAAGGCCTCGTCCAGTCCTATGTGAGCATGCATCCTAGCAATCAACATCATTCAACAACACCTGAAACATATGTGAAAACAAAGTCAGCAAAGAAATGCAGGCGAGTACATAGGGTTTTGAGAGTGTCGGATCCATGGCTAGTTTACATGTTGCAATACTTAATTAAAAACCTTGTTTTGAAAAGTATTGTATTACGACAAAACTAAGCAACTCAAATCAACTTGGTTATAGTGTATAAAATCTCGTAGCCATGATTCTTAACCCAAAACATTTATTTAATAAAATCTCGTTAATAAAAGTCGTATAATTTATAGCGTTTCGAAAACCTCGTTTGTGTGACATCGTTCCAAATTGTTTACCCAAGTGAACTAAATAACGCCACGGTATGTAATATGATGAAAACATATATATATATAGGAAGTACCAGCGGCGTATCCACCATGCTTTCATCACATTACACCCGTCCCATTATCTAAACACTAACCGAAAACCAATCGTTTACCCAAATCGTTTAATTCGTTAAAAATCGCTTTAGTCGTTTAAACCATTCTCGTTTTAGATCGTGAAACTACTTTTGATTGTATCGCTAATAACATCCAAACCTTCGTGACTCGACTATCTCGCATATCGCTTCTCGCATTAATAAACCACCAAAGGGTAAATTAACAATCACAGATTCAGTCGTGACCCACCTAACCCACACATAACCATGGGTGCAGTCTGATAACGGGATTTGTCCGATCCTATGGTACCATAACCTAATACTGGTCGGTTCGGCCAAAATTAATGAATGTCATTTGTTATGTAACTACAACCAATAAGCTCGTTCACATTATTGAAATCGTTATTTGTTTAATATAAACCATCTCAATCGTTTTGAAACCATCGTTGAAATATTGAAATCGTTTGATACATATGAATCACCCCAAAACAATCGAAAACAGTTAAAAAGAGAGAATCTATGTACTCACCTTTGGGTGCGTTTTTATATGTTAACACAATCCCTCAATTTATTCATCCTAAATTAAATAAGAATGATTTAATAATCAAAAACTCACAAATAAAATACCGAAGTTTCTCCGATACTTAGAATTTTCACATAACTTGAGATTTCTCGAAAAGTTATTATTTTTTATTATTTTGGTGTATTTGTATATATGTACTCGAGCGTAACACACCTAATCTTGTCAACACTAACACATGATCATACACATATTGTAAAACACATAGCATATTGTAACACATAAAATAACCCATGAACAACCCGTTCTAGGGTATGTCGAAAAACACTTATTTTTGCAATTCGGTAACATTTTTGGGCGTCGGAAGTCACGTATGACTAATCAATCACCAAGTAAACTTAATATAAGTTAAAATACTTATTTTTATATCAAATATATCAGTTTGGTTACTGATTTAAAACAGTTTTCTAAAAATACCCCGAAAAGGCGATTTTTAACCGTTTTACCCCATAGTTTTGCATCAAACGTTACCAGAACCATCCCAAATCGAAACGACTTGAAATTTTGACACAACCCATGTTATTTACTAAATTAAATAATGGTTATACTCATGATAGTGAAGGTCTTAAACAAAGTACATAAATCATGCAAATTTCACATAATTTACTACTTTTTAAGCTATATGTACAACATGCAAAGCTAGTAAACCTATGTCAAAGTTTCATGCCACTATAATACATCAAATAATATTATTTTTAGTGTTTGTAACCTGATCTAAAACAGTTTTTGTCATATAACCATTTTTCATCATTTTTTGAGCTTTAAATCAACATATTTTCACATGTACAAGTGCCTAAAGCATACTATCATAACATCAACATTTTATATGGGTTTAGATGCATCAAATATGTGATATATTCAGGTTTATTTGCTGATGTTATTTACATTTAACATATCCTATATAAATCACCAAATACTTGCATTTTTACCACCATTCATGAACATGCAACAACATAAACAAGTACTTAACAATATATCAAACTTCAAAACTCATATACACACATACATATGTACGGTTATACATATATATATACACCACCATTTTTATTTGTTTCAAGTCCCATTTCAATTTAGATTTCAAGTTTAGTGAAAATTCCCAAGATTCAAGAGAAACTTCAATCATCAAGAACAACCAAGAATCAAAAGTATGATTTAAACATAAGTGTTATACCTTTAAGATTCAAGTAGGTTGTAGGATGAGATTTTGATGATAGGAAGCTTGTATCACTAGAAAACACCTTGGAAACACCTTTAGATCTTCACACTAACTTGAAACAAGCTTGGAAAGGGACTTGAATATGAAGAACAAAGTATTTGGAGAGAGGGGGAGGGGTTATGGTTTTTGGGAGAGAGAAAGAGTGAGGATTTGGAGTGTTCAAATGATCTTGCTTGGATTGTATGAAGATATAGGAGATATGGAAGGATTATGAGAGTGTCATGCACTTACACTTGTCCACACTAAATCAATGAAATATTTTGCAAGATCTAAACAAAATTTGGTGGGGGCCACTCAAATATGACCGTAAATTTATAAGGGGGAGGGGGTTAAAGTGTAACTTTTCATATAAATATGCTATATCTAGGCTAAAACGGGTGTTAAACTGGATACCGGGCATCTTATCTAGCGTTTAAACCCCGGTTTATGGCGTTCTAAATTATTTTTATTATTCTATAAGAATAAACTCGCCAAAATATTACTGAAATAAATTTCAGTTGCCAAGACTGGTTGCGTTGTCTGCGTTTTGCAGTAGAAGCACTGTGTGTCACGCAGAAACACACGGTACGCGCTTAAACTTGAAAAATAACGTTTTTAGGCGTTTTAATTTATTTTTCAACACGGACCTGATTAAAATAAAATTTTAATCATAACAGAATATTTTTGGGATTTGAATATTATCCGGGCGGTCACCAATGTTCGTTTCGCAGTTTTGTCGTAAATAGTCCTTTAGTTCAAATAAACATGTTTTTGCCATACCGAATCCTTCGAAACTTATTTCTAAGTTATGTAAAGGATATTTAAGGTATGTTTGGCTTGTGTCACTATTCCGGAGTGTTTGTCGCGTTAAACTGACTATGTTTATGCACCAGTTTGCGTATAACCTTTCAGAAAGTGATTTAAAGCTTGAAATCGGAATCGAATCAAATTGTAAAATCATTAAACACAATAACACATATAATAACACCAAAGCACATTTATTTATTGAAAACCAACATTGTTTTACATTATACGATGCTTACAGAACACAGTTGTCACAGTCTCCCCTACTTTAGGAAATTTCGTCCCGAAATTTTATTTAGGGGGGAACTTGTGAAAGCTTAAAACATGAAGTCGAAAAGATAAAACAACACTGGTTAGAGTTCCGAACTTCTAGTAACTTTAAATAACATTATGCTTGCAATGTAAGAGGGTCACTTATATACAAGTATATGAAGCGCCATTGGTGCGTCCACCGTACCTCCATTACATTGTTCACGTTTTGCTGTTTTTGTCACTATTGGTTGTTACACATGATAAATCTTACTGTGGTTTCCGTGCACTGAGTTTTTATAATTATGTACGCGTCCATAATTACGTAATTCCTTGCATAGTCCACACAGTGCATTTAATAATGTGTAGGGGAAAACCAAATGAATGAACCTGTGACGAGTGTGACTGGACCACCATAGGGTCCTTTCAGCTGTATCGTCACATGCCACTCTTAACCAGATTCTGAATCAATCTTTAACTAGACCACTCAAGGGTCTCTTTTCGAATCATGGAATGGTACTATATAACCCAAGGGTCTTAACTACCATGTAGAAGCCCATTAAGGATTTAAGGTAGTACCTTTTGAATATCCTACTATGAATCCCTCATATGAAGATATGGAAGATTCTATGAGGATTTGGATAACGAAAATCGGATAACATAATAAAAGAGAACACATAAACACATAATCGCATTAATCGTTTAACTTGACCTTTAATTTGTTATCTTTGGACACGGGTATTTAAAGCATACCAGGAATCCAATCCGTGGATTTCATTTGGCACTTTAAATATTATCAAGAATCTAACTATGAAGATAGGAAGATCTTAATAGGACTTCAGTTTGTCCTTATTGAGTTGTAATGTACATATTAAGGTGTACAAGGAATCCAATCAGGGCTCCGATTTGGGCGATAATCATCCACAAGGATTCTTAAAATATAGCAACCCATCGCCCTTTCGTTTCGAGTTTAAGCTCGTGTTGAAGTGGTAGCTCATATTTCAATAAGCCTTCGTTTACACAAAATCGTTGTTCTTGAAGGACACGAGATTGAATATCAGATAGAGTTTGAACAGAATGAAGCTTGACTCGCTCCTTTCGACCAAGCGCATCGGCTACGTCATTCGCCTTACCAGGAAGGTAGCGAATCTCGAAATCGTAATCGTTCAAGAGCTCAACCCATTGTCGCTGCCTCATGTTCAGCTCCTTCTGATTAAGAATGTGCTGGAGACTTTTGTGGTCTTGTGAAAACCACACACTTCATTCCCTAAAGGTAGCGTCTCCAGATTTTGAGTGCGAAAATCACAGCTCCTAATTCAAGATCATGAGTCGTATAGTTCTTCTCGTGAATTTTTAGCTGTCTAGACGCATAAGCTATGACTTTACCTCGTTGCATAAGAACATAACTAAAGCCTAGTTTCGACGCATCACAGAAGATAACGAAATCATCGTTTCCATTGGTCAAGGACAAAACAGGAGCATCACATAGCTTCCGTTTCAGCGTTTGGAACGCTTCTTCTTGCTTTGATCCCCACTCCAAATGCTTATTCTTCCGAGTCAAAGCAGTTAGTGGCACTGCGATCTTCGAGAAGTTTGAAATATAATGATGATAATAACCAGCGAGACCAAGAAAGAACGAATTTCTGTAGGTGCTGTTGGTGTATTCCCATCCTTAATTGCAGCAATTTGGATGGATCCACATGAATACCCTGCTTGTTGACTACATGAACCAAAAGCTGAACTTCTTTAAGCCAAAATTCACACTTGGAGAATTTAGCGAAAAGTTTATTCTTTCTTTAGGAGTTCCAATGTCAAACGAAGGTGTTGCTCATGATCGGCTCGAGACTTTGAGTAAATGAGAATATTGTCGATGAACACAATGATGAACTTGTCTAAATAAGGTTTACTGACCCTATTCATTAAGTCCATGAAGATAGCTGGGGCATTCGTCAAACCAAAAGGAATGACAGTGAACTCGTAATGCCCATATCTTGTACGGAATGCAGTTTTGGGAATATCTTCTTCGAGTACATGAAGTTGATGATACCCAGATCATAGGTCGATCTTGAAAAAGCATGCAGCACCTTGCAGCTGGTCGAAGAGATCATCAATTCTAGGTAGGGGATATCGATTTTTGATGGTAAGCTTATTAATCTCACGATAATCGATACACATTCCAAAAGATCCATCTTTCTTTTTCACAAAGAGGACAGGAGCTCCCCAAGGCGAAAAGCTCGGACGGAAGAATCCTTTATCATACAACTCTTGAAGTTGTTTCGATAACTCTTGCATCTCTGACGGTGCAAGATGATAAGGTGCTTTCGCACTTGGATTGGCATTGGGTACAAGATCAATATGAAACTCGACTTGACGAACTGGAGGTAAACCAGGCAGTTCATCAGGAAACACCACTGGATAAATCCGAACAATCGGGATATCTTGAATACTCTTATTCTTGTCTTTCTCCTTGGTGACATGTGTTAGGAAAGCAACATATCCTTTTCTTAGATAACTTTGGGTTTTTGTTTCTTAAAAGAAACGAGCATTTAAGGTTCTTGGGGAGATCACAAGTGATCATAAAAAAAATGACAGAACCACACGAGTAGTTTGTCCTTGTGTTGACATCATAAGGTTGCATCAAACATTTATACAATTGTATTAGTTAAAAATAAAAACCACGAATTTTTATTTATATAACAACCGCATTGTTCTTAAATGTTAAAAGATAACAACCAGAGGAAATTACAAAATACTAATCGTTCACTGCTGCATCATTGATTGCCTCATTGATGTTAAACACTCGTCCACGTGCTGGATTCACATTGACGTTGACGTTTGCATTCGGGTTCGCATTAGCATTCGCGTTTGCATTCACCAGTCTTGGACAATTGTTGCGGAAGTGACCAAACTCTCCACAGTTGAAACATGAACCCGGTGGGAATCTCGCAGCATTCCCCTGAACCAGAGCTTGAACCTGAGCAACCTGATTTTGTCCCAGACGACAAATATTGGCCAAATGCCCAAGTTTTCCACACGTTGTGCATTGCTTGCAAGCTTGTTATGCAACGTGATGACCGTTGCAGCGTGCACAATGAGGTGCGGTACCAGCATATGCCTTCTTTGCAGGAGGCTGAGCTGGTGGGTTCTGCGGGTTCTGAGCAGTCTGTGTTGTAACAGCAAAATTCTGGGCATCCTTTCGCTTCCTCGATTTCTTCGATGACTCACCTTTCTTACCCTTGCCCTTATCCTTGTTCTTCTCAGAATCAGCCGACTTCTTCTTGTCCCCCTTACGGGTAAGTTTACCCTTTATGACTTGCGACTCGGTCAGGGTAGCAGACAATTCGATTGCGTGACGGACGGTAGTAGGATTAACGCCGGTCACAATATCCTGAATGGAATCGGGTAAACCATCGATATATCTCTCGATTGCTTTCTCCAGAGGGGTAACCATAGTGGGACACAACAGACTGAGTTCCTCAAAACGATCCGTATAGGCACGGTGTTCACCCCCATCTTGTTTTAGATCGTCAAACTCTCGCTCCAAAGCCCGAATTTCATGACGGGGATAAAATTCTTTCATCATGAGAGCCTGGAGCTCTTCCCATGTTTGTGCCAACGCCACTTCGGCACCCCTATCGCGCATAATACAATTCCACTAGGTAAGCACTCGCTTCTCAAACACGCTTGAAGCAAATTCAACCTTACGCGCATTCGGACACTGCACATGTCTGAACGTGCTCTCGATGCTCTCAAACCACTGCAGGAGCGCAGTTGCTCCTTGCGACCCAGAAAACTTTAGAGGCTTAGCAGAATTGAAGCTCTTGAAGTTACACGGCGCATTGTTGTTGTTATTGTTGTTGTATATCTCGTGGACTTGGGTCACAACGCCTGGAAGCATAGCAGCCACTTGCTGAGAGACTAGGGCTGCGATTTCTTCAATAGTGAAAGATTGTGCTTCACGTCGAGGAGGCATTGTCTAATAAGGAAACAAAAGAAACGAGTGAGGTTGAAAAGCAAAAGAGGTATTGAAAATATCGTCAAAACACCAGAAGGGCGATCATTTGTTCGTTACCTCGAACAAACAAATTACACGGAGAGACTAATCAAAGTAAATGGGTCAATATAGTGTATCGCCGAAGACATGCTCGCCTATAAGTGAACACTCACCCCGAGAGTTCCCAGGTAAGAGTGACTGGTCCGATTATGTGGATTTGTACGAACGCTCTAGCCTTAGACAGAAAACTCAGGGTACAGGCACTCACTTTTCCAGTTTGCACGTGTTCACACTATTTAGACCCAAACTTTAACGAGATTTGAAAACTTAAAGGGTTCAAAACCTTATAATAAATCATCCTAGAACAGATGACTGGTTTTCAAAGCGGATTCGAAATTTGTGTTCTTGTTGTGGTTATCACCTAAGGATAGGTGACAGTATTGTTTTATGACTAAACACAAGTAAACTCGCGTTAGGGTCCTAGGAAGGTTATAGACTAGGTCAAAGCATTACTAATAACCTAATTCCCTATAACCATGAGCTCTGATACCAACTTTTCTGTCACGCCCCGACCGCGTAAAACAACAAATCGCGGCGGAATCGTCGGGGAGTGTTGTAACAGAATCATTGTTTCAAAACACACGGAAATTTGAATTTTCGTTTTATTAAACATTAATTATTTACATCGTCTGGAAATCTAAATAAACAAGTTAAACATAGTCTATCATTGTTATTAAGTCACTAAGGCCTCGTCCAGTCCTATGTGAGCATGCATCCTAGCAATCAACATCATTCAACAACACCTGAAACATATGTGAAAACAAAGTCAGCAAAGAAATCCTGGCGAGTACATAGGGTTTTGAGAGTGTCGGATTCACGGCTAGTTTACATGTTGCAATACTTAATTAAAAACCTTGTTTTGAAAAGTATTGTATTACGACATAACTAACCAACTCAAATCAAGTTGGTTATAGTGTATAAAATCTCGTAGTTATGATTCTTAACCCAAAACATTTATTTAATAAAATCTCGTTAATAAAACTCGTATAGTTTATATCGTTTCGAAAACCTCGTTTGTGTGACGTCGTTCCAAATTGTTTACCCAAGTGAACTAAATAACGCCACGGTATGTAATATGATGAAAACATATATATATAGGAAGTACCAGCGGCGTATCCACCATGCTTTCATCACATTACACCCGTCCCATTATCTAAACACTAACCGAAAACCAATCGTTTACCCAAATCATTTAATTCGTTAAAAATCGCTTTAGTCGTTTAAACAATTCTCGTTTTAGATCGTGAAACTACTTTTGATTGTCTCGCTAATAACATCCAAACCTTCATGACTCGAGTATCTCGCCTATCGCTTCTCGCATTAATAAACCACCAAAGGGTAAATTAACAATCACAGATTCAGTCGTTACCCACCTAACCCACACATAACCATGGGTGCAGTCTGATAACGGGATTTGTCAGATCCTACGGTACCATAACCTAATACTGGTCAGTTCGACCAAAATTAATGAATGTCATTTGTTATGTAACTACAACCAACAAGCTCGTTCACATTATTGAAATCGTTATTTGTTTAATATAAACCCTCTCAATCGTTTTGAAACCATCGTTGAAATATTGAAATCGTTTGATACATATGAATCACCCCAAAACAATCGAAAACAGTTAAAAAGTGGGGATCTATGTACTCACTTGTGCGTTTTTATATGTTAACACAATCCCTCAATTTATTCGTCATAAATTAAATAAGAATGATTTAATAATCAAAAACTCACAAAAAAATACCGAAGTTTCTCCGATACTTAGAATTTTCACATAACTTGAGATTTCTCGAAAAGTTATTATTTTTTATTATTTTGGTGTATTTGTATATATGTACTCGAGCATAACACACCTAATCTTGTCAACACTAACACATGATCATTTTCACATAGCATATTGTAACCCATAAAATAACCCATGAACAACCCGTTCTAGTGTATGTCGGAAAACACTTATTTTTGCGATCCGGTAACATTTTTGGGCGTCGGAAGTCACGTATGACTAACCAATCACCAACTAAACTTAATATAAGTTAAAATACTTATTTTTATATCAAATATATCAGTTTGGTTACTGATTTAAAACAGTTTTGTAAAAATACTCTGAAAAGGCGATTTTTAACCGTTTTACCGCATAGTTTTGCATCAAACGTTACCCGAACCATCCCAAATCGAAACGACTTGAAATTTTGACACAACCCATGTTATTTACTGAATAAAATAATGGTTATACTCATGATAGTGCAGGTCTTAAACAAAGCACATAAATCATGCAAATTTCACATAATTTACCACTTTTTAAGCTATATGTACAACATGCAAAGCTAGTAAACCTATGTCAAAGTTTCATGCAACTATAATACATCAAATAATATTATTTTTAGTGTTTGTAACCTGATCTAAAACAGTTTTTGTTATATAACCATTTTTCATCATTTTTTGAGCTTTAAATCAACATATTTTCATATGTACAAGTGCCTAAAGCATACTATCATAACATCAACATTTTATATGGGTTTAGATGCATCAAATATGTGATATATTCAGGTTTATTTGCTGATGTTATTTACATTTAACATATCCTACATAAATCACCAAATACTTGCATTTTTACCACCATTCATGAACATGTAACAACATAAACAAGTACTTAACAAGATATCAAACTTCAAAAATCATATGCACACATACATATGTACGGTTATACATATATATATATATATATACACCACCATTTTTATTTGTTTCAAGACCCATTTCAATTTAGATTTCAAGTTTAGTGAAAATTCCCAAGATTCAAGAGAAACTTCAATCATCAAGAACAACCAAGAATCAAAAGTATGATTTAAACATAAGTGTTATAACTTCAAGATTCAAGTAGGTTGTAGGATGAGATTTTGATGATAGGAAGCTTGTATCACTAGAAAACACCTTGGAAACACCTTTAGATCTTCACACTAACTTGAAACAAGCTTGGAAAGGGACTTGAATATGAAGAACAAAGTTTGAAGAAGATGAAGATGGAGAGAGGGAGAGGGGTTACGGTTTTTGGGAGAGAGAAAGAGTGAGGATTTGGAGTGTTCAAATGATCTTGCCTGGATTGTATGAAGATATAGGAGATATGGAAGGATTATGAGAGTGTCATGCACTTACACTTGTCCACACAAAATCAATGAAATATTTTGCAAGATCTAAACAAAATTTGGTGGGGGCCACTCAAATATGACCGTAAATTTATAAGGGGGAGGGGGTTAAAGTGTAACTTTTCATATAAATATGCTATATGTAGGCTAAAACGGGTGTTTAACTGGATACCGGGTATCTTATCTAGCATTTAAACCCCGGTTTATGGCGTTCTAAATTATTTTTATTATTCTATAAGAATAAACTCACCAAAATATTACTAAAATAAATTTCAGTTGCCAAGACTGGCTGCGTTGTCTGCGTTTTGCAGTAGAAGCACTGTGTCGCACAGAAACACACGGTACGCGCTTAAACTTGAAAAATAACGTTTTTAGGCGTTTTAATTTATTTTTCAACACGGACCTGATTAAAATAAAATTTTAATCATAACAGAATATTTTTGGGATTTAAATATTATCTGGGCGGTCACCGATGTTCGTTTCACAGTTTTGTCGTAAATAGTCCTTTAGTTCAAATTAACATGTTTTTGCCATACCGAATCCTTCGAAACTTATTTCTAAGTTATGTAAAGGATATTTAAGGTATGTTTGGCTTATGTCACTATTCCGGAGTGTTTGTCGCGTTAAACTTGTCACACCCTGGCTTTGCGGAAGCGTGGGTTTATTTGGTGTGACTTCTTAATACCACAGCAACAAGCATAACCATACTATATGATAAAAACATGAGATGCTCATCCATTACAGTTAGAAAAATCCCATTTTCAATAATCACAAAATAAGTTACAAACCTTAACTTGATTTAATTGAGTTTATAAAGACTTAGCAAAAGACTTTAAACAATGCTAGGTTTAGAGATATGCAACCCGTCCAGGAAGAGGTTACACCTTCTAAACCCTGGATGACTTCTTTATTCAAACGCAGCTTGAAAATACGTGCTTACCGTGCCAGATCCGTTAGTTTCCTGAAATACATGTAGTTTGAAAAGTCAACATAAAGTTGAGCGAGTTCATGTGTAAGTGAGTATGTACAAACATTTGAAAATGTTGTAAGTATGTATAAAAGTTCCTGGTATGTAGCAATTACGGAAAAAGAGATCACCATTGGGTTGCAAAGCCAATGATATGTGTGAAGTGTCGTAGGAAGACTCAAACCTAGCGGATTTTGCGTTGGGTACAAAGTCACCACCTGGTCCATTAGGCGGGCTCAGGGGTTGGGCTCGCTACACTCAGATAGATCTACCGCTACTGTCCCTCGGTCCTACAATGAGGATTAATGGCCTCAAGTTGCGCCTACCCACTCACATGATCTAAGTAGTAACCCTCCTTACGCTAACCATACCATGTGTAAAGTACTCGTAATCATAGTAACATTTATTTCACCCCCGCAGTTTAGAAAACTGAAAACAGTTAAGAGAAAAGGGGGACATGAACTCACCGTAGTGCGTCTCTAACTAGAAATCTCCCAGTCAACCTGATGTGCGACGACCTACACGTACTAACTTCTATTAGATGGACGGTCGTGCCTTAGCTTAAGGTTTAATGTCTTTGGGAAATAGTTAGGCAACTATTTCGTAGTTACACTTCGTGATTATTTTGTGAATATATTCCTTCCCAAGGATGGGGGTTTTAATACATGTGCTTTCGTATAACTTCGAAATATATTATTGAGTCTCACTTAATAAAACGTATTTTATTTCATTTGTCCAAAATACTTTACTCCCAAAATATAAATATTTTTTCCAAAAATATTATATTTTATTCCATATAATTTTCCCAAAATAATACTTTGTCAAAATACACACTTATGAGTATTTTCTGAAAATACGTAAGTTACGTTGTAAGGTTCGGGTGGTAATAAATAATACCGGTGTAACTTAAATATTTATTGTGAAGGCGTTCGTATTATTTTGGAGCCGTGAATATTCAGTGTGTTCTAGTAATATTATTTTTACTCTAAAAATAATATTTATGTAGTTCACAAAATAATCATTAAACTCACACAAGTGCTATGATGAAAAATATATATTCTAATATATATTTTAACAAGTTTTATTTATGAAAATCCCACCTCCGACACTTGGAGATTTTGTAATAAAAATTCATGGCGAAGTTTGTTTGGTAAAACAAGTCGAAAATATATTGATAACACTTGTCGTAAAAATATTTTCCAAGTGTTATATTTCTGGAAAAATTTCGCCGGAGTTTCCTCTATAACTTGAGGTGGCCACGCTTTCAAGCGTATCATTTTCTTTTATAAACTCAACCAACAATGTTCCCAACATCAACAAACAATATTTCAACACTAAACTAGTCAAAAATATACGTAAGTCGCAAACACATGAATTTGTGGGTTATGTAAAAGTGTGTAGTAACCTTCCGGTGTTTTTAGTAGATCTTTCTATTTTTATAAATGAAATCGGTTTCTTAAAAATCTTATTTTTAAAGAAGGTGTAAGTTTACAACTTCTTGTCAAAAATCTCAAAAATAATTCTTTGTTAAAACCTTTCGTTACACAAGTGTCTATACACTTGTTTGCTCACAAAAACACCTTTAGTTTAGGAAAGATCCGGTTTTAAAACATGGTTTCGTCTTACGGTTGGTTCTTCGAAAATACCACTTGTAGATCTTTAGATCTACTAGTTTAGAACTCCCTTTCATAAGAAAAATTGTTTTTACACAAGTTCATGTTTATGTTTGAAAGGGTTCGTCATCTAATAACTTTATGACTTAACATAAGGCTAGTTCATGTTCCATGAACACGATCTAGCGTGGTTTGATGATGATCCATTCCAACACTAGCAATCAACAACAATAAATAATCATAACAAAACTAGTTTCAAAAGTTTTACACTAACATTCATTCATTAACCACCATGTTTATTATTTTTAGTAGACTTTTAGTTTTGGTCTTTAGTGTTTATAATTTTCATCCAACAAATATCTTATTAACCACTTTAAACAAGATCAAGAGAGTGTTTAGAATCACTTACAACTAGCTCAAGGCTAGGGAAGATTCAAGGCGAAAACTAGGTGGTTAAAAGCAACGTAGAGAGGTCCTCGCGATTCCGTAAGCACCGAGCCTCCTCGTATGCGACCTTTCACCTTTGAGTATGAGTGGAAATTCAAGGTTGAAATTGAAAATGGTTGGATGGTTGTGTGTGGGTTTGGCCGAGAGTAGCCAAGGGGAAAGAAAGAAATGCAAATTTTTGGAGTTGGTGAATATGAGAGGTTTATCCTATAAGCTTTCATATAAACCATCACTTACAAAAAAAAAAACCTATTGGATATTATGTATGGAAGATATTAGACCACTAGGAATAAAATATTCAAAAGTTGGTGATGTGTGTGTATGTATTCTCGGCCAACACAAGCAAAAGAGAAAGAAAGAAAAAAAAATTGTTGAAGTAAGTGGAATGCTCTTGTGGTTATATTTATGACCCACCATTTAGTAAAGCCCATTGGGTAATATGCCAACAAGATATTAAGCATCAAAAATAAAATAATGTGGTGTGTGTTTCCCTAGGGGAAACCGATCTGTTGAAGGTGGTGGGTATTACAATTGGATTTGAACTAATGGTTAAGTGTAAGTGAGTTTAGTTAGGAAAATTAAATTAATTATTAGAGTGTTAAATAACATAACGAGTGTTAGGGTATTCGGGGACCCTAACTAGTTCAGAAAAGGAAAAACCATGTCAATGTCAATATTTTTATGTTCCGGGTAAAGTCTGGTTGTTCAGTTGGATATTAATCCGTTAAAGTGCTAAATATGCATTTAAAGTGTCGTTAATAATATTTTTAGTGACACAATAAATTCTCGACACTTTGGAAAGTGTCTAGTATTATTTTCCCATGTTTTTGCACTTTACTAGTTATATTAAATGCTAAATTTTTGTTTAAAGTGCAGAAGTTTGTACTTAAAGTACGTTTTAGGCACATCCGGTCACTATAACTTTCACCTAGTGACACAGTTTAACAGTCCTCACCTCACTACACTCCCTACTGGTGTAGTAAACTATTCCCGACTCATACTGGCCTCAGAGACAGTAACTGTCTGATGTTGGCTATGTCAGCATGTTTACTGGGTATCCCGTGTAGTGTGCTCACTGTGGTTTTGTGCATCAAGGTTGTCACTAAGGTTTGTGTGTAATAATAGAGTGACAGTAATAAAGTATGATGCATGAACATGTATATATCAGAATTCAAGTAGCAGTTTAATCACAACTGTAAGCAAGCACAGTAATTAAGCAGTAATTAAATATTAATTAATTCATACGAATACCTGGTTTGGTGAGGGTTGTCACAAAACTGACTATGTTTATGCACCAGTTTACGTATAACCTTCCAGAAAGTGATTTAAAGCTTGAAATCGGAATCGAATCAAATTGTAATATCATCAAACACAATAACACATATAATAACACCAAAGCACATTGTTTTATTGATAACCAACATTGTTTTACATTATACGATGCTTATAGAACACAGTTGTCACAACCTTCTCCCCTCTTCACCTATAAATAGCACTTGTCACTTCACTTGAACAGTGATGTGACAGCTCTCGTTCGACCAGCGCACTTTTGGCTCTATTTCTCTCGATTTCTCACGATTCTTATAAGTTTCTACCTCAAATCTTTTACTTCTATAATCTACACGCACTCCTTCACCTATTCCACCATCAAATCTCATCTTTTCACCGTAAAATCCTCTGATTTGGGCCGTTCTAAGGTGATGTCACCATGGAGTTCTTAGGAACAATGAGGTGTGACCTCATCTCGTCAAGAATAGTGCAGATCTAATGGATTCCACGTTGTGAAAAACACTAATCTCACCTAGATCTAAGCCGAATCTAAGTATTTCAAACTTTCTTCAAACTTTCTTAACTTTTACTCAAAACCGATAGAATCGGAGCTCGTTCAGGCCTTCTACTCGTCCCCTAGTGAAGTGTCGGGTTGAGAACTAATTTCTATTGACGAGATGAACGGTTAATGGGTTGAACACGAACAGCCTTCAAGGACAGTTAACTGATCGGACGGGGTGATTACCATCCGATCTGATGACTTAGCCTTGGTGGAGTTCCATTGTTTAAAACGTTGTCCTACCATCTCGATCAAACCACAAACTTTCAAAATAATCAAGTTCAAAGACGATCAGATTGTTGGGACGGATTGCCGTTCGATCGGATTGCCATCCGATCGAATTGCTATCCGATCGAGTTGGACTTGGTTCCACACTTAAACTTTTCTTCAAACTTGCAAAACTCTGAATGTCGAATGGATTGTTGTCCGATCGGATAGCCATTCGACCGAACGACCATCTGATCGTTTGACATTTGGAACTTCGATACTTATACATTTTATAATTTCAAAGATCATCAGTTTCCAACGAATTGCCATCCAATCGGATTGCTATCCGATCGAGTGACCGTCCTGCTGTGAACTTGTTCTCACTAAGCGTCCTGCCAATCGGATCGCTATCCGATCGAACGACCGTTCGATCGATGACCTGAAAGGTAGGGATACTTCTCTATTTTCAAAATGCTACAACGAAAACTTCAAAGCCATCATGCACAAATACATCCATCCCAAACGAATGTCAATCCGACCGAATGGCCATCCGATCGGATGACCGTTCGAACGGATTGACATCCTATCGAATGACCATCCAATCGGATTGCCATCCGATCGGGATCACCATTCGACACTTGGTTCACTCACCACTGTTTAACGCACCGTTTAACGCTTACGCTATCATTCTGTAATCAGGCTAATCTCAGACGCGCTCCCTTCAAACCAAGATTGTGTTTACTTGGTGAACACGAACAGTGAGTATACTCGAACCCTTTTTATCGCATTTTGGGTGTACAAATACGTTTCTATCAAATCAAACTAATCGAATGCTTAAACTATTTATCACTTGCGAATGACTGAATTACATATTAACATGTGATGCTAGTTACATATGTGCTAGGACTTTTACTCGCGACGTCCCGCCTTAACTAGTATAGTACTATAGTACCCGATGGGGTCTAGTTAGGATGAATAGCAATAGCAATCGCAATCGCAGCTCGAGTGACTTAGCTGGTGGTATATGTCTTGTATATATGTTGTGTATCCAGTTTATGTATGTGGTAATTCGCATCACTTTTATCTACTATTCTTTTCTATCAAAACCTGTATACTCACCAATACTTTTGTATTGACGTTATTTTAACGTATATTACAGGTTTAGTCGCAGTCTTCATCAAATCAAGCTCGGGAGTCTAGAAACACACCTAAAATCTAGGTTGTCGGATTTGTATTGTTTGAGAAAACATGAAATTCGTGACAACTTATGTGATTGTATTTGTTTGTTAGTATGGGATAATGGTCGCATTAAATATTATCGCAATATAGTTGTTACGGATTCTCTTGAGCAATCTAATTCGCCTAGTGCCGTGCCCCGATGATTCCACCATCGGTTGGGGTGTGACAGCATGTTGGGCTGAGCACGGCCCTGTGGTGAACTTGCTGTAAGGCTGGAAAAGTTGTCAGGAGGCTCTGTTTTCGTGCATGGGGTGTGGTTTCAACGTTCCCTTGGTAACCTCCATCTTTCTGAGTTTATTAAACCATTGCAACATCTTCCAAACACCATTTGATAACTTAAACCATCATTCATTTAAAAGTTCAAAATACATAGTTCCTAAAAATTAAAATAAAAGTCCTAAAAATGAAAAACTACAAAGGTCCTAATATAGATAGGTCATAAAATGCAGGAAATCTAAATCACTATGGAGTTCTACCCTAGATGTTTTACATTATAAGAATGATAAAAACCCAGGAATGACTATCTGGTGCTTAAGGGCTTTTAGAACTCGAAACCAGAGGATGTCCCTCAAATGTCATTGAGCCATTCCTCTATCTCCCTAGGGAGAAAGAAGGCGAGCTCATTCTCCACAGTGTCTTGTGGGGGAGGCATAATGGCTACCAGAACCCCATTTAGTATGTCTATAGGAGATTCCAGAGGTATGACATTCCACCGGGCTTGAATAATGATTTCCGGCATGACATTCCATCCTCCTTGCGTGACAATTGGCACCATGGGAGGTGATGCAAGAATATTCAATCTTTGGTGCAAAAGATTGACTTCTTGAAGGCAACCCTCTAACCCCACCGCCAAATGATTAATATGGTCAATTAAGGCTTCTTTGACGGACGTCATCTCATCAATGGCTTCTCGCAAGGCATACACATAGTTGACCAAGGAGTCCTCCACCGATGTCCTTCTCCCCCTTCGATTATTTCTTGAGTAAGCTGAAGATGTTCCACTGTTTTGGCTCGACATTATAAGAAAACAAGTCGAAGATTTCAAAATTATGAAATGGTAACTCCGGCCACGGCCCCGTGCCCGCTGGGCACGGCCTTGTGGTCATCATTCTGCAGATTTTTGAACCAAGGAATCTTATTGTTTTAAATAATTTTTCTGAATTTTGAAACATTTCTGAGCATAAATAACTTAAAATAGTGTTGTAAAACTTATTTTTAATAAGATTCCTTGGTTAAAAACCATGCAAATATCACAATAAAGCTTGAAGCCATGGAAGTTTCAAGATTTAATGAAGGTTGAGGAGTTTTTAGAGAAGAAGGTAAGAGAGAAAAGTGGAAAAGACAAGATGGTTGTTGAGAAACCTTCTTAGGAATATACCTTTTAAGGTATGTGTGAAGATCCCAGCAAATCTTGGTCTTTAGAATGGGTCCAAATGTGCAGGAATCATGCTGACTTTATAGAAAACGACAGCACGCTTACCACGGCCCCGTGGTGGCTGGACACAGCCTCGTGGTCAGACAAGATTCTGACACATTTTGTCCGTATTCTGAACACGGGGCGTGTTGGCCTGGACACGACCCCGTGGTCAATTTTGAGGTGGGTTGACTTGGGCATGGCCCCGTGGCTAGAGTGTTTTTATGAAGTTTCGTCTAATTTTAAGGATTTTATTCGAATAAGGCGGTTCCTTATTGGAGAGAACAACACCGAAGTGCCTAAGGTACCTTAATTGCTCTTGATTTAAACAAGAATGCAAGAGATTATCGAAAAGGGTAAAACCTAAACTAAATACCGGTGGGCGAAACCAACCTTTATTTCCCTTATCCGGGCTCTTGTTAAAGAAGGTGTATATCGAATTGCTCAGGTCTATGAGCGCATTGGTGGGGACCGATGGAGAGTCCTTCATGGCACAATCGACATAGGGCCGACTATCGCTCATGTTTTCACAAGAGTTTGAGATGCTTTCGGTATCGTCGATGTTGGTAGACTCCGAATGTGACCTCAATAATTCTCCTTGATCGTTTTCTTGTGATGAATAACTTGTTTTCATCTCAAGCTCTAATTCTTTTAGTTTTTGGAGAATTATTTCTTCGAGCTGACATAATTCTTCGGAAGTTATGTCATCTGAAAGAGATGGGTGAGGGCATTCGGGCGAGAGATAGTGATCATTTTTACTTTCACCCATCTTAAGGTTACACGAAAACGATGGGTCTAAATAGTGGGGGGTGAAATTTAGAACGTAACATTCTAAATCCTTATGGAATCCACCACATATTTAACACCACTCACCGTAAGATGAGCGAAAGTTAAAATAATCAATATTACTCATATTTTTGACAGAAATAACCAACCGTCGGGATCTTACGGTTCTGTTTTCAGCAGCTGGAGGTTGGACACGGGGGCGTGTTCAGTGAGCAGCCCCGTGGTCAGCTACTGTCTAACATAAAACAGGATTGCCAGTAACAGAGATGGACACGGACCCGTGTCTGGCTGAGCACGGCCCGTGCTGAAGTCTGCAGAAACTAAAAAAATTTAGAAAAATCCTAAAAAATAGAAAAAGAAGTAAAAATAATTATGTCGTTGATTCCAAACTTTCATAAAATCCTTGTGTACCCGGCAACCGCGCTAAAAACTTGGTGTGCGTTAAGTGTGATATGATTTTATTAATATTTTGAGCCCAATTTACGCGTTAGTCCAGTTTTAAATTTATAAAACACGATATTCTACTAACACTAAACACACACTTGGGCAAGTGAACCCATCGTGAGCGTAGTATAGCGTTGGTAAGATACCGAGGTCGTCCAAGGACACAAGAGCTTTTAGTTCCGGTTTATCCTCAACGTCTAATCAATCTATTTTTTTTTAGAAAAGTTTTGAAATATGAAAATAAAAACTAAAAATGAAAATAAAAATAAAATAAAAACAGATAGACAAGATGAATCACTTGGATCCAACTCGTCTTTAATGTATCCTTTGATGATTTTCGCACTTTCAGACTTTTTAAGAGATTGTCTTAGTTATTGTAGTTGTGACAACTGTGCTCTGTGATCGATGTACAATGTAAAACAATGTCAGTTATCAATAAAACAATATACTTTGGTGTTATTATGTGTGTTTTGGTGTTATTATGTGTGTAAATGTGTTTAATGATTTTACAATTTGATTCGATACCGATTTCAAGCTTTAAATCACTTTCTGGAAGGTTATACGCAAACTGGTGCTTAAACGCAATCAGTTTAACGTGACATACACTCCGGAACTGTGACGTAAGCCAAACATACCCTAAATATCCCTTACATAACTTAGAAATAAGTTTCGAAGGATTCGGTATGGCGAAAACATGTTTATTTGAACTAAAGAACTAATTACGACAAAACTGCGAAACGAACGTTGGTGACCGCCCGGATAATATTTAAATCCCAAAAATATTTTGTTATGATTAAATTTTTATTTTTAATCAGGTTCGTGTTGAAAAATAAATTAAAACACTTAGAAACGTTATTTTTCAAGTTTAAGCGCGTACCGCGTGTTTCTGCGCGACACAGTGCTTTTACTGCGAAACGCGGACAACACAGCCAGTCTTGGCAACTGATATCTATTTCAGTAATATTTTGGCGACTTTATTTTTATAGAATAATAAAAATAAATTAGAACGCCATAAATCGGGATTTGAACGTTAGATAAAATACCCGGTAAATAATTAAACACTTTAACAGAACGGTGTTTAACCGGACAACCGGACATTACACGGAACCTAAAAATATTGTCAAACATATTATTCTTACCTTTCTGAGCTAGTTAGGGTCCCCGAATACCCTAACCCACTTTATATTATAACACACATATTATACACTAACTATATACTTAAATCCTAACTAAACTCTAACTAAATATGTAACCAACAATTACAACCCAACCCCCCCCCCCCCCCATTAAATGGTTATGGGATGTGGGGACATCCCCACATTTCTTTTGATTATTATAATGGTTAGTGTTGGTGGATTAAGAACATATTGCATGATGGTTAAACTTGAAGATTGGATTATAAATAAACCCCATGGTCATGATCATTCATTTCACAAACATACATCAACAAGCTCTTTCTCCTTCCTCCTTCCATACTTTCGGCAGCCATCACACACCACCCAATCACCACCATCAAGCTTGGTTCTAGCCATTTTTCATATACTCAAAGGTGCAAGAGGTCCAACAAGCAAGCTTGGTGCACTCGGAAGCTCAAGGACCGCTCTCGTTTTCTTTTAACCACCACTTTTCTACATTCGAACTCCCCTAGCCTTGTGCTAGTGGTAAGCACTTAGATCCTTGCATTTTACATGTTATTGTGTGGTTAATGATGTTTAAAGATCAAAAGATAGAAAGTCTAAAGAACTTACACAAGTCTTGAACATAAACTAGTCTAATGTTGAAGTAGTGTTAAAATGATGATGGAATATGTTAATGCATGATAAATCTGAAATATATAGGGGATAATCTGCTGTAAGAATTGTTGTGATCGCTAAACGTGTTAACGGAATCAATCGAACACACTTTATAATGTTAAAAGACTGAAAACAGCTTGCTGATCTGCATTTCCAGCTGCCTTTAACTGGCTGTAACCAGACCGTAAGTTAACGAAAAATGTATTTTCTAAAGTCTAGAATTATGTATTATGAAATACGGTTCTAATGGTACCGGAATCATAATTTTTGGACTCCGTTTACTATTTTTAAAGTGTCTTTTCGTAACAGCAGCTAGAGCTGCATTTTTGCTGCTGAAAATATGCGTCCTGTTTTTAGTCATAACTTGAATTCTGTGTAGAGTTAGATCATGAAATATATACTGTAGTTGGTCACTGTTGTATTTGTAATTCTCTCTCTGGAATTTCGTAAATCGGACTTACGATTATTTTTAAACGAATTATTTCGTAGACTGCAATCAGAAAGTAACAAATCTGATTGCAGTCTGGAAAATGAATTTTTATAAAATATTGCTAATAAACTGGACCTCGATATTTTTACACGATAATATTTTGATCGTTTAAGACATCCTGTAAAAATTTGCGAATTTTTGGAATAAGTTAACTATTTTATTTAAATGTCCGAAAACAGTCCAGTTTCGTATATATTAAAACAGAAATGACATAAGTATCATTTTGCATGTCGAGGCGTGGGTTTTGATTATTAAAATCATTCTTATTTAATTTAGGGTGGATAAACAATTGAGGGATTGTGTTAACATTTAAAAACGCACCCGAAGGTTAGTACATAGATCCCCTCTTTTACTGTTTTTCGATTGTTTTGGGGGTGATTCATATGTATCAAAACGATTTCAATATTCTAACGATGGTTTCAAAACGATTGAGATGGTTTATACAAAACTAATAACGATTTCGATAATGTGAACGAACTTGTTGGTGGTAGTTACATAACGAATGACATTCATTAGCATTGATCAAGCCGACCAGTATTAGGTTATGGTACCATAGTATCTGACAAATCCCGTTATCAAACCGCACCCATGGTTATGTGTGGGTTAGGTGAGTAACGACTGAATCTGATGATTGTTAACTTACCCTTTGGAGGTTTGTTAATGCGAAAACGAGTTGAACAATAGACGAGTCACAAAGGTTTGAATGTTATTAGCGAGACGACCAAAAGTAGTTTCACGATCTAAAACGAGATTGATTTAAACGACTAAAGCGATTATTAACGAATTAAACGACTTGGGTAAACAATTGGAAGCGATGTCACTGACGTGTGCGTATATATACATAATTTTACAATGAATTTACACACGATTTGGTTTTAAATTTATAAAAGTGATTATTACTTTTACATCAAAACACACACGAAAGAGGCAAGTGTACCACGTCATATATGTAATAAAGTATCGGTAAGAACCAAGTATCGATCCAAGGAAATGGGCGGAGAAATAATACTAGACCTTTGTCACTAAACTACCGGTAAAAACATAGGTTTGGTTGATTTTAACTAAACTAAAGTAAGCATAAATAAAATACATAATAAAAACATAATAAAATATAGATAAAAAGCCTTGCTAAATACACAACCACAGCATGTCAACTAAGTCGGTTTTGGCACTAGAAGCATTCGGTCAATTTTCCAATTTAAGACAATTAGTATCCCTTTCGGGAATCCTAACATGACAATCATTCGGAAAGCTAAAACGATAAACACACTTTAACCACCTAAAATTGTTCTTTAACGTGCAATTGATAAATGTCTATGAAAATCTCTTAAAAATAAGTTAGTCAGCCGTTAGGATTATTCTAACCTCACTTAAATAAGGAAAGCGACACCGATAAACACAATGCAACCACCGAGACAAGCATAAACTAGATTAAATCACAACCGAGTTCATTTTACAAATCTTGCACAAAAATTCACTAAGATAGCAATTTTGGCCTAAACTACTAACTAAGCTAACAAATCATGGCAAGAATTTATAACGACACCATCTAACCCGTTAAGGTCCTTACGTGACGGCAAGCTCTCTTGATTAACAATAATTACATTTTATTAAATCACTAACCATTTCTAGTATCATGATGCATACATTTAAACCAAGTTAAACTAGTTAACCAAATTCAAAGTTTACTAATACAAGATTAATTAAGCTTCATTTTTCAACTATCTTAACTAACCAAGCATCAATCATCCAACATAATTACTTATAATCAAGAATTCAATATCAATAACAAGGTTGCAAACTAATCATCAAAGATTAACATAGAAAATACTTCAAGTGTCATTACAAACAAAGCTTAACATACTAATGGCAATAATCTAGCAAGGGATTGTTTGTGTTTTTGCCCAAAGGCTACAATAATACATAAACAATAATCTAAGTACTTGAAAGATTAACAAAATCATGGAAAGATTAGAAAATCAAACCATAAACAAGTACTAGACTAAGGATCCGGGTCGTAATCGAGCTAAACGAGACAATGTGGCTTGAATCCGGGTGAAAGCTAATGCCTCCGGAGCCTGAAAATCGCCTGTGAAACTCTCCAAAAATCCAGAATATCGAACAGAAGGTTTCTGTTCTGTTTTTATACTTTTCGCTGTCGCACGGTCGTTCTCCATATGGCACGACCGTGCACTTTAAGTAATTATTGGGGATGGGTCACCATACTGCATACGTCATCAGATCGTTGACCAGATTCGAAATGGCACGACCGTTCTTCGTGTGGAACGGTCGTTCAGTTCCGAGGTCTTGTTGCACGCCGAGTTGCACTGGTCGTTCATCACCGAGACTCTGTTGGTTCATCGGACAAGCACGGTCGTTCCTCAGATGGAACGTCCGTTCTTCACCGAGCCGCCTTGTTTTCCTAGAACGCCCAGTCGCACCTCTCGTTCATTGCCGGGTTGATCAACTTTGTCGGAGATGCACGACCGTGCATCAGGTGGAACGGTCGTTCCACAGGCCCAGGTCAGAATCCTTAACAGAATGTCCGCAGCTTCGTCGTTTTGTCCGGAAAGTCCTCGTTTTCGCTATCATCTTGTCTGGTATGCTGTTTTAGGCCTGTAAACATAAATGTAGATAAATAAGTATCCGAATGACGGTTTTATAGCCAAAAACGCATAAAATAGGGGTAAAACGGGGGACTAAAATATGTGTAAATTAACGAATATCAGTCACACAAACGAGGTTTTCGAAACGATATAAACCATACGAGTTTTACTACAAGAACGATTTATGATTTGGTCTACATAAACAAATGTTTTGGGTTAAGATTCATGGCATCGAGGTTTATAAATTATGACCAATCTATTTTAACTTGGTTATTCATTTGCAATACAAATATTTTACAAAAAAAAAAAGGTTTTTTCTAATATCAATTAACAAAGCCATACAAGTTGTTTCAACATACAAACGAGCCATGAATCTGATACTCACGCAAAAACTATGTACTCGCCAGCATTTCTTTGCTGACTTTGTTTTTACATATGTTTTAATAACGATAATAGACTGTGTTTGACTTATTTGTTTAACTTAAGACAATGTTTGATATGTAATAAAATGAAACTCTTTGCATCCATGGTTTGAAACAATAATTCTGTTACAACACTCCCCGATGTTTCCCCCACGGTTTGTTGTTTTAGGTGGTCGGGGTGTGACAGAAGAGTTGGTATCAGAGCCAATGGTTATAGGGAATTAGGTTATTAGTAAAATTTTGACCTAGACTATAACTTTCTAGGACCCCAATGCAAGTTGATTACCGTTTAGATTTTAAAAACAGAATACGAATCTGCTTTGAAAATTAAGCATCCGTTCTAGGAAGATTGATTACTAGGTTTTGAACCCCCTGTTGTAAGGTTTTGAACCCTCCCAGTTTGACTCATTTTTGGCTTGGTGCCTTCTGAGTTTTCAAAATCTCGTCAAAGTTTGAGTCTAAATAATGTGAACACGTGCAAACTGGAAGATTGAATGTCTGTACCCTGAGTTTTCTGTCTAAGGCTAGAGTGTTCGTACAAATCCACATAATCGGACCAGTCACTCTTACCTGGGAACTCTTGGGGTGAGTGTTCACTTATAGGCGAGCATGTCTTCGCGATACATTATTTTGATTCATTACTTTGATTAGTCACTGCGTGTCATTTGTTTGTTCGAAGTAACGAACAAATGATCGCCTTCCTTATGTTTCGTCAATATTTTCAATACCTCTCTCATTCTTCCTAATTGTCGACCTCACTTGTTTCTCATACTTCCTTGTTAGATAATGCCTCCTCGACATGATGCACAATCTTTTACTGCTGAAGAACTCGCAGCCCTTGTCACTCAGCATATGGCTGCTATGCTTCCAGGCGTTGTGACCCAAATCCACGAGCTGTACAACAACAACAACAATAACAACGCACAATGTAATTTCAAGAGTTTCAATTCTGCTAAGCCATTAAAGTTTTTTGGGTCACAAGGAGCGACTGCACTCCTTCAATGGTTCGAAAGTATCGAGAACACATTCAGACATGTGCAATGTCCGAATGGGCGTAAGGTTGAATTTGCATCAAGTGTGTTCGAGAAACGTGCTCTTACTTGGTGGAATGGAGTGATGCGCGATTGGGGTGCCGAAGTGGTGTTGGCACAAACATGGGAAGAGCTTCGAGCTCTAATGATGAGAGAGTTCTGTCCCCATCACAAAATTCGAGCTTTGGAATGAGAGTTTGACGATCTGAAACAAGACGGGGGAGAACACCGTGCGTACACGGATCGATTTGAGGAGCTCAGTCTTTTGTGTCTTACTATGGTTACCCCGTTGGAGAAAGCAATAGAGAGGTATATCGATGGTCTACCCGATTCCATACAGGATATTGTGACTGGTGTAAATCCTGCTACTGTTCGTCAAGCGATCGAGTTATCTGCTACCCTGACTGAGTCGCAAGTCAGGAAGGGTAAACTTACCTGCAAGGGTGATAAGAAGAAGTCAACTGATTCTGCTAAAGACAAGGAAAAGGGTAAGGGTAAGAAGGGTGAGTCTTCGAAGAAGTCGAGAAAGCGAAAGGGTGCTCAGAACTTTGCAGTAACTGCACAAACTGCTCAGAACCCTCAGAACCCACCAGCTCAACCTCCTGCGAAGAAAGTGTATGCTGGTACCGCACCTCATTGTGCTCGCTGCAACGGTCATCATGTTGCAAAACAAGCTTGTAGGCAATGCACAATGTGTGGTAAGCTTGGGCATCTGGCCAACGTCTGTCGTTCGGGCCAAAATCAGATTATTCAGAAGCAAGCCCCAGTTCAGGGGAATGCTGCTAGATTCCCACCGGGTTCATGCTTCAATTGTGGAGAGTATGGTCACTTCCGCAACAACTGTCCGAGGTTGGCAAATGCAAATGCAAATGCAAATGCAAATCCGAACGTGTATGTCAATGTCAATGTCAATGCGAATGCGAATCCCGCTCGTGGACGAGTGTTCAATCTAAATGCGAACGAGGCGCGAGCTGACAACCTCGTCGTCAATGGTACATTTCTTGTTAACAATCGACCTGCATCCATTCTTTTTTATTCTGGTGCTGATAGAAGTTTTGTTTCACTATCTTTTGAGCCTTTGCTTGCGATACCTAGAACTAAACTGAGGAAACTCTTATCTGTCGAAGTTTCTACTGGTAAACCTCTTGTTCTCGATTCTGTTATTCGTGATTGTCAGTTAAACCGTGATAACCATCTTTTTCCCATTGACCTCACACCGATGCAACTTGGGAGTTTCGATATTATCGTGGGGATGGATTGGTTAACCAAACATCATGCTGAGGTGGTTTGTTTCGATAAGATTGTTCGTATACCTCTTCCGTCTGGTGATGTTCTGGAAGTTCGTGGCGAGAAACCATCTGGTGGATTGAAGCTTATGTCGTGTATGAAGGCCCAAAGATATTTGCAAAAAGGATATGTTGCTTTCCTGGCACATGTCACCGAGGAGAAAGACAAGAGCAAGAGTATTCAGGATATTCTGATTGTTCGGGATTATCCGGAGGTGTTTCCCAATGAACTGCCTGGTTTGCCTCCAGTTCGTCAAGTCGAGTTTCATATTGACCTTGTACCCAATGCCAACCCGATTGCGAAAGCACCTTATCATCTTGCACCGTCGGAAATGCAAGAGTTATCGAAATAGCTTCAAGAGTAGTCTGATAAAGGATTCATCCGTCCGAGCTTTTCGTCTTGGGGAGCTCCTGTCCTCTTTGTGAAGAAGAAAGATGGATCTTTTCGAATGTGTATCGATTATCGTGAGCTTAATAAGCTTACCATCAAGAATCGATATCCCCTACCTAAAATTGATGATCTCTTCGACCAGCTGCAAGGTGCTTCATGCTTTTCCAAGATCGATATGCGTTCTGGGTATCATCAACTTCGCGTGTTCGAAGAAGATATCCCCAAAACTGCTTTCCGTACAAGATATGGGCACTACGAGTTCACTGTCATGCCCTTTGGTTTGAAAAATGCCCCAGCTATCTTCATGGACTTAATGAATAGGGTTTGTAAACCTTATTTAGATAGGTTCATCATTGTGTTCATCGACGATATTCTCATTTATTCAAAGTCTCGAGCCGATCACGAACAACACCTTCGTTTGATGTTGGAACTCCTAAAGAAGGAACAACTTTTTGCTAAACTCTCCAAGTGTGAATTCTGGCTTAGAGAAGTTCAGTTCTTGGGTCATATTATCAATGAGCAGGGTATTCATGTAGATCCATCCAAGATTGTTGCAATTAGGGATTGGAATACACCGACGACACCTACAGAAGTTCGTTCTTTTCTTGGTCTTGCTGGTTATTATCGATGGTTTATTTCTAATTTCTCGAAGATCGCGGTTCCACTCACTGCTTTGACTCAGAAAAATAAGCCTTTTGAGTGGGGACCTAAACAAGAAGAAGCGTTCCAAACGCTGAAACGAAAGCTCTGTGATGCTCCTGTTTTATCTCTGCCTGAGGGAAACGATGATTTCGTTGTTTATTGTGATGCGTCGAATCTAGGACTTGGTTGCATTCTTATGCAACGTGGTAAAGTTATAGCTTATGCATCTAGACAGCTGAAAATTCACGAGAAGAACTATACGACTCATGATCTTGAGTTAGGAGCTGTGATTTTTGCGCTTAAAATCTGGAGACACTACCTCTATGGAACGAAGTGTGTGGTTTTCACAGACCACAAAAGTCTCCAGCATATTCTCAATCAGAAGGAACTGAACATGAGGCAACGACGTTGGGTTGAACTCTTAAACGATTATGATTGCGAGATCCGCTACCATCCTTGTAAGGCGAATGTCGTAGCCGATGCGCTTAGTCGAAAGGAACGAGTCAAGCTTCTTTCTGTTCGAACTCTATCTGATATTCACTCTCGTGTTCTTCAAACTCAACGATCTTGTGTGATCAATAACTTATTGAAATATGAGCTACCACTTCAACTTGAGCTTAAACCCGAAAGGAAAGACGATGGTTTACTCTATTTTGAGAATCGTTTGTGGATTCCGAATCAGGACGATCTTCGCACCTTAGTAATGGACGAATCTCACAAGTCTCGATATTCTATCCATCCTGGTGCTGATAAAATGTACAAGGATCTTCGTACTCCGTATTGGTGGCCTGGTATGAAGAAGTATGTTGCCTTGTATGTATCAAAATGCCTAACTTGTCTCAAAGTCAAGGCGGAATATCAACGACCTTCTGGTTTACTTGTACAACCAGAGATACCGGTTTGGAAGTGGGAGAACATTGCAATGGATCTCATCACCAAGTTACCGCGTACGTCTAAAGGTCACGATGCTATTTGGGTTGTAGTTGATCGTTTGACAAAATCTGCTCACTTCTTACCAATCCGTGAGGATTTCTCTGCTGAAAAGCTTGCCAAGATTTATGTTGATGAGATTGTATCACGACATGGTGTTCCTTTGGATATCATTACCGATCGTGATGCTCGGTTTTCATCTCATTTCTGGAAGACCATGCAATCTGCTTTGGGAACCTAACTGAATCTAAGCACTGCTTATCATCCCCAAACAGATGGTCAATCTGAGAGGACGATTCAAACTTTGGAGGATATGCTTAGAACATGCGTGATAGACTTTGGTGGTAACTGGGATTCTCATCTGCCATTGATCGAGTTCTCATACAATAATAGTTATCATGCTAGCATTAAGATGGCACCATTCGAAGCTCTCTACGGTCAAATATGTCGTTCACCTGTCTGTTGGAATGAGATCGGTGAAGCTCAGCTTACTGGACCTGAGATCATTATGGAAACAACAGACAAAATCAAGAAAATCCGCGATAATCTTGTGACCGCTAGAAGCCGTCAAAAGAGTTATGCAGATTTGGGATGCAAGCCCATGGAATTTCAAATCGGATACCGTGTCCTACTCAAGGTGTCACCTTGGAAGGGAGTGGTGAGATTTGGAAAGAAAGGAAAACTTGCACCACGATATGTCGAACCATTTAAGATTGTTGAAAGAATTGGAAAGGTTGCCTATCGACTAGAGCTACCCCCAGAGCTTGGAAATGTTCATCCGACTTTTCACATGTCCAATTTGCGAAAGTGTTTAGCTGATGCTGATCTTCACATTCCTCTCAACGAGATTCAAATTGATGAAACGATGCACTTTGTCGAGAAACCTGTGGAGATAGTGGACCGTACATACAAACAGTTGAAGAACAAACGGATTCATTTAGTCAAAGTTCGCTGGGAATCCAAACGTGGCCCCGAGTTTACTTGGGAACATAAGGACTAGATGAAAGCAAAATATCCGCATTTGTTTTCACAAGATTCCTCTAAATAAAATTTCAGGACCGAATTTCCTGAAGTAGGGGAGACTGTGACAACTGTGCTCTGTGATCGATGTACATTGTAAAACAATGTCAGTTATCAATAAAACAATATGCTTTGGTGTTATTATATGTGTTTTGGTGTTATTATGTGTGCAAATGTGTTTAATGATTTTACAATTTGATTCGATACCGATTTCAAGCTTTATATCACTTTATGGAAGGTTATACGCAAACTAGTGCTTAAACGCAATCAGTTTAACGCGACATACACTCCGGAACTGTGACGTAAGCCAAACATACCCTAAATATCCCTTACATAACTTAGAAAAAATTTTCGAAGGATTCGGTATGGCGAAAACATGTTTATTTGAACTAAAGAACTAATTACGACAAAACTGCGAAACGAACGTTGGTGACCGCCCGGATAATATTTAAATCCCAAAAATATTCTATTATGATTAAAATTTTATTTTTAATCAGGTTCGTGTTGAAAAATAAATTAAAACACTTAGAAATGTTATTTTTCAAGTTTAAGCGCGTACCGCGTGTTTCTGAGCGACACAGTGCTTTTACTACGAAACGCGGACAACACAGCCAGTCTTGGCAACTGAAATCTATTTTAGTAATATTTTGGTGAGTTTATTTTTATAGAATAATAAAAATAAATTAGAACGCCATAAATCGGGATTTGAACGTTAGATAAAATACCCGGTACATAATTAAACACTTTAACGGAACGGTGTTTAACCGGACAACCGGACATTACACGGAACCTAAAAATATTGTCAAACATATTATTCTTACCTTTCTGAGCTAGTTAGGGTCCCCGAATACCCTAACCCACTTTATATTATAACACACATATTATACACTAACTATATACTTAAATCCTAACTAAACTCTAACTAAATATGTAACCAACAATTACAACCCAACCCCCCCCCCCCCATTAAACGGTTATGGGATGTGGGGACATCCCCACATTTCTTTTGATTATTATAATGGTTAGTGTTGGTGGATTAAGAACATATTGCATGAAGGTTAAACTTGAAGATTGGATTATAAATAAACCCCATGGTCATGATCATTCATTTCACAAACATACATCAACAAGCTCTTTCTCCTTCCTCCTTCCATACTTTCGGCATCCATCACACACCACCCAATCACCACCATCAAGCTTGGTTCTAGCCATTTTTCATATACTCAAAGGTGCAAGAGGTCCAACAAGCAAGCTTGGTGCACTCGGAAGCTCAAGGACCGCTCTCGTTTTCTTTTAACCACCACTTTTCTACATTCGAACTCCCCTAGCCTTGTGCTAGTGGGAAGCACTTAGATCCTTGCATTTTACATGTTATTGTGTGGTTAATGATGTTTAAAGATCAAAAGATAGAAAGTCTAAAGAACTTAAACAAGTCTTGAACATAAACTAGTCTAATGTTGAAGTAGTGTTAAAATGATGATGGAATATGTTAATGCATGATAAATCTGAAATATATAGGTGATAATATGCTGTAAGTATTGTTGTGATCGCTAAACGTGTTAACGGAATCAATCGAACACACTTTATAATGTTAAAAGAGTGAAAACAGCTTGCTGATCTGCATTTCCAGCCACCTTTAACTGGCTATAACCAGACCGTAACTTAACGAAAAATGTATTTTCTAAAGTCTAGAATTATTTATTATGAAATACGGTTCTAATGGCACCAGAATCATAATTTTTAGACTCCGTTTACTCTTTTTAAAGTGTCTTTTCGTAACAGCAGCTAGAGCTGCATTTTTGCTGCTGAAAATATGCGTCCTGTTTTCAGTCATAACTTGAATTCTGTGTAGAGTTAGACATGAAATTTATACTGTAGTTGGTCACTGTTGTATTTGTAATTCTCTCACTGGAATTTCGTAAATCGGACTTACGATGATTTTTAAACGAATTATTTCGTAGACTGCAATTAGAAAATAACAAATCTGATTGCAGTTCAGAAAATGAATTTTTATAAAATATTGGTAATAAACTGGACCCCGATATTTTTACACAATAATATTTGGATCGTTTAAGACATCCTGTAAAAATTTGGGAATTTTTGGAATAAGTTAACTATTTTATTTAAATGTCCGAAAACAGTCCAGTTTCGTATATATTAAAACAGAAATGACATAAGTAGCATTTTGCATGTCGAGGTGTGGGTTTTGATTATTAAAATCATTCTTATTTAATTTAGGGCGGATAAACAATTGAGGGATTGTGTTAACATTTAAAAACGCACCCGAAGGTGAGTACATAGATCCCCTCTTTTACTGTTTTTCGATTGTTTTGGGGTGATTCATATGTATCAAAACGATTTCAATATTCTAACGATGGTTTCAAAACGATTGAGATGGTTTATACAAAACTAATAACGATTTCGATAATGTGAACGAACTTGTTGGTGGTAGTTAGATAACGAATGACATTCCTTAGCACTGATCAAGCCGACCAGTATTAGGTTATGGTACCATAGGATCTGACAAATCCCGTTATCAAACCGCACCCATGGTTATGTGTGGGTTAGGTGGGTAACGACTAAATCTGATGATTGTTAACTTACCCTTTGAAGGTTTGTTAATGCGAAAATGAGTTGAACAATAGACGAGTCACAAAGGTTTGAATGTTATTAGCGAGACGACCAAAAGTAGTTTCACGATCTAAAACGAGAATGATTTAAACGACTAAAGCGATTATTAACGAATTAAACGATTTGGGTAAACAATTGGAATTGATGTCACACAAACGAGGTTTTCGAAACGATATAAACCATACGAGTTTTACTACAAGAACGATTTATGATTTGGTTTACATAAACAAATGTTTTGGGTTAAGATTCATGGCATCGAGGTTTATAAATTATGACCAATCTATTTTAACTTGGTTATTCATTTACAATACAAATATTTTACCAAAAAAAAAAAGGTTTTTCTAATATCAATTAACAAAGCCATACAAGTTGTTTCAACATACAAACGAGCCATGGATCTGATACTCACGCAAAAACTGTGTACTCGCCAGCATTTCTTTGTTGACTTTGTTTTTACATATGTTTCAGGTGAAGTTTCTTAGTGTTGATTGCAAGTAGGATGCATGCTCACTTAGGACCGGACGAGGCCTTAGTGATTTAATAATGATAATAGACTGTGTTTGACTTGTTTGTTTAACTTAAGACAATGTTTGATATGTAATAAAACGAAACTCTTTGCATCTATGGTTTGAAACAATAATTCTGTTACAACACTCCCCGACGTTTCCGCCACGGTTTGTTGTTTTACGTGGTCGGGGTGTGACAGTAGTAGGCCCCTCTTTTGAAGGTGACATTACCCTCAACCCAGTGGTTTGAGTCAGCAGGGATACAATCCCAAAGGGTCAGAATATTGAAAGATAATTAATTAAGTTATTAATGCGAAAAGTGGTAGGCCCCTCTTTTGAAGGTGACGTTACCCTCGGCTAAGTGGTTTGAGTCAGCAAGGATACAATCCCAAGAAGCCAGTTTAATGTATTAATAGTAGTTTACATATGAGGGGTTAAGCTATTCGCACCCCTGCCATCCAATACTAGTGGGTATTGAAGGAAGTCCTAGTAAGCTCGAACCAGGTCCTTGCAGGATCTATACACTGAACAATGCAAGAACCTTACCAAGCCATTCCCCTAACCCCCGACCAAGTAGTCAACATACTTTTATATAGACCGTAAAAACATGAATGATGTAATCTTTTACTTTATATAGACAGTAAAGTAACGCCAAGACACCATGGAAAATGATAGGAAGAGTTCACCTTCAACATAAGAAACTAGTTATTAAAGTCATTAATACAAAACCCAATAAAAAGTGCCGAAAGATTAAAAATCAAAAGAAATACAATAAAAACTTGTCTTCGCCAAGTGATGTAAGAGGCTTAACCAAACATGGCCTTTGATTGGTAAGAACCCTTACGATCAATCTTGGATCCCGAGACTACTACACACTCTAAAGATGGATGATGGATAATGGATGATGGTGGTGGGTGTTGGTGTTGTAGTGGTGGTGGTGGTGGAGTGGTGGCAAAGTGGGAGAGTAGTGGTTTGCCAAGGGATGCCTTTGAAGTGAGCCAAGCACCCCTATTTATAGCCTGCACAGTGCTCTGGCCACGGCCCCGTGTCTAGCGGGCATGCCCCCGTGGCCAGCACTTTTCTCTTCCTTCATTAAATGCAACTGTCAGCAGAGGGTCCTACATGGCCCCATGTCCAGTTTTTGCTTTAGGGGAGATTCCAAGGGGTCGGGCATGTCACGTTTATTCATTTTCTTTGTATTTATGATGGTTTTGGCTTCTTATTTGCTCCTTTTATTCGTTTAAGCTCATTTGGTTCTGTAAAATTCAAAAGGAAGAGAAAAACAAGCTTTTTCCAACATTAGTACTAAAAAAGGGTTAGTTTTATGCCTCGTTTGATGTAATTTATACGTTACATTTTGCACACATCAGTGATTGTTCTTGGCATTTGGAGCTACGTTCTCGCTTGAGTCAGACGTGTTTTCGAGTCCGTTTCAAGCTGGTTTTGACACTACCTCGTTTCACTACTTAGTGAACGAAATACATGCCGTTTTAGGTCTGTTTAGGGTAAAAATCAAGTTTAAACAGATTTTAAAGAGTTTCAAGATCTAGTCACTTGGTGAGCATGAGATCTTCAGATCTACAACTTAGGAAGCCAAAGCTAACCCAAATCACCCGTTCAAGTGTAGATTAGTTGTAAATGAAGAAGATTTGATGAAAAAGATGGAGATTTTTATGAAAACAGAGAAGTTAAGATGAAAAAGATAGAGTTTAAGTGAGAAAGATGAAGTTTCAAGTAAAAAAGATGAAGTTTAGTTGGAAAACATAAGAGTTTAGAGGAAATCGAAGTGATTCTTGTGGAAAATCGAAGTACAAAACGTTGTAAATTTGAATAAAACTTTTAAATCTTACTTAAAAAGGTCGGACAACAATTCGGCAGAGATTCGGTATGAAATCAGCAGGTGAGAATGAATGAGGAGGGGCTTGGGTATTTATAGAGAAGTTGGGTTCAAACAAGATGCACTCGTTCGAAGCAGCTGCCTTCGTACGAAGGCACTACCTTCATACGAGGCCAGTTGGCTTCGTTCGAAGGTGCTGTGTTGTGCAATATTTTCCTCGTTTCTCATGTATGATGCTCGTTTAATGTGCTTTGTTGTGTTAGCTAGTATTGGTACTTTAAGTATTTTAGCGTAATATTGTGTTTCGGGTTGCGTTGTGTTTTAGGGTGATAAACCGAGTTGTGCAAGTAGCATTAAGTTAGCGTTGCGATAGCGTTTGCGACTATAATCCGTAATATATAAGCACACACAAGTAAAGCACATAATAACACAGAGCATAACATTACTACTACTAATAGCGTCTGTGATTTAGCATTTTAAATCGTGGTAAGCGAATTCAGAGGCGTATGGTAACCAAACAAACACACTTTGCAATTTAAATAGCAGAATTCTCTGTAATTCGTGCTGCGTTAGCGTTGCGATGTTAAGCATTTAAACGTATAGTGGTGCGGTGTGATGAAAATGTATTTAGTATAACATAACCGTTTATTTATATCAAATCTCGGACTACAAGACGGTTACAAATCGAAGCAAAAGCAAACAGATAACGATCCGAGAAGTCGGGTTGTTACAGCCAATGGATGGTTTGAAGTGGAACCAAGCACATCTATTTATAGCTGAAATCAGAAGCTTCACCACGGCCCGTGCCCGCCTGGCACGGCCTCATCGTCATATCTCTTTCTCTCTCTCTTCCTCATTAACTGCTTGTCGGTTCTTATACTAACACGGCCCCGTGTGTCAACGGCACAACTCGTGGCCAAAGTACTTGCTGTACTATCGCAGATTCTGAAAATCTTTGAGTTGACCACACCCCGTGTTGGCTTAGCACGGCCCCGTGTTGGCTGCCAGTTTTGTCTTTTGTAGTTGTTTTTTCTTCTGCACAGTATCCACCTTCGGACATGGCCCATGTCTGGTTGACATGGCCCCATGTCAAGTCTTCTGTTCTTGCTATTTTGTGGTTTGGATGTGAATCGAGGCTTGGCGAGTTGCGTCAATTCCTCCTTCTTTACATTTATGTTGGCTTTTGGTGTCTTTTTGTTCCTTTTACACATTTAAGCTCTTTTAACCCTGAAAATTAAAAAGGAACGAAAACACAAGCTTTTTTTTTTCCAACATTAGTACTAATAAAGGGTTGCTTTTACGCCGTATTTGATATAATTTATATGTTGTATTTTAATCACATCAAATACCCCCACACTTGAATCTTTTCTTATCCTCAAGCAAAACTCTATTACGTGGCTTACACACCCAAACGGAATAGGTAAAATAGAAGGTTTTTGTCTCATCTTTAGAGAGTCGGGAATCCAAGTTCTAAGTTTATTTTGTTTTTATTTTATTTACAATCCTATTTGTCATGATTTATTTAAAACACAATTTAAGAAAAATTATTTACTTTTGGCAAAACATGCGCCTTTATAAAATTCCATTTAGTTATATACAAATTACACACCTCACAAGTGGTCACTCAACACTCGGTCGATGTTGTATTAAGTGAAAACGCTCGTACCCGATCTTGGAACTTACTCCTATCATAGACTTGACAATCATTTAAACCTCCTCCTTTTGACGTTAAATCCTTATAAATATCAAGAGGGCTTTGAAGGGTAGGTGGTGTTTCGGGTTTGGCATGTTTTATTGGAAAAAGGGTGAAAAACGTAAAATATCGGTTTTTCTATTACTTTGTGGCTTAGCAAAAAATACTTTGGCATATTTTTTCCTGATTTTTCTGATTTTTTTTTGGTTGCCAAAGTTGAAGCTGAGCCGCAATCGTAATTTCATAACCGATAAGTTTACAAAAATGAAACATGAAAAATGAAAAGGTTTGTTTTCGTGTGTTTGAAATGAAGAGGTTTAAAGGTTCAAAGTGTTTAACCAGCGGGATGTTTTTGGATAAAGCAAAGAAAAATAAAGGTTTTGTTTTTGAAAAATAGGTTTATACTAATGCCTCCATCATTTACTTACTTGAATTTTTGTCGGTAAGGACTTAGAACGCATCGTATTGTCAAGTTCTAGATTCGTGAGAACCAAACAGGCTATTCACACAAGAAACGAAAATTGAGCAATTAGTGTAGATGTATATTTGTATGCTTGGTAATGGCTCAAAACTCACTTTTGTGGGAAAACGGGTTGTAGTGTAAAAATGTATATATAATCAAATTTTATAAAGATTTGTCATGCCAGTTTTCGTAATTTTCTAAATTGGTTCTTTTTATCACGACTCTATCAGTTGTAAATTTCGTAAAAACATAATTTTTAGAACTTGTTTTACCCAACTAAACTAAGAAAAGTAAAAGAAAATAAAAAGAAAAATTTTGAAAAAGTTTGGGGCGATTAGCAGTCCCAAGGCGAGTTTTGTGTAAGGCTTGATTTAGGACAAATAATTCAAGGTTTTTATTATCCCCCCCCCCCCCCCACACTTAAATTACACATTACGCTCAATATGTCCCAAATAGGATTTATTTTGGAAAATGTGTAAAAAGTGTGAAAATAACAAAAAATTTGGTTACTGTCGCTTGCAGCACAGGGGCGTGCTATGGGGACACCGCCCCGTGTCCAAAGTGCCAGTAACAAAATTAAATCAGAAAACTTACAGTGGGGTGGCCAGGAGGGCGTGCTGGGTGAGCACGGCCCATGCTGCAGCCACTGTTTTGCCGTCAATGAGTCGGGAGGCCTCTGATTTACGTGCATGGGTTCCATTTTTCACCATCCATCTGGTGTTTCCGCTTTCTTTAAAACATTTATTTAAAATACCACCATCCAATCATCCATTTCATTTTAAAATAAAAACATTACAAGAAATTAAAAATTACAAACCTACATAAACCTCCGAGATCATTTTCGAACAACCCTAAAGCTACGTTCCTAAATCTACGAATGTTAGATGATGGAGGACTAGAGCTTTTGTGGGAAATACTCAATCTAGAGGTTGTTGAGCATCTCTTCGATCTCCCTTGGTAAGAAGATAAAGGGTTCCTCTTCTACCTCCTCTTGAGGGGGAGCGGGATTTATCGGGACCTCGAAGATAGCATTGATAGGGGAGGTTTCGGAATCTCGACTTCCCATCCTGTAGGTTATATGACCTCATTAGCTAGGTTCCAATCTTCTTGCGGGAATATTGGCTCCATTTTAGGCAAAGCCAAGATATTCAACCTTTGATGTAAAAGGTTGATTTCTCTGAAACAATCTTCTAGCCCCATGGTAAGGTAGTTCACATGGTCTATGAGAACCTCCTCCACTAAGGTCTTCTCATCGAGACTCTCTCTTAAGGCACTCGCATATCTTACGAGAGTGGCCTTGAGGGAGAGCCTTCTCCCTCTTCTCTGGTTTCTGGACCTTGTTAATGACGTTCCACTCTGCTGGCTTGACATCTTGAGAGAAAATGACTAACCGTTAGAAAGATATGGAAGATCAGAATGTTTTGCATGGCCCCATGCCAGAGTGGCACGACCCAGTGCTGCTCCATCTACTCCAGATTCTTAGTTCCAAAAATTTAATTTTAAGTTAGATGTGATTAATTTTTAACTTTATGAATGTAAATAACTTAAAATAATGTTTTACTAAAGTGAATTTGCAAAACTTTGAGCTAAGGATCAAGAGTATAACCCTCCTTTTGAAGCTTGAAGCTTCAAGCTTCAATGGAGTTCATGAAGAATGAAGAAGGGGAAATGTACAAAAGAGGAAAGGACAAGAAGGTCAAATGTGACCTTCTTTAAGAATATACCTTTCGGGGTATGTGTGAAGAATCTCCAGGATCTTGCCCTTTTGGAATGGTTCTAAACATTATCCCAAAGGTTGACTTTATAGACAGTGGCAGCACGTGAGCACGGCCCCGTGTCGGATGCATGTGTCAGAGAATATTGTTCGTTAGTAGAACAAGGCCTACATCATTGCTGACACGGCCCCGTCCCGGAAAAATACGAGGGGCACGACCCCGTGTTTCTTCGGCACACCCCATGTTTTTAGAAGAATGTTGGGCATGGTCCCGTGTTCAAGGAACACGACCCCATGTTCAGAGCTTTTATGAAGATTGTCTGAGTTTTTAAGGAATTATCCGACATCAGGTGGTTCCTTATTGGTTAGAACAACATGTTGGGATTGAACCCTACCAGACGAACAAATAATGATAGCCAAAACTGGTTCTCAACAGTGGATTCACAATAAGCAGCTGTTTATGCTAGACTTCTCCCTTGAAAGAGATTATAACAACTGATGGCTCTCTATCCACTGTCTGTATACAACTGCTGCTACTCTTTCAATTGCTGATAAAGTCCTGAAGAAGTAAACACTGCTGGTTCAATCTACTGATGACAAAGCACTGCCCATTCAATGACTGATCAACCTTGAGGAAAGTACTGATGTAAAGAGAAAGCAGTAGTTTAGTGTGTCATCTGTTTTATACATAGTCAGTGGTTAGGATTTGCAGTGTTTGTATAGGAACAGTTGTTACAGGTTGTTAGTCTGTTAGACGTCGCTTTCATGGTGACGTCAGCTGAGATGCCTCAGTGGTTTGGCTTGTCTATAAATGGAGCAGTACTCTGTACTGTTACATTTGATCGTTTTGAGTGAGTTCTTCTCCTCAATTCAATCCTTTCATCTTGGGCAACCAACCATGGAGTATCAGGCTGAGGGGGAGTTTAGTTTGTAAGCATGTTTGCAATCTTTTGATTTGTATTGTAAATCTTTCGACTTAATGTCAAGCATGTGTTTATCAAAACTGTTTCTCTCTTTGATTGTGTTTACAAAGTGTGTTGTTCATTTCAGTTGCACTTAAACTCTGTTCATTTCTATTTGATTTGTTCAAATTCTACAAACAAGCACAATCATGAGAGATCCTAACAATTGGTATCAGAGCTTGGACAGTCAAATTTTATTTAACCGTCAATTTGACAAAGTAGTTCAGCTCAAAATTCATTGATACTAAGGTTGATTGTATTTAGTTGGAAAACAGAGTAACGAGAGATCACGTTCAAAGTGATTACTCAAAGGCTCTGTAAAACAACCAAGATGTCATAGGACACACAAGCTTCACATAACAATCGATATCATAGATAAATCACCTACAGGTTTCAGATCTGAAAATATATCTGATAACTGTGGTAAAATTATTTACGAAAATTGATTTCAATTGTTGATTTGAAGTTCGTGTTGTTTCCATCATGCTTGATGCTAAAGTATGAACCTCAGATTAACAAGAACCTATGTTCATAAAACATTAGTGTTTTTGCTAACGTAAAAAGAGGGAAATTAAAACTTTAGTCATTTGATCTTATGTGTTGAAAAACAGGTTGAGATCCTCAATAGGAACAAATCAACCTTGTTAAAAATACATTAAGAAAATCTGGGGTCAATGTAGTCCGAATCATAAGTAATGTGAGATTGGTTGAAAACCTGTGCAAATATGACCAATTCTCTCAAAGCATTACTGCAAAATGATTCTGGATTAAGTATTTCTTTAATAAAGACCTCCCAGTAAGTATTTCATTACTTATGAATGGGAAGGGCATAAAGGGAAGAAGAAAATTCACAAAAACTCGAAAGTGTGTTTATCTCAAAACTCATGAAGTCAAAAGTAAAGAGTATAAACTCAAAACACTTAAGAGTTCAAATTTAGGGTAAATATGGTCATTAAGCAACTGTATGCATTCATTGGGTCAGGAAAGTTCAGGTGACAATAGTATCTCCAGGGAATGAACTTACAAGAGGACTAGACAAATTTTCAGAATCATCACATGGTAAGAAAGTCCATAAAAAGGTTTTCAAATACTCATGTGATCATGTGTCCTCATTTTTTTTTTGTTGTCAATCAATCAACAAGAAAATGGTAACAAACAGTGGTCAAAATGTATTTACAATTTCATACCACTGTTGTCAAACCACTGACCATTTTCACAAACTTGAGATTGATATGATTAGGAGCTCTAGTGGAAATTTATGCCAGATCCTTTTGATGCTGTTTTCAGAAAATCCTTTAATGTTTTTAAAAGGGATTTTCTCAAATAAAGCAGGATATATTATTCTTTATATTTTTTTTTCTTTGAGAATAATATATTTTGAACTTTTTACTGGTTTTTGATAGTAAAGTTTCAATCTCCTGTTAGGATATATTACCTTTATTTTTGCTGGTAATATTATCCTCAAAATGGTTCAAAAGGAAATGGTACAAATGTATCAAGGTCATCAAACTCAAGTTTGTTTTAAAACAGTTCAAAGATTGATTACTAAAAGACCTTAAAATGCTTAGGTACTCATGTCCTAATTCAAATATTATGACACAAAATGGGTAGCCTAGCAAACAGGGCCTACATCATCTGGGGTACTAAAATCAAGTTTGTCAAAATTTTAATCATTGATTGTACTAACAGTTGCTGGTGTAATAGGTTTTCAAAGCCTCACCATTTCCCTACCACGGTTTTGCTCCAACATATGTTTCCTAAACACTGTCCACTGCTGAAAGTCATCCCCTGTTATTTCATTCTCTTGATAAGCACTGTTGTTCAAAATCAGTGATATATCCACTAATGTGCTATCTACTGATAGTGAAAATCATCCACTTTCACATTATTACCGTTGTAACCACTGATGCTTGCTTCATCAGTGGCTCTCAAAACAACTGTCCTCCATTATTCATCCATTACATCAGAGGTTGACACGTGGTCAGTTTTAGCCTTCAGATCTTTATAACCGCTGCCATATCAGCATCCATTTTTCTTTTCCCTAAATAAAACCCTGATCAAAACCCCAAACAGGGTTTTACACTGTCGAATTGAATTCCAAAATTCTTTTCTCAAAGCAGTTTCCAATCTTTCTTCTCAAATCACTCTCCGATCCTTCTTCATCGAAATGACGAAATCAAAATCAAAATCATCTTCATCTTCATCTCCCAAAAAAGCCACACAAATGGCCGCTGAACCTATTGAAATTCCATACAAATCCCCTCACAACTATCTGGGTCTACTCACAAAACCCACCAACAATCACACCTTCGATTCCATCATCGACATTATATCTGCGTCAAAGCACAAAACTTTGCTTACAGCAGATGCTCCAATTTATCAACAAACCCAGAGAGAGTTTTGGAAAAATGCTACGGTTGAAAAACAAGACGATAAAGTTAGAGCCATCAACTCCTCCATACATGGTAAAGTTATTAGTGCACGATGTCTAAAGCTTATGTCTTAAGTCTAGGGGGCCTAATATGTTAAGTTTGTATAGTATAGGGGGCTAAAATGTAAATTTATATGTTATTTCATGGTAGTTCACTTGAAATGACACTAGGTCATTTCAAGCGAGATCCTTTGATGTGTGTTCGCTTGAAATAGACTGTGTCATTTCAAGCGAAATGGTCTTGCCTATAAATAGGTTGTTGATGTTTCTCATTTGGTACTGATCCTTGAAGTTGTAACCGAACTCCTGCCGGATTTTTCTGTGATCAATTAATGAGATACAGTGTTTAAAGTGATATTCTTTTGTTTTCTACTCCATTCTCTCTGATTCAACACTGTTTGTGTGATTCCGCCACATAAACAGTGGTATTTTGACTCTGATTGACTCATTAGATCGTCAATATCGATCCTACAATTGGTATCAGAGCCAGTTATGAGCCAATATACCTGAATCAGAGCATTTTTCTTACACTTTTTGGATTTCTGGACGTTTGGACGGACAAAATGGACTGAATTTTTGACAGTGTGTGTAAAACTGAGTTTTAACAAACCCTTGAAAGTATCAGCTTAAAATTCGGACTAAATCAGATAAAAATGGCCTGAAAACCTCCTCTCGCTTGAACGAACTTGTTGAGTCCGCTTGAAAAGTATGGTATTTTGAAGCGAAATGGTTCAGTTCGCTTGAAAAGATCTTAGTTCGCTTGAGTAGTTGAAAGCAATTTCAAGCGAAATAGTGAGTTCGCTTGAGTAGGTGCTTTCGCTTGAATGTACTCTGTGTTCGCTTGAAACTGTCATCGCTTGAAAGTGTTTTCGCTTGAAAATCTGTTTTTGTGAAAGTACATTTCGTTCGTGATATTTTCGTTCGAAGTTCAGTTTGTGTAGAAAGTATTTTCAGAAAAGTGACAAGTTTTTCAAAAGTTAAACAGTTTTCGGTAATCAAATCTCTAAAAATGGAAAACCAAGATTTCTACAACTTCTTCGCCGGCAGTGGTATGACAGCAGCACAAACCTCGGGTAGTATTGTTCAAAACGTCAACATGGAGAACGAGTTAGGGACGATGCAGAAACCACCTAAACTGATGAACATCGATGAATATTCAGGTTGGGCTGGAAGGTTTAAGACGTGGGTTCAAGCAAACCACTTCGAGAGCTGGTTGAAAATTGATACGAAATATGAACCTCCTTTAGATGGTATGGGTCATGCGAAAGTGATTGGGAGTCTGACACAAGCTGAACAAGCAGATTTCAAAGCTGAAAAGAAGATGATGAGTATCCTTCAACAGGCAATTAAGGAGGATATCTTGGTGTTGTTACAGCATGAAGATAATTCAAAATCTATTTGGGATAAACTAAAAGTAAAGTTTGAAGGGAGTGGAGAGATGATGAAAAGCAAGAAGGCTTTGATAAATAAACAATTTGACATCTTCACGGGCATGAAAGGTGAAACTACAAAACAATTGATTGAAAGATACTTCCATCTAGTTTTGGAGATGGGAAGATTGAAGATAACTAAGACTAATGAGGAGTGGATTGATAAATTGGCAGACGCATTGCCATATGATGAGTGGGGAACTTATCTGATGGTGTTGAAGAACAATACAAGTTTTGAAAATATGAATGTTAGTGGGTTCATAGAGAAGATTGAAGCACATGAGTTAGAGTTAACAAAGATTAAACAGATGAATTCTGCAAACATTCAACAGGATGTGTCGCTATACTACAAAGGCAGTTCTCCAGCAACAACGAATCTTAGTCCTAAGATTCAAACAGCCTTCAGTGCAGATTCGACATCGGGTGCTTCATCGAGTACTTTAAGCAACAACAGGTCTTCACCATTTACGAGTTATGAGCCAAATTCCAAAGCTCCTGAACAAGCTACTCCACAAAGCTTTTCAAACTCAAACAATCAGAGTCAAGGTCCGGGGATAATGTGCAACATAGCAGTAAACATTAAGAACGCTCAAGATTTTACAGAGTCTGCTTCTAAACAACACATTGCACTACTCACATCAGTACTGGAATCGTACGAGAGTTTGGTTGCTGGGAAAATAGGAAACCCCGATATGACGAAAGAGGACTATGATCTAATAGATCCTGAAGAGCTCGAATTGATAGACATCAAGTGGGGTATGGCTAGCTTGGTTAGAAGAGCTCAACGATTCATGGAGATTACGGGTCGAAACAATCTGTTAGGACCAGATCAAAAACTTAGATTTGACAAGTCCAAAGTGACGTGTTTTAAATGCAAAGAAAAAGGTCATTTTAAGAGATAGTGTCCAAACAGAGAGATCAACAATCACCAAAATCCTTTTACAAATGATTACTACAGACAGGCTATCTATCACAAGACAAATCAACAACCTGTAGTTCAAAGACCTCAGATCGAAAACAAGCCGGAAAAAGCTCTCATAGTCAATCAAGATGATGAAAAGGTAGCTGAAGGATTCAGTTGGGATAAATACATCCCTGGCAGTGAGGGTAGAGGTTTGATTGCTGAGATTGTGGAAGAACCAGATAATGTTGCTAAAACAGAGGTTGTTTGTGAAGATGTGTCTGAGGAAAGTTCGGTTGATCTTGAAGAAGTTGCTGCAGAAATCTACTACTATCAATCCGAACAAGAGGTTTTGGCTAGTACTTTAAAATCAATTATACCTCCTAATGTGGTTGCTTCTTTTGCAGGTATTTTCAGTGAACCAACAACCGGATTTTGCCCACAGTATGAAGAGGAGAAAGTTCCGGTTGAAGAGATAATTGATGTCTCAAAAGAAATGACTGAAGAGACATTGAAAGAGATTGCAGACAAAGCTTTGATGGCAAAACTGAAAGAGGTAGACACAGAATCTGTAAAACCAGAGTCTGTTGATACTGAGTCGGTCAAAGCAGTGTTAGGTCAAAAGGAGTCTGATGGGAAATTGGAGAGTCAGGAGGTCAAAACAGAAGGAGTGTCTGAGTCAGAGTCTGATAATGTCGGTAAACAGGATGTTAATTTTGAACAAGAGGAAAAGGTTGTTGAAAAGATTGATTCAATCTCTGAAACTTCATGCAAAAACTGTTCAAAACCCTGCATGGAGTATCTTGAAAAGGACACAAAGTTTCAGGAATTGAAACAATACACTGATGCACTGAAATTTGATCTGAATGAAGTAAAAGAAGTGTATGACAAGTTGGATAAATCTATCAAAATGATTCAAAATGAGAGTCTTGAAAACGATAAAGCCACAAAATTGCTAAAATCAACAGTTCTTGACAAACAAAAGGAAATCAACTTTCATTTGGACACGATAGCTTCATTAAAAAAGGAATTGGAGTTAACAAAAATTGAGAATGAAAGAATTGATAATTGAACAAATTGTCCCGCAACAACCAGATGCAACACCTGTCTTTAAAAGTGTTCCACCCCCAATGTGGAATCATTACACTCAGAAGTATCCAGATGGGGTGGAAGCTGCATTGAACCTCAAGTTGAGAACCATTGAGGATGAGTTACCTGAGAGTATTGATGTTACATTCTCTCCGTCCGACACTGACAATGAGTCACGGGTTATAAAGACCGTTGTTGACCAAGTGTTAGGCGAAGAGAGTGATAACTCAGACTTTGAAACTGTGAAAACGCATTTGGAAACTTCCAGTTCTGAATGTGAAGATGATGGTAACTTTTTGGACAAGTTTATACCAAAATCAGAAAAGGTTGCGAATGATGATCCGATCATGGTGGTTTACACAATGATTGGAACGGACAAACTCTATTCTGATTTTGTGTATCCGATCCCGAATGCGAACATGAAGAATGTTGAGAAGGTGTTTAAGCTTGTCGAGATTGATATTTCTGAAGTTAACAACAATGAGTTCTTTTCAAAACCTAAAAAGCCTTTTGTGAAACAAATCAACTCTGGGAAGAAAGATTGGGTAGGTAACAATGGGTCTCACAAGAAAAATGGAAACAATTTTAAAAACAAAGGGATTGGATTTGAAAAGAAAATGGCAAAGATGAATGTAAAGCCAAAAGAAAAAATGAATGATGTTTTTGTTGTTGGTCCAAGTGTTGATGCTGAAAAAGAGTATATTTTCAGTCAAAAGGCCATTGATGATTTCAATGCAGCGAAGAAATTGAAAGAAGAGACCTACAAATCTATTTTTGTTGAATATAACAAAAGTGTTTGTTATCGCTGCAATGAGATTGGTCATATGGCAAAGCAATGTATCAAAAAGATGGAACAACCTATTTTCAAGAAACCTGTTTTACAAAAACCAAAACCAAAAACTCCAACTGATGTTAAGGGTAAAAAACCCATGGTTTCTCCTGTTCGAATCTTGAAAAGAGGTGAATCATTGAAGTTCGAAAATAAACCGAAATCAACTTTTGAGATTGGTGAATTTTCGAAAACCCAAAAGACTTCAAAGATTTATCCGAAAACAAAAGTTTTTGAAACTCAATCATGGGTGGCTAAAACAAAACAATCAGTTGAGGTGAAGAAAATGGAAAATGAGTTAAAATCTGAATCAAAAGTGGGTTCTTGTGATGGTCAGAAATTTGAATTTGAATTGGAAAAGTTTCTTGCAGAGTTTCCACCAATTAAAGATGGAAATTTAAAAGCAAAATCTGAACCTGTTGTCCCAAATGTGATCTTTAGTATTCCAAAAGTTGATGGGAAATGTGATTTAGTGTTTGGTAGTGTTCCACAGGAAAAGAAGTCATGGGCTTCATTGTTTGAATGAATTTGCTATGATGAATGCAGGGGCTGTCGAGGTCGTACATCTCAAAGTGGATAATGGACAGCGGAGCTTCAAGACACATGACCGGAATGCTAGCATTGCTTTATAACGTTAAATCTTTGAACGGAGGATACGTGGGATTCGCTGGGAATCAGGGAGGAAGGATTGTTGGTCAAGGGACTCTAACAAATGGAGTCATTTCGTCTGATAAAGTGAACTATATAATTGAACTGGAAAACAATCTGCTGAGTATTTCGCAGATCTGTGACAAGTCTTTCACCGTACATTTCACTAAAAACGAATGTTGTGTTTTAAAACCTGGTTTCAAAATTCCAGAAGAAATGGTGTTGTTGCGAGCTCCACGCGAAAATGATTTGTATATTCTTGATATGGGTATCGCAACAACAACTGATTATCAAAAACAATGTTTTGTGTCTAAAACCAAAGCAACTGAAAAAGAGTCGATAATGTGGCATCGAAAGATGGGTCACATTCATGTTAGAAAAATGAACTTTCTTGTATCTAATGATTTGGTTGATGGTGTAAATTTGAAAAACTTTCACTTGAATGATGATTGTGTAGCTTGCAAGAAAGGAAAGCAGACAAAGAAATCACACCCGCATAAGTTGCTGAATTCAATCAGAGTACCGCTTGAAAGGCTCCACATGGACCTTTTTGGGCCGGTCAATGTGCAGAGTATTAGTGGAGATTTATACTGTCTGGTGGTCACTGATGACTTCACTAGATTTTCTTGTGTGGTGTGCTTGGAGAGGAAAGATCAAACGTTTGAGTAATTGATGATTCTTTTCAAGAAGATAGAAACGTTGTATAAGGTGCCTATTAAAAGGATTAGGAGTGACAATGGAACGGAGTTTAAGAATAATCGCATGCTCGAGTTCTGTAACGAGAAGGGAATTCTTCATGAATTCAGTGCACCATACACTCCACAGCAAAATGGTGTAGCTGAAAGAAAGAATCGAACTATCATTGAAACTGCTCGAACGATGCTGGCCGATTCTAAACTACCGATCTATTTCTGGAGTGAAGCTGTGGCAGCGGCATGCTATACCTTGAATAGAGTGCTTACTGTGAAGAAATACAAGAAGACTTGCTTTGAACTTCTTCATAGATATAAGCCAAATCTGAAGTTTCTAGAGCCATTCGGATCACCATGTACATTTATTGATCAAGATGGAAAGTTTGGGGCGAAGAGTAATGAGGGATTTTTTGTTGGATATGCGAGTCCGTTAAAAAGGGTGTTCGTACCATGTCTGAAGAAGGTAATTGAAGTTCAGCATGTGGACTGTCAGAAGCATACGGATCCACCTCAACTTCCCGGACACAGATTGCTTTTCGATTATGACAAACTCTGGGAGTCGTTCCAACTACCGGCAGAGCCGAGTGAAGAAGAACTTGCTTACTTATACCAACAGCAGCAATCCATGGTACAAGATCAAATACCAAGACCGTTGGTGGTTTCTCAACCTAATGAGGATACAAACATTCCTTCATCTGGTGCAAATGATCACGAGGCAGGTCCGAGTGGAACAGTTCATGATCCTCCAGAGGAACCAGCTCCATCATTTGATCAATCTGATGACTCAGAGTCGGAAAACGGTCCGATCTTTGATGAGGATCCAAATGTTGCTTCGACTGAAGTAGAGGATCACACCGGTGATCTAGAGATCATGAATCAGCAATCGGAAGTTAATGTGTCTGACAGTGTCATGCCACGAACTCTATCTTACCATCCTTCAGAACAGATTATTGGTGATCTTCAGAGCGGGGTTAAGACGAGAGAGCAGATCAACAGAGCACTTACTTGTTTTTATACTTCTGTTGCTCCTTTGTAGGAAGAATTCTCACTTAAATGTTTTATCTCGCAGATCGAACCCAGAACATATAAGGAAGCTTTGACTGAAGAAAGCTGGGTGAATGCTATGCAAGAAGAATTGCAGCAGTTTGAAAAGTTGGGAGTCTGGAGATTAGTCGATCTTCCTGAGAACCAGAAGCTGATAAAGACGAAGTGGGTCTTTAAATGCAAAAGAGATGATAGAGGCGTGATCGTAAGGAATAAAGCATAACTGGTTGTATAGGGTTTTAGCCAGCATGAGGGGATCGTTTTTACTGAGGTGTATGCCCCTGTAGCTAGGCTTGAGGCGATAAGATTCTTCCTAGCATTTGCATCATGGAAAGGATTCAAAGTATACCAGCTGGATGTCAAGTCTGCATTCCTATACGACACAATCAAAGAAGAAGTGTGCGTTGGTCAACCACTGGGGTTTACTGATCCAGTGCACAAGAATTAAGTCTATCTTCTGGACAAAGCGCTCTACGGACTACACCATTCCCCGAGAGCCTGGTATGAGACGCTTTCCCAACATTTGCTGACCAACGGGTTTAGCAGAGGGACAGTTGATAGTACGTTGTTCATCAAAGAGGTTGCAGGACATCTTCTGATCGTGCAAATTTATGTTGACGATATCATCTTTGGGTCGACGAATGATGAGTTGTGTAAAGATTTTGAAAATGTGATGAAAAAGAAGTTCGAGATGAGTTCTATGGGGGAGATGAAGTTCTTCGTCGGGCTACAAGTCGAGCAAATGCCCGAAGGAATCTTCATTCATCAAACAAAGTACGTGAACGATGTTCTGGAGAAGTTTAACATGGCTCAATCCAGTCCAGCATCAACCCCCTAGCTCAGAATCACGGGATTTGTCCAGACGAGAGTGAAGAGAAAGTTGATGAGACGCTGTATCGATCAATGATTGGATCCTTGATGTATCTTACTGCTTCCCGGCCAGATATCATGTATCCGACGTGTTTATGCGCAAGATATCAGTCAAGACCACGCCAGTCTCACCTGACAATCGTGAAACGAATCTTACGGTATTTGAAAGGCTGCCCACGCACCGGCTTGTGGTATCCTAAGTCTGGCGATTTCTCTCTCTCAGGTTTTGCTGATTCGGATTTTGGTTGTTGCAAGCAAAATGCTAAGTCCACCACTGCTGGGTGTCAGTTCTTTGGAACTCGACTGGTCACCTGGCAGTGCAAGAAACAAACCTCAGTAGCGCTCTCTACTTGCGAGGCAGAATACGTTTCAGCCTCGAGCTGTTGCTCTCAGATCCTTTGGATCCAACAGCAGATGCGAGACTTTGGTTTGCAGTTCTTGAATACACCGATATTTGTGGAGAATGAAGCGGCAATTAACATAACAAAAAACCCGGTTCACCACTTGAAAACTAAACACATTGAAATATGGCATCACTTCATACGTGATTGCTACGAAAAGAAGCTAATCCGTATAGAACACATACACACCGATGAACAGAAGGCTGATTTCTATACAAAACCTTTTGATAGAAAAAGATTTAATTATCTTTTGAAATTGAACGGGATGAAAAATCTGTTTTCTGGGAGGGTAATCGAGTGTGAAGCCGAGGAGGATGGCTATCTGATGTGATCCACGTCAAAGTTGTCAAGTTTTGTACAGTTTATTTTCTGCATTTGATAAAAACCAAAAACACAAAAATATGTCTTTGTTTTTAGGGGGAGAAAGTTGCAGAAAAATACAAAAACATGATAAAATTAGAAAACCAAAAACATTTGAAAAAGTAAAAATGAGTTTGTGTAAAAAAGGGAAATGATAGTACATCAGCTAGACAGTGCAGTATGCTAAAGAAATGTTACGTAAAAATGTGTTAAGCAATCTTGTAGATGATATGCCGATAGGTTTTTACACATTTAGTAGGTTTGTTCGGGATATAAACATAAAATTTCTTGCTTTTGTGTGGGGAACATCTCTCGGATATATTGGTAACCCCCGAAATCTTGTTTGAAAGGTCCCTCTTTCTGAGATACTAGGTCTTTATACTCAGTCATATCTGGGGTATTATTCCGGGACTTCTGCTGAATGGAAGTTCTGACCTAGTCCTCGAATAATACTTTCCGCAATGCTTGTAACATAGCATTACCCTCAGCACAAATTGATGAGACAATAAAATTGATTATCAATGCTGTTGCAAAAAAGATCCTCTAAAGGGGACGCATCTAAAGTTAAACCAGGCTCTCTGCTGAACGGAAGTTCTGACCTGAGCTATCACGGTTTTATAATTTATTCCCCTTACAGATATCATATGTGGTATACTCACCTGTAAGACTGAATATTGGGATCTGGATACGGGAGTATATTCTGAGGTGGGATACATATAAAAGTTAAGCCTTAAAACATTAAATCCGTATCATGAACAGATTGAACTTTGTGTGAAAATTTAAAGTGGACCAGTATATCGACAATCATTGCAAATTATTTAATGCTTAACATGAAATCTAAGCTTAACGGTACTTGTATCTCGTCGGCAGCTGATATGATCCCTTAACACGCTCGCAAAAAGATTGTGTGTACAGTTTCTTGCTTATCATATTCAAAATTCAAAAAGATTTTATTTTTCATCTTATTTTCGACAACGGACGTTGGGGATCGGATGATCAAAGTCTTGTGCAGATCATGTCTGATTCATGAGGTTTGGGTAAGCAGGAGATTCTGGAAAGTGACAGGTACATGTTTGAAAGATTGAAAAAGTGTTTGAAAGTTCAAAAAGTTCAAAAGTTCATTAATTTGAATTGTTTCCAGTTTCAAAAAGTCAGCATACTTCATAATCTGGTCAACCAAGGTCATTAATTTGGACTTGGTAGGCTAAACAGTTGACCAAGGTCATTAACTTGGACTTGGTTAACTGGGTGTGTCGGTAATATTTGAAAAATAAAAAAAAATTAAAAATTTAATTTTTAAAATGGTAAGTTCGCTTGAAATACACAGTGTTCGCTTCAAAAGTAGCATTTCGCTTGAACGAGTAGTCCGCTTGAAGTTGCATGTGCACTTTCAAGCGAGATGACCCTGTCTATAATTAGGATAGGGGGTTCGCTTGAAATGCTCATTGTTTTCCTATCCGCTTCAAAGTGTCATCGAGGCGATTTCAAGCGATTCCTCAAACCCATCACCTCACAGCCGTTATACTGCCCAAATCTTGTTAGATCTTGTGTTTATAGTTGGTTTACTCAACTACAAACATGGTGAATGTAAGTGATTGTACTGATTTAGACCAGATCTTGTTTATTTGTTTTTTCCGGTGATGTACAGGGTAGAACACCTAGATTTAGGGTTTAAACATGATCTAAAATGAACGATTTATGTGTTTGTGTAGTCGGGATTGAGTATAGATCATAGTTTGATTGTTTGATTGAACCAGATCTAAGTTTCACGAACGTTTGACGATGAACAGATCGTTGGATTTAGATCTAGGGTTGTTGAGTGGGTCAAAATTGATAAAAAAAAAAAACATACCCTTATGCTCGGAATCAAACATAGAACAAACCCATGTGATCAATTTGATCATCCGGACTTGAAATTTTTTTGGGTATAATGTTGACAGTTTCAGGCGGAAGGTCCTGTTATGTTTTCGCTTGAAAATGCATCTTTTTGAAAAAGTATGATTCAAACGAAATGGTTGTTTCCGCTTGAAGTGTATTCGCTTGAATAATTCAGTTCCGCTTGAAGTGAACTGTTTGTCTGATTCGCTTGAAATGCACTATTTGTTTGAGTTCGCTTGAATGTTGTTTGAATTTGAAAATTCTTTAAAATGCCTAATTTGTTTGTTTGTTGTTATGTTTCAGCCATCGAAACGGTTGTTTAATGCACAACACAATAGTTGTTGTGATTTTGATGAAGATAGAATTCCAAAGCTGTCGGAGTTCAAAAGCATTTTGGAGTTTATGAGAAGATTACCAATACAGAAGGCTTTGACAGACAAACGCTTGGTTTTCAAGTCTCATATTAAGCTTTTTTGGAAGCATGCTACATACGACGAAGAGGGAAAAGTAATCAATTCGCTGGTCAAGCTAAATGATGAAAAGAAATCAATTATTATCTCGGAAGCATATGTACATGAAGTATTGAATTTTCCGGATGAAGAGGATTCTCCAACGAAATTTCCTGAAAGAATGGTGAAAGGATGTTTACTGAGAATGGGCTACATTGGAGCACTTAACAGTGCAAATTATCTGAAGTCAAAGTTCACAAAGCCATTCAAGTTTTTGATTCATTCAGTATTACAAGCGTTGAGTCACCAAAAAGGAAGTTATGATGCTATGCGTGATTACCACATGAACATGGTGGTAGCACTTGTATTGAACAAAAAGTACAACTTTTCACATGTTGTATTTCATTATTTGGTGGACGAAGTGAAGTCGAAAAAAAAGACTTAGTTATATCCAAGATTCATTCAGATTATGATCGATCATGCATATCCGGAAATTATGAGAGATGAGAATAATGATCTGTTGTTTCTTTCTCATATGGATAATGATTCGGTGAAAGCGTTGACAAGATATCATCCAAATCATCCTGAACCAACAAAGCAAGTTGAATTTTTTGGTGCTATCAAAGATAGAAATTATCAGGATCCAGATCTAGTTAATCACCAGAACTGGAGGAATGAAGAGGAAATGAAGGAAGCAGGGTATGCTGATCAATTTAAAGTTCTGGAAGATTTCAAAGAAAGAAGAAATGATTGGTTCTTAAAGGAGAAGAAAAGGAGAAGCAGGAAAGCTACTCCTAAAGTGCAAATTGAAGAGGGTTCATCTTCACATCAAAAGAAACGTCAAAAGAAAGCTGCAAAGACTTTACTTATTGATGAACCTGATGTGGAAGAACCAGTACAAGAAGCTGAAATTGAAGGAGAACATGATGTTGAAGCTGAAGCTGAAAATGCTCAGAAAGAAAAAGTGACTGAAAACGTACAGAGTATGATGTTGATAAAAGTACTACTAGTTCTTCTGAAGATAAGATTGACGAAACTGAAAGATACAAGAGAGTCATGTCTGGTGTTGCAAAAGAGAAGCAGAAAAAGAGGAAAAAGAGTGGTAATGATGACGATGAAGTACACGTTCCTTCACAAGAAGAGATTCAAACTCAAAGTGCCCCAGGAGGGAAAAAGAAAGTTGCAAGGAAACTTGTGGAAACTCCAAAGAAAGTTAAAAAGTTGAAGATTTTGGTGAACCAGAAACCAGTTCAAGATCCTAATCAAACTTCATCACAACCTGAACCTACACCATCTCAATCATCACTTCAATATACTCCAAGACAACCCACACCACCACATCAATCACCACCAATCCATCAATCACCATCTCATCAATCACCACCACAACAACAAACCTTACTCACATCTCAAAAAATATTCCAAACACCACCACCCTCACAACCAATTATTCAAACTACACCTGGTTCTTCGGGATACAGAGATTTTCCACCAATTCCTCCGAATTTGAGTATGGGGCTTGATGAAATTGGAGATTTAGATTTTGTGAATAATGTTCAATTGAAGAATGTGGAAAATAAAGTTGATGCTGTGATGGATGAAAACAAAAGATTGGCAGCTGAAAGCAAAATAGTGGCTGATCGTGAAAAGATTCTTGAGATGCGTGTAAAGAAGTTAGAGTCTGAAAACAAGTCACTGCTGAAGAAAGTAGAATCTGATCAGACAGAGATTGATATTTTGAAGGTTAGAGTAATTGAGTTAGAAGAGAAGAAAACTTGAAAAGATCAACAAAATGAATACTTCAAGCTGAAGAATAAAGAGTTGGAAGCAATCAAGGCTCGAAATGAACATGAAAATTATATGTTGAAAAAAGTATTAGAGAGTGTGGTTGGTGTGTCTCTAGAGCAGAGATTTGATGAGATTGTACGGGAGGAGGTTAGAGCTCAACATCAAGCTGAAATTGATGCTCAGATGAAGAATAAGGGAAAAGAGATTGAATCTGAAGAAAGGGCACTTGTGTTATCAACTGCTCCTGAACAATTTTATGAGAAGCCTGTTCCTCTTTTTGTAGTTCCTGTTGTCTTTGATGATGAGGTTTTATTGGAAAGCGTTCATGATGTTGATGAAAATATTGATGATGATGATGAGGATGATGATGATGATGATGATGATGAGAATGATGATGATGAAGAGGATGATGACGATGAAAAAGTATTCTCTGCAAGCAGTCATAGTTCTGATGATAACAATGATGATGATGATCAGGGCACCTCAGGAGTTAAAGTTACTGAAGCGTCAAAAGAACCAACAGTTGATGATCTTATGAATGATTCTGTAAATGAAGAACCAGAGAATGCAACTGGAGAGGGGGAGAATGTTGACGATCAGAATGTTGATGCGGTGGAAAAATTGATTCTTCGAATTGAACCTCATGTTGAAGAAGGTGAGATAAGGCATACTTACACGTTGGATGAGGTATGATGTTCAAAGTGAATGAAGCTAAGTTTAAGTTTGATTTTGAGGAAGAACTGAATGCATTCGACATCAACCATCAACCATCAACCAGACTATGAATACAAGTTTGTTGAGGATGCAGATATGTATGACAGGGTTGAGATTGAAGATTGTTCTGATGAGGAAAATGTTCCTGAAGATACTTCTAATCTTCCAACTCTGATGGAATTTTTCACTGAAGAAAATAGAGATGAATTGAGAAGGAAGGTCGCTGAGATTCTAAATGATAAAAATTTCAATGGTACTCCTAAAGATATGCAGAAAGAAGAACGTCAAAAGTGGTTTAAAGTTAGCCATGAAAGAAAATTCAAAAGACCACTGAAGTATTACCAAAGAGATCGAAGTATTTCACTTGGAGATATTATTAGTTGGGGTTTTCTACCTCAAGTCAATGCTTATGCGATCAGAAGAGAATGTGGCATTCAGCATTTTGAAAAATTGCATGATGTTATGTCCCTTCCATGGTGGGATGTGGATGAATTATCAAAAGTAAGAACCTTGGGATATCCGGTCAGGAAGAATGATATTGCAATGTGGGGTCTAATAAAGTTTGAGGCTCTGAAAGACTTCAAGCATTGGAAGCCTCAATATCCGAAGAGAGTTAGAAGAACTAATCCTGAGACTGGGATTGAAGAGACTATTCTGAATGTGAAAAAGCCGAAAACGATGAAGAACATTCCAGTGCCCAAGATGGAACAGGAATTCTACAAAAGGTTTCATGGGCTGGGTGTACAGTTGTATCTCTACTAAGGCAGTGATTACTTATCGAGCTGGGAAAGAGATTAGAGAGATTTTTATCTATGATCCGATGTGGTTGGTTAATTGCTCAGAGAAGGATATTGAATGTTTATTCATCAACAAAATCCATTTTCAACCTGAAGATTGAGAGCAAGCGATGCAGTTTCAACAAGTTGTAACTATTTGCTTTCAGAAAGGCATTAATTCTGAAAGTAAATGGAATTCTAAATGGTGGTCGCTTGAAGAGAAAGAAAGAAAGAAAGCTGAAAAAGAACGCAAGAAGTTGGAAGAAAACAAAGGAAAATGGATGAAGATACAGGCTGAAGAGGAAAAGAAAAAGAAGAAAGAAAATGAAAAGTTGAAGAACTTGCTGAGAAAGAAGCCAAAGCCAAGAGAATAAAGTTTTAAATCAATGTGAAGAGCTGAAGACCCGAAGACAAGACTGAAGACTCCGGCTGTATCCAAGGGGGAGTTTGTTAGTGCACGATGTCTAAAGCCTATGTCTTAAGTCTAGGGGTCTAATATGTCAAGTTTGTATAGTATAGCGGGATAAAATGTAAATTTATATGTTATTTCATGGTAGTTCGCTTGAAATGACACTAGGTCATTTCAAGCGAGATCCTTTGATGTGTGTTCGCTTGAAATGGACTGTGTCATTTCAAGCGAAATGGTCTTGCCTATAAATAGGCTGTTGATGTTTCTCATTTGGTACTGATCCTTGAAGTTGTAACCGAACTGCTGCTGGATTTTTCTGTGATCAATTAATGAGAAACAGTGTTTAAAGTAATATTCTTCTGTTTTCTACTCCATTCTCTCTGATTCAACACTGTTTGTGTGATTCCGCCACATAACAGTGGTATTTTGACTCTGATTGACTCATTAGATCGTCAATATCGATCCTACAAAAGTGATTCAAATTACTCCTCAATCCATCTCGGAAGTCTTCAAACTCGATGATCAGAAAGGTAAAACATTTTTTCCCAAAAACTGATTTTCTGAGAAGGGGGTATGCAGACCAAACGAAAAAGGATACCTTACAAAAAGGTTTCTTTCCTTCTGCATCTAGATTTTTATTTCACACACTTTTAATGTGTGTTTCAAATAAAACAACTGCTTTTAACGAAATACCATTAAAGATCCAAAGTCTGGGTTATGTTATTTTAAATAATGAAAATTATAATTATTCCCAGGAGATCTTTGATGATTTGGTGAAAAATGTTGATAGCAAAGCATTTTTACTTTTTCCAAGGTTTCTAAGCTACTACTTTAAACAAAATTTTGGAAAAGAAAATGAAAATTTGCTCAAACAAGGTGTTTATTTTCAAATAAAAGGTTTGACAACTGAAACATTTTCTAGAATCATGGCACCTATAAAAACAAAAGCAGAGGTGCCTGAGCAGAATTTAGCAGCCACCACTGCTCCTCAGACATCTGCTGCTGAGCACACTACTCCAGATGATCATAGCAGCACAACCACTGCTTTGAAACCCACACCTGCCATTACTAAAAAGACCAAAAATAAAACATCCAGAAAACCCACCAAACCCAAAACAAAGGCAACTCTGGAAGATGAGATCCCAGAGTTAATGCCAGTGACAACACAAATGTCACCACAAACCACTGCTGCTACTTCCTCACAGCAGTTGGTAGAAAGATCTCCACCATTGCCTCAAACTCCTCCTGCATCCTCACAAAAGGATCAGGTTGTAAGCACAGGGACCCCACATTATGAAGCTCTGGATTCAATTGGATCCATCTTCCTCAGTCCTGATCCCAAGGACATGTCTCTTTCAACACCCATACCCTCACCAATCACATTACCACAATCAATAATACCCTTGTTGCATGCAGTTGCTATAGCTCAGACACAAACCAGTTCCTCTCTATCACCTATCACTGAGAGTATACTCCCACAAGTGACTGGGTCTGATGCTACTACCCCTGCTATCCCAGCAACAACTGAGGAGGTTACACCCCTTGAGTTACAAGTAACTCTTGGTGGTAGTTCAAGTGGAGCAGCAACTATAAGTGATGGATCAACAGATCTGCATTTGGACAGTTGTTTCATCAATAAGACTCCCTTGAAGGCAATTTCTTCTATAGCACCTTCGGTAACCACCAGTGAGTTTGTTTTAACCACTGGTACACTCAAAAGGTTATCAAGTGTTGAAGAGAGGAGACCCCAGAACCAAGAACAAGGGGCATCAATGAGTGATTTTTGGGACTCAGTTCCTAAGTCACACATTGATACAACCACTGATGGTGGGGAATCAGATGATCCCATTAAAGTGGGTGATGATTTAAAATAACAGGAATTGACGGGCAGAGTTGAAAAACTTGAAACATCAGTTGCTGAAATAAAGGATATGGTACAACAGCTGTTAAAAGCTCAAAAAGCACAATCCATTGCTGTTCCAGCTCAAGCACCTGCACAACCTGCACCTGCTACAAATGAGTTGTGGAACTTATTCCACCCCCTGCTTGAAAAACAAAAACAAATGGCCGATCAGCAGCATGCAATACATGTACAAATGCTGACAAATATGGTGGAGTCAAGATTTAAAGATACTCAAGCGGACATCAAAGCAATCAAGGCTCATATACAAAGCACCACTGGAAAAGTTCCTCCCACTATGCTCTTCATGAATAACCCCTTGCCAGATAATGCCAAAAAGGGGGAGAAGATAAAGTTGAAAAAGAAGGGAATAGAAGATGGCTTGTATATTGAACCAGAAAAAGAAAAACAGACATCTAAACCACCTTCCAAAGGCTCCAAACCTCAAACCTCAAAATCTCAAACTTCCATCCAAACAGTTGATATGTCAGTAGTTCCAAAAACTGCTAGCCAAACAGCTTCCATCTCATCAACACACACCACTACAACACACACTACAACCACTGCCCTACCATCACAACCTAAAACTACACCACCACCCACCAAATTACCACCTGCTCAAAAGCAGAAGACATCTACTGATACATCAGTAGTTGTAATGACAACAGAGGTTGAAACACCAGTTGTTTCAACAGCTGCTTGCCAGTCATCCACCACTGCCCTCATCAATACCACATCACCACCATCACCTCCTGCTAAAAAGCAGAAGGCATCAGATGTTACAACATCTGTTGTAATGACAACAGTGGTTGGAACACCAGTTGTTTCAACAGCTGTTAGTCAATCATCTACCACTGATCTCACCATTTCTACATCACAACCAAAACCCCCTTCTCCAAAAAGTCTTTACTCCAGAAAAAGAAAAATAACTCAGGCAGATGAAGACAAACATGATTATAATGCTGCAAAATATCCACTGGAACTGGAAGCTGTAAAAAATGAGATGATTATAATGCTGTAAAATATCCACTGGAACAAGAAGATTTCCTTCTCTCATAGGCTTCATAGTACCAGAAGATATGGATGAATATCTTAAGCTCAAAGCAAGGCAGGCTAAAATAAGAGAAAAAGTTGAATGTGAAGGTCAAAGTGACGAAGCCATCTCTGAAAAATTGGAATTCTTGCAAACTAAGGTCAAGCAGATGGAAGACTATGCACAAGATCTAAACAAAGAAAAGACAGATCAACGAAATAAAATGAGAAAAGAATATCTTGCTTATATCATGAAAGAAAAATTCTATCCTGCTGAAGAAAAACAATTTGAAGAATGGCCAATAGTTGCTTTAAAGCATGAGGCAAACAGGATTGAAAGAATTAAGAACGATCCAAGAAAGAAGAAGACAGCTCCAAATTGGATCAAATACAAAAAGCTCATTGCTGACCTTACATCTGAGTATAAAAGAAAGAAACAAGAGCTGGTAGATGCTAAAGTGGATACTTCTGAAGCCATAGCAAAATGGACAAAACAGTATATCGACGAGGCTTATGAAAGGCTTAAGAAAAGAAGGATAACAGTCTCAGACACTTCTAAGAAGCCTGACTACAAAAAGCTAGAACAGCAGATTGATGCTGTTAAAACACTAATCACATCAGCAGATAACCCTATCTTTGTGGAAAATCAAGAAAAAGAAAAACTGCTGACCAGTGAAGAAGCAAAAGAAAAGGAAGTTGAGTACTTTACAGAAGCCATCAAGAAAATGGATCTAAAAGAAGATAGCTCAGTGAAACTTCAAGACCTTGTCAAAAAGGTATTAACAAAACCTGCATCACCTAATACAGCAGCAGATATCTCAGACATTGAGCTAGATCAACAAAAGAGACAAGAACAGATTGACAAAGAAGTTGCAGAAGACATAGCTGCAGCAAATGAAGTCATAGAAAAGGCTCTCAAACAAATGTCTGAAGTTCAGGATACTGCTCTACAATTCTTTACAAGGCCAAAATCTCCAAGCTCATCAGTAAATAAATCTCTCCCAAGAAACCCATTGGGTTCAAAAACACTAAAGTGGCTCTCTGATCAAAATGACCCTGATCAGATCCAATGGTGAAATGAAGTACATATCAAGGAAACAACCACTAAGCCTTGGTGTTGAAGATCTACAAGATCTCCTTGAACTTTCATTGTGCAGGGATGAGAATGACTCAAGTTCCAAAGAATTTGAAGCAGAATTTAAAAGACAAGCTAGTGAACTTCTGATGAGGAATAAAGATCCAGAATAATGAAGTGTTTTGGCATTATCTGTTCCAGGGGGAGATTGTTGGGATTGAACCCTACCAGAGGAACATATAATGATAGCCAAAACTGGTTCACAACAGTGGATTCATAATAAGCAGTTGTTTATGCTAGACTTCTCCCTTGAAAGAGATTATAACAACTGATGGCTCTCTATCCACTGTCTGTATACAACTGATGCTACTCTTTCAACTGCTGACAAAGTCCTGAAGAAGTAAACACTGCTGGTTCAATCTACTGATGACAAAGCACTGCCCATTCAAGGACTGGTCAACCTTGAGGAAAGTACTGATGTAAAGAGAAAGCAGTAGTTTAGTGTGTCATCTGTTTTATACATAGTCAGTGGTTAGGATTAGTAGTGTTTGTATAGGAACAGTTGTTACAGGTTGTTAGTCTGTTAGACGTCGCTTTCATGGTGACGTCAGCTGAGATGCCTCAGTGGTTTGGCTTTTCTATAAATGGAGCAGTACTCTGTACTGTTACATTTGATCGTTTTGAGTGAGTTCTTCTCCTCAATTCAATCCTTTCATCTTGTGCAAGCAACCATGGAGTATCAGGCTGTGGGGGAGTTTAGTTTGTAAGTATGTTTGAAATCTTTTGATTTGTATTGTAAATCTTTCGAATTAATGTCAAGCATGTGTTTATCAAAACTGTTTCTCTCTTTGATTGTGTTTACAAAGTTTGTTGTTCATTTCCGCTGCACTTAAACTCTGTTCATTTCTATTTGATTTGTTCAAATTCTACAAACAAGCACAATCATGAGAGCCTCCGATCCTAACACAACACCGTACTGTCGGATATACCGTAGACTTAGGCAAGGGGTACGAAAACGCAAGAGGTTATCAGAGAGGTAGAAGACTTATTTAAAAATGGGAAAATGGGACCTTCCCTTATTTACCTTTTCTAGGCTCTCGTTAAAGAAGGTGTGAGTCTATTCTCTCATGACCATGCTGTTGGTGTGAAATTCACACTCAGAAAGGGGGACCTTCACTGCTGAATCAAAACAGGGATGACTATCGCTTTCGTTTTCGCGGTCGTCTATGGTGGAGGGCTAGTTGACCTTGATGTTGTTATATGTACCTGATTTTTCCTCCATCGATTCTCCTTTAGATGGAATCCTTGATGAATATCGTGCCTTCATGAAGGATTCTAGTTCCTTGATCTTTAGGATAATCCTCTCTTCTATCTGGCCTATGTCTTCTAGGTCATCTAGGTAAGAGGGTTGATGGGGTTCAGGCAGAGGGATTTCATTGTTATTTTTGCTCCTGCTTGTCTCAAGGTTTTTGTTACAGGAAAACGATGGGGCTAAATAGTGGGGAGTGAAGTTTAGAACGCCACATTTCGATTCTTCATGATCCTCCCCACAATAATCACACCATAAACCATAAGAGTGGTGGGGATATAAATAATCAAAGAAATCCATGTTTTTTCAGAAAAGATTTAACCGTCGGGATCAGGCAGTCACTATTTTCTTACAAACTTTTGGTTTGACACGGTCCAGTGTTAGGGTAACACGGCCCCGTGCTGTAGTCTGTATCTAGCAGAAAATATCTTTTAAGATACTCGAGAGTTTACACGACCCCGTGTTGGAGCAGCACGGCCCCGTGACAATTCTGCAGAAAGTGAAAAATTAAAAGAAAAAGAAGAAAAACCTAAAAAGAAAAGATAAAAAGGATTAGGCCGTTAATTTAAAGATTTCTTAAAATTCTTGTGTCCCCGGCAACGACACCAAAAAATTGACGTGTGCGGGTGTGTATATATTTTTATGTCTATTTTTTAGCTATTTTTACTCGCCAATTCAAGTTTTAAATTTATAAAACACGATATTCTACTATCACTCTACACACACGTTAGGGCAAGTGCACCCATCGCGGACGTAGTATAGTGATGGCAAGATACCGAGGTCGTCCAAGGACACAAGGGCTTTTAGTACCGGCTTATCGTTAACATCTATTCGAACAAAACTTTGAGAAAAGATTTTTAAACTAATAAAAAGATAAAAACAAAAAAAATTAAATTAAAAACAGATCGATAAGAAAGAATCACTTGCATCTGACTTATTTTTCATGTACCCTTTTGATGATTTCCGCACTTTGGGCATTTTAAGAGATTATCTTAGTTGTAGTAGTAGGCCCCTCTTGTGAAGGCAACGTTACCCTTAACCTAGTGGTTTGATCATCAAGGATACAATCCCACTAGGTCGGAATATTGAAAGATAATTAAGTAAGTTATTAATGCAAAATGTGGTGGGCCCCCTTCCAGGCAGCGGTTACCCTCAACCCGTTGGTCCAAGTCAGCAGGGATACAGTCCTCACGGGTTGATTTAAAGTTTAATAGTAGTTTATAAATAAGGGGTTCAAGCGGTTTCTTACTCTCAGTCGGGCCAGTCATTCCCGGCCAATCCATGGAGTAGTACTAAACTTGAACCAGGTTCTCGCGGGATCTATACACTGAACGAGACATAGAATTACCCAACACCCTTCTAACCCCCTTCCAAGTAGTTAACGTGCTTTATGTAGATCGTAAAGACACGAATATGTGAATAAACGACATATGAAGAATGGTTAAGTAGATTCTCCTTCAATATAAAAAACTAATTATTAAAGTCGTTAATACATACCCAATTAAAAAGTTGCCAAAGATTGGAAATCATAAAAGAAATACATAAAAGATATGTCTTCACCAAGTGATGTAAGAATTTAGCCAAGCATGGCCTTTGTTTGACAAAAATTCTTACTATTAATCTTGAATCTCGATACTACACACACTCTCTGAAAGATGGAAAATGGATGATGGTGGTGGATGATGGTGTTGTAGTGGTGGTGGAGTGGTGGCAAGTGAGAGAGAAGTGGTTTGCCAATGGATGGTTTGAAGTGGAACCAAGCACATCTATTTATAGCTGAAATCAGAAGTTCCACCACGGCCCATGCCCGCCTGGCATGAGCCCGTGGTCATTTCTCTCTCTCTTCCTCATTAACTGCTTGTCGGTTCTTGTACTAACATGGCCCCGAGTGTCAACGGCACGGCCCGTGGTCAAAGTACTTGTTGTACTATCGCAGATTATGAAAATCTTTGAGTTGACCACGCCCCATGTTGACTTAGCACGGCCCCGTGTTGGCTGCCAGTTTTATCTTTTGCGGTTGTCTTTTCTTCTGCACAGCATCCACCTTCGGACACGGCTCATGTCTGGTTGACACGACCCCGTGTCAAGTCTTCTGTTCTTGCTATTTTGTGGTTTGGATGTGAAATGGGGCTCGGCGAGTTGCGCCAATTCCTTCTTCTTTACATTTATGTTGGTTTTTGTTGTCTTTTTGTTCCCTTTGCACATTTAAGCTCTTTTAACCCTGAAAATTAAAAAGGAACGAAAACACAAGTTTTTTCCAACATTAGTACTAAAAAGGGTTGCTTTTACGCCGTATTTGATATAGTTTATATGTTGTATTTTAATCACATCAAATACCCCTACACCTGAATCTTTGTTTGTCCTCAAGCAAAACTCTATTACGTGGCTTACACACCCAAAGGGAATAAGTAGAAGAGTAGGTTTTTGTCTCATCTTTAGAGTGTCGGGAATCCAAGTTCTAAGTTTATTTTGTTTTTATTTTATTTACAATCCTATTCATCATGATTTATTTAAAACACGATTTAAGAAATATTATTTACTTTGGGAAAAACATACCTTTATAAAATTCCATTTAGTTATATACAATTTTACACACCTCACAAGTGGTCACTCAACACTCGGCCGATGACGTATTAAGTGAAAACGCTCGTGCCTGATCTTGGAACTTACTCCTACCATAGGCTTGACAATCAATCAAACCTCCTCCTTTTGACGTTAAATCCTTATAAATATCAGGAGGGCTTTGAAGGGTAGGTGGTGGTTCGGGTTTGGTATGTTTTATTGGAAAAGGGTGAAAAACGTAAAATATCGGTTTTTCTATTGCTTTGTGGCTTAGAAAAAAAATACTTTGGCATATTTTTTCTGATTTTTCTGATTTTTTTGTTGCCAAAGTTGAAACTGAGCCGTAATCGTAATTTCATAACCGATAAGTTTACACAAATGAAAAATGAAAAGGTTTATTTTCGTGGGTTTTAAATGATGAGGTTTAAAGGTTCAAAGTGTTTAACTAGGGGGTTGTTTTTGGATAAAGCCAAGAAAAATAATGGTTTTGTTTTTGAAAAATGGGTTTATCCTAATGCCTCCATCATTTACTTACTTGGATTTTTTGTCGGTAAGGACTTGGAACGCATGGTATTGTTTAGTTCTAGATTCGTGAGAACCAAACGGGCTATTCACACAAGAAATGAAAATTGAGCAATTAGTGTAGATGTATATTTGTATGCTCGGTAATGGCTCAAAACTCACTTTTGTGGGAAAAAGGGTTGTAGTTTAAAAATGCATATATAATTAAATTTTATAAAGATTTGTACATCGTCGTCAAATCATGGTGGACTACTTCCCATCATGCCTGGTTTGTATCCTCATTTCCCTAAGGGTCCTCGAGAGAAGCATTGTGCTGCAACGAGAAAACCTCCCGAAGATACTGAAACGCGTCACTTTGGTCTCTCCTATGTCCGTTATCGGAGGAGTTGCCCAATAGTGACTAAAGCATCTCTCTACGAGGATGTTGATGCGGTGCACCTAGTTGTACTAGAAAATGGTCTGTTTTTGTTTCCAAGTTTAGTTGTTTTGGGCACCTGCATACTCCATACTCCTGCAGAAGTAATGGAGATGTTGTCGAGTGTTGATTAGCAGATTTGTTAAGAAATTTGCTTTTTGTTGTTCCCAACTATGTAGGAACCGTACAAGTACTTGGTTTTTGGACTATGATGAGAATGTATAAGTTATATGTAAGTCAAATAGTAGATAGTTAATGTTATGGGTGGAATTCTGAGCCCATATCCTGAATTTATATCCTGGTTTTATGACATTTGATAATGATCAGGATACCGGATCAGGATATTGGTAACATCCTGATGCAATATCCTAGCAGTTACTGATTATTTACTTGCAGGTCATGGCTGCAGGATCATAACGTTCACGTGGACTCTTTCTCCTGAAGACTCGCACCATTTTGTTGGAAAATAAACGTTGAAGCCGGAACAATAGGTCACCAACGTTCACAAGGGAATATTCCGGAGTATCCCTAGTTTATAGGAAAAGTTGTTTGATATTTGTAACTATAAATAGGAATGCCAGATCGTAGGAACACTTCACTTCATTCTCTGCTCTTGAACTCTTACTTCTTCCTCTAGCAATCATGTACTAACACTTACCACTTGCAATCATTGTAACACTTAGTTGCGATCTGAGCATTATCCTGCACTGTATCATGGTTATTTAAGCAATAAGAAGAACAAGGTAGCCGACGATCCTGAAATTGTTTTCTTAAACAATCAAACCAACATATTTTTCGCAAGCATTGCTAGCACACTACCTCACAGACTAATTTGATCACTTAATTGCTTCGGTAAATTTTGACCAAAATAATTTGGCGCCCACCGTGGGGCAAGTGGTGCTATCTCAATTAAAAGCTTTGTTAAAATCACTACTTGGCTTCTTTTTTTCAACAATTTTTACACAACTATTTTCAATGGCTTCGAAATCAAACATGAGCTCTTCTTCCATGCCTGCTATAACCTCTGCCATAACCAGTTCGGTGCTTCCACCACCTCCACAGATGCAAGCTTCTTCACAGGCTCAACCTCCTCCAAGGAGGGTTGAAACTCATATATACCGAGACACTGTTCCTGCTCAAAATGTCCACAGATCTGGTGTTCCAGGGAGAATTCCTATTATGGCTTCTAATGATGAAATTCTAACTTTGTTTGGTAGTATACAGGATCAGATGAAGCAACAGCAGGAAACTAACCAGATGATAATGAGAGAAATACAACTCTTGAAGTCTAACTCCAAGAGACCTGTTGAGGATACTGTCACTCCCTTGTAGCCCAGAACGCTGAACTTTAGTTCAGCAGTGTATTCTGAGGATAGTCAGGGCAATGTTGTGCCAAGTCATTCCCAGGGCAATACTCCTGAAATATCCTCAACAGCCAGGATGTCGACTGTCAGGGGACAAGGATATGCTCCAGGATATGGCCAGAATCCTCAAACTTGTAACTTACCTAATAATGTTAATACTCTTGTTACTAACAGTCTTGGATCTTTGCAGGATACTGGTGTGACGTCGGCACTCTCTAGAGAGCTTTAGAAGCTAAAGGATATGATATCCAGTGCACCTGGGGTAGTGCAGCCTACACCGAAAGTATCCTAGGACAGTCACAGGATATCCCAGTTTGCATATCCTATATGTGATGCTGAGATTCCAAAAAGATTTCAAACTCCCAATATGAAGCTTTATGACGGGACCACGGATCCTGAGGAACATATTGCTCAGTATAGTGAGACGATGGAGATTAACCCTATTGCACCAGAACTTAAGGAAGCATGCCTCTTCAAGGGCTTCGGCTCTACTCTAACAAGATCAGCTTTAAAATGGCTCTTAAACGTTCCACCTCATTCAATTACATCATTTGCTCATTTGGTTAATTTGTTTAACAGTCAGTTTTCTTGTAGTAGAAGCTTTGAAAAACTAATAAGTGACCACTAGAGGATAACTCAGGGTCCTCAAGAATCCTTAAGGGATTACGTGAACAAGTTCAGCAGGGAATCCTTGGATATCCTACACCTTGACGTTGCTACAGTTGTGCAGGAATTCAAGATGGGATTGCAAAATAATTCCCAATATTATCAGGATCTTGTGATGAATCCTTGCAGGAACCTGGATGAAGCTCAGAACAGGGCTTTAAGATATATCAGACTTGAAGACGACAAGTAAATGCAAGAGAGGATGAATTCATCCTCGACATACGAATCAACGAACAAGAAATCAGAGTCCTCATACAAACCATACCGCTCTAGGCAGTATGGTAAAAATGACAACAAAAAAGTGAATGTTGTTGAGGATGCAGATATCGAAGAATATCCTGAATTGTTAAAGTATTGTTTTTCTGTTAATATACCCGAATTGATGTATGCTATGTAGGGTTTAGGAGATAAAGTGAGGTGGCCAAGGAAGAACCAGCAAAAGGCCGATTGTAAGGATAAATCCAAGTGGTGTGCCTTCCATGTGGATTTTGGACATGTGACGGAAGATTGGATAGCCCTGAGGAAGGAAATAAGCTACCTGTTAAGAAAGAGATATTTGAAAGATCTTCTGGGCAGAAAGAAGAATAATGTTCAGGATACTGAGAAGGATCCTGAACGAGCAACATTAACTCCTCCAGACGCCAAGATAATAACCTTCATATCCAGAGGATCCGATATATGCGAAACCTCTTATTTTGCAGCGAAGAGACATGCCAAGGAGGCTAAGGCAGAAAGAGGGGATAAGCCGACGAGGATGAAAACACTTACAGCTGACAAAGTGATAACGTTTGATAGTGATGACCGGGATAGCATTCAGGATCCTCATCATGATGGTTTAGTAATCACTTTATATATTGCTAATCATTTTGTACGCATGATACTAGTGGACAACGGTAGCTCGGTTAACATCATCCAGTTGGAAACCCTGAAGAGAATGAACATCCCCCAAATGGAGATCACTTCAACATCATCCAGTTGCACCACGATATGTTGGACCATTTAAGATTGTTGAAAGAATCGGAAAGGTTGCCTATCGACTTGAGCTACCTCCTGAACTTGGGAATATTCACCCAACATTCCATGTTTCTAATCTAAGAAAGTGTTTAGCTGATACTGATCTTCACAGTCCCCTCGACGAAATTCAAGTTGATGACATAATGCACTTTGTCGAGAAACAAGTGGAGATAATGGACCATGAAGTCAAGTGACTAAAGAACAAACGAATACCAATAGTCAAGGTTCGTTGGGAGTCCAAATGTGGCCCAGAGTTTACTTGGGAACATGAGGACCAAATGAAGGCGAAATATCCACATTTGTTTTCACAAGTTTCCTCTAGTTAAAATTTCGGGACGAAATTTCCTAAAATAGGGGAGACTGTGACATTTGTGCTCTGTAAACATTGTACGATGTAAAACAATATCAGATATCAATGAAACAATGTGTGTTGATCCCAATGTTTGTTTATTTTTGTATGACAATTTCACGTTTTGATTCAAGTTCGATTTCAAGCTCTAAATCACTTTCTGGAAAAGTTGTACGCAAACTGTTACGTAAACGTAATCAGTTTAACGCAACAAACACTCTGGAATAGTGACATAAGCTTAACCATACCTTAAATAACCTTTACATAACTTAGAAATAAGTTTTGAAGGGTTTTGTATGTCAAAAACAAGTTCATTCGATCACATGGACTATTTGCGACAAACTACAAAAGTCTGCCAATTCATATAGCAACGTACACTTTGGAACAAGATCATAAGCTAAACATACCCTGAATACCCTTAACATAGCTTAGAAATAAGTTTTGATGGGTTCGGTATGCGAAAATACGCTTATTTGATCATAGGGACTAAAAGCGTCAAAACTACAAAAGTATGCAAATTCGTGCATATCTTGCGTTCTGACCATATCCTGACATCCAAAAATTTTTGTAATCACTAGAATATTGTATTTTAGTGATAGGAATGCAAAAATACCATTCGTCGCATAATTTGGATCGTTTTCGCGTCCGTTCGAGTTTCGTCGTAATTAACTGAAAAACGCGATCATACGACCAAACGAACCGACATCCGTGATATTTACAAGCATATTTCAAGTCCCTTGTGCTTTAACATCCTTGTAGATCCTTGAAATTAGGTTAACGGGGGTTAAACGCGTCGAAAAATAAGTTTTGGGCTGCAGGGACCATTTATGTCAAAAAGTAAAAGTCTGGACAGTAGACTGGTAGGCTGGCCGCGAAGACTGAGACCTCCTAGGTCACGGTCCTCGAGGCTTGGTGCTGGCAGAAACAATTTTTCAGCAAAACATCCTGTTGAACTTGTTTTTAATCCTAGTTTTTGGGTATTGTGGGTTGATTTATGTGTTCTCCAAGTCCCCTAATCAGGTCCTAACAAGTGTAAGGTGTGCATTATTCCTTGATCATCACACAAACACTTGGCAAAGATCTAGAGGTTCATGATTTCCTATAAATACCCAAGAACTTCAACACTTCAACTTGCTCATTTCCATTTCTTTTTACTCTTGCTCTGAATTAAGGCTACCACACTTAGTTGGAGGCTCTATACCTGAGCATTCTTAGTCATCCTTCTATCCTAGAGCACTTGTAAGTGTTCTTTCATGTCTTGTTTATTTATTTCAAGCTAAAAAGTCAAACAATGTTTGACTTTCAGCTTTGACCATGATTTGGTCAAGACAAAGTTCGTTTGAACTTTGCAACATGAGCGTAATCACGATGGTTATAGTCCCTTGCGACTATACCTACTGATTACCACATTGACTAGTCGAAGTGACGAGTTAAAGTTTCGGTCAAAATGCACAATTATGTGAATTTTGAGACGAACCTATTTTCGGATATTAAAAAACTTTGTTTTGATACCAAATCAGTTTTCTAACTTAGTTAAATATGTTTTAACATGTTTAACTCGTCACTTTTAGTTTAGTACTTAATTAGGGTCGCAAGTCAAGCGGTCTTAACAACCGCTTAGACTTTCGAACCCGACCCGTTTGGTCGATCATTAGGATCCGACCAAACATATATTGTGACCATAGTTGAATAGGGAATAACCTTCCGAGGTTATACCTTATGGTCACATTGTTCGATTAGTTGTATGATAGGTAGTTTATATGCCTTAGGAAAATGACCAAAATGCCCTTTTTGCGCATAATTCCAATTTAAGCATATGTAACCTAAATTTTGACACTTAAACTAATTATGCAACATTATAAAACATGTTAGGGCATATAATACTTATCATAGGGCTAGTTAGACCATCTGAACGCGCATTTGCGCAAATGACGCGTTAAAGTAGCTTAAACTACCTTAACGGGTCATAACGGGTCAAAAGCACATAGGATGGAATCAAATCAGAATGTAGGCTTTGTTAAACCATATCATATGAGTTCCAACACTCATTTGGTTTACAAGACCTCATTCTACCAGATCTCCTGATTTAGGTCCCGAATTATTAACGTAGTAATCCGATACTAGGTGCCACTTGATTCATTGATTTCCCGAGCTTGATAGTTCATTTAATCGAGGATACCTTACAATCTCAAGTGAGTACATAGTTCCCATATTTAATGCTTTCAATTGTTTTGGGGTGATTCATATGTGCTAAAACGATTTCGAGTTTTCAAAAACAAATGTTATGGTTTATATTAAACATGACGATTTTAATATTGTGGACGAACTTGTTGGTGTGTTGATACATAACACGAGTGACATTCATTAGCTTTGGCCAAGCTGACCAGTAGTATGTTATGGTACCATAGGATCTGACAAATCCTGTTATCGGACTATCACCATGGTTATGGAGGTAATGTGGGTAACGACAGAACCTGTTATTTTAACAAACCCTATGGTGGTTTGTTAGTCGATTAAAGATGCCCTTTGGTGGTATAGACGAGTCACACAGGTTTGAATGTGTTCAACTAGAATGACCAAAAGTTAGTTTTCACAATTAAAACACGGTTGATTGAATGATGGTTTATAACATGAACGATTGAACGATGGTTTATAACATGAATGATTGAACGATGGTTTATGACACGAATGATTGAACGATGGTTTATAACATGGACGAATTGAACGATTTTGAACGATTGGTTTATGTTAAGTGATTAGATAACGGGACGGGTATAATGTGATAAAAGCATGGTAGATACGCCGCTGGTACTTCTTATATATAAGTGCTTTTATAGTATTATATTCTATAGCGTTATTTAGTTCACTTGAACGAATGATTTCAAATGATGTCACGCAACGATGTTTACTAAATTATATAAACCATACGAGTTTTATTACAATGACGATTTACAACTTGGTTTACAAAAGCAAATGTTTTGGGTTAAGATTCATAGCAACGAGGCTTTCACAAACATATAATCAACTTTTTTTAGTTGGTTAATAATATTGCAATACCAAACACTTTTCAATACAAGATTTTCAATTATCGACTCTAGTAGTTGTACGAGGTATTGCAATTTGTATACGAGCCATGAATTTGACACACACACAAAACCTATGTACTCGCCGGTATTTTTATGCTGACTTTATTTTTGTCACACCCCTTTCTAAGGCGGAAGCACGAGGTGTGATCATGAAAGGTTTTCATTGCATACGATTGGTAAACATACTACATGCTCATAAAAATAACTTCAAACATCATTAGCATAACATAACTTAAAACATAGTTTAAGTGTTTACATCACTTCACAAAACGTTGTCTGAAAAGTTTACAACATTATTCATAGATAACATAAACGACATCCAGGAGCATGAGTAAGACCGCGCGCACATCCACTTTAGTTACCTGAAATACATGTGAGTTTTGGAAAAACATCAACATAATGTTGGTGTGAATTCATGTAGTTCTTGTTTGTATACTTTGTATGAAAACATGGTATGTTTCTTGTATAAATCAAGTATTCTCGTATAAATCAAGTATTCTCGTATAAATCAAGTATTCTCGTATAAATAAAGTATTCTCGTATAAATCAAGTATTCTCGTATAAATCAAGTATTCTCGTATAAATCAAGTATTTATGTATGTATCATGTTGTTAATGGGTTGCAAGGCCATTAACATGTGACATGACATAGGAAGCAACCAAACCATAGGCATTTTTCTAGTTGTCAATTCACGACGGAGACACAAAAGCACTACTCGGTACTAGTTTTCACAAAGAGTGTGGCTGCCCGAAAACCCATTAGATCTAACCATTTGTTCTGCGGTCTAAGTATGTACACGATTAATGGTGCTTATGGTACCCTATTTGTGACACGATTTCTCGTATCATTCCTCAAAACGCATCATACTTGGTACTAGTTATCACCAAGAGTGCTTCTTGTTTTGTATCCATTTATAAACATTGTAACGTTTATAACATGTATTTCACCCCCGAAGTTATAAAACTGAAAACAGTTAAAGAAAAGGGGGAGCATGAACTCACAACTTTGTGTTCCTTGCGCCGTAAACTTCACCGGATTTGCTTATTTAGCGTCGTGACCTAAACGTGTTTTATTAACGTTAGTCACTAGACTTGTATCGCACAAGTACAAGTCACTATCCTTTGTATATGTGTTCTTGTGTTAAAAATAATTTATATTTTTAACTATGTGTCTTACTTATATTATTTTCTCAAAAATAAATATAAGTATCTTGTATTTTTCACCCGAATTATGTATTTTGTCCAAAACTTCATTTCATGTTCATAACTTGTCCAAGTTATTTATTCTATCAAGTAATATATTTTCATAAATATATTTTCTTGTATTTGTCTAAGCATGTTGTATGTGTATTTTTTGTATTTTCACTCCTTAGGAGTATTTAGTGTATTTTCAAGTCCTAATACACTATTACATGTAATACATACTACATACACTTAGCACAAAATTTGGTGATCAATAAATATATATATTTTTCTCAAAAATATACATACTCAATATCAATTTTAATCTTGAAGAAATCATCATTTCTTATCACAAAAATTAGGGAAACCTTGGTAATATTCTTAGATACATTTTTAGGGAATAAGTTTCTCAAAAGCTTATATTTTTTCTAAGTGTCAAAATTTATAAAAAAATTGACATAGTTCCCCCTAAAAATGGAGGTTTCCCAAGTTTTCAAAACATGTGTTTATTTTCTTTTAAAACATCATCAACCACCAACAACACATTCAACACTACCAAGTGTCAAAATCAAGTAAGTTACACTACACCATGAACTTGAAGTTTTTGTAAAAACTTGTAGTAACTTACCATGTTATTTAGTAGGTTTAGATACCCTTAAAAACATGGTTATTTGTGTGTAAATCACATTATTAAAAGATTTGGTCCTTTACAACTTGTAATCACATTTTACAAAAATGTTTATTTATAACATCTTCTTGTTTCTCTAGTATCTTTACACTTATTTTATCACCAAAATTGGTGTAAGTTTAGTAAAAATCATGATCTTTCAAAAATCATATTTTGAACTTGGTTTTCTTGGAAAATCATTCATAAATCTTGGATTTATAAGCTTACTAGCTCATTTTGTTCATTACTTTTCAAGAAATCATTTTGCTTTCAAGTTCATGTTCAATCAAGAAGATGATCATTTTATGTTTTTACATAATCATCTCCCAACTTGCTAGATCATGTGTTTAATCACAATCTAGCAAGCTTCATGTAATGATCATCCTCAATATCCCTAATAAACAACAAGCAATCACCATATATCTACTAAACAATATCATTTCATCCATTTTTCATCATATGTAAGCTTATGTTTCATGATTCATGTGTATGTTCATTAGTGTTCTTGATTTAATCATTAAACAACAACTTTTAACCACTAAAATATGAAGTAAACAAGGGTGTTCAAGAATCTTACAACTAGCTTAAAGCTAGGGAAGAAACAATGGAGAAATCGAGTGGATAAAAGCACACGGAAGAGGTCCTTCAAGATTCAAGAGTTCCAAGCCTCGTGAATCACCTTCTTGCACTTCAAAATGATCTTGGAATGGTTAGATGATGGGTGAACAATGGTGGTGGTGGTGGCCCTATGTTCGGCCGAGAACAAGGGAGCAAGGGAGAGAAGGGGTGGTGTGTTGTGAAGATGAAGATGTTGATGAGTTTATAAGTTCTAATCTCTATTATCCAAAAGATATAGTGCCTCCATTAGTACAAGCACATCTAGATCAAATCCCAAGGGTAGATTATAGAAGATTTTAAGAAGATTTTGATAAATCTTGTGTGGGGCCCCTCCATAACCGATTATATATGTGGGGGGGGTTAGTGTAATATTTGATGGTAAGTAGGTGATTTAATTGGAGGTTAAGTGTAATGCCTAGTGTTTAACGTATTTCTTGCATTTTGTAGTATGTTTAAGTGTTCGGCAACCATAACTAACTCAGAAATAAGTAAACAATGCTTCTAGCAATATTTTAGTGTTCCGGATAATGTCCGGTTATTCGGTTAAGTACCGGTTCGTTAAAGTGCTAAATTGCACCGTTTAGTGTCTTTCAAGTGCCCTTTTGTGATACTTTCAATTCCCGACACTCAGGAAAATATTCCGAAAAGTCTATATATAAACCCTTGTATGTACTCTTGGGTTTTAATGTATTCTTGTCATTGGACCTACACCTAGGCCTCAATACTACTGTCTGACTGCTATCTGCAGATTTGTTGACACAATGTGTCTTACCGGTGAGTTTACTAGTATTTCTGACGCAACACTGTTCATTAATGCATAAAGTAATTCTTGTAGTAGAAAACGTGCATGAATTCACAAGCATATCATGTGATCAAACAATGTTGACATTTAAGCACATAATTACAGTCATTAAATAATAATTAAAATGTACGGAAATTACCGGTTTGGTGCAAGTTGTCACAGTCTCCCCCTGTTAAAAGAATTTTGTCCCGAAATTCAGGCTGATCTATCTCTCGCAGGAGTTTTCTTGAACAGGTGGGGGTACTTTTCTTTAAACTAGTCTTCACGTTCCCACATGTACTCGGGATAGTGCTTAGAGTTCCAACGTACTTTGACAAGTTTCACACTGCTCCTCCTGGTCTTGTTGACTTTCCAGTCGGTAACCTCAACGGGTTGTTCTGTAAATTGGAGGGCGTCATCAATATGTACTTCATCCACATGGATGATCACGTTTTCTTGTGTTGGACTCTTCTTGAGGTTGGATACATGGAATGTATCATGTACTCCATTAAGTTCTTCCGGTAATTCCAACTTGTATGCCACGGTACCAATTCTTTCCAAAATCTTGAGTGGTCCGATGTATCGGGGATTCAGCTTCCCACGTTTTCCGAATCTTACTACGCCCTTCCAAGGTGAGACCTTCAACAAAACTTTGTCTCCCACCTCGAATTCTAATGGTTTTCATCTTCGATCAGCGTAGATCTTTTGTCGATCTCGAGCTGCCTTAATGCACTCTCGGATCTGCATAATCTTGTCGGTTGTCTCTTGTACAAGTTCAGGACCAACCATATGTTTATCTCCAGCGTCTGCCTAACATAAGGGCGATCGGCACTTGCGGCCATACAGAGCTTCGAACGGTGCAGCTTTTATGCTTGTATGATAACTGTTATTGTAGGAATACTCAACTAAAGGTAGATGAGTATCCCAGCTGTCGCCTAGGTCCATGACACATGCGCGAAGCATATCTTCTAACGTTTGTATAGTCCGTTCGCTCTGACCGTCTGTTTGAGGATGGAAAGCCGTGCTTAGGTCTAGCTGAGATCCAAAGGCTTCCTGAAAGGATTGCCAGATTCTTGAGACAAAGCGTCCATCTCTGTCTGAAATAATTGAGATAGGCACTCCATGACGTGCCACAATTTCTTTTAAGTATATCTCAGCAAGCTTTCCAGTGCTATCCTTTTCTCGGATTGGTAGGAAATGCGCAGATTTTGTCAATCGATCAACTATCACCCATATCATATCGTGCCCTCTAGGGGTCTTGGGTAATTTTGTTATGAAGTCCATAGAGATTTGCTCCCACTTCCACATGGGTATCTCTGGTTGTTGTAGTAGGCCGGACGGTTTCTGATATTCAGCTTTAACCTTAGCACATGTTAGGCACTTCCCAACATAAATAGCAACATCGCTCTTAAGTCTCGGCCACCAATAATATTCTTTTAAGTCTTGATACATTTTGACCAATCCTGGATGGATTGAGTATCTTGATTTGTGCGCTTCATCAAGGATGACTTGTCGTATACCACCATAAAGCGGAACCCAAATACGCTTCTTAAAGTATAAGGTTCCCTCTTCATTTGGCACCATGTATTTCAACATACCCCGGAGGTATTCAGCTTTACGGTTTTCTCCCTTAAGGGCTTCTTGTTGTGCGTCACGAATGCGCGTAGTGAGGTTCGTTTGAATAGTCATTTCCAGAGCTCGAACCCTTAGGGTCTTAATCCTTTCTTTTCGGCTTAATGCATCTGCTACAACTTTTGCCTTTCCAGGATGGTACTTAATCTCACAGTCATAATCGTTTAGCAGCTCGACCCATCGTCGCTGTCGCATGTTTAATTCTTTCTGATCAAATATGTGTTGTAGGCTTTTGTGATCTGTGAAGATTGTACATCGAGTACCATATAAATAGTGTCGCCATACCTTCAAGGCGAATAGCACTGCGCCTAGCTCCAGGTCGTGAGTGGTATAGTTTCTTTCATGTACCTTCAATTGTCTTGAAGCATAAGCGATGACTTTTTGGCGTTGCATGAGCACACAACCCAAGCCTTGACGTGAAGCGTCGCAGTATACCACGAAGTCTTCAGTGCCTTCGGGTAAGGATAGTATTGGTGCATCGCATAGCTTATTTTTAAGTGGATGCAAGGCTTCTTCCTGCTTGTCACCCCAGTCGTACTTCTTGTCTTTCTGCGTAAGGGTAGTTAGCGGTTGAGCTATCTTTGAGAAATTCTCCATAAACCGTCGGTAATAGCCTGCTAAGCACAAAAATTGTCGAAATTCGGTTGGGGTTTTGGGGGCTTCCCAATTCTTTATTGCTTCAATCTTGGATGGGTCTACATGAATGCCCTTCTCATTCACAACGTGACAAAGGAATTGTACTTCGAGAATCCAAAATTAGCACTTTGAGAACTTCGCATAAAGTTTCTCTTTCTTTAGTAGTTCTAGAATGGTTCTGAGGTGTTGCTCGTGTTCTTCTTTCGTTCGCGAGTAAATCAGGATATCATCGATAAATACAATCACGAATTTATCGAGATATGGTTTGCATACGCGGTTCATAAGATCCATAAATACCGCTGGCGCGTTCGTCAGCCCGAATTGCATCACAAGAAACTCGTAATGCCCATAGCGCGTTCGGAATGCAGTCTTTGGTACGCTTTCCTCTTGTATCCTTAACTGATGGTATCCAGATCGAAGATCGATCTTGGAATAGTAGCTTGATCCTTGCAATTGATCAAATAAGTCATCAATCCTCGGTAGCGGGTAGCGATTCTTGATTGTGAGCTTGTTCAGTTCTCTGTAATCGATACACATCCGCAGAGTTCCATCCTTTTTCTTTACGAACAATACTGGAGCGCCCCAGGGCGAGAAGCTTGGCCTTATGAATCCTTTATCCAACAACTCCTGGAGTTGTGTAGATAATTCTTGCATTTCGGTTGGTGCAAGCCGATAGGGTGCCTTGGCTACAGGAGCGGCTCCTGGAACCAAGTCTATACGGAATTTGACTTGTCATTGCGGAGGTAGTCTTGGCAAATCTTCGGGAAAAACATCAGGGAATTCCTTCACCACAGGAATGTCTTCGAGTTTCGGCTCCATAACCTTCTTATCTACAACGTGTGCTAGGAAAGCAACACATCCTTTCCTTAAGCACTTATGTGCCTTCATACAACTTATGATTCGCAGAGGCGCGTCTTGTTTTTCTCCATGTACGATGAGAGTTTCATCATTCGCCAGAGGAATGCGAATGATCTTCTCATGGCAAATAACTTTAGCTTTGTTCTTGGACAAGCAGTCCATTCTGACCACTACATCGAAGCTACCCAATTGAATAGGTAAGAGGTCGATGCCAAATCTTCGCTCACCAAGTTCTAATGTGCAACCTCTAACTACTTCGCCCGATTCAACAAGTTTACCATTGGCTAGTTCTATGGAATAAGGAATATCTAATCTACTAGATTCTATTCCAAGCATATGTTTAAATTCCACAGACATGAAGATATAGTCGGCACCAGTGTCAAATAATATGGATGCAAAGTGATTGTTAATGAGAAACGTACCAGTGACCACATTAGGGTCCTCTCATGCGTTCCTTGCTCCAATCACAAATGCTCGTGCCTGAGCATTGTTTCCCTTTGGGCAGTTCTTCATGAAATGATCCTTGCTTCCACAACTGAACCATCCTTTGTTCTGCCCATTTCCTTTACCATTCCTGTTACCAGCACCATTGCGGTTTCCATTCTCGTTCTCGTTTCCTTTACCCCAATAGTCCTCAGTACGGTGACCCAGTTTTCCACACTTTTCGCATTTTGGAATGCGACAAACCCCTTCGTGATGACGCTTGCAATTGTTGCAAATGGGCAGAGTGCCCAGATATCTTTTGGCAGGAGCGTCATTCATAGTTGCAAGAGTTTTCGCCTCCTGAGGCGGGTTGGGGTCACGTTTCTTGTTGTTGAAACCCTTGTTGCTACGTGTCGCTTGATTCAGGTTTGCATGTTTTCTTTTCTTGTCACCAGACGACTCAGCATGCGTCTCGGACTTTTCGGTTGGGTTCAGTGATAACTTCTTCAGACGAACACAATCTACAGTAAGGTTGACAGCCAGAGTTATAGCCTCAGTGATTGTTTGAGGTTTGGCCGAAGTTACCATGCCGCAAAATTTTGAGGCCAATCCCCAGATGTAGTGTTCAACGCGCTTAAATTCGGGAGTCACCATGTAAGGGATCACCCTTGACAGATCGTGGAACCTTCGAGTGTAACCAGTGATATCAGCACCTTCCATGGTCAAATGCCAGAACTCGGTCTTTAACCTTTGGAGTTCAGCACGAGAGCAATACTTCTCTCTCATACGTTCCTTTAGTTCATCCCAAGTCATTCCATACGCAGCATCATCACCCAGGGTTTGGACTTGCAAGTTCCACCAAGTCAATGCTTCATCAACAAACAACCCTGTAGCAAAAGTGACTTGCTGATTCGCGGTACACTTGCTCATACGGATAGTGGCTTCAGTCTTTTCCGTCCAGCGTACAAACGCCACTGCACCACCAGTGCCATCGTAGTTCAGTGGTTTGCAGTCGAGAAACTGCTTGAAGGTGCAGCCTTGAGCTGCGTTTCCTCCAGACCAATCTCCATGTCCGTTACGTCTAGCATTGCTCGGTCCTCCACTGTCTTCGGTGCGGTTCGCCTCGAACTGGGCGATAGCTGCGGAGATCCTTTCCACCAGTAGGGCGTTCAGTTCCTCAGCAGTCCTTGGCAGTGGGGGAGGAGGAGGTTGATCAGAATCTCGATTGTTCACAATTCTCCTAGGTGCCATGTTCTGATAGAACACAACACAATAGGGTTAGTCATTTGTTTGATATCGTCATGCGTGACAGTAGTAGTATATATATACAGGCATATACCACATAAGTGACATCAAACAATTATTACTCCAGCAGAGTATTTAATAGGCTGGAGGAGGGGTGTTACGTTTGACTTTTTCTTGTACTGAGGGAATCTATACGTGACAAGACTTGATGTGGTTTCTGTGCACTGAATTCCATAATTATGTATGCATCCATAATTACGTAACCCCTTGCATAGTCCGCACAGTTCATTTCATCCTCGTATCTCTTCCTTCAGAGAGGCCATTGTTCTCAGGTAAAGCCACGTATACTTGTGGTATTCTACTTCTAGTATATGTAAGTATCAATTGTCACACGTAATTGCAAGTAATTTTCTTAATCACAGACAAGTGCTACTCCAGTGCACCCTAAGTCTCGTAGTGTCTTTTCTTGACTCATGTAAACAGTTTCAGGTAGTGGATGTCGCGGAAGTTGTCACACCCCTGTGACAACCCTCACCAAACCAGGTATCCGTGCGAATTAATTAATATTTAATTAATGCTTAATTACTGTGCTTGCTTACAACTGTGGTTAAACTGCTTCTTGATTTCTGATACATACATACTCATGCATCACATTTTATACTGTCACTCTATTATTTACACGCAAACATTACTGACAACCTTGATGCACAAAAGCACAGTGAACACACTATATGGATAACCCAGTAAACATGCTGACATTGCCAGCACTAGACAGATATTGTCTCTGAGGCCAGTACGAGCCGGGAATAGATTACTACACCAGTAGGGAATGTAGGGAGGTGAGGATTGTAAAACTGCGTCACTAGGTGATAGATATAGTGACCGGATGTGCCTAAAACATGCTTTAACTACAAAATTCTGCACTTTATGCAAAAATTCTGCATTTAGCATAACTAGTAAAGTGCAAAAACATGGGAAAATAATACTAGACACTTTCCAAAGTGTCGGGAATTAATGGTGTCACTAAAAACACTATAAAAGGCACTTAAAAGCATTACTTGACACTTTAACGGATCAATATCCAACCGAACAACCGGACTTTACCCGGAACACAAAAATATTGTCAATGACATTGTTTTTTTTCCTTTTCTGAGCTAGTTAGGGTCCCCGAACACCCTAACACCCGTTATATTACATAACACACTAGTAACTAGTTTAAGTTCCTAACTAACAAAACTAGACACTAACTATTTGGTTGAAATCAAACTATAAGCCCCCCCCCTAACCGAACGGTTCCCCATGGGGGACACACTCCACCAATTTGTGATTATTTTATTCTTGTTGTCTAAAATCTAGAAAACACATTATTTGTTGGTTAAAGCCCTAATATGGTTTATAAATAAAACCATAAGATCACCAATTCATTTACATAAACACTTCAACACAAAAGTTGCTCTCTCTCCCTCTTCTCCTAGTGTTCGGCCGAGAACACTTACATACAAAGGTGCAAGGTATCATTCAAGCAAACCCGGTGCTTTTGGAATCTCAAGGACCTCACTACGTTGCTTTTATCCACCTTGCTTTCGCTTTGATTCTTCCCTAGCCACGAGCTAGTAGTAAGTGCTTCCAAACACTTCCTTGTTCATGTTTAAAGTGGTTAATAAGAGATTTAACGATTAAAACTCAAGAACTTACAAGATCAAAACTAAAAGTCTTGATAGAATGATAAATAAGTTGGTTAAAGAATAACTAGTGGTGTAAATCTTATGATGTGACAACCCTCACTAAACCAGGTATCCGTACGACTTAATTAATAATTAATTACTGCTTAATTACTGTGCTTGCTTAAACTTGTGGATAAAATGCTACTTGAATACTGATACATGTACTTACTTGCATCATACTTTACTTGCTGTCACTCCATGTTTTGCTTACAGCACCTTTGTGACAACCTTGATGCACCAAAAGCACAGTAGCACAATGAACGGATAACCTATTAAACGTGCTGTCATAACTAGCACCAGGCAGGTACTGCCTCTAAGGCCTGTAAGAGCCTGAGATAGTTTGCTACACTAGTGGTGAGTGTAGGGATATAAGGGTTGTAGAACTGCGTCACAAGAAATAAATTACAGTGACCGGATGTACCTAAAACGTACTCTAAGTACAAAATTCAGCATTTGGCTAACTAATAAAGTGCCAAAACATGAGGAAAATATTCCCGACACTTTGGAGGAATAAGTTGTGTCACTAAAAGTAATAATAACGACACTTTAAAGCTTTGTTAAGCACTTTAACGGATCACTATCCAACCGAACAACCGGACTTTACCCGGAACATAAAGATATTGTCATCAACATTGTTTTTCTTTTTCTGAGCCAGTTAGGGTCCCTGAATACCCTAACACCCGCTATAAAGCATAACACACTAGTAACCAGGTTAATCCCTAAACTAACTAAACTTAACTTAACTAATTACCTAATGTTTAGTTGAAATGGAACCGGATTACCCCCCCCCCCCAACCGAGTTCGGTCACCATATGGTGACACCCCTTGTCCTTTATTTGATTATAATAATCCATGTGTCTAATATCAAGTAGACATAAAATCCCTTGGACAATTAACTTGAGGATTTTCTATAAGATCAAGTCATAACACAACATAACCTTTCTCACCACAACTCACACACACACACACTCTCTCCCTCTCTTTGGCTCTCGGCCGAACACCCACACCCACACCCATCCATTTTCAAGTTTTGATCTTCTCATTCCAAGAGCATACAAGTGTTGAGGATCACCTACAAGGAAGCTTGGTGCAATCGGAAGGCGAAGGACCTCACTCTATTGCTTTTATCCACTCATTTTGCGTCTAGATTCTTCCCTAGCATCGAGCTAGTAGTAAGTTGCTTGAATCACACTCTCGAACTATTTTGAAGTGGTTAAAATGTTATGTAACGGCTAAAACTCGTAAACATACAAGTTGATACATAAAAGTCTACTAAAAATGCTAGTAATGGTGGTTAAAAGCTTAAATGTTGTGTAAATCTTGTAGTATTTGATTTGTGTGGTTATTTAGGCCCGATCTATGTTGTGGTAGCTCGGATCATCGTTTAACCCGGATTGGTCATGATCATGGATTATGACATAAAGCTTGTTTAAGTGTAACAAGGGTTAAGTGATGAAACTCTACCACACATCAAACTTGAACTTGTGTAAAAATGATTTTACTTACGAAATAGTGTTTAAAACTAGTAGATCTACGGATCTACAAGCGGTATTTTCAAAGGACCGAGTGGCAAAGAAACCATATTTTTCTAAAAATGGATCTTACGTGAGCAAGAATGATTTTTAGAACACACAAGTAAACACTTGTGTAGCACTAAGTTTCGACAAAATAACTATCTTTGTAAAATTGATAAGAAGTTGTAAAGATGGAATTTCTTTAAAAACGGGGTTTTTACGAAACCGGATTGATTTATATAAAGATCCACTAAAAGTAATAGAATTTACTTTATATTCTTGGATAAAACGCAAGTTCATGTAATTTATGCGATATACATATTTATTTACTAGTTTGTTGTTTTGGACATTGTTTTGATTGAATGAAAAGAATGTTGGTTTGATTTATGAAAGAAAATGATACGCTTAAAAGCGTGGCCACCTCCAGTTACAGGGGAAACTCTGGCGAAATTTTTCCAAAAACCTAACACTTAGAAATATTTTCACTATAAGTGTTAGAAATACTTTTCGACTTGTTTTCAAATTATAGATTTCGCCACGACTTTATTTACAAAACATCGGAGGTGGGATTTCACAAAATAAAACTTGGTAAATATATATTTAGTATATATTTTTCATAAAGTCACTTGATATGTGTTTATGATTATTTTGTGAAAATACTAGTATTATTTTTAGGGTAAAAATAATACTATCGAATGTTAATGGATCCAAAATAATACGAACGTCTCTACGATAAATATATAAGTTACACCGGTAATTATTATTACCACTCGATCATTAAAACGTAACTTACGCATTTTAAGAAAAAATGACTTAACGCGTATTTTTGTCAAGGTATTATTTTGGGAAAATTTATGTAATAGAAAATATAATATTTTTGAGAAGAATATTTATATTTTGGAGTTAGAAATAAAATATATTTTAAGCGAGACTTAATAATATATTTCGAACACACATGTATTAAATCCCCCATCCTTGGGAAGGAAAATGATTACCAAGTATTTACTAAATGTAAACACGAAATAGTTGTCTAACTATTTCCCAAAAACTTAAACCATAAAGCTAAGGCACGGCCGTCCGTCTAATAGAATTAGTACGTGTAGGTCGTCACACAGCTGCTTGATCAGGAGACATACTTGGTAGAGACGCACCACTGTGAGTTCATGTCCCCCTTTTCTCTTAACTGTTTTCAGTTTTCTAAACTGCGGGGGTGAAATACATGTTACTATGATTACGAGTACTTTATACATGGTATGGTTAGCGTAAGGAGGGTTACTACTTAGATCATGTGAGTGGGTAGGCGGGAACTGGAGGCCATTAATCCTCATTGTAGGACCGAGGGACGTAAGCGGTAGATCTATCTGGGTGTAGCGAGCCCAACTCCAGGTCCAACAGTACGGGCCTCGGGGTGACTTTGTGCCCAACGCAAAATCCGCTAGGTTTGAGTCTTCCTACTTGCACTTCACACATATCAATGGCCTTGCAAACCATTGGTGATCTCTTTTTCCTTATTTGCTACATACCAGGGATTTTTATACTTACAAGTGTTTTACATACTCACTACACATGAACTCGCTCAACATTATTGTTGATTTTTCAACTTACATGTATTTCAGGGAATTAAAGGATCTGGCGCGGTATGACACGTTTTCCCGCTGCACTAGTTACGAGGTCATCCGGGTTTGGGGAATGTGACTCTTTCCTGGACAAGTCACAGTCCTTAAACTGTGTTTATGTCATGTTGATGTTTGTGTTTGTTGAACAATGTCGTTAGGATGTGTTTCCGTTGAGACAATGTTGTTGTATTTGGTTTTTAAAACTTAATTAAATGGATGATCTTGCATGGTTTTATTTCATATAGCTTTGTTATGGTTAAGCTATGGTATTAAGAAGTCACACCAAATTAACCACGCTTCCGCAAAGCCAGGGTGTGACATATGAAACTAGTTTAGTTGTGATTATTTTATGTTGTTTGATGCTAGTAGTGGAACGGATCGTCATCTAACCATGCTAGGTCGTGCTCATGGAACATGAACTAGTAGTTTGTTAAGTGTGAAAGTTACAAGATGATGAACTCTTCCACTAACAAAACATGAACTTGTGTAAAAGTCATTTTTCTTGTAAAATAGAGTTTTAAACTAGTAGATCTAAAGATCTACAAGTGGTATTTTCGAAGAACCAAGTGTAAGATGCAAATCATGATTAAAAGCCGGATCTTTCATGAACTAAAAGCATTTTTGTGAACAAACAAGTGTGTAAACACTTGTGTGACAAAAGGTTTAACAAAGGAATAATTTCGTAGCTTTTGGACTAGAAGTTGTAAAGTTACATTTTCTTTAAAAATAAAGTTTCCAAGGAACTGATTTTATTTTTAAAGATGGAAAGATCTACTAAATATGTTGGGAAGTTACTACATACTTTTACACAACTTACAAGTTCATGTGTTTGCGATCTATACTTATTTTTGACTAGTTGATGTTTGAATATTGAATATTGATGGTTGAAAAGTTGTTGGTTGAATTTTTAAAAGAAAATGATACGCTCGTAAGTGTGGCCACCTCCAGTTACAGAGGAAACTCTGGCGAAATTTTTCCAGAAAATGACACTTAGAAATATTTTTGTGACAAGTGTTATGAATATACTTTTAACTTGTTTTTCCAAATAAAATTCGCCATGATTTTTATTACAAGATAACCAAGTGTCGGAGGTGGAATTTTCGTAAATAAAACTTGTTAGATATATATTTAGAATATATATTTTATGGTAAAACACTTGTGTGAATTTATGATTATTTTGTCAACTATATGTATATTATTTTTAGAGTAAAAATAATATAACTCGAATACACTGAGAAGTAACGACTCCAAAATAATACCAACGCCTTCACAAATAAATATCTAAGTTACACCGGTATTATTATTACCACCCAAACTTTAAATGTAACTTATGTATTTTCGGAAAAATACTCTTAAATGCGTATTTTGATAAAAGTATTATTTTGGAAATCGTATGGAATAAAATATAATATTTTTGGGAAAATATGTATATTTTGGAGATAGATTATTTTAGACAAATGAATAAAAATATATTTTATTAAGTGAGACTTAATAATATATTTTTGGAATTACAAAACGCACATGTATTAAAACCCTCATCCTTGGGAAGGAATATAATTAATAAATAATTAAGAAGTGGAAATACGAAATAGTTGCCTAACTATTTCCCAAAAACGTTAAACCTTAAGCCAAGGCACGGCCGTCCGTCTAATAGAAGTTAGTACGTGTAGGTCGTCACGCAGCAGGTTGATTGGGAGTTACTATTTCGAGACGCACTTCTGTGAGTTCATGTCCCCCTTTTTCTCTTAACTGTTTTCAGTTTTATACTTCGGGGGTGAAATACATGTTACTATGATTACGAATACTTTTTACATGGTATGGTAGCGTAAGGAGGGATACTACTTAGATCATGTGAGTGAGTAGACTGAAACTGGAGGCCATTAATCCTCATTGTAGGACCGAGGGTCAGTAGCGGTAGATCTATCTGGGTGTAGCGAGCCCAACTCCATGCCCAACAGAACGGACCTCGGGGTGACTTTGAGCCCGACGCAAAAATCTGCTAGGTTTGAGTCTTCCTACTGCACTTCACACATGTCAATGGCCTTGCAAACCATTGGTGATCTCTTTATTTCCTTATTTGCTACATACCAGGGATTTTATACTTACAAAGGTTTTACATACTCACTTTCACATGAACTCGCTCAACATTTTTGTTGATTTTTCAACTTACATGTATTTCAGGGAATTAGGGATCTGGCGAGGTAGGCTATGTTGTCAAGCTGCGTAAGAAGGGTGATGTCATCCAAGTTTAGGGGTTGTGACTTCTACCTGGACGAGTCACAAGTCTTAAGCTGTGTTATTTCATGTCTGTGGTTGTGTCTTTCGTACAAGATTTTATTTAGTTGTGTTGTAAACTCGATGCATGTGTCAACGCTTTAAAACAATGTTGTGGTATTTTGTTTTTATAACTTGAAGTAATGGATGATTATCACGGTTTTACTTTCATATAGCTTTGTTGTGGTTAAGCTATGGTATTAAGAAGTCACACCAAACAAACCCACGCTTCCACAAAAGCCAGGGTGTGACAACCCCGACCACGTAAAACATCAAATCGTGGTGGAAACGTCGGGGAGTGTTGTAATAGAATTATTGTTCCACAACCATGGTAATTAAAAGTTATGTTTTATTCATCAAACAAAGAGTTACATTGTCTTAAAATAACTGAAACGAAGAGTTCATCACATAATTAAACTAGTTCCATCTTTATTTTTAGTCTCTAAGGCACAGGTCCGCCCTAGTGTGTCACGAACATCCTAAGCAACAGCTCCTGAAAACATATGTGAAAATAGGTACGTCAGCATAAAAATGCCTGTGAGATACATAGGTTTAATGAAAATAGGATTCATGACTTGAGTTTAAAGAAATGTTTAATAAAAGTTAGTCATGAACCTTGTAAATTGTTTTGTTAACCAAAGTCTTGTGAAAAATATATTGTTTGTGTAAAATGTATAAGTCCAAATTGAATGATCTAAATAACGCTACGACATGTAGTACAATACAAGCACTTATATATAGGAAGTACCAGTGGCGTATCCACCATGATTGTATCATACTACACACATCTCGTTACTTAAGTCACTTAAACAAACCACCAGTGTATAAAGTCCATGTTCAAACCAATTGTCAAAAAGTCCTTGTATAAACCATGTCAAATGTTAAAAGTCCAAATGTAGTCAAGTAATGTGTAACAAATGTTATGTATGGTAAGTAAAGTGGAGTCACATAAACCAAATGTAAAAATGCACAAAACAAAGTAATTCGAATATATCAAAAAGTTATGTTTTGCAAAGTAAATGCATGTTTTACTGATACAAACACTTATGTGGTAAGTTAACGCATACATTCAAGCCTTGAGACAGACGGATAACCCTAAGTCAAGGTTATCAAAAGAAATGCTATCGGATTCAGTCATTCCTTACACCCAAACAAACCTAGGATGTCAGGGACGGGATTTGTCAAGTCCTATGGTACCATTACTTACTACCGAGCGGCGTAACTAATGTTAATGAATGTGTTTTAGTCCCGTTGTACAAACCAAATGTCATATCAAATGTAAACATGTTATGAGAAAAGCAATGTACTAAGTATGCTAAGTTAACATACAAAGCAGAAAAGTCATGTAAATCAATGCGCTAGCATGTCAAGTAACATACATAGCAAAAGAAGATGAAATTATGTATTAATAGTGTACTAATGAACATAGCAAGTATATATTATGAAAACATGGAAAGCACGAAAATAACAAGTTGGCACATGTGTTTCACCCCAAAATGTTTTAAAAAAACGGTAAAAGAGGGGACTATGTACTCACCTTTGGGTGCGTTTTTATATGTTAACACAATCCCACAATTTGTTTATTCGTCCTAAATTAAATAAGAATGATTAAATAATCAAAACTCACAAAAATACTTGAGTTTCTCCGATACTTGGAATTTTCACATAACTTTGAGATTTCTCTAAAAGTTATTATTTTTTATTATTTTAGTGTATTTGTATATATGTACTCGAGCGTAACACACCTAATCTTGTCAACACTAACACATGATCATACACATATTGTAAAGCACATAGCACATTGTAACACATAAAATAACCCATAAACAACCCATTCTAGTGTATGTCGAAAAACACTTATTTTTGCGATTCGGTAACATTTTTGGGCGTCGAAAGTCACGTATGACTAACCAATCACCAAGTAAACTTAATATAAGTTAAAATACTTATTTTTATACCAAATATATCAGTTTGGTTACTGATTTAAAACAGTTTTGCAAAAATACTCCGAAAAGGCGATTTTTGACCGTTTTACCGCATAGTTTTGCATCAAACGTTACCCGAACCATCCCAAATCGAAACGACTTGAAATTTTGACATAACCCATGTTATTTACTGAATAAAATAATGGTTATACTCATGATAGTGCAGGTCTTAAATAAAGCACATAAATCATGCAAATTTCACATAATTTACCACTTTTTAAGCTATATGTACAACATGCAAAGCTATCAAACCTATGTCAAAGTTTCATGCAATTAAAATACATCAAATAATGTTATTTTTAGTGTTTGTAACCTGATCTAAAACAGTTTTGTCATATAGCCATTTTTCATCATTTCTTGAGCTTTAAATCAACATATTTTCATATGTACAAGTGCCTAAAGCATACTATCATAGCAACATCATTTTTTATGAGTTTAAAAGCATCAAATATGTGATATATTCAGATTTATTTGCTGATGTAGTTTATATTTAACATATCATACATAAATCACCAAATACTTGCATCTTTACCACCATTCAAGAACATGTAACAACATAAACAAGTACTTTGCAAGATATCAAACTTCAAAACTCATATACACACATACATATGTACGGTCACACACACACATATATATATACATATCATTTTTATTTTGTAACAAGACCCTTTTTCATTTTAGATTTCAAGTTTAGTGAAAACCCCAAGATTCAAAAGAAACTTCAAATCATCAAGAACAACCAAGAATCAAAGTATGATTTAAACATTAGTGTTATACCTTCAAGATTCAAGTGGGTTGTGGGATGAGATTTTGATGATAGGAAGCTTGAATCACTTGAAAACACCTTGGAAACACCTTTGATTCTTCACAATCACTTGAAATATGCTTGGAAAGGGACTTGATTCACAAGAACAAAGTATGAAAAGGATGAAGATGGGAGGAGAGAGAGAGGGGACGGTTTTGGGGTAGGAGAGAAGGTGATGGAGTGTGATCTTGGATTGTGATCTTATGAAAAATCTAAGAATATATAGAAGATATTTGGAGATCTCATGAGATAGCATGCAAGACAAGTGTTCAAGATGGGAGGGAAGTGGCAAGAAAGAAAAGGCACTTGTCCTACCTACATATATACACGAAATGTGTGTATATATATGCATATTTTTATATAAACATGCTATATGTAGGCTAAAACGGGTGTTTAACTGGATACCGGGTATTTTATCTAGCGTTTAAATCCTGGTTTATGGCGTTCTAAATTATTTTTATTATTCTGTAAAAATAAACTCGCCAAAATATTACTGAAATAAAATTCAGTTGCCAGGACCGGCTGCGTTGTCCGCGTTTTGCAGTAGAAGCACTGTGTCACGCAGAAACACGTGGTACGCGCTTTAAACTTGAAAAATAATGTTTTTAAGCGTTTTAATTTATTCTTCAACACGGACCTGATTAAAAATAAAATTTTAATCATAACAGAATATTTTTGGGATTTAAATATTATCCGGGCGGTCACCAACATTCGTTTCGTAGTTTTGTCGTAAATAGTTCTTTAGTTCAAATACACATGTTTTTGCCATACCGAATCCTTCGAAACTTATTTCTAAGTTATGTAAAGGATATTTAGGGTATGTTTGGCTTATGCCACAGTTCTGGAGTGTACGTCACGTTAAACTGATTGCGTTTATGCACCAGTTTGCGTATGACCTTCTAGAAAGTGATTTAAAGCTTGAAATCGGAATCGAATCAAATTGTAAAATCAATGAACATAAATACACACATAATAACACCAAAGCACATTGTTTTATTGATAATCCACGTTGTTTTTCATTATACGATGATTACAGAACACAGTTGTCACAGAAGGTTTTATGCAATGAAAACTCTTTGTAAAATTGTTTTCGTGAAAGGATCCTAGAGATTGTAGTCTAGACTCGAGAAGGAATCCTGGTTCACTACAATCGCAGCTCTGATACCAATCTGTCACACCCCTTTCTAAGGCGGAAGCACGAGGTGTGATCATGAAAGGTTTTCATTGCATGCGATTGGTAAACATACTACATGCTCATAAAAATAACTTCAAAGACCATTAGCATAACATAACTGAAAACATAGTTTAAGTGTTTACATCACTTCACAAAACGTTGTCTGAAAAGTTTACAACATTATTCATAGATAACATAAACGACATCCAGGAGCATGAGTAAGACCGCGCGCACATCCACTTTAGTTACCTGAAATACATGTGAGTTTTGGAAAAACGTCAACATAATGTTGGTGTGAATTCATGCAGTTCTTGTTTGTATACTTTGTATGTAAACATGGTATGTTTCTTGTATAAATCAAGTATTCTTGTATAAATCAAGTATTCTTGTATAAATCAAGTATTCTCGTATAAATCAAGTATTCTCGTATAAATCAAGTATTCTCGTATAAATCAAGTATTCTCGTATAAATCAAGTATTTCTGTATGTATCATGTTGTTAATGGGTTGCAAGGCCATTAACATGTGACACGACATAGGAAGCAACCAAACCATAGGCATTTTTCTAGTTGTCGATTCACGACGGAGACACAAAAGCACTACTCGATACTAGTTTTCACCAAGAGTGTGGCTGCCCAAAAACCCATTAGATCTAACCTTTTGTTCTGCGGTCTAAGTATGTACACGATTAATGGTGCTTATGGTACCCTATTCGTGACACAATTTCTCGTATCATTCCTCAAAACGCATCATACTTGGTACTAGTTATCACCAAGAGTGCTTCTTGTTTTTGTATCCATTTATAAACATTGTAACATTTATAACATGTATTTCACCCCCGAAGTTATAAAACTGAAAACAGTTAAAGAAAAGGGGGAGCATGAACTCACAACTTTGCGTTCCTTGCGCCGTAAACTTCACCGGATTTGCTTATTTAGCGTCGTGACCTAAACGTGTTTTATTAACGTTAGTCACTAGACTTGTATCGCACAAGTACAAGTCAATATCCTTTGTATATGTGTTCTTGTGTTAAAAATAATTTATATTTTTAACTATGTGTCTTACTTATATTATTTTCACAAAAATAAATATAAGTATCTTGTATTTTTCACCCGAATTATGTTTTTGTCCAAAACTTCATTTCATGTTCATAACTTGTCCAAGTTATTTATTCTATCAAGTAATATATTTTCATAAATATATTTTCTTGTATTTGTCTAAGCATGTTGTATGTGTATGTAACGGCTAAAACTCGTAAACATACAAGTTGATACATAAAAGTCTACTAAAAATGCTAGTAATGGTGGTTAAAAGCTTAAATGTTGTGTAAATCTTGTAGTATTTGATTTGTGTGGTTATTTAGGCCCGATCTATGTTGTGGTAGCTCGGATCATCGTTTAACCCGGATTGGTCATGATCATGGATTATGACATAAAGCTTGTTTAAGTGTAACAAGGGTTAAGTGATGAAACTCTACCACATATCAAACTTGAACTTGTGTAAAAATGATTTTACTTACGAAATAGTGTTTAAAACTAGTAGATCTACGGATCTACAAGCGGTATTTTCAAAGGACCGAGTGGCAAAGAAACCATATTTTTCTAAAAATGGATCTTACGTGAGCAAGAATGATTTTTAGAACACACAAGTAAACACTTGTGTAGCACTAAGTTTCGACAAAATAACTATCTTTGTAAAATTGATAAGAAGTTGTAAAGATGGAATTTCTTTAAAAACGGGGTTTTTACGAAACCGGATTGATTTATATAAAGATCCACTAAAAGTAATAGAATTTACTTTATATTCTTGGATAAAACGCAAGTTCATGTAATTTATGCGATATACATATTTATTTACTAGTTTGTTGTTTTGGACATTGTTTTGATTGAATGAAAAGAATGTTGGTTTGATTTATGAAAGAAAATGATACGCTTAAAAGCGTGGCCACCTCCAGTTACAGGGGAAACTCTGGCGAAATTTTTCCAAAAACCTAACACTTAGAAATATTTTCACTATAAGTGTTAGAAATACTTTTCGACTTGTTTTCAAATTATAGATTTCGCCACGACTTTATTTACAAAACATCGGAGGTGGGATTTCACAAAATAAAACTTGGTAAATATATATTTAGTATATATTTTTCATAAAGTCACTTGATATGTGTTTATGATTATTTTGTGAAAATACTAGTATTATTTTTAGGGTAAAAATAATACTATCGAATGTTAATGGATCCAAAATAATACGAACGTCTCTACGATAAATATATAAGTTACACCGGTAATTATTATTACCACTCGATCATTAAAACGTAACTTACGCATTTTAAGAAAAAATGACTTAACGCGTATTTTTGTCAAGGTATTATTTTGGGAAAATTTATGTAATAGAAAATATAATATTTTTGAGAAGAATATTTATATTTTGGAGTTAGAAATAAAATATATTTTAAGCGAGACTTAATAATATATTTCGAACACACATGTATTAAATCCCCCATCCTTGGGAAGGAAAATGATTACCAAGTATTTACTAAATGTAAACACGAAATAGTTGTCTAACTATTTCCCAAAAACTTAAACCATAAAGCTAAGGCACGGCCGTCCGTCTAATAGAATTAGTACGTGTAGGTCGTCACACAGCTGCTTGATCAGGAGACATACTTGGTAGAGACGCACCACTGTGAGTTCATGTCCCCCTTTTCTCTTAACTGTTTTCAGTTTTCTAAACTGCGGGGGTGAAATACATGTTACTATGATTACGAGTACTTTATACATGGTATGGTTAGCGTAAGGAGGGTTACTACTTAGATCATGTGAGTGGGTAGGCGGGAACTGGAGGCCATTAATCCTCATTGTAGGACCGAGGGACGTAAGCGGTAGATCTATCTGGGTGTAGCGAGCCCAACTCCAGGTCCAACAGTACGGGCCTCGGGGTGACTTTGTGCCCAACGCAAAATCCGCTAGGTTTGAGTCTTCCTACTTGCACTTCACACATATCAATGGCCTTGCAAACCATTGGTGATCTCTTTTTCCTTATTTGCTACATACCAGGGATTTTTATACTTACAAGTGTTTTACATACTCACTACACATGAACTCGCTCAACATTATTGTTGATTTTTCAACTTACATGTATTTCAGGGAATTAAAGGATCTGGCGCGGTATGACACGTTTTCCCGCTGCACTAGTTACGAGGTCATCCGGGTTTGGGGAATGTGACTCTTTCCTGGACAAGTCACAGTCCTTAAACTGTGTTTATGTCATGTTGATGTTTGTGTTTGTTGAACAATGTCGTTAGGATGTGTTTCCGTTGAGACAATGTTGTTGTATTTGGTTTTTAAAACTTAATTAAATGGATGATCTTGCATGGTTTTATTTCATATAGCTTTGTTATGGTTAAGCTATGGTATTAAGAAGTCACACCAAATTAACCACGCTTCCGCAAAGCCAGGGTGTGACAGCTTGGTATCAGAGCTCTGATCATAGCGAACTAGGATTCCTTCTCGAGTCTAGACTATGATCACTAGGGCTCTCACGAAAACATTTTTTTATTGCATACCATTTAAGTCCAGATCCAAAACTTTTTACAAACAAATGTTGAGCACATTTATTTATTATTTATAGGCTCAGTCTGGGAGGCTGAGGCTCGGTCTGGGAGGCCGAGGTAGTTGGCTAGTGGGACTAGGAGAATTGGCTAGTGGGACTAGGAGAATTGGCTAGTGGGACTAGGAAGAGCAGTCTGGGAGGCTGGGAGGCTAGTGGGACTAGGAGAATTATTTGATTGCTTACTTGGTGACTAATGTGCTTATCTGATTGTGTGACTGATTATTTGTGCACATTTGTGTTTATGTTACAGACACATGGACTCGACCGGCACTGGTGATTCAGACACCACAGGCCCTAGACCTATAGTATCAGACGACCTAGAGTCTTCAGAGCGCGAGGTTCACACATCCGACGTTACTAGCACAGACGAGGATGACTTTCAGCCCTTTGCGTTACCTGATGGTGCTGATGAGCTCGCTGATGGCCCTTTGGCCGGGGACCTACCACTTGTAGAGATCCCTGCTCCCATACCACTTGCTTCATATCCTGCTTACGATTTGCTTCCCGACGTCGATCTGTTTAATGACGAGCCCTTAGAGGATGAGGTTCAGGGCGAGGCCCTTCTTGCTGCTGGAGATCTTTTGTTGATCGCAGATGCCCCCGCTAAGGAGTCACCTGCTCACTCTCCGGTCCCAGACTCTTTCAAGTCTGTGGCCTCCGCACCCTCACACACTCAGAGTGCGCAGCACTTTTCTCACGGTTCAGATCCAGATAGAGCATCCTCTGTTGCCCCTGCTTCTAGCTTTGCTTTCGACCACGATGTTGAAGAGGACTCCGATCCTGTCTTTCCCCCAGGATTCGACCCAGATGAGGATATAGAGTTCATCCACTTGGATCAGCCTATGGTTGACCTAGTAGACCCAGTTGACCCTGCATTCGCTGATCATGCAGATTTTGATATGGAGTTCGTTGATCCCGAGCAGCCACTGGACCCTGCTCCTGACCCAGTGCTTGAGCATGACCCTGCTCATGCTGGCATGCCTATTGGTCCTGTGATTGCTGACCTACCCATTGATGATCACCCTGCTGATGCACCACTACTAGAGGGTGACCATGTTATTGCTGCTGATCATGTTGATCCCCCACTTATCGCTGATATACCTGCTGACCCTCTTGTTGCACCCCATCTTGACCCTATGCCTGTACAGTTTGATCGAGCACTTTTTGAGGCACAGATTGACCCACGAGATGAGCACGCCCAGCATGGGTGGATTCCTGCTGATGATTAGGTTCCACCTATTCCCCCTCAGATCACTGATACCCGTCACGTTGATACCTCTTTTACTTTCCCTCAGTTTACACCTCCAGCACGACCTGGAGAGGGTTCTTCGGCCCATCCCTTTGGGCATGTGCCGACATCTGTTCCAGTTATGCCACAGTTTTCACCTGTTTTACCCCCTATTCCTCCATTTCATGTGACACCTTTTGATCCAGCCAGCGAGCCGTTTCTCTGGACGTCACCTTCTGTTATGCCACCGACCGACCCCTACCATCCTTTCCATATGGGGTATTCTATTGAGGAAGTTTTGATGTCGTTTGTTGTCCAGCAGGAGGCGCTCACACGGCGTATTCAGGAGCTCGAGAGAGTTCAGCCACCGCCGTGCCAGTGTCAGGGTCAGACCCACCCTGTTTCTTCGTAGCACTCTCGACCATTGTTACCTGACTATGCTGCACGCCTTTTGACACTTGAGCAGCAGGTTGCTTCTTTCTTGCGTACCCAGAGAGCCATGGAGGAGGACTGGCTCCATTCGCGTCGCTTGTTTTACACTCACTTTCCCCCTCCTCCACCGCCATCTGTGTAGGGCTCTTCAGTACCGTATGGGTAGACGTTGGTGAGAAGACAGCGAATGCTTTAGACTGCACAGCATTTTTGGAGACTACATTTTGATTCTGACTTTTGTTGATCATGTATATGGGATGTATTGACACTGATTTGATATAGTTTTTGGACTAGGGTGATGTAGCCCTTAGTCGACTGATATTGTATGACACTGTGATGTACTTGTACGCTTACTATGTGGTCTCAATATATGGCAATCGCAGTATTCTCATCATATTTGATGCTTGATTTGGTTATTTGTATTCTATGACATGGGATGTTGTGTGATTGATGTTTGTGACATGGGATGTTGTGTGATTGATATGATTATAACATGAGATGTTATGTACTATTACTATCATAATAAAGCGTATGTATTATAACATGGGATCTTTACTATGGCCTGACCGACGTAAACACATCTTTTAGAAGATGCCGCCGAGACGTCAAACGCCGATGCCTACCAATGAGGCAGAACTCCAACAAGTCATCGCTGCCGCCATCGCGCAATACGCCGCCTCGCAAGGAGGACCCAGCGGAAGCAGCTCAAACAACAATGGCAATAACAATCCACCTCATGGTAATACTAAATCATTAAGACATACCATGACCTAATTGGATATCTATAGCAATGATGCTAATGCCGATAACATGTTATAATGTATGTGCAGGGTGCACCTACAAGCAGTTTCTAGACTGCAAGCCTGTCAACTTTGATGGCACTGGAGGTGCTGTCGCCTTTGTTCGTTGGGCTGAGAAAACTGAATCTGTACTTCGCATGAGCAAAAGTGCACCAGACCAGCAAGTCACCTACATTTCTAGGCTATTTTTGGATGGAGCCCTATCTTGGTGGAATTTGCAAGTGCAGACACTTGGTGAAGCTGCTGCCTACGCACTAACATGGACCGAACTGAAGGAACTAATGAGCAAAAAGTACTGCTCTCGCGCGGAAATCCAAAGATTGGAAACTGAGTTCTGGCATTTGAAGATGGAAGGTCCGAAAATTGCGGAATATGTTCAAAGGTTTCACGACCTGTCACAGGTGGTACCCTATATGGTCACTCCAGAATTCAAGCGGATTGAACGCTTTATTTGGGGTTTAGCTCCTCAAATCATTAGTATGGTAACCTCTTCAAAACCGGCAACAATCACTGAGGCGATCGATCTAAGCGTAGCTCTCACTGAGGAGGCGATCCGCCTAAACAAGTTTTCTGATGTTGAGCAAAGGAAGAAGGAGACTCATGTAGAGTCGTCCGGGGATAACAAAAGGAAATTCTCGAATTTCAAACAAGGCACAAGCAGTGATGGCAGGAAAGGAGAACCAAGCGCACCGGTTCAAGCTATGACTTGTACTAGAAGGAAAGGAAAGGGATATATGGGTGCACATCCCAAGTGTAACTCTTGCCAACGCCATCACCCTGGCCGATGCGGGCCAAAAGTATGTGAAGCTTGTGGAAAGACTGGTCACTTGAAGGATTCTTGCTGGGCTAGTGCTGGCCGGGGAGGCCAAGGAGGATTTGGGAATAGAAATAATAATCGTGGTGGTATTGGGAATCGCCCACAGGGGAACAATGGAGGAAACGGGAAACGAGGCAACAATGTGAATCAAGCTGGTAATGCGAACCAAAACAACAATCAAGCTGGGAATGGAGTAGGAAATGGTCAAAGAATGGGTTGTTTTAACTGTGGTGACATTGGGCATTTTAAAAGGAACTACCCAGAATTGAACCGAGCACGTGGAAGGGTTTTCAATATCGAAGCGAAGGAAGCGCGCCAGGACCCCAATGTCGTTACTGGTACGTTCCCTGTGAACCAACGCTATGCATCCGTTTTATTTGATACTGGTGCCGATTATAGTTTCGTATCGTTAGAATTTAAGAATATGCTTGGTTTAACCGCTAGTAAGTTAGATATTCCCTACTCAATCGAATTGGCCAATGGGAAGTTAGTAGAAGCCAATGAAGTTGTCAGAGGCTGTGTGATCGAATTGGGAGAGCGTGAGTTTGCTCTGGATCTACTACCAGTCCAGTTGGGAAGCTTCGACGTGGTGGTAGGAATGGATTGGTTATCAGGCAACAAGGCTGAGATAGTTTGTCACGAAAAGGTTGTTCGTATCCCAGCCGAAGAGGGTGAAACAATTGTGGTTCATGGTGAAAAGCGTGATACGCCGTTAAGAATTATCAGCTGCCTGAAGGCACGAAAGTGTTTGCAGAAAGGATGTGCTCCCTTCCTGGCACACATTGTAGACAAGAAAGCTGCAGAACCGAAGATCGAAGACATCCCTGTCGTGAGGTAATATCCAGAAGTCTTCCCAGAGGACTTGCCTGGACTGCCACCTCAGAGGCAAGTAGAGTTTCACATCGATTTAGTTCCAGGCGCCGCGCCTGTGGCTAAGGCACCTTATAGACTTGCCTCGTCTGAGATGCAAGAATTGTCGACACAACTTCAAGAGTTGTTAGACAAGGGATTTATCCGACCAAGCTTCTCGCCTTGGGGAGCTCCGGTCCTGTTTGTCAAGAAGAAGGACGGTAGTTTTCGTATGTGCATCGACTACAGAGAATTGAACAAGCTAACGATCAAGAATAGATATCCTCTGCCAAGAATCGATGATCTATTCGACCAACTGCAAGGTTCAAGCTTTTATTCAAAGATCGACCTTCGATCTGGATACCATCAGTTAAGGATACAGGAGGAGAGTATCCCGAAGACAGCCTTCAGAACTCGATATGGACACTACGAGTTCCTTGTTATGCCGTTTGGATTGACAAACGCACCTGCGGTCTTTATGGACTTGATGAATAGAGTTTGCAAGCCGTACTTGGATAAGTTCGTGATTGTGTTTATCGACGACATCTTGATTTATTCAAGAACAAAGGCTGAGCACGAACAGCATTTAAGAGCTATTTTGGAGTTGCTGAAGAAGGAACAGTTGTATACCAAGTTCTCTAAGTGCGAGTTTTGGCTACGTGAAGTACAATTTCTTGGACACGTGGTGAACGGAGATGGAATCCATGTGGATCCAACCAAGATCGAAGCGATCAAGAATTGGGAAACGCCAAAGACGCCAACCGAAATTCGGCAATTCTTAGGTTTGGCTGGTTACTATCGAAGATTCATTGAGGATTTTTCAAAAATCGCTCAACCATTGACGCTCCTCACGCAGAAAGATAAGAAGTTTGATTGGGGAATCAAACAGGAAGAAGCGTTCCAGATATTGAAGGATAAGCTCTGCAATGCGCCAATCTTAGCACTACCGGAAGGTACAGATAATTTTGTGGTATACTACGACGCTTCGCGTCAAGGATTGGGTTGCGTGTTGATGCAACGCCAAAAGGTTATTGCTTACGCATCACGTCAATTGAAAGTACATGAAAAGAACTATACCACACATGATTTGGAACTTGGCGCAGTGGTTTTTGCATTAAAGATCTGGAGACACTACCTTTATGGTATGAAATGTACAATCTTCACAGATCACAAGAGCCTACAACACATATTCAATCAGAAGGAGCTGAATATGAGGCAGAGACGATGGGTTGAGTTGTTGAATGATTACGACTGCGAGATAAAGTACCACCCAGGGAAGGCGAATGTGGTCGCCGATGCCCTAAGTCGAAAGGAGAGGATCAAGCCCATAAGGGTTAGGGCTTTAGAAATGATTATCCAAACCGATCTTTCCTTGGGCATTCGTGCCGCACAGAAAGAAGCTCTTAAGGAAAGAAATCTTGAAGAAGAATATCTCCGTGGGATGGAGAAGCTTTTGGTGCCAAACGAGGAAGGAACGTTATGTTTTGAGAAAAGGATTTGGGTTCCTCTGTTTGGTGGTTTAAGGAAAGTTATTTTCGATGAAGCTCACAAGTCGCGGTACTCTATCCACCCTGGAGCGGATAAGATGTACCAGGATCTCAAAGATTACTATTGATGGCCTAGGATGAAAGGCGATGTTGCTGTTTATGTGAGCAAGTGTCTAACGTGTGCTAAGGTGAAAGCGGAATACTAGAAGCCTTCAGGACTTCTACAACAACCTGAGATTCCCAAGTGGAAATGGGAACAAATATCCATGGATTTTATTACAAAGTTGCCAAGAACGCCAAGAGGCCATGACACTATTTGGGTAATAGTGGATCGATTAACGAAGTCAGCACACTTCTTACCTATCAGAGAGAAGGATAATACTAGCAAATTGGCTGAAATTTACATGAGAGAGATCGTCGCACGTCATGGAGTGCCTCTCTCGATCATCTCTGATAGAGACGGAAGGTTTGTGTCAAGGATATGGCAATCCTTCCAAGAAGCTTTTGGCTCACAATTAAATCTGAGCACTGCGTTTCATCCGCAAACTGACGGTCTTTGCGAGCGAACGATTCAGACGTTAGAAGATATGCTGAGAGCATGTGTAATGGATTTGAGCGGTAGCTGGGACAAGCATTTGCCTTTGGTCGAATTTTCATACAACAACAGCTACCACACCAGTATTGGAGTCGCGCCATTTGAAGCTCTTTACGGACGCAAGTGCCGATCACCCCTATGCTGGGCTGACGCAGGTGATAGGCAGCTTGTTGGTCCCGAAATCGTCCAAGAGACGACAGACAAGATTGCGCAGATTCGAAAACGCATCGAAGCAGCTCGCCACAGACAGAAAGCCTATGCAGATCCAAACCGGAAACATTTGGAATTCCAAGTTGGAGATATGGTTTTATTGAAAGTTTCACCCTGGAAGGGTGTGGCACGCTTCGGAAAGCGTGGGAAGTTAAATCCGCGTTACATTGGCCCTTTCAGAATTTTGGAAAGAATAGGGCTAGTAGCATACAAGCTGGACTTACCTGCCGAGCTAAATGGAGTTCACGATACATTTCATGTATCCAACCTGAAGAAAAGTCCAACTCAAGATACCATTGCCATTCCCACCGACGAGATTCATGTTGACGACACGCTCCATTTCGTTGAAGAACCGGTTGAGGTTACGGATTGGAAAGTAAACAAGACCCGCCGGAGCAGCGTCAAGCTCGTCAAAGTCCGTTGGAATGCCAGACATGGTCCTGAATACACCTGGGAGCATGAGGACCGGATGAAAGAGAAATACCCCCACTTATTTCCTAAGAACCCTGCATCTACAAGCAGAACTTAAAATTTCGGGACGAAATTTTTCTAACGGGGGGAGAATGTGACAACCCTCACTAAACCAGGTATCCATACGACTTAATTAATAATTAATTACTGCTTAATTAATGTGCTTGCTTAAACTTGTGGATAAACTGCTACTTGAATAAGTTGTGTCACTAAAAGTAATAATAACGACACTTTGGAGGAATAAGTTGTGTCACTAAAAGTAATAATAACGACACTTTAAAGCTTTGTTAAGCACTTTAACGGATCACTATCCAACCGAACAACCGGACTTTACCCGGAACATAAAGATATTGTCATCAACATTGTTTTTCTTTTTCTGAGCCAGTTAGGGTCCCTGAATACCCTAACACCCGCTATAACGCATAACACACTAGTAATCGGGTTAATCCCTAAACTAACTAAACTTAACTTAACTAATTACCTAATGTTTAGTTGAAATGGAACCGGATTACCCCCCCCCCCCCCACCGAGTTCGGTCACCATATGCTGACACCCCTTGTCCTTTATTTGATTATAATAATCCATGTGTCTAATATCAAGTAGAGATAAAATCCCTTGGACAATTAACTTGAGGATTGTCTATAAGATCAAGTCATAACACAACATAACCTTTCTCACCACAACTCACACACACACACTCTCTCTCCCTCTCTTTGGCTCTCGGCCGAACACCCACACCCACACCCATCCATTTTCGAGTTTTGATCTTCTCATTCCAAGAGCATACAAGTGTTGAGGATCACCTACAAGGAAGCTTGGTGCAATCGGAAGGCGAAGGACCTCACTCTATTGCTTTTATCCACTCATTTTGCGTCTAGATTCTTCCCTAGCCTCGAGCTAGTAGTAAGTTGCTTGAATCACACTCTCGAACTATTTTGAAGTGGTTAAAATGTTATGTAACGGCTAAAACACGTAAACATACAAGTTGATACATAAAAGTCTACTAAAAATGCTAGTAATGGTGGTTAAAAGCTTGAATGTTGTGTAAATCTTGTAGTATTTGATTTGTGTGGTTATTTAGGCCCGATCTATGTTGTGGTAGCTCGGATCATCGTTTAACCCGGATTGGTCATGATCATGGATTATGACATAAAGCTTGTTTAAGTGTAACAAGGGTTAAGTGATGAAATTCTACCACACATCAAACTTGAACTTGTGTAAAAATGATTTTACTTACGAAATAGTGTTTAAAACTAGTAGATCTACGGATCTACAAGCGGTATTTTCAAAGGACCGAGTGGCAAAGAAACCATATTTTTCTAAAAATGGATCTTACGTGAGCAAGAATGATTTTTAGAACACACAAGTAAACACTTGTGTAGCACTAAGTTTCGACAAAATAACTATCTTTGTAAAATTGATAAGAAGTTGTAAAGATGGAATTTCTTTAAAAACGGGGTTTTTACGAAACCGGATTGATTTATATAAAGATCCACTAAAAGTAATAGAATTTACTTTATATTCTTGGATAAAACGCAAGTTCATGTAATTTATGCGATATACATATTTATTTACTAGTTTGTTGTTTTGGACATTGTTTTGATTGAATGAAAAGAATGTTGGTTTGATTTATGAAAGAAAATGATACGCTTAAAAGCGTGGCCACCTCCAGTTACAGGGGAAACTCTGGCGAAATTTTTCCAAAAACCTAACACTTAGAAATATTTTCACTATAAGTGTTAGAAATACTTTTCGACTTGTTTTCAAATTATAGATTTCACCACGACTTTATTTACAAAACATCGGAGGTGGGATTTCACAAAATAAAACTTGGTAAGTATATATTTTTCATAAAGTCACTTGATATGTGTTTATGATTATTTTGTGAAAATACTAGTATTATTTTTAGGGTAAAAATAATACTATCGAATGTTAATGGATCCAAAATAATACGAACGTCTCTACGATAAATATATAAGTTACACCGGTAATTATTATTACCACTCGATCATTAAAACGTAACTTACGCATTTTAATAAAAAATGACTTAACGCGTATTTTTGTCAAGGTATTATTTTGGGAAAATTTATGTAATAGAAAATATAATATTTTTGAGAAAAATATTTATATTTTGGAGTTAGAAATAAAATATATTTTAAGCGAGACTTAATAATATATTTCGAACACACATGTATTAAATCCCCCATCCTTGGGAAGGAAAATGATTACCAAGTATTTACTAAATGTAAACACGAAATAGTTGTCTAACTATTTCCCAAAAACTTAAACCATAAAGCTAAGGCACGGCCGTCCGTCTAATAGAATTAGTACGTGTAGGTCATCACACAGCTGCTTGATCAAGAGACATACTTGGTAGAGACGCACCACTGTCAGTTCATGTCCCCCTTTTCTCTTAACTGTTTTCAGTTTTCTAAACTGCGGGGGTGAAATACATGTTACTATGATTACGAGTACTTTATACATGGTATGGTTAGCGTAAGGAGGGTTACTACTTAGATCATGTGAGTGGGTAGGCGGGAACTGGAGGCCATTAATCCTCATTGTAGGACCGAGGGACGTAAGCGGTAGATCTATCTGGGTGTAGCGAGCCCAACTCCAGGTCCAACAGTACGGGCCTCGGGGTGACTTTGTGCCCAACGCAAAATCCGCTAGGTTTGAGTCTTCCTACTTGCACTTCACACATATCAATGGCCTTGCAAACCATTGGTGATCTCTTTTTCCTTATTTGCTACATACCAGGGATTTTTATACTTACAAGTGTTTTACATACTCACTACACATGAACTCGCTCAACATTATTGTTGATTTTTCAACTTACATGTATTTCAGGGAATTAAAGGATCTGGCGCGGTATGACACGTTTTCCCGCTGCACTAGTTACGAGGTCATCCGGGTTTGGGGAATGTGACTCTTTCCTGGACAAGTCACAGTCCTTAAACTGTGTTTATGTCATGTTGATGTTTGTGTTTGTTGAACAATGTCGTTAGGATGTGTTTCCGTTGAGACAATGTTGTTGTATTTGGTTTTTAAAACTTAATTAAATGGGTGATCTTGCATGGTTTTATTTCATATAGCTTTGTTATGGTTAAGCTATGGTATTAAGAAGTCACACCAAATTAACCACGCTTCCGCAAAGCCAGGGTGTGACATATGAAACTAGTTTAGTTGTGATTATTTTATGTTGTTTGATGCTAGTAGTGGAACGGATCGTCATCTAACCATGCTAGGTCGTGCTCATGGAACATGAACTAGTAGTTTGTTAAGTGTGAAAGTTACAAGATGATGAACTCTTCCACTAACAAAACATGAACTTGTGTAAAAGTCATTTTTCTTGTAAAATAGAGTTTTAAACTAGTAGATCTAAAGATCTACAAGTGGTATTTTCGAAGAACCAAGTGTAAGATGCAAATCATGATTAAAAGCCGGATCTTTCATGAACTAAAAGCATTTTTGTGAACAAACAAGTGTGTAAACACTTGTGTGACAAAAGGTTTAACAAAGGAATAATTTCGTAGCTTTTGGACTAGAAGTTGTAAAGTTACATTTTCTTTAAAAATAAAGTTTCCAAGGAACTGATTTTATTTTTAAAGATGGAAAGATCTACTAAATATGTTGGGAAGTTACTACATACTTTTACACAACTTACAAGTTCATGTGTTTGCGATCTATACTTATTTTTGACTAGTTGATGTTTGAATATTGAATATTGATGGTTGAAAAGTTGTTGGTTGAATTTTTAAAAGAAAATGATACGCTCGTAAGCGTGGCCACCTCCAGTTACAGAGGAAACTCTGGCGAAATTTTTCCAGAAAATGACACTTAGAAATATTTTTGTGACAAGTGTTATGAATATACTTTTAACTTGTTTTTCCAAATAAAATTCGCCATGATTTTTATTACAAGATAACCAAGTGTCGGAGGTGGAATTTTCGTAAATAAAACTTGTTAGATATATATTTAGAATATATATTTTATGGTAAAACACTTGTGTGAATTTATGATTATTTTGTCAACTATATGTATATTATTTTTAGAGTAAAAATAATATAACTCGAATACACTGAGAAGTAACGACTCCAAAATAATACCAACGCCTTCACAAATAAATATCTAAGTTACACCGGTATTATTATTACCACCCAAACTTTAAATGTAACTTATGTATTTTCGGAAAAATACTCTTAAATGCGTATTTTGATAAAAGTATTATTTTGGAAATCGTATGGAATAAAATATAATATTTTTGGGAAAATATGTATATTTTGGAGATAGATTATTTTAGACAAATGAATAAAAATATATTTTATTAAGTGAGACTTAATAATATATTTTTGGAATTACAAAACGCACATGTATTAAAACCCTCATCCTTGGGAAGGAATATAATTAATAAATAATTAAGAAGTGGAAATACGAAATAGTTGCCTAACTATTTCCCAAAAACGTTAAACCTTAAGCCAAGGCACGGCCGTCCGTCTAATAGAAGTTAGTACGTGTAGGTCGTCACGCAGCAGGTTGATTGGGAGTTACTATTTCGAGACGCACTTCTGTGAGTTCATGTCCCCCTTTTTCTCTTAACTGTTTTCAGTTTTATACTTCGGGGGTGAAATACATGTTACTATGATTACGAATACTTTTTACATGGTATGGTAGCGTAAGGAGGGATACTACTTAGATCATGTGAGTGAGTAGACTGAAACTGGAGGCCATTAATCCTCATTGTAGGACCGAGGGTCAGTAGCGGTAGATCTATCTGGGTGTAGCGAGCCCAACTCCATGCCCAACAGAACGGACCTCGGGGTGACTTTGAGCCCGACGCAAAAATCTGCTAGGTTTGAGTCTTCCTACTGCACTTCACACATGTCAATGGCCTTGCAAACCATTGGTGATCTCTTTATTTCCTTATTTGCTACATACCAGGGATTTTATACTTACAAAGGTTTTACATACTCACTTTCACATGAACTCGCTCAACATTTTTGTTGATTTTTCAACTTACATGTATTTCAGGGAATTAGGGATCTGGCGAGGTAGGCTATGTTGTCAAGCTGCGTAAGAAGGGTGATGTCATCCAAGTTTAGGGGTTGTGACTTCTACCTGGACGAGTCACACGTCTTAAGCTGTGTTATTTCATGTCTGTGGTTGTGTCTTTCGTACAAGATTTTATTTAGTTGTGTTGTAAACTCGATGCATGTGTCAACGCTTTAAAACAATGTTGTGGTATTTTGTTTTTATAACTTGAAGTAATGGATGATTATCACGGTTTTACTTTCATATAGCTTTGTTGTGGTTAAGCTATGGTATTAAGAAGTCACACCAAACAAACCCACGCTTCCGCAAAAGCCAGGGTGTGACAACCCCGACCACGTAAAACATCAAATCGTGGCGGAAACGTCGGGGAGTGTTGTAACAGAATTATTGTTCCATAACCATGGTAATTAAAAGTTATGTTTTATTCATCAAACAAAGAGTTACATTGTCTTAAAATAACTGAAACGAAGAGTTCATCACATAATTAAACTAGTTCCATCTTTATTTTTAGCCTCTAAGGCACAGGTCCGCCCTAGTGTGTCACGAACATCCTAAGCAACAGCTCCTGAAAACATAAGTGAAAATAGGTACGTCAGCATAAAAATGCCTGTGAGATACATAGGTTTAATGAAAATAGGATTCATGACTTGAGTTTAAAGAAATGTTTAATAAAAGTTAGTCATGAACCTTGTAAATTGTTTTGTTAACCAAAGTCTTGTGAAAAATATATTGTTTGTGTAAAATGTATAAGTCCAAATTGAATGATCTAAATAACGCTACGACATGTAGTACAATACAAGCACTTATATATAGGAAGTACCAGTGGCGTATCCACCATGATTGTATCATACTACACACATCTCGTTACTTAAGTCACTTAAACAAACCACCAGTGTATAAAGTCCATGTTCAAACCAATTGTCAAGAAGTCCTTGTATAAACCATGTCAAATGTTAAAAATCCAAATGTAGTCAAGTAATGTGTAACAAATGTTATGTATGGTAAGTAAAGTGGAGTCACATAAACCAAATGTAAAAATGCACAAAACAAAGTAATTCGAATATATCAAAAAGTTATGTTTTGCAAAGTAAATGCATGTTTTACTGATACAAACACTTATGTGGTAATGTAACACCTGTGTCACTTCAACCATCAAACAAATGCCAAACCAATGAAATATTGTATTTCATACTTGGGATTTGTAAAAATATGTGTATCATTTGCACATATCAATTCTTGTTCAATTTCAAACTCTAAATCGCTTTCTGGAAGGTTATACGCGCACCGATGCGTAAATATAACCAGTTTAATGCAACGAACACTCCGGAATAGTGAAATAGGCTTAACATACCTTAAATAACCTTTACATAACTTAGATATAAGTTTTGGAAGGTTTGGTGTGGTGAAATCAAAGTTAAATCGCTTACAGGGACTAAAGTTGACAAACTGCGAAAGTATGCCAATTTAAACTGTAACAGACATTCCGGAACATGACCATAAGTTAAACATACCATAAATATCCTTTTCATAGCTTAGAAATAGGCTTTGAGGTGTTCGGTATGCTAAAATAAACTTTTGTGTCATTCAGGGACTAAAAGCGTCAAAAAGTGCACAAGTTTGCATTTTCGCGCATAACTTACGTTCTGAATACATCCAGACATCCAAAAATTTATGTAAGCACTAAAATAATTTATTTTAGTGTTCGGCATAAGAAAAATCCATTCGTTTCGTCATTTGGATCGTTTTTTCGCGCTTGTGCGCATTCCGTCGTAATTAAGCGAACATCGCGTTCGTACCACCAAACGAACCATCATCCGGCATATTTTTTAGCATTTTTTGAGTTCCCTATACTTTAACTTCATTTTAGAGCCTTGAAATGAGGTTAACGGGGTTCAAACGCATCGAAAAAGGCCTTAAACACGTGCAGGGACCATTTCTGCCAATTCTTAAACTTTTCTGATTCAGGGGGGTGCTAGCGTAGCGCGAGCCCTAAGGGCCTACCCGTCGCGCTACGCGACTGCATGATCAGACCAGATTCAATGTTTTAACATCAGATTTCAGCTGATTAATCCTCCACCACACATTCTCACATGTCTAGTCAGCGGATAAGAACCATTTTTAGCTACCATGAGTTTCCGACAAGTGTACGGGTTGGATCATGGCACGTTTTCCATCAAACGATCTCAACGGTGGACCGAAAACTATATATACCCCATGCCCCCCATTGCATAACTTACAAGAATTCTGATTTTAGAAACTCTAAGTTGAAACCATTGTTTCATACCTGAGATTCTTGGATCGGGATTAGCATTCGGGGACCCTTCGTAAGTATTCTTTCGTTCTTTTCCTTATTTTATTGTTTTTCGAGTCAGAAAGTCAAACTTTGTTTGACTTTCAGCGTTGACCAGTAATGGTCAATGCGAAGTTCGTTTGAACTTCGCAACGTGAGTGTAATCACGTTGGTCATAGTCCCTTGGGACTATGCCCACTGATTACCACGTTGTCTAGGGTCGTAGGGTAGGTGATCTAATAAATCGCCTATACCCTCGAACCCGACCCAGTTTGGTCGATCATTAGGATCCGACCAAACACATTAGGTGACCATAGTAGGTAGGGAATAACCTTCCGAGGTTATACCCTATGGTCACATCGTTTAAGTAGTTGTATGATAGGTAGTTTATATGCCTTAGGTAAATTACCAGAATACCCTTTTCATGTATAATTGGTAATTAAGCATATGTAACCTAAACCTTTGTCACATAACTGATTATGTAACATGTTTAGGCATATAACACTTGTCATAGGGCTAGTTAGGCGGTCCGAACGCGTTTCACGCGAACGACGCGTTAAAGTAGCATAAGCTACCTAAACGGGTCGTAATGGGTCGAATACACTTAGGTTAGTCTCAATGTAGTATGTAGGCCTTGTTAAACCATATCATATGAGTTCCAATACTCATTTGGTTTACCAAGCCTCATCCTATCCGATCTCCCGATTTAAGTCCGGTTTATTTATATAGTTTTAGATTGCCGACTGATTCCGTGCTCTCTCTAGCTTTGTTTGGTTGTTGTTCAAGACCTCCAAGCATTCTCAGGCGAGTACATTATTCCCCTCTTTTACTGTTTTCAAACTGTTTTGGGGTGAAGCATGTGTACCTATCTGTTATTTTCATGATTCCAAAAGTATAATTGATTATACATGTTATTATTTATCATTTGACAAATTACATAACTATCTATGATTTAAACATTGATTTCTCAAAGAACATAAAATAAATTGTTGAATTGTACTTATTTTATGTTCACCAGACCGATTGTTAGTATGATATAGCGCTATAGGATTTGACACCCCATTCCTCTTGTCATGGAATGTCTGAAACCAATTTGTTGCTCCATCCAAATAGGGATTTCCTTTGTGGTATTCCTATAGTCTCAAAGGTGTATTTTGATGCACTAGGTCTGAATGAATTCTTAAATCACACTATTAAAGTATAGTTGAATATACTCTCATGTGTGGTATTGTACAAAACCAACATATATATGAAACCAAAACATAGTTTAATATGTTATTTATCACATCTAAAGCATATTTTGATATGTTATATATGAAACCAAAAACATAGTTTAATATGTTACTTACAAATCCAAAGTATACTTTTAATATGCTACTATAAGGTTATTTGTTTAATCTTACATTTATTTATACAAATCACATTGAATACATATTACATGATTTACATTAGACATGAACATTTTACATCTTGATGGTTTGGTTTGAATAAGTGATTAAGTAACGATGCGTGTGTAATATGATACAAGCATGGTGGATACGCCGCTGGTACTTCCTATATATAAGTGTTTGTATGGTATTACATATATCGCAGCGTTATTTGAATCATTTCAGTTTGATACATATAAACATTTTATACAAATAACATACTTTTCACAAGACATTTATTTACAAACAACTTATCTTATACAAACTCATATTACATGGTTATTCATTTAATCATGCATTATTTTCTTATTATACATATCACCTGAACTCGTCGTTTTTTTTTAAATGATTTACAAAGGCAAAGAAAATTACACGGTTCATGACTAAACATTTTCTTAAACAGAAGTCATGAATCTTATTTTCACAAAACCTATGTACTCGCCAGCATTTCTTTGCTGGCCTCGTTTTTACACATGTTTCAGGTACTGCTTTGCAATGATTGTTGATACATGCTACATTTAGGATGGACTCATGCCTTAGCAACTTAAAACGAGACAATAACTAGTTAACTTATGTTATGTACCCTTTGTTTCTTGTTTAAACAATGTAAACTCTCATAATTGATTAATAAAACGAAACTTTAATTGCGATGGATTTGAAACGATTAATTCTGTTACAACACTCCCCGACATTTCCGCCACGTTTTGTATGTTCTACGTGGTCGGGGTGTGATAGAAAAGATGGTATCAGAGCCAATGGTTATAGGGAATTAGGTTATTAGTAATGCTTTGACCTAGTCTATAACTTTCTTAGGACCCTAACGCGAGTTTACTTGCGTTTAGTTATAAAACAATACCGTCACCTATCCTTAGGCGACGACCACAACAAGAACATAATTTTCAAAACCGCTTTGAAAACTAATCATCTGTTCTAGGATGATTTATTGCAAGGTTTTGAACCCTCTGTTATAAGGTTTTGAACCCCTTTAAGTTTTCAAAATCTCGTCAAGGTTTTGGGTTTTAAATAATGTGAACACGTGCAAACTGTAAGGGTGAATGCCTGTATTCTGGGTTTTCTGTCTAGGCAAGCACTTCGTATACATCTCATCAGACGCGAGACCAGTTGTGCTTACCTGGGAATTCTTGGGATGAGTGTTCACTTATAGGCGAGCATGTCTTCGCGATACATTATATTGACCCATTTACTTTGATTAGTCACCATCTCATTTGTTTGCCTTTGGTAACAAACAAATGGTCACAATCTTCATGTGTTGTTATTCTCTTTTGGATTATCTTTTGCTTGTTTCCTTCTATGTCTTCCATTTTCTTCATTTTGCCTCTTCATCGCAACAAGACTCGAGTGTCCGGACCATGTGCTACAATTGCCCAACAAATAGGCGTCGTACTCCAGAGGACCGTTGACTTAGCTATCACCATGACTCGCCTCAGGGATGAAGCTGTATAAGGGAACTGCTCCTTGGTGCAATCAATGCAACCGTCATCATCCAAATCAAATACCCTGTTACAAATGTACCCACGGTGGACGATGGAGACATTTGGTTAACATGTGTCGCTTTGCTGTTCAAAGCAAAGCAGTTGAAAACCCTGTTGCTGCTTAACCTTCAAGTTCTGCTTCATGTGTCGCCTTGGCATATCTAGCGTCTCAACCTCATGAATTTTCTACCTTGTGTATCGACTTAAACACGCCTAATGCAAGGTGTCGAATCACCTCTCGTTACACAAATTCCAAAATCCATGAAGGATCTTTCTATCCTCATAATCAGATCCTTGTGGATGAATATCACTCAAATCGGAGCCCTTAATTGAATTATCCGTATGCCTTAATACGTACATTACGATTCAATAAGGACAAAGCCGAATTCTTATTAAGATCTTCCTATCTTCATAGTTAGATTCTAATGATTAAAGTACCGAATGAAATTCATGGATTGGATTTTTAGTGTGCTTTAATTATCCATCCTCAAAGACAACAAATTAAAGAATCAAGTTAACTAATTTTTGTGCTTATGTGTTTTCTTATGTGTTTTGTGTTTTATGTGATCCATCCAAATCCTCGTAGAATCTTCCATATCTCATATGAAGGATTCGTAGTAGGATATTCCAAAAAGGTACTATCTTAAATCCTTAATGGACTTCTACGTTGTAGTTAAGTCCCTTGGGTTTTAAAGTACTATTCTAAAACTGGACCTCTTGAATGGTCTGGTTAAACAGACTGATTTTGAAAATCTGATCAAAAATATCATGTGATGATATAAATACAAAGATCCCTTAAGTGGTCTATTTAAGGAGATCATACGACGGTTTAGTTAAGAAGATCATATGTTGATCTAGTTAAAAAGATCGTTCGTAGATCAAATTAAAAGGACCCTTTTGTGGTCTAGTCAGGTCGCTTTATGTTTATTCAATTGATTTTTTTTCCCATACGCATTATGAAATGAACTGTGCGGACTGTGCAAGGAACTACGTAATTATGGAGGCCTACATAATTATGGAATTCAGTGCATAGGAACCACATGAAGTTTTGTCATGTGTTAAGACCAACAGTGGCAAGAGTAATGATACGGGAGAAGTCTTGGACTTTGACCAATGTCATTTATTCTCACACTACCCAATTCTGATCTCAATCACACACACAATTTCCTATGATGAGTCTTCATAAGAAACGTTCTTCTGTCCGTAGTTCAAAAATTTCATGTTTTACTACCACAAGGAATTCACTCTGAGGGTTAACAAATTCGCTAATTCTGAAGGCGAAACCGTCACAGCTGTTTTCACAAGTTTCCTCTAGAATTAAATTTCGGGACGAAATTTCCTAAAGTAGGGGAGACTGTAACACCTGTGTCACTTCAACCATCAAACAAATGCCAAACCTCTGAAATATTGTATTTCATACTTGGGATTTGTAAAAATATGTGTATCATTTGCACATATCAATTCTTGTTCAATTTCAAACTCTAAATCGCTTTCTGGAAGGTTATACGCGCACCGATGCGTAAATATAACCAGTTTAATGCAACGAACACTCCGGAATAGTGAAATAGGCTTAACATACCTTAAATAACCTTTACATAACTTAGATATAAGTTTTGGAAGGTTTGGTGTGGTGAAATCAAAGTTAAATCGCTTACAGGGACTAAAGTTGACAAACTGCGAAAGTATGCCAATTTAAACTGTAACAGACATTCCGGAACATGACCATAAGTTAAACATACCATAAATATCCTTTTCATAGCTTAGAAATAGGCTTTGAGGTGTTCGGTATGCTAAAATAAACTTTTGTGTCATTCAGGGACTAAAAGCGTCAAAAAGTGCACAAGTTTGCATTTTCGCGCATAACTTACGTTCTGAATACATCCAGACATCCAAAAATTTATGTAAGCACTAAAATAATTTATTTTAGTGTTCGGCATAAGAAAAATCCATTCGTTTCGTCATTTGGATCGTTTTTCGCGCTTGTGCGCATTCCGTCGTAATTAAGCGAACATCGCGTTCGTACCACCAAACGAACCATCATCCGGCATATTTTTTAGCATGTTTTGAGTTCCCTATACTTTAACTTCATTTTAGAGCCTTGAAATGAGGTTAACGGGGTTCAAACGCATCGAAAAAGGCCTTAAACACGTGCAGGGACCATTTCTGCCAATTCTGAAACTTTTCTGATTCAGGGGGGTGCTAGCGTAGCGCGAGCCCTAAGGGCCTACCCGTCGCGCTACGCGACTGCATGATCAGACCAGATTCAATGTTTTAACATCATATTTCAGCTGATTAATCCTCCACCACACATTCTCACATGTCTAGTCAGCGGATAAGAACCATTTTTAGCTACCATGAGTTTCCGACAAGTGTACGGGTTGGATCATGGCACGTTTTCCATCAAACGATCTCAACGGTGGACCGAAAACTATATATACCCCATGCCCCCCATTGCATAACTTACAAGAATTCTGATTTTAGAAACTCTAAGTTGAAACCATTGTTTCATACCTGAGATTCTTGGATCGGGATTAGCATTCGGGGACCCTTCGTAAGTATTCTTTCGTTCTTTTCCTTATTTTATTGCTTTTCGAGTCAGAAAGTCAAACTTTGTTTGACTTTCAGCGTTGACCAGTAATGGTCAATGCGAAGTTCGTTTGAACTTCGCAACGTGAGTGTAATCACGTTGGTCATAGTCCCTTGGGACTATGCCCACTGATTACCACGTTGTCTAGGGTCGTAGGGTAGGCGATCTAATAAATCGCCTATACCCTCGAACCCGACCCAGTTTGGTCGATCATTAGGATCCGACCAAACACATTAGGTGACCATAGTAGGTAGGGAATAACCTTCCGAGGTTATACCCTATGGTCACATCGTTTAAGTAGTTGTATGATAGGTAGTTTATATGCCTTAGGTAAATTACCAGAATACCCTTTTCATGTATAATTGGTAATTAAGCATATGTAACCTAAACCTTTGTCACATAACTGATTATGTAACATGTTTAGGCATATAACACTTGTCATAGGGCTAGTTAGGCGGTCCGAACGCGTTTCACGCGAACGACGCGTTAAAGTAGCATAAGCTACCTAAACGGGTCGTAATGGGTCGAATACACTTAGGTTAGTCTCAATGTAGTATGTAGGCCTTGTTAAACCATATCATATGAGTTCCAATACTCATTTGGTTTACCAAGCCTCATCCTATCCGATCTCCCGATTTAAGTCCGGTTTATTTATATAGTTTTAGATTGCCGACTGATTCCGTGCTCTCTCTAGCTTTGTTTGGTTGTTGTTCAAGACCTCCAAGCATTCTCAGGCGAGTACATTATTCCCCTCTTTTACTGTTTTCAAACTGTTTTGGGGTGAAGCATGTGTACCTATCTGTTATTTTCATGATTCCAAAAGTATAATTGATTATACATGTTATTATTTATCATTTGACAAATTACATAACTATCTATGATTTAAACATTGATTTCTCAAAGAACATAAAATAAATTGTTGAATTGTACTTATTTTATGTTCACCAGACCGATTGTTAGTATGATATAGCGCTATAGGATTTGACACCCCATTCCTCTTGTCATGGAATGTCTGAAACCAATTTGTTGCTCCATCCAAATAGGGATTTCCTTTGTGGTATTCCTATAGTCTCAAAGGTGTATTTTGATGCACTAGGTCTGAATGAATTCTTAAATCACACTATTAAAGTATAGTTGAATAGACTCTCATGTGTGGTATTGTACAAAACCAACATATATATGAAACCAAAACATAGTTTAATATGTTATTTATCACATCTAAAGCATATTTTGATATGTTATATATGAAACCAAAAACATAGTTTAATATGTTACTTACAAATCCAAAGTATACTTTTAATATGCTACTATAAGGTTATTTGTTTAATCTTACATTTATTTATACAAATCACATTGAATACATATTACATGATTTACATTAGACATGAACATTTTACATCTTGATGGTTTGGTTTGAATAAGTGATTAAGTAACGATGCGTGTGTAATATGATACAAGCATGGTGGATACGCCGCTGGTACTTCCTATATATAAGTGTTTGTATGGTATTACATATATCGCAGCGTTATTTGAATCATTTCAGTTTGATACATATAAACATTTTATACAAATAACATACTTTTCACAAGACATTTATTTACAAACAACTTATCTTATACAAACTCATATTACATGGTTATTCATTTAATCATGCATTATTTTCTTATTATACATATCACCTGAACTCATCGTTTTTTTTTTTCAAATGATTTACAAAGGCAAAGCAAATTACAAGGTTCATGACTAAACATTTTCTTAAACAGAAGTCATGAATCTTATTTTCACAAAACCTATGTACTCGCCAGCATTTCTTTGCTGACCTCGTTTTTACACATGTTTCAGGTACTGCTTTGCAATGATTGTTGATACATGCTACATTTAGGATGGACTCGTGCCTTAGCAACTTAAAACGAGACAATAACTAGTTAACTTATGTTATGTACCCTTTGTTTCTTGTTTAAACAATGTAAACTCTCATAATTGATTAATAAAACGAAACTTTAATTGCCATGGATTTGAAACGATTAATTCTGTTACAACACTCCCCGACATTTCCGCCACGTTTTGTATGTTCTACGTGGTCGGGGTGTGACAGGTAAGTTAACGCATACATTCAAGCCTTGAGACAAACGGATAACCCTAAGTCAAGGTTATCAAAAGAAATGCTATCGGATTCAGTCATTCCTTACACCCAAACAAACCTAGGATGTCAGGGACGGGATTTGTCAAGTCCTATGGTACCATTACTTACTATCGAGCGGCGTAACTAATGTTAATGAATGTGTTTTAGTCCCGTTGTACAAACCAAATGTCATATCCAATGTAAACATGTTATGAGAAAAGCAATGTACTAAGTATGCTAAGTTAACATACAAAGCAGAAAAGTCATGTAAATCAATGCGCTAGCATGTCAAGTAAACATACATAGCAAAAGAAGATGAAATTATGTATTAATAGTGTACTAATGAACATAGCAAGTATATATTATGAAAACATGGAAAGCACGAAAATAACAAGTTGGCACATGTGTTTCACCCCAAAATGTTTTAAAAAAACGGTAAAAGAGGGGACTATGTACTCACATTTGGGTGCGTTTTTATATGTTAACATAATCCCACAATTTTTTTATTCGTCCTAAATTAAATAAGAATGATTAAATAATCAAAACTCACAAAAATACTTGAGTTTCTCCGATACTTGGAATTTTCACATAACTTTGAGATTTCTCTAAAAGTTATTATTTTTTATTATTTTAGTGTATTTGTATATATGTACTCGAGCGTAACACACCTAATCTTGTCAACACTAACACATGATCATACACATATTGTAAAGTACATAGCACATTGTAACACATAAAATAACCCATAAACAACCCATTCTAGTGTATGTCGAAAAACACTTATTTTTGCGATTCGGTAACATTTTTGGGCGTCGAAAGTCACGTATGACTAACCAATCACCAAGTAAACTTAATATAAGTTAAAATACTTATTTTTATACCAAATATATCAGTTTGGTTACTGATTTAAAACAGTTTTGCAAAAATACTCCGAAAAGGCGATTTTTGACCGTTTTACCGCATAGTTTTGCATCAAACGTTACCCGAACCATCCCAAATCGAAACGACTTGAAATTTTGACATAACCCATGTTATTTACTGAATAAAATAATGGTTATACTCATGATAGTGTAGGTCTTAAATAAAGCACATAAATCATGCAAATTTCACATAATTTACCACTTTTTAAGCTATATGTACAACATGCAAAGCTATCAAACCTATGTCAAAGTTTCATGCAATTAAAATACATCAAATAATGTTATTTTTAGTGTTTGTAACCTGATCTAAAACAGTTTTGTCATATAGCCATTTTTCATCATTTCTTGAGCTTTAAATCAACATATTTTCATATGTACAAGTGCCTAAAGCATACTATCATAGCAACATCATTTTTTATGAGTTTAAAAGCATCAAATATGTGATATATTCAGATTTATTTGCTGATGTAGTTTATATTTAACATATCATACATAAATCACCAAATACTTGCATCTTTACCACCATTCAAGAACATGTAACAACATAAACAAGTACTTTGCAAGATATCAAACTTCAAAACTCATATACACACATACATATGTACGGTCACACACACACATATATATATACATATCATTTTTATTTTGTAACAAGACCCTTTTTCATTTTAGATTTCAAGTTTAGTGAAAACCCCAAGATTCAAGAGAAACTTTAAATCATCAAGAACAACCAAGAATCAAAGTATGATTTAAACATTAGTGTTATACCTTCAAGATTCAAGTGGGCTGTGGGATGAGATTTTGATGATAGGAAGCTTGAATCACTTGAAAACACCTTGGAAACACCTTTGATTCTTCACAATCACTTGAAATATGCTTGGAAAGGGACTTGATTCACAAGAACAAAGTATGAAAAGGATGAAGATGGGAGGAGAGAGAGAGGGGACGGTTTTGGGGTAGGAGAGAAGGTGATGGAGTGTGATCTTGGATTGTGATCTTATGAAAAATCTAAGAATATATAGAAGATATTTGGAGATCTCATGAGATAGCATGCAAGACAAGTGTTCAAGATGGGAGAGAAGTGGCAAGAAAGAAAAGGCACTTGTCCTACCTACATATATACACGAAATGTGTGTATATATATGCATATTTTTATATAAACATGCTATATGTAGGCTAAAACGGGTGTTTAACTGGATACCGGGTATTTTATCTAGCGTTTAAATCCTGGTTTATGGCGTTCTAAATTATTTTTATTATTCTGTAAAAATAAACTCGCCAAAATATTACTGAAATAAAATTCAGTTGCCAGGACCGGCTGCGTTGTCCGCGTTTTGCAGTAGAAGCACTGTGTCACGCAGAAACACGCGGTACGCGCTTTAAACTTGAAAAATAATGTTTTTAAGCGTTTTAATTTATTCTTCAACACGGACCTGATTAAAAATAAAATTTTAATCATAACAGAATATTTTTGGGATTTAAATATTATCCGGGCGGTCACCAACATTCGTTTCGTAGTTTTGTCGTAAATAGTTCTTTAGTTCAAATACACATGTTTTTGCCATACCGAATCCTTCGAAACTTATTTCTAAGTTATGTAAAGGATATTTAGGGTATGTTTGGCTTATGCCACAGTTCTGGAGTGTACGTCACGTTAAACTGATTGCGTTTATGCACCAGTTTGCGTATGACCTTCTAGAAAGTGATTTAAAGCTTGAAATCGGAATCGAATCAAATTGTAAAATCAATGAACATAAATACACACATAATAACACCAAAGCACATTGTTTTATTGATAATCCACATTGTTTTTCATTATACGATGATTACAGAACACAGTTGTCACAGAAGGTTTTATGCAATGAAAACTCTTTGTAAAATTGTTTTCGTGAAAGGATCCTAGAGATTGTAGTCTAGACTCGAGAAGGAATCCTGGTTCACTACAATCGCAGCTCTGATACCAATCTGCCACACCCCTTTCTAAGGCGGAAGCACGAGGTGTGATCATGAAAGGTTTTCATTGCATGCGATTGGTAAACATACTACATGCTCATAAAAATAACTTCAAAGACCATTAGCATAACATAACTGAAAACATAGTTTAAGTGTTTACATCACTTCACAAAACGTTGTCTGAAAAGTTTACAACATTATTCATAGATAACATAAACGACATCCAGGAGCATGAGTAAGACCGCGCGCACATCCACTTTAGTTACCTGAAATACATGTGAGTTTTGGAAAAACGTCAACATAATGTTGGTATGAATTCATGCAGTTCTTGTTTGTATACTTTGTATGTAAACATGGTATGTTTCTTGTATAAATCAAGTATTCTTGTATAAATCAAGTATTCTTGTATAAATCAAGTATTCTCGTATAAATCAAGTATTCTCGTATAAATCAAGTATTCTCGTATAAATCAAGTATTTCTGTATGTATCATGTTGTTAATGGGTTGCAAGGCCATTAACATGTGACACGACATAGGAAGCAACCAAACCATAGGCATTTTTCTAGTTGTCGATTCACGACGGAGACACAAAAGCACTACTCAATACTAGTTTTCACCAAGAGTGTGGCTGCCCAAAAACCCATTAGATCTAACCTTTTGTTCTGCGGTCTAAGTATGTACACGATTAATGGTGCTTATGGTACCCTATTCGTGACACAATTTCTCGTATCATTCCTCAAAACGCATCATACTTGGTACTAGTTATCACCAAGAGTGCTTCTTGTTTTTGTATCCATTTATAAACATTGTAACATTTATAACATGTATTTAACCCCCGAAGTTATAAAACTGAAAACAGTTAAAGAAAAGGGGGAGCATGAACTCACAACTTTGCGTTCCTTGCGCCGTAAACTTCACCGGATTTGCTTATTTAGCGTCGTGACCTAAACGTGTTTTATTAACGTTAGTCACTAGACTTGTATCGCACAAGTACAAGTCAATATCCTTTGTATATGTGTTCTTGTGTTAAAAATAATTTATATTTTTAACTATGTGTCTTACTTATATTATTTTCACAAAAATAAATATAAGTATCTTGTATTTTTCACCCGAATTATGTTTTTTGTCCAAAACTTCATTTCATGTTCATAACTTTTCCAAGTTATTTATTCTATCAAGTAATATATTTTCATAAATATATTTTCTTGTATTTGTCTAAGCATGCTGTATGTGTATTTTTTGTATTTTCACTCCTTAGGAGTATTTAGTGTATTTTCAAGTCCTAATACACTATTACATGTAATACATACTACATACACTTAGCACAAAATTTGTTGATCAATAAATATATATATATTTCTCAAAAATATACATACTCAATATCAATTTTAATCTTGAAGAAATCATCATTTCTTATCACAAAAATTTGGGAAACCTTGGTAATATTCTTAGATACATTTTTAGGGAATAAGTTTCTCAAAAGCTTATATTTTTTCTAAGTGTCAAAATTTATAAAAATTTTGACATAGTTTCCCCTAAAAATGGAGGTTTCCCATGTTTTCAAAACATGTGTTTATTTTCTTTTAAAACATCATCAACCATCAACAACACATTCAACACTACCAAGTGTCAAAATCAAGTAAGTTACACTACACCATGAACTTGAAGTTTTTGTAAAAACTTGTAGTAACTTACCATGTTATTTAGTTGGTTTAGATACCCTTAAAAACATGGTTATTTGTATGTAAATCACATTATTAAATGATTTGGTCCTTTACAACTTGTAATCACATTTTACAAAAATGTTTAGTTATAACATCTTCTTGTTTCTCTAGTATCTTTACACTTATTTTATCACCAAAATTAGTGTAAGTTTAGTAAAAATCATGATCTTTCAAAAATAATATTTTGAACTTGGTTTTCTTGGAAAATCATTCATAAATCTTGGATTTATAAGCTTACTAGCTCATTTTGTTCATTACTTTTCAAGAAATCATTTTGCTTTCAAGTTCATGTTCAATCAAGAAGATGATCATTTTATGTTTTTACATAATCATCTCCCAACTTGCTAGATCATGTGTTTAATCATAATCTAGCAAGCTTCATGTAATGATCATCCTCAATATCCCTAATAAACAACAAGCAATCACCATATATCTACTAAACAATATCATTTCATCCATTTTTCATCATATGTAAGCTTATGTTTCATGATTCATGTGTATGTTCATTACTGTTCTTGAGTTAATCATTAAACAACAACTTTTAACCACTAAAATATGAAGTAAACAAGGGTGTTCAAGAATCTTACAACTAGCTTAAAGCTAGGGAAGAAACAATGGAGAAATCGAGTGGATAAAAGCACACGGAAGACGTCCTTCAAGATTCAAGAGTTCCAAGCCTCGTGAATCACCTTCTTGCACTTCAAAATGATCTTGGAATGGTTAGATGATGGGTGAACAATAGTGGTGGTGGTGGCCGTATGTTCGGCCGAGAACAAGGGAGCAAGGGAGAGAAGGGGTGGTGTGTTGTGAAGATGAAGATGTTGATGAGTTTATAAGTTCTAATCTCTATTGTCCAAAAGATAGAGTGTCTCCATTAGTACAAGCACATCTAGATCAAATCCCAAGGGTAGATTATAGAAGATTTTAGGAAGATTTAGATAAATCTTGTGTGGGGCCCCTCCATAACCGATTACATATATGGGGGGGGGGGGTTAGTGTAATATTTGATGGTAAGTAGGTGATTTAATTGGAGGTTAAGTGTAATGCCTAGTGTTTAATGTATTTCTTGCATTTTGTAGTATGTTTAAGTGTTCGGGAACCATAACTAGCTCAGAAATAAGTAAACAATGTTTCTAGCAATATTTTAGTGTTTTGGGTAATGTCCGGTTGTTCGGTTAAGTACCGGTTCGTTAAAGTGCTAAATTGCACCGTTTAGTGTCTTTCAAGTGCCCTTTTGTGATACTTTCAATTCCCGACACTCAGTAAAATATTCTGGATCAATTTGTCATATTTTTGCATGATACAATCTCGTTATAATGCTGGATTTTGCTGAATTATATAAAATTCAGCTTTTAAAGTGTATTTCGGGTGCTTTTTAGTGCGTATTTTAGCTTCCGGAAAGTCTATATATAAACCCTTGTATGTACTCTTGGGTTTTAATATATTCTTGTCGTTGGACCTACACCTAGGCCTCAATTCTACTATCTTACTGCTATCTGTAGATTTGTTGACACAATGTGTCTTACCGGTGAGTTTACTAGTATTTCTGACGCAACGATGTTCATTAATGCATAAAGTAATTCTTGTAGTATAAAACGTGCATGATTTCACAAGCATATCATGTGATCAAACAATGTTGACATTTAAGCACATAATTGCAGTCATTAAATAATAATTAAAGTGTACGGAAATTACCGGTCAGGTGCCAGCTGTCACAATTTTCACATATGTTTCAGGTGTTGTTGTTTGATGATGATTATGCATGCTCACGTAGGAACGGACGAGGACTTAGTGACATAAAACAAGAAAGACAATATGTTGAACGCGTTTGTTTTTACTTTAAGACAATGTTAAACACTTCATAATTCAATAAAACATAACTTCAAATCCATGTTTCTGAAACAATGATTCTGTTACGACATTCCCCGATATTTCCGCCGCGGTTTTGTTGTTTTAACGTGGTCGGGGTGTGACAAGATTCCCGTTTGGAAATGGAAACAAATATCGATGGACCTCATTACAACATTACCCAGGACCTCAAGAGGCCACGACATGATATGGGTAATCGTCGATAGATTTGACAAAGTCCGCACACTTCTTGTCACACCCCAACCGCGTTAAAACAACAAACCGTGGCGGAAACGTCGGGGAGTGTCGTAACAGAATCATTGTTTCACAACACATGGTTTAAAGTTCTGTTTTATTGAATTAAGTTTATTACATTGTATTGGAATTAGAAACAAAACATGAACAAATTGACTTTCATTGTTATTAAGTCACTAAGGCCACGTCCATTCCTATGTGAGCATGCACCAATATCATCATCAAACATCATCAACTATGGTACCTGAAACATATGTGGAAATACGTCAGCAAAAAAATGTCGGCGAGTACATAGGTTTTGTGTGAGTGTCAGATTCATGGCTCGATTACATGTTGAAATAACTCGAACAACTTCGTTAATCGATATTAGAAAACCTAGTTTTGTAAAATGTTTGTATTGTAAATTGAAATAACCAAGTCAAAACAGATTAGTTACAGTTTATAAAACCTCGATGCCATGAATCTTAACTCAAAACATTTGTTTATGTAAACCCAGATGGTAAATCGTTATTGTAATAAAACTCGAATGGTTTATATTATTAGAAAAACCTTGTAATGTAACTTCGTTATGAAAACATTTGCCCAATTGATCTAGATAATGCAACGATATATAATGTGTTAAAAGCAATTATATATAGGAAGTACCTTCGGCGTATCCACCATGCTTTTATCACATTACACCCACCCCGTTACCTAATCACTTCCCTAACCCAATGGTTCAAATAGTTCACATAGATCAAATAGTTCCAATGGTTCAAATAGTTCACATAGATCAATTAGTTCCAATGGTTCAAATAGTTCAAATAGTTCACATAGATCGAATAGTTCCAAATGGTTCAAACGGTTCAAATAGTTCAGATAGTTTAATATAAACCATAGTATTTGTTTAGAAAACTCGAAATCGTTTAGCACATATGAATCACCCCAAAACAGTTTAAAACGGTAAAAGAGGGGAACTATATACTCACTTGAGAATGCTTAGAGGTCTTGAAATAATAACCAAGCTAAGCTAGAAGGATTACGGAATCAATCGGCACCTAATATAGGTAACTACGTTAATAAACCGGACCTAAATCGGAAGATCGGATAGAATGAGGTCTTGTAAGCCAAATGAGTGTTGGAACTCATATAATATGGTTTAACAAGCCTACATTCTAAAACGGAACCTATCCTAAGTGCTTATGACCCATTACAACCCATTTAGGTAGCTTACGCTACTTTAACGCGTCGTTCGCGTAAAATGCGTTCAGATCGCCTAACTAGTCCTATGACAAGTATTATATGCCTTAACAAGTCTAATAATGTTTCCTAATCAGTTTAGATGTCAAAATTTAAGTTACATATGCTTAGAATGAATTTATGCGCAAAAGGGGCATTTTGGTCATTTTCCTAAGGCATATAAACTACCTATCATACAACTAACTAAACGAAGTGACCATAAGGTATAACCTCGGAAGGTTATTCCCTATACAACTATGGTCACGAAATATGTTTGGTCGAATCCTAATGATCGACCAAACGGGTCGGGTTCAAAAGTCTAAGCGGTTGTTTAGACCGCTTATCTTACGACCCTATATAAGTACTAAACTAAAAGTGACGAGTTAAACATGTTAAAACATGTTTAACTAAGTTAGAAACAAGTTTGATATCAAAGCAAAGGGTTTTGATACCCAAGAATAGTTTGGTTGCAAAATACGCATAAAGGCGTATTTTGACCGAAACTACGACTCGTCACTATACCTAATCAACGTGGTAATCAGAAGGTATAGGCATAAGGGACTATGACCATCGTGATTACGCTCACGTTGCGAATTACAAACGAACTTCGTGTTGACCATTGACTGGTCAAAGCAGAAAGTCAAACACTGTTTGCCTTTCGTGCTTAAAAACACATAAAAGAATGAAAGAAACTTACAAAGGGTCCAAGCAATGAAGATTTGAACTCAAAAATTCTCAGGTATGAAGCTTCACAAGGAGAGCTTCAACTTAGAGAAGAAGATTGAGATCAATTGTGAAAAAGTTGAAGTGAAAATGGTGGGTATTTATAGATTTTCCACAACCGTTAGGATAGTTCCTCGAAAATTGATCTTCGATCTGGACCGTACATGTAAGTCACATTGTTTTGGAATACTAGGGGTGTCCAAAACCATCACACGGTATTGAAAAAGTTACATTAAGGCCCCTGAAAATCAACCTGGTTGTCAAAAATGAAGTTTCTGCCCAGATGAGGGGGTGGCGTGTCGCCACCACACAGCCACTACGCTGTGGCACGACGCCACCACAACCCAGCTCTAGAAACTTTGCAAAAATGGCAGGTTTGGTCCCTGCAGCTCATTTAGGCCATTTTTAACGCGTTTAAACCCCGTTAACCCATTTTCAAGGCTCTACAAGGATGTTAAGTATAGGGAACTTAAAATATGCTCAAAAAAATCTCGGATGTCGATTCATTTGGTCGTACGGTTGCGTTATTCGGTAATTACAATGAAAACTCGAACGGACGCAAAAACGATTCAAATTGCGCGACGAATGGTATTTTTGCATTCCAATCACTAAAATAAAATATTTTAATGATTACAAAAAAAAATTTGGATCTCCGGATATGTTTGGAACGTAAGATATGCGCGAAAATGCAAACTTATGCACTTCTTGACGCTTTTAGTCCCTATTTGACCAAAAAGTTTATTTCTTGCACACCGAACCCCTCAAAGCCTATTTCTAAGCTATGTAAGGGATATTTATGGTATGTTTAACTTATGATCATATTCCGGAAGGTACGTTATTATATGAATCGGTAGACTTTCGCTGTTTGACGCAAATAGTCCCTGCGATCGAATAAACTTGATTTCAACGTACCAAACCCTCCAAAACTTATTTCTAAGTTATTTAAGGTATGTTAAGCCTATGTCACTATTCTAGAGTGTTTGTCGCGTTAAACTGATTACATTTACGCATCAGTTCGTGTATAACTTTCCAGAAAGCGATTTAGAGCTCGAAATCGAACGAGAATTGATATATGCATATGATACACATATTTATACAAATCCCAAGTATGAAACACAATATTTCATTGGTTTTGTATTTGTTTGATGATCAAAGGGGCACAGATGTCACAGTCTCCCCTACTTTAGGAAATTTCGTCCCGAAATTTATTCGTAGGAGTCTGTCTGTGACGTTGCGTTAAATAACTGTCTTGCATGGAATCTAGGGTGTCATCTATTTGTGTAGAGTAACCCATCAAAGATATGCAAGGCATAGTATTGTCATTTCCCAATGGATATACTTTGAAGCGAAAAATGAATGGATGATTCATTTTCTCCAATGGATTCTTCGTTAGATGGGGAAATGCAAGATGAATAGGTTATTCGTTTTCAATGGATATTTCTTCAGAAGCGAAAATGAATGATTGATTCATTTTCTTCAACAGGTACTTCGTCAAAAGTGGAAATGAAGGAATAATCGAAAGGATATTCATTTCCCCGATGGATATTCTTCAGGAGCGAAAATGAATGGATGATTCATTTTCCTCAATGTGTTCTTCGTCAGAAGTGGAAATGAAGGAATAATCGAAAGGATATTCATTTCCCCCGATAGGTATTCTTCAGAAGCGAAAATGAATGGATGATTCATTTTCCTCAATGGGTTCTTCGTCAGAAGTGGAAATGAAGGAATAATCGAAAGGATATTCATTTCCCCCGATAGATATTCTTCAGAAGCGAAAATGAATGGATGATTCATTTTCCTCAATGGGTTCTTCGTCTGAAGTGGAAATGAATAGAGTTAACTTTAGATACATGTCACACCCCGACCGCGTAAAACAACAAATCGCGGCGGAAACATCGGGGCGTGTTGTAACAGAATTAATGTTTCACAACCATGGAAATTAAAGTTTCGTTTTATTCATTAGAAGTGTTACAATGTCTAAACAAACATGGAAATACAACATAATTAACTAGTCTGCATCTTTTATTGTCACTAAGGCCCATGTCCGCCTAAGTTTATCTTGATCATCTTATGCAACAGCTCCTGAAAAACACATGTGAAAATATGGTACGTCAGCATAAAAATGCCGGTGAGATACATAGGTTTTGTGAAAAATAGGTTTCATGACTTATGTTTGAGAAAATGTTTAGTCATGAACCTTGTTATTTGCTTTGTTTTGTAAATCATTTGAAAAACGATAAGATCAGATGATATGTATAAATAAATGTCAGGTTAATTGAATAACCATGTAAAATGAGTTTGTATAAGATAAGCTGTTTGTAAAACAATGTCTTGTGAAAAGTATGTTATTTGTATAAAATGTTATATATCTCAAATTGAAATGATTCAAATAACGCTACGATATGTAATACCATACAAACACTTACATATAGGAAGTACCAGCGGCGTATCCACCATGCTTGTATCATATTACACACGCATCGTTACTTAATCACTTAATCAAACCAAACCAACAATGTAGATTGTCCATGTATAAATGAATTTGTCAAATGTATTGAATAATATGTCAAAATGCATGATCAATGTAAATCATGTAATGTGTAACCTAAATGATATATATGGCTAGTGAAAACGCATCAACTAAACCATAGGTGAAATGCACAAAAACAAAGTATTGAAGTAAAACTTAGTTTAAATCAACGTTATGTTTTGTGTAAATGCATGATCAATGTAAATCATGTAATGTGTAAATGCATGATCAATGTAAATCATGTAATGTGTAAATGCATGATCAATGTAAATCATGTAATGTGTAAATGCATGATCAATGTAAATCATGTTAAAATGTCTATGTCGAAATGTCTATGTCAAATGTCTAGGTCAAAATGTCATGTATGGCTAGTGAAATGTCTCAACTAAACCATATGCACAAAAGCAAAGTATTGAAGTAAAACTGTGTTTAAATCAATATTATGTCTTGTGTAAATGCATGCTATACTGAATATGAACATTTATGCGGTGTTGTTATAATGCATACATCCAAGCCTTGCGACTGTGGTGATAAACCCTTAAACAAATTAAAGGTCTATCTGAGTAAATATCATCGAATTCGGTCATTCCTTTCTGTCCCCTTTCCCTGGGATGTCCGGAACGGGAGTTGTCAATTCCTATGGTACCACTACCTACTAACGAACGGCGTAGCTAATGTTAATGAATGTATTGTCCCATTTAAACAAACCAAATGCCATACCAAAATGTAAGCATGTGATGAAATGAATCTGTACTAAGTATGCAACAAATGAACATACATAGCATGTGATGTGATGTGATGTAAAACAATGTACTAAGTAATGCACACTATGGGCACACCTAGCATAAAATGTCATGTAAAACAATGTACTAAGTAATGCACACTATGGGCACACCTAGCATAAAATGTCATGTAAAACAATGTACTAAGTAATGCACACTATGGGCACGCCTAGCATAAAAACAATGAAATCATTTACTATAATGTACTAACAAACATAGTAGATATATGATGTGAAAACAGGAAAGCATGAAAGTAACAAGTAGGCACATGTGTTCCACCCCAAAACAGTTTGGAAAACAGTAAAAGAGGGGTCTATGTACTCACTTGAGATTGCTCAGTAGTCCTGGAGTAACAACCAAACAATGCTAGAGATCACGGAAATCAAACGGCACCTAATATAGGTAACTATGTTAATTAACCGGACCTAAATCGGAAGATTGGGTAGCATTAGGGTTTGTAAACCAAATGAGTGTAGGTACTCATATGATATGGTTTAACAAAGCCTACATACTAAATGAAACTTAACCTAAGTGCTTTCGACCCATTACGACTCGTTTAGGAAGCTTATGCTACTTTAACGCGTCGTGCGCGTGAAACGCGTTCGGACCGCCTAACTAGTCCTATGACAAGTGTTATATGCCTAAACATGTTACATAATCAGTTATGTGACAAAGGTTTAGGTTACATATGCTTAATTACCAATTATACATGAAAAGGGTATTCTGGTAATTTACCTAAGGCATATAAGCTACCTATCATACAACTACTTAAACGATGTGACCATAGGGTATAACCTCGGAAGGTTATTCCTTACCTACTATGGTCACCTAATGTATTTGGTCGGATCCTAATGATCGACCAAACTGGGTCGGGTTCGAAGTATAAGCGATTTATCAGATCGCTTACCCTACGACCCTAGACAACGTGGTAATCAGTAGGCATAGTCCCAAGGGACTATGACCATTGTGATTACAATCACGTTGCGAAGTTCAAACGAACTTCGCATTGACCATAAGCTGGTCAACGCTGAAAGTCAAACAAAGTTTGACTTTCGGACTCCAAAAGCAGTAAAAATAAGGAAAAGAACGAAAGAATACTTACGAAGGGTCCCCGAATGCTAATCCCAATCCAAGAATCTCAGGTATGAAACAATGGTTTCAACTTAGAGCTTCTCAAATCAGAATTCTAGTGATTTTTGAGGTAATGGGGGTGGGGTATTTATAGTTTTCGGGTAACCGTTAAGATCATTTGTCGAATATCGTGCCTTAATCGTATCCGTACAAGTGTCGGAAAGTTGTGGTGCCTAAAAACCATCCTTATCAGCTGATTAGGCAAGTGGGAAAGATGTGGTTGTGGTTAAAACAGCTGGTACACGCTGACTGTTCGTTCTGATCTGTTTTGGGAGTCTGACGCGGGCCGCCTAAGATTGCTCAGGAACTGAGGCGGGCCGCCTAGCAGTCTGATCAGCAAACTTCTTGCAGAATTGACAGTTTTGGTCCCTGCACGTGTTTAAGCCCATTTCCGGCACTTCTAAGGCCCGTTAAGCCAACTTTAAGGCCCTAACATGATGTCTAAACATTGTGGACATGAAAAATGCTCAAAAATATGTCGGATGTTGGTTCGTTTGGTCGTACGAACGCGATGTTCGCTTAATTACGACGGAATGCGCACAAGCGCGAAAAACGATCCAAATGACGCAACGAATGGATTTTTGACAAGCCAAACACTAAAGCATAATATAGTCATGCTTACATAAATTTTTGGATGTCCGGATGTATTCAGAACGTAAGTTATGCGCGAAAATGCAAACTTGTGCACTTTTTGACACTTTTAGTCCCTGAATGACCCAAAAGTTTATTTTAGCACACCGAACACCTCAAAGCCTATTTCTAAGCTATGTAAAGGATATTTAAGGTGTGTTTAACTTATGGTCATGTTCCGGAATGTCTGTTACAGTTCAAATTGGCATACTTTCGTAGTTTGTCAACTTTAGTCCCTGTAAGCGATTTAACTTGATTTTGCCATACCAAAGCCTTCAAAACTTATTTCTAAGTTAAGTAAAGGTTATTTAAGGTATGTTAAGCCTATGTCACTATTCCGGAGTGTTTGTTGCATTAAACTTATTATATTTACGCATCGGTGCGCGTATAACCTTCCAGAAAGCGATTTAGAGTTTGAAATTGAACGAGAATTGATATGTGCAAATGATACACATATTTTTACAAATCCCAAGTATGAAATATAATATTTCATTGGTTCGGTATTTGTTTGATGGCCGTGGAGGCACAGGTGTTACAATACATGACAAAACTTGATGTGATTGCTGTGCACTAAATTCCATAAGTATGTATGCATCCATAATTATGTAATTCCTTGCACAGTTCGCACAGTTTGTTTTATAATGTGAAGGGGATATAATTTGTTGAACAAGCTCAAGATAGCTTTGATTAGGTCAACACATAAACACATAAGCACATAATTGTTCACTTGGTTATTAATTTGTTATCAGTTTGTTATTAATTGTTATTAACTTGTTGTCGATTTGTACATGGGTATTGAAGGTATACCAGGAACCCAGTCAATGGACTTCAACGTCCTCAAGAATCTATCTGTAAAGATAGGATGATCTTATAAAAATTTGATTTCATTTACAAGGAATCGTAACATTCGAATTAAGGTACACAAGGAATCCAATTAAGGACTTTGATTATGCGCTTTGAACATCCACGAGGATCTAACTATGAAGAAGATCCTATAAGGATTTGGAATTCGTATAGCGGGAAGAGTTTAGGAATCTTGGTACTAAGTATGCTAAGACCACATACGAAGTATAGTGTTTATGAGATCAAGGTACTAGATATACTTAGACAACATATGAGGCAAACGGATCCTCGAAATCATTGTGCTAAGCATGCTAAGTCGGCGTGTGAAGCAGGGTGTTCTTGGAAATCGCGTGCTACGTATGTTAAGGCAACATGCGAGCAAAGTTGTTTTTGAAAGCTATGCTAGGAATTGTGAAAAAAATATGATTTTAGAAAACCTTTTTGTAATGCTTTTGAAATTACGTACTAAGTATATTAGGTAAACATTTTTATGAAATGTTTTTCAAACCACGAGAGATGATTTTAAAAATATGTATGAGATTTTTGAAAACATGCACAATCTTTTGAAGTCATATGCTGTGTAAAATATCGTGAAGTCGGGAAGATATGATATGTAAGATCAATCAAGGGCTTACGGAAGTACCCTTAGGTACCCTATTAAGGATTTATAAAGGTACTTTGGGTATTCATCCAAAGTTGTAACTTGCGCCTTGTACTTCGTTTTCTTGGAAGAAACGGGTACTTAGGATTTTTGTGGAGATCGTAAGTGATCATAAGATGGAAGAATTTTTGGGAGTAGTTTGTTTTACAAGGGACACGGTTCCTTGATTGTCGGTATCCTAGGGGATATGTCGTTTATACATGTAACCACATTTCTACATTGCAATGTAAATAAAAGATTTATTTATAAACAAAAACAACTGTCTCATAGACCTTGATAAGAAAAGAAAATAATACATAAAGTTCGATTCTTTCTAAACAGCGTCGTCTTCCAGTCCGTCGAAATGCTCATCCATGTGCTGGATTTGCATTAGCAAGCTTTGGGCAATTATTTCGGAAATGGCCCATCTCGCCACAGTTGTAGCAACACCCTGGTGGAAAACGAGCTTGGGCAGGATTGTTGTCAGCTTGATTTGGTGCAGCTACAGCTCGGCAAACCCTAGCTGTATGACCTATAAGTCCACAATTTAGGCATTTGCAGAATTTCACACTAGCATGATGATGAAGGTTACATTCGTTGCACAAGGGTGCAGTTCCGTTGTATGGCTTCTTAGTAGGGGGTTGAGCTGGTTGGTTGGGGACAGCTTGATCATTGTGAGCAACCACGGCGAAGTTCTGAGAAGCCTTTCGTTTCTTTGACTTCTTGGAGGATTCAGTCTGCTCATCCTTTGGTTTCGATTCATCGATTGGTTTCTTGTCGCCTTTTTGGAAAAGTTTACCTTTCCTGATCTGAGATTCAGTCAAGGTAGCGGATAGCTCAATGGCCTGTCTAACTGTAGTAGGGTTGCTACCAGTAACAATGTCTTGTACTGGGTCAGGGAGGCCATCAATGTACTTTTCGATTGCCTTATCCAAAGGCGTAACCATGGTTGGGCATAACAGACTTAATTCCTCACATCGATCCGTGTAGGCTCGATGCTCACCACTATCTTGCTTAAGATCGTCGAATTCCCTTTCCAATGCCCCGATTTCATGACGTGGACAGAATTCCTTCATCATTAGAGCTCGAAGCTCTTCCCAGGTTTAAGCCAGTGCTACATCGGCACCCCTATCTCTCATCACACCATTCCACCATGTTAAATCTCGTTTCTCAAAGACACTAGATGCGAATTCAACCTTTTGCTCGTTTGGACACTGAACATGATTCTTTCTCGACTCTCGAACCATTGCAGGAGTGCAGTTGCTCCTTAAGACCCAGAAAATTTTGATGGCTTAGCTGAGTTGAACGTTTTGAAGTTACATGGAGCATTATTGTTGTTATTGTAGGCTTGGTTAACTTGAGCAATGATGTTTGGGAGTGCAGCAGCCATTTGCTGCGTAATGATAGCTGCCAGTTCGGCATTAGGTATCTGATTGTTACGTCTAGGAGGCATTCTAAAAGAGGAAACATGAGAGAAAAACGAGTGAGATGACATTGGGTAAGAATAGAATGTTACAATTACCGACCAAAAAGCATGGATGATGGTCATTTATTCGTACCACTAAGGAAAAAAATGACGCACAAAAGCTGAACAAAGAAAATAGGTCCTCATAATGTATCGTGAAGACATGCTTTAGCCTATAAGTGGACACTCACCCCAAGAGTTCCCAGGTAAGAGTGACTGGTCCGATTATGTGGATTTGTACGAACACTCTAGCCTTAGACAGAAAATTCGGGATACAAGCACCCACCCTTCCAGATTGCACGTGTTCACATTAATAAGACCCAAACTTTGACAAGATTTTGAAAACTTTGAAGGTTCAAAACCTTATAACAAATCTTCTAAGAAGAGATGATTAGTTTTCATGTCGGATTCGTAATTTGTGTTCTTGTTGTGGTTGTCACCTAAAGATAGGCGACGGTATTGTTTTAAGACTAAACACAAGATAACTTGTGTTAGGGTCCTAGGAAGGTTATAGTCTAGATCAAAGCATTACTAATAACCTAATTACCTATAACCATGGGCTCTGATACCAACTTTTCTGTCACACCCCGAATGCATTAAAACAACAAACTGCGGCGGAAACGTCGGGGAGTGTCATAACAGAATCATTGTTTCACAACACATGGTTTAAAGTTCTGTTTTATTGAATTAAGTTTATTACATTGTATTGGAATTAGAGACAAAACATGAACAAATTGACTTTCATTGTTATTAAGTCACTAAGGCCTCGTCCATTCCTATGTGAGCATATACCAAAATCATCATCAAACATCATCAACTATGGTACCTGAAACATATGTGAAAATACGTCAGCATAAAAATGCCGGCGAGTACATAGGTTTTGTGTGAGTGTCAGATTCATGGCGCATTTACATGTTGAAATAACTCGAACAACTTCGTTAATCGATATTAGAAAACCTAGTTTTATAAAATGTTTGTATTGTAAATTGAAATAACCAAGTCAAACCAGATTAGTTATAGTTTATAAAACCTCGATGCCAAGAATCTTAACTCAAAACATTTGTTTATGTAAACCCAGATCGTAAATCGTTTTTGTAATAAAACTCGAATGGTTTATATTATTAGAAAAACCTTGTAATGTAACTTCGTTTTGAAAACATTTGCCCAAGTGATCTAGATAACGCAACGATATATAATGTGTTAAAAGCAATTATATATAGGAAGTACCAGCGGCGTATCCACCATGCTTTTATCACATTACACCCGCCCCGTTACCTAATCACTTCCCTAACCCAATGGTTCAAATAGTTCAAATAGTTCACATAGATCAAATAGTTCCAATGGTTCAAATAGTTCACATAGATCAATTAGTTCCAATGGTTCAAATAGTTCACATAGATCAATTAGTTCCAATGGTTCAAATAATTCAAATAGTTCACATAGATCGAATAGTTCCAAATGGTTCAAATAGTTCAAATAGTTTTAGATAGTTTAATATAAACCATATTATTTATTTGGAAAACTCGAAATCGTTTAGCACATATGAATCACCCTAAAACAGTTTAAAATGGTAAAAGAGGGGAACTATGTACTCACTTGAGAATGCATAGAGGTCTTGAAATAACAACCAAGCAAAGCTAGAAGGATTACGGAAACAATCGGCACCTAATATAGGTAACTACATTAATAAACCGGACCTAAATCGAAAGAACGGATAGAATGAGGTCTTGTAAGCCAAATGAGTGTTGGAACTCGTATAATATGGTTTAAAATGCCTACATTCTAAAACGGAACCTATCCCAAGTGCTTATGACCCATTACAACTCGTTTAGGTAGCTTACACTACTTTAACACGTCGTTCGCGTAAAACGCGTTCGGACCGCCTAACTAGTCCTATGACAAGTATTATATGCCTTAACAAGTCTAGTAATGTTGCCTAATCAGTTTAGACGTCAAAATTTAAGTTACATATGCTTAGAATGAATTTATGCGCATAAAAGGGCATTTTGGTCATTTCCCTAAGGCATATAAACTACCTATCATACAACTAACAAAACAAAGTGACCATAAGGTATAACCTCGGAAGGTTATTCCCTATACAACTATGGTCACAAAATATGTTTGGTCGGATCCTAATGATCGACCAAACGGGTCGGGTTCGAAAGTCTAAGCGGTTGTTTAGACCGCTTATCTTACGACCCTATATAAGCACTAAATTAAAAGTGAGGAGTTAAACATGTTAAAACATGTTTAACTAAGTTAGAAAACAAGTTTGATATCAAAACAAAGGGTTTTGATACTCAAGAATAGTTTGGTTGCAAAATACGCATAAACGCGTATTTTGACCGAAACTATGACTCGTCACTATACCTAATCAACGTGGTAATCAGTAGGTATAGGCACAAGGGACTATGACCACTGTGATTACGCTCACATTGAGAAGTTCAAACGAACTTCGTGTTGACTATTGACTGGTCAAAAGCAGAAAGTCAAACACTGTTTGACTTTCATGCTTAAAAACGCATAAAAGAATGAAAGAAACTTACAAAGGGTCCAAGCAATGAAGATTTGAACTCAAAAATTCTCAGGTATGAAGCTTCACAAGGAGAGCTTCAACTTAGAGAAGAAGATTGAGATCAATTGTGAGGAAGATGAAGTGAAAATGGTGGGTATTTATAGATTTTCCAAAACCGTTAGGATCGTTCCTCGATAATTGAGCTTCGATCTGGACCGTACATATAAGGCACATTGTTTTGGAATACTAGTGGCGTCCAAAACCATCACACGGTATTGAAAAAAAGTTACATTAAGGCCCCTGAAAATCAACTTGGTTGTCAAAAATGAAGTTTCTGCCCAGATGAGGGGGTGGCGTGCCGCCACCACACAGCCACTAGGCTATGGCGCGACGCCACCACAACCCAGCTCCAGAAACTTTGCAAAAATGGTAGGTTTGGTCCCTGCAGCTCATTTAGGCCATTTTTGACGCGTTTAAACCCCGTTAACCCATTTTCAAGGCTCTAAAAGGATGTTAAAGTATAGGGAACTTAAAATATGCTCAAAAACATCTCAGATGTCGGTTCGTTTGGTCGTATGGATGCGTTATTCGGTTAATTACGACGAAAACTCGAACGAACGCAAAAAAGATACAAATTGCGCGACGAATTGTATTTTTTCATTCCAATCACTAAAATAAAATATTTTAGTGATTACAAAAAAATTTTGGATGTCCGGATATGTTCGGAACGTAAGATATGCGTGAAAATGCAAACTTATGCAGTTCTCGACGCTTTTAGTCCCTGTTTGATCAAAAAGTTTATTTCTTGCACACCGAACCCATCGAAGCCTATTTCTAAGATATGTAAGGGATATTTATGGTATGTTTAACTTATGATCATATTCCGAAAGGTACGTTATTATATGAATCGGCAGACTTTCGCAGTTTGACGCAAATAGTCCCTACGATCGAATAAACTTGATTTCGACGCACCAAACCCTCCAAAACTTATTTCTAAGTTATGTAAAGGTTATTTAAGGTATGTTAAGCCTATGTCACTGTTCCGAAGTGTTTTCCGCGTTAAACTGATTACGTTTACGCATCAGTTCGCGTATAACTTTCCAGAAAGCGATTTAGAGCTCGAAATCGAACGAGAATTGATATGTGCATATGATACACATATTTATACAAATCCCAAGTATGAAACACAATATTTCATTGGTTTTGTATTTGTTTTATGATCAAAGGGGCACAGATGTCACACTTCTTGCCGATTCGGGAGAAGGATAGCACAGAGAAACTAGCGGACCTCTATCTAAAAGAAATAGTGGCTCATCATGGAGTGCCTATTTCAATCATTTCAGACCGAGACGGTCGCTTTATTTCAAGAATTTAAATGTCATTCCAACAGGCCTTTCGATCGCATTTAAATCTAAGCACGACCTTTCACGCACAAACTGACGGCCAGAGCGAACGGACAATCCAAATACTCGAAGATATGCTTCGTGCGTGTGTTATAGATTTGGGCAGCAATTGGGATACTCATTTACCGTTGGTTGAGTTTTCCTACAATAACAGCTACCATACAAGTATACAAGCTGTATCGTTTGAAGCTCTTTATGGTCGAAAGTGTCGCACTCCGCTATGTTGGGCGGAAACTAGCGATAAACAGTTAATTAGTCCGGAATTAGTCCAAGAGACTACGGATAAAAATTTTTAGATCAGAGACTGTATCAAGTCGCTCGCGATCGACAAAAGAGCTACGCAGACAAGAGACGGAAGCCATTATCTTTCAAGGTCGGAGACAAAGTCTTGTTGAAAGTCTCGCCTTGGAAAGGTGTAGCGAGGATCGGTAAACGCGGACAGCTTAACCCTCGATATGTTGGACCATTTGAAATCCTTGAAAAGATTGGCACCGTTGCCTACAAGCTGAAGTTACCAGACGAACTTAGTAGTATGCACAACACGTTTCATCTATCGAATCTTAAAAAGAGTCCAACGCAAGAAACAGTTATCATCCCGGCGGATGAGATTCACATTGACAACAAACTCCAATTCACTGAAGAACCTGTTGAGGTCAAGGACTGGAAGATCCAGTAAACACGGAGGAGTCGTATCAAATTAGTAAAAGTTCGTTGGAACTCTTGGCATGGACCCGAGTATACTTGGGAAAATGAAGATCAAATCAAAGCCCAATATCCTCACCTGTTCGAGAAGACTCCTGCAAAGGATGACTCAGCTTGAATTTCAAGAAGAAATTCTATATAACAGGGGGAGAATGTGACAACTGCCACTTTCTGGTAATTTTCGTACATTTAAATTAATCATTTAAGTTATACAGTTACGTGTTTTGAACATCCGAACTGCATAATTACATGACATACATCTAGAAATCTCGTGAAATACTTATTTATGGTGCACATTATTCATTTTATTGGTCACATCTGAAAACAGTTTAAACAATGCATCGAAATAACTAGTACAGTTACCTAGTAGACTGTTAGTGTAGATAGAAACGCAGGAAGCGCAGAACTCATCTTAATGACATATTTAGGACTTAGACGAGAGTCCAACACCAACTATAAATTAAACCCTAAGTGGGAATACAAGGGTTTAGTTTAACACTTTCTTGAAGTCCAACTAACACTAAAAACTGTCCGAAAAGCACTATAAGTAACAAATTCCACCCTTTTCTACAGAAAATCAGTAAAATTCAGCATTGTATTTTTAATACAATGTGTAAAAGTGTTGTTTAATTCAAAATTCATATGAAAAGACATTGGGGATATCATATTAAATCATAACCATATCATTCCCTACAATTTACATAAGCTAATCCTTCAACTATCTACTAGCGGAACAAATGCCAAACAAATATCCGAACACTATCTAGACATTTTTTTTTTGTGACTAGTCAACACTATTTTTGGTCATTTAAAGCTAGTATATGTCTTGTAACATCTTAAAACAATTGAAAACCCTAAACATCTAAACATCCTAAACCTTCACTACATATTTCTAACACTTTTAACAACGTAAAACATGAAGCAAAACAAGACCCCCCCCCCCCCTAATGTGAACCGCCCCCATGTGGGACCCATATCTTCAACTTGTTGGTAAAATATCTAGATATTTTTCCTAAGTTTTGCAAGTGCTAACTAGATGAATGATTATAAGTCTTGTAACACTTATCTTTACTAACATTTTCCCTCATAATTCACACCATCAAAACACACACAAAATCCTCTCAAAACCCTTCCATATTTTCGGCCAACATACCCTCCAAATCACCTTCATGTTTTAGCCATTCTCATGATGATCAAGATGCATTTCCATGGAACCTAAGAAGATCTAAGGCATCTCCAAATGACCTTCATGTTTTAGCCATTCGCATCTTGAAAAAATCACAAAACTTGAACAAGATGCTGAGATTGCTAAAAATAAAATTGATGATTTAGAAAATAAATTGAAAGGTTTTGTTGTCTCGAGTTTGATGCTAGATAATATAGTTTCAAAACCGATCAATAAAAATGAAGAAACTGGGGTAGATGAATATGAATATTGTAAATGTGGTGTTGGGTATAAACCGTCAGGAAAAGGTAAATCTAAAACGATTATATCTGATAACACGAAAAACTAAACTCCTACAGTTGAAAATCCAATAAGTGACGATTTCATAAATTATGACTTCGTCATAATTGAAGATTGTGATGACGAAAATGATAAAAAGAACATATTTTGAAACTAAAATCCGATCGAATGGCAATCCGATCGGATAGCCATCCGATCGAGTGGCCATCCGATCGGATAGCCATCCGATCGAGTGGCCATCCGTCACACACTCACACTGGTCATCCCAATCGGATGGCAATCCGATCGGATAACCATCCGATCGAACCGCCATCCGATCAAGGTGACTGATCCGACACTTGGTTGATCTCATTATTCTGCGCGACTCTTATCTGTTGTAATCTAATCAGGCTAATTCTAAAGAGCTCCCTTTGATCCAATAACAGTAGATCTGTTAAGCAATCACTGTGAGTATACTCGATCCCTTTTTGTTTTAAACTTTGGGATGTAACATGTATTCTATTAAACTATGATACTTGAAACTTTTGGGATCTAAACTCTATCCTATGTTATGTGAAACTTGTGATTCTTGTATTCTATTTGTGCTATGTGGACGTTTAATCCAGGGTGTGTAGTTCCGCCTTAACAATAGTAGCGCTATAGGAGATGCACCTCCCCATTATTCTCGGGGGTATTGTTAGGAGGATTCTAGTTTTCCTTGAGACTTAGGAAAACAACAAAGCTTCGGGATACTTAGGCTATCACTTGTTGGACTGCGAACACTAGCATGGCTGAAACTATTTTGTTAACATTACATAGGGATATGAGTTGTTTTAATCTATTATTCTATTACTTAAACTTGTATACTCGCCGGTACATTTTTGTACTGACTTTATTTTAATACATGTTGCATGCTGATAGGATGCTGAATCAAGGAAACCAAGCTAGGGTTGATGCTTAGAAACCAACCTAGTTTAAATCTAGACTTTGAACAATGATTAATGGTTGTATTTTGGATCTTTTGTTGGTGATGTTGTTTTAGACAAACCTATGCATGAAACTTATTTAATCTATATTGAAATTACTAGTGTTATGGAATCTCGTGAGCAATCTGAACGCTTAGTGCTCGCACCCCGATGTTTCCGCCATCGGTTGAGGTGTGACATCTAACAACCTAGACAGATCGATAATCTCTCACCTCACGGATATTAAGATTAGATGAACACCTAGACCTACTTGATTCACAAGAATAACTTCTGTGGATATTACGTCTAGCAAACCATAAACTAACAAAAAACACACAGTAATTGATGTAACATGAACCTGTGAATGAAAGACATTCAACAACGAAACATGTGAAGTTATAATCATGTAATCAAGCAAGTATAGATACGCATATACACCGAATCAAAGAAACTAAGTCCTTACTTTATTAATTAACCACAAACATGAATCAAAACAGATAAAAATCCAAACTTTAATGTGTAATCATCTTAAACCTAGGCAGCGTTGTAAAGTTTAGCCAATCATTGTGAAAACAGAAACAATCAAGTTAAGTTCAACAAACATCATTCAAGAAACAAAAGTAACAAGGAATTAAGAAACCTGGTGATGATCATGCAAGGATTCACGATCCAAAAGCCTAGAAACCTTCAATACTTACCTTCTTGCACTTCCGTACATGTAAAATCTTCAAATATTGCGTTTACAACTCCCAAAATTGCCTTATGGTTTCACTCGTTAATCAAATGTTATGTAAATCATGTTTTGATTAAGTTTCGTTTTGTTATATTATGTAAATATATATATTTTACCTGTTTTTGCAATGGTCGTTTTGAAGCAAGCTAAGGTTCTTACTTATACATTTAAATTCTTTGTTTGTACTTTTTGTGGGTGAACTCCGTAATAATAGTCGTGGATATGTGTTTGTTCTTGGATTTCTATTTGTAGTGTATTCGTGCTTGAAACTTCATATTTGTATGTTTTAGATGTTTGATTTCTAGTAATACAATAGAGATTTCATTTTTGGTGTTCCGATGTGTTTTGATATGTTTTGATTTACTCTTTTATTTCTTATTATTCACAATGAGTTGGATTTGTGTTTGTAAAGGTTTTATATTGTGTGTTTTTTTTTCTTGGATTATGGTGTTTATGTTTCGGTTAATAAATTGTGTTTCATATGTTTTATTAAATTTAGCATGTATGTTTCATTCGTTGAGGGTGTAGTTGTGTTTCTTACTGAACATTAAAGGGGAGAAGAGTGATGTAATGACTTTGATTTGATTTCACACATGATGAGGATTGTGATATTACGTTTTAACGGGATGTTTTTGTGCACTGATAGTGGTGATGTAATTATCTTTTATATACTAGTATTATGAGTAGAAATACTAATAATAATAATAATGATAATAATATCATTTTAACATAATTTCAGTCTATGTAAAATCATTTTTACTTTAATCTATAATATTATAAAAAGGAGAAGTGATGTACACACATGTAATTTTACATGGCGTCCATCAATTTATGCAAAATGTATAACTAATGAATGCTTGTTTTGTGAGGGTAAAATTGTCAAAAACATAAATTTTTAAGACACTAGAAGGGTATAATGGTAAATCAAACCTACACCCTACACTCACACACTCAAAATATTTTCCTTCCCTGCCCTCAAGAAAACCCAACAGACGTCCTCATATCAAACCCCCCTCTAATTAGGTCGTCACATTCAATAAGGAATTCCAAAGATCTTCCTCATTATTTTTCTCTTATCAAAACGACCCATTGCCATCTCACTCGCGTTTCAATCCAAATCAGAGACCTACAATCGCCCCATGACTCTATTTTGGTGTTCTGCAAACGCTTCATTGTTCAGTCAATTCGTTTGTTCGTTGCCCCCTTCTTCTTCTTCCTCGGTGAAAGCTAGGCCAACGACTTTGATGTTTGCATGTTCTTCGTAAGGTTTTATTTCACTCTATTTATCCTCTAGGTTTTTCTTATTTGTGCTTGATTTTTAAATTAATTTGGTATATATACTCATATTTACCCTCTGTTTGCTGCTCTCCACCCTCTTGATATCAAATATTATCTTTTCTCTGTTTTATTTTATGTTTTGTATTGAATTAATGCTCCCAATTTGTTGTGTATGTTGTAGGTAACTTCTAATGTGGTTTAATATATCAGTAGAGGTATGTTTTGACATGGTTTAATTGAACATTTATGGGTATTCTTAGAGTCATTCCCTGTTCTCCTTTTTTTTTTGGTTTTTTATGATTTCTTTTTGTTTGTTTTTTGTAAAAACTGATTATCAAGTGCCAATTTAGTGATTTATCATCTATGTGGACTTATTTTGGGATTTTTAGTTGATTTTGGTGACAGGATCCGTTTTGTCAGCGGCAGCCTTTGAGTTTTGATTACTCTCAAAACCGTTAAGCTTGCATTGGATTTACAGGACCAACTACATTGAATTGGAAGTTGTTTCAGGTGAGGGGATTTGGGATAACCATCTTTCCTTTGTTTTTATGTTTGTTATTTATATTGATTATTATTATTATTATTTTTACCTATGTTGGATTTCATTCATTTAAACATAATCTTCATTTTAATGCTTGTAATTGTGTCGGCAGGTAGCTGTTGGTGATGTTATATATATGGAAGCAAATAGTGGTGTTGTTAAAAGAGTAAGTAGGAGTGAATGCATTTGCAACAGAGTTTGATTTCGAGGCTGAAGAATATGTTCCACTTCCTAAAGGAGAGGTTCACAAGAAGAAGGAGATAGTTCAGGTTCGTTTTTGAAAATCTTTTTGCAGGTTTTATATAAAATCTTTTTATTGACGGGTGATTGTTGTTAGGATGTTACACTTCATGATCTTGATGCAGCAAATGCACGGCCTCAAGGAGGACAAGATATACTGACACTAATGGGTCAAATGATGAAGCCTAGAAAAACCGAAATTACCGACAAACTGAGACAAGAAATCAATAAGGTGATTAATAATCCTACTTGTTTTTAAACTTGGCCTTTTAGTTTCTTGTTTGAAACTTATGAGATGAGTGCTAATTGCAGGTTGTTAATCGTTATGTTGATGAAGGGGTGGCAGAGCTTGTCCCCGGTGTCTTATTTATCGACGACGTATTCTTTTTTATATCTTTTTTTAACATGGTTTATTATAATTAATTTGTTATTTTACTAATCTAACTTGTTTTGCAGGTACATATGTTGGATATGGAGTGTTTTTCGTACCTAAACCGTGCTTTAGAAAGCTCATTATCCCCAAATGTAATCTTTGCCACCAATAGAGGGATATGTACCGTGAGGTAATGTTTTCTAATTTTGAAAAGTTCTAATTTTTTTTAATCAATGATAGATATTTATGGCATTTGAAAAGTTCTAAATTTTTTAATCAGAAAGTTTGATCTTTCTGGCATCGCACCAGCTCCAAGGTTTGTTAATTACCTAATGCTAATGTTATTTCATAGCTTGACAGTTGACTTGACAATTGACAATTTGTTTGATATTGAAACAGGGGAACCCTGCAAATTGAAGTGACATTTGAAGTAGACACCAACGGTATCTTGAACGTGAAGGCTGAGGATAACGGAACTGGGTAGGCAGAAAAATCACAATCACGAACGAAAAGGGGCGATTGAGTCAAGAAGAATTCGAGCGGATGGTTCGTGAAGCTGAGGAGTTTGCCGAGGAAGATAAGAAGGTGAAGGAGAAGATCGATGCCCGTAACGCCCTCGAGACTTACGTGTACAACATGAAGAACCAAATCAGTGACAAGGATAAATTGGCCGACAAGCTAGAAGCCAATGAGAAAGACAAGATTGAAGCGGCAACAAAGGAGGCTCTTGAATGGCTCGATGACAATCTTTTGATGACAATCTTAATGATGGGAAGAGGAAACAGATCGACCATGATCGGTCGTATCTTTTTATTATTATTACAATTTTTTAAATAGTTAACTAAGTTTATGTTTTACATGATATGCAGGCCTTAACAATCAACGTATTGGAGAAGTTGCTATCAAGCTGGTATGGTCTTTTCTTTTTAAGGATTTTGAAGTTTCCAATTCTCTTATTAATTTATTGATATACTGATCAAACCACTTTTTTAGGCAACTAAAGCATTACCATTGTGAAAGATCCAAACACTAGATAGTATATCTGGAAATCTAAATGCAAAAAAAAAAACCTTCTGATGGACACCAGCATCTCCATAACTAAAATTCTCATTAGTGAGTTATTTTCTTAATAGAATGCTTAGTTTTATGATGGAACATATCAACTTTTCAGAGGCGTTTTAGCGTTTGGATGTGCTTTAAGAGCGTGATTATGTCATTTAATTAATCATAACCGGAAAATCAATTGTAGTAACTCTGTTATAAGTTAGAGTGTTTTGACCTTTGTTGATGTTTTTTTTTTTGGATTTCAACTTACTGATATACTGATTATAATATTTGATAGGAGAGTTTTTCAACAAGATTTTGATTCTACAATTGCTTATATCAACCATGAACGAAAACAAAGATCAGAGGTAAATCTACTCTAAATATGATGTTGATTTCAATATAGATCAGTATGAATGGGTTGATTTGGGATGTGTTTGATTCTTAACGGGACAAGCAAAACTGGGTCAAAAGTCGTTTCCCCAAATTTTGTGGTTTCTTGATATGATTGTTTTTGTTTTACATGTTCTTGGGGGGATCTCAGGTACAGAAAGAAAGAAGCTTGATTCGCAATGGTGCCGCTTATAAACAGGTTCCCTTTTGTTGCTAATCATTTGAAGCGAATGATAACCAACCTTAATGCAAACGAAGAAAAGCACGTTATAAAATCATGGTCTCGAGCATCTATGATTATTCCCGAAATGGTTGGCCATCGTATCGTTATTCATATTGGTAGAAACATCGTCGGATTCAGATCAAGGATGCTATGGTAGGACACAAGTTGGGAGAGTTTGCACCTACACGAGCGTGTAAACCACAAAAGCAACAAAATGTGAAGAAGCCCGGGAAGAAGAAGTGATCAGGTTTTAAGATAATTATGGCCAGAACAAGGTTTGGTTACAACAGATCAAGATTTATGTTTGTTAAGCTCTACTTTTGTCAGGTGATCATACTGAAACTTGTTACGTTGTGTATTACATTTTAGTTTATCGAGTATTTTGTGGATGACCGAGGATGTTAGAATTCTGGGATTATGCTTCGGATTGACAGTTTATTTCATAATCGTTCCATTGAAATTGATGGTATTTTTGAACTTGCTTTGATTTTAACACGAACGCGACGCAAAAATAATCATTTGTTGAGTTGGCCTGTTTGGTAAACATGTTGTGTTCGGGCTGTATTAAAATTAAACAGGTTGACCCATTGACCAGTTTGTGAACCGTCAACCCATTTACCATGATTACAACTCATTTGCAACCCGCCAACCCGTTTTGACCCGGCAACCATATAGATAAACAGGTTACACGGGTTGTGTTCAAGTTACATGGTTTTAGGTGCATCTGGGTTAGGGCCGATGTCTTTTACAAGAATAAATTACAAGATGTGTTCGAGCGCGTGAGCATGGTGGGATCAAATAATATTTGATGATGAAGCCGATGTAATTATCACCCTCTTCGTTGCCCCACAAATATGAATCCCTTTTTGGGCAATGCTAGATTTTACTATACAAGAAGCGTGTTTTGATCCACGAGTTTCTGCATGTTAACAGTTATAACACGTAACTGAGACAAAAGAAAACTTTTCTCAAATACAAGAGCCGATTTTTCAACATGAATCGACTCGCATGAACTCTCGAGTTCGTTATTCTTCTAGATAACAGTTTTTATCTTTTCTTCATGCTCACTATTTTTCTCAATAACTTTTTTTTTAAAACATTTTTTTAACCAACCCGACCCGACCCTAAACCCGTTCTGACCCAAACCTGTTCCGACCCGAACCCGTTCCAACTCAAACCGGTTTTGACCCGAACCAGTTTCGACTCGAACCCGTTCCAACTCAACCCCTCATGGCCAATGAAGAATCAAGTATTTTTTATTTCTGTGTAATGTGAATTGAAATTGGGAATTGCCGCATCGGGACCAAAATGTACATTTGCTGCTCATTGTAACTATGTTTCTAGATTTTAATAATTCAAAATCAAAACAGTTTGATATATAGTTGTTTTAATAATAATAATAATAATAGTTTTGTTTTGTTTTTCTACATATGGTCGTATGGGTGAAAATTATGGTCATATGGGTCGTATGATGGCCAAAAAGTGGTCACACATGTCATCAGATGAAAATGAGTCACAGGTATGGATTGTTTGACAGGCGAAAAATGTCATACGGATTGTGTAACGTTAACATTTGTAATGGACATCATAATTGAATCTTATATCAGTTAGGACACCCGCCGCAACGCGCGGGCATTCCCACTAGTACATATAAATTACAAACAGCAGAGTAAAATTAATCTAATGAATGTTTTTAGGTAAAACATTTATTGAAGGTGTAAGTTTTTGACTTTAAAAAGTAAAGTTCATAATTATTGAAACCACGCAATAATTTTTGAATGATTTGTGTAATCAAATAAGAAATTAAGTCCAACCTACTCATACCATGTGTAGTGGTAATGTGTTATAATGCCCCCACCATGGGGCATTATCCGACACGTGGCGTCCTAGCCAGCGATGGGGCATTATAACAAAAGTGGTGTAGGGGGAATAATGCCTAAAATCACGCCCCCTTCCAATCTAGGGGTGTTCACGAACCGATCCGATCCGAGCGAGGGTCTGCTCGAGATCGGTTCGAATTACAACCGATCGGATCGGTTCGGTTCGAATTTATAAAACCGAGCATAAAAGTGGTGCTCGAGATCGGTTCGAATTTAAATCAATCGGATCGATTTCGATCGGTTTCGCTCAGTTTATCTCAACACCTAAATTAACAAATGTGCAGCAACAACAAAAACTGAAATCATGACTTAAGTAAAACATGTCCAACCTTTCTAGGCTGCATTAAACTAAATCAAAAGCAATACATAATTGAAATCAAGATCCTAAAAATGTTCTTAACAATATCGAATCCAAAGCATAAAATATAGTGCGAAACACAAATTGAAATCTAGCTCAAAAGCCATGAACATCTTCTTAAAGCTTGGTCATCTCCAATCTCCATCCACAAATATAGTGCGAAACACATCCGAATAATTTTTTCTCTTTTTTGAACCAGCACCTCCGGTCGCTGTATCATCCATATCGGCAACACCCGATTCATCATTTATTGGGTCGTCCTCTCCATCAGTCAAGTCAACATGAGCAGCCGGATTCTCGTTTGATTCTTTACAAGAAGACATCCTACCAAAACAGAAACGAAACAATATAAAGAAACAATATGGTTAACAAACTCTCACAAAACAGAAAAAGCAATTGGAAAACAAACTCTTACAAAACTGAGAGAGCAATTGGAAAAAAAGATATTACAAATAAAGATACTGTAAATAAATCGAATGTAAAAACTCAAAAGCATCGAGCAAATGTATAATCCTTATTTTTTAGCCAATAAACACATGTCATACTAAAAATTAATTAACAAAGATTCAACAACTCAACAAGATTTTAAATGCATTAAGTGAAAAAAAGCCTAATTTACGGGAAAAAAAAGCAATTACACATCATCTAAACAGATTAGGTGTAAAATAAAAATAAAAAATTGGGCTAAAATAGTGTGCATTTAACGATGAACAGCACTACAGAAAATAGCTCTATATCATTTGAAATGATTGAACATTAACAACAGATGGCTTCTATGGTGAACAAACCATAACACTTTCTTCAGAACAAGAGTGAACAGATGAACTATGATTTTCAAACAACAGAGAGGTAGAGGGCCACGATGCTTCCCCTTCTCATTAACATACCGCCGGTGACTGGAACTTGAAACATACCGATACAATTCAAACAGACGATGAATAGTCCGATGAATACCGAAGGTAACTACCGAATCGTTATAGGAAGCTTGAAACATACCGAAGGTAACTAATTCAAACAAGCTTGAAACATACCGATACAATTCAAACAGAAACAAGCTTGAAACATATCGATTAACACAAGCTTGAGCAGACGATGAATAGTCCGATGATTGTCCGATGACTTGAGAGCGAGCGGCGACTGAATGAGTCCGATGACTAGAGAGTTGATAGCGGCGAGTGGCGACCGAATGAGTGAATACTGAATAGATTTAGGGTTTGAATTTTTAGTATATGGGCTAATATAATTTGTGCTTGTAATTATTTTGGGCTAATACTATTTGGGCTATCTTTTTTGGGTTTTAATCTATAAAATATATAATATATATATATATATATATAGGGAGCCGCTAGAATGAGAACCACCACGAGTTATGAGAACCGCGAGAACCAAGTGCCACGGAGGGCCGTTGACCACGAAATTTTTTTTACACCTAGATCCGTATATTTTAAGACCGGGTGTAAATTTTGGGTTCAAACGGCGCGCCCGAGGGGGTAGTTTTTTACGCCCAAAGTTTGGTAAAAAAAAAAAGAAAAATTAAAAAAACCCAAACTTTGGGCGTAAAAAACTACCCCCTCGGGCGCGCCGTTTGAACCCAAAATTTACACCCGGTCTTAAAATATACGGATTTAGGTGTAAAAAAAATTTCGTGGTCAACGGCCCTCCGTGGCACTTGGTTCTCGCGGTTCTCATAACTCGTGGTGGTTCTCATTCTAGCGGCCCTATATATATATATATATATATATATTAATTATTAATAAAAAATAATTCGAGCGAAACCGAGCGATCGTCGAGCGAGCGGAGCCTTGCTCATGCTCGGATTGAATTTGAATTGAACCGATCCGATCGGCTCATTTACAAACTGAGCGGGAATCGAACGAGCAATTTTCGAGCATTTTTCGAGCGATCGTCGAGCAGTTTGGACAGCCCTATTCCAATCATAAAAAAAAAAAAAAAAAGCAAATTGATGGAAAGTTGTCAGACTTTGGACACATGCAAAAAATAAAAAGGCAAATGGTGATTGGGTAGTCAATCTTTCCACACATGCAAAGGTGGGGTTCTCAATACTTGTCAGAACATGCTCATCACTGATTGGTTTGGCAAATATCAACATAGCGTTTTAATTATAACGCGAAACCCATTTTTTTTCAAAAAACACGCCTTAAAACGCCCCATGTAATGGGGATGGGGGCGTTTTGGGGCGTTATTTTTCAATTTTTTTTAAAAATCACGCCCCACTACGGGTGGTCTAATCCTACCAAGCTTGTGATTCATGTTTTGAAGACATCACCCATCATTCAATTCCAAAATTTTAAAATATTAAAACATTAAGAAACTATTTCAATTCTAAAATTCTAAGATATTAAAATATTAAGAAACTATTATCTAATAGTAGATACAAATTTAGTCCAATATAGGCACTTGCTACAATTATCGTACCACCAATAACTATAAAAAAACATCAAAAGGAATAAATAAAGAAACTATTATCTTATGGTAGATACAAATTTAGTCCAACATAGGCACTTGCTACAATTATCGTACCACCAATAACTATAAAAAACATCAAAAGGAATAAATATTATAATGAAAAGAGTTAATTATGTTTTTCGTCCTTGTTATTTATCAAAAATCACTATTTCACTTCATTAGTTTGAAAATTGCTAAAACATTTCTTGTGATTTCACTTTCGTAACTTTTACAGTCCGTCCTCACTAACGACATTCAATTATTCTATTAGTTTATTTGAAATAAATAATAATGCCCCAGTTATTAAAATCAAAATAAATAAAGTATTATAATTAAGTGATTGTCTCGAATCTATAAAAACAAACCACTTTTTAGGTCAATCCACCAAAAACATGCATCATGAAACATGAAACCTTTGGTAATAGTTATTTATATTCAAAAAAGTTATATATTTAAATACTTCTGTCTAAGCTTTTTAGCTTGAATGTTAGGCTGGTGGGTATGGAGATGGTCTATCACTTGGTGATGGTCCGTCGTGTAAGTGGTTAGGTCACCCGGGTGTATCACCTCACCCAAGTGATAGGCCTAGAGTGTGGGTTATGAGTCTCTCCTATATTATTTGTATTTATTTTTTTAATTAATATTCAACATTATTTTAAACTTTTAAGATATATGAAAAATAATTAATAAAATTATTAAAAATATTTGACCGCCAAATTTAGAAACAAAATAGGGTTATTGGATTTTAATAATCCTAAGTTTCACCAGTTAGCCGATAATAATCCCAACTTTAAAAATTCTCTCCATTAATCCCAACTTTTAAAAGTTTGGCCGCTATTAATCCTTTTCAAACATATAAGAATTTGGTCTCCTCAATAGTTTCAATTACACCTAGAGACTCCTTAATTGATTTCAGTGCACATATGTTAGAAAATGATCAATGACGCCCAAACTTTTACAAGTTTAGATTATTGGAGAGAATTTTTAAAGTTTGGATTATTATCGGCTAACAGGTAAAACTTAGGATTATTAAAATCCAATAACCCAACAAAATATGATTGATCTAGAAATAAATAAAAAAGTAAATGGAAATAATCAAATATACAGAAAAAAAACTAAATTAATTTGTTTGCTATAATATATGATAAATAATAAATAAAATTAAATAAAAGGAACAAAGTAGGAGTAATAAATAATAAATTAAATTAAATAATAAATAAATAAAATTAAATAAAAGGAACAAAGTAGGAGTAATAAATAATAAATTAAATTAAATAAAAGGAGAAAGTGGCTCGTCACAATCGTTCGCCTACCGACGGAAGCGAAGCAACGAACCAGAAGGGGGCGGTGACGCGGTGCCTCGACAGGCCGGGGACGCACCCCACACCCACCAGCCTTACTAATGTTAGGTACTTAGATGGGTGCTGGGGTTGTGGTATCATATGAGGGGTGTCAAACTTGACACAAACTCAAAAGATTATATAAAACTAAAACATGAGGCTCGAAAAGTGCAATAGATGTATGTATAAACACAAACTTGTAAAGAGTTGTTTTATTTATTTATTATTATTATTATTTTTTTTGGATTGACATGAAAAACACCTATTTAGTATGAAAACATTATTTTAATATATTCTTTTGCCTATTAAAACTTGAAAATTACAAATGTACAATGAAATATATACTTGTTATGAATTTTACAATCATTATAAGTTATGAGATAATGACATGTATCTTTTTAAATTTAAAAAAACTAAACGGATCAACTCGTAAACCTTTCTGGTCAAACCAACACATGTTTTTGGTTTGACTTGAAACTGATATCGGTCTAGGCCAAAGTAAAATCCGTAAACGTGTGTTATGCGGCATAAGAAATTCACACCACTTTTGTTAACCATCCGAGTTCAATTGTATTTTAACAAACGAATTAAGAATACCTAAACGTGATTGATGGTGATGAGAAGTTGGACTCCATATTAAAATTAATTCATTGGCGCCACGTAAGTATTTCGAAAAGCATTCTATATTATAAGTTGTTTTAGTTATGCCCTTTAAAAATTGTTGGTGACGAGTGACATAAAACGACCAGATTTATTTTGACACGTATTGAACCGACTATAAACGATATGTTTATAAATGTAAGTTGTACCATGTTATATTATTGAGTTTCAATTTAATTAATTGCATATCAAATAATCCAACTAAAATTAAAAGATTTATTCATTATCCTCGACCTCATCATTATTTCTACTTCAGTTTTTATTTATTTATAAGACTTAATTTAATTCATTGTATTTAATAACACTCAAAAACAAAAACAAAAACAAAAACGAACACAAAAAAAAAAAAAAAATCATTGATTTTATGATACAATGATATATCATCACCATAATTATTGTTAACATACAAATCAAACCTTAAACTTAATCAATATCAATACCAAAATCAAACCTTAAACTTAATCAATATCAATACCAAAAATACAAAAATTCTTCATTTCATTATAGTTTAATAGCGTAATCAAGAACCAATTTTTAGAGCAGTTATATCAAAAATGAAAATAGGCAATTTTATATGAAACTGAAATTATGCGGTCATGACCCTCATGACTACCATAACCTTTCATGTCAGCGTCATGTCATTCACCTCTAATCCACCATACAAAACAACAATCCTAAGGGTGTGGTTATGACCAATGTTTTAAAAACGAGTTTAAACCAATCGGTTGAACCGGTTAAACCGGATGCCGGATGCTTGGCCAACACAAATCATACCGGGAAGGAAACTAAGGAAACGGTAAAGAAGTTGTACCACCGGTAAATTGGGTTATACCGGTTCATATAGGGCCAAATATCAAAATTTTGAACTTTTTAATTTTTAGATGCCGAAAAAAGATTACTATTTTACCTTCTTAGTTAAACTGTAAAATTTAGCGCCCACAATTGACAATCCACATCAATCAAACTTCTTCCTTACTCAAAGATAGAAAATCATTGGGTTTTTCAAATTAAGTTCTTCAACCGATCATCCAGGTTTACTTTCTTTTAACTTTTGTTCAATCATTCATGTTGTTAATTGTTATATTGTTTGCTAATTGTTATATAATCTGTATTTAATCGTAAACTTTTGGATAATTTTTTGATTATGGATTAACTTTTGAAATATTTTTATTATGGAATGATATAGTTTTGGATTATTTTTTAAATTGAAATTATATTTTATGGATTTATGGAGTTAATTAGTCAACACGGTTGAAACGCCCGGTACAACCCGATTCAACCGGTAAACCATTTTTATGTCTAACCCGGTACGATTAAAATACCGTCCTTAAAACATTGGTCATGACCCAAACCACTATCCCCTTATTTATTTTAATTTATTTTTGTCTAAAGAAAAAAGGAAAGGAAATCTTGGAAATGGAAAAGATGACCATGGTTGGCATGGTTTAATCCATGCAAACCATTGTGAATCAGGCAAGAGGGTGGTGTAGCCTTCCATTCATGTTCCTATGTGACGAATCATGTCACAACCATGACCCCTAAACATCCAGTTTTTGACATGAGATAAACTTGAAGATGTAATATACAAATGACAACAAGTATCACATATGTGTACAAAAGGAGTAGGCTCGTTGATTGGAAGATGCGACACTAGCACCTTAGACCATAGATATATACATCGATTCCCGATGGCCATATCAAATTCAAATTATGCTTCATTATAATACAATACGATATGTAAGACTTAAAATTTAGGCCGTCACCATACACATGGTGACTGTAGAAACGTTACCTAGTAGCACGTTCCTATGCAAGATGATCCGATTGTAAATAGCCTGAACTTCAATCTACAAAACAGAACACCGTTAGGAATGGGGTTATTCATGTAACCACCCTCCGGCGTGAGAATAAGTATTCGTAAATGGGAGTAAAGGTGTTTGAGAGAGAGAGAGATTGAATGAATTTACCTTGTGATTTCATCCTTTATTTATATTTTTTGGTGAATTAGGGTTTCCCCTTAATTCGGAGAGTTGGTTACGCAACATCTCCTATTTTCTCGGAGATCATGCGAATCTTCTATTTGCATGGGGATATTTTATATCATTGTTATTAATATTCTTTATTTAATGTTGGTTTGCCTAACCCGGGATGACCGAGCCAGGTCATTCTTCCACATGTCCCCCAGTCTGATGCTTTGGGAATTTGGCATGGTGTCGAACTTAAGAAAATAGCGAACCACCAAAAAATAAAAATAAAAATTGACAATAATAAAAAATAGAAACAGAAAAAATCATTGTCAAGGTACCATTGGCGGCGCTAGCTGTCACATGACAGGACCTGCGCATGAGTGCCTGGGAATACACGTGTCCGTTTGGGCTCCAACTTTTGAATTTCGAAAAAGTGGACAAGATAGTATAAATAGTGGTATAACCCTACGACAGCAGAACTTTTCCCCCAAAAATTCCAACCGTCGTTTCTATTCCTCCTCATTTTTCGATGGCACCAAAAACATAACAACCCTCCTGACACACCCTAAATGCCCTAATTATACCCCGTATACCCATAAATGGCCCTAAATAACATTTATAATAATAAAAATCAAATAAAAAAATTTAATAGTGTCTGTCGGGGGCCGCGACCCGGTCCCCCTGGTCTGTCGCGGGGCGCGACCGAGTAACACCAGGCGATCCCTCAGGCCGCCACGTGTCTAGGTGCGTGTGAAGTCTAGACCGTTGATTCACCTAAGCTAGGACCTAGTATATGTCTCTCGCGGGCTGCGAAGGGCTGACCAAGTGGGTCGCGGGGCGCGAGCCGCCTTTGGTCAGGCCTATAAAAGGAGGCCGAGACCTCAGTTTCAGTTGCTCAATTTCTTTTCTTTCCTCTGTCCCTATAATAGCGAAGTATTGCCCGGTATAAGACCCCTAAAAAGCGAAGCTCTGCCTCGTTGTAAGTATTATAACCCTTGATCACGTTTTGTTACCCTACCCGATTGATCTAGGACTCCGTAATGCATGTCAAGGCTCTGCCTGACTTACTTCGTTGGAGTTCTGTCTCGTGTTGTATGGCTAATGTGATTTGGGTTATCTTACTAACACGTGTGCATTGTTTTATTTTAATAGATAATAACCAGAAAACGCACCAGGAAGCTATAGTAACACCTAAGTCAACAAAGTGAGTACATTCTCTTTTTCTCACAGTTTGTGAGCCATTGTTTCAAATATTTTACAAAACCCTAAATATTTATCAATATACTTACAGTGATTAAGTTTTTGCAATTCTACAATTATCATCAGTATGTGGGGTTTTGTATACATTACTTGACACTCGTTAATATTGCAAATAGTAGCATGACAGCAAGCACGGGGGACAAAGGTTGCCCAGTAGCAATGTTGTATTGAATAATTGGATAGATATAAACATTGTAAATCTTAATACTGTAAAGTTATAAACACTTGTTTGATTAAACTGGGATGCACTCGCAAGTATTTCTTGCTAATAAAATCTTTTTAAAACGCGTTTCAGGTAACTTAATGTGAAGCTAATAGAAGCCAGCTGGAGAGCAATGAAGGCTTAAAGAAGTGGCTATAAAAGTGACCTAAATAAAAAGGAGTTTATCTTTTCAATAAATTAGGGATTATCCCTACAAATGTATTATAATTGAAACTTGGGTTTTATCCCATTTATTTATTTACTATAAAAAGTTTGGTGTTTTAAAACTCTGATAATATTTCCTAACTACGGTCCTGATGTCTCATTTCCGCTGCCAAATTAATAAATACTGATACCACCCGCTCTGTGCACGTCTCGTCTCGCCTGCCCCCGGGGTAGGGGTTGGGGGTCGCGACAAAAAATATCTGATCAATTTCCATGCGACGATGCCCTGTACTTTAAATGAAAAAAAAATCGTTCGATGCTTTGCTGCAAACCTATTGTATTAGGCCGGAGTGGCACCATGTAACGCCCTCGGAGAAAGACGCTGCCTTTCCCCTACGTAATGACCAAATTACTCTTTTCGCCGACCTCTTTAAGTTCTGCAACTTCCGGCTTTTGATTACCAAATTTTGCAAGGAAATGCTCGATGAGTATGACGTGCATATATCGCAGATGCACCCGCTTGGCCTTGCTAAACTCCGCCACTTCGAATACGCCTCCTTAAGTTTTGGGTTTCTACCGGAGCCTTTGGTATTTTGTGCTTTATACACCTTAGCTTGGAAAGCACCCTTCTTTTCCTTCAATTGCCAGAGCACTGATGTCACACCCCAACCGATGGCGGAATCATCGGGGCGCGGCACTAGGCGAATCAGATTGCTCAAGAGAATCCATAACAACTATATTGCGATAATATTTAATACATTCGTTATCCCATACTAACAAATAATACAATCACATAAGTTATCACAGATTTCTTGTCCTCTCGAATAATACAAATCCGACAACCTAGATTTTAATTGAGTTTCTAGACTTCCTAGCTTGATTTGATATAGCCTGCGATCTAACCTGCAACATACGTTAAAATATTTGTCAATACAAAAGTATTGGCGAGTACACAGGTTTGATATGTATAGCATAATAGATAAAAAGTGTAGCGAATTTCCATATGCAAAGACGTAACACACGACATATATACTTACAAAGCTGATACTACCAACTAAGTCCTCGATGCTCGAATATGCGATGGCAAACTAGACCCCGTCGGGCGCAATAGTACTATACTAGTCATGATGGGACGTCGCGAGTATAAGCCCTAGCACATATGCAACTAGCATCACGTATATCTATGCATAACAGTTATTCGTAAGTGATAATTCGATTGAGAAAATAATTCGTTTGATAAGTTCGATTCGTTAGAAACGTATGTTACACCCAAAGTTCGATTAAAAAGGGGTCAAGTATACTCACAGTGCTTATTTAGCGGGAATACAACTTGATTGGATCGGTTGCGAATACATCTGCGTTAATCATTGAAGGATATAGTAAACGATGCATAGTTAAGCGAGAATAGCATTGAAAAGTCAGTCATCTGGTCGGATGGTGCTCACCCATTCGGATGGGCTCATCCGATCGGATGGCATATGGATCTGAGTCGGATGGCTGTCATCCGGTCGGATGACAGGCTATCCGGTCAGATTAGTGTTGACTCGTGCGGACAGTCATGTCACTTGTGCGGACAAGCAACTCGTGCGGACAGTCGTATCATTCGTGCGGACAAGCAACTCGTGTGGACATTCGTGCGGACAAGTAACTCGTGCGGACATTCGTGTCATTCGTGCGGACAAGTAACTCGTGTGGACATTCGTGCGGACAAGGAACTCGTGAGGACAGTCATGTCATTCGTGCGGATTGATATCTACTCCGTCCGGATGACATGTATTCGTCCGGATGACATGTTATCCGTGCGGATTACATGTTATCCGTGCGGATTACATGTTATCCGTGCGGATTACATGTTATCCGTGCGGATTACATGTGATCCGTGCGGACAACACGTCTGTTTCGCATTCTAAATTCTGTTTCTGAGTGTTTAACGGAAGGAATACGTGTAGAGTTACCGGGACAGTGTAATCTCGCACTAACACTTGAAGTTCCGTCAGTTCCGACCCGCTCTAACGGCCGGGAATCACCCCGTTCCATCAGATCTGGCCGTTCGTGATGGTTCTTCATGGTTAACTCGAAATCGCACAGTTCCTTGGTTAAATACATAGATTTAGGCGAGATTTGTGACTAAAACATGTGGAAATCACCAGATCTGAGTCGTTTATGGTGGGATGAGGTCACAACTGGAAGTTCATAAGAACTCTTGGTGACATCACCTCAAAACGCATCAAATCCACAGATTTCACGGTTAGAAATTGAGTTTTGAAAGATAGAATGATGTAGAATTTAGTGTAGATCATAGAAGTATAAGTTTTAGGTTGAAATCTTACCGGAATCACGAGGAAATCGAGAGAAAAGGGTCCTGAGCGTGTTTGGCCGAGCGGGAGCTGTCACATCACTGTTCAAGTGATGTGACATGGTATTTATAGGCAAAGGTGGAGCTGAAGTGGGTTTTGGTCCGGATGGCCCAATCGTGCGGATGGCCCAGTCGTGCGGATGGCCAAGTCGTGCGGATAGCCCAGTCGTGCGGATAGCCTATCCGTGCGGATAGCTGTCCGTTCGGATTGCCATCCGTCCGGATGGCTATCCTGACGCGATGAATTTCTTCGTTTTTTAATAGTTACGATAGTTTCCGAAGTACGCGCTTTTCATAGTAAATTCGTATTATTATTATATACATATATATATCACTAGGGGTCGTATTTACGTATCCATAATCCACAGTTTCGATAATTAATAGTCGGTCTTCGTTTTGAGTATGCGATTATTAGCGACGTTTCACGGCCTTCAAGGAGGGTAGTATAGGTCCTTTCTTGATGTCATCGTGAACGTTATTGTGTTTGGTGCCACAAAGACTGACGGGGTACCGTTTACTCGTATTGTCATCATCGTCATGACGACTGGAGCTACGGCACTCACCCGAGGGTCCTTGTTAGCGTTAATTGTCTACGTTTCGACACATCACGGCCACCGAGGAGGGTAGAATAGGTCCTCACTCGATGCCTCCGTGAGTGTTAGTGTTTGTGATAATAGTGTAGTATAGTGGTATTGCATTTTGAAAATATGCGATTATTCTTCGAATAGCGATATATACGATGTAGTTACATTATGATCCGAATCTCTGGTGCTAGGCGTAACGAGTATAATAAGTAGTAACAACGCACGAATGTGCGGGTTGTTACAGCTGACTAGGCATGTCTGCGACTCGAGCTCTCGAGATAATGACTAGAAGAGGAAATTCTTCTTCATTGATGCTGATGTCATCCCTGGGGGAATGCATTGGAAAATGATGGCGTCGAAAGTGAAAGTGAAAGATGTTAGCCCAGCCAAGGCGGAGTACTAAGAAAACGCGTTGTTCAAAGCCTTGACCGCTCACCCCTCGCAGTGCATGGTTATTCCCAAAGGTGTGCTGGTGTTGGTTGGGATGAGCCTGTTTTGGCCTAACATCCAAACCTATCCAGCTTTCAAGACCACTTATGGAGGTAAGATTTCTAAACGTTGTGGGTTTCCCATTGTCCCAACTAACGTGTATAACAAAAAACCTTTTGCAGCCGCCTACACCTTGGCGGATTTTTTGTACCTGGAGAAATCATCATCTATCCTGACCGCGGACCGTCCCTTTCAGCCTGGGGAAGAATGCATCCTACGGATGCACACAGGGAATTTCTTGGCTTCAGGTCCTCATCTGGATGTTGTTCTCCAAGGTCCCCACTATTGCAACGGTAGGTGTAAGTGGGACAGTTGTGATTGCCCCTAGAAAAAACTATTCGTATCAAAAGACTAAAGTGGAGAGCAGCGTCAAAGGTCAAACTTCCAAGGGCACCGTCATTGCGACGCCACCAGTGGATACCGGGGTAGCCAATGTGCCAGTTACGGATTCCGTGGTGACCACTGCAGGGGCAACTCCAGAGCCGCCATGGAAAAGAACGAAAGCCACCCCTCTGCTAGCCCAATCTGATGCCAAAAGGCGCGCTGTGCTAGCGGGTTTGGTGAGTGGCTCATATTTTCCCACTTTTACCCTTTATTCTTCTTGCGCCTTATCCTATGTCGCTTTTGCAGGTCCTATTCCCAGAGTGTTGCCAGTCCCTGCAGTTGTTCCCTCTTTCTTCAGTTCCTCCAAAAGCAGTGAAACAGCCGCCACTGTTGTTGTTGACACGTTTGTTACTGAAACAAGTGGGATTGCGGATATGCCGGTGAACATTATCTTAAGAACTCCCATTGCTACAGCAGAAATTACTACCCCCTGTTTACTGAAGTCACCACTGTTACCACCACAATAACCCCCGCTGCTGCTACCGCTGAAGTGCTTAGTTTGCCACCCAATGCGACCTCTGTGTCGCGCCCAAAGGGGACCTCTATGGCGATGATTCCTTGTACCAGCCCTTCTCTGGAGCTTTCTACCGATAGAGACACTAGTTTTAGTGAAGCGGCGGGGTCAAGCTACAGGCTGCACAATGAAGGGAACGCCGTGGAAGTATTATATTTGCCTACCATAGCCTGGGATCCCCAAATGCCTGACAAGCCTTACAAATCGCGGTGGAAAATTGTTGAGTCCACCCGCCTGATACATCCCAATGTGGTGAGTTATTGGGTGGATCACGCCTTCCCCCCTGCCGAAGTTGCATATGTGGAGGGTCAGGATTGTAGTCAATTGTTAGATGTTACTTTAATGGATGCTGTATCCAGGGTTAAGAGGCTTGCAGAAATAAAGTGTCGGTGGATCCAGGACAACCGTGAGCTTCATTAAGCATGTCAGGCTGTTCAACGAATGATGAATGAGCTTCATCGGCGGAATAGTTTATTGGACACCGCCAAAGTCAGGGAGTCTCACCTATTAGCGGAGAAACAAAAGGCGGAGGAGGACCTAAAACGGGTAACTTCGAATCTTGCCAAGGAGGGTGTAATATGGGCCAGCGATTGTTAGGAAAAAGAGCGAATGATATCCCATTTGTTGAAAATACAGAAGGAGCTGGAGAGAAAGGCAGTGGCGGAAGCGTACAAGGTTTGTGTTCTAACTTCCCAAGTATGAGGTCTTCGTACTAACAATGAGTTTATATCGCAGGTGTAGGAACGGCATACTGCCTTGATGACATAAATGGAGGATACCTAAGCGTGATATGAGTAGGCACGTAAAAAATGTGACGAGCATACGGTCCAGAGGACCCGCCATCAGCATGACCTTGACGCTGAGAAGTCCCGCCATACGGAAATTGAGAGCATCACCAATCAAGCATTAGCCGAAGTAAGTGAGCTTACAACCCAACTTGGCATACTGAAAGATGAGAAAGAAATTGTAGGGCTCTTACAATGTGATCTCCTGCTTCGAGTACCTTAGGAGATCTCCTCACTTTAGTGGCTTGCTAGATGACATAGCGACTGCGGCGTACGAGACTGGGCATCATGATGGTATGCATGTCGTGTATCTGGGATGTGTAACGCTTCGCATCCTTGTACTTTCCTTATTTAGAAAGTATAGTCGTATTTCTATTTTTGGAAACTTGTAATTGTATCGTAATTGTTTTCCTTTTTCAACTTTGTAATCCATGACTATTGATCATAATGAAACTCGGTCATTTTTACACATACTTATGTTACACACTTTAGGCTTGTTTACATGTTCATACTTAAAAACTTATATTTTAAACACCATTTAAACATACTTTATACTTGTACAATACATGGTTATACTTGGATACTTAAAAATCGGCTAAAATATGCGAACATTGGCCAAACTTAACCCCTTCGCGCGAGTAAACTCTCTTCGCGTGAAGAGGCCTTTTCCAGCCGTTCGAACTGGCTCAGTCGCCCAAACCCAATTGCACCAAATGCCCAGTCACACCAAACCATCCCTCAGCCCTATGAATACCTACCTATCTCCATTCCTTACACTTTCCAGCCGCACTAACTCTCTCAAAACACTATGAACTTGCGTTTTTCGAGTAGAATAGTGCAGCAACAATCTAAGTGAGTTTTTCTTCGTCATCCTCCACCATCTGGATCTGGTGATATCCTTTATAAGCGTACAATACACATTTGAAGCGGAATGGGACCAACGAATCAACTTTGAAATCAATCTTCGGTAGTGGGTATGCGTCTTTAGGGCATGCCTTGTTTAGATATTTGTAGCCGACGCACATACTCCAGGTACCGTCATTTTTCTTTACCATGACCGGGTTTGCCACCCAAGTATGATAACGTATTTCCCGCAGTATCCGAGCTTCAGTTAACTTCCGGACTTCTTTCACAATGCCCTCCTTTCTGTCAGGAGCCACTTCTTCACTTCCTCTGAGCTATGGGTTTAACTCCCGGTAATGTGGATAAACGATGCTCCACCCTATCGCGGGGTATGTCGGTCATGTCGTTATGCTCAAAAGCGAAAACGTCCATGTTGTTACGGAGCAATGTTTTAAGGTTATCCTTGATCTTTGGGGAGAGAGTAACACCAATAGTGACCATTTGATCGGGGTGTTCCGTGCTTAATACACACCTCTTAGGTCCAATCGCCCCTGTTGGGCCATTTCTACATCTTTTTGCATTCATAACTTCGCCCACATGGTCGCGATGTTCTGTCGCGACTTCTCTTGGAGTTGGGAATTTCATGAGTCCCTGTGCTGTGGAAACCACATCGTCCAACTTGCCCAAGGTATATCGTCCAATAGTGACATTGTAATGAGACTCCGCCCTGACCACAAGGAATGGGATAACAATAGTTCTTTCATACGGAGCTCTACCTAAAGTAACTGGAAATGTTATTTGCCCAATCGAGTCCACCTTCTCTCCCATGAAACCTTTAATGGGAGTGTGGACTGGCTTCAGAAGGGCTTTGTCTTCCCTTTGCATCTGGTTGTAACAGTGTTCATAAATAATGTTTTCTGAACTTCCGGTATCCACCAAAATTCTCCTCATGTTGTAATCACCAACCGCGGTAGTGATGGTGAGGGGATCAGTGCTAAGGTGAGTATCCCGCTGTCGTGGCTCCACCTCCATATCGACTAGCATCCATGGTTCCAGGAATTCGATACCCCGCTTGTTTACTCGTCCGTCTTCCACGAACACCATATTCATGTCACACTATTTTCTTCCTGTCTTGCCGTCCTCATCTTTAATAGGTAAGGGACACTGCTTAATATCTTTAACCAGATGGGCTATGCTATTATCGATTTTTTCTGACGTACAAAATTTTGGCAATCCTCATGATTTCTTCTATAGTGTCTGGAACCCCAATTCTGTCATCTAATTTTCTGAGGAGCTCATCATCGTTCACTACTTGCAAGAAGGCTCTGCACGCCAAGTCCTGGGTCAATCCTGGTATTGCTATGCTTTCCTTATTGAACCTGGCCAGGAAATTCTCTACCGTCTCATTATCTCGTTGGCGTATATGCAACACCTCGTTATGATCTTTGGTATGTCTTTGCTGTTGACTAAATTGTTATGAAAACTTTAGCACCAATTCATCGAAACTATCAATCCCTCCAACCGGTAGGCTGTCCCACTATACTCGGGCCGCCCCTACCAAGGTCTAAACAAATATTTTACACCATAAGGGCATTGGCCAAAAGGCCACCTCTCTTGCACTTCAGAAAAGGTTGATATGATCATCCGGGTCACTGGCCCCATCATATTTACCCACCGTTGGTGACATCTTTGGCTTTTCCTTGATTGGAGCTTCTGCTATCCGTCTGGAAAACTTTGACCTGAATGTGATTTCGGTCGGCCTATATGGTCTAGTTAGCTCGTCTTCCTCCGGGTCCACTGGTATTACCGAGGGAGGGCCCTGAGTGGTTGGGGGGTTTAGAGCTGGTGAAACCGGTAACGGTCCGGTTTGGGCATGATTAAGTTGTTGTCTTACGTTAGAAGTATTCCCCCCAGAGGTCGCAGTTGTGACTGTGTTGTCGGGTGTGGGATATGAACCAGTACTTTCATACCAAAATGGGGGTTGCGTATACTGGTATCCCCATTGCGCTGATTAGCTTCCTTCGTACGGATATCCAAAACCATATATCTGTGATCGCATGTAACCATAAGGTGGCATGTAATAGTAAGGCGGGACGTATGCTTGATTCCCGGGTGTGATAGGAGCATGATGTACGACCCGTGACATTATTACCGGCTGATGGGGTGGTGTTGACATAGCCGCAGTTAAGGCCGTTGAATATAGCGGTGAGAACTGAAAACTGTCTCTTGGCGGATAGAACTGGGCCATTGTCCCGACAGGGGACGTGTAGATAGGCTGAGATGGTTGATAAAAGGAATCCCTTGGACCTGAAGTTGGCGTAAACGCCAGCAAACTGGTATTTAAGGATACACTATGTGTAACAGGTAAGGTGACTGTTGTTGTCGACGTAACGAGAAGTTGGGTCAGCCTTGTGCTTAGGGATGAGGGTCCTGTTCCCGTAACTGTTGTGCTGGTGGACCCACCGTCATATCCTGATGGCATCTCAGCATCAAACTCCATGTTTGAGGATCTTGCAACCGCCGGAGAAGAAACCGCTGCCACAACATCCATTGATACTTTACTTTTTTGGCCTTTGGAAACTAAAACGGTGATAGCTACTGTAGTATTCATGTTCGAACCACTCATCATGGTAATGGATTCTTAGTATTTCCGGTCCCACGGATGGAACCAATGTAGAAACGTTACCTAGTAGCACGTCCCTATGCAAGATGATACGATTGTAAATGGCTTGAACTTCAGTTTGCAAAACAGAACACCGTTAGGACTCATTATAGGAATGGGGTTATTCCTGTAACCACTCTCCGGCGTAAGAATAAGTATTCGTTAATGGGAGTAAAGGTGTTTGAGAGAGAGAGATTGAATGAATTTACCTTGCGATTTCGTCCTTTATATATACTTTTTGGTTAATTAGGGTTTCCCCTTAAATCAGAGAGTTGGTTACGCAACATCTCCTATTTTCTCGGAGATTATGCGAATCTTCTATTTGTATAGGGATATTTTTATACCATTGTTATTAGTATTATTTATTTAATGATGGTTTGTCCGACCCGGGATGACCGAGTCGGGTCATTCCTCCATAGTGACCAAGAGTCGTGGTCGCGAAACAAATTGATTAGATAAACATTCTTCGCCTCATTTGTCAATGTAGTGACAAAGCTATCAGACTAGGGATGTCCAAATTGCTTGACGATCGAGGATCGCTCGACGATCGCTCGAAAAATGCTCGTTCGATTCACGCTCAGTTTGTAAATGAGCCGCTCGGATCGGTTCGATTCAAATTCAATCCAAGCATAAGCAAAGGTCCGCTCGCTCGTCGATCGCTCGGTTTCGCTCGAATTATTTTTATTAATATATATATATATATATATATATATATATAGGGTGGAGATACAATAGGAAGTTTATTTGGCTAGGAATGCTCGGAAGTGATCTTGACCATCCATTTAGTTAATCAAGGGCTAAGATTAAATCAGGGAAATTGAAGGAAAGAAAAGAGGCGCGTGAGTTTGTTTAGGGACATTTTAGTCAATCAAAGCCAATAGTTTCTCTCTCCTCCAATTCCCCCCCCCCCCCCAATTTTTTAAACGTTAATAACTCTTTCATACGACATTACTTTTTTATAAAAAATGCACAAAAAAACGAGCGTTTTTTATCTTTAAAACGAGTATACTATTGCTATATTTTCAAAAAAAAAATTAAAAACCCAGTTGCGTAAAACGCAATAGAAAAACCCCCCAGTTACGTAAAACGCAATGAAAAAAAAATCCTAAAAAATGACATTTTTCTAAAACGCAATTCACCAAAAACACAAAGAAATTACTTATTTGTAAAACGCAATGGCCAGAAAACACAAAGAAATGTCTTATTTCTAAAACGCAATAGCCTAAAATCTCAAAAGAAAATGTACTTTCTAAAACGCAATGGACGAAAACCACATAAAAATGTGTTTTACCTAAAACGCAATGCACCAAAAACACAAAGAAATGTCTTATTTGTAAAACGCAATGGATTGAAAACACCTAAAAAATGTGTTTTTACCTAAAACGCAATGACTAAAAACACTTCAAAAATGTGTTTTACCTAAACGCAATGACTAAAAACACTTAAAAATGTGTTTTTTTCTAAAACGCAATAGCCAGAAAACACATAAAACTCTCTTATTTCTAAAACGCAATGGACATATAAAACTGTCTGGGAACTGTCTATGACTGTGAACAGTCTGAATTGTCTACGAATTACTGTCTTCGAAATGAGCCAATTTCTGGAAAATTAATTTTTCTGATGATTATTATTACCACAAATTAATTAGAAAAAAAAAATTTCAACCCCAGCCAGGGGCTCTGCCCCTTGGACCCCGCCAGGGGCTACCGCCCCTGGGACCCCGCTACCAGGAGCGCTGCCCCCGGACCCCCGCCATGATCGTAAAACGCAATGAGTAAATTAAAACCCCAGATCGTAAAAAATGAAATTAAAGAATTTCTTACATGGATCGAAGTGATTTCTTCAACAATTGACGAAGTTTGAATGATTGAAACACTTATCAGCGCTCGAATCGAACGAATCGAGTGATTATCTCCAAAATCACCGGAAAAACGAGATTTTTTTTATGAAATTAAATTGGGTTTTCTTCAAAAAAGCTGAAGAACACGTTGATCGTGTGTTTGAATCATTGATTGGTGATGAAAATCACACTATAACGTAGTGATTATTGAGATAGAAAGTGAAGAAATGGTTGAAGATGATGGGTTTTGAAAATGGTGGGTTTTGAAGTTACTGGGTTTTGAAAAGGAAGAAGAAAGGGTTTGATTGACTAAAATACCCTTTTTCTTTATTTTAAATGTTGCCACATGTCCTAATCATATTGCTTCCTACACTTCCTAGCCAAAATAAACTTCCTATTTGATCTTTTCCCATATATATATATAATAATTTTAATTAACAAACCATAAAAGTTGTTATGTAATGTGTAGAACTTAATGGTTTTGTTTAATGTTTGTGTTTATAGGTTATATGTTGCTTTGAAGTTGAATTTTGTGGATGGAGATGATCAAGCTTAAAGAAGAAGTTTATGGCTTTTAAGCTAAATGACAATTTGTATTTCGCACTTTATTTTGTGGTTCTTGAATTTGTTAAGAACATTTTTACAATCATGATTTTAGTTATATATTGCTTTTGTTAGTAAGGTGTTGAACATGTTTGAATTAAGTTAGTATTTGTTTTTGTTGAACGCAACCTTATAATTCAATCGAGCGAAACCAAGGGAAAACGATCCACTCGATTTTAGTTAGGATTTGATAAAAACCGAGTGAAACCGAGCGCAAACGATCTGCTCGATTCAAATTCAATCCGAGCATGAGCAGCACTTTTGTGCTCGGTTTTGCAAATTCAATCCGATCAGATCGGTTGTAATTCAATCCGAGCATGAGCAGACCCTCGATCGGATCGGCTCATGAACACCCTATACCAGACCAAGTGCTTACACTACCTTAATTAATTTTTGTTGCAAGTATAAAATTATGTGGTATTTGGGTTTAGAAAGTTGTATATAAAGAAAAAGAAATTTTATATTTTTATTTAATATTATCCTTTTGGTTGGACAAATAGCTGGACCCCCTAACACAATATTTAATACTTCAAAATATTTTAATATATTATAAACCTGTGAAAAAGATTCCGTAATTCCCGGGTTTAAGTGAACACAAATTTTGGGATCGAAGTCAAAAAAACACAAGAGTAGGAAGGAGAGATATGCTGGTCACGTAATATTTATTTATTAATTTTTAAAATGGGCTAAAGTTGACCATTTTAATAATAAAAAATACAATTAAATAAAAAACCTAAGTATGGTGTGGCATTGTGTCCAAATCCAGTGACGCTGCAAGGCACAACTTCCAATGCACATGTTACAAGTTACTATAAAACAAACCCATTGAATAAACTGAACCTCCATGCAATGCACAAAAAGTTGACTTTTTATGGTCAACAAAATAAAAATTAAAAAAAAAGTCAAAAAAATTTTGCAGGAATTCCCTATTGTTTTTGGTAATTTTGAAATTCAAAACACTAACAAGCATCATCAAGTCAAAAACTATCCAAAATGAAAGACATACATCTGATAATTAAACAACTTAAGCAGATAAACAAGCATAAGAAAGAATGAACAAAACAATCCCAAACAAGAATAGAATCCGGTTTTCGATCGATCATCACCGTCCATCCTGTGAAGTGAACGACTCAGCGAAACCCGATGGCCGAGTTGGTATGCTTGTTTGTGTATTATCGTTGCTTCCGATGACTGAGTTATCGTACCCGCTCGTACCCTCCAACGCTTGCCACTTCTTGACCGCTTGCGGTAAAGTCATATCGAGGTCAATTCCGTAAATGTCATCAGGATCGGGTTCAGACGGTTTCCAGAGCTCAGCTAGGGAGGATAGGACATTGACCGCATGGCTCATATCAGGTCGTTGGTGTGGTTCACGGGCACAGCAGTGGCCCGCTAGTTCAGCCACTGTACTCACGCTAGCTACAGCTTCTTCATCGAGATCAAGGGTCGGGTCAATGGCCTTTCGGAAGGTGTCTTTGTTTATGTGCATTCGTCTGAACCATTGCACCAAGTGGACACTTTCCTCTGGTTGTGTTTCATCGAGGGCTCTTCGGCCCGTTATTAGTTCCATTAGTATTACTCCAAAACTGAACACGTCGATTTTGGTCGTGACCCGGCCCGTTACTAGTCATATGTAAAATAATCAGTCAGCTTTTTGAAGTTCAAATAAGATATATATACAAAAGTGCGGATGTCGATCATTCCGGGTTAAATCGTTCAAACCCGAAAAGAACACGTCCATCGTTACGGGTTAAATCGTTCCAACCCGAATAGAACACGACCCATGCATATATTTGTTGAAAATAAACATCAACCCTAACCCACAAACACATAAGATTGTGTAACCCAGTTTCGACCCATCCATTTAACTCGTTTATCTAAAATAACAAATGGGTTGACGGGTATGGTTGGAAATTGCCACCCATGAATAAAATAAGGAAATTGATAAATACCTGCATATTCGGGTGCAAGATACCCGAATGTCCCAGCTAATCTTGTCACAAGTGAAGCTTTCCCGTCTGGAGCAAGTCGAACAAGCCCAAAGTCTGAAACTTTAGCCCGCATATCATCACCGAGAAGAATGTTGGATGGTTTAAGATCTCTATGAATAAAACTTTGTTGCGCTAACCCATGTAAATACTCGACACCTCGAGCAACATCTAAAGCGATAATCAATCGCTTTGTCCATTCGAGTGGTTTCAAATCTTCTTTTTGCCAATCGAATAAAAACCGACTAAGCGTCCCTTGAGGCATATACTCGTAAACAAGAAGCCTCTCATTTCCGTCCAAACAGTACCCGAGAAGTGCCACCAAATGCCTATGTCTAACCTTCGTTAAAACTGCGATCTCGGATTTAAACTCATCAAGCCCCTTTTCACTCATGACACCCGATTCCATCCTCTTAACCGCGATCTTTGTCCCATCGTGCAACTCCCCTTTGTAAACTGTCCCGAACCCACCTTTCCCGAGTATGTTATCTTGACTGAAATTGTTTGTGACGTTTCGCAAAACCTGGATCGAAATCACCATATTGCCCGCTTCAACAACATGAATGTCTCGACCCCCGCTACTCGATTGACTAAAGCTTTCACTCGGCCCACCAGTTGTGCTTGAACCCGCGACAGTAATCTTAACCCCATCACCATCCGAAGTCGAATGACGAGGATGAATCACCATCGTGTTTTGATACGGTACACCACTAGCACGCTTCCGTTTACGCGTGTACAACACGCAGACACCTAGCAAACCGGCGACCACCACCAACCCGCCTACAACCGATCCCACAACCACCCCAGTCTTCCCACCCTTCCCACTCTTCCCACCACCACCACCACCACCACCATCACCATCACCATCACCGCCTTTTCCACCACCAGCAGGAGAAACCGGAGTCGTACTAGGCCCGTCCTTCCCAATATCAACATTCCCTCCAGTTCTCACATTCACACTCTGCTTAAACTCAGGAACCCGCCCATAAAGCTGATTGTTGGAAACATCAAGCTCTACCAAATTCGGCAAATTCTTAAGCTCATCCGGAATCTTCCCCGAAAGATTATTACCCGCAAGAAGCAACTTCTGCAGCGACTTAATGGCCGCGAAATCAGGCGAAATACCCCCGGTTAACCCCATTCTTTGAAAATGAACCACAGTAATATTCCCACTAGGTGAACAAGTAATCCCTAACCAAGATGCACAAGGATCATTCCCCTTCCAATTATCCGCAAAAACCCGCGGATACCCAACCGATTTCACAACCGCAAGCAACTTATTAACCCGATCATCACACCCAACACCCGGATCGGGCAAACAAAAACTATTTGTACCTGATAAATCAACCTCAACCGACTTACCAAAACTGGGTTTCGGTCCCTGGAACATATTATTAGTCAAATTCACAACTTTAAGAGACTGTAACCCGGTTAACGACTCCGGAACCGGACCGGTTAAACTATTATCTCTAACACTAAAGTTCTGCAACTCATTCAAACCCGAAAAATCGGGTAGCGGGCCGGTAAACATATTCCCGTGAAGCCAAACTTGAGTTAATTGAGTCATGTTTTGTATAACATCAAGGGTTCCGTTTAACTTTGACCGGCTGTTTTGACCGTTTAACCACAAGCTTTGAATAGAAGAACCCCTAAACGAGTCGGGTAACCCGCCTTCAAGCATGTTAAAAGCTAAATGCAGAGTAGTGAGTCCGGAGAAGGAGTCGCCGCCAAAGAAATCTGGGATGGTTCCGGTGATGTTTGCTGACGTGGCGGAGAAAACTTGTAAACTTGATGCAGATTTTAGAGTTTCTGGAATAACCCAAGACGAAAAGGTGACGTAATCGAGGTAAACCTGTTGTAGCGAAGACATGCCGGTGAAGAAATCGGAAGGGATTGAGGTGAAATTGTTGTAACTGAGTAGGAGGTTTTGAAGCTGAGTCAACCCGGAGAGACTCGGAAGCGGACCAGTGAGTTGGTTGTTTTGAAACTCGAGAACTTGAAGTTCTGTTAAGTTGTTGAGGGTTTGAGGCAGAGTGCCTTGGAGGTTCTGGTTACGGAGTTGGATCCGGGTGACCCGGTTGTCTCTAGAGCATTGGATTTGTTCCCAGTTGCAGGGGTTGGGGTCGGACCAGTCGAGTGATTTTGGAGTGAGGTTGGTTTTGAGGGCTTGCATTACAGCAGCATCGTTGGGGGCTGATTGAGAGTGTACGATCGTGGGTAAAATAATAATAATAAAAGAGAAGAAGAGATGAAACCCCAGAAAGGGTTTGGTCATTTTTGGAGATGGGGGGAATTAGGGTTTTGATTTGATGGGGGAAAAAGAAAGGAGTTTTTTAAGAGAGAGATAGAAAGGCGGTGAGAGAAAGAGAAATGAATGGTTTCTTCATTGCAAGAATAATGTGGAGAACAGGGATGATACAGTTGTCGGATATATGCTTGGATTGATGGATGGATGTTACACAAAAAAAGTCATGTTTAGTCCCTCTTGTTTTTTTATCAAAAGCTTTCATGAATATTATCTCATGCTTTAGTATACTACTCTGCGATAATTAGTGAATGGAAATAATAAACTAAACATGTTAACTGAATGTTGTGACAAATCCAAATTAATAAACGATTTACATAGAAGAAGCATTTTTTTTATTAATAATAGTTACATTAAAATGTTAAGATTTATCATCATTTAAAGTAGCCTCTCGTATGCAGTGGCGAAGTTTGAGATTTCCGACTGAGAGTCGAAAGTCACCGAACCTAAAATTATACATAAAAAATTATAAAACTGGAGGGTCGAAAACGTATATACTTAAAAAATTATATACGAAAACTACATACCGGACACTACTGAACGAAAAGTTCGAGGGGTCAGGCGCCCCTCTCGGCCCTACAATCCTACGCCCATGGTCGTATGTATCTTAGTTGGTTCCAGTACTACACATTATGCATGTTTTAAGTCTTACAAGTAACAAAACCAAACCTCCCTATCAGGGGCGGACCTGTAGTGTAAACGGGCGTAGCCCAGGCTACGGCTCAAGTTTTTACCAGTAGTGTAAAATTTTTTTTTCCAATTTTTATACACAGGACACCCCTGAACAAGTACGAGGACACCCCTAAAAAATTTTGGGATACCTCTGAGTTGAAGGTCTAGTTCCGCCACTGCTCCCTATAGTAAAGAGAAGTCTCTTGTTGGAATGCGGGAAATAATTAGTCTAATAATTGTTTAACATACTTAAACCATGTCTTACATAAAGAATATTGATACATGACCATGTAGAACACCTTGTTTTTCATTCGTAAATCAGTTATCATTAGTCGTCCGTTTTTATTATTATTATTTTTTTTTCTTTAGATACCTTGTTATATCAAATCATAATTGCTTTAAGTTAAAAAGATTCTTAAACCGTGGGGTATGGTGGGGCGTGGTTGGGGGCATGGTGCGACCCGTGGACTATGAGACACCCAAGACCAAAAGCCAATTACAAAGGGGTATGGTGGGGCGTGGAAAAAAAGGCAATTTCAAAGGGCTAGTACTCTTTGCCAATGAGGTTCCGCCATGTCATGTGGTAGCCCCGCCCCACGCCCGACCTTAAACTCCCGCCCAAGGGGCTATGCCCAAACCCAAGCCCACCCGGGGTGGTGACTTAGGCGTTTCTCTCCAACCCACGCCTCATACCCCTTAGACCCTCATACCCCATAGTCTAAGGTTAACCTACGAATGGAAAAACGCTTAAAACACAACGCTCTCAAATACACAAACCATGTGTATTAATTTCTTGTTACATAGAATCAACCGATATCGACCTTTTTTTAGTTTTTGGTTCACTATGAACTTAGATTGAATATCATTTTTAAGTAAAAGTTTGATGAATGCAGGTGCATTTAGACAATTTGATTCTCAATTCCAACAATGAGGGGGGGGGGGGGATGGGGATATTCAGGATCTGTTAAAAAGTTCTATTTTTCGATTGTTATTTTTTTTCGACTATGGTAATTATTAAAAGAGTACAACAATAATTGATCTTTCCTTTTGTATCCGATAGAAGTTTTGATAAATAATTTGGAGATAAACACAAACAAAATTCAATAACAAGCAATGTATCAACTTTTACATGGCAAGAGTATAAAATGACGAAATAATATATTGCATATTTAATCCCTATTCCCGTATATAAATCTATCTATCTATACTATATTATAATACATGAGGGAATGATTCTCAAAAGTTAAGAACTTTTTCCCCCATTATTTATAAATAAACCCTTAGAATGAGGGTAAAGTGGTCTTTTAAACCATAATTATTTTTTAGTCCCTCAATCTATTACGTTTAAATCCTTGACATTTAACATAATTATGGGTAATTAGTTACACTCCCCTCCCCCTTTAATTCTTTAATGTATTCCTGCGATATCTTACAACCCATAATGTTTTAAAAAATAATCGGAAGGTACCATGACGATCGGCACATTTTTTTAAACGTTTCGATAGTTGTCTTTTTTAGTTTCGCGGTGCGTTCATAAAGTACAAATAGCCGATGCGTAAATATACAATTGATTAAAGCCAACATTTGTTTTTTACCCAAGTCAGCTTTGACCATTACCTAGCTACCGTGCATTAACATTTGTTTTTTACCCAAGTTTTTTGTTTTGAACGACATTAATAAACTAAAATATTCCCTAATTTTACTTGTACAGAGTCAGTTTGTTGTGACATGTTTAATATAGTATAGATAAAACTCACAACAAACTTCCTATTAAACATGCCACAACAAACTAAACAGGATATGTGCATCTTATTTTAAAAACTTAAAACTCACAACAAACTTCCTAAATAAGTGGATGACCAATCTAAAACTAAACCCTAATGGACTACTATAAATACATAGCAAACACTCACAATTCTACATTTCTATTGCTAAACAGATTTAAAATATAGAGCCAGTTCTGAATTCACTTGATGCGAAAAAACAAGCATGCGATATTGAAAAATCTAAGGTCGGTTCTATGATAAGTTTTGTTATATCGCAATAATGAATAATTGTTTTCTTTTATTTACTTTTATGTGAATACTAACTTATTTGATTTTTCAGATTCAACACACCAATTTAAACACCCCAGTTGTCGAACAAGCTTTTGTTAGTTTTTAAGTAATATTTTCGCTTATAATCTTTCATATTAACAAGTTCGTTATGTTATTATTTGGTGTTTTATTGTAGGATGATGGTGATAATAGTGTTGAAATTATTTCTTATGGTGCAATGTTCAGTCCATACAAGTCTAATCTTCAACGTCAATTTAGTAAAGAGGTAATTTTAAATTTATTTAATCTTTTTTAAATTTTTTTATTCAATATTTGTTTTTTATAAAATTTATTTAATCATTTTTTAGCTTTTTTATTAAATTTTTGTTTTTTTAAGGATCGGAAGTATGAAAATCAAAAGAAAAGATCTAAGAGACTCTCTGAATGGAAATGGGTCGAGGTTATAAATTTAGATGATTCTGAGGACGATGAGAAAGAAGATGAATTAGATGATACTGCTGATTCGAGCACAAACAAGAAAAACGGATAAAAAAAGAAGAGAAATTAGATGAAATATATCAAGTGTTTTTATGTTTTTTTCATTTTCAGTTGTTTTTGTTTGATCTAGACTATCCCATGAATAATAAAGTTTATTTTATATTTGAAGTTTATGTTTTGTGTTATTTTATTGCACTTATAATTTACATCTCGATTGAACTAATATACTTTTGTCATTTGTTTAGTATTTTTTATTAACAAACGAGGGAAAAGATCAAATAGGAAGTTTATTTTTGCTAGGAAGTGTAGGAAGCAATAGGACTAGGACATGTGGCAACATTTAAAATAAAGAAAAATGGTATTTTAGTCAATCCAACCATTTCTTCTTCCTTTTCAAAACCCAGTAACTTCAAAACCCACCATTTTCAAAACCCACCATCTTCAACCATTTCTTCACTTTCTATCTCAATAATCACTACATTATAGTGCGATTTTCATCACCAATCAATGATTCAAACACCCGATCAACGTGTTCTTCAGCTTTTTTTGAAGAAAACCCAGTTTAATTTCATAAAAAAATCTCGTTTTTTCCGGTGATTTTGGAGATAATCACTCGATTCATTTGATTCGAGCGCTGATAAGTGTTTCAATCATTCAAACTTCGTCAATTGTTGAAAAAATCACTTCGATCCATGTAAGAAATTCTTTAATTTCATTTTTACGATCTGGGTTTTTAATTTATTCATTGCGTTTTACGATCTTGGCGGGGGTCCGGGGGCAGCGCCCCTGGTAGCGGGGTCCCAGGGGCGGCAGCCCCTGGCGGGGTCCAAGGGGCAGAGCCCCTGGCTGGGGTTGAGCTGTAAATTGCCTCTGGAAAACTGCATTCGTAGACAGTGTTTCTGGAACTGTAAACAACAGGTTCTGGTCATTACGTTTTAGTTAGATTCTGGTTCTGTGAACAACAGTTTCTGGTCATTGCGTTTTAGACAGTTTCTGGTTCTGTGAACAACAGTTTCTGGTCATTGCGTTTTAGAAATAAAACATTTTTGAAGTGTTTTTACTCATTGCGTTTTAGGTAAACACAATTTTATGTGTATTCAGTTCATTGCGTTTTAGAGAGAACAGTTTCTTTTGTGTTTTTAGGCCATTGTGTTTTAGAAATAAGACATTTTTATGTGTTTTCTAGGCATTGTGTTTTAGAAATAAGACATTTTTAAGTGTTTTCTGGCCATTGCGTTTTTGAAATAAGACATTTTTAAGTGTTTTCTGGCCATTGCGTTTTAGAAATAAGACATTTTTAAGTGTTTTGGGTGCATTGCGACATTCTTTTGTGTTTTTAGGCTATTGCGTTTTATAAATAAGACATTTATTTGTGTTTTCTGGTCATTGCGTTTTAGAAACTAGTATGGTGCCCGCGCGATGCGGCGGGGGCGACACTTTGGATTGTGGCACTCGTTGCTGGTAGTTTTCTTATTTGTATATGATAACATTATTATTGTCACACCCCGACCACGTAGAACATACAAACGTGGCGGAAACGCCGGGGAGTGTTGTAACAGAATTAATTGTTTCAAATCCATGGCAATTGAAGTTTCGTTTTATTAATCAAACATGAAAGTTTACATTGTTTTAAACAAGAACCAAAGAGTACATAACATAAATTAACTAGTTCTTGTCTCGTTTTAAGTCACTAAGGCACAGGTCCGCCTAAGTATGTCTTGATAAGTCCTATGCATCATCTCCTGAAAACACATGTGAAAATAGGCACGTCAGCATAAAAATGCCTGTAAGATACATAGGTTTTGAGAAATTAGGATTCATGACTTAAGTTTGAGAAAATGTTTAGTCATGAACCTTGTAATTTGCTTTGTCTTGTAAATTATTTGAAAAACGATAATATCAGATGATATGTATAAATAAGAGAATAATATATGGTTAAATGAATAACCATGTAAAATGAGTTTGTATAAGATAAGTTGTTTGTAAATCAATGTCTTGTGAAAAGTATGTTATTTGTATAAAATGTTATATGTCTCAAATTGAAATGATTCAAATAACGCTACAATATGTGATACCATACAAACACTTATATATAGGAAGTACCAGCGGCGTATCCACCGTGCTTGTATCATATTACATATGCCTCGTTACTTAAATCACTTACTCAAACCAAACCACCAAAGTAAAATGTTTAACAATTGTAGAAATGTTTATGTATAGTCAAATGTCTATTGTCAAATGTAAATCATGTCAACGGATACAACTGGTTCACACGGTTCAATAGTTACAAACGGTTCATATAATCAAAGGGTTACGACGGTTCACATAGTCAAATGGTTACAACGGTTCAAAATGTAGTATAATGTGTTCATATGCTGGATGAGCATATGCAATAGAGATGCAATGTAAAACAAAGTACTAAGTATGCACGTAATGGACATACATAGCATAAGTGTAATGTAAAACAATGTACTAAGTATGCACACAATGGGCGTACATAGCATGAAATGTATTGTAAAGTGATGTACTAAGTATGCTAAGTTAACATACAAAGCAGAAAAGTCATGTAAATCAATGTGCTAGCATGCTATCAGTCAACATACATAGCAGAAATGTAATGTAAATCATGTACTAACAGTATACTAATGAACATAACAAGTATATGATGTGAAAACAGGAAAGCACGAAAGTAACAAGTAGGCACATGTGTTTCACCCCAAAACGTTTGGAAAACAGTAAAAGAGGGGTCTATGTACTCACTTGAGATTGCTCAGAAGTCCTAAGATAACCACCAAGCAATGCTAGAGATCACGGATATCAAACGACACCTAGTATAGGTAACTATGTTAATAACCGGACCTAAATCGGAGGATCGGATAGAATGAGGGTCCGTAAACCAAATGAGTATGAAAACTCATGTAGTATGGTTCAACAAAGCCTACATTCTAAATGAAACCTAACCTAAGTGCTCATGACCCGTTACGACCCGTTTAGGTAGCTTGTGCTACTTTAACGCGTCGTTCGCGTAAAACGCGTTCGGAGCGCCCAACTAGTCCTACGATAGGTATAATATGCCTTAACATGTCTAATATTGTTGCCAAATCAGTTTAGATGTTAAAAGTTATGTTACATATGCTTAATTACCAATTATACATGAAAAGGGTATTTTGGTAATTTACCTAAGGCATATAAACTACCTATCATATAACTACTTAAACGAAGCGACCATAAGGTATAACCTCGGAAGGTTATTCCCTATATACTATGGTCACCTAATGTATTTGGTAAGATCGACCAAACGGGTCGGGTTCGAAGGTATAAGCGATTTATTAGATCGCTTACCCTTACGACCCTAGACAACGTGGTAATCAGTAGGCATAGTCACAAAGGACTATAACCATCGTGATTACAATCACGTTGCGAAGTTCAAACGAACTTCGCATTGACCATAAACTGGTCAACGCAGAAAGTCAAACAAAGTTTGACTTTCGGACTCGAAAAACAATAAAAGAACGAAGGAACACTTACAAAGGGTCCCCGAATGCTAATCTAGATCAAAATAGCTCAGGTATGAAACAAAGGTTTCAACTTAGAGCACATTAGATCAGATTCTTGTGAGGAAAAGTGAAGGGTGGAGGTGGGTATTTATAGTTTTCGGTTCACCGTTAGGATCGTTTCTTGGAAAAGGGGGCACGATCTAAGCCGTACACTTGTCGGAATGTTGTGGTAACTCATATTGCTCCCACCACAAGAGTTTGACACTTGGCCTTGGCCTTTGGAGGGGTTAAAGGCTGTTAACAGCAGATTAAACGAGTTTCTGCATATCTGACCCCTGCTTGCGCACCGCAACACTCAGAGTGTTGAGGTGCGCAAGGACCTGCAGACCAGAATTTGAAAATTGGCAGAACAGGCCCCTGTGCACGTAACGTCGTGTTTTGGCACTTCTAACACCCGTCAAACCCATTTTTAAGCTTTATAAGGATGTTAAAGTATAGGGAACATGAAACATGCTCAAAAATATGCCGGATGTCAGTTCGTTTGGTCGTACGATTGCGTTGTTCGGTTAATTACGACGGAATGCGCATAAGCGCGAAAAACGATCCAAATGACGTGACGAATGGATTTTTCTTATGCCAAACACTAAAATAAAATATTTTAGTGCTTACATAAATTTTTGGATGTCCGGATGTTTTCAGAACGTAAGTTATGCGTGAAAATGCAAACTTGTGCACTTTTTGACACTTTTAGTCCCTGAATGATCCAAAAGTTTATTTTAGCATACCGAACACCTCAAAGCCTATTTCTAAGCTATGTAAAGGATATTTATGGTATGTTTAACTTATGATCATGTTCCAGAATGTCTGTTACAGTTCAAATTGGCATACTTTCGCAGTTTGTCAAGTTTAGTCCCTGTAAGCGATTTAACTTGATTTTGCCATACCAAAGCCTTCAAAACTTATTTATAAGTTATGTAAAGGTTATTTAAGGTATGTTAAGCCTATTTCACTATTCCGGAGTGTTCGTTGCAATAAACTGGTTATATTTTCGCATCAGTGCGCGCATAACCTTCCAGAAAGCGATTTAGAGCTTGAAATCGAACAAGAATTGATATGTGCAAAAGATACACATATTTATACAGATCCCAAGTATGAAATACAATATTTCATTGGCTTGGAATTTGTTTGATGGTCGCAGTGACCCAGGTGTCACAATTATGGTGGATATATGTCATAAGTGTTACACATGTGAGCCTAACACCTATATTGTCTTGCAATGTTCGATCAACTACCTCTATCGCCTGACGTTTCGCCATCGATGCCTCATCCCATATAATTAACTTGGAGGACCTAATTAGTTGACTTATAATTCCTAAAATTTTGGGACATAGTTTACTATTTATCTACTAAATATCGTAAATTAGTATTAAATAAATATCGTAAATTAGTATTAAATAATTACTAAAATTTTGGGATATAGTTTACTATCTATCTACTAATATCGTAAATTAGTATTAAATAATTCCTAAAATTTTGGAACATAGTTTGTCTTATATCTACTAAATATCAAAGTTTTGTTTTGTTATAAAAATTAATAATAAATAAAGTATAGAAAAACTGTTTTAAACATGTAAAGATTCGTTTGTTAGGGTGGATATACAATAGAAAGTTTATTTGGCTAGGAAGGCTAGGAAGTGATCTTGACCATCAATTTAGTTAATCAAGTGCTAAGATTAAAAGAATGAAATTGAAGCAAAAAAAAGAGGCGCGTGGGTTTGTTAGGGGCATTCTAGTCAATCCAGCACAATAGTTTATCTCTCCTCCAATTCCCCCCATTTTTAAACGTTAATAACTTTTTCATACGACATTATTTATTTATAAAAATTGCACCAAAAAAACGAGCTTTTTTTTATCTTTAAAACGAGTATACTATTGCTATATTTTCGAATTTTTTTTTGAAAACCCAGTTGCGTAAAACGTAATGGAGAAAACCCAGTTGCGTAAAACGCAATGAAAAAAAAACGTAAAAAAATGTCTTTTTCTAAAACGCAACGCACCAAAAACAAAAAGAAATGTCTTATTTCTAAAACGCAATGACCAGAAAACACAAATAAATGTCTTATTTATAAAACGCAATAGCCTAAAAACACAAAAGAATGTCGCAATGCACCCAAAACACTTAAAAATGTCTTATTTCTAAAACGCAATGGCCAGAAAACACCCAAAACCTGTTGTTTACAGTTCCCGAAACACTGTCTACGAATGCAGTTTTCCAGAGGCAATTTACAGCTCAACCCCAGCCAGGGGCTCTGCCCCTTGGAACCCGCCAGGGGCTGCCGCCCCTGGGACCCCGCTACCAGGGGCGCTGCCCCCGGACCCCCACCAAGATCATAAAACGCAATGAATAAATTAAAAACCCAGATCGTAAAAATGAAATTAAAGAATTTCTTACATGGATCGAAGTGATTTCTTCAACAATTGATGAAGTTTGAATGATTGAAACACTTATCAGCGCTCGAATCAAACGAATCGAGTGATTATCTCCAAAATCACCAGAAAAACGAGATTTTTTTATGAAATTAAACTGGGTTTTCTTCAAAAAAAAGCTGAAGAACACGTTGATCGGGTGTTTGAATCATTGATTGGTGATGAAAATCGCACTATAATGTAGTGATTATTGAGATAGAAAGTGAAGAAATGGTTGAAGATGGTGGGTTTTGAAGTTACTGGGTTTTGAAAAGGAAGAAGAAAGGGTTGGATTGACTAAAATACCCTTTTTCTTTATTTTAAATGTTGCCACATGTCCTAGTCCTATTGCTTCCTACACTTCCTAGCAAAAATAAACTTCCTATTTGATCTTTTCCCTCGTTTGTTAATAAAAAATACTAAACAAATGACAAAAGTATAATAGTTCAATCGAGATGTAAATTATAAGTGCAATAAAATAACACAAAACATAAACTTCAAATATAAAATAAACTTTATTATTCATGGGATAGTCTAGATCAAACAAAAACAACTGAAAATGAAAAAAACATAAAAACACTTGATATATTTCATCTAATTTCTCTTCTTTTTTTATCCGTTTTTCTTGTTTGTGCTCGAATCAGCAGTATCATCTGTGACAACTCGTGTTTCCGAACCTATCTTTGTACCTTGATGTAACGAACGTAAACATTATGTGACTGTGAATTGGATGAATTAATGGAATGTGATGTTATTGAATGTTATGTGAATATGTGTTGTGTTTATTTATATGTATGTATTATCACACGAAAGAAACCGATCGCACAATAGACACCCGAACGCACAAGCCAATGGGCTTTGACTCATGCAACTCTCGGCCCACTTCTCCTTGAACTCGGAACACATAGGAAGCCCATGATGGGTTCGGCCTACTCCTCATACGCATAGCCTAATGAGTAGGTAAACACTTTTCATCATTTGCAATCACACAACATAGCAAAACCCTAGTGCCCTTCTCTCTCTCTAAGCCGACGGCAAGCATCCCCTTTCTCTCGAAGATCTTCTTGATTCGGATCACCTTTGTGTTATCTTCTAATCGGTTAGTGTGTTACTTTGATTTATGTTATGATTGAGCATGATATAAACCATTGAATCTTAGTGTTCTTAAACTCGGCTCACATGCATGTATTTGATAAATGATTCACACTAATCGGATTTGTCATATTAATCGGATTGTATTTGATGATGCTTGATAAATCGGCTGTTATGTATATGCTTAGGATTGTTAATCATGTGATGTTGGTATATGATTGTTGATCATGTGATGTTGTTAAGCAATTGTAAATAATCGGCTGTGATATACGATTAGGATAATAGATGGGTTGATAGGATGTATGCTAGCAATGAATCGTGTAATTGATTATGATTGATATTTATGTTTTGATTATATTTAGGGCTCATATGAATTAGATGTTAAATTGCTTAGTTTGATCGATTGTAGGTTGTTTAGATAATTGGAAACTGTTGATTGATTGTAAACTTGGAAACTGTTGAATGAGTGTAACCAAATAGCATAAAATCCGGCTACTAAAACAGATCGCACAAGACACCCTCAACCGCACAAGATCAGATTCCACACGATCTGATCTGATCGCACAAGGGTGATCGCACAAGTTAGGTACAACAGAGTTTAGCACTACGTACAATCGATTCATGCATGATCGCACAAGATAGTGCCGATCGCACAAGGCCTTGGGCCACACACGTTAAAACTAAGGCTGTTGGGCCACAAAGCCCAATCTCAGACGCACAATAGAGTTCAGTCACACAAGATCATCTGATCGCACAAGATGAGTTATCTGTTTAAGAATTTGGGCCGTGTGTATGTAAATGAATAGTAATGTTGGGCTTATTTGTAAGTTGGGCCGAGTATGCATTGGATCGCACAAGTCGACCGGATCGTACAAGTCGTCCGGATCGCACAAGACTTATGTTTATTTATTGGGCCGGGTTATTCTATTGGGCTTCATTTTGTGAATCACACTAGTCGGTTATGTTATGACTGTTAACGTGTATTATGTGTTTGCCATGATCAACCTGTGTTCATAATCTGCTACCTATGTGTAATCATACGCGCGTTATTTGAACCTAAACCTGACATGTATGTGTGACAACCCTCAAAATTTCAGGTACTGTACAAATTAATTAATCTGAATTACGTGCTTAATGTCTGTGCTTGATTACAACTGATAATTTAAACTGCTCTATGATTCTATATCATATATACATGCATCATATTTTATACAGTCACTCCATTCATTACACACCTACATTAGTGACATACTTGATGCACTCAGCACAGTTGACACGCTGAACGGTTGATACAGAAATAATGCTGACAATACCAGCACTTAGACAGACAATATTATTATGGCCAGTATGAGCCAGGGATAGAGTACTACAATGGTTTGTAGCGTAGGGAAGTGAGGACCATAAGACTGCGTCATTAGGGGATATATATATAATGCCGGGAAGTGCCTAAAACACACTTTAAATACAGAATTATGCTTTCTTTTATTTAATTCAGCTTTTTATTATACCAGTAGAATACACAAATATAGCAGAGTGGTCCTGTATACTTTCCTAAGTGCCAGGAATGTTTTCGTTACAAAAAGATGCACAAAAGACACTATACGGTACAATTAAACGCTTTAACGGAACGATACGTAACCGAACAACCAGACAATACCAGAGACACGAAAATATTGTCAGAAATATTATTTTATCTTTCTTAATTAATTACAGTCACAAAAATTCCCATACGCCATGTAAACATGACATACACCCACTATACTTGAAAATACCTTTAACCTTCTAATTTAATACCTATTAGTTAACAAAAATTTTCACTTTACCCCCCCCCCAACCGAAAATCTGCCATGATCACCTAAAATATTTTGTTTAGATTGTTGTAAAGAGAATCCTTAATTCTATTGGCCAAGTATATTGAGTATGATGACCCTAGATGCTAGAATGCTCATATTTCCAAGAAACTCATCATAACTACAAAACTTACACTCAACCTCACCTCCCCTCCTCTTATTTTCGGCTTTCCCCCTTCCCCCATAACCGATTTTCACCACCACCACCTCTCACATCCTTCATCTTCTTCATACAAGTCTCATTTCAAGCTTGGAAGTTCCTCCATAGAAGTGCAAGTTGAAGAGTTTTCAAGGAAGCTTGATTCAAGCCTTTGTCACTAACATTTCTCCATCATCTTTGCCTAAGATTGTTACCCTAGCCTTGTGCTAGTAGTAAGTCCCTTCACACCTTTGTTCCATCTTGTTCTTGTTATGTTTTGTTTAAATGTTCTTGGCACACTAAAGCTAAAACACTAAAAATATGAACTTGAAACTCTGCATAAAAACCCTACATAAAAAGTTTGTATGAAGTTGAAATCAGGTTGGTTTAGGGTTGGTTAAAGCATGTTTGAGGTTTAAACATTAAATCATCGATAAACTATGGTTAGGACCTTTGTTGATGCATTTTTAGTGACTTCTACAATGTAAACAGCTTGCTGATTGAAATTTCCAGCCCGCTTCAACGGGCTGTAACTGGTTCATTTTTAATCAAAAAATTGAATTTCTGGAGTCTAAATTGTGTAATTTTGAATAACCGAACAAATGAAACTGGAATCGTAATTTTTCGAGGTCATTTACTATTTTTAAAGAATTATTTTAAGACAGCAGCTCAAGTTGAAATTTTCCTGCCGAAAAAGTGTGTCGTAGTCGGAGTCAAAACTTAAAACCTGAACAGAATCGGCTTGTGGGATTTTTACTGTAGATAGTCACTGTTGTTCCCGTGACCCTCCCACTGGAATTACGTCGATCCGACTTACGATTGATTTTTAGTGAATTTTTCCGTAAAACTGCAATCAGAAAGTAACAAATCTGATTGCAGTCGGGTAAAAGAATTTTTATATAAAAACGGTAATGAACTGGTTTCCGAAACTTTTACACAATAAATTTTGGATTATATGTGACTTCCTATAAAAATTTGAGAATTTTTTGGAAAAGGTTAACTATTTTATTTAAATACTCGAAAACAGTCCAGTATTAGTTAATAAATCTGAAAAGACGTAATTAGGGCATTGCATGTATGTTTGTCGGGTTGGCTATGTGGGAACACTCTACGGGATTTATATTAAAGAAAATAATATGCTTTTAAGCATGGACACCTCTATTTATAGAGGAGGCTATGGCGAAATTTTCCGAAAAAAATATAACACTTAGTAAATAATTGCATTCTAAGACTAGAACTTACTAAGAACACTGAACGAACAAATAATTAGCACGCTAATCAATATAAGTAACACAACTCTAAATATTAAACTCTAAGCCAAGGCACGGCCCGTTCATCTAATAGACATTAGTACGTGTAGGTTGTCGTGTAGCAGACAGAGTTGAGTATCGGTACAAGACGCACTACAGTGAGTTCATGTCCCCCTTTTCTCTTAACTATTTTCAGTTTTTACATTTCGGGGGTGAAATACATGTTACAGACATTTACAGACTTATACAGACATTTACAGACATTTATTATGGTATGGTTAGCTTAAGGAGGGTTTTTACTACGCGATCATGTGAGTGGTGGGTACAACGCTTAAGGCCATTAATCCTCATTGTAGGACCACGGGACATGAGTGATAGATCTATTTGGGTGTAGCGAGCCCACACCCATGAGGCCGGGGCGGCCCATAATGGTGACTATGTCTTCATACCGGAGACAAATTTGCTAGGTTTGAGTCTTCCTGCATCATTTCACACATACTATTGGTTTTGCAACCCAATGGTGATCAGGTTTTTCCTTAATTGCTGCATACTAGGGACTTTTACTTATACAGATATTTTAAAGGCTTTTATATACTCACTTACACATGAACTCGCTCAACTTTTTGTTGACTTTTTCAAATTACATGTATTTCAGGGAATGAATAGGATCTGGCAAGTGGTGCATGTTAGCTGCGTACTAGATAAAGATGTCATCCAGGGTCATAGGGTTTTGGAAGTGCGACTCATTCCTGGACGGGTTGCATGTCTTAAATCCTCGTTTTGTTGGTAGTTTTCGTCGAGTCTTATGAACTCATTTTAAACAAAGTCATGGTTTGTAACGTATTCAGTGGTTGATGTTTTTAAAGACAACATGTTATGCATTTTCTAAACTATTTTAATGGATGAACATCCCGTATTTTATCATATAGCATTGTTGTGATTGTTGCTATGGTATTAAGAAGTCACACCAATTAAACCCACGCTTCCGCAAAACCCAGGGTGTGACAGTATGATAACCATGTTAGGACGTGGTTGACCACTAGCATCTAGACTTGACCTTTCTGTGTATCTGCCGAGCAAACCAAGGTGAGTTCACACTCTACAAAGCATGGGATTCCCAGGGGTTGGGAATGGGGTTAAGGAATATGGATTACTCGTCCTTTCTTGGGTAGGACAGTAATGGTTCAGGAATGTAATTCCTCGTCCTCACGGACAGATAACTTTACTAGACCAAAACTCTATCACGAAGTCCCTCCTTTTTATATCGACTTAATTGCCGGGTCAATGGCGAGCGGGTCATTAGTTAGATAGCGCTATTTAGGTCTGACAAGCCTCACACCTTGCCGCAGAGGACGGGCGTGAACTAATGGATCTGGGCACGTCAATGATGATAGACATTAACAGTTCAGGGCACTTAAACATGACTTAAGTCAGCAGTCGATATGGTAACGAGTCTAGTGTATACATGGGGTAGCCCCCACGGCCGAAATGCCAGATAACTATCATGGGGTAGCCCCCACGGCTGGATTGCCAGAGTTAATGGGTTAAACAAATCACGTTTTCAACTATGGGGTAACCCCCATGGTAGGGATGCCAGTTAAAGGAACTATTTTTGGAACAACTAAAACCAACACCCAACTGTGAACTCGCTCAACATTATTGTTGACTCGTTACTACATGCTTTGCAGGTCAATAGGTACTTAACTGGAGCTTGCACAAGGAAGAGTCGTTGTGGGACATGGACAACTGTGTGCCATGTTAAACCTTTGGATAATTAAACTTATGTTTTGGTTTTAAACATTATGCTTCCGCTCATAACTTAAACTATGTTTGTTTTGGACACTAACTGTGTTGGTTGGACTTTTACAATTAATTACTTGCTTGTTCAATATGATTAGTGGTTTGATCCTGGTCAGTCACGCCTCCAAGCGGTGATACTCCGCGTGTGGATTTTGGGGGTGTGACAGATTGGTATCAGAGCCATTGGTTATAGAGAACTTGGTTTTAATAAGGGAAAACGTTTTTGTTAAAACCAGACTATAACCTGTACAGTGCTCTACGATCCACAACGACGCTTCACTCCACGTGCAAGGCTCGACATTCTAGGTGATATGGTTTGTGTTTTATTACCTACATGCTAGATATTGTAAAACTTTGCTCATGATATGCTTAGTTAGTATAGCTATTGCTGCTTGATCACATGTGTGCTTACTCTCTTCTGTCATCGCACTTTCGCGAACCCTTCTCACTCATGTTTCCCTTGATATGAAGATCATGTCTGGACGCATTAATATGACTCAAGCCCAGTTGACGGCTCTGATTAACGAACAGGTTGCTGCGGCACTTGCAGCCGCACAGGCAGGAGGTATACCCTGCAGTTTAAAACTCATTCTAGGATCTTTAGGTCCTACACTCGTGAACCTACCTTTGTGTTAAACTTTGTCCTTTCTTACACCCACAACAGGTCAGCATGCTCAGCCACCTGTGTGCACCTTCAAAACCTTTATGGACTGCCGACCAACTACTTTTAGCGGCACTGAAGGAGCTGTAGGTCTCCTCCACTGGTTTGAGAAACTAGAATTTGTGTTTGAAATGTGTGAATGCCCTGAGGCACGCAGGGTGAAGTATGCTACCGGTACTCTCGAGGGTTTAGCCCTCACATGGTGGAACGCTCAGGTCCAAATGCTGGGGTTGGTTGCTGCTAACGCCACCCCATGGAACAATTTTAAAGAGATGATCAAAGAGGAATACTGCAGTCGTGACGACATTCATAAGCTGGAGGTCGAGTTCTACAACCTCAAGATGACGGGGTCAGAAATTAAGGCGTATACTAAGAGATCGAATGAGCTTGCAGTATTGTGCCCTACCATGGTGGATCCTCCAATTAAGCGTATTGAACTTTTTCTCAAGGGACTAGTGCCAGAAATCCAAAGTCATGTGACTTCAGCAAACCTCGCCACCATCCAGCAGGTTGTTCAGTTGGCTCACCGTCTCACCGATCAGGCGGTGGAGCAGAACAGGTTACCAAAGCGTATAAGTGCTACAGCTACTTCAGATGCTCCCAGTGACAACAAGAGAAAATGGGATGGAGCTTCAAGCAAAGGTTCAACTTCTGTGCAATCTCAGTCTCAGCAGAGAAGGACTGACGACTATAGGAGTCCTAGTCAGCAATCATCTGGTAGCCAAAGTCATGGTGTGTACAAAGGGAATCACCCTAAATGCAATCGCTGTAACCTACATCACAGCGGGCCATGCACAAGGGGTAACTGTCATCGGTGCAACAAGCCAGGCCACGCAACAAAGGACTGCAGAAGTTTATACCCCGCAAACCAGAATCGTCAGCAACAACAAGCTCAACAGAATCAACGCCAGCAACAGCAGCCGCAGGGTAACAACAAAGGGTGCTTTCAGTGTGGAGCTGAAGGCCACTTCAAGAGAGATTGTCCCCAACTGAACAGGAACCAGAACAACAATAACAACAACAATCAGGGGAATGGGAACAACGGGGGTAACAATGGCAATGGTGCAAGGGGTCGTGTGTTCGTTATTGGCCAGGGAGAAGCTAGGAATGATCCCAATGTTGTGACGGGTAAGTTCCTTCTCGACGACTTTTACGTTACTGTCTTATTTGATTCGGGGGCTGATACTAGTTATGTGTCCTTAAAAGTTAGTCAAATGCTTAAGCGTACCCCAACACCTTTAAACCCCAAGCACGCTGTAGAGTTAGCTAATGGTAAAAGTATAGAGGTCACACACGTAGTCAAAGGTTGTAATCTTGTTCTTGCTAAGACTGCGGGGTATGGGGCGGGAGTTTGGGCGTGGGTAGGGGGAAAACGCCCAAGCCACCACCCCGGGTGGGCATGGGTTTGGGCGTGGCCCCTTTGTCGTGGGTTTGAAGCCGGGCGTGGGGCGGGCTAGTCAGTGACATGGCAGGCTCTCAATGGCCAAACCAAATTCATGCCCCCAACCCAAGCCCCCAACCCAAGCCCCATCATACCACATGGGCGTGGGTTTTGGTGGTGGGGGATCTCCCATTCCACATGTCAACAAATGCCCCACTCACAGCCCCAACCCAAGCCCCCCATACCCCATAGTCTAATCACACTTTCTCGATCGACCTCCTTCCTATCACTCTGGGTAGTTTCGACGTTGTTATTGGGATGGACTGGTTATCCCAACACCAAGCAGAGATTCTTTGCAACGAAAAGATTGTCCGTATTCCCCGCCCAGGTGAGGAACCTCTTATGATTCGTGGGGACAAGAGTGGTGCTGTTGTGAGCATCATCTCTTTCCTTAAGGCCCAAAAGTGTTTGCGTATTGCTATTCTGGCTCTCGTTACTGACACCTCGAAGGAAGAGAAGAATATAGAAGACTTTCCGATTGTACGCGACTATCCTGAGGTATTTCCTGAGGAATTACCTGGCCTCCTGCCTCATCGCCAGGTCGAGTTTCAAATCGAGCTAGCTCCTGGAGCAGCGCCCATAGCTCGTGCACCGTATCGTTTAGCTCCATTAGAGTTGAAAGAACTCTCTACGCAACTACAAGAACTCTTGGATAAGGGTTTTATTCGCCCTAGCTCATCGCCTTGGGGAGCTCCAGTGCTATTTGTGAAAAAGAAAGACGGAACTTTCAGAATGTGCATCGACTACCGTGAACTTAACAAGGTGACTGTGAAGAATCGCTACCCTCTTCCACGCATTGACGACTTGTTCGACCAGCTGCAAGGGTCGAGCTACTATTCAAAGATTGATTTGAGATCAGGATATCACCAGCTGAGAGTCCGAGAAGAGGACGTCTCCAAAACAGCCTTTAGAACCCGTTATGGACACTATGAGTTTTTGGTCATGCCGTTTGGGCTAACAAACGCACCTGCGGTCTTCATGGACTTGATGAATCGAGTGTGCAAGCCGTACCTAGACAAGTTCGTTATAGTTTTCATCGACGACATCCTGATCTATTCTAAGAGTCAGGAGGAACACGAGCAGCATCTACGGCTCATCCTAGAACTTCTTCGAACAGAACAGCTGTATGCCAAGTTTTCAAAATGCGACTTTTGGCTTCGTGAAGTCCATTCCTTAGGCCATGTAGTGAACAAGGATGGGATTCACGTTGATCCATCCAAGGTAGATTCGATCAAGAGCTAGCCTGCACCTCGTATGCCAACGGAAATTCGCCAATTCTTGGGATTGGCAGGTTACTACAGGAGGTTTATTAAGGATTTTTCCAAGAATGCACAGCCTCTTACTTCACTAACGCAGAAGGGCGTTGTTTATCGTTGGGGAAATGCACAGGAGTTAGCGTTTCAGCACTTAAAGGATAGACTTTGCAGTGCACCTATCCTCTCATTGCCAGAGGGCACAGACGACTTTGTGGTTTACTGGGACGCATCAATTCAGGGTCTTGGTTGCGTATTGATGCAGCGGGATAAAGTTATAGCCTACGCCTCACGCCAACTCAAAGTTCATGAAAAGAACTACACCACACACGATTTAGAGCTGGGAGCTGTTGTTTTTGCACTTAAGATATGGAGACACTACCTGTATGGTACCAAATGTGCTATCTACACCGATCACAGGAGCCTCGAGCATATCTTCAAACAGAAGGAACTCAATATGCGACAGCGACGATGGGTCGAACTACTAAATGACTACGAATGCTCGATCAGGTATCACCCAGGCAAAGCCAATGTTGTGGCAGACGCCCTCAGTCGAAAGGACACTGCGCCCAAGCGCGTACGAGCTTTACAACTTACTATACAGTCTAGTCTTCCTTCTCAAATATGAGATGCTCAGGTAGAAGCATTGAAACCAGAAAACGTCAGGGCTGAAGCCCTACGCGGCTCAAGGCAACGATTAGAACAGAAGGAAGATGGTGCTTACTACGTCACAGGACGCATTTGGGTCCCACTTTATGGAAACCTACGAGAGCTTGTGATGGATGAGGCACACAAGTCTCGCTACTCAGTACATCCAGGTTCGGATAAAATGTACCACGATATCAAAACTACATATTGGTGGCCTAGCATGAAGGCCCACATCGCAACTTACGTTAGCAAGTGCTTGACTTGTGCGAGAGTCAAGGCGGAATATCAGAAACCTTCAGGCCCACTTCAACAACCAGAGATACCACAATGGAAATGGGAGCAAATTTCCATGGATTTTGTTACTGGCCTGCCTAGATTGCAACGTGGTAACGATACTATTTGGGTGATCGTGGATTGATCACAAAGTCTGCTCACTTCCTGGCTATCAAAGAAACGGATAAGTTCTCCACCCTAGCAGACGTATATCTCAAGGAAGTTGTCTCGAGGCACGGAGTGCCCACCTCTATTATCTCGGATCGAGATGCACGTTTTACATCAGAACTGTGGCAAGCAATGCACAAGTCCTTTGGCTCACGATTAGATATGAGCACAGCTTATCACCCGCAAACGGATGGGCAATCTGAACGCACCATCCAGACCCTCGAAGACATGCTTAGAGCATGTGTAATTGAATTTGGCAACGGCTGGGAAAAGCATCTGCCACTTGTGGAATTTTCGTACAACAATAGCTACCACACCAGCATTAAAGCTGCTCCGTTTGAGGCATTGTACGGGCGTAAATGCCGGTCACCTCTTTGTTGGGCAGAGGTGGGGGATAGTCAGATTACTGGTCCAGAACTTGTGGTGGACACAACAGAGCGAATTGCTCAGATACGACAACGAATGGCGGCAGCTCGTGATCGTCAGAAAGTCTACGCCGATAAGGGCAGAAAACCACTAGAGCTCCAGGTTGGGGAGCGTGTACTACTCAAAGTTTCACCCTGGAAGGGTGTGGTTCGTTTTGGTAAACGAGGCACACTTAACCCACGATACGTTGGACCTTTCGAAGTCATTGAGAAAATAGGCAAGGTGCAAACTGAACTTACCAGCAGAACTCAGTGCAGTTCACAATGTTTTCCACGTGTCGAATCTGAAGAAGTGTCTGTCAGATGAGACCCACGTAGTTCCTTTGAAGGAGCTCACTATCGACGAGCAGTTGCGATTCGTCGAGGAACCAGTCGAAATCAAGGACCGGGATGTTAAGGTCCTCAAGCGTACTAGAATACCTCTCGTTCGAGTTCGTTGGAACTCACGTCGCGGCCCAGAGTTCACCTGGGAACGCGAAGATCAGATGAAACAAAAGTATCCCCAACTGTTCACAAACAGTACAACTACCACTGAGGCTGAAGCTACGGAATTTCGGGACGAAATTCCAGATCAACGGGGGGAGGATGTGACACCCCAGGAAAACCATGCAACTTAACTAGCTTCCTCAGTGAGTGCGTGCTAAATTTCGGGACGAAATTTCTTTCAACTTGGGGATAATGTGACAACTCGTGTTTCCGAACCTATCTTTGTACCTTGATGTAACGAACGTAAACATTATGTGACTGTGAATTGGATGAATTAATGGAATGTGATGTTATTGAATGTTATGTGAATATGTGTTGTGTTTATTTATATGTATGTATTATCACACGAAAGAAACCGATCGCACAATAGACACCCGAACGCACAAGCCAATGGGCTTTGACTCATGCAACTCTCGGCCCACTTCTCCTTGAACTCGGAACACATAGGCAGCCCATGATGGGTTCGGCCTACTCCTCATACGCATAGCCTAATGAGTAGGTAAACACTTTTCATCATTTGCAATCACACAACATAGCAAAACCCTAGTGCCCTTCTCTCTCTCTAAGCCGACGGCAAGCATCCCCTTTCTCTCGAAGATCTTCTTGATTCGGATCACCTTTGTGTTATCTTCTAATCGGTTAGTGTGTTACTTTGATTTATGTTATGATTGAGCATGATATAAACCATTGAATCTTAGTGTTCTTAAACTCGGCTCACATGCATGTATTTGATAAATGATTCACACTAATCGGATTTGTCATATTAATCGGATTGTATTTGATGATGCTTGATAAATCGGCTGTTATGTATATGCTTAGGATTGTTAATCATGTGATGTTGGTATATGATTGTTGATCATGTGATGTTGTTAAGCAATTGTAAATAATAGGCTGTGATATACGATTAGGATAATAGATGGGTTGATAGGATGTATGCTAGCAATGAATCGTGTAATTGATTATGATTGATATTTATGTTTTGATTATATTTAGGGCTCATATGAATTAGATGTTAAATTGCTTAGTTTGATCGATTATAGGTTGTTTAGATAATTGGAAACTGTTGATTGATTGTAAACTTGGAAACTGTTGAATGAGTGTAACCAAATAGCATAAAATCCGGCTACTAAAACAGATCGCACAAGACACCCTCAACCGCACAAGATCAGATTCCACACGATCTGATCTGATCGCACAAGGGTGGTCGCACAAGTTAGGTACAACAGAGTTTAGCACTACGTACAATCGATTCATGCATGATCGCACAAGACCTCGTGGATCGCACAAGATAGTTCCGATCGCACAAGGCCTTGGGCCACACACGTTAAAACTAAGGCTGTTGGGCCACAAAGCCCAATCTCAGACGCACAATAGAGTTCAGTCACACAAGATCATCTGATCGCACAAGATGAGTTATCTGTTTAAGAATTTGGGCCATGTGTATGTAAATGAATAGTAATGTTGGGCTTATTTGTAAGTTGGGCCGAGTATGTATTGGATCGCACAAGTCGACCGGATCGTACAAGTCGTCCGGATCGCACAAGACTTATGTTTATTTATTGGGCCAGGTTATTCTATTGGGCTTCATTTTGTGAATCACACAAGTCGGTTATGTTATGACTGTTAACGTGTATTATGTGTTTGCCATGATCAACCTGTGTTCATAATCTGCTACCTATGTGTAATCATACGCGCGTTATTTGAACCTAAACCTGACATGTATGATAACCATGTTAGGACGTGGTTGACCACTAGCATCTAGACTTGACCTTTCTGTGTATCTGCCGAGCAAACCAAGGTGAGTTCACACTCTACAAAGCATGGGATTCCCAGGGGTTGGGAATGGGGTTAAGGAATATGGATTCCTCGTCCTTTCTTGGGTAGGACAGTAATGGTTCAGGAATGTAATTCCTCGTCCTCACGGACAGATAACTTTACTAGACCAAAACTCTATCACGAAGTCCCTCCTTTTTATATCGACTTAATCGCCGGGCCAATGGCGAGCGGGTCATTAGTTAGATAGCGCTATTTAGGTCTGACAAGCCTCACACCGTGCCGCAGAGGACGGGCGTGAACTAATGGATCTGGGCACGTCAATGATGATAGACATTGACAGTTCAGGGCACTTAAACATGACTTTAGTCAGCAGTCGATATGGTAACGAGTCTAGTGTATACATGGGGTAGCCCCCACGGCCGAAATGCTAGATAACTATCATGGGGTAGCCCCCACGGCTGGATTGCCAGAGTTAATGGGTTAAACAAATCACGTTTTCAACTATGGGGTAACCCCCACGGTAGGGATGCTAGTTAAAGGAACTATTTTTGGAACAACTAAAACCAACACCCAACTGTGAACTCGCTCAACATTATTGTTGACTCGTTACTACATGCTTTGCAGGTCAATAGGTACTTAACTGGAGCTTGCACAAGGAAGAGTCGTTGTGGGACATGGACAGCTGTGTGCCATGTTAAACCTTTGGATAATTAAACTTATGTTTTGGTTTTAAACATTATGCTTCCGCTCATAACTTAAACTATGTTTGTTTTGGACACTAACTGTGTTGGTTGGACTTTTACAATTAATTACTTGCTTGTTCAATATGATTAGTGGTTTGATCCTGGTCAGTCACGCCTCAAAGCGGTGATACCCCGCGTGTGGATTTTGGGGGTGTGACATCATCTAATTCATCTTCTTTCTCATCGTCCTCAGAATCATCTAAATTTATAACCTCGACCCATTTACATTCAGAGAGTCTCTTAGATCTTTTCTTTTGATTCTCATACTTCCGATCCTTAAAAAAACAAAAAATTAATAAAAAAGCTAAAAAATGATTAAATAAAAAAAACAAACATTGAATAAAAAAATTTAAAAAAGATTAAATAAATTTAAAATTACCTCTTTACTAAATTGACGTTGAAGATTACACTTGTATGGACTGAACATTGCACCATAAGAAATAATTTAAACACTATTATCACCATCATCCTACAATAAAACACCAAATAATAACATAACGAACTTGTTAATATGAAAGATTATAAGCGAAAATATTACTTAAAAACTAACAAAAGTTTGTTCGACAATTGGGATGTTTAAATTGGTGTGTTGAATCTGAAAAATCAAATAAGTTAGTATTCACATAAAAGTAAATAAAAGAAAACAATTATTCATTATTGCGATATAACAAAACTTATCATAGAACCAACCTTAGATTTTACAATATCGCATGCTTGTTTTTTCGCATCAAGTGAATTCAGAACTGGCTCTATATTTTAAATCTGTTTAGCAATAGAAATGTAGAATTGTGAGTGTTTGCTATGTATTTATAGTAGTCCATTAGGGTTTAGTTTTAGATTGGTCATCCACTTATTTAGGAAGTTTGTTGTGAGTTTTAAGTTTTTAAAATAAGATGCACATATCCTGTTTAGTTTGTTATGGCATGTTTAATAGGAAGTTTGTTGTGAGTTTTATCTATACTATATTAAACATGTCACAACAAACTGACTCTGTACAAGTAAAATTAGGGAATATTTTAGTTTATTAATGTCGTTCAAAACAAAAAACTTGGGGTAAAAAACAAATGTTAATGCACGGTAGCTAGGTAATGGTCAAAGTTGGCTTGGGTAAAAAACAAATGTTGGCTTTAATCAATTGTATATTTACGCATCGGCTATTTGTACTTTATGAACGCACGGCGAAACTAAAAGAGACAACTATCGAAACGTTTAAAAAAATGTGCCGATCGTCATGGTACCTTCCGATTTTTTTAAAACATTACGGGTTGTAAGATATCGCAGGAATACATTAAAGAATTAAAGAGGGGGAGGGGGGGAGTGTAACTAATTACCCATAATTATGTTAAATGTCAAGGATTTAAATGTAATAGATTGAGGGACTAAAAAATAATTATGGTTTAAAAGACCACTTTACCCTCATTCTAGGGGTTTATTTATAAATAATGGGGGAAGAAGTTCTTAAGTTTTGAGAATCCTTCCCTCATGTATTATAATATAGTATAGATAAGACATTTCTTTTTGTTTTTGGTGCGTTGCGTTTTAGAAAAAGTCATTTTTTACGTTTTTTTCATTGCGTTTTACGCAACTGGGTTTTCAAATTTTTTTTCGAAAATATAGCAATAGTATACTCGTTTTAAAGATAAAAAAACTCGTTTTTTGGTGCAATTTTTATAAAAAAATAATGTCGTATGAAAAAGTTATTAACGTTTAAAAAATGGGGGGAATTGAAGTAGAGATAAACTATTGTGCTGGATTGACTAGAATGCCCCTAACAAACCCACGTGCCTCTTTTTTTTTTTGCTTCAATTTCATTCTTTTAATATTAGCACTTGATTAACTAAATGGATGGTCAAGATCACTTCCTAGCCTTCCTAGCCAAATAAACTTCCTATTGTATCTCCACCCTAACAAACGTATCTTTACATGTTAAAACAGTTTTACTATACTTTATTTATTATTAATTTTTATAACAAAACAAAACTTTGATATTTAGTAGATAGATGACAAACTATGTTCCAAAATTTTAGGAATTATTTAATACTAATTTACGATATTAGTAGATAGATAGTAAACTATATCCCAAAATTTTTGTAATTATTTAATACTAATTTACGATATTTATTTAATACTAATTTACGATATTTAGTAGATAAATAGTAAACTATGTCCCAAAATTTTAGGAATTATAAATCAACTAATTAGGTCCTCCAAGTTAATTATATGGGATGAGGCATCGATGGCGAAACGTCAGGCGATAGAGGCAGTTGATCGAACATTGCAAGACATTATAGGTGTTAGGCTCCCATGTGTAACACTTATGACATATATCCACCATAATAATGTTATCATATACAAATAAGAAAACTACCAGCAACGAGTGCCACAATCCAAAGTGTCGCCCCCGCCGCATCGCGCGGGCACCCTACTAGTACTTTCTATAAATACAAGTGACAAAAGAAAAGCTGATGTGTCAGCTAGAGAGCATGTCCAACAAGACTTTTCTTATGTCATTATTACATCATAATGCCTAATATTTAAAGACTTTAAAATTCAAAGTTTGCCCACATCCACCTGTTGAAGAAATATACAAGTTAAAAATGTCATCATATCCTTCTGTAGGTTCTTATGATTTAAAGTATCGCTTTATCAAGCAAGTTGAGGATCAAGTATACGAGGATAAGGCTACTGTTCAAGAGCTGAAGATTATTAAATTTCGTTGTTCAGTTCTCAATGTAATTGTTGATCTATCGTCATATGTGATATGTAAATTTTAATTCTATTAATCTTTGTAGAGCATTTTATTTTTACTGATTTGAGCATCAACAGTTATTAGTGTTGATACCTGCTATTGTGAATGTTGAGTTGCAATTGTTGCCAACATATGTCATTCCCAACAGCAGTTTCGAAAGAATATTCAACCATTAACTGACGTGGGCAGTTATATACATCTATTTACAGTATGTTCACGCGCTCGATGAAATGTGTTTTATAATTATAAAAATGGTTTATACCTTAACATTAAAACACACACAACAAAGGATAAGTGTATCCCGTCATATATGCAGCAAAGTATTGGTAAGAGCCAGATATCGATCCATGGAACACGGGCGTTATATGTACTAAATCTTTGTCATTAATTTACTAGATAAAAGGATATGTGAATGGTTGTTTAACTAAGTTATCTAAATTATCTCTAGAACATAAATATACTACTATCTTGTTTCATAAACAACCTAAACATGTTATCTATCAGATATGTCACAAAAGCACTTAATGAATTTTCCAATTTCGAGACAGCTGGTTACCGAGTCTGGATTTCTAGCATTATGATTCTTCGAAAAGTTAACGTGATGGTCACACGTTAACCACCTAAAATCATTCATTAGTTAGCTATTGATATTTATTCATGCAAACCTTTAAAGATAGGTTATTTACCGGGTCTGGATTCCTAACATCACTTATCAAAGAAAGCAAAACCGATGGTCATAATACAGCCACGAGGATAAGCAATTATGTCACACCCCGACCACGTGTAACATACAAAACGTGGCGGAAACGTCGGGGAGTGTTGTAACAGAATTAATGTTTCATAACCATGGATACCAAAAGTGTTTCGTTTTATTAAACATTGAATAATTACATTGTCTGGAAATCTAAATACACAATTTAAACATAATCTATCATTGTTATTGAGTCACTAAGGCCTTGTCCAGTCCTATGTGAGCATGCATCTTATCAATCGATATCATTCAACAATACCTGAAACATATGTGAAAACGAGGTCAGCAAAGAAATGCTGGCGAGTACATAGGTTTTGTGAAAATAAGATTCATGACTTCTGTTTAAGAAAATGTTTAGCCAAGAATCTTGTAATTTGCTTTATCTTTGTAAATCATTTGAAAAATAATAAGTTCAGATGATATGTATAAATAAGAGAATAATGCATGATTAAATGAATAACCATGTAAAATGAGTTTGTATAAGATAAGTTGTTTGTAAATCAATGTCTTGTGAAAAGTATGTTACTTGTATAAAATGTTCTATGTCTCAAACTTAAATGATTCAAGTAACGCTACTATATGTAATACCATACAAACACTTATATATAGGAAGTACCAGCGGCGTATCCACCATGCTTGTATCATATTACACACGCATCGTTACTTAAATCACTTAATCAAACCAAACCACCAAAGTAATGTTCATGTCCAATGTAAATCATGTAATATGTATAACCAAAATGATATGTATGGCTAGTGAAATGCATCAACTAAACCATAGGTGAAACGCACAAAACAAAGTATTGAAGTAAAACTTGGTTTAAATCAATACTATGTTTCGTGGAAACGCATGATCAAATGTAAATCATGTCCAAATGTTTACCCAATCGTTAAAACTCTTTGTGAAATCGTTCCAATCGTTCTTGTTGTTTTAATCATTCAAATCGTTCTTGTTTTAATCGTTCAAATCGTTCTTGTTTTAATTGTGAAACTACTTAATGGTCGATTCTCTAATAACATTCAAACCTTCTTGACTCGTTCATCGTTCCAACTCGTTCTCGTTCTCGTTCTTAACAAACCCTTACCAAAGGGTAAATTAATAATTACAGATTCAGTCATTACCCAGAATACCCACACATAACCATGGGTATAGAGAATAACGGGATTTGTCAGATCCTATGGTACCATAACCTAATACTGGTCGGCTTGATCATTGCTAATGAATGTCATTGGTTATGTAACTACAACCAACAAGTTTGTTCATTTTATTGAAATCGTTCTTGAAATCATTGTAATTGTTTTTGAAATCATTGTAATCGTTCTTGAAACCATTGTTATTGTTTTTGAAACCATTGTTATCGTTCTTGAAACCACATTGTAATTGTTTTTGAAACCATTGTAATCGTTCTTGAAATCATTGTTAAGACAATTAGCACATATGAGTCACCCCAAAACAGTTGAAAACAGTAAAAGAGGGGAATAATGTACTCGCCTGAGAATGCTTAGAGGTCTTGAACAACAACCAAACAAAGCTTGAGGGAGCACGGAATCAGTCGGCAATCTAAAACTATATAAATAAACCGGACTTAAATCGGGAGATCGGATAGGATGAGGCTTGGTAAACCAAATGAGTATTGGAACTCATATGATATGGTTTAACAAGGCCTACATACTACATTGAGACTAACCTAAGTGCTTTCGACCCATCGCGACCCATTAAGGTAACTTATGCTACTTTAACGCGTCGTGCGCGTGAAACGCGTTCGGACCGTCTAACTAGTCCTATGACAAGTGTTATATGCCTATACATGTTACATAATCAGTTATGTGACAAAAGTTTAGGTTAAATATGCTTAATTACCAATTATACATGAAAAGTGTATTCTGGTAATTTACCTAAGGCATATAAACTACCTATCATACAACTACTTAAACGAAGCGACCATAAGGTATAACCTCGGAAGGTTATTCCCTACCTACTATGGTCACCTAATGTATTTGGTCGGATCCTAATGATCGACCAAATGGGTCGGGTTCGAGGTATAAGCGATTTATCAGATCGCTTACCCTACGACCCTAGACAACGTGGTAATCAGTAGGCATAGTCCCAAGGGACTATAACCAACGTGATTTCACTCACGTTGCGAAGTTCCTACGAACTTCGCATTGACCATAAGCTGGTCAACGCTGAAAGTCAAACAAAGTTTGACTTTCTGACTCGAAAAGCAATAAAATAAGGAAAAGAACGAAAGAATACTTACGAAGGGTCCCCGAATGCTAATCCCGATCCAAGTAGCTCAGGTATGAAACAATGGTTTCAACTTAGAGCTTCTCAAATCAGAATTCTTGTAATTTTGAAGCATGGGGGGTGGGGTATTTATAGTAAAAGGTCCACCGTTAAGATCGTTTCATGGAAAACGTGCCTTAATCCCACCCGTACAAGTGTCGGGACCTTATGGTGACTAAAATTTGATCCTTATCAGCTGACTAGACAATTGGGACTGTGTGGTGGTGAATCAAACAGCTGCAATCTGCTGTTAGAAACATTTAACCTGTTCAGAAGGGCTGACGCGGGCCGCGTGAGGATGTTAAGATCCTGAGGCGGGCCGCCTAGGAGTCACAGATCAGAACAAAGTTTCAGAAATGACAGTTTCAGTCCCTGCACGTGTTTAAGCCCATTTCCGGCACTTCTAAGGCCCGTAAAGCCAACTTTAAGGCCCTAAAATGTTGCCTAAACAATGTGGACATGAAACATGCTCAAAAATATGCCGGATGTTGGTTCGTTTGGTCATACGAACGCGATGTTCGCTTAATTACGACGGAATGCGCATAAGCGCGAAAAACGATCCAAATGACGCGACGAAAGGATTTTTGGCAAGCCAAACACTAAAGCATAATATAGTCATGATTATATAAATTTTTAGATGTCCGGATGTATTCAGAACGTAAGTTATGCGCGAAAATGCAAACTTATGCACTTTTTGACACTTTTAGTCCCTGAATGACCCAAAAGTTTATTTTAGCATACCGAACCCCTCAAAGCCTATTTCTAAGCTATATAAAGGATATTTATGGTATGTTTAACTTATGGTCTTGTTCCGGAATGTCTGTTACAGTTCAAATTGGCATACTTTCACAGTTTGTCATATTTAGTCCCTGTAGACAAATTAACTTGATTTCGGCATACCAAACCTTCCAAAACTTATTTCTAAGTTATGTAAAGGTTATTTAAGGTATGTTAAGCCTAAGTCCCTATTCCGGAGTGTTTTTTGCATTAAACTGGTTATATTTACGCATCGGTGCGCGTATAACCTTTCAGAAAGCGATTTAGAGTTTGGAATTGAACAAAAATTGATATGTGAAAATGATACACATATTTATACAAATTCAAAGTATGAAATACAATATTTCATTGGTTTGGTATTTGTTTGATGGCCGTGAAGGCATAGGTGTTACAGTCTCCCCTAGTTTAGGAAATTTCGTCCCGAAATTTATTTAGAGGAAACTTGTGAGAGTTTAAAACATGAAGTTGAAAAGATCAAACAATATTGGTTAGGGTTCTGAACTTCTAGTAACCTTAATAACATTATGTTTGCAATGTAAGAGGGACACCTATATACAAGTATATGAAGTGTCATTGGTGCGTCCACCGTACCTCCATTACATCGTTCTCATTTTGTTATTGTTGTCACTATCGGTTCTTACACATAATAAACCTTACTGAGTTTTTGTGCACTAAATTTCATAATTATGTACGCGTCCATAATCAGACAATTTCCTTGCACAGTTCACACAGTCTATTTTATAATGTGTAGGGGAAAACCAAATGAAAAATCCTGTGATGAGTGTGACTAGACCACCATAGAGTCCTTTAAATTAAATCAATAAATGATCTAAATAGACTTTCAAGGAGTCTGTTCAGCTACATCACTAGATGTCGTTCTTTAACCAAATTGTGAATCAATCTTTTAGACTAGACCACTAAAAGGATCTCTTATGAAACATGGAGCGGTACTTATATAATCCAAGGGTCTTAACTATTACATAGAAGCCCATTGAGGATTGAAGGTAGTACCTTTTGAATATCCTGCTACGAATCCCTCATATGAAAACATGAAAGATTCTATGAGGATTTGAAAATCGGATCACACAAAATCATAGAGGAGAACACATAAACACATATCACATAACCACAAAATTGTTCGTTAATTTGTCTTGTAAATTGGGTACATGCATTTAAAGCACACTAGGAATCCATTCCGTGGATTTCATTTGGTACTTTAAACGTTATCAAGAATCCAACTATAAAGATAGAAAGATTCAAAAAGAAAATTCGATTTCGATTATTAGGAACCGAAGTGTTCGAATTAAGGTACATAAGGAATCCAATTAAGGACTCTGATTTGAATGATAATTATCCACAAGGATTTAATTGTGAAGATAAAAAGATCCCATATGAATTTTAGAAGTTGAAGATGTTTTGAAACCTTGCACTGGATGTGCTTAGGTCAAAACATGATGTAAAATGCTTATGAAGTTGAGATGCTTGATATGTCAAGGCGACATATGAAGCAGAATTTTGAAGGTTAAGTCAATGTATGAGGAAAATATTTTTGAAAACTATGCATGGGGTTCTTTTAAGAAAAATGTGTTTAACGTTTTTGAAACCTTATATATAATACTTTTTGAAATCATAAAGTAGGTGTATTAGGTAGATATATTTACAAAAATGTTTTAAAATCATGCGAGATGAAAGTTTGAAATTATGTATAAGGTTTTTGAAAGACATGAATGATGCTTTTCGAAATCATGCACTTGATAAGAAAATGTATTGTGTTAATATTGTCTTCAGACTATATGAAATATTTTGAAATTAGGAAGGTTGGTTTTGATAACATGGCCAATGTTTTTGAAATAACATAGACAATGCATCTAGAAAAATTGTTTTCAAACTATATGAAATGTTTTGAGATCATGAAGATTGTTTTGAAATACTGGTACTGTGTATGTTGAAAAATCAAAACGTAATGGGTATGAGATTTGAAAACACCCTTAGTTATCTAACCAAGGATTTAAAGGCACAGATGTGCGAAAAGCACGATTACTCATAATGTCACTTAATTTTCTGTACTTTGTTTCTTAGAGTGAAACGAGTACTTAAAATTTTCGAGGGAATCATGAGCGATCATGGCGAAGTTCTGAGAAGCCTTTCGCTTCTTTGACTTCTTAGGGGATCGTTCATCCATGGTCTTTGATTCCTCGATTGGTTTATTGGCTGATGGTGTTGTCGCCTGACTAGGTCCTGCTTGTCTTGGTGACTCTTGAGTGGCTTCATCCTGGAGATGATACATGGCAGTAGCTAATTCAACAGTCTTCAGGACTACTTCGCCTATTCGCTGAGCGAATTTGGCTGCTTGCTCAGATATCTGGACGTCATCGTGATGAAGAGACATTCTTTGAAGAAAAAGAAAGGCATAGGGAGAAACAGGTGAAAGATTATTGGACATTCAAAACAGAATGATAACGCATGAAAATTGCGATCATTTGTTTGTTACCTAAGGCAAACAAATGAGACGGTGACTAATCAAAGTAAATGGGTCAAAAATAATGTATCGCGAAGACATGCTTGCCTATAAGTGAACACTCACCCCAAGAATTCCCAGGTAAGCACAACTGGTCTCGCGTCTGATGAGATGTATACGAAGTGCTTGCCTAGACAGAAAACCCAGAATACAGGCATTCACCCTTCCAGTTTGCACGTGTTCACATTATTTAAAACCCAAAACCTTGACGAAGTTTTGAAAACTCAAAGGGGTTCAAAACCATATAATAGAGAGTTCAAAACCTTACAATAGAGGGTTCAAAACCTAGTAATCAATCATCCTAGAACAGATGATTAGTTTTCAAAGCGGTTTTGAAATTTATGTTCTTGTTGCGGTCGTCGCCTAAGGATAGGTGACGGTATTGTTTTATGACTAAACGCAAGTAAACTCGCGTTAGGGTCCTAAGAAGGTTATAGACTAGGTCAAAGCATTACTAATAACCTAATTCCCTATAACCATTGGCTCTGATACCATCTCTTCTGTCACACCCCGACCACGTGTAACATACAAAACGTGGCGGAAACGTCGGGGATTGTTGTAACAGAATTAATGTTTCATAACCATGGATACCAAAAGTGTTTCGTTCTATTAAACATTGAATAATTACATCGTCTGGAAATCTAAATACACAATTTAAACATAATCTATCATTGTTATTGAGTCACTAAGGCCTTGTCCAGTCCTATGTGAGCATGCATCTTATCAATCGATATCATTCAACAATACCTGAAACATATGTGAAAACGAGGTCAGCAAAGAAATGCTGGCGAGTACATAGGTTTTGTGAAAATAAGATTCATGACTTCTGTTTAAGAAAATGTTTAGCCAAGAATCTTGTAATTTGCTTTATCTTTGTAAATCATTTGAAAAATAATAAGTTCAGATGATATGTATAAATAAGAGAATAATGCATGATTAAATGAATAACCATGTAAAATGAGTTTGTATAAGATAAGTTGTTTGTAAATCAATGTCTTGTGAAAAGTATGTTACTTGTATAAAATGTTCTATGTCTCAAACTTAAATGATTCAAGTAACGCTACTATATGTAATACCATACAAACACTTATATATAGGAAGTACTAGCGGCGTATCCACCATGCTTGTATCATATTACACACGCATCGTTACTTAAATCACTTAATCAAACCAAACCACCAAAGTAATGTTCATGTCCAATGTAAATCATGTAATATGTATAACCAAAATGATATGTATGGCTAGTGAAATGCATCAACTAAACCATAGGTGAAACGCACAAAACAAAGTATTGAAGTAAAACTTGGTTTAAATCAATACTATGTTTCGTGGAAACGCATGATCAAATGTAAATCATGTCCAAATGTTTACCCAATCGTTAAAACTCTTTGTGAAATCGTTCCAATCGTTCTTGTTGTTTTAATCATTCAAATCGTTCTTGTTTTAATCGTTCAAATCGTTCTTGTTTTAATTGTGAAACTACTTAATGGTCGATTCTCTAGTAACATTCAAACCTTCTTGACTCGTTCATCGTTCCAACTCGTTCTCGTTCTCGTTCTTAACAAACCCTTACCAAAGGGTAAATTAATAATTACAGATTCAGTCATTACCCAGAATACCCACACATAACCATGGGTATAGAGAATAACGGGATTTGTCAGATCCTATGGTACCATAACCTAATACTGGTCGGCTTGATCATTGCTAATGAATGTCATTGGTTATGTAACTACAACCAACAAGTTTGTTCACTTTATTGAAATCGTTCTTGAAATCATTGTAATTGTTTTTGAAATCATTGTAATCGTTCTTGAAACCATTGTTATTGTTTTTGAAACCATTGTAATCGTTCTTGAAACCATTGTTATCGTTCTTGAAACCACATTGTAATTGTTTTTGAAACCATTGTAATCGTTCTTGAAATCATTGTTAAGACAATTAGCACATATGAGTCACCCCAAAACAGTTGAAAACAGTAAAAGAGGGGAATAATGTACTCGCCTGAGAATGCTTAGAGGTCTTGAACAACAACCAAACAAAGCTTGAGGGAGCACGGAATCAGTCGGCAATCTAAAACTATATAAATAAACCGGACTTAAATCGGGAGATCGGATAGGATGAGGCTTGGTAAACCAAATGAGTATTGGAACTCATATGATATGGTTTAACAAGGCCTACATACTACATTGAGACTAACCTAAGTGCTTTCGACCCATCGCTTCCCATTAAGGTAACTTATGCTACTTTAACGCGTCGTGCGCGTGAAACGCGTTCGGACCGTCTAACTAGTCCTATGACAAGTGTTATATGCCTATACATGTTACATAATCAGTTATGTGACAAAAGTTTAGGTTACATATGCTTAATTACCAATTATACATGAAAAGGGTATTCTGGTAATTTACCTAAGGCATATAAACTACCTATCATACAACTACTTAAACGAAGCGACCATAAGGTATAACCTCGGAAGGTTATTCCCTACCTACTATGGTCACCTAATGTATTTGGTCGGATCCTAATGATCGACCAAATGGGTCGGGTTCGAGGTATAAGCGATTTATCAGATCGCTTACCCTACGACCCTAGACAACGTGGTAATCAGTAGGCATAGTCCCAAGGGACTATAACCAACGTGATTTCACTCACGTTGCGAAGTTCCTACGAACTTCGCATTGACCATAAGCTGGTCAACGCTGAAAGTCAAACAAAGTTTGACTTTCTGACTCGAAAAGCAATAAAATAAGGAAAAGAACGAAAGAATACTTACGAAGGGTCCCCGAATGCTAATCCCGATCCAAGTAGCTCAGGTATGAAACAATGGTTTCAACTTAGAGCTTCTCAAATCAGAATTCTTGTAATTTTGAAGCATGGGGGGTGGGGTATTTATAGTAAAAGGTCCACCGTTAAGATCGTTTCATGGAAAACGTGCCTTAATCCCACCCGTACAAGTGTCGGGACCTTATGGTGACTAAAATTTGATCCTTATCAGCTGACTAGACAATTGGGATTGTGTGGTGGTGAATCAAACAGCTGCAATCTGCTGTTAGAAACATTTAACCTGGTCAGAAGGGCTGACGCGGGCCGCGTGAGGATGTTAAGATCCTGAGGCGGGCCGCCTAGGAGTCACAGATCAGAACAAAGTTTCAGAAATGACAGTTTCAGTCCCTGCACGTGTTTAAGCCTATTTCCGGCACTTCTAAGGTCCGTAAAGCCAACTTTAAGGCCCTAAAATGTTGCCTAAACATTGTGGACATGAAACATGCTCAAAAATATGCCGGATGTTGGTTCGTTTGGTCGTACGAACGCGATGTTCGCTTAATTACGACGGAATGCGCATAAGCGCGAAAAACGATCCAAATGACGCGAAGAAAGGATTTTTGGCAAGCCAAACACTAAAGCATAATATAGTCATGATTACATAAATTTTTAGATGTCCGGATGTATTCAGAACGTAAGTTATGCGCGAAAATGCAAACTTATGCACTTTTTGACACTTTTAGTCCCTGAATGACCCAAAAGTTTATTTTAGCATACCGAACCCCTCAAAGCCTATTTCTAAGCTATATAAAGGATATTTATGGTATGTTTAACTTATGGTCTTGTTCCGGAATGTCTGTTACAGTTCAAATTGGCATACTTTCGCAGTTTGTCATATTTAGTCCCTGTAGACAAATTAACTTGATTTCGGCATACCAAACCTTCCAAAACTTATTTCTAAGTTATGTAAAGGTTATTTAAGGTATGTTAAGCCTAAGTCCCTATTCCGGAGTGTTTGTTGCATTAAACTGGTTATATTTACGCATCGGTGCGCGTATAACCTTCCAGAAAGCGATTTAGAGTTTGGAATTGAACAAAAATTGATATGTGCAAATGATACACATATTTATACAAATCCAAAGTATGAAATACAATATATCATTATTTTGGTATTTTTTTGATGGCCGTGAAGGCACAGGTGTTACAAATTATGTAGATCATATAACAAACAATTTCACCTTTACATATCTTAAACACAAATCTACCATGTCAGCAATTTCAGACCGAAACTACTAAACAAGGATCATAAACCACATCTAAGAACATGCAATCAACACCTTATAATTCATTAGAACCTTTACGTGCAAGAAAGTATTCCTAATAACAATAAGATATATCTTGTATAAAACCAATACCCTGGTCTGGTTTCATGGTGTAAACAAAGTCTACAAACAAGTGATTAATCAAGAAATAGTTACCATCCCACTAACCACAGATTCATTATCCAAGACAATCAAACATAATCAGGAACTCAACATCAATGAAACATTTGTTATATAATCATGAAGATTCAACATGAAAAAGCACTAAGTTTCATACAAACAAGTTTACAACATAAAGATTATTCAAGAAACAAGTTTATAACTACTATTACATAAACTACATTAAACATAAACTAACATCAGCTCATAACTTGCAAAATGATCAGAGATACATGTTCAAGAACAAGGAATCGAACCATAAACAAGCAAGGAATTGATGGGTTGGATCGGTTATGCTTCCACTCGATCTTTAAGCTTCAAACGGGTCTGATAAGGACTGCTTCAGAACCCAGAAATCACCCAGAAACATGGAGAAAAACCCAACCCTTGAACAAGTAGCGAATGCTGCTATTTATAGGAGATTTTCAGATCGGCACGGTCATGCCACTATCGCACGGTCATGCGACAGGTGTTTCCGGGTGACGTCAGTTTCTCCGATCCCAAGTCAGCCAAGTGGACAAGTTGCTGGGTCATCAGATCGGCATGGTAGTGCCGCTGGTGGCACGGTAGTGCCGTGTCATCAGAAATGTTGGTCAGAAGCCTTGGTTAAGCCTTGGCACAGTCATGCTTCGGGTGGCACGGTAGTGCGGCCCGAGAAACAGTTGGCACTCCTGATCGCACTGGCAGTGCTTCCGAGATCGAAGCATCGGCACGGTAGTGCCGTCAGATGGCACGGTCGTGCCATAAGTCATCAAAATTTTGTTCTTTTCATCAGAAATGCATCAGAATTTATCTGTTTTCATCAGAATTTTCCTTTAAGCTCTGTTTAAGACCTGAAAATATAAAAGTACCGGATTTGGCACCTAACCGTAGTGTTTTCGGACAAAAATGCTTAAAACGGAAGTGTTTTGGGGTATAAAAACATGTATAACTTAACGTATATCAAACATCCCCACACTTGAACTTTGCTTGTCCTCAAGCAAACTCAAAATAAAGTACGGAATCAAATCTGAATATTCACAAGGTTCACTAATTTGTTCGGTGGTCAAATGGTTTTCAAAAAGTCATCATCAAAGATTTAAAACAAACAAGCTTTGTTAGATGTATGAAAGGATAATTATAAAGCAATGATTTAACTTTCAAATGACTTAGCATGTGAATCTTGTATATTTCTCACAATGTTCACACACACTCAGTTAAATTTCTGAATCATACATATAATGTGTATGTAAAACACTCGATGCCTAGTCAATGAATCATGCAATATCATAAGCTTGTCAAAAGATCTAATCTCCACCAATTACATGTGAAAAACATAAATCAAGAGGTCTTTGATGGGTTGTACCGTTAGGCTATGGTTAAGGGTATGGAATGGATATTTGAAAGTAGCAAGAAAGGTTAAAACTTTGGCCAAAAACTTGGTGTTTTATTTTCTAGGATTCTGAACACGTCGCTAAACTATTGTGTAGGTCTTCAGAGTTTATTCTTTTTGTATGTCAACTCTCTATTTTTCTTTCTTGATAGTCTTTCCTTAATTTCCTTAGAGAGTTTTGACAAACGGTTTTTTTTTTCAAAAACATGGACTAAAGTGAAACTTATATCAAACTAGAAAGCTTTATGGCCAAATTTTTAACGAAAATAAGGGTAAAAGAGAAAAGGTTATATTTGGGTAAAGAAAAATATGGAAAATAGGCTCAACATGGCGAACTAATGGATGATGTTGGGTGCCGGGATATAAACAAAGAAAAAGGCTGACAAAGGGGTATCCTAAATGCCTCTATCATTTCTATGTAATTTCACATATTTATGGTTTTGAAAAGTATACAAATGAAAAGTTCTAAATTACATAAAACATCCGGCTCACTCATTTTTCCGCAAAAACAAAGAAGCATTTGACAAGAAATCTGAAAGGCCGGAATGGGCATAAATATAAAGATAAACATGCAAGTCTTTCGTTTTGTTTTATCACGCTTTTTAGTTATCTTTTTCAAAGATTATTTTGGCTTGTCGATTCTTATCAAATTTGATTCTTTCTAAAGAACATAAATTGACCATTTTTGTTTTATTTTTCGAAAATATATACAGAAATGAGAACAATTAAGGACAAACAAAGTTTAAAACCTTTTAAACCCCCTCCCCACACTTGAACTTCACATTGTCCCTAATGTGAAATACATATTAGTGAAGCAATTATGAAGAACTAAACTAATAATGTGAAAAGGGAAAGATGTACTCCCTCAGAGTTGGAGTTGGCTTGTTTGAGTAGACTTTGATTTGAAGTCGTCTCAACTCTGTGTGCATTTCTTTTATGAATCTGCCAATTATGTCACTCGCTAAAATAGCCAACATTACCATTGATCAAAATGTTAGATATTTCAACCAAATCCGTTATTCAAACAAAGCAAACATACTACTTAAATACTTAAAACAGACATAAAGTAAAAATATCCCAAACAAAGTACTGAATAGAAATAACATAAACATTAGTTTCTGAACTGTTTAGCTCTACCTCCTCCTACTCCTCATCATCGTCACCATCATGGTGGCGTGTTCCAGATGAACCCGCCCCATAGGTACCTGTGTCTCCAAATGGAAACTGTGGAGGGTTGCCGAAATGGCCTGGATATACATTTTGTAGCCCTCCGAAGATGTAGGAAAATCTTGCATACATTTCCTCCCGCATGGTGTGTTGAGATACCCGCATAGCTAACTGGTCGGCTCTCATAGCGTCTTGAGTTTCTTGCATAGCATCTTGAGAAACCTGCATATGTTGGAACTGCTGGTACAACTCAGGGTAGGAAGGTATACCTGGAGGCCAGTTTTGCTGGTGTTAATACTGATGCTGGTGCTCTTCATGATGTGGGTGATCATTTGGTGGCTGGCCATGTGGTGGTGGCTCGAGTACCTGATGCTCCTCCATGTTGACGTCTTCGTCCTGTGGTGGTAGTGGTAGCGGATCCCATATTTCCCCATTTAGACCCCTCAGTCTCGGGCCATTATTTGCATCTTTAACCAAACCCATCGCTCTCAAAGACCTCATATCCACATCTCCTCCTGTGTGAACCATTGTGAGACCGTTGACTACCTCATCTGTCATAATACCCAAATTATATGCCAACTGAGTCACATATTCACCACCATGGATTTCACTGCTTGTGGTTCTCCCCGCTCTGTTTACAAAGAATTTGGCCATTCTAGCTGCGAGGTTGACATGCACTCCAGTCACTAAAGAATATAAGAAAAGAAGATCCGGAGTGGGACATTTCCCTGCACTGTCCATGCGTCCACAGATGGTGTGACTCATGACCTGATGAATGACCCTCAGAAGCGGGTCTCGTAGTCGTGAAGCTTTAGCTTTCCTAGCTTCATAAGGTGGTTCAACTGCCATTTGTGCCCAGAAGTTAGCTCGTTGCTGATCATTATCAAGCTTGTAGATATTGGTAAAAAGTTTTGAATTGATGTCTTCAGCTGAGTATATGCCCAATCTTCTTCCAAGTCTAGCAACTGTCCACTTATGCCACTTTTTCCCAATCTGAACTGTATTGTTTCCCTGTTTTTAAAGTTTGGATTTTCGTTTCTCGGTTTCTCATAAGTGTATGAAGAGAAGAACTCCAATGTTAGTTCAAGATAAACGGGTCGTGCAATGTTGAATAACCTTGACATCGGATGTGACATCATGTCGGATAGCCTTTCTTCTTGGTTTAGGGTTGTCAAAGTCTCCCAGTTGATTCTTCTCAGTTCACCGATTTGTCCCCGTCTATTCCACAAGGCTTGTAATCTTGCAATACAGGGCTATTCTTTCGCATTGTTCTCGCTGAACTGGAGGAATCTGTGATTCATCTGCATACAGGATTCCAACAAAATAAGAGCAGAATATAAAAATTTCGTTGCTGCCACCGGAACAGGCTGTTTACAAGGTCCTGTTTCTGTTTCTGTTTCAGTAGTCGCACGGTCGTGCGGCTGGTGGCACTGCCGTGCCATTCCTTGATCGCTAAACAGATTGTTTCCGGAGACTCGTGTCGCACTACCGTGCCAAATCGGCACTGCCGTGCGACTCGGCGTCGCAGCTATGAATCGGTGTTCTGTACTTGATTTCCGACCGGCACTGTCATGCCGTGCAACAACAATTTTCACCAGAAAACAGTTTATTTCGCTAATTTTAACTTGTATCTTTCAAAATTTGACTTGTAATCAGTTAATAGACTTCGAATCGAGCACCAGAACTACCGATTTAACACTAATCACCCAAGAACAAGGGTTTATTTGATTTTTATGAAGAAAACCCCAAAATTTCTTGGTTCAACATCAGATCTACATCAGAAACTAAGTTTAATCTACAAAACAGGTAGGAAACATACCTTGGAAGATGATTGAAGCGAAAACTAGGCAAAAATTAGATGATTTGTGGGTGTAGGCGACCTGGAACTCCCGTGCGGCGACTAGGGTTTCGTAAAAATGAGATGTTTTTACTGTAGAGTCGCTTAAATACCCCAGTTTTTACTGTTCGGTTTTCAAGCGGCACGGTTGTGCGAATTTGGCACGGTCGTGACATTCCGGATCGCTTTCCTGGTTCGACCTGTGTTATCGGGTTGCATGGTAGTGCAGTGGTCGCATAGTAGTGTGATCCGATGATAGTCTGATGCACGAGTTACTGATCTGTTTTGACTAAGGAGTGCATGACCGTGCCGATTTGGCATGACCGTGCAACACCTGGACCTTTTTGTGTAACTTTTCACAGTAAGCTTATAACTCTGAATTTTTACCCAATTTTTCCATTTTTGCACTATTTCATATATTTTAACAATTAATCTACTTCAAATCTCCAAAAATTATGGATCAAGATCATTTGTTCCTACGTTTGAAATCGAAAAATTAACGAATTACGAATTAAATATTAAAAACTAATATATACAAAATTACCCTTAGAGTGTGAAAACAGGCTCGCTAAATTTGTCAGCGAGTCGATAGCTAGACTCATTCTCCCCACACTTATTTTAAATGTGCCGGACGTGGAGTTCGAGAATTTCCTCCACCGGGTCAACCGGTCCGTTGATGTAAAGTTTTAAACGATGACCGTTGACTTTGAAACTTGCCCCGCTTGGATCCTCGATAGTTACGGCCCCGTACGGAAAAAAATCTCTAACTGTGTACGGACCCATCCATCGGGATTTCAGCTTCCCGGGGAATAAACGCAGTCTTGAGTTATATAACAAGACGAGATCTCCCATACGGAGATCATTATGGTCTCTCAACCTCTTGTCATGAAATCTCTTAACTCGCTCCTTGTACTTGCTAGAACTCTCGTAGGCATGGCTTCTTAGTTCCTCGAGCTCGTGGATTTGCAAAAAAACGGGCTTTACCTCCGCTTTTTAAATCCATATTTGCCGTTTTCAAGGCCCAGAATGCCCTATGTTCTAGCTCGACAGGTAGCGTCATCTAGCTTGTCTGACCAATCCTTACGGTTGTGATTAATGGACCACTCAAGGATTCTTTTCAAACCCCGATTTGTGACCTCCACTTGCCCGCTAGTTTGAGGATGATATGGCGTAGCCAATCTATGATGAACTGCATAACGGGACAAGGCTCTTTCTAACTGAGCATTACAAAAATGCGTTCCTCGGTCACTGATAAGTGCTTTTGGAGCACCAAATCGGGCAAGTAAACTTTTTAAGAACCTCACAACTACCCTAGCATCATTTGTGGACAAAGCTTGAGCTTCGGCCCATTTTGAGACGTAGTCTACGGCAACTAGGATGTATTTGTTACCTCGTGAGGCTGGAAATGGTCCCATGAAGTCGATACCCCATATATCAAAGACTTCACAGACTTGCATTGGATGTTGAGGCATCTCATTGCGTGCGAAGATATTTGTTGCCCTCTGGCAAGCATCACACGCTCTAACCCATTCATGCGCATCACGAAAGATCGTGGGCCAGTAAAACCCAGAGTCTAACACTTTCTTTGCAGTGTAGTTTGCTCCATGATGACCTCCGGTTGGCCCTTCATGACAGTGACGCAAAATGCTAGCTGCCGCTTCTCCAAATACACACCTTCGGATCACCTGATCGGCTCCGATTCTAAACAAGTATGGTTCGTCCCAAATATAATATTTCAGATCTACAAAGAACTTCCTCTCTTGCTGATATGCCAATCCTTTGATAAGGATTCCACATGCGAGGTAGGTTGCAAAGTCGGCGAACCAAGGTGACTCGTCATTCATCTCGATACTCAAAAGAAATTCGTGGGGGAAATTGTCGTTTATTGGCTCCTCCTGTCACACCCCAAAATTATCAGAGCTGGCGTGACTGGACTAGTATCTTCATTGCACAGCGGAAGCAAATAAGCTAAGACTTCTAGAAAACGAACGCCAACTAAATACTCGACTCCACATGGTTCTCCTATTCCAACCGTGCCATAACTTTGACAAGTAACCTGAGAAAGAAACATGTGAAAAATCAACATAAAGTTAAGCGAGTTCATAGTTTGTTTTGAAAAAAGATTTGAAATAAATCTTTTTGAATAATCGGTTTTTGAAATATTGTTGAGAAAACGAATTTAAAATCATTTTCTTATCATGTTATATGGAAACTTTGTATTTGTAACGCATTATGTTCGTAAAACCATGTATTTGTAAACTCTTGTATTTGTAATGTTCGTATAACCGTCAATGCCCACCCTGACTTTGACTTCATGCCTGCATAATCCTATGCTTTGAATTTGTATAAAACATGGTATGTAATTCGTAAAAATGTATTGAAATTGAGTTCTGTATATGTAAGGAATACGAGATCGCTAATGGTTCGCGAGGCCACTAACATGTGTAACGACATAGGAAGCCACCAAACCTAGGCATTTTTAGTAGTCGATTCACGACTGGGACACAAAAGCACTGCTTGGTACTAGTTATGACCAAGAGTGTGGCTGCCTGAAACCCATTAGATCTAACCTTTTGTTCCACGGTCTTAGTATGTACACGATTAATGGTGCTTCTGGTACCCTATTCGTGACATGATCTTTTGTGTCATTCCTTAGTTTAATGTACCTCTTTGTACTTGTATTCTCCCGTAGTTTAGAAAACTAGAATTCGTGTGTATGCACATTTCGAAAAATACGCTTGTTTGAAAAACCGGTATAAAACATAAGCTTTTCGTAAACCATTTGTGTCAGTTAAAACTTGCTTGTAAAATGGTTTAGAAATATGAAATTCTTGTATGCTTTGCAAAAAGTGCATGTCTTTCCACCCCGAAAACATTTATAAAAATGTAAAACCGTAAAAAGGTGGGGTTATGAACTCACCTGACTTTCCATATGCAAAGCTAGCTAAATACGACTTCGTAATGTCGTTTCCAAGACGAGACTCGCTAGCGTGCATTCTACAATATTCCTAACACGAAATATCTTATAAGTTTCTAAATAAAAGCGGTAACTAAACTACGTGTCACCAAGCTCTACCGAATCGTTGACCGAACGATTCGACGGTTTGTTGTTAACTTAATGAAAATGACTAAGTTAAACTTTGTCACCCCAAGAAGTCGTTTGTATATATAGGAATATTCGTATGAAAGTAATATATAATAAGCTTGTATTATATATATTGCGTCTTGTATATATTTGCCAAAACATATGTATATGCCGTTTCGGCATTTGAAATAAATATAAAAAGTTATATTTATTTAATAAGAGAATCCTCGAGTTGTTGTGTTTGAAATAAATATAACACTATATTTATTTTTATAAAGGAATTCGTGTGGTATGATACTTGAAATAAATATAAAAACTATATTTATTTTATAAGACGAAATCGTGTTGTTTGATATTTCAAATAAATATACAAACTATATTTATTTTTACAAAACGAAATCATGTCATTTGATATTTGAAATAAATATCTAAATTATATTTATTTTAGAAAAGAATTCGTAGTGTTTGATACTTGAAAGAATTGTCGAAAATAATAAAAGAATTGAAAATATTATATCGCCTTTTATTTTATAAAAGATTTGCCAAAAATAATATCCGAATCGTCGTTTTCGTGATGTTGTAAAGTGTTGTCGTAAGTAGTTATATACTTGTATTCGCGTTTATAAAAGATTATTTAGATCAGTGAAGATCGTTTTATTATAAAACACATTTTGTTTACGGTTTTCTCGAAAAACGGGCAGAGTTTACTCTGTTTTTGGACGCCCCCGATAACACGAGTTGTCGTTATTTTATCAAAATTCAACAATATTCAAACAATATAATCGATACTTATATAATTCTTGTCGAATATTTCAAGATATGAACTAATGTTTAACCGTTTCGAGCTCGTTATCACGTAAAAAAATAAGGAATAATTAACGAAATTAATGTTCGCGTCCAAAATTCTTTTACGAGTCTTCACGTCGAAACGTTGATTGAGTCAACTGAGTTGACTCGCTTTGGCTGTGTTGACTGACTTGACTCGGGTTGACCGAGTCATTCCAAACTGCACCGAACTTCAAGTCTGATCGTCTTGACACACTTTGACCGCGGCTGACCGACATCCGAAACTGACCCGAGACTCGAACCTGCTGACTCGAAACTGAGTCTGACCCTGCTTGACTTCTGTTGACCGAACCGAGAACCCGAGGTTGACCGTTGACCAGCTGACCCGAGCAACGAAACTTAGCTCGATATACCTCCTCTGCCTTCATCCCGTCGCTCCGGTGGTCGTGCCGCCGCCGGCCACCACCATCTTCATTAACATTTCAACATCAGCAGCAACATTCACCATAAATCTTCAGAAAATCTCAAAGATAAATTAAAAAACGATGAAAAGAGGGATGCGGGTGTTTTACCGATGAGACTCGTCGGAAGGAACAGAACGGCCGCCGTGAGCGGCATTTGTCGCCGGCGACGTCGGCTCACCGTTTTCAACCTAATCTCTCTAGATCTCTGTCTCTCTGCACTTGATCTGACAACCCATCGGCATCCACCAATCCCTCGCCGCCACTGAGGAGCCGTCGGGGACCACCGCAGACGCCTCCACTGCCGCCGCCGTGAGCGGCGACGTCAGCTCCTCTCTCTTCGTTCCAGTCTCTCTCTTCTGTCTCGTAGTCGCACCACCACCGGACGGTGGTGGTGGTGGCGGTCCGTTTCTGGATCGAGGAGGGGGGGTGTTTGGGTGGATGTGAATAGGTGAGGGATGTGGGGATGAGAGTTGAAAGTTGTAAATCTTTTTGTTGCATAGAGGGATCGAGAGAGTAGAGAAGGCAGGCAAAGATTTTTGTTTTTGATTTGTTTGGAGTGGATATGCCTTGAATGTGTGTGTATTGTGGGTTTATTTGCAGATGAGAAGGAGAGGATCAAGTTCTGTGTATTAATAGAGTGGAAGGTTTTTATTGTCTTTTATGTATTCAAATTGCATTCAGGTTAGTTGTTTTATCCTTGGAGCTAAGATCTCTTGTAGAGATTTGAAGAGATTGTAGAGATCTTTAGAGATTTGTATAGATTTTGTAAGATTTTATAAGATCTATATAAGATTTTTAAGGAAAAGGGTCTAATATATTATGTGCAGGTTTAGGCTTGTGGGTTTTGGGCTTGGGCCCAGGGCCCACAAGCCCATCTCATGTGTAAGTGGCCCGTAATTCCTAGGAGACCCGATATCGTAACCCAAACTCCATAGAATAAAATTTTTAAAATTAAAAGGCGTATAATAGTGGCGTTGTCAGTATTTTGTACGATATCAGTTCGTTGTCGTTTGATGTTCCGCAGATTCCACGCGAATCTTCATACGCGTACTATAAAGTCAGATAAACGTTCCTGGGCACTCCAAAGGCCTAATTAAGTTAATTTGCGTTGTAAACACTATTTATTGTCGTTTTAATCACGTAATTAAGGGCGTAAATCACCGGTTGTCACATTCTCCCCCTGTTAATGAAATTTCGTCCTTGAAATTTAGTTTACGTTAACTCCTTAGAGTTACATTATGTGTAGAAAATACGAATAGTACCAAAGGGAACAATCATGAAATCGAATCAAGACTTATTCGAATGATGTGAATTCAAGGATGTATCACAAGATGCAAATGAATTCTAGAAATGATTGCACCCAATAAATGAATTTAGATTTCAACAAGCTCAAATGTAATAGTTTGCATGAAACGCTCGATCGTGATCAGCGCAAGCTGCAGGTTATACCGACGCCACAAGGTGTCGTAGGGAATGAAACAGTTCAAATATAACGGTCATCGAACAAGTATCACCTGTGTTTTGCAGGAAACGCTCATCATGATTAGCCCAAGCTACAAGTTTATACCGACACCACAAGGTGTCATAGTGATTTAAATAATTCAACAATAGCGGTGATCAAACAAGTTCACCGTGTTTTGAAGTCAAATGAAAGCGCAATGAAGTAAATATGAAGTTTGTTTCTAACGACATCATAGGATTTTTCAATAGAAAATGGAACCTCAAGAAATAATGTTTTCGATCGAAGATGAAGAAGCAACGAATATCGCAAAATATTCGATCGACAAATGAAAGAACCGTTAGTAGGTACACTGGAATATAATATGAATTTGTGTACCACTGTCTTAACACACGATTGTGTTAAGACATGTTTTAATATGATAAACCGAAGCGGATTTAAAACAAGTCAAAATCCGATAATAAATACATGTATCGACAAGGAAATCTCGACATGGTGACACGATAAACCATGTATGTAACTTGAAAAGAAAAGAAATTTCAAGAAAATGTGTTGACTTGGTAACATTTTTTTTTTTGATCACAAATCAATAATTAGATTTAGCGAAATAATATTTGAACTTTGATTAGACGCTTATTTGAAACGAAACCACATGCGTAACAAACGATGCATGCGTAACACATGAGTATTCAAGAAATGAAGCAAATGAATATTCGCTATACTGAAAGAAATTATCGTGATGCAATGACCATTCAGAGGAGTAGAGATGCAAAAGTCTACTCGCTTGATGCAAAAGTCAAAATTTCAATAAAAGAAATTTAAGGACTTTACCTGGGGTTGCATGTGATAACCGGTTGTTAGGTGACATTACCATGGAATGTCGAGCATAGTGTACTCGTTAATAAGATAGGGGGAATGCGGATACATACGTCTTCTCCTGGCGTGATTCATGTCGTTGCAGGACCGCATGACAAATCATCGCATCTTGATCGGTAGTTCCCCTGTTGATGGAATCTAGCGTCGTTGTTGAGTCGTGCAACTGTGACTTCTCAAAGACCTTGCGTCGTAAGTCGTGTGATACACCCGACGTCCACTGACGTATAGTTTGAGCTTCGTGTACTCTTGCACGCCCGTGCTTCGTTTTACGTAGGTTACCTGCTCGGTTACTAAAAATAGCATAGACGACATAATAACGGCGTTTGTCCAAGTTAATAGACATGGTACCCACGTGATGACCTTTAATGAACTTCAACATAAGTTTCCGAAGGTCCTAAATGCATGTTTTCTATTCTCTCAGAGTTTTTTGCACTATATGCGACTGTTTTGTGTACCGTGCATAAAACACCACAATAGCGTATGTTTGAAAACAAAATCTAGACTGTTTGTTTTTCGGCAACGGTTGGAGACCATATTCGAGTCTTAGGCGTTTTGTATGTATTCAGGTTTTAATATCCTAAGTTCCCAGAGTAAAGTGAGGTTAGAGCCTAGGTATCTCTACAAAACCTAATTCGCTGTAACCTATAGCTCTGATACCAATCTGTCACACCCCAAAATTATCAGAGCTGGCGTGACTGGACTGGTATCTTCATTGCACAGCGGAAGCAAATAAGCTAAGACTTCTAGAAAACGAACGCCCACTAAGTACTCGACTCCACATGGTTCTCCTATTCCAACCGTGCCATAACTTTGACAAGTAACCTGAGAAAGAAACATGCGAAAAATCAACATAAAGTTGAGCGAGTTCATAGTTTGTTTTGAAAAAAGATTTGAAATAAATCTTTTTGAACAACCGGTTTTTGAAATATTGTTGATAAAACGAATTTAAAATCATTTTCTTGTCATGTTATATGGAAACTTAGTATTTATAACGCATTATGTTCGTAAAACCATGTATTTGTAAACTCTTGTATTTGTAATGTTCGTATAACCGTCAATGCCCACTCTGACTTTGACTTCATGCCTGCATAATCCTATGCTTTTAATTTGTATAAAACATGGTATGTAATTCGTAAAAACGTATTGAAATTGAATTCTGTATATGTAAGGAATACGAGATCGCTAATGGTTCGCGAGGCCACTAACATGTGTAACGACATAGGAAGCCACCAAACCTAGGCATTTTTAGTAGTCGATTCACGACTGGGACACAAAAGCACTACTTGGTACTAGTTATGACCAAGAGTGTGGCTGCCTGAAACCCATTAGATCTAACCTTTTGTTCCACGGTCTTAGTATGTACACGATTAATGGTGCTTCTGGTACCCTATTTGTGACATGATCTTTTGTGTCATTCCTTATTTTAATGTACCTCTTTGTACTTGTATTCTCCCGTAGTTTAGAAAACTAGAATTCGTGTGTATGCACATTTCGAAAAATACGCTTGTTTGAAAAACCGGTATAAAACATAAGCTTTTCGTAAACCATTTGTGTCAGTTAAAACTTGCTTGTAAAATGGTTTAGAAATATGAAATTCTTGTATGCTTTGCAAAAAGTGCATGTCTTTCCACCCTGAAAACATTTATAAAAATGTAAAACCGTAAAAAGGTGGGATTATGAACTCACCTGAATTTCCATATGCAAAGCTAGCTAAATACGACTTCGTAATGTCGTTTCCAAGACGAGACTCGCTAGCGTGTATTCTACAATATTCCTAACACGGAATATCTTATAAGTTTCTAAATAAAAGCGGTAACTAAACTACGTGTCACCGAGCTCTACCGAATCGTTGACCGAACGATTCGACGGTTTGTTGTTAACTTAATGAAAATGACTAAGTTAAACTTTGTCGCCCCAAGAAGTCGTTTGTATATATAGGAATATTCGTATGAAATTAATATATAATAAACTTGTATTATATATATTTCATCTTGTATATATTTGCCAAAACATATGTATATGCCGTTTCGGTATTTGGAAGAAATATAAAAAGTTATATTTATTTTATAAGAGAATCATCGAGTTGTTGTGTTTGAAATAAATATAACACTATATTTATTTTTATAAAGGAATTCGTGTGGTACGATACTTGAAATAAAAATAAAAACTATATTTATTTTATAAGACGAAATCGTGTTGTTTGATATTTCAAATAAATATACAAACTATATTAATTTTTACAAAACGAAATCATGTCATTTGATATTTGAAATAAATATCTAAATTATATTTATTTTAGAAAAGAATTCGTAGTGTTTGATACTTGAAAGAATTGTCAAAAATAATAAAAGAATTGAAAATATTATATCGCCTTTTATTTTATAAAAGATTTGCCAAAAATAATATCCGAATCGTCGTTTTCGTGATGTTGTAAAGTGTTGTCGTAAGTAGTTATATACTTGTATTCTCGTTTATAAAAGATTATTTGGATCAGTGAAGTTCGTTTTATTATAAAACACATTTTGTTTACGGTTTTCTCGAAAACGGGCATAGTTTCCTCTGTTTTTGGACGCCCCCGACAACACGAGTTGTCGTTATTTTATCAAAATTCAACAATATTCAAACAATATAATTGATACTTATATAATTCTTGTCGAATATTTCAAGATATGAACTAATGTTTAATCGTTTCGAGCTCGTTATCACGTAATAAAATAAGGAATAATTAACGAAATTAATGTTCGCTTCCTAAATTCTTTACTGAGTCTTCGCGTCGAAACGTTGACTGAGTTGACTCGGGTTGACTGAGTCAATCCAAACTGCACCGAACCTCAAGTCTGATCGTCTTGACCCACTTTGACCGCGGCTGACCGACATCCGAAACTGACCCGAGACTCGAACCTGCTGACTCGAAACTGAGTCTGACCCTGCTTGACTTCTGTTAACCGAACCAAGAACCCGAGGTTGACCGTTGACCAGCTGACCCGAGCAACGAAACTTAGCTCGATATACCTCCTCTGCCTTCATCCCGTCGCTCCGGTGGTCGTGCTGTCGCCAGCCACCACCATCTTCATTAACATTTCAACATCAGCAGCAACATTCTCCATAAATCTTCAGAAAATCTCAAAGATAAATAAAAAAAATGATGAAAAGTGGGATGCGGGTGTTTTACCGATGAGACTCGTCGAAAGGAACAGAACCGCCGCCGTGAGCGCCGTTTGTCGCCGGCAACATCGGATCACCATTTCCAACCTAATCTCTCTCGATCTCTGTCTCTCTGCGCTTGATCTGACAACCCATCAGTGCCCACCACGCCCTCGCCGCCGCTGAGGAGCGGTCGGGGACCACCGCAGACACCTCCACTGCCGCCGCCATGAGCGGCGGCGTCAGCTTCTCTCTCTTCGTTCCAGTCTCTCTCTTCTGTCTCGTAGTCACGCCACCACCGGATGGTGGTGGTGGCGATCCGTTTCTGGATTGAGGGGGGGGGGGTGTCTGGGTGGATGTGAATAGGTGAGGGATGTGGGGATGAGAGTTGAAAGTTGTAAATCTTTGTGTTGCATAGAGGGATCGAGTGAGTAGAGAAAGCAGGAAAAGATTTTTGTTTTTGATTTGTTTGGAGTGGATATGCCTTGAATGTGTGTGTATTATGGGTTTATTTGCAGATGAGAAGGAGAGGATCAAGTTTTGTGTATTAATAGAGTGGAAGGTTTTTATTGTCTTTTATGTATTCAAATTGCATTCAGGTTAGTTGTTTTATCCTTGGAGCTAAGATCTCTTGTAGAGATTTGAAGAGATTGTAGAGATCTTTAGAGATTTGTATAGATTTTGTAAGATTTTATAAGATCTATATAATATTTTTAAGGAAAAGGGTCTAATATATTATGTGCAGGTTTAGGCTTGTGGGTTTTGGGCATGGGCCCAGGGCCCACAAGCCCATCTCATGTGTAAGTGGCCCGTAATTCCTTCGGACCCGATATCGTAACCCAAACTCCATAGAATAAAATTTTTAAAATTAAAAGGTGTATAATAGTGGCGTTGTCAGTATTTTGTACGATATCAGATCGTTGTCGTTTTATGTTCTGCAGATTCCACGCGAATCTTCATACGCGTACTGTAAAGTCGGATAAACGTTCCTGGGCACTCCAAAGGCCTAATTAAGTTAATTTGCGTCTTAAACACTATTTATTGCCGCGTTAATCGCCTGTTAATCATGTAATTAAGGGCATAAATCACCGGTTGTCACACCTCCAATGAATTTTCAGAACCGCCATGCTCAAGTCTCGAGAGATGGTTGGCTGCAACATTTAAAGCTCCCTTTTAATCTTGGATCTCAATGTCAAATTCTTGTAGTAACAAGATCCATCTGATAAGACGCGGTTTTGCGTCCTGTTTGCTAAAAAGGTATTTGATTGCTGCATGATCCGTATACACAATTGTTTTGGACAACACAAGGTACGACCTGAATTTGTCGAAAGCATATACTTCTGCCAAAAGCTCTTTCTCTGTAGTATAATTTTCTTGAGCATCTTGTAGAGTGTTCCTGGCATAGTAAATAGGATGAAAATGCTTCTCCCTTCGTTGTCCTAAGACCGCTCCTATTGCGTAATCACTAGCGTCGCACATTATCTCAAAAGGCAATGCCCAATATGGTGCAACTAAAATAGGGGCTTCGATAAGCCTTTGTTTTAGCTGCTTGAAAACTTCCATGCATTCGTCTGAAAACACAAATGGAGCATCTTTTTTTTTTCTAATAAACGGTTCATAGGTCTTGCGATTTTTGAAAAGTCTTTTATAAATCGCCTATAGAACCCTATATGACCCAGGAAACTTCTAATTGCTCTGACCGAGGTTGGGGGAGGAAGTTTAGAAATGATATCCATTTTTGCTGGATCAACTTCCAACCCGGCTTCAGAGATTTTGTGTCCAAGAACTACCCCTTCCTTCACCATGAAGTGGCATTTCTCCCAGTTAAGCACAAGATTAGGTTCCTCACATCTTATTAACATTCTTTTCAGATTTCCAAGACACTAATCGAAAGAACTCCCAAAAACAGAGAAATCATCCAGGAATACTTCCATGGAGTCTTCAATCATGTCGTGAAAAATGGTTACCATGCAGCGCTGAAATGTGGCTGGTGCATTACACAGCCCAAAAGGCATACGCCGGTAGGCGAATGTGCTGAAAGGACATGTGAAAGTAGTCTTCTCCTGGTCCTCAGGAACGATAGGAATTTGAAAGTATCCAGAGAACCCATCCAGAAAACAGAAAAATGACTTCCCCGACAGACGTTCCAACATCTGGTCGATGAATGGAAGCGGGAAGTGGTCCTTACGGGTGGCATCGTTGAGTTTGCAGTAGTCGATGCAGACTCGCCATCCGGTGATGGTACGGGTAGGAATATGTTCATTCCTATCGTTTGGAACTACAGTAATACCACCTTTCTTAAGTACTACTTGCACTAGACTTACCCAAACAGAATCAGATATAGGATAAATCAGCCCTGCATCTAACAACTTAATTACTTCTTTCTTCACCACGTCTTGAATATTAGGATTCAATCGCCTTTGATGTTCTGCACTAGGCTTGTAATTGTCTTCCATGAGAATCTTATGATTACAAAAAGAAGGGTTAATGCCTTTGATATCCATAATCTTCCATGCCAGGGCTTTCTTGTGGAGTGTTAGAACTTCGAGAAGCTGTCTCTTTTCTTCTTTTGCTAAAGATGCTGAAATGATGACTGGCAAGCGACACTCTTCATCTAGAAATGCATACTCGAGATGCGGTGGGAGTTCTTTTAACTCCAACGATGGTGGCTCATCAACCGAAGGTTTTGATTTTTCTTCAACTTCACGGTTAATGTCCACGAATTGATCTGGTCTTTGAGAACCATCATCACTGATTTGGAAAACCGGCTGCTCAGTTTCATGGCCCTCCTGCGAAATGCCATATTGGTTCTCACACAACAGATGTGTGTCCGTATCAATTTCTTCAATAGTGCCTTGGAAATGAGAGCTTACACAAGTATCGACAATGTCGACATAGTAAAGCATGTCATCGTGACTTTGCGGATGTTGTATTGATCTTTTAATATCAAAAGTCACGTGCTCGTCATTTACTCGGAGCGTGATTTGGCCAGCTGCCACATCTACAATCGTCCTCGCAGTATTGAGGAACGGTCGTCCAAGTATTAATGGCACTTTTGAATCTTCGTCCATGTCTAAGATAACAAAATCCACGGGAAAAACAAATTTATCGATTTTAACAAGCATGTTTTCAACGAATCCACACGGATACTTGATCGAACGATCTGCAAGTCAAATGCTCATTCTAGTGGGTGAAGGTTCACCCAGATCTAATTTAGCAAAGACCTTATATGGCATAAGGTTTATGCTAGCTCCTAAATCAGCTAATGCGTGACTGACAGACATGCTGCCAATGAGATAGGGAAGAGTAATACTGCACGGATCTCCCATCTTTCAGGTAGACGGTTTTGGAGAAGGGCTGAACAGTTTTCATTCAACAACACACAAGATAAGCTTTCGAGCTTCTGCTTGTTTGTGAGGATGTCTTTTAAGAACCTTGCGTATTTAGGCATTTGAGCCAACTCCTCAACGAATGGTATGTTTATGTGTAATTGTTTAAACATTTCTAGAAACTTACCATGTTCTTCATCGTTCTTTTGCTTCTTCAGTCTGCTCGGATATGGAACAGGAGGAATGATATCTTTAACTGGCTCCTGAAACTGTACTGTACATCATGGGACTCGCCTAGCATGCACCTCGTCTGAAGCATCAGTTTGGACTGTATCAGTGATCGGTGGTGAGTCCGATTTGTCAGGTCCCGTGGTTTTACCACTCCTCGTCATTACTTCATTAACGTGCCCTCTCGGGTTTGGTTCTGTGTTACCTAGAAGACTACCTTGGGGTCTTTCAGACAACATCTTGGCCAATTGGCCGACTTGATTCTCAATGGTTTATATTGAAGCCTTCTGGCTCCGCATTTCCCCTTCTTGTGCCATGAAACGTTCCTCATGCTGCTGGTATCGCTTTTCAGATATTTGATTGGCATTGTTGGAGTTGTTTAACAGTTGTGCCATCATCTCCTCTAGTTTTGAGTTGGTTTGAGAGTTTTGTGGCTGGGAAGTGCTTCCTGAACCTAAATTATTGTAACGTGGCTGAAAGGTTTGCCCTGATGGCTGAAAAGATTGTCCCGGGGGCTGAAAAGATTGCCCCTGAGGCTGTTGTGGTGCGGGAGTGCGTTGAGCATATCCGAGTGGGTTTTGGTTATTGGAATTAGGTTTCCACCTGAAGTTTGGGTGATTCCTCCAACCCGGATTGTACGTGTTGCTGTAGGGATTATTTTGGGGCCTAATTTGATTTCCCAAATAGTCCACCTCTTTGTGGCCTGTAAACATAACACCCTGCTCACATGTACCTGGCTCGTTCTGAGCTTGATCAAATCTTGCTGCCAAAGCTCCAATCTGTGCTGCAAGAGCCGTATATGTATCCACTTGATGAATTCCAGGAATAGATAAAGCTTTACTTCGTACTCCACCATGACGTGAACTCGATTTCAAAGTAGCTTTTTCTATAATTGCATTGGCTTTGTTGTGTGTTTTTGTTCCAAGATCGCCTCCTGCATACACATCTAAACGTTCTTGCGAGTCGTAGTTAAGTCCTTGGTAGAAGTTCAACACAAGTTGTCTTTTGGACAACCCATGATGTGGAACATCGATCAGAAGATCTTTGAACCTCTCTCAACTGCACGTAGAGATTCTCCTTCATCCTGTTTGAACGCCATAATACGATTCTTAAGCTTAGCTATCTTTTCCGGCGGAAGATATTGTTGCATAAAAAGATCTGCCATCTCGTTCCAAGTCGTGATGGATCCTGCTGGAAGTGACAAAAGACAAGATTGGGCTTTGTCTTGCAAAGAAAATAGAAAGAGTCGCAAATGAATTGCGTCTTTAGAAACGTCTCTAATTATGAAAGTCGAGCACACCTCAAGAAATGAAGCGATGTGCCAACCTGGATCTTCGTGATCCTTCCCATCAAACTGCACAGAATTTTGCAACATATTAATAATACTAGATTTAATTTCAAAACTCGATGCTGCTATCGTAGGTCGGGCGATGCTCAGTAGCAAGCCCTCTCCTCCTGGACGGCCGGTCTCATTTAAAGGCTGGTCGTCCTCTATCATAATGCTTCCTGTGTCGTCCTCTGAACTCTCGCTGTCAGAAAGTATCACTGGTTCGTCGATTGCGGCCGCAATCCTTTGTGCAACGACAAGTGATCTTTCGCTAAGCCGCCTACTTCTTCTTATGTTATTTTCTGGTTCGTTGGCTAGCTCAGCGTTAACGGGTGCAGGGGGCGTGGACATTAGCCTGCATGTAAAAAGGAAGGCATTAAACAGAAAAAAGAACATAATAATAATATAGGAAGAAATAAATAATAATAATATAATGTACATATATATACAAGATATTTAAACAAATCTAATTAAATATTTACTGGTTTATTTACATATTTACATCCGAGAACTGTTTTTTGTTGTTTACCAGAATTTCTGATGACGTCACAAGAAAATCTGATATATCTGATAAAATTCTGATAAAAATCTGTTGAAATTTTTCGTTCCATCAGAATTTCTGATAAAACCATTAGAATTACCAGAAAATCTGGTAAATTCATCAGAAATGAAAATTGTTGTTTTAAGAACATCTAATGGGTTCATCAGAATCCATAAGAAAATCTACCAAATTCATTGGAATTTATCAGAAAATCGGATGATTTTATCAGAAAGTTATACTTTATTTTTGTGGAGAATTAAATAAACAAACGAGTACAATAATTAAATGAATAAGCGGTTAATTTAAATAATTAAATGGACAGAAATAAATAAATGAAAAACTGAACGTTAATAAATTAAATGTAAGTAAATGCAGAAATGAAATAAATATAATAAATATGCGGTTCGACGTGCGAACTCGTACAAAAATATAAATGAAATAAACAGAATTAAAATAACTGAATTGAAATAAATGAAATGCTGAATTAGAAATACTGAAAGGAAATACATAAATAAATGAAGTACAGAAGTAAAATGACTGAATTTAAAATAAATGAAATAAATAAATGAAAGTAAGTGGTTTGATTCCGAACACAATACTGAATTAAATAAAATGAAATACATGTTAGTCGAATAATAAAATGGTTAGTATGTTAGTGAGTTAGTAAAGTCAGTTGGTTAGTAAAACAGAAAAAAGAAAAGTTAGTCAAAAGTTAGTCCAAGTGGGCGTACCAGGCTGGGTGTTTACAGGTTAGTAAATAAAAGAAAATAGATGCAAAAATGTACAAGTATTAACAGTTATTAACAGTTTGTACACCGGTAAAATATTGACTCGGATTGTTCCATTAATTTCGCCGTGGTCCGCGGCAGCGGTGCCAAAAACTTGACGTGGGCGGTTATATACATCTATTTACAGTATGTTCACACGCCCAACGAAATGTGTTTTATATTTATAAAAATGGTTTATACCTTAACATTAAAACACACACAACAAAGGACAAGTGTATCCCGTCATATATGCAGCAAAGTATTGGTAAGATCCAGATATCGATCCATGGAACACGGGAGTTATATGTACTAAATCTTTGTCATTAATTTACCAGATAAAAGGATATGTGAATGGTTGTTTAACTAAGTTATCTAAATTATCTCTAAAACATAAATATACTACTATCTTGTTTCACAAACAACCTAAACATGTTATCTATCAGATATGTCACAAAAGCACTTAATCGATTTTCCAATTTCGAGATAGCTAGTTACCGGGTCTGGATTTCTAGCATTATGATTCTTCGGAAAGTTAACGCGATGGTCACACGTTAACCACCTAAAATCATTCACTAGCGAGCTATTGATATTTATTCATGCAAACCTTTAAAGATAGGTTATTTACCGGGTCTGGATTCCTAACCTCACTTATCAAAGAAAGCAATACCGATGGTCACAATACAGCCAAGAGGATAAGCAATTATGTAGATCATATAACAAACAATTTCACCTTTACATGTCTTAAACACAAATCTACCATGTCAGCAATTTCAGACCAAAACTACTAAACAAGGATCATAAACCGCATCTAAGAGCATGCAATCAACACCATATAATTCATTAGAACCCTTACGTGCAAGAAAGTATTCCTAATCACAATAAGATATATCTTGTATAAAACCAATACTCTGGTCTGGTTTCATGGTGTAAACAAAGAATACAAACAAGTGATTAATCAAGAAATAGTTACCATCCCACTAACCACAGATTCATTATCCAAGACAATCAAACATAATCAAGAACTCAACATCAATGAAACATTCGTTATATAATCATGAAGATTCAACGTGAAAAAGCACTAAGTTTCATACAAACAAGATTACAACATAAAGATTATTCAAGAAACAAGTTTATAACTACTATTACATAAACTACATTAAACATAAACTAACATCAGCTCATAACTTGCAAAATGATAAAAGATTCATGTTCAAGAACAAGGAATCGAACCATAAACAAGCAAGGAATTGATGGGTTGGATCGGTTATACTTCCACTTGATCTTTAAGCTTCAAACGGGTCTGATCAGGACTGCTTCGGAACCCAGAAATCGCCCAGAAACATGGAGAAAAACCCAACCCTTGAACCAGTAGCGAATGTTGCTATTTATAGGAGATTTTCAGATCGGCACGGTCGTGCGACAGGTGTTTTCGGGTGACGTCAGTTTCTCCGATCCCAAGTCAGCCAAGTGGACAAGTTGCTGGGTCATCAGATCAGCACGGTAGTGCCGCTGGTGGCACGGTAGTGCCGTGTCATCAGAAATGTTGGTCAGAAGCTTGGTTAAGCTTTAGCACGGTCATGCTTCGGGTGGCACTCCTGATCGCACTGGCAGTGCTTCCGAGATCGGAGCATCGGCACAGTAGTGCCGTCAGATGGCACGGTCGTGCCATACGTGACAGTCATCAGAATTTTATTCTTTTCATCAGAAATGCATCAGAATTTGTCCGTTTTCATCAGAATTTTCCTTTAAGCTCTGTTTAAGACCTGAAAATATAAAAGTACCGGATTTGGCACTAACCGTAGTGTTTTCGGTCAAAGATGCTTAAAACGGAAGTGTTTTGGGGTATAAAAACATGTATAATTTAACATATCATTAACACAATAGAAAATAGATGTTTTTAAAACATTTGTTTGGCAAAAGATTCATCCACTGTTTAAAGGTATTGTCTATTCTAATAATTCCTGTTTTTTGTAACGATTGTTGAGTTGCTACTGTTGCCAACATCTGTTATTCCCAACAGCGGTTTCCAAAGGGTTGTCAACCATTAACCGAAAAAAGTTCTGAACATTCTTAAAAATAGGTATTTTGAAAAAAATTGACAAAAATCTTTAAAAGTCTGTTGAAAACAGCTGTTTTTAAAACATCTGTTTGGCAAAAGATCCATCCATTGTTTAAAGGTATTGTCTGTTCTCATTAATCATGTTTTTTTGTAACGACTGTTGAGTTGCTACTGTTGCGAACATCTGTTATTCCCAACAGCGGTTTCCAAAGGATTGTCAACCATTAACCCAATAGAAATTCTGAACATTCTTAAAAGAGTAAACTTCCGTTTTGCTCCCTGTGGTTTGGTCATTTTAACGGTTTTGCTCCAATAGTTTAAAAATAGCCATTTTCCTCCCTGATCTTTCGAGTATGTCGCCAGTTTGCTCCCTAATCTTTGGAGTTTGTCGCCAGTTTCCTCCTTGATGGACTTAGAGGCTGGGAGCAAAATGAAGATAAGTTAGAAAAATCAGGGAGGAAAATGGCTATTTTTAAACTATTGGAGCAAAACCGTTAAAATGACCAAACCACAGGGAGTAAAACGGAAGTTTACTCTTCTTAAAAAATAGGTATTTTGAAAAAAATTGACAAAAATCTTTAAAAGTCTGTTGAAAACAGCTGCTTTTAAAACATCTATTTGGCAAAAGATTCATCCGCTGTTTAAAGGTATTGTCTGTTCTCATAATTCCTGTTTTTTTGTAACGACTGTTGAGTTACTACTATTTCGAACATATGTTATTCCCAACAGCAGTTTCAAAAGGATTGTCAACCATTAACCTAATAGAAGTTCTGAACATTCTTAAAAAATAGGTATTTTGAAAAAAATTGACAAAAATCTTTAAAAGTCTGTTGAAAACAGCTGTTTTTAAAACATCTGTTTGGCAAAAGATTCATCCACTATTTAAAGGTATTGTCTGTTCTCATAATTCCTGTTTTTTGTAACGACTGTTGAGTTGCTACTGTTGCGAACATCTGTTATTCCCAACAACGGTTTCCAAAGGATTGTCAACTATTAACCCAATAGAAGTTATGAACATTCTTAAAAATAGGTATTTTGAAAAAAATTGACAAAAATCTTTAAAAGTCTGTTGTAAACAGCTGTTTTTAAAACATCTGTTTGGCAAAAGATTTATCCACTGTTTAAAGGTATTGTCTATTCTCATAATTCCTGTTTTTTGTAACGACTGTTGAGTTGCTACTGGTGCGAACATCTGTTATTCCCAACAGTGGTTTCCAAATGATTGTCAACCATTAACCCAATAGAAGTTCTGAACATTCTTAAAAAATAGATATTTTGAAAAAAATTGACAAAAATCTTTAAAAGTCTGTTGAAAACAGCTGTTTTTAAAACATCTGTTTGGCAAAAGATTCATCCACTGTTTAAAGGTATTGTCTGTTCTCATAATTCCTGTTTTTTGTAACGACTGTTGAGTTGCTACTGGTGCGAACATTTGTTATTCCCAACAACAGTTTCCAAGGAATTGTCATTGATTAACACAATAGAAGTTCTGAACATCTGTTATTGCTCAACGTCTTCTAATGAAGAGGTTTTTTACTTCTGTTGATTTACCATTGCTCAACAGTTCTGAACATCTGTTATTGCTCAACTGTTGATTTACCACTGTTTACAACATTTGTGTCCGATGAAGTGGTAGTAGCCTTTGTTTGCCATGTAGATTATTGTTGGTCTTTAAATGAAGAGTTTTTTTATATTTTTTTTATGGCAGAGGTTTAAAATTTGTCCTTTCAGTTTCTTGATATTTAATTTTATAGTTTTACTATGAAAATTTATTTTTTAAATGTTTTGCATTAAATGGCTTCTGATATTTAATATCAATTTATTCGTTTATATTAAAAGTCTGTTGAAAGGACTGCTAACTTACTATTGTTGTATAAGATCTGTTGTTGCCCAACAGTGGTTTCCAAATATTGCTGAAGGGTATTGTCTGTTCTCATAGGTTCTATTTAATCTGAGAACTGCTGAGTTACTAATGTTGCCTAACATCTGTTGTTGGCCAACAGTGGTTTTCGCAACAACTGTCATCCATTATCAGAGCAGAGGTTGTGACATGGACAGATGTTAGCCATCAGATCTTTCTAACTTCTGACACGTTAGCATTCACCTTTTCACTTTATAAACCGCTGCTTCATCCCCAAACAGAGGTTTTACTTTCGTCTGGAGTTTAAATTTCCACCTTCTTCTTCAACACTTCTTCGTCAACCTCTCGCAACTTTCAATTCCGATCATGACTTTGGTGATGAAAAATTCGCATAACTACCTTGCTATTTTTGAGAAAACCGAGAAAAATACTCTCTATCATTCGATGATTGATGTTCTTACATCATCAAAATATAAGGTCATTCTTACCGCCGACGCACCCATTTTCCAAGAGACGCTTCACGATTTTTGGGCTAATGCGAATTTTAAAGAACAAAACAATGTGGTCGTAAGTATAACTTCAAAAGTCGGAGGTGAATCGGTTGCTATTACCCCCAGTACCATATCAACAACATTTGAGGTAAACGACTTGGCAGGTAAGACCTCTTTGCCGAAAAATGAGATTCAAACATACTTGAAGGGGAGGGGATATGATGGAGAGTTGAATCAGGCAACTATGTTTAAAAGTAATTTTCCACCGCCGATGAAATTCCTGTTCCATACTCTCTTAATCTGTCTCTCAAATAAAACTACTTCTTTTAATGAAATACCTTTGAAAATTCAGTCATTGGGGTATGCAATTTTGAAAAATACTGATTTTAACTACTCCCAAGCACTTTTTACTGATTTGGTTGCAAATTTAAATAACATTAAAAGGGCAAAATTTCTGCTATTAAAAAGGGCAAAACTGCTGCTATTAAAAAGGGGAAAGCTGCTGCTATTAAAAAGGGGAAAACTGCTGGTTTTCTTATGTTTCCTAGACTATTAAGCTACTACCTGCAAAAACATGTTTCTCAAAAAGCTTTTGAAAAAGGTGAAGCTATTAAAATGAGTAGTCTAACTTTTACTCGCCTTATGGCTAAAGAGTCAGATGTTTTCAAAACTGAAGCAAAGGGGAATGAGGAAATTTTAGATGAGTCTACAACTACTCCTCAAACGTCTGTTGCTGAGCCCAATGCTCTAGGTGATCACAGCACTACAACCACTGCTGTGAAACCCCCACCAACAAAACTCAAAAAGACCAAAACAAAATCCAAAAAGCCCACCGAAACTAGCAAAATGGGTCCTCTAGAAGATGAGATCCCAGAGGTTAACCCCGTGATAACACAGATGTCACTACAAACCACTGTTGCTACTTCCTCACAACATGTTGAAAGATCTCAACCCATAAACCAAACTCCTCATGATTCCTCACAAAAGGAACGTGTTGTATTCACAGGGACACCACAATATGATGTCATACCCTCACATGAGAGTATACTTAAAAGCCCTTCTCCTACGGCAATGTCTCTTTCGACAACAATCCATTCATCTTCCATTCCACCAAAGTTTGTAACAATGCTTCAAGCTATTGACATTCAGAGTGATTGCAATCCCTCTCACGAACACTTTACTGAGAGTTTAACTTCAACAATAGCTATGTCTGAACCTTTTCAATTACCTAACCTAGAAACAGTTGAGGAGGCTACACCTCTTGAATTTCAGCAAATTCTTGATGTTATTTCAAGTGGAGCAGCTACTACAAATGTCAAATCCACTGATTTAGATTTGGATAGTAGTTTCATTAGTCAGACTCCCTTGAAGACAACCACTGCTGTGTCTATCAAGGTATCCACTGGTGAGTTCAAGTTAACCACGGGTGAGATCACTAAGGTAACCACTGATGCAGAGGGAAGTCCCCAGAACCAAGAACAAGGGGCATCTGCTAATGAAAATTTGGAGATACCTCCTCTTTCAAAAGCAGATACAACCACCTCTGGTGGGAATTCAGATGATCCTATTATGTTAGGTGATGGATTAAAATACTAGGATTTGACGGACAGGATATCTAACTTGGAAACAACTGTTGCTGATATGAAAGATCAATTGAAGCAGTTGGTGGATGCTTTCAAAAGTCGACCTTCACATCAGCAGTTATGCCAAGAGCTTTGGAATTCGGTACAACCCATTCTTGCAGCTCAAAGGGAACTAGCTGTGATTCAACTTAATTCCCACATGAAGCTAATTAGAGTTATGGTTGAAGCAAGATTGATGCGTGTGTGGTGGTTATATATTTTAAGTATATTTTAGCCCTTTTTAACACATTAGTCAAGTTTTAAATTTATAAAACACGATATTTACTAACACCAAACACACATATGGGCAAGTGCACCCATCGTGAGCGTAGTATAGTGTTGGTAAGATACCGAGGTCGTCCAAGGACACAAGAGCTTTTAACACCGGTTTATCCTCAACGTCTAATCAAATCAAAAATTTAGAAAAATGTTTTAAACTAGAAAATAAAAACTAAAAATGCTGAAAAATGAAATAAAAATAAAAACAGATAGACATGATGAATCACTTGGATCCGACTCGCCTTTAATGTAACCTTTGATTATTTTTGCACTTTTGCACTTTTTAAGAGATTATCTTTCCCTCTTTTGAAGGTGACGTTACCCTCAACCCAGTAGTTTGAGTCAGCAAGGATACAATCCTAAAGGGTTGGATTATTGAAAGATAATTAATTAAGTTATTAATGCATAATGTGGTAGGCCCCTCTTTTGAAGGTGACGTTACCCTCGGCTAAGTAGTTTGAGTTAGCAGAGATACAATCCTAAGTAGCCGGGTTAAAGTATTAATAGTAGTTTTCATATGAGGGGATCAAGGAGTTCGGACCCCCGCCATCCAATACCAGTGGGTATTGAAGGAGGTCCTACTAAAGTTGACCCAGGTCCTTGCAGGATCTATATACTGAACAATGCAAGACTCTTACCAAACCATTCCCTTAACCCCCGACCAGGTAGCCAACATATCTCCATATAGACCGTGGAGATATGAATGGTGAAAATCTTTTATTTTATATAGACAGTAAAATAATGCCAAGACACCACGGACAAATGATAAGGAAGATTCACCTTCAACATAAGAAACTAGTTATTAAAGTCATTAATACATAGCCAAATAAAAAGTGCGAAAAGATTAAAAATAAAAAGTATTACACTAAACATTTGTCTTCACCAACTGATGTAAGAGACTTAGGCAAACATGGCCTTTGATTGTCAAGAACTCTTACGATCAATCTTGGATCCCGAGACTACTCACACACTCTATGATGGATGATGGATGATGGATGATGGATGATGGTGGTGGATGTGGGTTGTGATGGTGGTGGTGGGTGGGTGAAGTGTGAGAGAGGTGGTTTGCTAAGGGATGGTTTGCAAGTGAGCCAAGCACCCCTATTTATAGTCTACACAGAAGCCCGGACACGGCCCCATGTCCATTGGGCACGGCCCCGTGTCCATCCCTCTTCTCTTTCTTCATTAAATGCAGTTTGTCTGCATTAGTTGACCACGCTCCCGTGTCCGCTGGGCACGACCCCATGTGCAGAAGCGTATCTGTACTATCAAGATTTGCTTGGATTTTGCGAATCTTATAGTTGACCACGGCCCCGTGTCCGCTGGGCACGCCCCCATGGTGGGTGATAGAAGCGTCTACAACTTTGTCTTTTCTGCAGACACTTGGGCACGCCCCCGTGCTCATTGAGCACGGGGCGTGTTCAGCCTTCTGTTCTCTTGTTTTTGCTTGGGGAGATGTTGTCGAGGGGTCGGGCATGCCACGTTTATTCCTTTCTTGTATTTATGTTAGATTTAGCTGCCTTTTTGCTTCTTTTGTTCATTTGAGCTCATTTTGTCACGGCCCCCGTCCCGGTGTTACCTGGTCCAGGAGCCGCGGGATAGAAAACTCGTGGTATTTATTATTTGAGTTGACAACGGAAGTTTAACAGGATCTTTTAAAACTTGAAAATGCCCAATTATTTTATTTCATAATTTGGAACAAACCCCATAATTTACAGTAAAGGGTATTTTACAAGGAAATCCCTTGTTTTACAAAACATGTTTATTTATTTTACTGAGCCACCACTTCAAGCTTGTTAGTGCTCCGTTGCACTTTTTCCTTGATTCACAGTAAGTCACCTTAAACAGGTTTAAAAATATTTTATCAGCGGGGATATACTGGCGAGTCACTCAATTTTGATAAAACGACTCCTAGTTATAAATTACAGCATAAGAGCGATTACAATAGCTACTATCTTATTTTTATCTGGCGCCATGTCACACCCTGGTGGCGATTGTTATACCACTATTGGGTCCTTTCACCCAAGTAGTGATGATTATCACTGTTAGGTTGGTGAACCTAACCGTGAGAAATTAGTAATGTGCACAATACCCCACTTGCCAGTGATTCAAGATAACCATGACTTAATCCCTGTAATTATAACTTTTGAAAATAATTTAAGTATTGTAAAGCATTGTTGATAAAAAGAGAATGACTCACATTGCAAGTTTAGACGGGCAGAGTTTAGCCTACTGATTTAGCCGTGCAACCTCGTTAAAATAACAATGCATACGAAACTAGGTCAGTAACTTAATATAACTCTTTACGATAAACTCACGAAATCAAAACCTTCACGATGAATGACAAAGTATAGCCCAAATACGGGCATCACTTAAACATCCATCGGATCGGTTTCAATCGATCGGACATTGTATCGTAGCAGTGATCGAGTTAATACCCTGTATCGTAGCAGCGTCGTGACCCCTTAATACTCGTTTTAAGCAGAATATGGACTTTTGAAATTAAATTTCGAACACAGAAGAAAGTCCCATGCACAGGATACTTATAGCAACATTTTAAGTTTTACGCGACCTGCGTAAACCTTAACATGAGTTTTACGCGGCCCGCGAGGACTCCTAGTCTATGTGTAGGGCTAGCGTGTCACGAGTAGGGTTGCCACGTGGTTGCCACGTGGCCTGGAACGTTTATCCGGTGATCTTGGATTTGACGCGGCCCGCGTAAGCCTAAGCTTACGTTTTACGCGGCCAGCCTGAAACCAAATTTCCTTATTTTCTTAGTTTTTCATGAGTATTAGGGTTTCAGGGTCTGGGTTTTCACTTATAGGTCGATTTGGGGCATTTTTGCAGGTCCTTACATCCTCCCACCTTATTTAAAATCTCGTCCTCGAGATTTACTGAAATAAGTGAGGATACTTTCGCTTCATTTTCGATTCCAGCTCCCAGGTATACTCGGGTCCTCTTTTCGAATCCCACTTGACTTTGACCAGTACCAATCTTTTGTGTTTGAGAAACTTGACCTTTCTGTCTTCTATTTGGAGTGGTTTCTCAACCAATTTTAGCTTTTCATTTACCTCTATGTCTTGAAGAGGTACTACCAGGGATTCTTTAGATAAACATTTCTTGAGATTGGATACATGAAATACGTCATGTACTCCAGCTAGTTTTTCTGGTAGTTGTAAACGATAGGCAACCGGTCCTATGCGTTGGATTACGGGGAAGGGTCCTACGTATCTTGGACTTAGCTTTCCTTTCTTAGCGAATCGAACTACTCCTTTCCAAGGAGAAACTTTCATGAGTACCCGGTCTCCAACTTAAAATTCTAGTAGCTTGCGTCGATTTTCTGCATAACTCTTCTGGCAATCTCGAGCCGTTTTCAGTCTTTCCTTGATTTGAGTGATCTTGTCGGTGGTTTCTTGCACGATTTCATGACCTGATAATTGACTTTCTCCTATTTCTGCCCAACAAACTAGAGTTCTACACTTTCATCCATATAGTGCTTCGAACGGTGCAGCTCCGATGCTTGAATGATAACTATTGTTATTGGAGAATTCAATTAAAGGTAGGTGGTTATCCCAGTTTTCACCAAAATCTATAACACATGCTCTAAGCATGTCTTCCAGGGTTTGGATCATCCTTTCACTTTGTCCGTCTGTTTGGGGATGATATGCAGTACTTAAATTTAGTCGGGTTCCCATTGCTTCCTGGAAAGTAGTCCAGAAATGTGAAGTGAAACGACTATCCCTATCCGATAAAATGGAGAGTGGAACTCCATGTAAGGATACTACCTCGTCTACATATAACTTGGCTAATCTTTCCATGCTAAAGGTTTCTTTCATGGGTAGAAAATGAGCTGATTTGGTTAATCGATCCACAATTACCCAAATTACGTCATTACCTTTTCGGGTTTTGGGTAACTTAGTAACGAAATCCATGGTTATTAGTTCCCATTTCCAAACAGGCATTTCTAATTGTTGGAGTAACCCTGAGGGTTTCTGGTGTTCTGCTTTAACTTGCGAACAAGTTAGACACTTAGATACATATCTAGCTGTGTCCTTTTTCATTCCTATCCACCAGAAATTATTTCTTAAATCCTGATACATCTTATTATTTCAAGGGTGCATAGTGTATCTAGATTTATGGGCTTCCTCTAAAATTTTGTTTCTTAAATTTCCTTATTTAGGTACCCAAATTCTTTTCTTGTGGAATTTCTAAATTCCATCATTTCCTTGCTCTAATTCTTTTATTCTTCCCTTCATTCCTTCAGCATCATCCTTGATTGCTGTTTCTTGTATGTTTTTTTAGTTGTTCCATTAAATCTAAATGTAGATTTAATCTAAGAGCACGAACTCGCTTTTTCCTTTCATGATACTTACGACTTAGGGCATATGCGACTACATTTGCTTTTCCTTCGTGATATTGAATATCACAGTCGTAGTCGCTTAGAATTTCCATCCATCTTCTTTGCCTCATTTTTAATTCTTTTTGCCCAAATATGTACTTTAAACTTTTATGCTCTATATAAATGGTAAACTTACTTCCATACAGATAGTGTCTCCAAATCTTAAGGGCAAAAATTATTGATCCTAATTCTAAGTCATGAGTCGTATAATTCTCTTCGTGTTTCTTAAACTGTCTTGATGCATATGCAATTACCTTCTTGCGTTGCATTAGCACACATCCTAGTCCTAGCTTAGAAGCATCACAGTAAACTTCAAAATCTTCTGTTCCTTCTGGTAAGGCAAGAATTGGGGCGTTTGTTAATCTTTGTTTTAGAATCTTAAAAGCCTCTTCTTGTCTAGATCCCCATTCAAACTTCACTTCTTTACAGGTTAGCTTAGTTAATGGCACAACTATTTTGGAAAAATCCTTAATAAACCGTCTATAGTATCCGGCTAACCCTAGAAAACTTCTAACTTCCATAGCTGATTGCGGGACCTTCCATTTAGTGTTCGCTTCTATTTTGGAGGGATCTATGTGAATGCCTTCATGATTCACCATGTGTCCTAAAAATTGTACCTCTTGTAGCCAAAATTCACCCTTCGAGAATTTGGCATAAAGTTTTTCTTTTCTTAACAAAGTTAAGAGTGCACGTAGGTGCTCACAATGCTCGTCCTGACTTTTGGAATAAATGAGTATATCGTCAATAAAAACAATTATAAATTTATCCAAGTACGGTTTACAGATCCTATTCATCATGTCCATAAATGCGGCAGGAGCATTTGTTAACCCAAAGGGCATGACTGCAAACTCGTAATGACCATACCTAGTTCTGAAAGCAGTTTTAGGTATGTCTTCTTCTTGTACTTTCAACTGATGGTATCCGAAGCGTAAATCTATCTTAGAAAAATATCTAGCTCCCTGAAGTTGATCGAAAAGATCATCAATCCTAGGTAATGGGTATCGATTCTTAATTGTAATCTTATTTAATTCCCTGTAATCGATACACATTCGCATCGAACCATCTTTCTTTTTAACAAATAACACTAGTGCTCCCCACGGGGATGAACTAGGTTGTATGAATCCTTTGCTTAATAATTCATCTAACTGCTTTTTCAATTCTAACATTTCGGTGGGTGCTAACCGATAAGGTGCATTGGCTATCAGTGTAGTTCCAGGAATTAGATGAATTCTAAATTCTACTTCCCTATCGGGTGGTAATCTAGGTAGTTCTTCTGGGAATATATCCGGGTATTCTGATACTACAGGAATTTCCATAAGTTCCTTACCTTTAGTGTTAATGATTACCGAAATCATATACACTATTCCTTGTTTTCTTGAATAACTGGCCATTTTCATTACTGAAATGAATTTTATTGGCTTTCGTGGCTTATCTCCGATAACCACAATTATTTCTCCTGTGGGTGTATAAATTTCTATGGAATTCTTATCACAGAGGATTCGAGCATGGTTAGCTGCTAACCAATCCATTCCTAATACAACATCGAATCCAGCTAAATTCATAGGTAACAGGTTTGCAGAAAATTTATGGCCTAAGAGTTCTATCTTTCCTTCTTGCAAAACCTTATCTATGTTAACAGAATTCCCATCAACCGTTTCTACAGTAAAAATTTGCCTAAGGTTGGCTAAGGGTAGGTTAAGAGCTTGGCAGAATGAAGTATTTATAAAACTTTGGTTTACACCAGAGTCGAACAATACTTTTGCATAAACGTCGTGAACTAGGAACGTACCAGCTATCACATCAGGGATTAGTTCTGCCTCTTGGGTAGTCAACTGGAAGGCTCTTGCATTCTTTTTAGTGGTTCCTTCTGCAAGTTTGGCTTTGTTGTCAGCCGGTTTGAGAAATTTGGGGCAGTCTGGTCTAAAATGTCCAGCTTCTCCACAGTTGAAACAGATTGTTGATTTCTTCCTCCTGCAATCTTCTTCTTGATGCCCTGGAATTTTGCAGAAATTGCAATACCCTTTGCATCTTCCAAAATGCCTTCTTTTACAGGTACTGCAAAATGGAGCAGTGGAAGATTGCCCAGTTCCCTTTTTCTTGAAATTACTACTATTACCCACACGGAATCCTTCGGTAATCTTTTGGGCCACTTCCTTTTTCCGGTTTTCTTCTCTTGTGCGTACCAGCCCGTCGGTCAAGGTGTTGGCTAATTCCACTGCATCGTCAATTGTGCGGGGTCTCGCAGCTATGACGATATCATGAATCTTGCTAATTAAACCCCAAATATAGCAAGAAATAAGTACCTGTTCTGGCGAAGCCAAGGTAGGTACAATTCTAGCATACTCGAAGAATGTCGAAGTATACCCTCGACAGTCAACATCCACCATCCGGTGGTTTAGGAACTTATTTGTCATTTGTTCCTTTTCATATTCGGGACAGAATTTCCTTTCCACTAGTCTCTTAAATTCTTCCCAATTCATGGCATAAGCCATATCGATTCCCTTGGCTTGTAGTACCGTATTCCACCATTCTAGTGCCCCTTCTTTAAAAAGATGCGACGCGTACATGACTTTGTCTTCCTCGGCACATTTACTTATTTTAATTACTGCTTCGGTTTTCTCTAACCAACGCAGTGCAGCAGTTGCCCCTTCATTGCCTGCAAATTCGATTGGTTTACAGGAAAGAAATTCCTTGTAAGTGCAACCAGGCGTTGCAGCTTTCATTTTCTTAAGAAATGGGGCTTGCATCACATCATTATCATTATTATTATTGTTGCCGCCTCCATTTACACTATTACTGAAATTGTCGTCGCGAGTACGTATGCTGGGAATAATTGGTTGAGGTTCAACTGGATTTCGGGCAGCAGCAAGGATTGCTGGAATAGCATTGGCTATTCTTTGAGCAACAATATTTTCTATATCTTGCCTATTAAGAAAGTGATCCTCATTGTTTTGCTCAGATTGGTTAACTTCGTTAACTGGCTCATTGACGGCGGGTTCCATCTGATAATTTTCAATATTTAAATGTATAAATTATTGGCACAAAATAAAATAAATAATAATCAGTCACAATAAAACAATCACACATAATCATGTCAACATGTATAGCCCAAAATTGTCGACTTTGCGACGTTGATATTTATATATTAGTAGGCATCCGTACACACCAGTTATATTACAAAAGTTTTATTTTAAGTTATTTTACATGATTATATCTTTATTAATATTTATTATTATTTTATTATTATTAAACACATAACCACATACGATCCCTGTCTGCTGGTATTTCAGAAACGACGTTCCCTCTCGTCGTATTTCCATGATATCCTCTCCCCCCACTTCCCGGATTCTATTTCCTGCGTCTACCAGCTCCTCGCCATAGTGGCGGAGTTCAGCCAAGTTCTCAGTGCTCATAGGTGGGTTTGGTGCAGGCTCTGGGTCAAACTGGGGAAAATAGGTGTTAGGGTTATTCAAGAGATTCTGAAATTGCCAATCACTTGTCCACCATTCCTCCAGCTCTCTGGGTAGAAGTTGGTGGTTGACTATGGGATCTAGGATAGCAGGTGCTAAGTTAACTGGAAGTTGTGATTCAGCGGGGTAATTAAATAGGTCTTCATTGGTAGGTCCGATGAGGTCACAATTTGCCAGTTTGCGATCAAGCTCCTCCCAGGGTGGCATTTCCTGGGCTTGCCCTGAACTTTCCCCGATCTCTTTTCCTTTCCCTTTCCCTTTATCATTTGGGTCCTCAGTCTTTTTAACCCTCTGTGCGGCTAGCTTCTTCCTCCGTCGGCGTCTCCAGCCTATGATTCTCCTTCTCTTTTTCGACTTGGGTTTCTCCTGAGACTAGGCTTGGAATTCCATGGGTTTCTCAGTGTCGACCCAATAACCGGAAAAGCCCCCGGAAACTTCCATGTCAGCAGGATAGATAGTGAGATTCTGAAGAGCTTCAGACAACTCATTCATGCTGTTAGCATATATGAAGAACACACACAAACTTAAGTTAATATTTTATTCATCCCGTTGAATTTTCACAGAATCACAAAATAGCAATTTGAAAAGAAATTAAGTATTTCTAAATACTTAATTAGCTTAAATTAGTGGCTCTGATACCACCTTTTTCTGTCACGGCCCCCGTCCCGGTGTTACCCGGTCCAGGAGCCGCGGGACGGAAAACCCGTGGTATTTATTATTTGAGTTGACAACGGAAGTTTAACAGGATCTTTTAAAACTTGAAAAGGCCCAATTATTTTATTTCATAATTTGGAACAAACCCCATAATTTACAGTAAAGGGTATTTTACAAGGAAATCCCTTGTTTTACAAAACATGTTTATTTATTTTACTGAGCCACCACTTCAAGCTTGTTAGTGCTCCGTAGCACTTTTTCCTTGATTCACAGTAAGTCACCTGAAACATGTTGAAAAATATTTTATCAGCGAGGAAATACTGGCGAGTCACTCAATTTTGATAAAACGACTCCTAGTTATAAATTACAGCATAAGAACGATTACAATGGCTACTATCTTATTTTTATCTGGCACCGTGTCACACCCTACTGACGATGGTCATACCACTATTGGGTCCTTTCACCCAAGTAGTGATGATTATCACTGTTACATTGGTGAACCTAACCGTGAGAAATTAGTAATGTGCACAATACCCCACTTGCCAGTGATTCAAGATAACCAAGACTTAATCCCTGTAATTATAACTTTTGAAAATAATTTAAGTATTGTAATGCATTGTTGATAAAAAGAGAATGACTCACATTGCAAGTTTAGACGGGCAGAGTTTAGCCTACTGATTTAGCCGTGTAACCTAGTTAAAATAACAATGCATACGAAACTAGGTCAGTAACTTAATACAATTCTTTATGATAAACTCACGAAATCAAAACCTTCACGACGAATGACAAAGTATAGCCCAAATACGGGCAACACTTAAACATCCATCGGATCAGTTTCAATCGATCAGGCATTGTATCGTAGCAGTGATTGAGTTAATACCCTGTATCGTAGCGACGTCGGCCCCCTTAATACTCGTTTTTAAGCAGAATATGGACTTTTGAAACTAAAATTTCGAACACAGAAGCAAGTCCCATGCACAGGATACTTATAACAACATTTTAAGTTTTACGCGGCCTGCGTAAACCTTAACATGAATTTTACGCGGCCCGCGAGGACTCTTAGTCTACGTGTAGGGCTAGCGTGTCACGAGTAGGGGTGCCACGTGGCCTGGAACGTTTATCCGGTGATCTTGGATTTAACGCGGCCCGCGTAAGCCTAAGCTTACGTTTTACGCGGCCCGCCTGAAACCAAATTTCCTTGTTTTCTTAGTTTTTCATAAGTATTAGGGTTTCAGGGGTCCGGGTTTTCACTTACGGGTTGATTTGGGGCATTTTTGCCGGTCCTTACACATTTAATCCTGAAAATACAAAAGGAAGACAAAAACACACTTTTTCCAACATTAGTACTAAAAAAGGGTTAGTTTTATGCCACAAATGATGTAATTTATATGTTGCATTTTGCACACATCAAAGATACAAAGACACACAGGCTGACATCAAGGGCATAAAAGAATGCATTGCAAAGTTAACTAGTACTACCCCTGCACCTGTGTTTGAAAAAGACGATGAAGATGATGCTGAAAAGTGGGAAAAGGATTCCATGAAAAACTTTGGAAAACCAACACCAAGGAATCAGCCAAAACAAAATCCAAAGCCTGCCAAGCAAACTTCTGCAAAATCTCCTGGAAAATCTAATACTATTAAGAAAAAGGGAATTGATGATTCTGTTAACAAACAGACAGATAAGGAGATTGAATGAAAACAGAAGAGGAAGCATACAAAAGAGGAAGATGAAGTGCTCAACATTGGAACTTCAAATAGTAGAAAATCACAGAAAGATAGCGAATCTCCTATTGTCATATTTCCTAAACCAATATCATCACCAGAAAAACCAACCACTACTATGAAACTCAAAACCACTGCTGAACCTAAGAAGTCAGATTCTGAAACACCTAAAACAAAACTCTCACCAGAAAAACCACCTGTCAAAAAGCAGAATACAAAATCCTCATCACCACTGCCAACCTCGACTGAAACAATTGTTGATGCAACAAATGTTTCAGCATATGTTAAGACAACAGCGGTTGAGACACCAGTTGTTTCAACAGTTGTTAGTCAATCCACTGATTCTACCCAATTTCAATTTCCATCACAATCAACCCTTACAGTCATGACACCTTTTTCTTCCCTAAATCCTCCTTCTCCAAAATCTGTTTACACAAGAAAGAGAAAATTCATGGTGCATGAAGAAGAGAAGGAAGAAAAAGATATACCCACACCAATTCCATTATCAACTACTCCGTTCATTCAAACTTCACCCAAACCATTCGCCCCATCTCCATCAACAAAGATCAACCCATTGGCAGTAACTTTCTCTTTGGAACTGCTTGCAGTTTAAGATGAAATGACTCAATTTTACACAGAGTATGATCCATCCAAAAGAACCTTCCCATCTCTTCAGGGATTCGAAACTCCAAAGAATATTTATGAATATCTGAAGCTAAAGGGCAAGCAAGCAGAAGATAAGGCAAATGAAGAGTGTAAAGGGCTAGGAGACATTAATTTATCAGCTCGCATGTAACATTGGCTTGGTGAAGTCAAGAAGTTGGAAGATTTTGCTAGAGACCTGAGTAAGAATATGTCAAATCTGTCACCAAATGCTGAGCTAGAAAAGACATTAAAAATGATTTCTTGAACACTATCATGGAAACCAAGCCCTAAGAAGCCTACAGATCTGATTTCAAAGACTGGCCCCTTGAGGCTCTTAATGAGGTAGTTAATAGAATTGAAAAGATGAATAAACATCCTCAAATGCTAAAATCTGCTCCCAACTGGAAACAATACAAAAAGGTTGAAGTGGATGAAGTGTTGAAGTATAAGAGAATGAAGGTAGAACTTGTAGCAGCTAAGGTTGGGACTGCTAGACAAATTGGAAAATGGACTAGGCAGTCTATTGATCGAGCTTACAGTAGGTTAGAAGAGCGAAGAAAGACAGATCCATCCCTTCCTAAAAAGCCAGTATACAAAGATGAAAGGACTGTTATACGTCGGCAGACCGTTACATCTAAAAAGTTGTTCTCATCAGCAGATGTATCCATCGCTGCCTTGAACCAAAGAAAAAGACAACAACTGATGGATGAGGAAGATCAAAATAGGTATGCTGAGTACAGAAAAGAGTCTATCAGAAATCAGTTACGATATGGATTGGATGATGCTTCGTTGCAATTACAAGCTCAAGTTGCTCAAACACTTCAGAAGTTGGCAAGCAGGCCTCAATCGCTAAACTCCTCTCAAATAAAACTTCTCCCAAGAAACCCATCAGACCCAAAAATACTAAAGTGGAAGTCTGAAAAACAGACCCATGAATTGACTTTGATCAAGTCTGATGGTAGTGTTGAAAAGATATCAAGGGAGAATGCACTTGGTCTGAATCCAGTTGACCTCCAAGATCTTTTTAACCTTCAGCTTGAGAGGGATGAAGATGATATTGATTCCTTGGATTTTGAGCTCCAATTCAAAGGGCAAATCCGGGAAATGTTGATGAGAGAATAAAAATCTGTTGATTTCTAAAATCTGATGATTCCTTGATTTAGTTTTGCTGAAAGTTGTTGAGGTAGGTGATTGTGTGTTTGTAGTTTACGTTTGTTGAACTTTAAGTTGTATTCAAATTCTATGAAGTACGTATGTCTATAAACAGTTTATATTGTCTTTTTGGGTAAACAGTTAAATTGTATGTAACTGATATATTAACCGATAATCTATGTTTATAGTTGTCTTTTAGCTATAATAGATAACACGTTATGGTACAATATCTATGCACGTATCTATATGTTCTATTAATATGTGTTATGCATGCTTGTCTAAGAAATGACCCGTGTTTACAGCTCTCATTTTTAATGGGAGTACTAAATTCTTTGTTAATAACATTATTCTCTTAACATCTATTTACTAACCTTTGTAATTTCTGTTGACTGACCTTTTTAACATAGGTTGACTAACATGCATATCTGTTTACTATCTATCCATCTGGAAAGCTCTGTTGGAGATAATGGATAACATTTTTTAGGAAAGTCTGTTGAAAAGCAACAGAAGTTTTTAACAGTTAATAGACAACAGTAGTTTGCTATCAACATAATGGAATTGCTGTTGAATAAACCTATTGACCATTAGTGTATATCAATTTTATAAGTCTGAATGGTTTTCTTAGAAACGACCCTTGTTTGCACACGGGTCTTACCTCTAGTACTATATAATAAAAGAAACCAAATTGTGGACACATGTCACTCTATGGGGTGTTCTCAATAGAATTTCCTGCTAAAAATATATATTTTTCCTATTTATCTCTACTTAATCTAATCTTTATATAAATATCTTTTTAAAATACATTAGTTAAACCAAATAAGGTTGTTTTCTTTTTGAAAGGCAAATAAGCCGAATTTTATATATATCCATGAAACAGTCATCTTCTTCATATATAAGAATTTTTTTTTACTATAATTACAAATTTGACTCTAAATATTATTCAAATATAAACAAAAATGATAAATAAGAATTTCATCTTACGACAAAATATCAAATATTTGGAAATTTTATCAACTAACTATCAATCTTATCTCCATAACTATAATTTACCTCTATTTAATTTATCAAAGTCAAATAATTATGATGAGTTTATATTTCAATCCCATTTATCCCAATTTAATTTATCAAATTCAAATATATGTGATAGGTAATTTAAAATTATAATCCTCATACTTCGATAATTATATTTTATGAAATAATTTATGAAGCTTACGTGACAATGTTTCAGAGTCCTGATTAATTGATAAGCATAAAATTATTTATAACACCAAATCGTGTTAACGAAACTCCATATATTATTAAGCTTTCACACACCTACCATATGAGGAAATGTAATAAAGATCAAAGCTCCAATTTGTTTTTTCTTTTAAAAAAACCCTATCAACACCAATACATTATCAATGGGGTGGTGGTCCATTAGGAAATGCGAAACACTTAGGTTTGGGGGAGTGAGGTCTTGGGTTCAAGTCCCACACACGACACGGATTAAAAGAAATTTGCCGTTAAAAAATAAATTAAATTGTAAGTTGTTACTGTGCAGGAGATTTATTTTAAAAAAATAACGTAACACACGTAAAATAACAAAACTACAACATATGAATAACTCTTTTGTAGGTGATGAGAAAATAACTTTTATCTAACGTTTAAGATGGTATTATATATATTACCATAAAGATGTATACATTATTAATGTGTCTTTTAACTTTAATTTTTTAAACAAAAAAAGTTATTTTCTTGCAATCTGTACCCCCGACAATGCTTATACAAATGTTGTCGAGAAGCCTAAATTTAAAAAGTAATTGTTGAATTATCATAGATTCAATATGATACCTAAAACAACAAATTCTAACAAGATATCATTATCAAATTTTTCAAAATCTATTACATATGATCTATAAAATAAAACACGAGCAACAACATTTACCAATAAAACAATATTGACTCCCGTGTATTACACGGGGAATAACCTAGTAACAATATAATTTATTATTTCTCAGAGTCAAAGTATATAAATACAGATATAATTAAAATGTCATAAACTAGTTACTAATAAGTAATAACTAGTATGATTACATGTGTGTTTTTGCAAAGGCGCTTAAATAACTTGTACATTAATACGCGAAACTTACACCGAAAGATAGATAAAATAAGCACATTGTAACCATGTGTTCAGAATTTTTTATTAAAAATCATATTTTAAAAGTTATAAAAAATATCAGGTGTCACACTGTGAAGGGGTATGGTCCCAAAAAGGCCGCGCAGACCTCATTCAGGTCGCGCGCAGGACCATACTCTTTATTCATCAACTTGTTTTCTGCCAATCTCGCGCGCGTTACATCATCATGTATTGATCTAGCGCGACATCTCAACAAGAGGAAACACCACATTCAGCACTTAACATTCTGAATAGGAGCCACCAACCAGCCATACCCTGCGCGGGATAATTTCATGCTCAGCAAGAGTCGCGCCGAGCTATGGCGCAGGGTTACCTCAGAAGGCACATAAAGTACAAGTGGCAGAAAAAAAAGGGCCAATCTGCGTCCTCCAGGTTCTGCTCAATCGTGCTCCACGATCGTCTGACGTGCAAGAGATAGAAAGTACTTAAGGATGCCTACGTGGCACCAATTACAGGGCAGAGACACCTGCCCCACGATCTCCACTTACCTGCTGATGGCAGAAGGACGGCCAGGCCGACAACTATGACACGTGGCTCCAATCATGGTGCGCCAGCACCGGAGGACTCCCAGAAGCCATTAACGGTTGACATCAGTAAGACAAGGAGCATATCCTCTATGTTCTTTATACACTTCTTATTCCATAAACCAAGATCAAATTACACTCTCTCTCACCCTCTTGAACAATATTGGCCGAACACCCCTCTAAACACCCACATTCAAAAATTTTGAACTATTTCCATGAAGATTCAAGGTTCTTTCAAGATGATTTCAAGCCAAAAAGGGTGTTTGGAAGTGATTTCAAGCAAGAATAACCTCCATCTCATCACTTATTCTCAAAAACCCGTCTAAAATCTTGAAGGTATAAAGTTCATTTCACAAATCTTGTTTTGATTCTTGATGATCTAAAATAATGATGGAAGTTTCTCTTGTTCTTGAGTTTAATCACAAAACTTGTATTCTAAAAAGAATGATATTTAAATCAAAGAAAAGTGAATGTGAATATGTATTGTACATAGGGCCAAAAGTTTATGAGTGGGAGTGTAACTTGTTGTGTTTTGATTTTGTTAAATGATTCTTACTTGATTTGATTTTGAAAAGATGATTACATGCATGTGTTGTAAAAGAGTCATAAAAGAAATTTCTTGAAAAGGTTCCATGATTTGAAGTAGATGTGTTAAAAAGTGAGGTTTTGGAAGTTTATGCATGTGTATATGTGTGTATGTCGTGTATGTATATATGTATATGTAAGTGTATACACTAAATTTTGTCATATGTAAATAAAGATGGAATGATGCATTTATGTGAAATGATCTAATGATTATGAGATGAACATGTTGTGATTTATAATAACATGAAGTAAATGTATCCTTAGATGCATTTAAGGTTATGTAAGATGATGATGATATGATATATGTGCATTAAGTGCTTGTACATAGTTATGCATGTGGGTGTATGTACATAAAATGATGGATAAATGATGATATGATAAAAATAGTTTTAGATCAGATCATAAACCTTAAAATAAGGTTATTTTGAAGTGTTTAGTAATATATAACTTTGACATAATGTTTGCTAGCTTAGCATGTGGTACTTGGTGCATTAGAAGTGGTAAAATACGTGAAATCGCATGATTTATGTGACTTACACAAACACTGCACTAATCTGAATATAATCACTATTTAATCAGTAAATAAATTTTATTGTGTTAAAATATCAAGTCGTTTCGAGTTGAGATGGTTACGGTTAAGTTTAACACAAAACTATGCGTTAAAACGGTAAAAATTCGGTTTTTCAGATGATTTTTATAAAACTGATTTAGATAAGTAAATTAACTGATTTTTTTAGTTTAAAAACAAGTATTTTAACTAATTTTAAGTTTATTTGGTGTTTGGTTGGTCACACGTGACTTCCGACGCCCAAAAACGTTACCGAATCGCTAAAATACGCATTTTTCAGTGAACATTAGTATGGGCGAATTTTGAGTGAATATTTTGTGATAAAATGTGTTAAGTGATTTTGACATGTAAATGTCATAACATGTTAAGTGTTAATCTAATAAAAGGAAATTTAGATTATTCATGTATGCATGTACGTTTTGTGCGGTAGAAATGGTAAAATTGCGTTAAAAGTGTAACTTGTTTGTTGAGCATGAAATTTGGTACATGAGAGATGTTTTATGTATGTTTGCTTTAAAAATGACAAAATAGTTAAGTTAGTAATGTTTCGCGTGTTTCGGTGTTAAATTATGTGATATATATATATTACGACGCGCAAATTATAGATATATTGCGTATAAACGGAAGAGTTAACGGATTTGCACAATAATGGTCACCAATAAAATCGTTCAAAATGCAAAATCATAATATATATATAAATATATATGGACTCATATATATATATATATATTAACGTGCCAACATAATAAAAAATGACAACTTTTCGAGAAAATCTCAAAGTTATGTGATAATTCTAAGAAACTGAGAAACTTAGGATTTTTGTGATTAAATGTTATTTTGATTTAGAATTGTTCCCGTATTAGGACGTATATAATCAATTTCTGGGATTGCGGTATTAAAATACGCACCCAAAGGTGAGTGTCACTAAACCCCTCTTTTTACTGTTTTGTATATATTTTGGGGGTGGAACACGTTGTTAAAAGGGTTTAATAATGTTTTCGAAATAAAACATACCTTTTACTATAAAATATATATTTTCGCTGAAAATATATGAAATTTGATGAGTTATACATTTCACAGTAAAACATTTTTGAAGAATAAATATGTTTCGGGTGGAAACGGGAGTATGCATGGTGTTTGGGGGAAAAACGACCGTGTAGTTGGTACGAATATTGCTTGGTCTCAAGAGTGTAAGTATCAGCATAGGCTTACATTTCGTCGGGGATTTCAGGGGATTCGTACAACATCATGTATTAAATTGTCATATTAGTAGGATATATATATATATATATATTGTACGTGAGGCAGACATCATATTGTTCTCAAAGAGAGAACCCTGCGCCCATGATGTCGTTTAATCAGTTTAAGTATTGCACGCAAGGAATTGTTGGTAGATCTATCGGGTTGACAACCCCGTCGTGACCGGTCGCCCCGTGTCAATGTCAAACGACGAATTAATATTCTGTTCATTGTCTAGTTTTGATTATCCCTGCGTAGTTAATATATAGTTCGTATCATCTAGCTAACATACGAGTCTGAAAGTTGACGCTATAATTTAATATACAAAACCTGGGCAGTATTACTATTGTCGGAGTAATGACCCGATGGAAGGCCCATGGATTTTATCAAAGGAGTAAAATGGACTTTCTAAAACTACATGGATGTTTTCAAATACACACCTAATCAGAAAGTTTTCCTTGGAATAAAATTTGTTAGTAAACGAATAAGTGAACTCACCTTCCTTTGTTTTGACACTTTATTTTAACGTGTTCTACAGGTACTTGAACTCGGCTTCGGGAAATCATGGCGTATCTTGTGGTGAATGATGCATGTTGTTTCTTTTAAATATGTTGGACATCTTTTAAACTTTCTGGGACTTTTTGTAATAAGATCCGCGAGGATCGAAGACATCTTAACTATGTAGTTGTGTCGTGACTTAAAACGTATTGTTTAATAACTTATGTTTAAAATAAACCAATATGTCCAACAATAAAGTGCATCGCTCGACAAGATATAAATGGGCACCAACTTCCGTCTCCACTACGTTTAAATATTCCGCTGCGACGTATTTTGGGGTGTGACACCAATCCCCATATGAAGCGTTCAACTCGCTTGAATTCTTGTTCTACCATGTAGGGGACAACACGAGACAAATCATGGAATCTCTGCACGTACTTAGCGATCTTAGGTCCATCCATCTTCAGATTCTAGAACTCGGTTTCCAACTTCTGAATCTCTGCCCTCGAGCAGTACTTCTTGCGCATCAGTTCTTTCATCTCATCCCAAGTCATACCATTAACCATACGCTGCTTCCTCACCTATGGTCTGAACCTGAAGGTTCCACCACGATAGAGCTCCATCAAGAAACAAGCCAGAAATGTAGGTGACCTGGTGCTCTGGCACACACTTGCTCATCCGCAGCACAGAATCGGTTTTCTCAGCCCGTCTTACGAAAGCTACAGCACCTCCAGTGCCGTCAAAGTTCAGAGGTTTATAGTCAAGGAATTCTTGTAAGTACAACCTGTACAAGCAACATCATTCACAGTAAGCATTAGCAAACGCACACGGAATGTCCAAACGTATCGTAATGTGTCTTAAGTGACTTAAACATTACCGTGAGGTGGGTTATTTCCTGAGGTACCTCCGCTGTGTTCAGAGTGTAAGGCCTCATGTTGTGCGATTGCTTGTGAAATCCATTCATGCAGTTCTGCCTCTGTTGTGGGCAACTGATTGTTCCTTCGAGGAGGCATCTTCTAAAAGAAGATTGTATAGGTCAGGTCTTATGAAAGATTTAGGCACATAAACATCTATTATACGAGTAAGACCTAGGAGTGTATCTACGTAGGTATATAAGTAATTATCATAGCATCAATCATATAACATCACAATCAATTACAACCATGTAAATTAACAACGTATTTAATGAGAACATTACGATTGAGCTTTTCATTAATCATCGACCACGCATATTGTTACATGTTTTACAAAGTATCATATCAAAAGGGATCACAGGATCATACTACCCTTGTCCAAAATGTCTATCAGTCTATAACAGTCATATAATAAAAAAAAGGTCTCCAAAAGGCTTCACTAGCTAGGCTCAATAGCGGTGCTCTCATCAAAAGCAAGCTACCTACATAAAACCAAAAACCGGCTATGCTGATGGTGGCGGAGGAACAAAAAGTAAGCTGCGCACATGCGCTAGCTCCTCCTCAAGATCATAAACATGACGCAACAGATAACTGATCTACTGCTCACCGGTAAGAAATCGAGTATCCAACTCAGGAAATGGAGTAAGCGGTGTAGGAGGATGCGAAAATGGGTACGGTGATGAACGAGGAACAAATGCAGACTGACACGGACATGGCAAAGGACGCGGTGTCATCTCAAGCTCTAAAATCCTGCGGCTCATGATCTTATACTGGAGCTGCAATGATAGAAGTAACTCATCCCGTGTATAACCAGTAAAGTGCGAGGGATGGTAGGGATCAGAAATCGGCGTGGTGTAAGGTGGGAACCATCTAAGTGGCTCATCAAGTAGTGAAGAAGTAAAATGAGTAGAAGGTGCGGACTGAGGTACGTGTGGATAAGCTGCTGAAACATGAGGGTCATAGCTAGGTTGCTGGCTAGAAGTGCCTTCCCCTTGACGGGGTGTGGGTACGTCCTGCAAGAAATCAATGGACAGGTCGACACGGTGTACATCTGTCTCTACTGGGTGAAAAGGGGCAACATCAACGGGTGCGGGTGCTAGTGGGGGAGTGACTGGCTCAATAACAGGAGGGTCAGCGGGTGCAGGAACTGGATCAGGTATAACTGGTGCAATGTCAGGTATGCCAAATAGGATAGGGTCAGGATCAGGCAAATGCTCAGGAGTAGGTATCGGCTCGGGATCAGCGGGTGTATCAACAGGCTTATCGACATGAATAAAATCAATCTCAAGTCTAGGCTCAATGCCATGTGGAGGGGATGGTGCAGCTGACATAGCTGTATCATCGTCAGTAACAGTGGTGTAACATCGCAGACCAACTGCCTGTAAGGCGGAAGATGTCACAGACGCAAAAGAATCTGAGACAGAGTGTAAGCTAGAATCGGAAGAAATCTCGATAACAGGAATCCTCAGAAGTGGAACATCAACAACGTCCTCATCGAGCTCTCCATCGTCATGAGCATCATCAGGGGACCATCAACAAACAATTCAAAATCATCGTCAAAAAGATCATCGAATGGCCAATCCTCAGGGGGAATGACCATGAGGGGAACGAGAGCGAGGATCGGTGCCACGACATGCTCACCATCGGGGTGACCGATGATAAGGTGATCGTGAACTGGAATGGGAATAACAAACGGATCCTCGTCTGGGATACCATCAACAATAGGTAAATCATCTCCAAAATCGGGCAGCGCAAAGGGCTGAAAATCGTCGTCATCGTTGGACATCATCTCTGGCTCACTCTCGGTATCGGAAGTAAAGATCTCTGGCATAGGGATAATCTCATCGTCAGAAACAACAGCCATGGGGTCATCGGTATCGGACAATCCACTCTCGGATGATGACATAGTGTCTGTAACATAACAATCACAATATATGCACATATATTAACTACCAACATCAAGCATGTAATTAATGACAAGGTAATCATGTAATCATGTATCCTTCCTAGTCTCCCAGACTAACCCACCCAGTCTCCCAGACTGAACTACCTAGTCTCCCAGACTAACCCACATAGTCTCCCAGACTAAACCACCTAGTCTCCCAGACTAAACCAACCAGTCTCTCAGACTGAACTACCTAGTCTCCCAGACTAAACTACCCAGTCTCTCAGACTGAACCACCCAGTCTCTCAGCCTGAACATAACCCTTGAAATGTCTTTCGTGTCTTTTTGTTTGAAAAAATGTTTGTTTTCCTTGATCTGGGCATTTCGTGTATGCATTGAAAACATGTTGTAAAAATATTTTTGTGAGAGCCCTAATGATTGTAGTCTAGACTCGAGAAAGAATCCTAGTTCGCTACAATCGAAGCTCTGATACCAAGCTGTCACACCCTGACTTTTTGCAGAAGCGTGATTCGGTGTGACTTTCTTAATATCATTGCATTCAATCATAACAACCACTATATGATAAAACTAAAGATGTTCATCCATTAAATAGTTTTAAAAACATAATAATAACATTGTTTTAAAACATAGAATTCAAATTCGAGTACTAAACATGCAACTTGTTTAAGAGTTCACAAAGACTCGACAAATGATATTAAATGAAACCAGGATTGGGAAGACGTGTCTCGTCCAGGATAAGACACACTAGCCAAACCCTAAGACCATGGATGACATCTTTTATTCTTAAAGCACACTTGGAACTTCCGAACGCTCGCCAGATCCACATCTAATTCCCTGAAATACATGTAGTTTTGAAAACATCAACAAAAGTTGAGCGAGTTCATGTGTTTGTTTGTGTGTATGAATAACCTTTGTAATCATTGAAAGTATGTATGTAAGTTTGTAAGCTCCTGGTATGAAAGCAACAAGGAAAACAGATTACCAATGGTTTGCAAGGCCATGGATATGTGTGAAGTGATGCAGGAAAACTCAAACCTAGCAGATTTGTCTCCGAAAATAAGACATAGTCACCTCATGGGCCACCCTGGTCCACATGGGTGTGGGCTCGCTACACGCAAATAGATCTATCACTCATGTCCCTCTGTCCTACGACGAGGATTAATGGCCTTAAGTGTTATACCCACCACTCACATGATCAAGTAGTACCCTTCCTTAGCTAACCATACCAAATCAAAATGTTTGTAAATAGTTGTAACATGTACTTCACCCCCGAAGTTATAAAACCGAAAACAGTTAAAGAAAAGGGGGTCATGAACTCACAGTCTTGCGTCTTCAATCACCGTAACTCAAGCTTCTTCGGATAAAACACGACTACCTACAACGTACTAATGTCTATTAGACGAACGGGCAGTGCCTTAACTTAGTGTTAATGTCTTTGAGTTACATTTCTTCGTATCTTCGATATTATTCCAAGTTATATAATTATTTGTTAAAATAATTACTATTTTAACTTAAATTATATTTATTAGATTTTGGAATATTTATTGAAACAATATATTTTAACTTAATACTTCCCAAATATTTATACTTGTATTTCCTTCCCAAGGATGGGGGTATTTGTATTCGTATTCTTACACTACTAAAAAACTGTCTTGTTTCCGACCAAGGTTTTTATCGGAAAACTGTCGGAAAACGGCGTTTCCGACCAATTTCCGACAGAAATACGTTTGTCGGAAAAAGCCTTGTAGGAAAGGATTTCCGACAAGTATCCGACTAAATTGGCGACAAATTTCCAGCAAGAAAAAGAAGTTACTATTTCCGACAAAGTCCCGACCATAATTTTCCTACAGCTTTCCGACCGCCGTTTTCCTACTATTTTCCGACCACCGTTTTCCTACTATTTTCCGACCAAAAGGTTCCTACAGCTTTTCGACCACCGTGTACGTACTGTTTTCCGACCACCATGTTCCTACTGTTTTCCGACAACCATTTTCCGACAACCATTTTCCGACTGTTTTCCGACCATAACCTTTTCACAGTTTTCCGACCAGATTTTCTAATTTCTCTTCCTACCAATTTCCGACTAAAAACTTTTTGATAAAAGAAAAAATAAAAAATCCAGATTTTTCTACTAAAAATGCAGAAAAAGATCCAATAAAAATCCTAAATACGACACGATTATAGAACTGAAAGTTCATCCACAAAATACAAAACGGTTGACAAATTGTAGGTTCAACAACAAAATATGCCACGGTTTTTAAATTACAAGTTCAACCGAAAAAGACAACAAACAAAACTAAACTATGGTGGAGGATTGCTAGGATTACCAAACTGCTTCATCAACTCAGTTATTTGTCGTTGCATATCTTCTCTCATTTGTGTTGCACCTCTTCGACTCGGTTTTGCAACACTTCCGTGTGGGATTGTTGCGCCTCTTCGAATCATTTATTTAACTTTTCCACTTGGGGTTGCAAGTTCCACTCCTAAACAGGATACATAATATTAGTAAAAAAGCTATATATATATATAGACACACTAGTAGGAAACCCATGCGATGCAACCCGTTTGACATAATACGTTAATCCAATTATATAATTAACAAAACTATCTGTAGGATCTAAGGATGACTTTTATTTACAAAAAATTATGTGTTACGATTACTTTCTAATTGATATAATGTAAAACGAAAAACGTATTTTATTGATTTTCCTTTTTATTGATTTCTATCGATAAATTTTATAAAAAAATACATATTAAGTATATATATATATATAGGAAATGAAAAATGACAATGGTAAAAAGGACTTAGTCCAAAATCTTTATTATATATCTATTTTTTTTAAGTTTGAGGAAAGTATAATATAATTAGTCTATTAATTTTCAGTATTTTTTTTCCTTTTTAATGCTTATTATATTCTATGTGCATCATCCAAATAATTTGTCTAGTTACTGTTATTTGAGTCCTGTGATTGTGAGGCAACACTTTAGACAGTAACCATCTATTTAAGAAAAAAAAACATGTTTTATAGTGAAATAGAATACTTTTGTTATTTGGAGTAATGAATATAAAGATAATTGCTTTGGTAATAACAGTTCCTTTACTTATTTGTTATTGTTTGTTAAAACTACAGTTCCAGGAATGGAGTTTGTAAGTCCTATTGTTGAATCATTAAAGAAACACTTGGGTTTCTTGGTATACTCCACGGAGTATGTTGAAGATATGAAGAAGAAACTAGACCAATTGAATCACATAGAAAAAGATATTCAAGAAAATGGATCAGAATCTCATAGAAAGAGGAAATGGTTAGAAGATGTCAAAGATTTAAATGAAAGAAGTAATTTTATGGAAGCGCCCAGTTTCTTCAAAACGCCTAACCAAAACAACAATTCTAAAACTCCTATCAAATAGACCACAAATCTAAGTACCAACATTAACTTCCAATGTAGAAAACAAGATAAAAAAAATAATAGATTCTATAGCATAATTGAAACAAGAACAAGAACTAAAACAAGATCAAGAAGAAATATACGAACACACCTGCAATTAGGTTAGGGTTTTTTCAAATCAGTGTTCAACCTTGTGCGTTTAGATATCAAATCGGTGTTCAATCCACCACCACACCAAATACCGCCACTGTGGTGGTCGTGCATCCCCTCGAGGTTGCCGCCGCCGCCGTCGCTCCTCCGCGACCACTCAGTTGCCTCCCCTGCTCCTTACCACCCATCCCGTCGTCACCTTAAACCCCGGCCGCACCCGTTTAACACATTTATGTTTAGTCTAAACAGGTTCGGGTCAGTTTCAGGTTGAACCCGTGAACCCGTTTAGGTTAACGGGTCGGGTTCGAGTCAACCTGGTCAGGTTGGCGGGTTGACCCGTTTAACACATTTATATTATATTTTTTTACAATATGTTTTAGTTCATAAATTAAATGGGTATGTTTTTATTCCATAATTATTACTTAAAAAGAAATTAATATAAGATTTTATAATTTAAATATAATTGTGTTATATACATTTGTGTTTTTTAATTAAACTTTAATTCTAATATAGTTATTTCAGAACAAAAAATAAAAAATAAAAAAATGCGGGTTGAACGGGTCGTGTTCGGGTCAACCCACGAAATTTCGGGTCGTGTTCGGGTTTAAATGAATGATACGATTTTCGGGTTCGGCTTCGGTAAAATTTTCAGGTTCGGGTCAGGTTGAACCCGCCAACCCACGAACCCGACCCGTTTAGCACCCCTATTTCTCGCGTTAAAATGAATCTACATGTTAGATTATATAAATATAACGATAATATATATAGTGTGATATTCATTGAAAAACACTAGAAAGGCAGAAAAGAAAAATGTTTTAGTCAGAAATTGGTCGGAAATTACCGACAACTTTCCTACCAAATGTTATGTTTCGTCGGTAAGTGGTCGGAAATTTCCGACCATTTTCCGACACACATATCCGTTTTTTCGGTTTCTAAACCATCTAACATGGTTTTTTCGTTACGTATTTTGTACACCTTACGTATACATGAAATGCTTTTACTTTACCAACTTATACGCATAATTATACCCAGTCATACGTGCGTGTAACCTATCGGGACCCATGTGACAACTCGAAATTTAGAACCTTTCGTTGTATGCTTGAACGCTAAGTGACTAACTGATTTGATGATTTGATGAATGATATTTGTGAACTTATATGATTGTGTGTGTGCTTGTATGTATGCGTATATTTATATATGAACCGAGACACAAGAACCCGACTCGAGACCATGCGGTCTCGAGTGAATAGTGTAACTAATGGGCCGGTTGGGCCGTGTCTCTCCCCACCCCACTCGAAAGCCCATTAGGGTGCACCACTTGAAACTAGTATATATCCTTGTTTATGACCAACACTATCATCTTTGGACAACACACATACTCCCCTACTCTCTCTCTAGAAACCATTAAACCCTAAGTCTCAACATTACCTCTCCTCTCATTCTCTCGGATCCACACCGGCACACTAGGACCTTCGGTTCAAGCTCGGAATCGACATCTGGAAGTTCACCCCTTATACCCTTTAACCGGTTAGTGATCCCCATTGTGTGTTTATATTTCGATTGTTGTTGATGATGATGATGTGATATTTTGGTTGATGATAATGAATAATGAAGTTATTTGATAATATGTTTGCCTTATGCATGATGAACATACCCCACTTGAATAATCGGTACTAGGATTGTTGTTGTTCATCTATGATGTTGATATTTGAATCCTAGATAAAGTCATGGTTAGTAAGAATAGATTGGTTTGTTAAGAATCATGCTAGTTGACATATGAATAAGTAGAGATATGTTTGAATATGGTGCTATTATGTTCTCGGTTGAATGTGTGAATGATAAGGATCATTGGTGCATTAAACTAAGTAGATTATGTTGACATAAATCGGTTTAATGAGCTTGTTTGTTCAAAGGATGAAAACCCTAAAGATGAACTAGATGAATATATGATGAATGTGATATGAGTGTGTTATGATATTTGAAATTGCCATGTTTGATCCATTTTAGAAATTAACTAGACAAGGGAACATGTTAGTGCATTGTTATTGGCTAGTACATAATATCATGACCATGAAATCTCATTGGCCAAGTACAATATTGAATTCAGCAAATGTTCCCAGCCGAGACCTTCTGTCTCGACTCGAGACCACCGCATGACAAGTCGAGATTTCTGGTTTCGACACAGGTTGCGAGTCGAGAACCTATAGTCTCGACTCGAGACCATACTTCATCAACACACACATATCATGACTCGAGAACGGGATTGCGAGTCCGGTTGCGACTCGAGACATGACCCGAAACCTTCACATTTGCGACTCGAGAACACATAAGCACAACTTGAGACCGCACAGTCTCGACTAGAGACCGCACAGTCTCGACTCGAGACCAACTACATGTATACGCTGAATTGGACTTGCACACTATTACGGGCTTGGTGTTTGGGCCGGGCCTTGGACTTTGTTTATTTGTAATGCGTACTACTGTTCAGACCATAGGCATTATTGCAAACTGCCATGTTTATACATGTATGCCATGATTGTTACTTGAGTACAATACGTGTAGAACATACGTGCACAACTTGGATACGAACCTGACTTGTATGATACAACTATGTTAGGACGTGGTTGACCACAATATTGCTTGATTGACTTTTCTGTGTATCTGCCGAGCAAACCAAGGTGAGTTCACACCCTCTACAAAGCATGGGATTCCCAGGGGTCGGGAATTGGGGTTAAGGAGCATGAGTTCCTCGTCCTCCTTGGGTAGGACAGTATTGGTTCAGGAATGTAATTCCTCGTCCTCACGGACAGATAACTCGTACTAGACCAAAACTCTATCACGAAGTCCCTCCTTTTTATATCGACTTAATCGCCAGGCCAATGGCGAGCGGGTCATTAGTTAGATAGCGCTATTTAGGTCTGACAAACCTCACACCGTGCCGCAGAGGACGGGCGTGAACTAATGGATCTGGGGCACGTCAATGAGGATAGACATTGACAGTTTCAGGGCACATAAACATGACTACAGTCAGCAGTCGATATGGTAACGAGTCTAGTATATACATGGGGTAGCCCCCACGGCCGAAATGCCAGATAACTAACACGGGGTAGCCCCCACGGCTGGATTGCCAGAGTAACCGGGAATAAACATGACACGTTTTTAACTATGGGGTAACCCCCACGGCAGGATTGCCAGATAAAGGAAACTGTTTTCGAAACAACTTAAAACGAACACCCAACCGTGAACTCACTCAACTTGTTGTTGACTCGTTACTACATGCTTTGCAGGTCCTTAGGTACTTAGCTGGAGCTTGCATGGAGGAGGATCGTTGTGGAACATGGACGGCTGTGTGCCATGTTAAACTTTGAAACAATTAAACTTATGTTTTGGATTTAAGACTTATGCTTCCGCTTGCAACTTAACTATGTTTTGTTTGAACACCAATAGTATTGGTTGGATTTTATAACTACTTATATGCTTGTTCAATATGATTGGTGGCTGGATCCTGGTCAGTCACGCCTCCAAGCGGTAGTACTCCACAGGTGGATTTTGGGGGTGTGACAGATTGGTATCAGAGCCATTGGTTATAGTGAACTTGGTTTTAGGAAAACGTTTTTGTTAAAACCAGACTATAACCTGTACAGTGCTCAACGGTCCACAACGACGCTTCACTCCACATGCAAGGCTCGACGTTCTAGGTGATATGATCTGTGTATATATTGCCTACTTGTTAGTTACATAGTACATTGCTTATGGTATGCTTGGTTAGTATGACTAATGTTGCTTGAACACGTGTACGTTTACTCACTTCTGTTATCGCATTTTCGCGAACCCCTCTCACTCACGTTCTTCTTGATATGAAGATCATGTCTGGACGCGTTAACCTGACACAAGCCCAGTTGACGGCACTGATTAACGAACGAGTTGCCGCAGCACTTGCAGCTGCACACGCAGGAGGTATATCCTGCAGTCCGAACTCATTCTAGGATCTTTAGAATCCTACTCTCGTGAACCAACCTTTGTGTTAAATTCTGTCTTTTCTTTCACCCACGATAGGTCAGCATGCTCAGCCACCCGTGTGCACTTTTAAGACTTTCATGGACTGCCGACCAACTACTTTTAGCGGCACTGAAGGAGCAGTAGGTCTCCTACACTGGTTTGAGAAACTAGAATCTGTGTTCGAAATGTGTGAATGCCCTGAGGCGCGCAGGGTGAAGTATGCTACCGGTACTCTCGAGGGTTTAGCCCTCACATGGTGGAACGCTCAAGTCCAAATGTTGGGGTTGGTTGCTGCCAACGCCACCCCATGGGAAACTTTTAAGGAGATGATCAAGGAAGAATACTGCAGTCGTGATGACATTCATAAGCTGGAAGTCGAGTTCTTCAACCTCAAGATGACGGGGTCAGAAATTGAGGCGTACACTAAGAGATCGAATGAGCTTGCCTTACTGTGTCCTACTATGGTGGACCCTCCATTTAAGCGTATTGAACTCTTTCTCAAGGGCTTGGTGCCAGAGATCCAAAGCCATGTGACTTCAGCAAACCTCGCTACTATCCAGCAGGTTGTTCAGTTGGCTCACCGCCTTACTGACCAAGCGGTGGAGCAGAACAAGTTACCAAAGCGCATAGGTGCTGCAACTACTTCTGGTACCTCTAGTGACAACAAACGAAAATGGGATGGAACTTCGAGTAAAGGGTCGACTTCTGTTCAGTCCCAGTCTCAGCAGAGAAAGACTGATGACTACAAGAGCCCTAGTCAGCAATCGTCTGGTGGTCAGAGTCATGGTGGGTACAAAGGGAATCACCCCAAATGCAATCGCTGCAGCCTGCACCACAACGGGCCATGCACCAGGGGCAACTGTCATCGGTGCAACAAGCCCGGTCACGCTGCAAAGGATTGCAGGAGCTTATACCCCGCCAATCAGAATCGTCAGCAAGCTCAACAGAACCCGCGCCAGCAGCAGCAGCAAGGTGATAACAAAGGGTGCTTTCAGTGTGGAGCTGAGGGCCACTTCAAGAGGGATTGTCCCCAACTGAACAGGAACCAGAACAACAACAACAACAATAACAACAATCAGGGGAATGGTAACAACGGGAACAACAACAACAATGGCGCCAGGGGGCGGGCGTTCGTGATTGGCCAAGGTGAAGCAAGGAACGACCCCAATGTTGTGGCGGGTAAGTTCCTTCTCGACGACTTTTATGTTTCAGTATTATTTGACTCGGGTGCCGATACTAGCTACATGTCACTAGAAGTTAGCCAAATGCTTAAGCGTATTCCAACACCTTTGAACAACAAGCACACTGTAGAGCTAGCAAATGGTAAGAGTTTAGAAGCCACACACGTAGTCAAGGGTTGTAGACTTATTCTCGCTGACCAGACCTTCTCTATCGACCTTATTCCTATTGTCTTGGGTAGTTTCGACGTTGTCATTGGGATGGATTGGTTATCCCAACACCGAGCAGAAATTCTTTGCAACGAGAAGATTGTCCGTATTCCTAGTTCAAGTGGTGAACCTCTCATGATTCGTGGCGACAAGCGGAGTGCCGTTGAGAACGTCATCTCCCTCCTTAAGGCCCAGAAGTGTTTGCGAAAGGGCCACACTGCCATTTTAGCCCTCATTACTGACACCACGGAGAAAGAGAAGAAGATAGAAGATTTTCCAGTTGTACGCGACTATCCTGAGGTATTTCCTGATGAATTACCTGGTCTTCCGCCCCATCGCCAAGTCGAGTTCCAGATTGAACTAGCTCCTGGAGCTGCGCCCATAGCTCGTGCACCTTATCGTTTAGCTCCATCAGAGTTGGAAGAACTCTCTACGCAACTACAAGAACTCTTGGATAAGGGTTTTATTCGTCCAAGCTCATCGCCCTGGGGAGCTCCAGTGCTATTTGTAAAGAAGAAGGACGGTACCTTCAGAATGTGCATCGACTACCGGGAACTCAACAAGGTAACGGTGAAGAATCGTTACCCTCTACCGCGTATTGACGACTTGTTCGACCAGTTGCAGGGGTCGAGCTACTATTCAAAGATCGATCTGAGATCGGGTTATCACCAGCTGAGAGTCCGGGAAGAGGACGTCTCCAAAACAGCTTTCAGAACTCGATACGGGCACTATGAGTTTTTGGTCATGCCTTTTGGGATGACAAACACACCTGCGGTTTTCATGGACTTAATGAACCGAGTGTGCAAGCCTTACCTGGACAAGTTCGTTATAGTCTTCATCGACGACATCCTGATCTATTCTAAGAGTCAGGAGGAACACGAGCAACATCTACGACTTATTCTGGAACTCCTTCGAACAGAACAGCTTTATGCAAAGTTCTCGAAATGCGACTTCTTGCTTCGAGAAGTCCATTTCCTAGGCCACGTGGTAAACAAGGATGGGATTCACGTTGATCCATCCAAGGTAGACTCGATTAAGAACTGGCCTGCACCTCGTACACCAAAGGAAATTCGCCAATTCTTGGGTTTGGCAGGTTACTACAGGCGATTCATAAAGGACTTTTCTAAGATCGCACAGCCTCTCACCTCGCTAACACAGAAAGGCGTTATTTATCGTTGGGGAAATGCACAGGAGTTAGCATTTCAGCATTTGAAGGATAGACTTTGCAGTGCACCTATCCTTTCATTGCCAGAGGGCACAGACGACTTCGTGGTCTACTGTGACGCATCAATTCAGGGTCTTGGTTGCGTATTGATGCAACGAGATAAAGTTATAGCCTACGCCTCACGCCAACTTAAAGTTCATGAGAAGAACTACACTACACACGATTTAGAGCTGGGAGCTGTTGTTTTTGCACTTAAGTTATGGCGGCATTACCTGTACGGTACCAAGTGCGCCATCTACACCGACCACAGGAGCCTCGAGCATATCTTCAAGCAGAAGGAACTGAATATGCGGCAACGACGATGGGTCGAGCTACTGAATGACTACGAGTGCTCAATCAGGTATCACCCGGGCAAGGCCAATGTTGTGGCTGACGCCCTCAGTCGAAAGGACACTGCGCCTAAGCGCGTGCGAGCTTTACAACTCACGATCCATTCTAGTCTTCCTTCCCAGATACGAGCTGCTCAGATAGAAGCATTGAAACCAGAAAACGTCAGGGCTGAAGCCCTACGCGGATCAAGGCAACGCTTAGAACAGAAGGAAGACGGCGCTTACTACATAACGGGACGCGTTTGGGTCCCACTCTATGGCAACCTATGAGAGCTTGTGATGGACGAAGCACACAAGTCTCGCTACTCGGTACATCCTGGTTCGGATAAAATGTACCACGATATCAAAACCACGTATTGGTGGCCTAGCATGAAGGCCCACATAGCAACCTACGTCAGCAAGTGTTTGACTTGTGCGAGAGTCAAGTCTGAATACCAGAAACCCTCAGGCCTACTCCAATAACCAGAGATACCTCAATGGAAATGGGAGCAAATTTCCATGGATTTTGTCACTGGCCTGCCTAGATCTCAGCGCGGAAATGATACTATTTGGGTGATCGTGGATCGACTCACAAAGTCTGCTCACTTCTTGGCTATCAAGGAGACGGATAAATTCTCCACTCTCGCAGAAATATACCTCAAGGAAGTTGTTTCGAGGCACGGGGTGCCCACCTCCATTATCTCAGATCGAGATGCACGCTTTACTTCAGAACTGTGGCAAGCAATGCACAAATCCTTTGGCTCACGACTAGATATGAGCACAGCGTATCACCCTCAGACGGACGGGCAGTCCGAGCGCACTATTCAAACCTTAGAAGACATGCTTCGTGCATATGTAATCGACTTTGGCAACCGCTGGGAAAAGCACCTGCCACTTGTGGAATTCTCGTACAATAACAGCTACCACACTAGCATTAAAGCTGCTCCGTTTGAGGCATTGTACGGACGTAAATGCCGGTCACCTCTTTGCTGGGCAGAGGTGGGAGATAGTCAGATCACTGGTCCAGAACATGTGGTAGACACAACCGAACAGATTGCTCAAATACGAAAACGCATGGCGGCAGCTCGTGACCGTCAGAAAGTTTATGCCGACATGGGCAGGAAACCGCTTGAGCTCCAGGTTGGGGAGCGGGTACTACTCAAAGTTTCACCCTGGAAGGGTGTGGTTCGTTTTGTTAAACGCGGCAAACTTAACCCACGATACGTTGGACCTTTCGAAGTCATTGAGAAAATAGGCAGGGTGGCCTACCGACTGAACTTACCAGCAGAACTCGGTGCAGTTCACAACGTTTTTCACGTGTCAAATCTGAAGAAGTGTCTGTCAGATGAGACCCACGTAGTTCCTCTGAAGGAACTCACTATCGACGAGCAGTTACGATTCGTCGAGGAACCAGTCGAGATCACGGACCGGGATGTTAAGGTCCTCAAAAGCACTAGAATACCTCTTGTTCGAGTTCGTTGGAACTCACGTCGCGGCCCAGAGTTCACCTGGGAGCGTGAAGATCAGATGAAACAAAAGTATCCCCAACTGTTCGCAAACAGTACACCCACTACTGAGGCTGAAGCTACGGAATTTCGGGACGAAATTCCAGATAAACGGGGGGTGGATGTGACACCCCAGGAAAACCATACAACTTAACTAACTTCCTCAGTGAGTGCCTACCAAATTTCAGGACGAAATTTCTTTCAACTTGGGGATGATGTGACAACTCGAAATTTAGAACCTTTCGTTGTATGCTTGAACGCTAAGTGACTAACTGATTTGATGATTTGATGAATGATATATGTGAACTTATATGATTGTGTGTGTGCTTGTATGTATGCGTATATTTATATATGAACCGAGACACAAGAACCCGACTCGAGACCATGCGGTCTCGAGTGAATAGTGTAACTAATGGGCCGGTTGGGCCGTGTCTCTCCCCACCCCACTCGAAAGCCCATTAGGGTGCACCACTTGAAACTAGTATATATCCTTGTTTATGACCAACACTATCATCTTTGGACAACACACATACTCCCCTACTCTCTCTCTAGAAACCATTAAACCCTAAGTCTCAACATTACCTCTCCTCTCATTCTCTCGGATCCACACCGGCACACTAGGACCTTCGGTTCAAGCTCGGAATCGACATCTGGAAGTTCACCCCTTATACCCTTTAACCGGTTAGTGATCCCCATTGTGTGTTTATATTTCGATTGTTGTTGATGATGATGATGTGATATTTTGGTTGATGATAATGAATAATGAAGTTATTTGATAATATGTTTGCCTTATGCATGATGAACATACCCCACTTGAATAATCGGTACTAGGATTGTTGTTGTTCATCTATGATGTTGATATTTGAATCCTAGATAAAGTCATGGTTAGTAAGAATAGATTGGTTTGTTAAGAATCATGCTAGTTGACATATGAATAAGTAGAGATATGTTTGAATATGGTGCTATTATGTTCTCGGTTGAATGTGTGAATGATAAGGATCATTGGTGCATTAAACTAAGTAGATTATGTTGACATAAATCGGTTTAATGAGCTTGTTTGTTCAAAGGATGAAAACCCTAAAGATGAACTAGATGAATATATGATGAATGTGATATGAATGTGTTATGATATTTGAAATTGCCATGTTTGATCCATTTTAGAAATTAACTAGACAAGGGAACATGTTAGTGCATTGTTATTGGCTAGTACATAATATCATGACCATGAAATCTCATTGGCCAAGTACAATATTGAATTCAGCAAATGTTCCCAGCCGAGACCTTCTGTCTCGACTCGAGACCACCGCATGACAAGTCGAGATTCCTGGTTTCGACACAGGTTGCGAGTCGAGAACCTATAGTCTCGACTCGAGACCATACTTCATCAACACACACATATCATGACTCGAGAACGGGATTGCGAGTCCGGTTGCGGCTCGAGACATGACCCGAAACCTTCACGTTTGCGACTCGAGAACACATAAGCACAACTTGAGACCGCACAGTCTCGACTAGAGACCGCACAGTCTCGACTCAAGACCAACTACATGTATACGCTGAATTGGACTTGCACACTATTACGGGCTTGGTGTTTGGGCTGGGCCTTGGACTTTGTTTATTTGTAATGCGTACTACTGTTCAGACCATAGGCATTATTGCAAACTGCCATGTTTATACATGTATGCCATGATTGTTACTTGAGTACAATACGTGTAGAACATACGTGCACAACTTGGATACGAACCTGACTTGTATGATACAACTATGTTAGGACGTGGTTGACCACAATATTGCTTGATTGACTTTTCTGTGTATCTGCCGAGCAAACCAAGGTGAGTTCACACCCTCTACAAAGCATGGGATTCCCAGGGGTCGGGAATTGGGGTTAAGGAACATGAGTTCCTCGTCCTCCTTGGGTAGGACAGTATTGGTTCAGGAATGTAATTCCTCGTCCTCACGGACAGATAACTCGTACTAGACCAAAACTCTATCACGAAGTCCCTCCTTTTTATATCGACTTAATCGCCGGGCCAATGGCGAGCGGGTCATTAGTTAGATAGCGCTATTTAGGTCTGACAAACCTCACACCGTGCCGCAGAGGACGGGCGTGAACTAATGGATCTGGGGTACGTCAATGAGGATAGACATTGACAGTTTCAGGGCACATAAACATGAGTACAGTCAGCAGTCGATATGGTAACGAGTCTAGTATATACATGGGGTAGCCCCCACGGCCGAAATGCCAGATAACTAACACGGGGTAGCCCCCACGGCTGGATTGCCAGAGTAACCGGGAATAAACATGACACGTTTTTAACTATGGGGTAACCCCCACGGCAGGATTGCCAGATAAAGGAAACTGTTTTCGAAACAACTTAAAACGAACACCCAACCGTGAACTCACTCAACTTGTTGTTGACTCGTTACTACATGCTTTGCAGGTCCTTAGGTACTTAGCTGGAGCTTGCATGGAGGAGGATCGTTGTGGAACATGGACGGCTGTGTGCCATGTTAAACTTTGAAACAATTAAACTTATGTTTTGGATTTAAGACTTATGCTTCCGCTTGCAACTTAACTATGTTTTGTTTGAACACCAATTGTATTGGTTGGATTTTATAACTACTTATATGCTTGTTCAATATGATTGGTGGCTGGATCCTGGTCAGTCACGCCTCCAAGCGGTAGTACTCCGCAGGTGGATTTTGGGGGTGTGACAACCCATTACTTAAACTAGGTTTTTACTATTGTATAAGTGTGTATATATGTATATGTATGCACCGGTACAACTACATACTTATACACACATACACATACATATAGATACAAGAAATACGTTTATATATATAGAGACAAACACCTCCGCATAATTAAATATGAAAATAATAAATGTTTTAGTCGGAAATTGGTATGAAATTACCGACAACTTTCCGACCAAATGTTATGTTTCGTCGGTAAGTGGTCGGAAATTTCCGACCATTTTCCGACACCCATATCCGTTTATTCGATTTTTCAACCTTCTAACATGGTTTTTTCGTTACGTGTTTTGTACACCTTAGTTATACATGAAAAACTCTTACTTTACCAACTTATACGTATAATTATACCCAGTCATACGTGCGTGTACTCTATCGGGACCCATTATTTAAACTAGGCTTTTACTATTGTATAAGCGTGTATATATGTATATGTATACGTAAGTTGAGACAACTACAAACTAATACACACATACACATACATATAGAGACAAGAAACACATTTATATATAAATATACACATCCGCATAATTAAATATGAAAAAAAGATGTTTTAGTCGAAAATTGGTCGATAATTACCGACAACTTTCCGACCAAATGTTATGTTTCGTCGGTAAGTGGTCGGAAATTTCCGACCATTTTCCGACACCCATATCCGTTTTTCGGTTTTTCAACCTTCTAACATGGTTTTTTCGTTCCTTATTTTGTACACCTTAGTTATACATGAAAAGCCCTTACTTTACCAACTTATACGTATAATTATACCTAGTCATACGTGCGTGTACGCTATCGGGACCCATTAGTTAAACTAGGCTTTTACTATTGTATAAGTGTGTATATATGTATATGTATATGTATATGTATGCTGAGACAACTACATACTAATACACACATACACACACAAATAGAGACAAGAAATACATTTATGTATATAGATATACACCTCCACATAATTAAATATGAAAAAATAGATGTTTTAGTCGGAAATTGGTCGGAAATTACCGACAACTTTCCGACCAAAAGTTATGTTTCGTTGGTAAGTGGTCGGAAATTTCCGACCATTTTCCGACACCCATATCCGTTTTTCGGTTTTTCAACCTTCTAACATGGTTTTTTCGTTACGTATTTTGTACACCTTAGTTATACATGAAAAGCTCTTACTTTACCAACTTATACGTATAATTATACACAGTCATACGTGCGTGTACGCTATCGGGACCCATTACTTAAACTAGGATTTTTCTATGGTATAAGTGTGTATATATGTATATGTATATGTATATGTATGCTGAGACAACTATATACTACTACACACATACATATAGAGACAAGAAATACATTTATGTATATATATAGATAACACCTCCGCATAATTAGATATGAAAAAAATAGATGTTTTAGTCGGAAATTGGTTGGAAATTTCCGACCATTTTCCGACACCCATATCCGTTTTTTCGGTTTTTCAACCTTCTAACATGGTTTTTGTCACACCCCGACCACGTAAAACAACAAAACGTGGCGGAAACGTCGGGGAGTGTTGTAACAGAATCATTGTTTCATAACACATGGAAATTGAAATATTGTTTTATTGATTAAAAGAGTTACAATGTCTTGACAATCAAAGAAACATAACATAAATAACTAGTCTTGCATCTTTTATTGTCACTAAGGCCCAAGTCCGCCTATGTGTATCTTGATAAGTCCTATGCATCATTTCCTGAAAACACATGTGAAAATAGGTACGTCAGCATAAAAATGCCTGTGAGATACATAGGTTTTGTGAAAACAGAATTCATGACTTATGTTTGAGAAAATGTTTAGTCATGAACCTTGTAATTTGCTTTGTCTTGTAAATCATTTGAAAAACGATAAGATCAGATGATATGTATAAATAAGAGAATAATGTATGGTTAAATGAATAACCATGTAAAATGTGTTTGTATAAAATAAGTTGTTTGTAAATTAATGTCTTGTGAAAAGTATGTTATTTGTATAAAATGTTATATGTCCAAATTGAAATGATTCAAATAACGCTACGATATGTAATACCATACAATCACTTATATATAGGAAGTACCAGCGGCGTATCCACCATGCTTGTATCATATTACACACGCCTCGTTACTTAAATCACTTACTCAAACCAAACCAACAATGTAAGATGTCTATGTTTAAGCCAATTGCCAAACGTATTGAATAATATGTCAAAATGTTTATTGTCAAGATGTAAGTCATGTAATGTATAACCAATGTCAATAATGTTTTTGTGTCAAATGTAAATCATGTAATGTGTAACTAATGTCAATAATGTTTATGTGTCAAATGTAAATCATGTAATGTGTAACCAATGTCAATAATGTTTATGTGTCAAATGTAAATCATGTAATGTGTAACCCAAAATGATATGTATGGCTAGTGAAAAGATATCAACTAAACCATATGCACAAAAACAAAGTATTGAAGTAAAACATGGTTTAAATCAAAGCTATGTTTTGTGGAACAAATGCATGCTATACTGATATAAACATCTATGCGGTATTGTGAGAATGCATACATCCAAGCCTTAAGACTGTGGCGATAAACCCTTAAACAAATTAAAGGTTTATCTAAGTTATGTATATCGAATTCGGTCATTCCTTTCATCCAAACCTACCCATGATGTCTGGAACGGGAGTTGTCAATTCCTATGGTACCACTACCTACTAACGAACGGCGTGATCGGTGTTAATGAATGTATATTGATCCATCAAAACAAACCAAATATCATATCAAAATGTAAGCATGTGATGAATAATAAATGTACTAAGTATGCACACAATGGGCATACATAGCATAGAATGTGATGTAAAATAATGTACTAAGTACGCACACAATGGGCATACATAGCATAAAATGTAATGTAAAATAATGTACTAAGTACGCATACAATGGGCATACATAGCATAAAGTGTAATGTAAAATAATGTACTAAGTACGCACACAATGGGCATACATAGCCTAAAATGTAATGTAAAATAATGTACTAAGTACGCACACAATGGGCATACGTCGCATAAAATGTAATGTAAAATAATGTACTAAGTACGCACACAATGGGCATACATAGCATAAAATGTAATGTAAAATCATGTACTAAGTACGCACACAATGGGCATACATAGCATAGAATGTAATGTAAAATAATGTACTAAGTACACACACAATGGGCATACGTAGCATAAAATGTAATGTAAAATAATGTACTAAGTACGCACACAATGGGCATACGTAGCATAAAATGTAATGTAAAATAATGTACTAAGTACGCACACAATGGGCATACATAGCATAAAATGTAATGTAAAATAATGTACTAAGTATACACACAATGGGCATACATAGCATAGAATGTAATGTAAAATAATGTACTAAGTACGCACACAATGGGCATACATAGCATAAAATGTAATGAAATCATGTACTATAAATGTACTAATGAACATAGGAATTATATGATGTGAAAACAGGAAAGCATGAAAGTAACAAGTAGGCACGTGTGTTTCACCCCAAAATAGTTTGGAAAACAGTAAAAGAGGGGTGTATGTACTCACTTGAGATTGCTCAGAAGTCCTAAGATAACCACCAAGCAATGCTAGAGATCACGGAATCAACCGGCACCTAATATAGGTAACTATGTTAATAAACCAGACCTATATCGGAGGATCGGATAGAATGAGGGTTCGTAAACCAAACGAGTATGGAGACTTGTGTAATATGGTTTAACAAAAACTACATACTAAATGAAACCTAACATAAGTGCTTACGACCCATTACGACCCGTTTAGGTAGCTTATGCTACTTTAACGCGTCGTTCGCGTGAAACGCGTTCGGACCGCCTAACTAGTCCTATGACAAGTAGAATATGCCTTAACATGCCTAATATTGTTGCCAAATCAGTTTAGATGTCAAAAGTTATGTCGCATATGTTTATAATGAATTTTGGCATCAAAGGGGTATTTTGGTAATTTACCTAAGGCATATAAACTACCTATCATACAACTTCTTAAACGAAGCGACCATAAGGTATAACCTCAGAAGGTTATTCCCTATATACTATGGTCACCTAATGTATTTGGTCGGATCCTAATGATCGACCAAATGGGTCGGGTTCGAAGGTATAAGCGATTTATTAGATCGCTTACCCTTACGACCCTAGACAACGTGGTAATCAGTAGGCATAGTCACAAGGGACTATAACCATCGTGATTACGCTCACATTGCGAAGTTCAAATGAACTTCGCATTGACCATAAACTGGTCAATGCAGAAAGTCAAACAAAGTTTGACTTTTGGACTCGAAAAGCAATAAAAGAACGAAAGAACACTTACAAAGGGTCCCCGCAAGATTGATAATCCAAGTATTCTCAGGTATGAGGTGATGAAACACCCCAACTTAGAGAAATCTCAGATTTCAAGTGGGTTTTGCAATGAAGTGGGTTGGGTATTTATAGTATTTCCCGAACCGTTAGGATCGTTTCTTGGAGAAGAGGGAATGATCACATCCCTACACTTGTTAGAATGTTGTGGTAGCTCATTTTGCCCCCACCACAAGAGTTTGACACATGGGATTGGCCTTTGGAGGGTTTAAGGGCTGTTAACATGTGTTTAAATGGCTTTTGCTGATCAGAAGGGGACTCGCGTGACGCCAAGGGGGCTAGGTGTCACGCTAAGGTCCCATTGTTCAGCAATTGGTTTCCAAAGCTTCCAATTCAGTCCCCGTTGCGTATTAAGGCCATTTCCGACATGTTTAAGGCTCGTTAAATCATTTTCAAGGCTCCAAAAGGATTCCTAAACATTGTGGACATGAAACATGCTCAAAAATATGCCGGATGTCAGTTCGTTTGGTCGTACGATCGCGATGTTCGGTTAATTACGACGGAATGCACATAAGCGCGAAAAACGATCTAAATTGCGTGACGAATGGATTTTTCTTATGCCAAACACTAAAATAAAATATTTTAGTGCTTACATAAATTTTTGGATGTCCGGAGGTATTCAGAACGTAAGTTATGCGCGAAAATGCAAACTTGTGCACTTTTTGACGCTTTTAGTCCCTGAATGACCCAAAAGTTTATTTTAGCACACTGAACCCCTCAAAGCCTATTTCTAAGCTATATAATGGATATTTAAGGTGTGTTTAACTTATGGTCATGTTCCGGAATGTTCGTTACAGTTCAAATTGGCATACTTTCACAGTTTGTCAAGTTTAGTCCCTGTAAGCGAGTTAACTTGTTTTTGCCATACCAAAGCCTTCAAAACTTATTTCTAAGTTATGTAAAGGTTATTTAACGTATGTTAAGTATATGTTGATGTTCCGGAGTATTTTTCGCATTAAACTGGTTATGTTTACGCACCAGTTTGCGTATAACTCTCCAGAAAGTGATATAGAGTTTGAAATTGGATAAAAGTCAAAACATGAAAAATGTAAAACACAACCAAACAAACATTGGGATCAAATAACATTGCTTTATTGATAAAAGAGCTATTCACAATGATTACAAGCACAGATGTTACAGTTTTTCATTACGTATTTTGTACACCTTAGTTATACATGAAAAGCTCTTACTATACCAACTTATACGTATAACTATACCCAGTTATACGTGCGTGTACGCTATCGGGGCCCATTACTTAAACTAGTCTTTTACTATTGTATAAGTGTGTATATATGTATATGTATGTGTATGTCGAGTCAACTACATACTAATACACACATACACATACATATAGAGACAAGAAATACATTTATATATATATATATATATAGATATACACCTCCGCATAATTAAATATGAAAAAATATATGTTTTAGTCTGAAATTGGTCGGAAATTACCGACAACTTTCCGACTTAATGTTATGTTTCGTCGGTAAATGGTCGGAAATTTCCGACCATTTTCCGACACCCATATCCGTTTTTTTTATTTTCAACCTTCTAACATGGTTTTTTCGTTACGTATTTTGTACACCTTAGTTATACATGAAAAGCTCTTACTTTACCAACTTATACGTATAACTATACCCAGTCATACGTGCGTGTACACTATCGGGACCCATTACTTAAACTAGTCTTTTACTATTGTATAAGTGTGTATATATGTATATGTATGTGTATGTCTAGTCAACTACATACTAATACACACATACACATACATATAGAGACAAGAAATACATTTATATATATATATATAGATATACACCTCCGCATAATTAAATATGAAAAAAATAGATGTTTTAGTCAGAAATTGGTCGGAAATTACTGACAACTTTCCGACTTAATGTTATGTTTCGTTGTCACACCCCTATTTTCCACGTGTCACCGGTGGGCCCGGTGGGGAGTATAGTGACGTAGTTGATATCATCATAGACAAACAACACAATATATAAATGCACAGCGGAAGCAAAGATAGATTCATTTCAACTTTAAATAAAATGCAATATTAAATATCACGAGTAGTTGAAACGGATCCACAGGCGGATCAAAATAAAAGAAGATATTGTTCAACAGTTTTATTAACATCCAAGCTTGCGAGACTTATTGCGGACGCTAGAAGACAGCCAACCTAGTACGAGTAGTACCTGCACTTAACCTTTTGGAAAATACGTCAGTTTACACTGGTAAATACAATTTAACTGACTCATTTTAAAAAGGTTGAAAATTGATTTGAATGCACGTGGCACAAAACATTTTATAACTTGGGATAATTATATGAATATAATACTTGTAAACGAATTACATGTTACTTATGCGTTCAGTAGCCCGATCTGTAGACCGGGTTAAAGATTAATAGGCACACCACATTATTTGGTTAGGCACTGACGAGTGTACGCCTACACTCCGTGCTATGGTCGTGGCCATCTCGTAAGATGATGCCAAGGATATGCGATAACCAATCCATACCTATGACTATATCAAAACCGGCTAGCTTAAAGGGAAGTAAGGATAAAGGAAAAGAGTGGTTCCTAATGGATATAACACATCCATCTAAAACAGTTGAGGCTGTTTCTATGGTTCCATCAGCTAATTCCACCTCATATTTCACAGTTAAGGCTTTAACAGGTAATTTCAACAACTCACAAAACTTATTATCCACAAAAGACTTATCTGCTCCAGAATCAAACAATACTCTAGCATAAACATCATTTACGAGAAAAGTACCTGTAATCACGTTGTCATCCTGAACCGCTTCCTTAGCATCCATCTTTAAGACCCTTGCATTGGTCTTTTTCCCATCGTCGGTTTTCTTGGTGTTCTTTGGGCAATTGGACTTAATGTGCCCCTTTTCATTGCAACCGTAACATGTTGTATCTTTCAGCTTCTTACACTCCAAGGTCTTATGTTCCGTAGATTTGCAAATCCCACAGGGTCTCGGCTGAGACTGGGATTTCGACTCAAGTCGACACCTCCCAAAATGGTTTTTCTTACAAATTTTACATTTGGGCTTATCTCCCGATTGTTGCCCATCTTTCTTAAACCCCGACCCTTTCTTGTGGTCGTTATTCCCTTGGTGTTTCTTATCTGATCTTCGTGAGGTGTCGTCCTCACGCTTCCTCTTACTTTCTTCTGAATTCCTGAGCGATCTCAACCTTACTACATCCAAGGTAAGAGATAGAGATAGATCAACTGCTGATCTAAAGGTAGCAGGCCTTGATGCCTTAACACTAGCTTTAATTTCTGGGGCTAAACCCCCGATGAAGCGAGCGATCCTTTTTGGTTCCGGGGTTACCAAGTATGGAACCAGCCTAGATAAGGTATTGAAAGTGGTGAGGTAGGCCTGACAGTCCAAATTCTTCATCACCAATGATAGGAAGTTTGATTCGATTCATTCGACTTCGTGCTGCGGGCAATAATTCTCTTTAATAAGAGCAACGAACTGATCCCATGACAAGTTGTAGAGTGGGATCTTTCCAGCAGCTTGGATGAGAGACTTCCACCATGCCAGTGCCTCTCCTTTAAACGATTGGAATACATATTTCACTACGTCCCTTTCAGCACAACCGCTGATGTCCACTACCGTATCCATCTCGTCCAACCAGGTCATGCAGTCAACCGCTCCTTTCTCCCCAGTAAAGTCTCTGGGTTTACATGAGACGAAGTATTTATATGTACAGGACTTACCACGCGGTTCCTGCTTAAGCTCGACCTTCCTTGACGGGACACTGTGTTGGTTCGAGGAGTGATGATCTTCATCATCCTTCTTTGGCTTCTCTATCTTAGAGGGTGGCTTACTATGAGCCTCAGAATGTGTTTTTGGCTTGGAATGGGGTCCTGATCGGGTCCTGCTTCGAGTACTACCCGATTCACTATATTGCCTCTCTATGGCTCTAGTAACGGCGTTATCAATCAACGTTTGGAGTTCTGCACCAGTTATATTGATTCTGGTGGTGTCATGATTTTCCTTGGGTTTACTGTTGACCTCGTCAGACTCGGCCATGTAGTTGAACTGCTACATAAGATGATGGCAATGATTCATTTAAGGAATATAATATGTCTGTCATCTTTGATAATTAACCATGGTAATTAAATAGCCATACTAGTTAATTTGTCAAGTAATTCCATTCAGGATTTTTATTAGTAAGCCTATTCAAAATGAAATAAAATATTGGCACAATAGGCCTAGTCACGGAGGACAATTCTAAAATAGAATTAGATCTTATAAGATCCAATTATTAAGATTTAAATCAAGGTTCATTACCTTTCTAGACAGGGAGTTTTATAATCTACGACTGTCTTTTGTCTTATATGACATTGGTTATAGCCCGTAGGCAATACATCACAAATAGATGTTTAAATAATAATAAGGAATTTGGAAAAATTACAAGAGGGTGACATGTGTGATTTTGCGGATCACATTAGCCAAGAATGTTAACATGTTTGCAGATGTTAACAGAGATTTGAATCTTTTTAAAACAGGTTTTACCATAATGGCTAAATTTTATGATAACATAAAAGCTAGGTTTTACCTTTCAAGATTCTTATTATTATCAAAATGGTAAATCAAAATAATAAATGTTATTTTCATTTATTCATATATTATATTCATGCACATAATTTAAAATGAAAAACTTGAATTAACCATTCCAATTAATAATTAAACAAGTACAAACTGCCCTAAATGGGTCTTTTACACAAACAATATGCCCACGCAGGGGCCAAACTAACAAACAAACCCACGCAGGGGTCAATAGAAAAACATGCCCACGCAGGGGCAGAGTACAGAAATAAATGTCCTCGCAGGGACATGATTACAACACTAAAATAAAAAAAAACAAAGGATTTAACGATCCTTCTTGCTTTTTCCCTTGATCAAATCCACCATTTTCTTGAACATCCCCCGGTTATGCCCACGTTCTTCCTGCAATTCATGCCGCACCTCTTGTCGCACCTCATTTATCCCTTGAAGGATTTCTTAAAATTGTGGTGGTGACATCACTGGTGCCTGAGGGGGTTGCTGATATTGCGGAGGTCGAGGAGGCGGTTGTTGATACCCATATGGTGGGTATCCATAGGTCGAGTGTCCCGTAGCCCAGGGACCTCCATAGGGACCTTCCGGCTGGAAAGAGTTCGCAGCTACCCAATAGGGATCCTCTACAAAGTTGTAATTTGTGTGGATCGGCTGTTCGAAGGGATTGTACGCCGCCGCACCAGTGTAAGTAGGAATTGGGTCTCCAAAACCCAATGGTGGTTGTGGCGCGACTGGCGCAGAATTCACTTCTGAGACGGGGTGTGAAGATTCTCCCATCTCTGGTTCTTCGTGGACAGGCGAGTATCGGCTGCCACTTGAAAGTGGAGGGGTGCTGATGCGCACACCCCCTCATGCGGATATTCGCACGGTCGTTCTCCTTCGCCTTGGTGGCGAGGGAGGCTGAAGCTGAGGTGGTGGTGGCGGCGGAGTGACCGCGACAAGTCGGGAATCCTCGGAAGGATTCTGCTGCTGTTGTGGCTGCTGCTGTGGCTGCTGCTGGTGGTGCAGGGGAGAGTTGTGCTGCGGCTGGTGTAGGGGAGAGCTGTGGTGTGGCTGGTGCAGGGGAGAGCTGTGGTAACTGGGGGTAAACACCCAGTCATACTGCCGGAATTTCTCCTCGAAGCTGTCGGGACCATTATACGGTGACCCATCAGAAATTTCAATGGGATGGTTAGGAGTTCCGGATGGCGGCATTGAAGGATCGGTATCTTCGTCTATATCCATCGGGTTGCCACCAGAAAAGTGATCTTCGGGTCCAAGTGGGTTAAAACCCACTGGTTCTCCAAGGTAATTGGCAGGGTTGAATTGGCCCTGGAAAACAGGTGATAGGTGGTCAAATGGTGAGTTGTGTCCTTGAAGAGGAATGTAGGACTGGTGGGAGTTGTGGGGCTCATTTCCAGAATGAGGCCCAAAAGAGTGTGGGATGGAAGGGGAGGTACTCAGTGAAACTGAGCGCCTAGCTGGTTCAGTCAAAGCCCTCCAGAGATCTTGAGGATCTGTGTTATAGGGATCTGAAGGTGTTCACCGGTGCGAAGGTCCGACTTCATGGTCATTTGGGGTGACAAGTGGCCCTTTTCCCTTTCCTCTTCCTCTCATCCGCGGCGACATTTTGTCAACCTGTCAAAAACAAACAAGTGATACAACAAGAAATATATATAAGACAAAGTTAGAAGTAAAACCAAAAATTTGGATAATTCCTAAGTTCTTTGTCTAGACTCGAGAATCGAGGAATGTGCAATTGTGTAACTGAGATTAAACACAAAAGGCTAGTGTTTAACTCACTCAGAGTTGGCTCTGATACCAACGTGTCACACCCGTATTTTCCACGTGTCACCGGTGGGCCCGGTGGGGAGTATAGTGACGTAGTTGATGTCATCATAGATAAACAACACAATATATAAATGCACAGCAGAAGCAAAGATAGATTCATTTCAACTTTAAATAAAATGTAATATTAAATATCACGAGTAGTTGAAACGGATCCACAGGTGGATCAAAATAAAAGAAGATATTGTTCAACAGTTTTATTAACATCCAAGCTTGCGAGACTTATTGCGGACGCTAGAAGACAGCCAGCCTAGTACGAGTAGTACCTGCACTTAACCTTTTGGAAAATACGTCAGTTTACACTGGTAAATACAATTTAACTGACTCATTTTAAAAAGGTTGAAAATTGATTTGAATGCATGTGGCACAAAACATTTTATAACTTGGGATAATTATATGAATATAATACTTGTAAACGAATTACATGTTACTTATGCGTTCAGTAGCCCGATCCGTAGACCGGGTTAAAGATTAATAGACACACCACATTATTTGGTTAGGCACTGACGAGTGTACGCCTACACTCCGTGCTATGGTCGTGGCCATCTCGTAAGATGATGCCAAGGATATCTAGGACATGGTCATTAACCCCCCAAAGGCTTTAATCAAACAAAACATTTCAAAACGTAGCATATCAAGTATTTAACCACTATTCGATTAAAGATTCAATGCCGGACCAAGCGGTATTTTATATACCGTACCCCAAGCCCGTATAGGGAAAATAAGTTAAAAGTATTTACCTGTGTAAGTATAATTCACAATTAGCGAGTGAAGGTAGCTTTTACTGGTTCTTCTATTCTGGAACAAAGGTTTATAATAACCTATTAGATTTCTAACGGGTCTTTATTTAAGCCTAAGCTTTGACCGGTTAGCTTTTAAGGACGATACGGTTCAAACGAACGATTAAGCGAAGACCGGATAGAATGTGATTTAGACCCGACAAGTTTGAATACTTGTATAATATGGGTATACTAAATACATTCTGGATTTTGAGACAAAGATGATAAGGTTTGACCCGTTTCGGTCAATTTATGCAAACTAGTTACATAAACCGAACCGAACGCGAAAAGGGCGTCACGGGTAACCATAAGAGTCATATGCAAGTTCCCTGAGTTAATATGCCTTAAACATGTTATAATATCAGTAAGATATCTTCTATTATGCCAAAAACGAATTTAAACACAAATTATGCCTCATAAGGGCATTTTGGTCATTTAAAAGATTATAAAAGAGTTTGATTAGTAATCTGAGTTACAGGTCGGATTTATACAGTAAATATACTTAATTTAATAAGTTATAACAGTAGGGTATGACCTATATGTGAAATTTATCATTTAAAACCAAACTATGCACCTTAGGGGTATTTTGGTAATTTCACAAGGGCTAAAAAGGTCAAAACTGGAAACCTGAGTTTATAAACTTTTACTTACTGTTATTATATAAAAATATACTAAAAATATCCGTAGGTATTAACCTTATATGTTTAATATAGTTTTAGTACATACTATGCGTTAAAAACGCTTAAAAAGGCGATTTGGAGCCATTTCCGGGTTTTTAAAGGAAAGCTGATATTTTTATAATTCCAGAAGGCTCAAAATATTTTATTTAACAAATAAAATCAGTAGAAAAAGGTTTGGGGTCAAAAGGTTTTGTAAAACTCATTTTATGGCTTAAAAGGGCAAAACCGGCATTAACCGAATCAAACTTAGAGACCTATGTTATGATCAGCCAAAAATTAAATAAAAATCTTTAAAAATCCCAAAATATTATATTACATCAGTGGGTAAAAATTTTGATATCAAAAAGTGGGTTTAAATAGGCTATACGCTAATTACGCCATTTAATTAACAAAAAGCTTTCAAATTACGATAATGAGCATAACTCTTAATCTAGACCTCAAACTGATGTCAAATTTTAGGTGCAAGTTTATAAATCGGTAACTAAGGTTTCTACTCTTTTACTTTTTCAAAAATCACGTTTTATAGTCAAAAGGGCATAATAGTCAACAATTAGGCGTTTAATAGGAACATGCATATGAATCAGATAACTAATGAACAAAGTTGTGTGACCTCAGGGGGTTACACTAATATGAAACCTGGTCCAATTAAGGCTCTAAGGCATTTCTAAACAATGCTTAAACGGGTCAAAACTGAAAGTCAAAGCAGAAGTCAAACTATGCGACTTTCGATTCCAAACCGAGCCTAAACTGAAAATTGTCGAGTTGAACATGTTCTTACATTAATTACTAAGTTATAAAAATGATCAAACAGGTTGCAAGTATCCTACATTGCTAATTATGCTTTAATTTGAAAATATACATTCTGTTGACTTTTTAAAGTAAGCTTTGACTCGACAATTAACATAGTTAGAGTGGGAATCTGAAAGTACCCTTTTAAGGTTTTATTACCCACATAAATACCTACTTAAAGGTACTTTTAATTCGTGATTAGACTAAGCACATTTTAATTAATCACGAAGTCAAACCTTAATTACGATGGTTTGACTTTTAACTAATTAACTAAGCTAAAACGAATTTAGAAAGGTTAAGTATACTTACAAGAGTCCTAATTATGATTAGTGATCACTAGGAAAGTTGCTTGCAGACCAGAGAGCTCCAGAAGTAAGTTGCAAATGCAAATGCCCAAAAAGTTGCAACTTGATTTTCTTATATAGTGAGTCCAAGAGCTTGGGATCATCACACATAAGTCTAGGAAGGTTACAAGATGTCCCCAGGTGTCCTATAATGCTAAAAACCAGATATAGGAGCCCCTGAATTCGAATACCACCTAAAAGAGGCGGTGTAACCATTTTAACAGCCATCTGTCCTTAAAGTCGCCCAGCTGTAAGCCTTACACACCTCAACGTTCTGGGCGTTGAGGTCCGTAAGCAGTCTTGCGCACCGCAGCGCTCTGGATGTTGAGGTCCGTAAGCAGTCACCAGAGGACAAAACTTGGTTTTAGTTCAGGAACCTTACGCACCTCAACCTTCTGGGAGTTGAGGTCCGTAAGAAGCCTTGCGCACCGCAACGTTCCCGACGTTGAGGTCCGTAAGCTGTCGCCAGAAGACAAATTTTTGTTTTTATTCAGGCTTTGACCATGCAATACTTAAATCTCCGATTCTCAAACACTTTAATCAGTATGGGGACCATATTTTTAGCCATTGCATGTTTAGGCATGCACTTACACACTTTGGCACATTGTGGGAAGTTTAAATTGACGGAAACACCAAGAATTTGCATAGGATCCATGTCTAGAGTTTATAACCCATTTATTATTTAGGATTCCAGATTTATAACAAAAATTCAGATGTTGATAAAATATATCCTGGTTAGGGATTTATTAATAGGTCGTTCAGAGGTATAAATTAACATGTCGACGTCTTTAAATCCTACCGTACATCTTTATCTGGATCCGTATTTACAACACGTTTGCATAACATGACACGTGTCTTTATTTTATTGGACATGAATTTCCGAGGTGTTACATCCTCACCCCCTTAAAAGAAATCTCGACCTCGAGATTTACTGGAATAAATGAGGGTATCTTTCCTTCATGGTAGACTCTACCTCCAAAGTATATTCGGGACCTCTACGGGCATCCCATTTAACCTTCACGATAGGCACATGCTTCCTTCGAAGCTTCTTTACCTATCGATCCTCAATCGACAATGGTTTTTCCACAAATTTCAAACTCTCATCTATGTGCACATCCGTATTCGGTATGACTAGCGAGTCATCAGCTAGACATCTCTTCAGATTGCAGATGTGAAAAACATTGTGATAGCACTGAGCTCTTCAGGCAAATTTAACTTATAGGCAACTGACCTGACGCGTTCGATAACTTCGAAGGGTCCTATGTATCTCGGGCTTAACTTGCCTTTCTTACCAAACCGCATTACTCCCTTCCAGGGTGATACTTTAAGCAACACCTTGTCACCTACTTCGAAGTGAAAAGATTTACGCTTTGGATCCGCATAGCTTTTCTGCCTGTCCCTGGCAGCTTTCAAACGATCGCGAATCTGGACAATCTTGTCCATCGTTTCAAAGACCAAATCAGGTCCTGATAATTGAACATCTCCTACTTCCGCCCAACAAATAGGTGTTCTGCATTTTCTACCATATAGTGCCTCAATTTCCGACCATTTTCCGACACCCATATCCGGTCTTTTCGGTTTTCAACATTCTAACATGGTTTTTTCATTACGTATTTTGTACACCTTAGTTATACATGAAAAGATCTTACTTTACCAACTTATACGTATAATTATACCAAGTCACACGTGCGTGTACGCTATCTGGACCCATTATTTAACTAGGCTCTTACTATTTTATAAGTGTGTATATATGTATATGTATGTGATGCCGAGACAACTACACGCTAATACACACACACACATACATATAGAGACAAGAAATACATTTATATATACAGATATACACCTCCTCATAATTTAATATGAAAAAAAATGTTTTAGTCGGAAATTGGTCGGAAATGCTTTTACTTTACCAACTTATACGTATTATACACATTCATACGTGCGTGTACGCTATTGAGACTAATTACTTAAACTTGTCTTTTATTATTCTATAATTATATATAGGTATATTATATGTGTGTGTATGTGTATACTCCGAGTCATATACATACACATACATATATATAGACACAAGCAAATACATTCACATGTATACATATAGCTCAATATAATTGAATAAAAAATAAAGGTTTTAGTCGAAAAATTGTCGGAAATTTCCGACAACTTTCCAACCAATTTTTTTCTTTTTTTTTTTGTCGGAATTTAGTCGGAACTTTTCTTCAATTTTCCGATGACTTTTTTCTTTGTCGATAAGTGGTCGGAAATTGGTTGCTAATATTTGACTTTTATTCTAGTCGGAAGTTTGTCGATAAGTGATCGGAATTTCCGACTGAATTTTTTTAGTCGGTAATTTTGGTTGGAAATCCTCAATCTTCTAGTAGTGTTATACTTAATTTCGTATTAATTTTTCCGGAATATTATCTTTAATAATAGTCCACCAATATATATTTCTAAAATATATATTGTAATAAATATTATTTAGAAAAATTATTTATAATTTTTCTTTTGGCAAAAATATTTGTATTTTCTCATAAGTTTCAAAAATAATATATTTTCATGTCTAACTTGGAAAATATATATAAACTCATTTTTCTCCAACAATGGTAGATTTCATATTTATTTGAGAAAATATATCTTTCACTCCAAAAATATTGTATTTCATGTTTGTGTAAGAAAATATATATTTCTTAAAAATAATATATCTTCTAAAAATTTCAAGAAATATATATATTCATACTTGCCAAAAGTAATATATCTTTCCCTTGTAAAAAATATGATATATTCTTGTAGTAATTGTAAAAATCATATTTTCGTTTCCTTGGTGTCCAAAATATTATTTACCAAAATATAATTTGTGAATAAATTTCCGGTTTATTTTGTAAGTCTTATTCCATAGTTCGGTTTCACCAACAATTTGTGTGAAATGTGCATATTTATTCCTTGGAATTTTGGTAATAATTTGGATGGTAATTCTTGGTATTTTGATGTGTTATATTATTTCATGTCCTAAAATAATATAACTAATACACAAAATATACAAATAATCACACACATGGTGTCATCTAAATATATATTTCCTAAATACATATTTAGTCACTTTTATTTATAAAAACCAACCTCCAATAGTTATAATTTTTGTAACAAAATTTATGGCAAACTTTATGTGAAAAATCCATGGTTTATAATGCACTTGTAAATATTTGTTTAGAAATATTTTTCTAAGTGTTTAGATTTTTAGAAAATTGTGCCATAGTTTCCCCTAAAAATGGAGGTTTTCATGCTTTTAAGCATATCATTTTCTTTTGTAAAAATCAACACAATCAATCCACAATCAACAATAAACAACTGTTACTTACCAACTTTGCTAAAAACAAGTAATAATCTACTATTTCATGAACTTGAATCTTTGTAAAAAATGTAGGAACTTACTAGTGTTCTTAGTAAGCCTTGTTACCTTCTAAAGTGTGATTAGTTCTTTAAAAACTTCATTTTTAAAGATTATGGATCTTTACAACTTGTGATCATCATTTCTAAAAATGTTTCTTTATGAATTTTTCTTGTTACACAAGTGTTTCTACACTTGTTTAACCACCAAAAATAAGGTTTGTTTATGTAAGAACCAAGGTTTAGAAAAACTTATATTTTTAACTTGGTTTCTTTAGAAATCATCCATAAATCTTTAGATCTACAAGTATCACTACTCACTTTGATCATTATTTTTCAAGAAACAACTTTATTCTTTCAAGTTCATGATTCTCATGAGGATGATCCATTAACTTTCATCAAGTTCATCCTCTCATCCTGCTAGATTATGTTTTTAATCATGATCTAGCAAGATCATATGATGATCAACATCATTTTCACAAATAATCAACAATTATCAAGCATAACAACTCATATTCATCAAGATTTCTTCACATTTTAAGCTTATGTTCAAGTTTACTTCTTGTGTTTCTTAGTGTTCTTCAAGATTAACATTATGAGTCTTCTTTTAACCACTTAAAATGGAAGTAAAATAGCAAGATCAAGGTTCTTACCACTAGCACAAGGCTAGGAATGATCAAGTGAAGAAATCAAGTGGATAAAAGCATATAAGAGAGGTTCATGAACTTCTGTAAGCTCCTAGCTTCTTTGTACGACCTTTAACACCTTTGTATATGCTTGGATTATATGAGAATGGATGAATGATGGTGGATGTATGGGTGCTTGGGGTCGGCTGAGAACAAGGAGAAGAATAGGAGAAGTTGTGTGTGTTTTGAGTGTGTGTAAGAATGAGTTATGATCTTGCATATTCTCTTATAGACCATCTTAACACTTTAACCCTTGGTTACTATGTTTAGGAAAGCATAAACATATATATTATAATATTGAAACAAATCTACAAAGTGGGGGCCATGTTGGCCGTAAATAGGTTGGGGGGTCTAGAGTAGGTTTAAAACTAAACTAGTTACATTAAGGTAAAAATGTAAGTATTAGTTAGTTATATTAGTTACTAGATATTTAGGAGGTGTTATGATGTTCGGAGATCATAACTAGATTGAAAATGTTAAAACAGTACTTCTAGTGAAAAATTGGTGTTTCGAGTAGTGTCCGGTTGTTCGGTTGGTTAACGGTTTGTTAAGGTGCTAAACTTTGCAGTTTAGTGTGCTTTATGTACCTTTTTGTGACACTTTTGATTCCTGACACTTAGGAAAGCATTCAGGACCATTTAACCATATTTCTGCATGAAATTAGATTGTTAAAATGCTGATTATTGCTGAATTTTGCTGAATTTCAGCACTTTATGTGAGTTTTAGGCACTTTCCGGCACTTAAACTATCTCTAGGAAGGCAGTTTTGTGATCCTTACTTTCCTACACACTATACTAGTGTTTAACTTGGTTTCTGGCTCATTCTGTGTCTTAACATACTGTCTGTCTATGTACTGAGTTCTGTCAGCATATTCCTGATTTATCTGATAACTGTGCTAACTATGTTTCGTGCATCATTTGAGTCAAATAAGCTATCATGCAATAATGTCATAACATTTAGCAATATATGATGCACATGTGAATATAAAGCAGTAATCAGAAAGCAGTTCAAGTCATTAATTGTAATTCAGCTCAGTCATTAGGCACTAATCATGGTTAATTAATTGTACGGATACCTGAATTTTTGACAGTTGTCACAGTAACCTTATTACGGACCTTTGAAAACCTTTTTTTCTAGTAAAAACCCCAATTATTGAGGTCGCCTAAAAACTTCTTTTTGGCTGGAAAACTCAACATTTTCGTCTTAAACCTCTTTGTAACCTTAGATCGGACCTTTAGAATCATTTTTCTGGCCAAAAACGTGTTCCCGGAGACTAACGGCGTTAGGGTTCTGTTAGTCAGGGTTCATTGGAAGCCAATATATAAATAGTTGGGCCTGTCAGTGGTTATTTTTGAAGTTGAGACTGTTGGAGGCCAACGACGAATAGTTGGGATTATTAAAATCCAATATTCCTTAACACAAAGATGCAAACCTGATTGTTGGTTGAGTTATGAATTTTGTATTTATTTATTACATACTAAGTGTTAATTCATCTTAACTAGAATTACCACCCGTCGCAATGCGGCTGAGATTCGTTAGTTATATATCATATTAGATGAAAGTCAAATGTTTCTTACATGACCGCGAACATGTGTGTGAAACACAGAAAAGAATAACTAAGTTGATTTCTGACCCGCGCGTTGCGGCAAACTTATTAACCTGTGGAAAATAGACGCACTACGACAGGCCTGTCAAACGGGAAAAAAATAGATGAAAAAACGTTGAACCCCACACGCATGTTGCGGCGTGTTAACTCGAAAATTTTAGAAAGAACATTAAATGGGAAACTTGCGAAAGATGAAAAGTATAAGGGACCAAAGTTGAAAGTTAAAAAGTGTTGGGGTTAAATTGCAAATGATGAAAAGCTTTGGGTTAAAAGTTCAAAAAATCAAAGGGGTTAAATTGCAAAAGATAGAAACTTTTGAATTATAAGTGAAAAATCAAACTAATCAAAAGGTTTAAATTACCAAAGAATGAAACTAGAGACTTAACTTGACAAAGATTGAAATTTTAGGGTTAGAAAGGAAAAATCTTTTTTTTTTTAAACTCCCAAAACCAATGGTACAACTACCAATGGTTCACCCGCAACCAAATCCATAAACATTCGTTCCAATAGCTACGTTTTGATTAAGGTTTCGCCGGCAGTTACTTCCATGAATCCGACTTTGATCTCGAATTTGGTGACGTCAGGGATGCGTCTAAGCATGTCGTATTTGAAGGTGAGTGTTAAGAGAGAGAGAGAGAGACTGAGAATTATAAATTGATTTTTGTGTATATATATATATATATAGTTTTTTTTATTATTTATAAAATCAGCCACGTCAGCAAAAAAACTAACCTAGTTAGTGCCTGGTTAACGACAGGGTGACATAGCAAACAAGTGTTAAGTTCGGGGTAGTTGGAGACAAAGTGAAAGTTGGGAGTACCGACGGCCAAAATTGATTACTTTGGGGTGATAAAATCCAATTCCTCTTGTTTTTATGATTTTCAATGTAAAACACATTCTTTTGTGTGTATCATGACGTTAAACCAGGTGTTGGTACCATAATGAGACATTTACCATCACAAACTCAACAACTACCGGCCAAATTCCCGCCGCGTCGCGCTGGAAAATCTTTCTAGTTAATCTGAAGGTATGAGAATATTAAAATATCTAATATAATGTAAATCTTTCTAGACAACATTATTATTGTTAGATTTAGGATATCACATCTCAACCGTTGTACATAATTTTGTCCCAAAAGTTTGATCACATCATATGGAAAACACTTGGTAATAATTCAACAAAGATTTTAATTAGCCCTTTTTAACACTCTAAAGACTATTGAGATAATCAAAGAGCCTGCGAAACTAATTTTTAAAAATTAGGGTACCCGGATGGGGTAATTTCTTCAAACACCCAAGTGATTTCATGTTCAGATGGTTTTCCCTCCCATTGTAGTTTTACAAAAGTTATGGTAATCCTCATGATATGTTCTTAGCGATCCAATTTGGTTACTCTTCTTCACGCGAGAGATATTCTAAAATCTTAAGGGTATAGAAAAAGGTGCAAGAATGATAGTTGTAACCCCGCAAAAGATATACACTGTGAACTTGAGAGAGTTGTGATGGTAACGTTAACCGACACGAAACTTTGCCAACTCTCTTTATGCTTTCAAAAGCATCAACGAAAGCGAAATCAACTTCCCAAAAAATCTGAAGCAACGTTTGTTTTAAAGTAGGCATTTTTTAGGAACAAATGCTCCCCAATTTTAATTCTAAAGTTCTTCTGTGAGGACCAACATAATTTTTTTTGTTGTGGTTGAGATTATTTAATCTTCTTCTTAGCGATAGTGATTTTTTTTTCATTCAAGAATCTTTTTTGTTATCTCTTTCTCTTCTACATCATTTAAAAAATTGGTTCTTTGCATTTCGACCATACAAGAGTCCAAACAGACCCATGTTGATCTTTAGAAATTGTTATTATACGCAAACTCAGCTAAGCAAATTTTCATCCAAGTTGCAACACCTATTCTAACGCACCTCCTTTAAACATATTTTCCAAGGTTTAATAAATTGGTTAGATTTTTCATATATCATATATTTAATTATATAATATTTATAATTCACGTTTATGATGTATTGACATAATCATAATTTAACTAGTTTAAATTGGACTATAATACTTATAAATTGTCGAAAAATAACTAAAAGTGTAAATTTAAACTAAGAATGGTGAAGAAACATCAAGTCTAAACCAAGAGGTTTTTCCTTGTGGTAGCGGTCTCCAGTGGTGAAGTTTGAGATTTCTGACGGGGGAAGGGGTCGAAAATGTATATACCAAAAAATTTCTATACGAAAGCTACATATATATTACTCTCCCCTTTTTATTCACTAAACATTTTTGGGGTGTGTCATGTGTCATTGTTTCTATTGTTTTCTGATTTTATAAATAACATGCAAGATCTATGTGTCGCTATGTGTATCGTGGTCATGTTTCTATGGTGTCTCATATCTATTGTTTCTTATATGTGTGAAAAAAAAATTTGGGTAAGGTCTTATATGTGTGTCTATGTGTTTACTCGTTTTGTGTCACAAGTTTCGCATGGATCCACCTGGCTGACTAGGTTTCTCACGGTTATGGGTTGTAGCCTAGTATCGCTTCCGGTATTAGACTCGCTCTCCGTGGCTTGAGACTAATGCATGCTATATAGTCTTTGAGTCTTATTGTTTCTATTGTATCTATATTGTGATTGTTTTGATTTGTTGATTGTTGTTCTAGTTGTGGTGATTATGGATGTTCCTATAACAGATGAAATTGCATGTTAAATATATTTTTAAATTTTTTTTTAAGTAAAATAAATCAATTAATAAAGCAAAACATTTTTATCTAAAATCAAGATCTATTCACCAATATTTACTTGACCCAAAACCCTTTTACGCATGATGTAGGTACACATGTAGGAGATAGGGTTGAAGGCAAAGACACTAGGACATGCCTTAGTAATAAAGTGGACCTTTTTTCATAACTATTTATCTCTTGAGTAATCTATTTATCTCTTGAGTAATGTATGAATCATTTTAAAGTTTCTATGATTATGTGTGACAAATTTAATTTGGTGACTTTAAATATCTAAATTTATAATAGTGTCCTAAGCTATGGACAATCATCGTGCCCTGTGCCATATCCGTTGCGGGTCAGGGTGTAACAATCAAGTTCCCCCAGTCCAGTGATGCTCCCATGTACAAACTACAAGTGGGTGGAGCTTTGGACTAGAAGAGTGTTGCCTTTGGTTTGGTACTATGGCGTAAGCCTAGCTTATTCTTTGATGCTATGTGATGATGCGCATGTTGTTTTTGCTTGTATATATGTTTGGTCGCTGGTGCATGGCGCACATGACCTTACTTCATTAGAGGGAAAATAGCTGGTTGCGCACTAGTTGAAGGTTTGAAATTCAAAAGAGAATCTTTTGAAGATAAAGTTTGATGAGAAGTACGGCTGATGTGACTGCTGACACTATGCAAAGGATGTCGTCATAGTGTTAGCGCTGTGACAACTGTCACTCTTCCGTACATTTCGTACACTAATTGAACAGTAATCTATGCTTTAATAACTGTGCATGATCTAGTTTACAAGACAAATGAATTCCTGATTACTGTTATATACATACAATGGCATTTCATGATTATCGTTGCTACATGCAACATGATATAGTTCTAATGATGCACAGAACAGAATTGACACCATTACCAGACAAACTAAAAATGCTGACAAAGTTCAGTACATAGACAGACAGTGTTTTGAGGCCCAGTATGAGCCAGAGACTACGTATTACACTAGTATAGTGTGTAGGGAAGTAAGGACCACAAAACTGCATTCCTAAGTGATAGTTTAAGTGCCGGGAAGTGCCTAAAACTCACCCAAAGTGCAGAATTCTGCATAATTCAGCAAAAATCAGCTTTTTAACAAGCTAGTTTTATGTAAAAATATGACTAAATGGTCCTGAATGCTTTCCTAAGTATCGAGAATTAAAAGTGTCACAAAAGGGTACATAAAGAACACTAAACGGTATAGTTTGACACTTTAACGAACCGGTATCTAGCCGAACAACCAGACATTACCCGAAACACCAAAATTATACTAGAAGCACTGTTTTATTATTTCTGAGCTAGTTATGATCCCCGAACACCCTAACACCCACTAAAAATACCAAGTAACTAACACTTATAACTAATACTTGGATTTGGACCTTAATTTAACTAGATGGTTGAAATTTACACTTAGACCCCCCCCATATATAAGTAGACGGTCACAAGTGACCCCACCATGATCTTCCATGATCTTGCAAGATCTCCATAAATCTTCCATGATCTTGCTTGGATTCTCTAAGATTTCTTAAGATCTTGTCATATAAACTAATGGATATAAGGAGCTCTAGAGTTCATTCAACTTTACACCACACTTCATCTCCCTCCTCTCTTCCTCCCATTCGACCGAGATCAACAACACACACCACCACCATTATCAACTCACTTCCATCCATTCCAAGGTCTTTACATGATGTTAGAAGGTGTTTAATGAAGCTTGGTGCTCTTGTATCTTGAAGGACCTTCATCATTTGCTATTATCCTCCACTTTTGTCATCATCAACATCAAGTGTTCTTCCCTAGCCTTGTGCTAGTTGTAAGACTCTCATAATCCTTATTTACTTCATATTTAGTTGGTTAAAAGATGTATTATGTTGTAAATCATAAGAGCACTAAAGAACATAATCTTGAATCTTGAATATAAGCTTAACATATGATGAAATATGGATGAAACTATGTTGTTTAGTGTATGAATGATACTTGATTGTTATTTTCTTGAGATTATGATGTTGATCATCATAAGGATCTTGCTAGATTGTGAGTAAACACATGATCTAGCAAGTGAGAGGATGATTATGTGATGAAAAGAGATGATCATCCTCATGTGTAAGCATGAACTTGAAAATAAAACGATTTCTTGGAAAATAATAATCAAGTGAGTTGATAAACTTATAGATCTAAGATTTATGAGTGGTTTTCCAACAAGAACCAAGCTCAAAATATGATGTTTAGAAGATCATGGTTCTTACTTAAACTTACACTATTTTTTGTGATAAAATAAGTGTAGAAAAACTAAAGAAACAAGAAGATTTCATAAAGAAACGTTTTTGTAGAATATGTTTACAAGTTGTAAACATCCAAGTCTTTCAAGAATGAGATTTTTAAAGAAGTATACACACTTTAAAGGGTAACTAAACCTACTAAAAACACTACCAAGTTACTACAAGTTTTTGTGAAAGATCAAGTTCATGTTATGTAAATTGTATAGTTTTTGCACTTGGTAAGTGTAAGTTGTTTAGGGATTGTTTGTTGATTGTTTATGATGATTTTTGAAAAGAAAATGATATGCTTAAATAGCATGGACACCTCCATTTTTAGAGGAAACTATGGCAAAATTTTCTAAAAATATACACTTAGGAAAATATTTTCTAATAAATATTTACAAGTGTATTTTGATCATAAGTTTTCAATATAAACTTTGCCATAATTTTTGTAACAAAAATACAAATATTGGAGGTTGGTTTTTGTAAATAAAAATGGGTGAATATATATTTAGAATATATATATATATATATATATATATATTTATATAAATGACACTTGTGTGAATATTTGTATACGTTGTGAAATAGTTATATTATTTTAGGGTAAAATAATATAACTTAACAAAATACCATGAAGTTTACTATCCAAAATAATACCAAAAATCACAAAGGGATAAATATATAAGTTACACACTTAATATTGTGAAATCAAACGCAAGAACGTAACTTACAAAATATTCCGAAAAATACCGTTATAAATATGTTTTTGGTAAATATTATTTTGGACACAAGAAATGAAAATATGATTTTCGTTATTATTACAAAGTATATTATATTTTTGACAAAGAGAAAATATATTGTTTTGGAAACTACAAATACGAGAATACGAATGCACATACATGAGAATACCCCCATCCTTGGGAAGGAAATACTTGAGAAGTGTTGATACAAAAATATTGTTTAACAATTATTCCAAAATTTAATATAATTTAAAGTTAAAATAATTATTATTTTAACAAGAGATTATAACTTGGAATAATATTGGAGACATAAAAAAATGTAACTCAAAACATGAATGCTAAGTCAAGGCACGGCCCGTTCGTCTAATAGACCCAAGTACATTGTAGGGAGTCGTGTTTGCTAAGGAGATTTGAGTTACGAGTACCGAAGATGCAAAACAGTGAGTTCATGCTTCCCCTTTTCTCTTAACTGTTTTCGGTTTTATAACTCTCGGGGGTGAAATACATGTTATGAATGCTTAAACGGTATGAAATGCCTATGAAATACTAGATCATGTGAGCATAGACTTAATATTGAAATGCCATTAATACTTAATTAGGGACGAGGGTTAGATCTAACGGGTACGGCCTAGCCCCACTCATGGTCCTCATGTGATCACTTGAGTGCTTCGGTGTCCCAGTCGAGGGAAATCGACATAGTCAAGGGAAATTGACATAGTCAACGTAAATTCACATAGTCGAAGGGAAATTCGAAATAGTCGAGGGAAATCGACATAGTCGAGGGAAAATCGACAAGGGTATAAGCCTACTCATTTTGAGTGCTCCCTATGTCCTCACATGCCTTAATGTCCTTGTAGAACATTTATTTGATATATTCATAAATGCTTTTCATACCTGTTTTTAAAGGAGTCTCTCAAAGGTTTACAAGATTACAAGTACTCACACAAAACACATGAACTCGCTCAACTTTTGTTGATGTTTTCCAAAATTACATGTATTTTAGGTGACAGGATGGATCTTGGGCGCGAGTGTCGTAACTAGAAGTAGACTTCAAGTTTAGATGTCATCCACTTTTGTTGGTTTGTAACCTAGTCGAAGGTTGTGTTTTAAAACTTAAATAACCGGTGTTTGTAATACTCAAATTTTATGAATGGATGAACATCGTTTTGATCATGTAGTTGTTTATTACGATTGAATGCAATGATATTAAACCAGTCACACATCATACGCTTCCGCAAAAGTCAGGGTGTGACAGTTTGGTATCAGAGCTTCGATTGTAGTGAACTAGGATTCGTTCTCGAGTCTAGACTACAATCACTAGAACTCTCTCACAAAAACATTTTACAAAAGAAAAGGTTTTTCATTGCATTCACGTAAGCGTCAAGATCCATGAGTCAAACAATTTTCAAAGAAGAGACAAGGCAAGGACATTAGTAGGGAATACCCCAAAATAAGGTGCCAACTAAGGCATAATCTACACTAGTTAGACTTGCCAAAGACAAAATGACCCCCCCCCAAAGGATAAACGAGAGTTATACGTGATATGATGCATCAAATTGCCAGCTTATGCTAAGTAACATACTTGTTTTTTGATATATATACATACGAATAAGTGTACGGAATAATTATTGACGTGAATAAGATACCTTCGACTCCGAATCCTATTATTGTTCTTACTCGCACGATGAAGCTATCGACCTCGCGTTCATTGCAAAGCTCATGGCTGTAGTGATTACCAAACAAGATTCTGAGCTTGCTTCCGTAGGAGATGGCTGCTCTTCCCTCTCGATCGTGAAGGTGCCTGACTACGGTAGTGACGGCGAGGCAGAGGCGGCAACCTTGAACAACTTCTTAATCAGCGGGACGAGATCCCTGCGGCTTTTGTGAAGCGAGATTGACGACACACTTGACCAGAAAAGGAAGATGAAGTATTCATCTTAAATGTGCCCCTCCAACTACTAGTGATTCTCCTTATTCCTATTTCGTTTAATCATCGTGCCTATTCGCGCGTAACGATAATGAGTGTTAGCGCGTAGACCACCGCAATGGTCCTTTCCATGTCAAAGATATAAGGACAATAGTGTCCCTTCCTTGGTTGATCATCTGTTTGGACGAGGGAAACTTGGGGTAACTATGCAGGGAAATTTATTATTACGGGGGCCCACGTAATAACGACTTGTAGTGCATGGAAATCCTGGTGGACTCTGCGGGCCAAGCTAATGATCACTACACAAAAATAAACTCTAGGTGTTCACACCTTCATCTGGTAGAACAATACATAAGACCGTTGCTTTACCACTTTATAAAGTAGGAAACCTGTCTTGCCTACTTCGTGTCTGACACTTCTACCCGTGTATGAGACGTTTGGGAACCGATATTTAAGCAAGTGAAGATGGATAACATTCAGAATGATCCAGTGACGTTACACTCTCTATCACCACTACATAAACAACCCCTATCTCAGGGAAAGTATACCCGTCTTGTGAAGCTAAAGACCAAGGAGAGCTAACGTAGGAGGAAAATCACTACTACCTTATGAAAACTCAGTAATTGTATTGTTGATTATATAAGCATGTGATATTGGGTGATTACATGATTGCTTAAGGTACAATGTGCCTCATAGACAATTATGGAATGTTGTCTAACTTACCTCATACCTTTTGACAGAAGAGAATGCCGCCCAGACGTGACACAAACACCAGTACGTTACCAAGGACAGAAGCCGAGCTTCAAGAACGAATCTCACAGGCAATTGCATGACATGAAGCCCTCCGCTCTGAACACAGCGGTGGCACTTCCGGAAATAACCCTCCAACTGGCTGCACCTATAAACAATTCCTGGACTGCAAGCCATTGAATTTTGATGGCACAGGAGGTGCCGTTGCATTTGTTCGTTGGGCAGAAAAGACTGACTCCATTCTAAGAATGAGTAACTGTTCACCCCAACAGAGTGTTACCTTTATCTCAGGGTTGTTTTTGGATGGCGCACTCTCCCGGTGGAACCTTCAGGTTCAGACCCTTGGTGCAGATGCTGCTTATGCAATGAGCTGGGACGGGCTCAAGGAAATGATAGAGAAGAAATACTATTCTAGGGCTGAAATCCAGAAGCTTGAGGTGGAGTTCTGGAATTTGAAAATGGACGGGCCGAAGATTCCTGAATATGTCCAGCGATTTCACGACTTGTCTAGGGTCGTCCCCTACTTAGTCAAGCCGGAATTTAAGAGGATTGAGCGATTTATCTGGGGACTTGCACCTCAAAATAGGAGCATGGTTACTACCTCAAAGCCCTCAGCCATTGCAAAGGCTATCGATTTAAGTATCACTCTTACTGAAGAAGCTCTACGCATGGGAAAGTTTTCGGAATCTGAGGATAACAAGAAAGAGACTCATGTGGAGTCATCAGGAAACAGGAAGAGGAAGTCTTCAAACCTAAAGATAAGCACCCAAGTCAGTTATGGAAGCTCTAAAGCGAACAAAAGAAAGGGAGTAAACTCGCCGCGTGGCAGGAAAGCTGATGGAGCCACTAATAAGGCTGGTGGTAAGGTTTACTTGGGAACTAAACCGAGGTGCGAGGAATGCAATTTTTACCATGAAGGTCGATGTCTGAGGCCTAAGTGCGGGAAGTGTGGAAAATAAGGGCACAGCAAGGACGCCTGCTGGGCGAAGGATCCATATGGAAGAGATAATGGTAGAGTACCAGGTTGCTACAGATGTGGTGAAGCAGGGCACTTTAGGAAATATTACCCTAGGAAGAAACAAGCAAGGAAGGGTTTTCACGATCGAAGCTCGTGAAGCACGCCAGGATCCAGATGTGGTTACGGGTACGTCCCCGATTAACCAACCTTATGCCTCTATGTTTTATTAATACTGGCACCAACTTTAACCTTGTATGCTTAGAACTTAAGAAACTGCTTGGCCTAGTTTCAAATAGAATAGACGTCCCGTATTCTTTAGAAATGGGCATATAGAAGGCTAGTCTAAGCAGACGAAGCAATTAAGGATTATATTTTGGGGACTCCGAAGGCCGGAACTTCTGTTACCATTGACTTGGGAAGTCATGATATGATAATCAGCATGGATTGGAAATCCAAGTACAGAGCTGAAGTCGGTCGATATAAGGAAAATCTGTCGCATCCCTCTTGCGAATGATGAAACGTTTATAGTACACAACCTTCCTACAATAGGTGCAAGGGTGCTAGACCCCATAAGGCAGCGGGCCTGCGACATCTCTCATTAATCGAAGAGACACAGAAGCGCCTCCGAGTAGACTGCAGAGCCTTTCTAGCTCATGTTGCCGATAGGAAGGCCTAGGAACTGGAGCTAGAAGACAACCCCGTGGTGGAGGAATTCCCAGAAGACCTTCCTGAAGACTTGCCAGGAACACCTCCACGGCAACAAGAGGAGTTTAGGATGAACCTAGTGCTAGGAGCGGCAGTAGTGCCGAATGACGCCTTACCGACTAGCTTCGTTCGCAAAGCATGAGCCTCCGTTATAACTGCAAGAGCTGCTAGACAGAGAAAATTTAGGACATGACACCCTTAGTTAAGAACACAAAGAGAAAGTTAACAGTTTCCACTTTGCATCAATTCCAGAGAATTGGATATCAAGAATTGGTATCCTTTGCCAAGGATTGATGACATGAACAGACCAATCGTCAGGTTATACTTACCACTCAAAGATCAACTTGAGGACAGGATGTCCTCAACTGTGAATATAAGAAGGAAATATCCCTAAAACGACCTTTAGGACTCGCTTCGAGCATTACGAGTTCCTTGTCGTATCGTTTGGCTTAACACGTGCATCGACAGTATTCATGGACCTCATGAATCGAACGTGTAAGCCATACCTGGATAGAACATGATTATATTTATTGACTACATTCTTATATAACTATAATCCGCAATTTATCTTGCCACTCTTGGGGAAAGAGCAGTTATGTGCTAAGATGTCGAAAAGCGGATTTCGAAATCGCGAGGTAAGAACTTTAGGATACATGGTGGATAAGAATGAGATTTATGCCAACCCTGCAACCAAGAGCTAAGGAGTTAGAGTTGCAATTATGTGACGATTCTCGACAAAGTCTCGACTGCGCGTTGATGCAACGAGACCACGACATTGCATACGCGTCACGTTGATTAAGGGATCATGAGAAGAAACCTTGATCTAGATAAAGTAATTGTATGCCGCAAACTTGACGTCATTACCTGTAAGAAAACGTTGCACGACCTTTACTGATCACGAGGGTTGCAGCACACCGTTGATCGTAAGAACTTAAACATTAACGAAGATGGACTGAGCTGCTGAACGATGCAGACTGTATGGACATGTTACGTGCTTGGGTGACAAACTTTGATGAAAAGTTGGAACACCCACTTGCCCTTAGTGGAAATTTCCTACAGCAGTATTTATCACACCACTGTTTAAACCGCTTCGTGTGAAGCTTTAGATGGAACATAATAAGTTGATCCCCGTTGTGTTAAACGGAGACCGGAGATAAACGATCTACTGGCCCGAGTTGGTTCAGGAAAAATTAGAGGCAAGGTCTTTCAGATATGTGATCATATCAAGACAGCCCACGGAATACAGAAAGATTGCACCGACGAGCGACAAAAATCATAGAAATTTGAGATAAGAAGTATGGCTTTAATGGGAGCCTCGCCTTGACAAGGCGTGGTGCGATTTGGAAAAGTGAAAGATTGGATCCCTGGTGTATTAGACCTTTCGAGATCCTGTGTAACACCCCGTGTTTTCATAAGTGAAAGTCAAAGTTAAGGTCAAAGTCAACGACCGATTTTCACGCAACTCGACTTGTAGAAATGTCTTTATTTTATTTATATTATGTGGAGTAAGTGTCGTTCATTGCAATAATCGATGAGTATTAATCATATTTCGATCGACCAACGACCGTGAACTATTGGAAGTAACAATGCGATAAAGTTAATCAACTAACAATCAAGCTATGCTAATCAAATCGACGTCGAATCGCAACTCGAACTATGTATGTTACTTATTGTTTATACGTGTGTGTGAGCCTTACGTGTTACCTGTGCATGTTTATTTATGTTATGTTGTGGTAATCAAGCGAACTCAATCGAACTCGAAATCTAACTTGAATGCTATCGAACTCGAACTCAAATCACAATCGAACTATGATAGATGGTGGAGAATAGATTACACGAGATACGAAGTAGTTGGGACTAAAAGTAATTTGACTAGGAAACCCTATCGAATCGCTCGCAATCAGAACCGAAACGTCAAAGATCGTCGCACCAAACACACCAACCAGGCGCCAATCCGCACGGACAGGCCATCCGCACGGATAGCCGCCTGGGGAAGTGATGAGTGCCACCCGCACGGATTGCCATCCGCCCGACCGACCATCCGGGGAATGTGCAATCCGCACGGATGACACTTTCCTTTTATGGCATCCTATAAATACACAGGTCACTCTCCAAACTTTCCACTTTTGGCAAGTGACGTCCGACCAGCATGCTTTCTTCACCTTTCCTTCGATTTCTCTCAATCCAGGTAAGATCTCGCCCTAAATCTTGTACTTTCTTGATCTATACGCACTTCTACACCTTCCTATCTTTTAAATATTAACTTTTAACCATGAAATCATCAAGATTTGAGATATTCTAGGATGACGTCATCATGAAGTTCCCATGAACTTCAAGACTGACCTCATTCCACCAAGAATAACTCGGATCTGAACGGTTTCCACAAGATTTCACAAACAACTTCACATAAATCTGAACTTTTCAAAGAATAAAAGAGTTGAAAGGAATAAACACAAGTTTTCTCCTTCTTTTACACTCAAAAACGATAAGAATCGGATCAGTTCTAGTCTTCTACTCATTGTTAGTGATGCACTAGTCCCAAATCCGGATTCTACCCGCGAGACACCTGATTTCGGGTTAGATCAGGATGACCATTCTGAGCCGCCGACCGGCCAAGCTAGGGTGATTCCTGGCCAGCTTAGTCGTGCGGGTAAGAATACAATTCCGATCGGTTGACACGTAATTAGAACGTCTCAATAGAACAACAAAGGCGACCAAGGGTAGACGAATGGAACAACCAGAACGAGATGCTGCCCGGACGAACTGATGTCCGCACGGACAGGATATCCGGACGGACTGATGTCCGCACGGACAGACTATCCGGACGGGTTGCCACTCGGACGGACTACACTTGGGACCCATATCCAAACAAGGTTGGAGTATCGACGAATGAATAATCTGCACGGACGACCCTCTGAATGGATTACTCTTCGGATCATGAGATACTAAAACCTTAAACGATTTCCAACACGTTGTCCGCACGAACTACCATCCGACGGGTTGTAGTTATCCGCACGGACTACCATCCGCATGGATTGTTGTTGTCCGCACGGACTACCATCCGGACGGATTTCACCAACTTCATCAAGTGACTCACCATTAAAGTCATTGTCCGCACGGACTACCATCCGCACGGATCGTCATCCGCGCGACCGACTTGAAGGGTAAGAGAACTTAAATGTTTTCTAAATACTACGACGAAAACTTCAAAGGACAAGCCATCATACACAAACACATCCTTAGCATAGGAAGAAACAATCCACTCGAATAGTTATCCGCACGGACAAACTGTCCGCACGGATGACTAACCGGGCGGATTACCATTCACACGGATTGTTGTCCGCACGGATGACCATCCGGACGATCAGCTATCCTACCCACTCTCATCCTGTATTGTTTCACGCGCCACTTATCGCTACGTTATCGAATCTATTCAGGCTAACCGTACTAGCTAAAAGCGCTCCCTTCAATCCATTAATCGCTGTGAGTATACTCGGTCCCTTTTTTGCTTTAAGCACTTTTGGGTGTTACATACGTTACGAATATTCAAACTACAACTATCACACTACTCAAACTATTTGAATGCTAATCGTTAATGCATGTTATACGTGGCTTATGAATGCTTGTTGTTATGTTTACACATGGAATGTTGTCTACCTGCCTTTGCAACGATAGTACTATAGTTTGGACTCAGTACCCGTTCACACGGGGGTTGTTAAGGATCTTTTACTTGCATGGATTACGGTGGTAATCATGTATTGCGAACTGCCTCAGGCAGTCAACCCGCAGTCATTGGTATCGATGGATCTATGTCGATAACTAACGTGCTTCATTTCACTATGTGTACGTGCTGGTTATGCGTAAACGAATTCAAACTCTATATGCTATTATCAAACTTGTATGCTCACCTTTACATTTTATGTATTGACTTTATTTTAACGTATGTGACAGGTGCTTAGGATGCATGTGTGGTAGGAATTGGAAGCTAGAATAAAGCTTTAGAGCCCAACAAATAGTTGTCTGTAGATAACGAATCAGGGGTCTCTAGAAGCAGATAAACAATTGCTACTTATTTAAATCTGAGTTGTCGGAACAGAATACTTGTCTTGATGATTGTCTGTAATAATTATTTGACTGTTTGAGATACGGTATGGGACGTATTATTTAAATTGAATAGTTTTGATAATTGTTGTGGAAACTTCTGGACAATCTGTTTCGCTCAGTGCCATGCCCCGATGATTCCGCCATCGGTTGGGGTGTGACAGATTGGTATCAGAGCCATAACTATAGGGAATTAGGCAAGACTCGACCTAGTCCGGGTCGAAGTCTTATGTAACACCTGTGCCTCCACGGACATCAAACAAATGCCAAACCAATGAAATATTGTATTTCATACTTGGGATTTGTAAAAATATGTGTATCTTTTGCACATATCTATTCTTGTTCGATTTCAAGCTCTAAATCGCTTTCTGGAAGGTTATACGCGCACTGATGCGTAGATATAACCAGTTTAATCCAACGAACACTCCGGAATAGTGAAATAGGCTTAACATACCTTAAATAACCTTTACATAACTTAGATATAAGTTTTGGAAGGTTTGGTGTGGTGAAATCAAAGTTAAATCGCTTACAGGGACTAAAGTTGACAAACTGCGAAAGTATGCCAATTTGAACTGTAACAGACCTTCCGGAGCATGACCATAAGTTAAACATACCATAAATATCCTTCACATAGCTTAGAAATAGGCTTTGAGGGGTTCGGTGTGCTAAAATAAACTTTTGGGTCATTCAGGGACTAAAAGTGTCAAAAAGTGCACAAGTTTGCATTTTCGCGCATAACTTACGTTCTGAATACATCCGGACATCCAAAAATTTATGTAAGCATGACTATATTATATTTTAGTGTTCGCCTTAATAAAAATCCATTCGTTGCGTCATTTGGATCGTTTTTCGCGCTTATGCGCATTCCGTCGTAATTAAGCGAACATCGCGTTCGTACGACCAAACGAACCATCATCCGACATATTTCTGAGCATGTTTCATGTCCACAATGTTTAGGCAACATTTTAGGGCCTTAAAGTTGGCTTTACGGGCCTTAGAAGTGTCGGAAATGGCCTTAAACACGTGCAGGGACCTAAACTGTCATTTCTGAAACATATGTGCAGATCAGAGGCCCCAAGCGGCCCGCATTGTGTTTGCCTAAATCTAAAGCGGGCCGCATTAGCCCTTCTGACCAGATTCAATGTTTGTTTTGCAACTTGCAACTGAATTGATTCGTGTCCACACGTTTCCTATCGTCTAGTCAGCGGATAAGAACAACATTTTAGCCACCACAACATTGTGACAAGTGTTCGGCTTGGATCGTGGCACGATATTCAAGAAACGATCCTAGCGGTTACCCGAAATCTATATATACCCCATGCCCCCCATTGCTATTTCTTACAAGAATTCTGATTTTGAGAGCTCTAAGTTGAAACCATTGTTTCATACCTGAGTTCTTGAAGTCGGGATTAGCATTCGGGGACCCTGGGTAAGTATTCTTTCGTTCTTTTCCTTATTTTATTGCTTTTAGAGTCAGAAAGTCAAACTTTGTTTGACTTTCAGCGTTGACCAGTAATGGTCAATGCGAAGTTCGTTTGAACTTCGCAACGTGAGTGTAATCACGTTGGTCATAGTCCCTTGGGACTATGCCCACTGATTACCACGTTGTCTAGAGTCGTAGGGTAGGCGATCTAATAAATCGCCTATACCTTCGAACTCGACCCATTTGGTCGATCATTAGGATCCGACCAAATACATTAGGTGACCATAGTAGGTAGGGAATAACCTTCCGAGGTTATACCCTATGGTCACATCGTTTAAGTAGTTGTATGATAGGTAGTTTATATGCCTTAGGTAAATTACCAGAATACCCTTTTCATGTATAATTGGTAATTAAGCATATGTAACCTAAACTTTTGTCACATAACTGATTATGTAACATGTTTAGGCATATAACACTTGTCATAGGACTAGTTAGACGGTCTGAACGCGTTTCACGCGAACGACGCGTTAAAGTAGCATAAGCTACCTAAACGGGTCGTAATGGGCCGCGATGGGTCGATAGCACTTAGGTTTGGTTTCATTGTAGTATGTAGGTCTTGTTAAACCATATCATATGAGTTCCAAAACTCGTTTGGTTTACCAAGCCTCATCCTATCCGATCTCCCGATTTAGGTCCGGTTTATTTATATAGTTTTAGATTGCCGATTGATTCCGTGCTCCCTCAAGCTTTGTTTGGTTGTTGTTCAAGACCTCCAAGCATTCTCAGGCGAGTACATTATTCCCCTATTTTACTGCTTTCAATTGTTTTGGGGTGACTCATATGTGCTAAATGTTTTCGATGTTATAACGATGGTTTCAAAAACAATTAAGACGATTTATACAAAACTAATAACGATTTCAATAAAGTGAACAAACTTGTTGGTTGTGTTTACATAACAAATGACATTCATTAGCAATGATCAAGCCGACCAGTATTAGGTTATGGTACCATAGGATCTGACAAATCCCGTTATTTACTACTCCCGTGGTTATGTGTGGGCAATGGTAGGTAGCGACTGAATCTGTAATTATTAACTTACCCTATGGAGGTTTGTTAATGCGAAAACGAGAAGCGACGAGTGATGAGTCACGAAGGTTTGAATGTTATTAGCGAGACGACCATATAAGTAGTTTCACGACCTAAAACGAATTAAACAATTAACGATTGGGTTTCACACGATGTTTTAACGATTGGGTAACGATTGGGTTTTCACACGATGTTTTAACGATTGGGTAACGATTGGGTTTTCACACAATGTTTTAACGATTGGGTAACGATTGGGTAACGATTGGGTTTTCACACGATGTTTTAACAATTACTTTGGTGGTTTGGTTTGGATTAAATGATTAAGTAACAATGCGTGTGGAATATGATACAAGCATGGTGGATACGCCGCTGGTACTTCCTATATATAAGTGTTTGTATGGTATTACATATTGTAGTGTTATTTGAATCATTTCAGCTCGAGACATAGAACATTTTATACAAGTAACATACTTTTCACAAGACATTTATTTACAAACAACTTATCTTATACAAACTCATATTACATGGTTATTCATTTAATCATGCTTTATTTTCTTATTTATACATATCACCTGAACTTATCATTGTTTTTCCAAATAATTTACTAAAACAAATGTTTTTGGGTTAAGAGTCATGGCTACGAGGTTTTACAAATTATAACCCGCTTGATTTGAGTTGGTTAATTGAGTTGCAATATTATACTCTTTTCAAAACAAGGTTTTTAAATAAAGTATTGCAACATCTAAACTAGCCATGATTTCGACACTCCTACAAAACCTATGTACTCGCCAGCATTTCTTTGCTGACCTCGTTTTCACATATGTTTCAGGTATTGATTGAATGATATCGATTGATAAGATGCATGCTCACATAGGACTGGACAATGCCTTAGTGACTCAATAACAATGATAGACTATGTTTAAATTGTATATTTAGATTTCCAAACAATGTAATTATTCAATGATTAATAAAACGAAACACTTTTTGGTATCCATGGTTATGAAACATTAATTCTGTTGCAACACGCCTCGATGTTTCCGCCGCGATCTGTTGTTTTACGCGGTCGGGGTGTGACAGAAAAGATGGTATCAGAGCCAATGGTTATAGGGAATTAGGTTATTAGTAATTAGTAATGCTTTGACCTAGTCTATAACCTTCTTAGGACCCTAACGCGAGTTTACTTGCGTTTAGTCATAAAACAATACCGTCACCTATCCTTAGGCGACGACCACAACAAGAACATAAAATTCAAAACCGCTTTGAAAACTAATCATCTGTTCTAGGATGATTGATTACTAGGTTTTGAACCCTCAGTTATAAGGTTTTGAACTCTCTGTTATATGGTTTTGAACCCTTTTGGGGTTTTCAAAAACATCGTCAAGGTTTTGGGTTTTAAATAATGTGAACACGTGCAAACTGGAAGGGTGAATGCCTGTATTCTGGGTTTTCTGTCTAGGCAAGCACTTCGTATACATCTCATCAGACGCGAGACCAGTTGTGCTTACCTGGGAATTCTTGGGATGAGTGTTCACTTATAGGCGAGCATGTCTTCGCGATACATTATTTTTGACCCATTTACTTTGATTTGTCATCATCTCAATGTACCCATTTACTTTGATTTGTCGTCATCTCATTTGTTTGCCTTAGGTAACAAACAAATGATCACAATTTTCATTCGTTACCATTTTGTATTGATTATCCAATAAACCTTTCACTTGTTTCTCCCTATGCCTTTCTTTTTCTTCAAGAATGTCTCTTCATCACGATGACGCCCAGATATCTGAGCAAGCAGCCAAAATTCGCTCAGCGAATAGGCGAAGTAGCCCTGAAGACTGTTGAATTAGCTACTGCCATGTATCATCTCCAGGATGAAGCCACTCAAGAGTCACCAAGACAGGCAGGACCTAGTCAGGCGACAACACCATCAGCCAAGAAACCAATCGAGGAATCAAAGACCATGGATGAACGATCCCCTAAGAAGTCAAAGAAGCGAAAGGCTTCTCAGAACTTCGCCATGGTCGCTCACAATGGTAAAGCAGTCCCCAACCAACCAGCTCAACCCCCTGCTAGGTGTGTATGGCTTTTCCTATGATACCTACATCAAGGAACTATGTACCTTACAAACTACTCTTGTGATTTCTCTCTTTCAAATGATTGCTCATGATTCCCTCGAAAATTTTAAGTACTCGTTTCACTCTAAGAAACAAAGTACAGAAAATTAAGTGACATTATGAGTAATCGTGCTTTTCGCACATCTGTGCCTTTAAATCCTTGGTTAGATAACTAAGGGTATTTTCAAATCTCATACCCATTACGTTTTGATTTTTTTCAACATACACAATACCAGTATTTCAAAACAATCTTCATGATCTCAAAACATTTCATATAGTTTGAAAACAATTTTTTTAGATGCATTGTCTGTGTTATTTCAAAAACATTGGCCATGTTATCAAAACCAACCTTTCTAATTTCAAAATATTTCATATAGTCTAAAGACAATATTAACACAATACATTTTCTGATCAAGTGCATGATTTCGAAAAGCATCATTCATGTCTTTCAAAAACCTTATACATAATCTCAAAATTCATCTCGCATGATTTTAAAATATTTTTGTAAAAATATCTATCTAATACACCTACTTTATGATTTCAAAAAGTATTATATATAAGGTTTCAAAAACGTTAAACACATTTTTCTTAAAAGAACCTCATGCACAGTTTTCAAAAATATTTTCCTTGTACATTTACATAACCTTCAATTCTGCTTCATATGTCGCCTTGACATATCTAGCATCTCAACTTCATAAGCATTTCAACTTCATGTTTTGACTTAAGCACATCCCGTGCAAGATTTCAAAACATCTTCAACTTCTAAAATTCATATGGGATCTTTTTATCTTTACAATTAGATCCTTGTGGATGATCATCATTCAAATCAGAGTCCTTAATTGGATTCTTTATGTACCTTAATTCGAACACTTCGGTTCCTAATAATCGAAATCGAATTTTCTTTTTGAATCTTTCTATCTTTATAGTTGGATTCTTGATAACGTTTAAAGTACCAAATGAAATCCACGGATTGGATTCCTAGTATGCTTTAAATACCCATGTCCAAAGATAACAAATTAAACGATTATACGATTAAACGATTATACGAATAAGCGATTATGCGACTATGTGGTTATGTGTTATGTGTTCTCCTTTATGTTTTTGTGTGATCCGATTTTCAAATCCTCATAGAATCTTTCATATCTTCATATGAGGGATTCATAGTAGGATTTTCAAAAAGGTACTACCTTAAATCCTTATGGGCTTCTACCTAGTAGTTAAGACCCTTGGGTTATATAGTACCATTCCATGATTCGATGATAGACCCTTGAGTGGTCTAGTCAAAAGGATTGATTCACAATTTGGTTAAAGAATGACATCTAGTGATGTAGCTGGACAGACTCCTTGATAGTCTATTTAGATCATTTATTGATTTAGTCTACGGGACTCTATGGCGGTCTAGTCACACTCATCACAGGATTGTTCATTTGGTTTTCCCCTGCACACTATTGAATACACTGTATGAACTATGCAAGGAATTGTCTAATTATGGAAGCGCACATAATTATGAGATTCAGTGCACGGTAAACCCAGTAAGATTTATTATGTGTAAGAATCGATAGTGACAACAATAACAAAATGAGGACGATGTAATAGAGGTACGGTGGACGCACCAATGACGCTTCATATACTTGTATATAAGTATCCCTCTTACATTGCAATCATGATGTTATCAAAGGTTACTAGAAGTTCAGAACCCTAACCAATGTTGTTTGATCTTTTCAACTTCATATTTTCAAGCTCTCACAAGTTTCCTCTAAATAAATTTCGGGACGAAATTTCCTAAAGTAGGGGAGACTGTAACACCTGTGCCTCCACGGACATCAAACAAATGCCAAACCAATGAAATATTGTATTTCATACTTGGGATTTGTAAAAATATGTGTATCTTTTGCACATATCTATTCTTGTTCGATTTCAAGCTCTAAATCGCTTTCTGGAAGGTTATACGCGCACTGATGCGTAGATATAACCAGTTTAATCCAACGAACACTCCGGAATAGTGAAATAGGCTTAACATACCTTAAATAACCTTTACATAACTTAGATATAAGTTTTGGAAGGTTTGGTGTGGTGAAATCAAAGTTAAATCGCTTACAGGGACTAAAGTTGACAAACTGCGAAAGTATGCCAATTTGAACTGTAACAGACCTTCCGGAGCATGACCATAAGTTAAACATACCATAAATATCCTTCACATAGCTTAGAAATATGCTTTGAGGGGTTCGGTGTGCTAAAATAAACTTTTGGGTCATTCAGGGACTAAAAGTGTCAAAAAGTGCACAAGTTTGCATTTTCGCGCATAACTTACGTTCTGAATACATCCGGACATCCAAAAATTTATGTAAGCATGACTATATTATATTTTAGTGTTCGCCTTAAGAAAAATCCATTCGTTGCGTCATTTGGATCGTTTTTCGCGCTTATGCGCATTCCGTCGTAATTAAGCGAACATCGCGTTCGTACGACCAAACGAACCATCATCCGACATATTTCTGAGCATGTTTCATGTCCACAATGTTTAGGCAACATTTTAGGGCCTTAAAGTTGGCTTTACGGGCCTTAGAAGTGTCGGAAATGGCCTTAAACACGTGCAGGGACCTAAACTGTCATTTCTGAAACATATGTGCAGATCAGAGGCCCCAAGCGGCCCGCATTGTGTTTGCCTAAATCTAAAGCGGGCCGCATTAGCCCTTCTGACCAGATTCAATGTTTGTTTTGCAACTTGCAACTGAATTGATTCGTGTCCACACGTTTCCTATCGTCTAGTCAGCGGATAAGAACAACATTTTAGCCACCACAACATTGTGACAAGTGTTCGGCTTGGATCGTGGCACGATATTCAAGAAACGATCCTAGCGGTTACCCGAAATCTATATATACCCCATGCCCCCCATTGCTATTTCTTACAAGAATTCTGATTTTGAGAGCTCTAAGTTGAAACCATTGTTTCATACCTGAGTTCTTGAAGTCGGGATTAGCATTCGGGGACCCTGGGTAAGTATTCTTTCGTTCTTTTCCTTATTTTATTGCTTTTAGAGTCAGAAAGTCAAACTTTGTTTGACTTTCAGCGTTGACCAGTAATGGTCAATGCGAAGTTCGTTTGAACTTCGCAACGTGAGTGTAATCACGTTGGTCATAGTCCCTTGGGACTATGCCCACTGATTACCACGTTGTCTAGAGTCGTAGGGTAGGCGATCTAATAAATCGCCTATACCTTCGAACTCGACCCATTTGGTCGATCATTAGGATCCGACCAAATACATTAGGTGACCATAGTAGGTAGGGAATAACCTTCCGAGGTTATACCCTATGGTCACATCGTTTAAGTAGTTGTATGATAGGTAGTTTATATGCCTTAGGTAAATTACCAGAATACCCTTTTCATGTATAATTGGTAATTAAGCATATGTAACCTAAACTTTTGTCACATAACTGATTATGTAACATGTTTAGGCATATAACACTTGTCATAGGACTAGTTAGACGGTCTGAACGCGTTTCACGCGAACGACGCGTTAAAGTAGCATAAGCTACCTAAACGGGTCGTAATGGGCCGCGATGGGTCGATAGCACTTAGGTTTGGTTTCATTGTAGTATGTAGGTCTTGTTAAACCATATCATATGAGTTCCAAAACTCGTTTGGTTTACCAAGCCTCATCCTATCCGATCTCCCGATTTAGGTCCGGTTTATTTATATAGTTTTAGATTGCCGATTGATTCCGTGCTCCCTCAAGCTTTGTTTGGTTGTTGTTCAAGACCTCCAAGCATTCTCAGGCGAGTACATTATTCCCCTATTTTACTGCTTTCAATTGTTTTGGGGTGACTCATATGTGCTAAATGTTTTCGATGTTATAACGATGGTTTCAAAAACAATTAAGACGATTTATACAAAACTAATAACGATTTCAATAAAGTGAACAAACTTGTTGGTTGTGTTTACATAACAAATGACATTCATTAGCAATGATCAAGCCGACCAGTATTAGGTTATGGTACCATAGGATCTGACAAATCCCGTTATTTACTACTCCCGTGGTTATGTGTGGGCAATGGTAGGTAGCGACTGAATCTGTAATTATTAACTTACCCTATGGAGGTTTGTTAATGCGAAAACGAGAAGCGACGAGTGATGAGTCACGAAGGTTTGAATGTTATTAGCGAGACGACCATATAAGTAGTTTCACGACCTAAAACGAATTAAACAATTAACGATTGGGTTTCACACGATGTTTTAACGATTGGGTAACGATTGGGTTTTCACACGATGTTTTAACGATTGGGTAACGATTGGGTAACGATTGGGTTTTCACACAATGTTTTAACGATTGGGTAACGATTGGGTAACGATTGGGTTTTCACACGATGTTTTAACAATTACTTTGGTGGTTTGGTTTGGATTAAATGATTAAGTAACAATGCGTGTGGAATATGATACAAGCATGGTGGATACGCCGCTGGTACTTCCTATATATAAGTGTTTGTATGGTATTACATATTGTAGTGTTATTTGAATCATTTCAGCTCGAGACATAGAACATTTTATACAAGTAACATACTTTTCACAAGACATTTATTTACAAACAACTTATCTTATACAAACTCATATTACATGGTTATTCATTTAATCATGCTTTATTTTCTTATTTATACATATCACCTGAACTTATCATTGTTTTTCCAAATAATTTACTAAAACAAATGTTTTTGGGTTAAGAGTCATGGCTACGAGGTTTTACAAATTATAACCCGCTTGATTTGAGTTGGTTAATTGAGTTGCAATATTATACTCTTTTCAAAACAAGGTTTTTAAATAAAGTATTGCAACATCTAAACTAGCCATGATTTCGACACTCCTACAAAACCTATGTACTCGCCAGCATTTCTTTGCTGACCTCGTTTTCACATATGTTTCAGGTATTGATTGAATGATATCGATTGATAAGATGCATGCTCACATAGGACTGGACAATGCCTTAGTGACTCAATAACAATGATAGACTATGTTTAAATTGTATATTTAGATTTCCAAACAATGTAATTATTCAATGATTAATAAAACGAAACACTTTTTGGTATCCATGGTTATGAAACATTAATTCTGTTGCAACACGCCTCGATGTTTCCGCCGTGATCTGTTGTTTTACGCGGTCGGGGTGTGACATCTTAGATACCTAGACTATAGTTAAGAACCAGTAGACCGACTTGTGCATAACCTCGCTTATTCTACACTCTCACTACACTCGAGTTTTCAACAAAAAGTGAGCAATAACGTCGAGAATAGGTGTGAAAACCGCAAACTCTCGACTAAAGTTGCTTACTCAGCTCGCATTTTAACTACAAATGAGGAGAATTATACCAAATTAGGGGTGAAACCCATATTTTGATGAATAATCTCCTCTATACGGGAACGAAGTTGTTAAGCCAGGGGTGAAACCCTAACCTTGACAGCTTGTTCTGCACAACTCTCACCAAGGCCTCGACGGACTCCAATGACCTGAAATCTTGGTATGACTAACGGAAAAGGTGCCAAATGCCCAAGAATCGAGGCAAAAGCACAGTTCTGTGGGTCAGACAAGAATGACAAGTCCTTGAGAATAGTTGAACCACCTTGGGTAGTCTAAGTCTACTAGCCGCATACAATCTATCCCTCGATTTTTATGAACTTCGATTTTGAGTCCGCAACTGCTGACTCTGATGTTTCGTCGATTTTATGTGCCCATTTATGTGCTTTCCTGTTTATGTGTTTGAACTTTGGGATTTGCTCGATTATTGTTTTACTTCGATCGACACACACGACTCGCACTGCATCTTGTGATTTTGTGCTTATTTTTGACTCCAAACGATTGCGTAACGACACATTCGACATGCGAAATCCGTGAACGTGCGTGACCGAACACACAAGAACGTACTATAATCAGTGATTCTATTGACAGGATTGAAATCGTACAGGAACCAGAATCGCCTTTTTGCACTTTCTCTCTCTCGTTCCTTTCTCTAGATCTAGATTTCTGTATTATGAGGCAGTTAGAATGCCCTACGTGTCCTTATAGGCCCTTATATGCCTTTAGTGACTAGATGCGTATGTGTTTCCTTGTTTCTTTGCTCTACATGCTTTGGAAAAATTACGTGATTATGTGCTCTACGTGATTATGTGATTTGTGCTCTAAGTGTTTATGTGGTTATGTGATTAAGTGGGTCTGTGACTTGCGTAGTTATAAGTCTATGTGTTTACACGGTACGTGTTACTGAGCTTTAGTAGTGGTAGAAAACGTGTGAGGTGAGATTCGAATACAATATGATGAGTCCTGTGACGATGTCTGTTGCAGACCATGTCGTCTGGATCTCGTCATGCACTCTCCCGCCAGGAAAAGAGGGACAAACGCCTTGCTTCCATCATCGCCAAGAGTGTGGCAAAAGCTGTGAGTGATGTTTATGAGAATGCCAGCAAATCATCCGAGGAATCGAGAACCGAAGCTCCCAAAGCTACCGCAAGGCCCTTCAGTTTCAAGCAATTCAAGTCGTGTGGGCCGAAAGAATTCACTGGCGATGGAGGTCCTACTGCACTATTTCACTGGTTTGATTCCATTGAGGTTACTCTGCGACAAAGTGGTTGCCCTGACGACCTTTGAACTCTGAATGCTACCGGCATTTTCCAGTCCCGAGCACTAGACTGGTGGACGGCCGAGAGGAACAAGCGAGGGAACAATGCAGCCTACGGTCTGTCGTGGGATGAGCTCAAGGAAGTTATGCTAGAGGAATTCTGCCCTCCTCACGAACGTCAAAAGCTAGAAGATGAATTTTGGCACATACAGCAGAAGGATGGTGACAATGCTGGTCTCACTGCTCGTTTCAAACAGCTCAGCATTATCTATCCCGATCAGGTCAAGACTCCCGACATGACTATCAAGAAGTACATCCGAGCTTTGCCCGACTGCGTTGTTGATTTCGTGCAAGCGGCTAAGACTACGACGATCGAGGAAACTTATCTGTTGGCCGCTGAGATCAACGACAAACGGGTTAAGGCTGGTGTCTGGGATAAGACTTCGAAGCATCTGCATCAAGCTACCACTGCCCCACCAACTGCCGAACCTACCTCATCAAGCAACAAGAGAAAGAACAGCTCCACCAACAAGAATTGTGCGATTACTGCTGCACCGATTCAAGCTGTACCTGCCCAACAACGTCAAGTAGCGGCGCCTGCGGCCAATGCACCACCTGCCAAGCGTGCATACACTGGACCATACCCGCTCTGCCCTACTTGCACCTACCACCACCCGACTGCTATTCAATGCCACTTCTGTGCTCATTGCAATGTATATGGCCACTTTACTGCCAACTGCCGTATTCGTCAAGCTCCTGCCAATCAAGCTCTACTCACTGCCCCACAGGGTCAACAAGCTCCTCCGGCACCCGCAGTCAAAGCCAGAGCCTGCTTCGCGTGTGGCGACCCGAACCATTTCGCCAACGTGTGCCCAAACCGGGTCGTGAAACAAGAGCCTCAGCAACAGCAGCCACAGCAGCAACAACAGGCCGCACGCGCCAGAACTTTCAACCTCAACGTGCGTCAAGCCCAGGCCGACAACAACGTGGTCAATGGTACGTTCCTTGTGAATGGTATTTATGCTTCATGTTTGTTTGATACTGGAGCTGATAATTGCTTTGTGTCGTTCGAATTTGAGAAACTCCTTAGTCGTAAACGTTCCCAACTCTCCTCGATATTCGATGTGGAAGTCGCTACCGGGAAAACCGTCATTGTCAATTCTGTTCTTCGTGATTGCACTCTTGAGCTCAACAATCACATCTTTTCGATCGACCTTATTCCAATGCAACTCGGAAGCTTTGATATCATAATAGGCATGGACTTTCTTCGAGAAAACCATGCTGAAGTTGTATGCTTCGACAAGATGATCCGATTTTCGCTCGCGAATGGTGATTTATTGTGTGTATATGGCGATACTACTTCAAAGGGGCTCAAGCTTATGTCATGTATCCAAGCCAGCAAGTATCTCCGCAAGGAGTACAGGGCTTTCTTGGCAAACATTGTAGTAGCGGAGAAGGAAAAGAAAGAGAAGAAGGAAGTGAAAGACGTTCCTGTGGTTCGAGACTTTCCTAACGTTTTTCCAGAGGATCTTCCCGGATTACCGCCAAGTCGTGATATCGACTTTCGTATCGATCTCATTCCTGGAGCCAACCCTATTGCCAAAGCTCCTTACAGACTCGCACCGTCAGAAATGCGCGAACTCTTAACCCAACTCCAGGAATTACTTAAGAAAGGCTTCATTCGCCCGAGCACCTCTCCTTGGGGCACGCCAGTCCTTTTTCAAGATGTGCATCGACTATCGGGAATTGAATAAGTTAACCATCAAGAACCGCTATCCCCTACCTCGTATCGACGATTTGTTTGATCAACTACAAGGCGCTACGTGTTTCTCCAAAATCGACCTACGTTCAGGTTACCATCAGCTACGTATTCAAGAAGAGGATATACCCAAAACCGCGTTTCGTACTCGATACGGCCATTACGAATTCGTTGTCATGCCTTTTGGTCTAACCAACGCACCGGCGGTTTTCATGGATCTGGTGAATCGCGTGTGTAAACCATATCTCGACCGTTTCATCATCGTATTCATCGACGATGTCTTGATCTATTCCAAATCGAAAGCCGAACACGCGCAACATCTACGTTTGGTTCTCGAGTTACTCCAGGGGAACCAACTCTATGCCAAGTTTTCCAAGTGCGAATTCTGGTTAGGGGAAGTTCAATTTCTGGGTTACATTGTTAATAGTCAGGGTATTCATGTTGATCCTGCGAAGATTGAAGCAGTCAAGAGTTGGGTTACGCATAAGAACCCGTCCGAAGTTTGCTCTTTTCTCGGGCTAGCGGGCTATTATCGACGATTTATTGAAGGATTCTAAAAGATTGCTGTACCACTTACCTCTCTGACGCATAAGGACAAGCCTTTTGTTTGGGGAACTAAACAAGAGTCTGCCTTTCAAACCCTCAAGCGCATGCTCTGCAATGCTCCTGTTCTCACACTGCCCGACGGAAACAATGATTTCATTGTCTACTGTGATGCTTCCAACCTTGGTCTCGGTTGTGTTCTCATGCAACGGGACAAGGTCATAGCTTACGCATCTCGTCAGCTCAAAATCCACGAGAAGAACTATACAACCCACGATCTCGAGCTAGGCGCGGTTGTTTTTGCATTAAAGATTTGGTGACACTACCTGTACGGTACCAAGTGTACGATCTTCACCGATCATAGGAGCCTACAGCATATCTTTAATCAGAAGGAACTTAATATGCGTCAACGCCGATGGGTAGAACTTCTCAACGATTACGACTGTGAGATTCGTTATCACCCAGGCAAAGCGAATGTTGTTGCCGACGCACTTAGCAGACGGAGCTATTTGCTCAGCACTCGTAATGTTCAAGCCCAGCACAACCTCGAAACTCTCATCCGCGACGCTCAACATGCATGTTTTAACGAACGCACCATGAAGAAAGAAAGAATCTACCACGATGGAGCCCAGCTTGTGAGCAAATCAAATGGGATATTCCACTTTTTAGACCGAATTTGGATTCCCAAGAGAACCAATTTGCGACAAATTCTGATGGACGAAGCCCATAAATCTCGGTACTCTATTCACCCCGGTGCTGACAAAATGTACCAGGATCTTCGTTACAAGTACTGGTGGCCGAGTATGAAAATGGATATCGCCCTCTACGTCGGAAAACGCCTAACTTGTGCTAGGGTCAAGGCTGAACATCAAAGACCCTCTGGCTTGCTCGAATAACCACCAATTCCCATGTGGAAGTGGGAGAGCATAGCTATGGATTTCGTAACCAAGCTTCCACCCACGTCATCAGGTCACGACAACATATGGGTTGTGGTCGACCGATTGACTAAATCAGCTCACTTTCTGCCAATACGAGAAGACTACAAGGTGGAACGATTAGCCCGAATCTACACCGACGAGATCTTTTGTAATCATGGGATGCCTCGCGACATTATCTCTGATCGTGATGCTCGGTTTACTTCACGATTGTGGGAAACGTTTCAAACGGCACTCGGTATAACGCTTAATCTAAGTACTGCTTTCCACCCACAAACCGACGATCAGACTGAAAGAACGATCCGTACTCTTGAAGACATGCTCCGTGCGTGTGTTCTAGACTTCGGTGGTAATTGGGATAAACACCTGCCGTTAGTCGAATTCTCGTATAACAATAGCTATCATTCTAGCATCGAGATGGCACCTTTCGAGGCATTATACGGAAGAAGATGTTGATCGCCTATTGTGTGGCACGAGATCGGTCACTCGCAACTAACCGGTTCTGAGCTATTACAAGAAACGACAGACAAAATTTTCCAAATCAGAGATAACCTGGTGAAAGCTCAGGATCGACAGAAGGTTTACGCCGATAAAAAGCGCAAGCCCCATGAATTTGGCGTTGGTGACTACGTACTCCTAAAGGTATCACCTTGGAAGGGTGTAGTCCGATTCGGCAAGAAAGGGAAACTCGCGCCTCGATATGTTGGACCTTTTAAGATTCTGGAAAGAATCGGAAAAGTCGCCTACAGACTCGAATTACCAGAGGAACTTAGTAACGTCCACCCGACTTTCCACGTGACAAACCTCTGAAAGTGCATAGCCGACCACGATTTACAGGTCTCTTTAGACGATCTACAAGTGAACGAAACATTACACTTCGTGGAAAAGCCTGTCGAAATCATGGATCGCCAAACCAAGCAACTCCGACGCTCACGCATTCCTATTGTGAAAGTCCGATGGGAAGGCAAACGAGGCGCAGAGCTCACTTGGGAACTCGAAAGCGACATGAAGGCTAAGTACCCACAGTTATTCCAGGAGAAAGTCTAGATAGAGAAAGTCCTCACGTGATTCATGGCGGTTGAAACAGCTTTCAGCTTAATTTCGGGACGAAATTCCCTAAACAAGGGGAGGCTGTAACACCCCGTGTTTTCATAAGTGAAAGTCAAAGTCAAGGTCAAAGTCAACGACCGATTTTCACGCAACTCGACTTGTAGAAATGTCTTTATTTTATTTATATTATGTGGAGTAAGTGTCGTTCATTGCAATAATCGATGAGTATTAATCATATTTCAATCGACCTACGACCGTGAACTATAGGAAGTAACAATGCGATAAAGTTAATCAACTAACAATCAAGCTATGCTAATCAAATCGACGTCGAATCGCAACTCGAACTATGTATGTTACTTATTGTTTATACGTGTGTGTGTGTGTGCCTTACGTGTTACCTGTGCATGTTTATTTATGTTATGTTGTGGTAATCAAGCGAACTCAATCGAACTCGAAATCTAACTCGAATGCTATCGAACTCGAACTCAAATCACAATCGAACTATGATAGATGGTGGAGAATAGATTACGCGAGATACGAAGTAGGTGGGACTAAAAGTAATTTGACTAGGAAACCCTATCGAATCGCTCGCAATCAGAACCGAAACGTCAAAGATCGTCGCACCAAACACACCAACCAGGCGCCAATCCGCACGGGCAGGCCATCCGCACGGATAGCCGCTTGGGGAAGTGATGAGTGCCACCCGCACGGATTGCCATCCGCCCGACCGACCATCCGGGTAATGTGCAATCCGCACGGATGACACTTTCCTCTTATCGCATCCTATAAATACACGGGTCACTCTCCAAACTTTCCACTTTTGACAAGTGACGTCCGACCAGCACGCTTTCTTCACCTTTCCTTCGATTTCTCTCAATCCAGGTAAGATCTCGCCCTAAATCTTGTACTTTCTTGATCTATACGCACTTCTACACCTTCCTATCTTTTAAATATTAACTTTTAACCATGAAATCATCAAGATTTGAGATATTCTAGGATGACGTCATCATGAAGTTCCCATGAACTTCAAGACTGACCTCATTCCACCAAGAATAACTCGGATCTGAACGGTTTCCACAAGATTTAACAAACAACTTCACATAAATCTGAACTTTTCAAAGAATAAAAGAGTTGAAAGGAATAAACACAAGTTTTCTCCTTCTTTTACACTAAAAAACGATAAGAATCGGATCAGTTCTAGTCTTCTACTCAATGTTAGTGATGCACTAGTCCCAAATCCGGATTCTACCCGCGAGACACCTGATTTCGGGTTAGATCAGGATGACCATTCTGAGCCGCCGACCGGCCAAGCTAGGGTGATTCCTAGCCAGCTTAGTCGTGCGGGTAAGAATACAATTCCGATTGGTTGACACGTAATTAGAACGTCTCAATAGAACAACAAAGGCGACCAAGGGTAGACGAATGGAACAACCAGAACGAGATGCTGCCCGGACGAACTGATGCCCGCACGGACAGGATATCCGGACGGACTGATGTCCGCACGGACAGACTATCCGGACGGGTTGCCACTCGGACGGACTACACTTGGGACCCATATCTAAACAAGGTTGGAGTATCGACGAATGAATAATCCGCATGGACGACCCTCTGAATGGATTACTCTTCGGATCATGAGATACTAAGACCTTAAACGATTTCCTACACGCTGTCTGCACGAACTACCATCCGGACGGGTTGTAGTTATCCGCACGGACTACCATCCGCACGGACTACCATCCGGACGGATTTCACCAACTTCATCAAGTGACTCACCATTAAAGTCGTTGTCCGCACGGACTACCATCCGCACGGATCGTCATCCGCGCGACCGACTTGAAGGGTAAGAGAACTTAAATGTTTTCTAAATACTACGACGAAAACTTCAAAGGACAAGCCATCATACACAAACACATCCTTAGCATAGGAAGAAACAATCCACTCGAATAGTTATCTGCACGGACAAACTGTCCGCACGGATGACTAACCGGGCGGATTACCATTCACACGGATTGCTGTCCGCACGGATGACCATCCGGACGATCAGCTATCCTACCCACTCTCATCCTGTATTGTTTCACGCGCCACTTATCGCTACGTTATCGAATCTATTCAGGCTAACCGTACTCGCTAAAAGCGCTCCCTTCAATCCATTAATCGTTGTGAGTATACTCTATCCCTTTTTGCTTTAAGCACTTTTGGGTGTTACATACGTTACGAATATTCAAACTACAACTATCACACTACTCAAACTATTTGAACGCTAACCGTTAATGCATGTTATACGTGGCTTATGAATGCTTGTTGTTATGTTTACACATGGAATGTTGTCTACCTGCCTTAGCAACGATAGTACTATAGTTTGGACTCAGCACCCGTTCACACGGGGGTTGTTAAGGATCTTTTACTTGCATGGATTACGGTGGTAATTATGTATTGCGAACTGCCTCAGGCAATCAACCCGTAGTCATTGGTATCGATGGATCTATGTCGATAACTAAAGTGCTTCATTGCGTAAACGAATTCGAACTCTATATGCTGTTATCAAACTTGTATGCTCACCTTTACATTTTATGTATTGACTTTATTTTAACGTATGTGACAGGTGCTTAGGATGCATGTGTGGTAGGAATTGGAAGCTAGAATAAAGCTTTAGAGCCCAACAAATAGTTGTCTGTAGATAACGAATCAGGGGTCTCTAGAAGCAGATAAACAATTGCTACTTATTTAAATCTGAGTTGTCGGAACAGAATATTTGTCTTGATGATTGTCTGTAATAATTATTTGATTGTTTGAGATACGGTATGGGACGTATTATTTAAATTGAATAGTTTTGATAATTGTTGTGGAAACTTCTGGACAATCTGTTTCGCTCAGTGCCATGCCCCGATGATTCCGCCATCGGTTGGGGTGTGACATCCTGGTAGGGATCGGAACCATTGCTCACAAGCTGAAACTTCCAGAAAAGATCAGTAGTGATCGCGACACATTCCATGTGTCAAGTCTTTAGAGGAGTTTGACTCAAGGAACAATCGTTGTTCCCGCAAACAAGATTCACGTCAACGACAAACTCCAATTTACTATAGAACATGTTAAGGTTACGAACCAAGAGTCCACAAAACACAGAAAAGACGTAATTGATTACTTGAGTATGATAGAATTCATATCATGACCCAGAGTTACATGGGAACATGAAGACAAATTTTAAAACTAAGTGACCACATTTGATTCACAACTCCCCTGCGACCGATGGCATCGCTTGAATTTCGGGACGAAATTCTTTCAACGGGGGGAGTCTGTAACAACTGTCACTCTTCCGTGCATTCCGTACACTAATTGAACAGTAATCTATGCTTTAATAACCGTGCATGATCTAGTTTACAAGACAAATGAATTCCTGATTACTGTTATATACATACAATGGCATTTCATAATTATCGTTGCTACATGCAACATGATATAGTTCTAATGATGCACATAACAGAATTGGCATCATTACCAGACAAACTAAAAATGCTGACAAAGTTTAATACATAGACAAACAGTGTTTTGAGGCCCAGTATGAGCCAGAGACTACGTATTACACTAGTATAGTGTGTAGGGAAGTAAGGACCACAAAACTGCATTCCTAAGTGATAGTTTAAGTGCCGGGAAGTGCCTAAAACTCACCCAAAGTGCAGAATTCTGCATAATTCAGCAAAAATCAGCTTTTAAACAAGCTAGTTTCATGTAAAAATATGACTAAATGGTCCTGAATGCTTTCCTAAGTATCGGGAATTAAAAGTGTCACAACAGGGTACATAAAGAACACTAAACGGTATAGTTTGACACTTTAACGAACCGGTATCTAACCGAACAACCAGACATTACCCGAAACACCAAAATTATACTAGAAGCACTGTTTTATTATTTCTGAGCTAGTTATGATCCCCGAACACCCTAACACCCACTAAAAATACCAAGTAACTAACACTTATAACTAATACTTGGATTTGGACCTTAATTTAACTAGATGGTTGGAATTTACACTTAGACCCCCCCCATATATAAGTAGACGGACACAAGTGACGCCACCATGATCTTCCATGATCTTGCAAGATCTCCATAAATCTTCCATGATCTTGCTTGGATTCTCTAAGATTTCTTAAGATCTTGTCATATAAACTAATGGATATAAGGAGTTCTAGAGTTCATTCAACTTCTTACCACACTTCATCTCCCTCCTCTCTTCCTCCCATTCGGCCAAGATCAACAACACACACGACCACCATTATCAACTCACTTCCATCCATTCCAAGGTCTTTACATGATGTTAGAAGGTGTTTAATGAAGCTTGGTTCTCTTGTATCTTGAAGGGCCTTCATCATTTGCTATTATCTGTCACACCCCGATCAGGTAAAACAACAAAGCATGGCGGAAACGTCGGGGAGTGTTGTAACAGAATTATCGTTTCATAACCATGGATACAAAAAGTGTCTCGTTTTATTGATAATATTAAACATTAACATTGTTTTAACACATAACAAACAAGTTTTATATCGACTATCATTGTTTTATGTCACTAAGGCCTCGTCCAGATCCTATGTGACGCATGCATCCTAGAACGTCAATCAAGCAACAATACCTGAAACTTATGTAAAAATAAAGTCAGCAAAGAAATGCTAGCGAGTACATAGGTTTTATAAGAGTATCGGAATCATGGCTTGTTTACATACATTGCAATACCTTGAAAACCTTGTTTTGAAAAGAGTATAATGTGACAACTCGAAATTTAGAACCTTTCGTTGTATGCTTGAACGCTAAGTGACTAACTGATTTCATGATTTGATGAATGATATATGTGAACTTATATGATTGTGTGTGTGCTTGTATGTATGCGTATATTTATATATGAACCGAGACACAAGAACCCGACTCGAGACCATGCGGTCTCGAGTGAATAGTGTAACTAATGGGCCGGTTGGGCTGTGTCTCTCCCCACCCCACTCGAAAGCCCATTAGGGTGCACAACTTGAAACTAGTATATATCCTTGTTTATGACCAACACTATCATCTTTGGACAACACACATACTCCCCTACTCTCTCTCTAGAAACCATTAAACCCTAAGTCTCAACATTACCTCTCCTCTCATTCTCTCGGATCCACACCGGCACACTAGGACCTTCGGTTCAAGCTCGGAATCGACATCTGGAAGTTCACCCCTTATACCCTTTAACCGGTTAGTGATCCCCATTGTGTGTTTATATTTCGATTGTTGTTGATGATGATGATGTGATATTTTGGTTGATGATAATGAATAATGAAGTTATTTGATAATATGTTTGCCTTATGCATGATGAACATACCCCACTTGAATAATCGGTACTAGGATTGTTGTTGTTCATCTATGATGTTGATATTTGAATCCTAGATAAAGTCATGGTTAGTAAGAATAGATTGGTTTGTTAAGAATCATGCTAGTTGACATATGAATAAGTAGAGATATGTTTGAATATGGTGCTATTATGTTCTCGGTTGAATGTGTGAATGATAAGGATCATTGGTGCATTAAACTAAGTAGATTATGTTGACATAAATCGGTTTAATGAGCTTGTTTGTTCAAAGGATGAAAACCCTAAAGATGAACTAGATGAATATATGATGAATGTGATATGAATGTGTTATGATATTTGAAATTGCCATGTTTGATCCATTTTAGAAATTAACTAGACAAGGGAACATGTTAGTGCATTGTTATTGGCTAGTACATAATATCATGACCATGAAATCTCATTGGCCAAGTACAATATTGAATTCAGCAAATGTTCCCAGCCGAGACCTTCTGTCTCGACTCAAGACCACCGCATGACAAGTCGAGATTCCTTGTTTCGACACAGGTTGCGAGTCGAGAACCTATAGTCTCGACTCGAGACCATACTTCATCAACACACACATATCATGACTCGAGAACGGGATTGCGAGTCCGGTTGCGACTCGAGACATGACCCGAAACCTTCACGTTTGCGACTCGAGAACACATAAGCACAACTTGAGACCGCACAGTCTCAACTAGAGACCGCACAGTCTCGACTCGAGACCAACTACATGTATACGCTGAATTGGACTTGCACACTATTACGGGCTTGGTGTTTGGGCCGGGCCTTGGACTTTGTTTATTTGTAATGCGTACTACTGTTCAGACCATAGGCATTATTGCAAACTGCCATGTTTATACATGTATGCCATGATTGTTACTTGAGTACAATACGTGTAGAACATACGTGCACAACTTGGATACGAACCTGACTTGTATGATACAACTATGTTAGGACGTGGTTGACCACAATATTGCTTGATTGACTTTTCTGTGTATCTGCCGAGCAAACCAAGGTGAGTTCACACCCTCTACAAAGCATGGGATTCCCAGGGGTCGGGAATTGGGGTTAAGGAACATGAGTTCCTCGTCCTCCTTGGGTAGGACAGTATTGGTTCAGGAATGTAATTCCTCGTCCTCACGGACAGATAACTCGTACTAGACCAAAACTCTATCACGAAGTCCCTCCTTTTTATATCGACTTAATCGCCGGGCCAATGGCGAGCGGGTCATTAGTTAGATAGCGCTATTTAGGTCTGACAAACCTCACACCGTGCCGCAGAGGACGGGCGTGAACTAATGGATCTGGGGCACGTCAATGAGGATAGACATTGACAGTTTCAGGGCACATAAACATGACTACAGTCAGCAGTCGATATGGTAACGAGTCTAGTATATACATGGGGTAGCCCCCACGGCCGAAATGCCAGATAACTAACACGGGGTAGCCCCCACGGCTGGATTGCCAGAGTAACCGGGAATAAACATGACACATTTTTAACTATGGGGTAACCCCCACGGCAGGATTGCCAGATAAAGGAAACTGTTTTCGAAACAACTTAAAACGAACACCCAACCGTGAACTCACTCAACTTGTTGTTGACTCGTTACTACATGCTTTGCAGGTCCTTAGGTACTTAGCTGGAGCTTGCATGGAGGAGGATCGTTGTGGAACATGGACGGCTGTGTGCCATGTTAAACTTTGAAACAATTAAACTTATGTTTTGGTTTTAAGACTTATGCTTCCGCTTGCAACTTAACTATGTTTTGTTTGAACACCAATTGCATTGGTTGGATTTTATAACTACTTATATGCTTGTTCAATATGATTGGTGGCTGGATCCTGGTTAGTCACGCCTCCAAGCGGTAGTACTCCGCAGGTGGATTTTGGGGGTGTGACAGATTGGTATCAGAGCCATTGGTTATAGTGAACTTGGTTTTAATAAAGGGGAAAACGTTTTTGTTAAAACCAGACTATAACCTGTACAGTGCTCAACGGTCCACAACGACGCTTCACTCCACATGCAAGGCTCGACGTTCTAGGTGATATGATCTGTGTATATATTGCCTACTTGTTAGTTACATAGTACATTGCTTGTGGTATGCTTGGTTAGTATGACTACTGTTGCTTGAACACGTGTACGTTTACTCACTTCTGTTATCGCATTTTCGCGAACCCCTCTCACTCACGTTCTTCTTGATATGAAGATCATGTCTGGACGCGTTAACCTGACACAAGCCCAGTTGACGGCACTGATTAACGAACGAGTTGCCGCAGCACTTGCAGCTGCACACGCAGGAGGTCAGCATGCTCAGCCACCCGTGTGCACTTTTAAGACTTTCATGGACTGCCGACCAACTACTTTTAGCGGCACTGAAGGAGCAGTAGGTCTCCTACACTGGTTTGAGAAACTAGAATCTGTGTTCGAAATGTGTGAATGCCCTGAGGCGCGCAGGGTGAAGTATGCTACCGGTACTCTCGAGGGTTTAACCCTCACATGGTGGAACGCTCAAGTCCAAATGCTGGGGTTGGTTGCTGCCAACGCCACCCCATGGGAAACTTTTAAGGAGATGATCAAGGAAGAATACTGCAGTCGTGATGACATTCATAAGCTGGAAGTCGAGTTCTTCAACCTCAAGATGACGGGGTCAGAAATTGAGGCGTACACTAAGAGATCGAATGAGCTTGCCTTACTGTGTCCTACTATGGTGGACCCTCCATTTAAGCGTATTGAACTCTTTCTCAAGGGCTTGGTGCCAGAGATCCAAAGCCATGTGACTTCAGCAAACCTCGCTACTATCCAGCAGGTTGGTCAGTTGGCTCACCGCCTTACTGACCAAGTGGTGGAGCAGAACAAGTTACCAAAGCGCATAGGTGCTGCAACTACTTCTGGTACCTCTAGTGACAACAAACGAAAATGGGATGGAACTTCGAGTAAAGGGTCGACTTCTGTTCAGTCCCAGTCTCAGCAGAGAAAGACTGATGACTACAAGAGCCCTAGTCAGCAATCGTCTGGTGGTCAGAGTCATGGTGGGTACAAAGGGAATCACCCCAAATGCAATCGCTGCAGCCTGCACCACAGCGGGCCATGCACCAGGGGCAACTGTCATCGGTGCAACAAGCCCGGTCACACTGCAAAGGATTGCAGGAGCTTATACCCCGCCAATCAGAATCGTCAGCAAGCTCAACAGAACCCGCGCCAGCAGCAGCAGCAAGGTGATAACAAAGGGTGCTTTCAGTGTGGAGCTGAGGGCCACTTCAAGAGGGATTGTCCCCAACTGAACAGGAACCAGAACAACAACAACAACAATAACAACAATCAGGGGAATGGTAACAACGGGAACAACAACAACAATGGCGCCAGGGGGCGGGCGTTCGTGATTGGCCAAGGTGAAGCAAGGAACGACCCCAATGTTGTGGCGGGTAAGTTCCTTCTCGACGACTTTTATGTTTCAGTATTATTTGACTCGGGTGCCGATACTAGCTACATGTCACTAGAAGTTAGCCAAATGCTTAAGCGTATTCCAACACCTTTGAACAACAAGCACACTGTAGAGCTAGCAAATGGTAAGAGTTTAGAAGCCACACACGTAGTCAAGGGTTGTAGACTTATTCTCGCTGACCAGACCTTCTCTATCGACCTTATTCCTATTGTCTTGGGTAGTTTCGACGTTGTCATTGGGATGGATTGGTTATCCCAACACCGAGCATAAATTCTTTGCAACGAGAAGATTGTCCGTATTCCTAGTTCAAGTGGTGAACCTCTCATGATTCGTGGCGACAAGCGGAGTGCCGTTGAGAACGTCATCTCCCTCCTTAAGGCCCAGAAGTGTTTGCGAAAGGGCCACACTGCCATTTTAGCCCTCATTACTGACACCATGGAGAAAGAGAAGAAGATAGAAGATTTTCCAGTTGTACGTGACTATCCTGAGGTATTTCCTGAGGAATTACCTGGTCTTCCGCCCCATCGCCAAATCGAGTTCCAGATTGAACTAGCTCCTGGAGCTGCGCCCATAGCTCGTGCACCTTATCGTTTAGCTCCATCAGAGTTGGAAGAACTCTCTACGCAACTACAAGAACTCTTGGATAAGGGTTTTATTCGTCCAAGCTCATCGCCCTGGGGAGCTCCAGTGCTATTTGTAAAGAAGAAGGACGGTACCTTCAGAATGTGCATCGACTACCGGGAACTCAACAAGGTGACGGTGAAGAATCGTTACCCTCTACCGCGTATTGACGACTTGTTCGACCAGCTGCAGGGGTCGAGCTACTATTCAAAGATCGATCTGAGATCGGGTTATCACCAGCTGAGAGTCCGGGAAGAGGACGTCTCCAAAACAGCTTTCAGAACTCGATACGGGCACTATGAGTTTTTGGTCATGCCTTTTGGGATGACAAACGCACCTGCGGTTTTCATGGACTTAATGAACCGAGTGTGCAAGCCTTACCTGGACAAGTTCGTTATAGTCTTCATCGACGACATCCTGATCTATTCTAAGAGTCAGGAGGAACACGAGCAACATCTACGACTTATTCTGGAACTCCTTCGAACAGAACAACTTTATGCAAAGTTCTCGAAATGCGACTTCTGGCTTCGAGAAGTCCATTTCCTAGGCCACGTGGTAAACAAGGATGGGATTCACGTTGATCCATCCAAGGTAGACTCGATTAAGAACTGGCCTGCACCTCATACACCAAAGGAAATTCGCCAATTCTTGGGTTTGGCAGGTTACTACAGGCGATTCATAAAGGACTTTTCTAAGATCGCACAGCCTCTCACCTCGCTAACACAGAAAGGCGTTATTTATCGTTGGGGAAATGCACAGGAGTTAGCATTTCAGCACTTGAAGGATAGACTTTGCAGTGCACCTATCCTTTCATTGCCAGAGGGCACAGACGACTTCGTGGTCTACTGTGACGCATCAATTCAGGGTCTTGGTTGCGTATTGATGCAACGAGATAAAGTTATAGCCTACGCCTCACGCCAACTTAAAGTTCATGAGAAGAACTACACTACACACGATTTAGAGCTGGGAGCTGTTGTTTTTGCACTTAAGTTATGGCGGCATTACCTGTACGGTACCAAGTGCGCCATCTACACCGACCACAGGAGCCTCGAGCATATCTTCAAGCAGAAGGAACTGAATATGCGGCAACGATGATGGGTCGAGCTACTGAATGACTACGAGTGCTCAATCAGGTATCACCCGGGCAAGGCCAATGTTGTGGCTGACGCCCTCAGTCGAAAGGACACTGCGCCTAAGCGCGTGCGAGCTTTACAACTCACGATCCATTCTAGTCTTCCTTCCCAGATACGAGCTGCTCAGATAGAAGCATTGAAACCAGAAAACGTCAGGGCTGAAGCCCTACGCGGATCAAGGCAACGCTTAGAACAGAAGGAAGACGGCGCTTACTACGTAACGGGACGCGTTTGGGTCCCACTCTATGGCAACCTACGAGAGCTTGTGATGGACGAAGCACACAAGTCTCGCTACTCGGTACATCCTGGTTCGGATAAAATGTACCACGATATCAAAACCACGTATTGGTGGCCTAGCATGAAGGCCCACATAGCAACCTACGTCAGCAAGTGTTTGACTTGTGCGAGAGTCAAGTCTGAATACCAGAAACCCTCAGGCCTATTCCAACAACCAGAGATACTTCAATGGAAATGGGAGCAAATTTCCATGGATTTTGTCACTGGCCTGCCTAGATCTCAGCGCGGAAATGATACTATTTAGGTGATCGTGGATCGACTCACAAAGTCTGCTCACTTCTTGGCTATCAAGGAGACGGATAAATTCTCCACTCTCGCAGAAATATACCTCAAGGAAGTTGTTTCGAGGCACGGGGTGCCCACCTCCATTATCTCAGATCGAGATGCACGCTTTACTTCAGAACTGTGGCAAGCAATGCACAAATCCTTTGGCTCACGACTAGATATGAGCACAGCGTATCACCCTCAGACGGACGGGCAGTCCGAGCGCACTATTCAAACCTTAGAAGACATGCTTCGTGCATGTGTAATCGACTTTGGCAACCGCTGGGAAAAGCACCTGCCACTTGTGGAATTCTCGTACAATAACAGCTACCACACCAGCATTAAAGCTGCTCCGTTTGAGGCATTGTACGGACGTCAATGCCGGTCACCTCTTTGCTGGGCAGAGGTGGGAGATAGTCAGATCACTGGTCCAGAACATGTGGTAGACACAACCGAACAGATTGCTCAAATACGAAAACGCATGGCGGCAGCTCGTGACCGTCAGAAAGTTTACGCCGACATGGGCAGGAAACCGCTTGAGCTCCAGGTTGGGGAGCGGGTACTACTCAAAGTTTCACCTTGGAAGGGTGTGGTTCGTTTTGGTAAACGCGGCAAACTTAACCCACGATACGTTGGACCTTTCAAAGTCATTGAGAAAATAGGCAGGGTGGCCTACCGACTGAACTTACCAGCAGAACTCGGTGCAGTTCACAACGTTTTTCACGTGTCAAATCTGAAGAAGTGTCTGTCAGATGAGACCCACGTAGTTCCTCTGAAGGAACTCACTATCGATGAGCAGTTACGATTCGTCGAGGAACCAGTCGAGATCACGGACCGGGATGTTAAGGTCCTCAAAAGCACTAGAATACCTCTCGTTCGAGTTCGTTGGAACTCACGTCGCGGCCCAGAGTTCACCTGGGAGCGCGAAGATCAGATGAAACAAAAGTATCCCCAACTGTTCGCAAACAGTACACCCACTACTGAGGCTGAAGCTACGGAATTTCGGGACGAAATTCCAGATCAACGGGGGGTGGATGTGACACCCCAGGAAAACCAGGAAAACCATACAACTTAACTAGCTTCCTCAGTGAGTGCCTATCAAATTTCGGGACGAAATTTCTTTCAACTTGGGGATGATGTGACAACTCGAAATTTAGAACCTTTCGTTGTATGCTTGAACGCTAAGTGACTAACTGATTTGATGATTTGATGAATGATATATGTGAACTTATATGATTGTGTGTGTGCTTGTATGTATGCGTATATTTATATATGAACCGAGACACAAGAACCCGACTTGAGACCATGCGGTCTCGAGTGAATAGTGTAACTAATGGGCCGGTTGGGCCGTGTCTCTCCCCACCCCACTCGAAAGCCCATTAGGGTGCACCACTTGAAACTAGTATATATCCTTGTTTATGACCAACACTATCATCTTTGGACAACACACATACTCCACTACTCTTTCTCTCTAGAAACCATTAAACCCTAAGTCTCAACATTACCTCTCCTCTCATTCTCTCGGATCCACACCGGCACACTATGACCTTCGGTTCAAGCTCGGAATCGACATCTGGAAGTTCACCCCTTATACCCTTTAACCGGTTAGTGATCCCCATTGTGTGTTTATATTTCGATTGTTGTTGATGATGATGATGTGATATTTTGGTTGATGATAATGAATAATGAAGTTATTTGATAATATGTTTGCCTTATGCATGATGAACATACCCCACTTGAATAATCGGTACTAGGATTGTTGTTGTTCATCTATGATGTTGATATTTGAATCCTAGATAAAGTCATGGTTAGTAAGAATAGATTGGTTTGTTAAGAATCATGCTAGTTGACATATGAATAAGTAGAGATATGTTTGAATATGGTGCTATTATGTTCTCGGTTGAATGTGTGAATGATAAGGATCATTGGTGCATTAAACTAAGTAGATTATGTTGACATAAATCGGTTTAATGAGCTTGTTTGTTCAAAGGATGAAAACCCTAAAGATGAACTAGATGAATATATGATGAATGTGATATGAATGTGTTATGATATTTGAAATTGCCATGTTTGATCCATTTTAGAAATTAACTAGACAAGGGAACATGTTAGTGCATTGTTATTGGCTAGTACATAATATCATGACCATGAAATCTCATTGGCCAAGTACAATATTGAATTCAGCAAATGTTCCCAGCCGAGACCTTCTGTCTCGACTCAAGACCACCGCATGACAAGTCGAGATTCCTTGTTTCGACACAGGTTACGAGTCGAGAACCTATAGTCTCGACTCGAGACCATACTTCATCAACACACACATATCATGACTCGAGAACGGGATTGCGAGTCCGGTTGCGACTCGAGACATGACCCGAAACCTTCACGTTTGCGACTCGAGAACACATAAGCACAACTTGAGACCGCACAGTCTCGACTCGAGACCAACTACATGTATACGCTGAATTGGACTTGCACACTATTACGGGCTTGGTGTTTGGGCCGGGCCTTGGACTTTGTTTATTTGTAATGCGTACTACTGTTCAGACCATAGGCATTATTGCAAACTGCCATGTTTATACATGTATGCCATGATTGTTACTTGAGTACAATACGTGTAGAACATACGTGCACAACTTGGATACGAACCTGACTTGTATGATACAACTATGTTAGGACGTGGTTGACCACAATATTGCTTGATTGACTTTTCTGTGTATCTGCCGAGCAAACCAAGGTGAGTTCACACCCTCTACAAAGCATGGGATTCCCAGGGGTCGGGAATTGGGGTTAAGGAACATGAGTTCCTCGTCCTCCTTGGGTAGGACAGTATTGGTTCAGGAATGTAATTCCTCGTCCTCACGGACAGATAACTCGTACTAGACCAAAACTCTATCACGAAGTCCCTCCTTTTTATATCGACTTAATCGCCGGGCCAATGGCGAGCGGGTCATTAGTTAGATAGCGCTATTTAGGTCTGACAAACCTCACACCGTGCCGCAGAGGACGGGCGTGAACTAATGGATCTGGGGCACGTCAATGAGGATAGACATTGACAGTTTCAGGGCACATAAACATGACTACAGTCAGCAGTCGATATGGTAACGAGTCTAGTATATACATGGGGTAGCCCCCACGGCCGAAATGCCAGATAACTAACACGGGGTAGCCCCCACGGCTGGATTGCCAGAGTAACCGGGAATAAACATGACACGTTTTTAACTATGGGGTAACCCCCACGGCAGGATTGCCAGATAAAGGAAACTGTTTTCGAAACAACTTAAAACGAACACCCAACCGTGAACTCACTCAACTTGTTGTTGACTCGTTACTACATGCTTTGCAGGTCCTTAGGTACTTAGCTGGAGCTTGCATGGAGGAGGATCGTTGTGGAACATGGACGGCTGTGTGCCATGTTAAACTTTGAAACAATTAAACTTATGTTTTGGTTTTAAGACTTATGCTTCCGCTTGCAACTTAACTATGTTTTGTTTGAACACCAATTGCATTGGTTGGATTTTATAACTACTTATATGCTTGTTCAATATGATTGGTGGCTGGATCCTGGTCAGTCACGCCTCCAAGCGGTAGTACTCCGCAGGTGGATTTTGGGGGTGTGACAGATTGGTATCAGAGCCATTGGTTATAGTGAACTTGGTTTTAATAAAGGGGAAAACGTTTTTGTTAAAACCAGACTATAACCTGTACAGTGCTCAACGGTCCACAACGACGCTTCACTCCACATGCAAGGCTCGACGTTCTAGGTGATATGATCTGTGTATATATTGCCTACTTGTTAGTTACATAGTACATTGCTTATGGTATGCTTGGTTAGTATGACTACTGTTGCTTGAACACGTGTACGTTTACTCACTTCTGTTATCGCATTTTCGCGAACCCCTCTCACTCACGTTCTTCTTGATATGAAGATCATGTCTGGACGCGTTAACCTGACACAAGCCCAGTTGACGGCACTGATTAACGAACGAGTTGCCGCAGCACTTGCAGCTGCACACGCAGGAGGTCAGCATGCTCAGCCACCCGTGTGCACTTTTAAGACTTTCATGGACTGCCGACCAACTACTTTTAGCGGCACTGAAGGAGCAGTAGGTCTCCTACACTGGTTTGAGAAACTAGAATCTGTGTTCGAAATGTGTGAATGCCCTGAGGCGCGCAGGGTGAAGTATGCTACCGGTACTCTCGAGGGTTTAACCCTCACATGGTGGAACGCTCAAGTCCAAATGCTGGGGTTGGTTGCTGCCAACGCCACCCCATGGGAAACTTTTAAGGAGATGATCAAGGAAGAATACTGCAGTCGTGATGACATTCATAAGCTGGAAGTCGAGTTCTTCAACCTCAAGATGACGGGGTCAGAAATTGAGGCGTACACTAAGAGATCGAATGAGCTTGCCTTACTGTGTCCTACTATGGTGGACCCTCCATTTAAGCGTATTGAACTCTTTCTCAAGGGCTTGGTGCCAGAGATCCAAAGCCATGTGACTTCAGCAAACCTCGCTACTATCCAGCAGGTTGGTCAGTTGGCTCACCGCCTTACTGACCAAGCGGTGGAGCAGAACAAGTTACCAAAGCGCATAGGTGCTGCAACTACTTCTGGTACCTCTAGTGACAACAAACGAAAATGGGATGGAACTTCGAGTAAAGGGTCGACTTCTGTTCAGTCCCAGTCTCAGCAGAGAAAGACTGATGACTACAAGAGCCCTAGTCAGCAATCGTCTGGTGGTCAGAGTCATGGTGGGTACAAAGGGAATCACCCCAAATGCAATCGCTGCAGCCTGCACCACAGCGGGCCATGCACCAGGGGCAACTGTCATCGGTGCAACAAGCCCGGTCACGCTGCAAAGGATTGCAGGAGCTTATACCCCGCCAATCAGAATCGTCAGCAAGCTCAACAGAACCCGCGCCAGCAGCAGCAAGGTGATAACAAAGGGTGCTTTCAGTGTGGAGCTGAGGGCCACTTCAAGAGGGATTGTCCCCAACTGAACAGGAACCAGAACAACAACAACAACAATAACAACAATCAGGGGAATGGTAACAACGGGAACAACAACAACAATGGCGCCAGGGGGCGGGCGTTCGTGATTGGCCAAGGTGAAGCAAGGAACGACCCCAATGTTGTGGCGGGTAAGTTCCTTCTCGACGACTTTTATGTTTCAGTATTATTTGACTCGGGTGCCGATACTAGCTACATGTCACTAGAAGTTAGCCAAATGCTTAAGCGTATTCCAACACCTTTGAACAACAAGCACACTGTAGAGCTAGCAAATGGTAAGAGTTTAGAAGCCACACACGTAGTCAAGGGTTGTAGACTTATTCTCGCTGACCAGACCTTCTCTATCGACCTTATTCCTATTGTCTTGGGTAGTTTCGACGTTGTCATTGGGATGGATTGGTTATCCCAACACCGAGCAGAAATTCTTTGCAACGAGAAGATTGTCCGTATTCCTAGTTCAAGTGGTGAACCTCTCATGATTCGTGGCGACAAGCGGAGTGCCGTTGAGAACGTCATCTCCCTCCTTAAGGCCCAGAAGTGTTTGCGAAAGGGCCACACTGCCATTTTAGCCCTCATTACTGACACCACGGAGAAAGAGAAGAAGATAGAAGATTTTCCAGTTGTACGCGACTATCCTGAGGTATTTCCTGAGGAATTACCTGGTCTTCCGCCCCATCGCCAAATCGAGTTCCAGATTGAACTAGCTCCTGGAGCTGCGCCCATAGCTCGTGCACCTTATCGTTTAGCTCCATCAGAGTTGGAAGAACTCTCTACGCAACTACAAGAACTCTTGGATAAGGGTTTTATTCGTCCAAGCTCATCGCCCTGGGGAGCTCCAGTGCTATTTGTAAAGAAGAAGGACGGTACCTTCAGAATGTGCATCGACTACCGGGAACTCAACAAGGTGACGGTGAAGAATCGTTACCCTCTACCGCGTATTGACGACTTGTTCGACCAGCTGCAGGGGTCGAGCTACTATTCAAAGATCGATCTGAGATCGGGTTATCACCAGCTGAGAGTCCGGGAAGAGGACGTCTCCAAAACAGCTTTCAGAACTCGATACGGGCACTATGAGTTTTTGGTCATGCCTTTTGGGATGACAAACGCACCTGCGGTTTTCATGGACTTAATGAACCGAGTGTGCAAGCCTTACCTGGACAAGTTCGTTATAGTCTTCATCGACGACATCCTGATCTATTCTAAGAGTCAGGAGGAACACGAGCAACATCTACGACTTATTCTGGAACTCCTTCGAACAGAACAGCTTTATGCAAAGTTCTCGAAATGCGACTTCTGGCTTCGAGAAGTCCATTTCCTAGGCCACGTGGTAAACAAGGATGGGATTCACGTTGATCCATCCAAGGTAGACTCGATTAAGAACTGGCCTGCACCTCATACACCAAAGGAAATTCGCCAATTCTTGGGTTTGGCAGGTTACTACAGGCGATTCATAAAGGACTTTTCTAAGATCGCACAGCCTCTCACCTCGCTAACACAGAAAGGCGTTATTTATCGTTGGGGAAATGCACAGGAGTTAGCATTTCAGCACTTGAAGGATAGACTTTGCAGTGCACCTATCCTTTCATTGCCAGAGGGCACAGACGACTTCGTGGTCTACTGTGACGCATCAATTCAGGGTCTTGGTTGCGTATTGATGCAACGAGATAAAGTTATAGCCTACGCCTCACGCCAACTTAAAGTTCATGAGAAGAACTACACTACACACGATTTAGAGCTGGGAGCTGTTGTTTTTGCACTTAAGTTATGGCGGCATTACCTGTACGGTACCAAGTGCGCCATCTACACCGACCACAGGAGCCTCGAGCATATCTTCAAGCAGAAGGAACTGAATATGCGGCAACGACGATGGGTCGAGCTACTGAATGACTACGAGTGCTCAATCAGGTATCACCCGGGCAAGGCCAATGTTGTGGCTGACGCCCTCAGTCGAAAGGACACTGCGCCTAAGCGCGTGCGAGCTTTACAACTCACGATCCATTCTAGTCTTCCTTCCCAGATACGAGCTGCTCAGATAGAAGCATTGAAACCAGAAAACGTCAGGGCTGAAGCCCTACGCGGATCAAGGCAACGCTTAGAACAGAAGGAAGACGGCGCTTACTACGTAACGGGACGCGTTTGGGTCCCACTCTATGGCAACCTACGAGAGCTTGTGATGGACGAAGCACACAAGTCTCGCTACTCGGTACATCCTGGTTCGGATAAAATGTACCACGATATCAAAACCACGTATTGGTGGCCTAGCATGAAGGCCCACATAGCAACCTACGTCAGCAAGTGTTTGACTTGTGCGAGAGTCAAGTCTGAATACCAGAAACCCTCAGGCCTATTCCAACAACCAGAGATACTTCAATGGAAATGGGAGCAAATTTCCATGGATTTTGTCACTGGCCTGCCTAGATCTCAGCGCGGAAATGATACTATTTAGGTGATCGTGGATCGACTCACAAAGTCTGCTCACTTCTTGGCTATCAAGGAGACGGATAAATTCTCCACTCTCGCAGAAATATACCTCAAGGAAGTTGTTTCGAGGCACGGGGTGCCCACCTCCATTATCTCAGATCGAGATGCACGCTTTACTTCAGAACTGTGGCAAGCAATGCACAAATCCTTTGGCTCACGACTAGATATGAGCACAGCGTATCACCCTCAGACGGACGGGCAGTCCGAGCGCACTATTCAAACCTTAGAAGACATGCTTCGTGCATGTGTAATCGACTTTGGCAACCGCTGGGAAAAGCACCTGCCACTTGTGGAATTCTCGTACAATAACAGCTACCACACCAGCATTAAAGCTGCTCCGTTTGAGGCATTGTACGGACGTCAATGCCGGTCACCTCTTTGCTGGGCAGAGGTGGGAGATAGTCAGATCACTGGTCCAGAACACGTGGTAGACACAACCGAACAGATTGCTCAAATACGAAAACGCATGGCGGCAGCTCGTGACCGTCAGAAAGTTTACGCCGACATGGGCAGGAAACCGCTTGAGCTCCAGGTTGGGGAGCGGGTACTACTCAAAGTTTCACCTTGGAAGGGTGTGGTTCGTGACCGTCAGATCGTTTAACATCGTTTCCAAATCGTTTCCAAATCGTTCCCAAATCGTTTCCAAATCGTTCCCAAATCGCTTCCAAATCGTTTACTCGGTTAAATCGTTTAAATCGTCCTTGTTTTAATTGTGATAACTTATATATGGCCGTCTCGTTAATAGCATTCAAACCTTTGTGACTTCTTCATCGTTCAACTCGTTCGTGCATTAACAAACCTCCAAAGGGTAAGTTAACAATCATCAGATTCAGTCGTTACCCACAACACCCACACATAACCATGGGTATAGTGCAATAATGGGATTTATCATATCCTATGGTACCATAACCTAATACTGGTCGGCTTGATCAATGCTAATGAATGTTGTTCGTTATGTAATTACAACCAACAAGTTCGTTCACATTATCGAAATCGTTAATAATTTAGTATAAATCGTTCTATTCGTTTTTGAAATCATCGTTTAAACCTTGAAAACATTTTGTACATATGAATCACCCTAAAACAATTGAAAACAGTAAAATAGGGGAACTATGTACTCACATGTAGTGCAAGGTATCCTCAATCAATAGTACTTCAACAAACCCGAGTAAACCAGAGAAATCAAGCAGCACCTAGTAATCGAACCACTAGTCAAACAATAGACGCCTAAATCGGAAGATCGGACAGAATGAGGTCTTTGACGGGTGGTCCGTAGGACAACCCTTAAAAGGTTTAATACAATGCACATTCTATGCTTATTACGGTTAATTCTTGGAACTTGTTTTCTACATGATAATGGGTTTTGCAGGTGAGAATAAGCATAAAAGGATGTTCTTATGGAGCATGGATGGGAGCATGGATTTTGTGGAAGAAAAGACTGAGAGATCAAGACTTAACAAAGAAAACAAGAGAAGGAGCTCAGTCAGTGGTGTAACCTACGGTGCTTTGCCGTAGGTTACGGCCACCCAAGTCTCACAACATGCTCGCCGTAGATTAGGAGCCAATTGCCGTAGACCATCACTGCTCACCGTAACCTACGGCAAGTCACCGTAGGTTACGGCACTATATAATGACTTTGGATATGTTGACCTCCTGCTTGCCGTAAGCTACGGCAAAGCGCCGTGGCTTACGGCGCCAATGATGACTTCTGAAATTGCTGACCGCCGTAACCTACGGCTGAGGGCCATAGGTTACGGCACCGACTGGGTTGCTTGAGTAACTTATGGCATTTATTGCCATTTTGATGATGCTTTATGATACCAATGATGGAGTTTTGGTTACGATGATTGGAACACGAATTGGAGCAATTTTGGAGACTTTGGAAAGGAAGAACACTTGTCTAATCATTGTTTTTATTGTCTTGGATCTTTATGAACATGGAAACTTTTGTTATGATGTTGCTTCAAGCCATGAGTGGCTAAACACTTGGTGATTGTCCTGGATTGAAGGTTTGGTTGAGACATTTTATGTTTGATTTCTCTAATTTCTAGAATAACAATGTTTAATCATTATGATTTGTTGTTATGGTGTGTGATAGTTTGTTAGTAACTTGTTAATCGTTATGTTGAACTAATTAGAAACCATACGTTCTTGGTGCCGTTGGCAATCGAGATATCATGGGTATAGTTAGGCTTGGGTAAGGGTTGATTGATCATCGGGTAACAACCTCACGTTCTAGGAATCTGAGTACTTAGTTCCCTTTTATCACTGCAAGTAATCACACATGAGCTATGTCTATGTAGTTCTTTCTAGTGAATGATAATATGAATGTTGAAACAAACCAGAAATCTAGGATGGTCATTTGTCTCTAATTTGCTTACAACCGAAACTTTTCTTGTGCAATTTGTTTAGTTAAATTTAGTTTTAAAACCAATTCACTCAAACCAACTCTTGAATTTTACTTTACTTGAAAAAGTAGTTTAATTTTAGTCCAGTTAGATAATCTTCTAAATAACATATATTCCACAAACTCCCTGTGTTCGATGCCCACTTACCGCTAACTATTTAGTTGTATTTGGATTAAATTTGATTATGACCGCGACATCACGTCAAATTTTGGCGTCGTTGCCGGGGAGTAGTGCGCAACGTGTGTTATTTTTGATCCTTTTTAGTTTGTTATTTTTCTGGTTTACGCTGGGTGTGTTAGTGTGCAGGTATTTACAGGTGCATGCGTACTAGAAGCTCTCACAAGCTATCACCTTTGGTGTTTGATCCAGAAATTGAGCGGACATTAAGAGGAAACGAAATTTTGTTAAGAGAAAACAGAATAAGCGGTTCACCAACAACACCAACTACACCAATCACACCAATTCGATACATGGATCCACCACAACCACCACCCACCACGGGTGAACTTATACCACCTTTCATACCATCATCCATTCATCCTTCACCAAACACTACCATACCAAACACCACTACCAATCCTACTCAACCTCACAATGTTACACCAACCCATACCACTCAACCCATTACCACTCAAGAAGAACCTTCACTTTCCTTTAGCCCTTCAACTACGATTCCACCACTCAGTCATTTTTTCCCAGTTTCAGGTCAATCATCCTCAACATATACATTGCCCCAAGGTTCAACTGTCGTTCATGCAACTTCTACATTTAGACCATCGAACCAATCGGGTTTTCAATACTCGACCCTTCCATTTGGGCAACCTTCGGGAATAGGGGGAGATGGATATGAGGAGGGATATGAGGATTTTGAGGGTTATGATGAGGACAGTTATGCTTATGGGGGTGATGGTGATCAAGGGGAGTTTGCTTATGTGCAAGGTCAATCTCAAGGAATGGCAAGTGTTGGTGGAATGCCACAACAACAACAACTTATACCACAACATATCCAGCCAAGGCCACAAGGGCCACCAATGCAACGCCCTATACCATTGCAACAAGTGCGACCACAAAATGTTCAACCACAATTCCAAAGGCCAATTCAATACCCACCGATGCCACAACAACAATTTCAATAACCATTCGCACCACAAGGGCATATACCAAGACCAATGGGTCCTATTCGTCCAAGGGGTCGGTTGGGTGTACCAAGAAGGCATCTTAGGGAACATGCGAGGGGAATTGAAGCGCATTTTAGGCCGGTAATTACTCACAACCCTTCACTGGTGGTTATCCCCCATAACAATCAAGGAAGAACTTTTGAAGTGAGAACCAATTCTTTGCAAAGTTTGCCGAAATATAAGGGTTTAGCAACGGAGGAACCCTACTTTCATTTGGAGGCCTATGACTCAATTTGCAATACTCTTGGGAGTTAAGGTTTTTCGGCCGATGATGTCAAGTTGGTACTATTTCAATTTTCTTTGGAGGATAAGGCAAAGAAGTGGTTCTACACTTTGCCTTCAGCATCCATTTACACTTGGGCGGAAATGCAACAAATTTTCCTAGATGAGTTTTACACCGCCCAAAAGACCAATGATGCTAGGAAGGGGTTGAGGAGTTTTCAACAACAACAAGGTGAGATGTTCCATGAGGCCTTTGAGCGTTTCAACATGATGATTAAGATTTGTCCTCACCATGGGATTGAACTTTGGGAATTGATGAACGCTTTTCATGAGGGGTTGAGTGCTGAAGACGCTCGCGATTTAATGTCTATTACAGGTGGGACTTTTGGTACAAACTACGAGAATGATGATTGGGAGTTTTTGGAGAACATGGCAATTACATCAAAAAGAAAAGCTCAAGCGTCAAGGAGAGCACGACCGGCCGTTACTCGAACTCAAGTGCATGCGGTTGACGATGGTAACGTTCAAACCACTAACCAAATTTATGATGTTTGTGCATTGTGCAATGAAATAGGTCATGCGGCTGAAAATTACCAAGGAATGGTGGAAGGGCAATACGAATAAGTTCATGCGGTACAAGGTCAAGGAGGGGGTGGTAGAAACTTTAACATGAATTCTAACACTTACCACCCCGGGTTGAGGAACCACCCAAATTTCTGATATGCGAACCCTTCAAATCAAGCAAACCCGAATTTCCAAGGTAACCAAGGTAATTATGGGTCTCGCCAACCTTACAACAATCAAAGTGGATATAGAGGTGGGAACAACCAAGGATACCAAAGGCAATATCAAGCGGGTCAAGAACAAGGGGGGTCTTCGGGTGGAAATGAGATGATGGATATGTTGAAGAGCATGCAAGCGGAAATGCAAAAGAGGAACCAAATGGATGATGCTCGCATACAAAAGGATGAAGCGCGAGATAAAGCAATTCAAACTTTGACCACCCAAATGGGTCAACTTGCAACTGAAGTGTTAGAATTGAAGAAAAATAAAGGTCAATTACCAAGCGACACTAAGGTAAATCCATCTCATGGTACTTCAAGAGGTAATAATGTTAACATTCACCATGTAAGTGTTTTGAGAAGTGGGAAAGAGTATAAAACCAATCCTTCACCGGATTTGGTTGATGGGGTGGTTGAAGATATAACGGTTCAAGATAGTGAGGAAGAAAATGAACCACCTATTGTTTCTTCTAAAAAACCCAATTGTGAAAAACCCGAAATTAATAAAGAAAATGAAAAGAAAAATGAGGGTAAGGGATCTACTCAAGTACCATTTCCTTCGGCTTTATTAGATCCGGGTAAGAAAAATTTCATTTCGAAACGGGGGCCTCAAAAAGAGGAAATGTGGGAGGTTTTCAAACAAGTAAAAATTAATCTTCCTTTACTTGAAGCAATCAAATAGGTACCCGCTTACGCCAAGTTTTTAAAAGAATTATGTACTCAAAAGAGGCAACAAAAAGTGCCTAAATTGGTTGACTTGACGGAGCGGGTAAGCGCGGTCTTGAAAGGAGATCTTCCTCCTAAGTTACAAGATCTAGAAACGCCTCTTATAAATATTCAAGTGGGAAATTTTCAAACCGCAAGGGCGTTATTGGATCTTGGAGCCGGAGTAAGTATCCTACCGGGGGGTTATACGACCAATACGATTTTGGTCCATTGAAACGGGTTGAGACAACAGTGGTATTAGCCGATTTGTCTCACAAACTCCCTCGGGGTATTGTACGGGATGTGATAGTTAAAGTTGATGAGTTTTATTATCCCGTGGATTTTCTTGTGCTAGATTACTCATCCGCGGACCCAATTCAACAACAAAATGTTATTTTGGGTCGGCCCTTTTTAAACACCGCACATGCTGTGATTGATTGTCGATATGGTACGGTCGACATGACATTCGGTAATAGAAAGATGAGATTAAATGTTTTTACTATCGGTACTAACATTTATGGTGATGAGTGTTTTGTAGCAGATTTATAGATGGATACGACCCAAAGGAGTTCGAAGAAGAGATTTTGGGTTCTTGTGTTTGTGATGTGTCTTTGCAGGTGCACGCATGTGATTTAGAAAAGGAAGAGAAAGAGCAAGAGGCTCTTACGGTGAAAGAAGGGAGACCGCCATGGACCCACCAAACGGACACTTTACTGGTGGGAATTGATTCGGGTACAAAGCCTTCCTTGGAATGTCCACCAAGCGTGGAATTGAAAGAGTTACCGAGGCATTTGAAGTATGTATTCTTAGGGGAGAATGACACCTTACCAGTGATCATTGCTTCTAATTTGGCGGTAGCTCAAGAAGAGGATTTGATACGGGTGTTGAAGGCTCACAAAGCGGCAATTGGGTGGACAATAGCTGATTTGAAAGGCATTAGTCCTTCTATTGTAATGCATAAAATTATTACAAGTGAAGATGCAAAGCCAACCCGTGAAACACAAAGAAGGTTGAACCCGAACTTGAGAGAGGTGGTAAAGAAAGAAGTTATCAAGTGGTTGGATGCGGGGATCATTTACCCCATTTCGGACAGTGCGTGGGTAAGTCCGACTCATGTAGTGCGTAAAAAGTCAGGCATTCAGGTAATTAAAGATGAACAAGGTGAGCAAATCGCCACCCGCCCGGTAACTGGGTGGCGAGTTTGCATTGATTATAGAAAGTTAAACGCCGCTACCTCCAAAGACCATTTCCCGTTACCCTTCATTGACCAAATAATTGAAAAACTTTCCGGTCAAAAATATTATTGTTTTTTGGATGGGTACTCGGGTTATAACCAAATTGCTATTCACCCGGATGACCAACACAAAACCACGTTTACATGTCCATATGGTACATTTGCTTTTCGGCGAATGCCATTTGGATTATGTAATGCCCCCGCCACGTTCCAAAGATGTATGATGAGTATATTTTCGGACATGGTCGGGGAATCTCTTGAAGTGTTTATGGATGATTTTTCCATTTTTAGCCCAAGTTTCGAGTCTTGTCTTGATGAATTAGAAAAAGTTTTAAAAAGGTGTGTTGAGACAAACTTGGTGCTAAGTTGGGAAAAGAGCCATTTTATGGTTCAAGAGGGTATTGTGTTGGGGCATGTGATATCGGACCGGGGAATGGAGGTAGACAAAGCAAAGATTCGGGTAATTTCATCTCTACCCCCACCAAAGAATGTTAAGGGGGTAAGATCATTTTTGGGACATGCGGGGTTTTATAGAAGGTTTATTAAAGGTTTTAGTGTAATTACAAAACCTTTATGTAACTTATTGTTGAAAGATGTTCCCTTTGATTTTACTGACGAATGTTTGCAAGCGTTTCATGTGTTGAAGGAACAGTTGGTGAAGGCTCCTATCTTGCAACCACCGGATTGGTCAAAGCCGTTCGAGATTATGTGTGATGCTAGCGACATGACCATTGGAGCGGTTTTGGGTCAAAGAGTTGATAAGAAGCCGGTGGTAATCTATTATGCAAGTAAAACTTTGTCCGAGGCGCAACTGAATTACAGCACAACCGAGAAAGAATTATTAGCGGTGGTGTATGCCTTGGACAAGTTTAGAGCTTACATTTGGGGGAGCAAGGTGATCGTGTATTCGGATCATAGTGCGGTCCGCTATCTAATGGAAAAGAAGGATGCAAAGCCCCGGTTGATTCGTTGGGTGCTTTTGTTGCAAGAGTTCGATTTAGAGATCCGGGACAAAAAGGGGTGTGAAAATGTTGTTGCGGATCATTTGTCTCGGATCCCATTGGAAGGTGTTGATGACCCGAGCGAGATTAATGAACGGTTTCTCGATGAACAATTGTTAGCCGTCTCTACTTTTGTTGCACCTTGGTACGCCCATTATGTGAATTATTTGGCCAAGGGTGTAATTCCGAATCATTGGACGAAGAAGAGACGACAACAATTCTTGAGTCAAGTTAAGCAATATATTTGGGATGAACCGGATTTGTTCAAAATCGGACCCGATCAAGTGATAAGAAGGTGTGTTCCCGAAACTGAAGTTTTAGAGATTTTGACCCATGCTCATTCGTCGGCATGTGGAGGGCATTTTAGTGGGAACAAGACGGGTTACTGGGTGTTATCATGTGGGTTTTATTGGCCCACAATTTTCAAAGATTCTTGCGAGTTTGCCCGGAATTGCATTAATTGTCAAAAAGTTGGAAGCATATCGAAGCGGGATGAAATGCCTCTACAACCAATTTTGGTGGTTGAGGTGTTTGATGTTTGGGGAATAGATTTCATGGGTCCGTTTCCTAATTCGAATGGGTTCTTGTATATATTGGTTTCGGTAGATTATGTGACAAAGTGGATAGAAGCCATTGCTACAAGGACCAATGATCATTTCGTCGTGTGTAAGTTTGTGCAATCCAACATATTTGCTCGATTTGGTGTGCCAAGGGTGATAATAAGTGATGGCGGTTCACATTTCAAGAACTTCAATTTTGGCAAATTGCTAAAAAGATATAATGTGAACCATCGTGTGGCGACACCGTACCATCTGCAAATAAGTGGACAAGTTGAAGTGTACAACCGTCAAATCAAGGAGATTCTCATGAAGACGGTAAGAACGGATCGAAAAGATTGGTCAAGTAAGCTTGACGATGCGTTGTGGGCATACCGGACGGCCTACAAAACTCCAATTGGTACCACCCCTTATCGGATGGTGTATGGGAAGGGGTGCCATTTACCAATGGAGTTAGCACATCGAGCGCATTGGGCCATTAAAACTGTTAATGCGGATTATGACGAGATTGAGGAGATTAGAGACGAAGCCTATGAATGTGCGTCCGCATACAAAGACAAGCTTAAGAAAGTTCATGATGCAAAGATAAGGAAAAAGAACTTCGAAGTGGGTCAAAAGGTGTGGTTGTACAATTCGAGGTTGAAGATGTTCGCGGGAAAACTCAAGAGCAAGTAGATGGGTCCATACATCATCTGAAGAGTGGGAAGATTTGGTGATGTCGATATAGAAGACGAACAAACAAATAGACAACAAACGGTGAACGGGCATCGGCTCAAACCGTATTTGGAAGGTAACGACATCAACACTCTTGACTTCGACAAAGTGGGTTACATTTTACGCCCATTGGATGATGAGGAAACGTGAAAGAGGCCCAGGTTTGGTGTTTTGTACATATTTTAGTTTAGTTTCGTGTTTGAATAAAGTCCCGTTTGAAACCGGTGTTTGAAACAAGTGTGGGGAAATTCTTACGAATTTCCCGAACATAGTGTTGAGGACAACACGGGTTTTTAACCGGGGGGGGGGGGGGGGTAGGGTTAATTTTCATGTTTTTTGAAAAATATAAAAACCATAAAAATTAACAAATTTAAAAAAAAAAGTTTTTGACACTTAATAAAAGGTTGAGCACGGTTGCCTAGTTAGCGCCGTAGGTTACGGCATTTGGCCGTAGCTTACGGCGGCCTTCATAAAATTTGAGTCCTACGGCGTTGATAGCTTGACCTACGGCGAAGGAAACACATCCAGTGATTACCGTAACCTACGGCAATGTGCCGTAGGTTACGGCTCCGAGTGAAAAGGTGGGGCTGGCTTGTCGGCGATATGTATATATAAAAAAAACCGAAAAGTTATTTAATAATTAATAATAATATATTTAATAAACACAACAATAACCCCAACCACACATTCCATCTAATCGATCCCCAACCACAAGTATTATTCTTCTTCATCTTTCCTTTTCTCTAGAACCCTAACCCACCATAACCAAAAATCTTCGCATCTTCTTCATATCTTAACCAAATCAAGTGGTTCTTGGGTTGATTTTGACTAAAATCTCACGAGCATCCTGATTTTGGGTAAAGATTTGGAAGAAAATCACAATCTCTTGGTCGATTTTAGACCCTAGGAGCCAAAAATTTTGGGGCTTTTGTGGGTTTTTGTGTGAATTTCAAGTTCTTGTGAGTCTCATCTTCTATAACACTAAGGTATGCAATTTCTTGTTACTCTTTTATGTACATTGAGGTTTGTAAGTTTCCATCTTTGTTTTTGCTTACACACACTTGCTTGTACATGATAGATGTAGGAATTTGTGAGCCATTGAATGTTTGGGTATGAATGTGTTGATGTCTAGTGAAAAAGTTTTGGAAAAATTCTGAATTATAGGGGACATCATGCTGAAATTTTGTTTGAAAGAATGAAATTTTGGTTTTTGCACACTTATACCCATAACATAAAGCAAGTGTGGGGAAGATTGGGAAGTTGAACTAACTTGATTTGTTTTGTGTGGTTGGTTTGTGAATGTGTGTAGATATGGTGAAGAAAAAGGGAAAAGCAGTTGCAAGTTTGTCTAATGTACCTCAAGGGGAAGAGGAGCAACCTAAGAGAAGGAGATTAACACGGGTTGGTGACCCGGATTCGGAGGAGGATGCGCCTCCAAGGGGCCCGAAACCGAATTGGACATCCGGTTCATTATTTGACCAACCCGCGGAATGGAGAGAGGACTTGTTCCATGAACAAATGAACAAGTTGAAACAACGGGCTGAAGCGTTTATTTGTGAAAAGGAGATTCGGGAGGTTGATTTCGGGCCGTTTGGGATAACAGCAAAGTTTAAAGCCTTGGGTTGGGAAGCGGCTTTGAAGTGTCATGATGGCGAGGTGAAGAAGATGTATGATGAACAGATTCAAGAGTGGATGGCTACACTCGAGTGTCCCCCGTTTAAGGCTCCAAGCAAGATGAGGCTTGTTGGGTGGTGTAATGGGGTTAAGGTTGAAATGTCTTATGACTCGTTGCGCCGAGTAGCAAAGTTTGATGACTTACCATCCGGTGAATATAGCTATCCAAGCCTCAAAGATCTCTATCATGAGCCTGATAAGCACCCTCAATGGCAAAATATGTTGGATTATCTATTTCTTCCGGGAAAAACACATGGGAAGTTGTATAGACGTAATTTGAGAATGGAAGCAAAGTTGTTGTTGACTTTGTGTACATACAATGTTATCCCACTGCGGGGTGACAAGATGGAGGTCCGTTTTCAAGAGGTGCTGATTTTGTATCTGATGATGCATGGTTCTCCAAAGATACCATTCCGATTTCTAGTGTTAAACAACATCTGGCTGAGTAGAAATAGTGGAGAAAGAAAGATTGTGCCTCATTTCCGGTTGATTACGGCGTTGCTAAAGAAATGTGGGGCAATTAAAGGTGATGACAAAGGTTCTTACAAGAGGTTTAAACCATTTGACCTCAAGAATCTGGGGCCAGGTTGGGATTTCAAGGAATCGGAGAGGTATCATAAGCTGAAAACAGATGGGAGAAGATGGAGAGTGCTAAAAGCGGATGCAAGGCCGTTACGACCGGGTGAGGCTGATGAGCCCGAAATGACCGATGAAGAAATGAGTGATGACGATGATTATCATGAAGACACTTTTGTGGTTGATACTCAGATAAGGGGCACTGGTTATGTGGGGAGTGCGTACGACTATGCACAACAGGCTTATGATCCCTATTGGGCTCATTCAGGAAATATGGGCCAAGTCATTGAACAGAGGCGGCCACCCACTTTTGGAGAATGGAGTGAACCAAACCAGATGCTCTTTGATCAGCAAACTTTCATGGGAGAAAGTATGGAAAGGGCTTTGAAGCGGAGTTATGATAGGAGTGAGCAATGGAACCGTGCTCATATGTATTGTTGGACCGTTCTACGACCTTGAAACGTCAGTTAAGGCAGTTCATCTTTGAGTACGAAGGCGGAATCAACGTAAACAAAGTCATAACAGCTAGTTTCCTTTTAATCTTTCTTTTCTGATTTATTTTCGTGCTTGTACAATATATTCTGATACAAAACCGACAGCACTTCGTCTCACACACAATGACCAAGTCCTTTACAAATGACACACACATCATCTATATATAGACATGTTGATTTCGCTTGAGCCCATTTCAAGCGAAATCTTCTATGTTGATTTCGCTTGAAACACACATAAACCCTTTCAAGCGAAATCTACAAGTTTAAACATATAAAACCCTAATTTAAACCCTATTGTGTGTTCATTCAACTTTTCTAGACACAAGACTTGATTAAGATGTAATCAACAGACATTCAATGCACCAGCAGACTCCCCCTTGGATGTTGATGAAGTCTTTGGCTTCAAGTCTTTGTCTTTATCATTCTTCAAACATTGTAAAAACTCTCTTCAATCTTTATCTTCAAACTTTAAACTTCAATCTCCCCTTTGACTGTTGATCCAGACTCCCCCTTTCACAGACTCCCCCTCTCAATATGCTAGAATCTGAAATATCTGGTTCAAGCTTTGACAATTAGCTTCCGTTGGGAATAATGAAGTCCAATCCTGTTACTCAACCAACAAACATTACAAACTATCTTTTCAACAGTAAATCACAAACTTAATCAGTTTTAACAATCCACTCAAGTATTCAGGTCCAAGTTAATGACCCTGATCACTTGATTAATCTACCAAGTCCAAATTAATGACCTTGGTTGATCTTTTGACGAATCAATACTGATTTTTTTTTTAAAAACATTTTTCAACCAATTTACACATTTCTGAAAATAACAAGTATCAAATTAATGAACTTGTTTTTGACTTTTTCAAACAATTCAAACTTCATCAAAGTAAGCTCTCCTCATTCTTCAGTTCAGAATTTCCTGCATCTGCTTCAAACTACTGAGAATCCAACAATCAACTCTCCACTTTGGTTTGTTAGAAAATAAAGCAGAAATAAAATCTTTTTGGATTTTATCAAAGTGTTCTAAACTAAGAAATGAAATACAAAAAAACTTAAATTGCAGAAAGTAAACAAAGTAAACTATTTACAAACATATTTTTTATGAGCGTGTCAGGGAATCATATCAGCTTTTCAGACAAATTACAAGTACCGTTAAGCTTCATTTCATACTCAGACTTAAACAATTCACATCGATTGTCGATATACTGATCCATCTTAAATTCTCACACAAATTTCAATTTACTCAGGATACGAATTAGATGTCTTATGAACTTAGCTCATTCATGTGTCCCACCTCTTGAATATACTCCCGTATCCAGAATCCCAATAATCAGTCTTACAGGTGAGTATACTACAATGATATCTGTATATAAATTAGGTATGCGAAGGCTGAGGGATCTCAGGTCGATACTTCCGTATACGCAGAGAGATATCAGCTTCGACTTTACGGTATGTCCCCTTTAGAGGATCTTTTTGCTTACAACAGCAGCGACTATCAATTTTATTGTTTCATCGGCTTGCTGAGGGTTTAATGCTATGTTTCAAGCATTACAGAAAGCATTATCCAAGGACTAGGTCAGAACCACCGTTCAGCAGAAGTCCCGGAATAATACCCCAGACATCATTGAGTATAAAGACCTAGTATATCAGATTATGAGACCTTTCAAACGAGATTTCAGGGGTTACCTATATATCCAAGTAGTGTTCCCCACGAATTTCACAAGTTTGAAATTTTTAGGTTTATATCCCGAATAAATCTACTAAATGTGCGAAAACCTATCGACACATCATTAGTGAGACTGTTTAACTCATTTATACTTTACAAATCTTTAGCATACTGTAATCGTCTAGCCGATGTACTATCATTTTCCCTATATACACAAGCTCTTTTTCAGATTTTATCATGTTTTTGTATTTTTGCATTTTTTACTGTTTTTGTATTTTCTGAAAATATAAACTATATACAAATATCTACTCCCCCTAAATACCAAAACAAGTAAAAAATTGACAAACCATTGCAGATTGTTTCTCGTCTTCATCCACAACAGTACTCTCATCAACGCCCACAATTCCATCCAACACCGAAAGAAGCTTCATACCGTTCAGTTTTAACAAACACTTAAACCGATTTTTATCAAAAGCTTTGGTATGTAAATCAGCTTTCTGTTCGTCAGTGTGGATTTTCTCAATTCGTATCAGCTTTTTCTCAAAATAATCACGAATAAAGTGATGACGAATTTCTATGTGTTTAGTTTTAGCGTGATGTACTGGATTCTTTGTTATATTTATAGCGGCCTCATTATCAACAAAAAGAGGTGTGTTAAGAAACTGCAAACCGTAGTCGTGCATCTGTTGCTGTATCCACAAGATCTGAGAGCAGCAACTGCTAGCAGAAACATACTCCGCTTCACATGTAGATAACGCCACAGACGTTTGTTTCTTACACTGCCAGGTAACCAATCTAGGACCAAAGAACTGGCATCCTGCAGTTGTTGATTTTGAATTGACTTTGCAGCATCCGAAATCCGAATCGGAATACCCTTCGAGCGTAAAGTCGCCTTTTCTAGGATACCACAACCCCAATGAAGGAGTTCCTTTCAGGTAGCGCAATATCCTCTTCACAATGATCATATGCGATGCTCTCGGGTTAGACTGAAATCTTGCTGCGAGGCACGTTGGGTACATGATATCAGGACGTGAAGCAGTTAGGTACATTAAAGAACCTATCATGGAACGGTAAAACGTTTCATCAGCCCTGTCTCCGGTGAGATCTGGGTGAATCCCATGATTTGTTGCAAGTGGGGTAGCAGCTGGAGTAGAACTTGGCATCCCAAATTTCTCTACAATATCATGAACATACTTTGACTGATGAATGAAAATTCCCTCAGGAAGTTGTTCAACTTGTAAACCCAGAAAGAATTTCATCTCCCCCATTGATGACATTTCAAACTTTTGCTTCATCACTGATTCAAAATCTTTGCATAGATTTTCATTTGTCGACCCAAAGATTATATCGTCCACATAAATCTGAACTATCAGAAGATGACCATCGACCTTTTTAGTGAAGAGAGTGGCATCCACTTTTCCATGAATGAACTTGTTAGCTAGAAGGTGTTGAGACAAAGTCTCGTACCAAGCTCTCGGGGCCTGGTGTAAACCATACAGCGCTTTGTCCAATAAGTAGACCTTGTTTTTATGGATTGGATCGGTGAAGCCCGGTGGCTGACCAACATAAACCTCCTCTTTAACCTTCCCATAAAGAAACACCGATTTAACATCCAACTGATAAACTATAAAGTTCTTCCAAGACGCAAATGCTAGGAAAATTCTGATTGCCTCTAGTCGTGCTACAGGAGCATAGACTTCGGTAAAATCAATCCCCTCCTGTTGACTAAATCCCTGAACAACAAGTCGAGCTTTATTTCTTATAACAACTCCTCTATCGTCCCTCTTGCACTTGAACACCCACTTGGTGTTAATCTTTCTCTGACCATCCGGCAAATCAACTAACTTCCACACTCCCAATTTCTCGAATTGACTAAGTTCCTCCTGCATTGCATTGACCCAAGAGTCTTCAGTAAGCGCCTCTTTGTAAGTTCTTGGCTCAACCTGCGAGATAAAACAACTCAATGAAAATTCAGTTTGCAAAGGAGCAACTTTTGTATAAAAACATGTAAGCCCTTTATCAATCTAATTTCGAGTGCGAACGCCTGTCTGCAATTCTCCTATGATCAACTCCTCTGGATGATATGAAAAAGTTCGCGGCATCACTTCGCTTGGAACATCTACATTTCCCTCCAGATTAGTAACATTCTGCTCTGCATCTTGTTCGCCAACTTGGTTTGTTTGACTTGAAATCTGAATTTGCTCCCCCTCATAATCTGAATCACCATGATCAAATACTGGCATGTTTTCAGCTTCTAGATTATCATTCGGAGCCGACTGATTATCCTGAGCAACTTCATTCTGTTGGACATCATCATGTTCACCAGCATTACTTGGACCTGCTTCATCGTCATTTGAAGTTTCCTGTGGTCTCCTCGAATACTCAGCTAGGAACCTTAGCTGCGACTCATATTCACGCAAAATATCCAACTCATCAAAGAAATCTTCATCATCCTCTGATTCTTCTCTCATGTCAAACGAATCCCACAGTTTGTCATAATGATAACGCCATGAATCACCAGGATTCTGTGGCGGCATAGTATATCCTTGACATTCCACATTTGCAGCTTCAATAATCCGCTTCTCACTTGGAACGAAGACACGTCGCATCGGATTTGCATAACCAACAAAAATTCCCTCAATGCTCTTCGGACCAAACTTTCCATGAGGCTCTATAACCGTACAGGGTGACCCAAACGGTTCTAGATACTCCAAATTCGGTTTGCGATTATTGATTAGCTCAAAACATGTTTTGTTGAACTTCTTGACAGTGAGAACCCTGTTGAGCGTATAGCATGCGGCGGAAACAGCTTCAGCCCAAAAATTAATTGGTAACTTTGAATCTGCGAGCATAGTTCTAGCCGTCTCGATCAGTGTCCGGTTTTTGCGTTCTGCAACTCCATTCTGCTGCGGAGTGTACGGAGCACTAAACTCATGCAAAATACCTCTTTCATCACAAAATTCTTCCATCTTGCTGTTCTTGAATTCAGTACCATTATCACTTCGAATTCTTTTGATACGCCTTTGGTACAGATTCTCAATCTTCCTGAACAGCCCCATCAAACTGTCAAATGTTTCATCTTTCGTCTTCAAGAAAGAAACCCATGAAAATCTGGAATAATCATCAGTAACGACCAAACAATAATAATCTCCTGTAATACTTTTGACATTCACCGGACCAAACAAATCCATGTGAAGTCTTTCCAGAGGTCTCGAAACTGAATTGACTTGCTTTGTAGGGTGTGACTTTTTCTTCTGCTTGCCTTTGATGCAGCTAATGCACTCCCCTTCCAGATGAAAACCTTTGATATTAACACCCAAAACCAAATCGTTGTGCACCAAGTGATTCATCTTCCTTAGGTGAATATGCCCCATCTTGCGGTGCCACAATCTTGATTCTTTCTCAGTTGCTCTAGACACAAAACAATGTGCTTGACCAGTAGTTGTAGTTGCTACACTCATATCTAACACATATAAATCATTCACTCTAGGTGCCCTCATGATAATCCATTCTTTAGGAACAACAAATCCTGGTTTCAAAATCAAACATTCTTTATCAGTGAAGTGAGTAGTATACATATTGTCACAAATCTGCGAGATACTAAGCAGATTGTTCTCCAGCTCAGTGATGTAGTTAACTCTCTCAAACGTCACAATCCCATTGGATAACGTTCCTTCACCAACAATTCTACCACCTTCATGACCTGCAAATCCCACATAACCACCATTGATATTCCTCACATCATACAACAATGTAGTCTTTCCTGTCATATGTCGAGATGCGCCACTATCCATGATCCATCTTGAAATGGCTTTTGGAAGATCCTGCACATACCACAAGTTGATTTCAAAACATTTCAATAAAGATGCCGATTCATGCTTCGCGATCAAGGAAGCTCCGGCAATTCAAACTGCTTATTCGAACATGGTGTCCACCCAGGCCTCATCAGCCTTAGGTGTAACCTTGACTCTCGCAATTTGAATTTTGAAATTTTCAGCCTTCAAAGGTGGAAAATTTGCATCATAATCAACCGAAATTGATTCTTCAGCCTTTTTTTACTTCAGAAGTTGAAATTTTCATTTCAGTTTTTGGTTTCCAAACTTGTTGAGATAAAGTAACCCTTTTATAAAACTTGTCACTTTTAGTTACCACTTTCTTTACGGGTTCATTTTTCATTTTGATATTGTCATTTTTCTCATTCGTTTTCTCAACAATGATTGGTGCTTTACCCTTCTCATCAACTTTCTTCTTTTGTCTGTCAACAACTTCAGTCTTAGGCTTGGAGTTGGTGTAATTTCTTGCAATGTGACCAACTTTGTTACATCTAAAACATGTACGAGTATCAACAACTCGACTTGTGCCTTCAGACTGAGGTTGTGAGACCCTCTTCTCAAAGAACTCTTTATTTGATTTTGAAAAATTTCATTTTCCTCATCAGAAAGTGAACTTGAACTGTTCACAAACACCTTCTTTTCTGCATATCTTTTGTTTTGAAAGCTCTTCTTCTGATAACTATTACCACCCCGATAACCACCCGACCAATTGTTTCGATTGTTATTATAAAAACGTGGTGGAACAACAGGCTTTTTGTAATAAGCTTTATCTTTCTCAAAATTCATTTGCCTTTTTGTTTGACTCAAACTGTTCACTTCTGATAACTCAACTTCAATCAATTTGAACACATTTGTCAACTTTTTCACATTAACATTCTCAATGGGAAACTCAGAATCCGAATACAACTTATCAGATCCAGCCATCTTATACATCACAAGACCCGGTTCATCACTTAAGTTGTTTTTGGATTTTGATTTCTGAATGTACTTGTCCAAGAAACACCCATCTTCCTCAGTAGTGTCACTATCCATTTTTTGCACATTTTCAACAACACCTTTTACAATATCATTTTGGACACTATCGTCATTGGAAGACATGAACTTGACATCAATGTTCTCTGGAAGTTTAACTTCACTTTCTTCCTCAATTTCAACCAACCCAGACTGCTTTTTAGTGTAATTATCAAGAACAGGTGGTGGAACTTGATGAAACCCCACCCCAGTTCCATCACAATACACATCTTCGCCTGCTTTGTCTTTCCCTATGGGTTTGGGAATAATATGTTGCAAAACAAAACTTGCGGAGCTGTAACTGTTAAGCTTCAACTGGATTCGCTCGTTTTCGATTACAGCCTCTTGGACTTTAAGTTTCAATTTAGCGATTTCATCCAGTTGTTGGTTGATTGATTCTTCTTTTACTCTAAGCACTGCTTTCAAATGTTCATTTTCTTTAAAAGTTTTACCATTTCGATCATCACAATCTTTCATTGTGCTTTTGAGTTTTTCAAATTTTTCAGAAATCTGACGGTTTTCAAGAATCAACTTTTCATTTTCTTGTTTCATTTTGTCATGATCAATTTTATCATTTTCAATTTGTCTAGTTAATTCTCTTATCCGTTCAGTTGAAGCTTTAACTGTTTTGTCACGATCAAGAATCTGATTCTCAACGCTTTTGACCTTTGCTGTCAGATCATCAACTTTCTTCCCGTTGAGATACGTGACTGTGCTACAAAATTTGCACTCTTTGTTGCAATTTTTGCAATCAGCATTTCCATCGTTTTTCTTACCTGACACATTTGCTGACACATCTGAACTGACCTGGCTTTTTGACTCAGACACGGAGTTAGAGTCTACCTCAAGTGCCTTAGCAGCCAGCACTTTGTCAGCCATTTTTCCGAGGTTTTCAGCAGTCAACTCCTGCGTTGTGTCAATAACTCCAGTATCAACTTTCTTTGCTTTCTCGATCTCTTCTTTCTCTTTTCTCTCTCTCTCTCTTCTTTCATTTTCTCGGTTGGAGTTCCCCACCATTTGTTTTGCCAATACTCATCCTCATCTTTGTACTGCTGGATTATGGCTTCGATATCAAGTGTACTATCATCGATCGCAATATTTCCATATTCATCAAGATAACACTCTCTGTCCGGATCCCATCTATTGGCTCTCCTCGCTTCCAGATAGATACGAGATATTCTAATGATTTTGTTTTCAGCTATCATTTTTCTGTATCTATACTTTTGCTCTTCAGTTCGATCGTCTTTCCACGGAATAGGATCGTCATTTTTCGCCATGAATGCGTAACCAACCGCATCTTCTTTTGGTAGAACCTCTTGACTCCAATCATAACCCTCATCATCGTAAATCACCGCAAGAGCTCTAGATTTCTCTTTGTTGTCTTCAACCTACTTCAATCTAGGCGGCTCATATTTATTCTGATGATAAATTGCCTTCTTGTAGTAATCATCTCTGTAAGGGTTCTCCGACTCATCAGCATAAGCGTTTCTGCATTCTCGTTTGAAATGACCTTTCTGCTTACACTTGAAGCATGTCACCTTGGACTTATCGAACCCCAGCTTGGTAGATGCACCACCAATTGTCTTCCTTCCGGTAATTTCCATGAAACGCTGTGCTCGACGAACAACACTTGCCATAGCCCAACGAATATCGATCAGTTCCATTTCTTTCGGATCAATCTGATCATAATCTTCTTTCGTCAGATTGGTGTTGCCTATCTTCCCAGCTACTAGCCCTTCATATGATTCCAACACCGATGCTAGGAAGATCATCTGCTGCTTGGCTGACTCCTCATCAAAATTCTGAGCATTCTTCAAATCTATTGCGATGTTACATTGAAAACGATTCTTTGCATCTGGATGATTTCCAGAAGATGAAGATCCACTGTGATAACCACTGTGACTTTGACTGCTTTGACTTTCTTTGCCAGCTGTCGACACATTTTAAGCAGAAAACGCAGTTTTTGGAGAAGTTGCTTTTGGCATCATGCTTTTTGGATAATACAAATCCAAATTCTGCTGGTAAGATGAGTGATTAACTTTGTACGTCTTCTTCAACTCCAACTCATGACTCTCGAGTTTCTCAATCAGCAAATCTAATGTCAACTTTTCTGGTCCTTTGATAGTATTCTTCAGCATCAGCGCATAATATCTCCAATCCATCTCATCAGGTAACGAATCGAACAATTTGTCGATAAGATCTTCTTCAGGAATTCTGATATCATGTCTTACTAATTCCAGCTTCAGATGACCAAACCTTTCTATCATTTTACAAACTGACTCGTTCTTTAAACATCCAAACAGATCAAACTCTTTTCTAAGAAGTTTCTTTTTATTTTTCACAATTTCAGTACTTCCTAAACATTTATTTTCTAACTTTGCCCAAAGATCATTAGCGTTTGAATAATCAATCAATGAGATTATGTCTTCCCGGACGGACTGAAATAACAATGCCACACACTTTTGTTCAGCTACAAACGAATCAATCTCCTCAGCCACTCTTAAAGTTTCACCATATTTGTTTCCATGTTCATAACCGTTTTTCAAACTCTTCCAGCTGGGAAATGCAAATGCCATCAACCAATCTTCAAACTTTCTTGACCACCGACTATATTCCTCGATAGCCATTAACTTTGGAGGTTTATTGAACGTTCCGAAGGCACTTTCCGATTCCCAAGCTTCCTTTTTCTTCTCTTTTGGAGGATTTTCATTCACATTGCTTGATGAAGTATCATTGTTTCCGGAATCTCCAGCGAACGCGTACATATCGCTAAATGGGTTCATGAAAATATCATCCATCGTGAATGTTCCTGCAAAATCAGCAAACACTTAGAAAATTTTAAGGTTTTGAAAAATCAGCAAGTTCAAGCGAAATTCCTTGAAGTGAAATCAACAAGTATATAATGTTCAAGCGAAACTGAACAGTTTGAAGCGAAATCAACTATTTCGCTTGGGCTTTCAAGCGAAATTGTTATACTGAGTTGGTTAGTTCAAGCGAAATCCAAGAAGTCTATTTCGCTTGAACTTGTCAAGCGAAATCCCCTAATACAAGTCCAATCGATTCAAGCGAAATCCAGCAAATCAATTTCGCTTGAACTGTTCAAGCGAAATCGATCTTATAAGTCGAACTCTTTCAAGCGAAATCTGGTTTTAGTACATTTTTCACAAGTTTTAGTATGAATTTTAATCCGAATCTTTGTAGGCTTTGTTAAAACTATGTTTTACACAATATATTCGAAAATCAGGCCATTTCGACCGTTGGAACTCGTTCAGATCAGAAAAGTATAAAAAGAAATGAGTAGAAAGTAGAGAATCCGGTAATATCAAGCTGCTATGGTATGAACTCCTCGTCCTGAGCTCTGATACCACTTGTTGGACCGTTCTACGACCTTGAAACGTCAGTTAAGGCAGTTCATCTTTGAGTACGAAGGCGGAATCAACGTAAACAAAGTCATAACAGCTAGTTTCCTTTTAATCTTTCTTTTCTGATTGATTTTCGTGCTTGTACAATATATTCTGATACAAAACCGGCAGCACTTCGTCTCACACACAATGACCAAGTCCTTTACAAATGACACACACATCATCTATATATAGACATGTTGATTTCGCTTGAGCCCATTTCAAGCGAAATCTTCTATTTTGATTTCGCTTGAAACACACATAAACCCTTTCAAGCAAAATCTACAAGTTTAAACATATAAAACCCTAATTTAAACCCTATTGTGTGTTCATTCAACTTTTCTAGACACAAGACTTGATTAAGATGTAATCAACAGACATTCAATGCACCAACATGTATGCTCATGAAGAAGAAGTGAACAATCGCTACCTAGATGATCGTCAGAGATGTGTGCACGATCAGTGGCATGCGGGCCAACCAATTGCAGCAGATCCGCCAGTTGTGGATTATACCACATTGCCACCTTATGACGGTAGTGTGTCGTATCCTACCCCACCATTACATCATTCTCAATGGGTGGATCCACATGCTATGAGTTATCAGCAGGCAAATCCAAGTGGTGATCAAGGTAGTAGCAGTGGTAGCGGAGCATTCGGTTTTGGTGAGTGGAATGATATGATAACATCCATCTTCGGGCCTCCACAGCCGAAGTATTACTAGCCAGGTTGTATCTTGCTCCTTTGTACAATTTGTGTATATTTGTTTATCTCGTATGTTATGTTATGTTATGTTTGGGAGGTAGGGTGGTGTTTTGATGTTGATGTGTGGTTTTGGGATGTGAAAGTTGGTGGTGTTTTTAGTTAAAATATTATAAAAAAAAGTTGGGATTTGAGAATATTAGCAAAGGCTAATGTTGTTGGTTAAAAGCGATCCTTCCCTCAAAGCCATACATTGGGACAATGTATCCCAAGTGTGGGGATGGGGGAAATTTTTGAGAAATTTAAATTTTTTTGTAAATCCGAGCAAAATTGTCAAAATTTGAAAGCTCGATTTTGTCCCGCTTGACACACCGACACCCATTCCTAGTCTTTTCTAGGTGAGAATTTGAGCCACATATGATTGTTATTGATATTTCTTTGTTTGAGTGGCGGTGTGTGTCGTGTGTTAATAGAACTTTTGTTTGAATTCTTGTTAAATCCTAGAGTTAGCATGCTTGTGAAAATGATAGGGGACTTTTAGGTAGCCTCGTCTAGATGTGTGAGAGTGTGGGATTGGTGGGTTGGACCTCATACTTTACATATATGAGCTTGGTATTGTGAGGGGTGGGGGTTTGGTCCTTAGAAAGCCATGTTTGAGCCTTTGACCATTCGGTTGTGACCCAAGCCTACTTCCTATAAAAATTTTACCTTTTGAGATGACTCGGTTTAGGAAATTTAGTATGTAGTGTTGATGTTCGTGTAAATATTGTTGAACTTTTATGTTTTATGCTTATATTCAAAAAAAAATAAATAAAAAAAAGAGAAAAATATGAAAGATACAAAAAGAAGTATTTAGTTACAATAGTAGTTGAGAATGTCAAGAACTTTTGTATATATTTGGTGTTTGCTTCGTAGTAGTAGAAATAAAAACCGGGTCAAATCAATTAGCTCTTTCATATGTGTTCCTCCATTTTCCTACCTTTGCACCTAGCCCCGTTACAAACCGTAAGTCCTTTTTGATTCATGAGCATGCTAAGTAATTGTTAGGAGGAAACTTGATTTTTATACAAGCTTATTGTCGCATACACACACATGCGCATTGAGTGGTTTAGCATTATGCTAATAATTCTTGTCACCGAGAGATTTTTGTGAGGGGTGTGTCTTGTGGTATGATTGGAAGTTAGTAAAAGGACGACACATTTAGCTTGGTTTGCATGTTTGATCGCTTGGGTTTTGAATCGTTTTGAATGGGTTGCTTGGGACAAGCAACGGATAAGTGTGGGGATGTGACGGGTGGTCCGTATGACAACCCTTAAAAGGTTTAATACAATGCACATTCTATGCTTATTACGGTTAATTCTTGGAACTTGTGATCTACATGATAATGGGTTTTGCAGGTGAGAATAAGGATAAAAGGATGTTCTTATGGAGCATGGATGGGAGCATGGATTTTGTGGAAGAAAAGACTGAGAGATCAAGACTTAACAAAGAAAACAAGAGAAGGAGCTCAGTCAGTGGCGTAACCTACGGTGCTTTGCCGTAGGTTACGGCCACCCAATTCTCACAACATGCTCGCCGTAGATCAGGAGCCAATTGCCGTAGAACATCACCGCTCACCGTAACCTACGGCAAGTCACCGTAGGTTACGGCACTATATAATGACTTCTGGATCTGTTGACCTGCTGCTTGCCGTAAGCTACGGCAAAGCGCCGTGGCTTAGGGCGCCAATGATGAATTCTGAAATTGCTGACCGCCGTAACCTACGGCTGAGGGCCGTAGGTTACGGCACCGACTGGGCTGCTTGAGTAACTTATGGCATTTATTGCCATTTTGATGATGCTTTATGATACCAATGATGGAGTTTCGGTTACGATGATTGGAACACGAATTGGAGCAATTTTGGAGACTTTGGAAAGGAAGAACACTTGTCTAATCATTGTTTTTACTGTTTTGGATTTTTATGAACATGGAAACTTTTGTTATGATGTTGCTTCAAGCCATGAGTGGCTAAACACTTGGTGATTGTCCTGGATTGAAGGTTTGGTTGAGACATTTTATGTTTGATTTCTCTAATTTCTAGAATAACAATGTTTAATCATTATGATTTGTTGTTATGGTGTGTGATTGTTTGTTAGTAACTTGTTAATCCTTATGTTGAACTAATTGGAAACCATACGTTCTTGTTGCCGTTGGCAATCGAGATATCATGGGTATAGTTAGGCTTGGGTAAGGGTTGATTGATCATCGGGTAACAACCTCACGTTCTAGGAATCTGAGTACTTAGTTCCCTTTTATCACTGCAAGTAATCACACATGAGCTATGACTATGTAGTTCTTTCTAGTGAATGATAATATGAATGTCGAAACAAACCAGAAATCTAGGATGGTCATTTGTCTCTAATTTGCTTACAACCGAAACTTTTCTTGTGCAATTTGTTTAGTTAAATTTAGTTTTAAAACCAATTCACTTAAACCAACTCTTGAATTTTACTTTACTTGCAAAGTAGTTTAATTTTAGTCCAGTTAGATAATCTTCTAAATAACACATATTCCACAAACTCCATGTGTTCGATACCCACTTACCGCTAACTATTTAGTTGTATTTGGATTAAATTTGATTATGACAGCGACATCACGTCAGTCTTGCAACCCAAATGAGTGTTGGAACTCATGTGATATGGTTTAACAAAGCCTACATCCTAAATCGGAACCTAACCTAAGTGCTTTCGACCCATCGCGACCCATTAAGGTAGCTTATGCTACTTTAACGCGTCGTGCGCGCAAACACGCGTTTGAGACATCTAACTAGTCCTATGACAAGTATAATATGCCTATACAAGTTTAATCATGTTGTATAATCAGTTATGTGATAAAATTTTAGGTTACATATGCTTAATTACCAATTATGCATGAAAAGGGCATTTTGGTCATTTACCTAAGGCATATAAACTACTTATCATACAACCATCTAAATTAGGTGACCATAAGGTATAACCTCGGAAGGTTATTCCCTATGCTACTATGGTCACCTAATGTGTTTGGTCGGATCCTAATGATCGACCAAACGGGTCGGGTTCGAAAGTAGAAGCGATTGATTAGATCGCTTACCTTTACGACCCTATATAAGCACTAAACTAAAAGTGACGAGCTAAGCATGTTAAAACATGCTTAACTAAGTTAGAAAACAGGTTTTGATATCAAAACAAACGGTTTTGATATCCTAAAGTAGTTTGGTTACAAAATACGCGTAAATGCGCATTTTGGCCGAAACTTCGACTCGTCACTGAGCCTAGATAACGTGGTAATCAGTAGGTATAGTCACTAGGGGCTATAACCATCGTGATTACACTCACGTTATGAAGTTCAAACGAAATTCACATTGACCATAAACTGGTCAATGCAGAAAGTCAAACGCAGTTTGACTTTAACGCTAAAACGAATGAAAAGAACGAAAGAACACTTACAGAAGGTCCCCGCAAGATTTGATTCTGATTTTCTCTCAGGTAGGAAGCATATACTTCCACTTAGTGAGCATAAATCAGATTTCAAATTGTTGGTTTTGAAGTGAAATGGATGGGGTATATATAGGATTTCTAGAACCGTTAAGATCGTTCCTCGAAAACTGGGCTTTGATCTGGACCTTACATGTGTGCCCATGGTTTTCTAAAACCATGGGAGCCCATAATATGGACTTTGTTCATTGAATACCAGCCCATGGTTTTGCAAAACCATGGGTTAAAACCACCAACACTTCAAAATGGACTAGGTTCATTGAATCTGCCAGAAATTTCAAAAATGGTCCCTGCACTTGTAAAACTTGATTTTTTTTGCACTTTTAAGCCCCGTTAACCCTATTTCAAGGCTCTAAAATAAAGTTAAAGTATAGGGAACTTAAAATATGCTCAAAAACATCTCGGATGTCGGTTTGTTTGGTCGTACGGTTGCGTTATTCGCTTAATTACGACGGAAGTCGTAACGAACGCAAAAACGATCCAAATTAAGCGACGAATGGAATTTTATCATGCCAAACACTAAAATAAAATATTTTAATGCTTACATAAATTTTTGGATGTCCGGATGTATTCAGAACGTAAGTTATGCGCGAAAATGCAAACTTATGCACTTTTTGACGCTTTTAATCCCGGAATGAGCATAAAGTTTATTTTAGCATACCGAACCCCTCAAAGCCTATTTCTAAGATATGTAAAGGTTAGTTAGGATATGTTTAACTTATGATCAAGTTCCGGAATGTTTGTTACTATACAAATCGGCATAGTTTCGCAGTTTGACACAACTAGTCCCTGCGATCGAACAAAGTTGATTTCGACACACCAAACCATTAAAAACTTATTTCTAAGTTATGTGGAGGTTATTTAAGGTATGTTAAGCCTATTTCACTATTCCGGAGTGTTTTTCGCATTATACTGACTGCGTTTAAGCACCAGTTTGCGTATAACCTTCCAGAAAGCGATTTAGAGCTTGAAATTGGAATCGAATCAAATTGTAAAATCACTAAACACAATTACACATATAATAACACCAAATCACATTGTTTTATTAATAATCATCATTGTTTTACATCGTACATCGATTACAGAACACAGTTGTCACAGTCTCCCCTACTTCAGGAAATTTCGTCCCGAAATTTTAACTAGAGGAAGCTTGTGAAAACAAATGCGGATATTTCGTTTTCATCTGGTCCTCACGTTCCCAAGTAAACTCTGGGCCACGTTTGGATTCCCAGCGAACTTTGACCAATCGAATCCGTTTGTTCTTCAACTGTTTGAAAGCACGGTCCACGATCTCCACGGGTTTCTAGACAAAGTGCATTGTTTCATCGATTTGGATCTCGTCGAGAGGAATGTGTAGATCAGCGTCAACTAAACACTTTCGCAGATTGGACACGTGAAAAGTCGGGTGAATATTTCCAAGCTCTGGAGGTAGCTCTAGACGATAGGCAACCTTTCCAATTATTTCCACAATCTTAAATGGTCCCACATATCGAGGTGCAAGTTTTCCTTTCTTTCCAAATCTCACCACTCCCTTCCAAGGTGACATCTTGAGTAGGACACGGTCTCCGATTTGAAATTCTAAGGGCTTGCGTCGCAGATCCGCATATATCTTTTGACGGTTTTGCGCTGTCACAAGATTATCGCGGATTCTCTTGATTTTGTCTGTTGTTTCCAGAACGAGCTCAGGTCTAGTAAGCTGAGCTTCACCGGTCTCGTTCCAACAGACAGGTGAACGACATTTTCGACCGTAGAGAGCTTCGAATGGTGCCATTTTAATGCTAGCATGATAGCTATTGTTGTAGGAGAACTTGATCAGTGGCAGATGAGAATCCCAATTACCACCAAAGTCTATTACGCATGCTCTAAGCATATCCTCCAAAGTTTGAATCGTTCTCTCAGATTGGCCATCTGTTTGGGGATGATAAGCAGTGCTTAGATTCAGTTGGGTTCCCAAAGCAGATTGCATGGCCTTCCAAAAATGAGATGAAAACCGAGCATCATGATCGGAAATGATATCTAAAGGAACACCATGTCGTGATACAATCTCGTCTACATAGATCTTGGCAAGCTTCTCAGCAGAGAAATCCTCACGGATTGGTAAGAAGTGAGCAGATTTTGTCAAACGATCAACTACAACCCAAATAGCATCGTGACCTTTAGACGTACACGGTAACTTAGTAATGAGATCCATGGCAATGTTTTCCCATTTCCAAACCGGTATCTCTGGTTGTACAAGCAAACCAGAAGGTCGTTGATGTTCTGCCTTGACTTTGAGACAAGTTAGGCATTTTGACACATACAAGGCAACATCTTTCTTCATACCAGGCCACCAGATCTTAGTACGAAGATCCTTGTACATTTTATCAGCACTAGGATGGACAGAATATCGAGACTTATGTGATTCGTCCATCGCTAAAGTGTGAAGATCGTCTTATTTCAGAATCCACAATCGATCCTTAAAATAGAGCAAACCATCGTCTTTCGCTTCGAGCTTAAGCTCAAGTTGACGTGGTAATTCATTACCTATCAAATTTTGTGAAACACAAAATTGCTGAGCTTGAAGGACACGAGAGTGAAGATCAGATAGTGTTCGAACAGAATGAAGCTTGACTCGCTCCTTTCGACTAAGCGCATCGGCTACAACATTCACCTTACCAGGGTGGTAACGAATCTCGCAGTCATAATCGTTTAAGAGTTCAACCCAACGTCGTTGCCTCATGTTCAGCTCTTTTTGATTAAGAATGTGCTGGAGACTTTTGTGGTCTGTGAAAACCACACACTTCGTTCCATAGAGGTAGTGTCTCCAGATTTTAAGCGCGAAAACCACAGCTCCTAACTCAAGATCATGAGTCGTGTAGTTCTTCTCGTGAACTTTCAGCTGCCTAGATGCATATGCAATAACTTTACCTCGTTGCATAAGGACATAACCAAGGCCTAAGTTGGACGCATCGCAATAGACAACGAAATCATCGCTTCCCTTGGGCAGAGATAAAACAGGAGCATTACATAACTTCTTCTTCAGCGTTTGGAACGCTTCTTCTTGCTTGGGTCCCCACTCAAAAGTCTTATTTTTCTGAGTCAAAGCAGTGAGTGGAACCGCAATCTTTGAGAAATTTGAAATGAATTGACGATAATAACCAGCAAGACCAAGAAAAGATCGAGCCTCTATAGGCGTCATCGGTGTATTCCAGTCCTTAATAGCAGAAATCTTGGATGGATCCACATGAATACCCTGCTCATTGACTATATGACTCAAGAATTGAACTTCTTTAAGCCAGAATTCACACTTGGAGAATTTAGCAAAAAGTTGTTCCTTCTTCAGGAGTTCCAATGTTAAGCGAAGGTGTTGCTCGTGCTCGGCTCCAGATTTTGAATAAATGAGAATGTCGTCAATGAACACAATAACGAACTTGTCCAAATAAGGTTTGCAGACCCTATTCATTAAGTCCATAAAGATAGCTGGAGCATTCGTCAAACCAAAAGGCATGACTGTGAACTCGTAATGCCCATATCTTGTGCGGAAAGCAGTTTTGGGAATATCTTCTTCGAGAACACGAAGTTGATGATACCAAGAACGCAGGTCGATCTTGGAAAAGCATGAAGCACCCTGCAGCTGGTCGAAAAGATCATCAATTCGAGGTAGGGGATATCGATTCTTGATGGTGAGCTTATTAAACTCACGATAATCGATACACATTCGAAAAGATCCGTCTTTCTTTTTCACGAAGAGGACAGGAGCTCCCCAAGGTGAAAAGCTCGGTCGGATGAATCCTTTATCAGATAACTCTTGAAGCTGTTTCGATAACTCTTGCATCTCCGACGGTGCAAGACGATATGGTGCTTTTGCAATCGGGTTGGCATTGGGTACAAGGTCAATATGAAACTCGACTTGACGAACTGGAGGCAAACCAGGCAGTTCATCAGGAAACACCTCCGGATAATCCCGAACAATAGGAATATCCTGAATACTCTTGCTCTTGCTTTTATCCTCGGTGACATGTGCCAGAAAAGCAACATATCCTTTTCGTAAATACCTTTGGGCTTCCAAACACGACATAAGCTTCAAACCACCAGATGGCTTCTCTCCACGAATTTCCAGAACATTGCCAGAAGACAAAGGAATATGAACAATCTTATCGAAACAAACCACCTCAGCGTGGTGTTTGGTTAACCAATCCATTCCAATGATAATATCGAAACTCCCAAGTTGCATCGGTGTGAGGTCAATAGGAAAAAATGGTTATCAAGGTTTAAGTGACAATCAAGATTAATAGAATCGAGAACAAGAGGTTTACCAGTAGCAACTTCGACAGATAAGGGTTTCCTCAGTTTAGTTCTAGGTGTCGCAAGCAAAGGCTCAAAAGATAACGAAACAAAACTTCTATCGGCACCAGAATCAAAAAGAATAGATGCAGGTTGATTGTTAACAAGAAACGTACCATTGACAACCTCGTTGTCAGCCCTCGCTTCGATTGCATTCAAATTGTACGCTCACCCACGAGCGGGATTCACATTAACGTTGACGTTCGCATTCGGGTTCGCGATAGCATTCGCATTTGCATTCACCAGTCTTGGACAGTTGTTGCGGAAGTGACCATACTCTCCACAATTAAAACATGAACCCGGTGGGAATCTCACAACATTCCCCTGACCCAGAGCTGGAACCTGAGCAACCTGATTCTGTGCCAAACGACAAGTATTTGCCAAATGCCCAAGTTTACCACACGTCGTGCATTGCTTGCAAGCCTGTTGTGCAACGTGATGACCGTTGCAACGAGCACAATGAGGTGCGGTACCAGCATACGCTTTCTTTGCTGGTGGCTGAGCCGGTGGGTTCTGCGGGTTCTGAGCAGTCTATGCTGTAACAACAAAATTCTGAGCACCCTTTCGCTTCCTCGATTTCTTCGACGTCTCACCTTCCTTACCCTTACCCTTTTTCTTGTCCTTCCCTGAATCAGTCGCCTTCTTTTTATCACCCTTGCGGGTGAGTTTACCCTTCCTGACTTGAGTCTCAGTCAGGGTAGCAGACAACTCGATTGCTTGACGAAGGGTAGTAGGATTAACACCGGTCACAATCTCTAGAATAGAATCGGGTAGACCATCGATATATCTCTCGATTGCTTTCTCTAGAGGGGTAACCATGGTGGGACACAATAGACTGAGTTCCTCAAAATGATCCGTGTACGCACGGTGTTCAGCCCCATCTTGCTTTAAATCGTCAAACTCTCGCTCCAAAGACCGAATTTCGTGATGGGGACAAAACTCCTTCATCATGATAGCCCGAAGCTCTTCCCATGTTTGTGCCAACGCCACTTTGGCACCCCTGTCGCGCATAATACCATTCCACCAGGTAAGCGCTCGCTTCTCAAACACGCTCAAAGCAAATTCAACCTTACGCGCATTCGGACACTGCACATGTCTGAATGTGTTCTCGATACTCTCAAACCACTGCAGTAGCGCAGTTGCTCCTTGCGACCCAGAAAACTTAAGCGGCTTCGCAGTATTGAAATTCTTGAAATTACACGGTGCATTATTGTTGTTATTATTGTTGTTGTGTATCTCGTGGACTTGGGTCACAACGCCTGGAAGCACAGCAGCCACTTGCTGAGAGACCAAGGTTGCGATTTCTTCAATAGTGAAAGATTGTGCTTCACGTCGAGGAGGCATTGTCTAACAAGGAAACAAGAGAAACGAGTGAGGTTGAAAAGCAAAAGAGGTATTGAAAATACCGTCAAAACACTAGAAAGGCGATCATTTGTTCGTTACTTCGAACAAACAAACGACACGGAGTGACTAATCAAAGTAAATAGGTCAAAAATAATGTATCCCAAAGACATGCTCGTTTATAAGTGAACACTCACCCCAAGAGTTCCCAGGTAAGAGTGACTGGTCCGATTATGTGGATTTGTACGAACACTCTAGCCTTAGACAGAAAACTCAGAGTACAGGCACTCACTCTTCCAGTTTGCACGTGTTCACATTATTTAGACCCAAACTTTGACGAGATTTTGAAAACTCAGAAGGCACTAAGCTAAAAATGAGTTAAACTGGTAGGGTTCAAAACCTTACAACAGAGGGTTCAAAACCTTACAAGAGAGGGTTCAAAACCTAGTAATCAATCATCCTAGAATGGATGATTAGTTTTCAAAGCGGATTCGAACTTAGCGTTCTTATTGTGGTTATCACCTAAGGATAGGTGACGGTTTTGTTTTAAAATCTAAAAACAAGTAAACTTGTGTTAGGGTCCTAAAGTTATAGTCTAGGTCAAAACATTACTAATAACCTAATTCCCTATAACCATTGGCTCTGATACCAACTCTTCTGTCACACCCCGACCACATAAAACAACAAAGCGTGGCGGAAACGTCGGGGAGTGTTGTAACAGAATTATCGTTTCATAACCATGGATACAAAAAGTGTCTCGTTTTATTGATAATATTAAACATTAACATTGTTTTAACACATAACAAACAAGTTTTATATCGACTATCATTGTTTTATGTCACTAAGGCCTCGTCCAGATCCTATGTGACGCATGCATCCTAGAACGTCAATCAAGCAACAATACCTGAAACATATGTAAAAACAAAGTCAGCAAAGAAATGCTGGCGAGTACATAGGTTTTATAAGAGTATCGGAATCATGGCTTGTTTACATATATTGCAATACCTTGAAAACCTTGTGTTGAAAAGAGTATAACATTGCAACTTAATTAACCAACTCAAATCAAGCGGGTTATAATTTATAAAACCTCGTAGCCATGATTCTTAACCCAAAAGCTTTTGTTTTAGAAAACCATCTTGTAAAACATCTCGTATAAACTTGTTAATAAAACTCGTATATTATTTTGAAAACATCGTTGAGTGACATCGTTTCAATATCGTTTACCCAAGTGAACTAAATAACGCCACACTTTGTTGTTTTACGTGGTCGAGGTGTGACATTATCCTCCACTTTTGTCATCATCAACATCAAGTGTTCTTCCCTAGCCTTGTGCTAGTTGTAAGACTCTCATGATCCTTATTTACTTCATATTTAGTTGGTTAAAAGATGTATTATGTTGTAAATCATAAGAACACTAAAGAACATAATCTTGAATCTTGAACATAAGCTTAACATATGATGAAATATGGATGAAACTATGTTGTTTAGTGTATGAATGATACTTGATTGTTATTTTCTTGAGATTATGATGTTGATCATCATAAGGAGCTTGCTAGATTGTGATTAAACACATGATCTAGCAAGTGAGAGGATGATTATGTGATGAAAAGAGATGATCATCCTCATGTGTAAGCATGAACTTGAAAATAAAACGATTTCTTGGAAAATAATAATCAAGTGAGTTGATAAACTTATAGATCTAAGATTTATGAGTGGTTTTCCAACAAGAACCAACCTCAAAATATGATTTTTAGAAGATCATGGTTCTTACTTAAACTTACACTATTTTTGGTGATAAAATAAGTGAGGAAACACTAAAGAAACAAGAAGATTTCATAAAGAAACGTTTTTGTAGAACATGTTTACAAGTTGTAAACATCCAAGTCTTTCAAGAATGAGATTTTTAAAGAAGTATACACACTTTAAAGGGTAACTAAACCTACTAAAAACACTACCAAGTTACTACAAGTTTTTGTGAAAGATCAAGTTCATGTTGTTATGTAAATTGTATAGTTTTTACACTTGGTAAGTGTAAGTTGTTTAGGGATTGTTTGTTGATTGTTTATGATGATTTTTGAAAAGAAAATGATATGCTTAAATAACATGGACACCTCCATTTTTAGAGGAAACTATGGCAAAATTTTCTAAAAATATAAACACTTAGAAAAATATTTTCTAATAAATATTTACAAGTGTATTTTGATCATAAGTTTTCAATATAAACTTTACCATAATTTTTGTAACAAAAATACAAATATTGGAGGTTGGTTTTTGTAAATAAAAATGGGTGAATATATATTTAGAATATATATATATATATATATATATATATATAAAAGACACTTGTGTGAATGTTTGTATACATTGTGAAATAGTTATATTATTTTAGGGTAAAATAATATAACTTAATAAAATACCATGAAGTTTACTATCCAAAATAATACCAAAAATCACAAAGGGATAAATATATAAGTTACACACTTAATATTGTGAAATCAAACGCAAGAACGTAACTTACAAAATATTCCGGAAAATACCGTTATAAATATGTTTTTGGTAAATATTATTTTGGACACAAGAAATGAAAATATGATTTTCGTTATTATTACAAAGTATATCATATTTTCGACAAAGAGAAAATATATTGTTTTGGAAACTACAAATACGAGAATACGAATACACATACATGAGAATACCCCCACCCTTGGGAAGGAAATACTTGAGAAGTGTTGATACAAAAATATTGTTTAACAATTATTCCAAAATTTAATATAATTTAAAGTTAAAATAATTATTATTTTAACAAGATATTATAACTTGGAATAATATTGGAGACATAAAAGAAACGTAACTCAAAACATGAATGCTAAGTCAAGGCACGACCCGTTCGTGTAATAGACCCTAGTACATTGTAGGGAGTCGTGTTTGCTAAGGAGATTTGAGTTACGAGTACCAAAGACGCAAAACAGTGAATTCATGCTTCCCCTTTTCTCTTAACTGTTTTCGGTTTTATAACTCTCGGGAGTGAAATACATGTTACGAATGCTTAAACGGTATGAAATGCCTATGAAATACTAGATCATGTGAGCATAGACTTAATATTGAAATGCCATTAATACTTAATTAGGGACGAGGGTTAGATCTAACGGGTACGGCCGAGCCCCACTCATGGTCCTCATGTGATCACTTGAGTGCTTCGGTGTCCCAGTCGAGGGAAATCGACATAGTCAAGGGAAATTGACATAGTCAAGGTAAATTGACATAGTCGAAGGGAAATTCGACATAGTCGAGGGAAATCGACATAGTCGAGGGAAAATCGACAAGGGTATAAGCCTACTCATTTTGATTGCTCCCTATGTCCTCACATGCCTTAATGTCCTTGTAGAACATTTATTTGATATATTCATAAATGCTTTTCATACCTGTTTTCAAAGGAATCTCTCAAAGGTTTACAAGATTACAAGTACTCACACAAAAAGCATGAACTCGCTCAACTTTTGTTGATGTTTTCCAAAATTACATGTATTTCAGGTGACAGGATGGATCTTGGGCGCGGGTGTCGTAACTTGTAGGATCGTGTGCTGACCCGAACGAGTCGTTCAGAGGAGTTTTGATCTGTTTCAGATGCGGAAAATAAGAAACAGACTTGAACACAGCTTGTAATTCACTTTAAACACTCTTCTGATTGATTTAATAATGATTACATTCAGAATTCAAACCGGCAGCACCTCGGTATGAATTTTAGGAACTGTTACAAATGAATTCGCTTGAGACCTATTTATAATGAATGAGATTTCGCTTGAGAGTTACCAGATCCAGTTTAAGCGAAATCAAGTTAGTTGATTTCGCTTGAAACTGTCAAAGACACTTTCAAGCGGAATGGCTTCCTTCAAGCGAAATCATCACAAACACACCTTAACACCTCCTATTTTCTCATACAATACACCCTGATCTAACAAATCTAATCCTAGACTCGATACAAGACGAAGTCGACAGACGCATGCACCAACAGACTCCCCCTCGAATGTTGACGAGTCTTAAGTGTCGAGTCTTCAACGTCTTCAGTCTTTATCAGTATGAACATGTAAACATCCTCAAACTTTATCTATTTCTTCTCTTTCTTTCAAAATCGCAATCTAGCTCTTAGCTCTTTCCACAAATGTCTTCAGACTCCCCCTTTCGTTATGCTGGGATTGCAGTCTGGCTTGTTGAAATCACATAAACCTCAGGTATCGGAACCTGGCTCTCTATCACTCAGAGACCTGCACATTCTCTACCTCACAATAAATTTCACAAATTTAACATTTGACAAATTTATTTATACAGATTCCCTCTCAAATTAAACCAGAATGATTTATCAATGATAGAAACCTCAGATAACCACTTGTACTGAAGAATATTTAAAAACTTTTCTCATTTAAAACACATGCTTCCCCTTACCACATGCTCATCATGTTTAGCACTTGGAATTTTGAAATTCAGCTCTCCAACATCAGTTGTCAAAAATCTTTTTGGATTTTAAAAAAAAAATTATGCTAAAACACAATAAAAATCTTTTTGGATTTTTGAATGAAATGAAATGCAGTAAAGAAATATTTACAGACAATATTTTGTGAGTTCGTGTAAGAGGATCATATCAGTTTTTGACAAGTCACAAGTACCGTTGAGCTTAGTTACACATTAAGAATTAAACAATTCACTTAGATTGCCGATATACTGATCCACTTAAATTCTCACACAAATTTCAACTGATTTAGGATATGAGTTAGGTGTATTAAGAACTTAAACTCATTCATGTGTCCCACCTCTTGAATATACTTTCGTATCCAGATCCCAATATTCAGTCTTACAGGTGAGTATACCACAGATGATATCTGTAAGGGGTTAATTGCAAAATCGTGAGAGCTCAGGTCAGAACTTCCGTTCAGCAGAGAGATGACGGCTCGACTTTTGGTGGGTCCCCTTTAGAGGATCTTTTGTTACAACAGCAATGATTATCAATTTTATTGTTTCATCATTTTGCTGAGGGCGGCGCTATATTTCAAGCAAGCATAAAGTATTCTCCGGGGACTAGGCCATTGCTTCCGCAAAATCAGAAGTCCTGGGATAATACCCCAGATATCACTGAGCATAAAGACCTAGTATCTCAGAAAGAGGGACCTTTCAAACGAGATTTCAGGGGTTACCTATATATCCAAGTAGTGTTCCCCACGAAATAAGCAAGTTTGAATTTAAGTTTATATCCCGAAAAAGCTTACTAAATGTGTAAAAACCTATCGGCATATCATCAGTGAGACCGTTTAACTCTATTTAAACAATACATTTCTTTAGCATACTGTAACTGTCTACTGATGTACTATCATTTCGTCTACTTAACACTAAAACTCATTTTTCATTTTATCATGTTTTTGCCTTTTTCAAATTTTCTAATGTTTTTGGATTTTCTGAAAATTTCTACTCCCCCTAAAATGCAAACACATTAAAGGAAATTTGAAAACAAACTATACAAGTAAATTGACAACTGATATCAAATCGCTTCAAATCGCCATCCACTTGGCATAAACAATCAGAACTCCCCCTTTCAACAAACTATTTTCTCATAATGATTTCAAAACACTTAAGTTTGTTTTAACCAAAATGATTTTTTCCAGAAAATAAGTTTTGTTTGGGTTACCACTTGTAAATTATGGTGAGAGATCATCACTTTGTTTCTTTCTTCTTTACAATATAATGAACCCCATTTTTTAATCACTTGTAGAAAATCAAGTACAACTTAATGTCCCTGATTTACCACTTGTCAGTCAAAAACCTCTTCAATCACTAGCAGGTTCACTTGTCAACCATAACCACTTGTAAATCAAAATATAACAATATAATGATATCACCTGTAGATTTACCAACCAAACCTTTCAAGAATGATGCCGATTCCTGCTCCATGCTTACCAACCTGGGAGCTTCGGCAAGTCACACTTAACCTGTAAAAATTTAATCATTATAAGATTTATTCATAAACTCAATTTTTATCAAGAATGATGATGATTCCTGTTCCGCGATTACCAACTTGGGAACTCCGGCAAGTTCAGATTTTTACATGTTAAACACAGACATCTAAGCTTCACCAAACTTGGATGTTTCTTCCTCATCTGCACTTGGGTAAAATGTTGCTTTCTTTGTTTCATAGAAATCCTTTACCCCTTTCACTTTACCCTCAACCATTTTCCCAAAAATCTTTTTCACTTTTCCATTAAAAGCTTTCTCAACATCAAATTCATTCTTTTCAAAATAAGATTGATTCGAAATCTCAATCTTTCCAACCTTTGATTTAAAATTTTCAGCCCTCAATGGTGGAAAATGAACATCATCCATTGGAGGTACTGAGTTTTCATCTTTTAACTCAACTTGTGGCTCGTCTAACTTTGTGGAGTTAGATTCATCGCCAAGAACCTTCTTAACAACCCACACTTGGTTCTCCTTAGCTCTTCTTTTATAAAAATGAGTCTTTGAGCATTCACCAACTTCATATGTTGAATTTTCAAAAATGTTAAATTTTTCCGTTGGTGGCTCATTTTTCTCAACAGCTTTTCCTTTGAGTTTCTTAGAGACTTCCTGTTTTGTCTTTGATGCTTGAGAACAATTCCATGGAATGTGACCAGCTTCATTGCACTTGAAACAGGTTCTAGTCTCTTTTCTGTGAAAAACTCCAGTTCTTATTCTCTTCTTCTCAGCAAGAAACTCCTGGTTTGATTGTCTCCAGAAAGGTTTCTTCTGTTCTTCTTCGGCACTTCCTCCTGAAACAAATTATGTTTTTGTTTTAGAATTTTTCTCATTTTTATAATCTTCAGATGGAATAAAACCTAATCCTTTCTTTTTGAAATTACCATTATGGTTTGGTTTCTTTTGAAAACCAGAACCAGAATTGTAACCCTCTTTTTTGTTTAATCACTGTTGAACTCTTGAAGTGTATTTTTTAGGTTTTCCAGTAAGATTTAAATCTTTTATTTAAGAAATATTTATTTCTGTCATTTTGAAAACCTTTTTGATCATTTCAAATCTAACACTTCTTATTGGAAATTCCTTGTCAGAATCATTCAAAGTGTATGCTACTTCAAATGTTTCATCATCCAAACTTGATTTTGATAACAAAAACTCTTTACTGTAAACCCGTTTAATCGGCGATTTTGGACTGTTGACTGACGAACTTGAACCTCCAGACTCAGACTTTGACTCAGACTCCTCATCAGTATCCAACACCTGATCGACCACCTTTTTAATTAACTCAGACTCATGATCAGTGTCAGACGATGTGAAAGTAACATCAATGTTTTCTGGTAAATCATCAGTTGTATCGGTTTTTAGCTTTATATTGACTGCTTTTTCGACTTGTTCCTCATTTGGTTTTTTGGGAGAATAACCTTCCCAGATTGGGGGTGGACACTTGTTATAGCTAACACTCGGTTTCTTACCAGTATCCTTCTTCTTTGACTTGTCATCTTGAAAAGCTTCGAAACCTGCAACAGTTGGATAAATTCGATCAATAAGATAATTAGAACTAGAATAACTTTGTAATAATCGTCTGATCCTCTCATTCTCAATTTTCTCGGTCTCCAACTCTTGCTTCCACTTTGCACTTTCTTCGATGTAGAAGTTAATAGCTTTCTGCTTCGTCATCATCGTTGCATTCATCATCGTCAAAGTTTTTTCTCTTTCAGAATTTGTCTTTTAAAGACCAGTTACTATTCTGTTCAAAACATCATAAGACTCCTTTACATAGTTAAGATTGAACAGTAATTGTTCTTTCATCTTCTCAAACTCAGCTAGCTTCTCGTCTTTTGCTGCACATTCCTTGCATGGTTCTAAACACTTTAAGCAAGGCTTGATGACTTCCACAATCTTTTCTACTTCAATTGTTTTCACCACCTCAACCACTTTTTCTACTTCAGTTATCTTTTCTGTTTCAACAACCTCCTCAGCAACAATTTTAACTTCTTCCTTTTGAACTATCTCATCCTTTTCACTTTCAGACTTCGTTTTCTTTTGTTCTTTTGCTGCTCGTTTCTCCTTCAGCTTCTCCAAGCGGTCTGCAAAATAAAAATGAAAACTTTCAGGAGAAAGATGAGATTTTGCAATATTAATATGTTTTTCTTCTTCATCGTCACTACTGTCATCAGTTGGTGATTGATCAAACTCTACTGATTTGTCAGAATTATCATCCGAAGAACCAGAATCAGATGGTGTTTGATCAAATACAATTTCTCTTTCTGAACTCTCATCTGATCTTTCTGAGCTTTCATCTGATGAAACAGATTTTTCATCTTCATTCTTCACACTAACACCAATAGATTTCATCCACTCGGTAAATATATCTGGTTCTTTCATGATCTTAGCAATGAAAGCTTTAAAATTCCCATTCTCATCTGCAAACATATCCCAGTTGAATCCTTCAGGTAACCTTTCATCATCTTGAATGATTAAACAAGCTTTACTGTCGGATGAAATGTATTTGTTCCAATTAAAATCTTCTTAATTCACTAAACAAGCTCTCTTTGAATCCTCTATCACTTTCCTACCATGAGCTACTTGTGGTTCTTGTTGTTGTTGTTGACCAACTTGTTGATATATGGCTTTCCGGTAGTAATCATCTTTTCCGAACGGATTCTTTTCTTCACGTGCTTCTCTTTTTTTGCATTCCCTCTTAAAATGACCTTTTTTCCTGCACCGAAAACAAGTAACTTTAGATTTATCAAAACCTAAAGTAGAAACATGTGCATCAAGAAAATCATTTCTTCCAGTAATCAGCTTGAACTTTTCTACTCTTCTTAGGACACTAGCTAGACACCATTTGATGTCCATAAGCTCCATTTCTTCAGTATCTATCTGATCGTAATCCTCCTTTGTCAACATAGGATTCCCGATCCTCCCTGCAACCAATCCTTCATAGGATAGTAGCACGGAGCCAAGTAATGCCATGTGATCTTTTGAAACTTCTTTCGAGAAACTTTGACCCTCAGGATGATTCAAAGCAATGTTGCATTGTATGACATAACCATTTCCACTTTTAGAACTTTGATGCTGAAAGCTTGATTTTGTATCTTTTGGATTAACACTCGGATATGAAGAGAATCCACTGCTTTTGTTTGAACTTTGATCAACTTTTTTAGATGAATCTCCAGCACTAAACGCAGTTTGTATCTTTGGGCTTCTTTCAACTTCTTGAATATTACCTTTGTAGTACATTTTTACATCTTGTTGACCACTCGGATTATTCATCCTCGCAATCTTTTGATGTTCAAGATCTTGACCCTCAATCTTCTCAATGAATTGAGAAATTGTCAACCCATCATATACCCCAGTGTTCTTTAAGATCATCAAATAAGTACCCCATTCCTTTTGCGGTAAAGCGTCAGCTAACTTGTTGACCCACTCTTCACGATCTTTGGTTATACTTAGCATCGACATAGATCGCACTAAGTGACAATATCTCTCAATTAGCTTCTTTGTATCTTCCCCGGGCAAACTAGTGAATAGATCAAATTCTTTCTTAAGCAACGCCTTTTTACTCTTAATCATATTTTCACTACCCTCAAACTTGATTCTAAGAGCATCCCAAATTGATTTTGATGTCTTGTCATGTTGAAGCAACACAAAGATGTCTTCTTTGATAGCTTGCTGAAGTAAACTGATCATCATTTTCTCAGCTTTGTACATATCTCGTTCTTGGTCACTGAATTCAGAAATTGTTTTCACAACTTGCAACTCTGTACGTGGTAGAACATACTTCTTCAAAATGCATTCCCATGATCTCAGATGGTTAGCTTGAACACAGTTTTCAAATCTGTCTTTCCATCCGTAATACTCTTCAATGCTCATTAGCTTCGGGGGTTTTTGTCATGTTCCGGTTTCGTTTTCCAAATTCATGTTCTGAGCAATGGAAGCCGGATTAGTCGGGGATGTTGCGAACGCGTTGTAAAATTCTTCACTCATGATTTCGTAAATTTTTTCTCAAAAATTGTCACTTTCAAACTAGATACCACCTTCAAGCGAAATAACCTGCAAACACACTTCAAGCGAAATCAAAATTTTCAACTAAAATATCAATTCAAGCGAAATACTTGTTTTAAGCGAAATCAGGTTTTCACTTTCAAGCGAAATCTAATGAATAAACTTCTCAAGCGAAACCAGGTAATTTCAAGCGAAACCTGATATTTCGCTTGAAATGGCAACAATTTTTCAAGCGAAATCTAATGATACGTTCAAGCGGAATCTGGTTTTAGGTACATTTTTATCAGATTTGTTAAAACACTGTTTCGCTTGTGTTGTGAAAAACTCAGACCATTTTAACCGTGAAAAGTTGTCCAATTGATAAAAGAAGGTGTAGAAGTAAGAAATCGTGATGAAATCAAGATGTAATCTGCAGAACTCCTCCTCCTGAGCTCTGATACCACTTGTAGGATCGTGTGCTGACCCGAATGAGTCGTTCAGAGGAGATTTGATCTATTTCAAATGCGGAAAATAAGAAACAGACTTGAACACAGCTTGTAATTCACTTTAAACACTCTTCTGATTGATTTAACAATGATTACATTCAGAATTCAAACCGGCAGCACCTCGGTATGAATTTTAGGAACTGTTACAAATGAATTCGCTTGAGACCTATTTATAATGAATGAGATTTCGCTTGAGAGTTACCAGATCCAGTTCAAGCGAAATCAAGTTAGTTGATTTTGCTTGAAACTGTCAAAGACACTTTCAAGCAGAATGCCTTCCTTCAAGCGAAATCATCACAAACACACCTTAACACCTCCTATTTTCTCATACAATACACCCTGATCTAACAAATCTAATCCTAGACTCGATACAAGACGAAGTCGACAGACGCATGCACCAACATAACTAGAAGTAGACTTCAAGTTTAGATGTCATCCACTTTTGTTGGTTTGTAACCTAGTCGAAGGTTGTGTTTTAAAACTTAAATAACCGGTGTTTGTAATACTCAAATTTTATGAATGGATGAACATCGTTTTGATCATGTAGTTGTTTATTACGATTGAATGCAATGATATTAAACCAGTCACACATCATACGCTTCCGCAAAAGTCAGGGTGTGACAAGCGCCGCCTTTTCATCTTTGTGTCAGGCGAGTGCAGCCACACGCATATGACATCTGTCGCTCCATATTTACCGCCTGACGTGTCGCCCTTTGATTGGGCTTGCACCGCACGTGGTGGGCACGGTTACCCATCACATTAAAAGTGGTGGGCATAAATTGTCGATTAGGGCTAAAGGGTTTGTCACTTTCTTCAGCCTTTCTCCAAAATTCTTTCCATCTTCCTTTTATCTTTATCATGTTTGAAAATCTTCTAGAGTTCTTCCACGTTTTCATTGGTGTTTCTTTGAGTTCCAAGAAAATTTTTTCAGAATGTCTACGTCTTCCCAAGTAGAGTATGTTGTGGCGGAGAAAACTGGAGGGTTGTTGCCATTGAAGTGGCCTGAATCAGCATTCGAATCATATAGTCTATGGCTTCGGTTTTTTAGACCTGTGGGGTGCGACTTATCCGGTGGCCGGCCAGACCGCCGTTGATGTTCTTGCTGACTATATAACTTTCTTTGCTGACTTCTTCCACGATGGTAATTTCCGTTTGCCGATTACTTCGGCGAAATCTTGACATACTACTAGCTCCATGTTTCCTAGTTAAGTCTAATGGGAATGGTTCAAATTTGACACTTTGAGTTTTGTTGTCGGTCATAGGGTTTGGAGCCTACTATGGACCGATTCGAGTGTTTTATCAACTTCATTCATTCCTGCAACGTGCTGGCACGAAGAAGATTCTACCCCAACCACCAAAGAGCTTCCATGACTGGAAAGGAAAGTTGTTCTTTATAAAGGACATGATAATTCCTATAGCCATGACCTTGCGCGAGGCGAGAGAGATTGAGAAAGAAGACCTACCGATTCCCAAGACTAAAGAGTGGTATAAAAACTTATATGCGCTCCTCAACAAGTCTTTGAGTTCCCAGGTAAGAGTGACTGGTCCGATTATGTGGATTTGTACGATCACTCTAGCCTTAGACAAAAAACTCAGGGTACAGGCATCCACCCTTCCGGATTGCACGTGTTCATATTATTAAAACCCAAACTTTGACGAGATTTTTGAAAACTTTTAAAGGCATGAAGCCCAAAAATAATCATCTAAGGACAGATGATCGATTTTCAAAATGAATTTGTAACTTGTGGATTTGTTTTAGTAATCAACTAAGGAAAGGTGATGATATTTTTTTAACCACAAGATAACTTGTGTTCGGGTCCTAGAAAGGTTATAGTCTAGGTCAGAAGCATTACTAATAACCTAATTCTCTATAAATATGGCTCTGATACCAATCTGTAACACCCTAATTGCGTAATACACCAACACGCGGTGGAAACATTGGGGAGTTACGTTACAAATTGTTTCATCACACATGGATCATAAAGTTTTGTTTCATTGAGTTAATTGATTACACTGTTTTGGGGAATACAATTAATACACAACAATTGTCTTGTAGGTTTTAAAGTCACTAAGGCCCAAGTCCGCCCTATGTGAAGCATTGCTCATAATCAACCTAAGCACCTGAAACATATGTGAAAGTAGGTACTAAGCATAAAAATGCCTGTGAGTAACATAGGTTTGTGATGAAGATTCATGGCTTTGAATGTTAAAAGAAATGTTTAACTAAAAGTAGCCATGAACCTTTGTAAAATGTTTTCTTTTGTAAAAATCATATGAAAATCAATATGAAAATCAAATGATTTTAAAGAATAATGCATGGTTAACTTAATAACCAAAATATGTTTTTTTGTAAAATATGTCAAGTTTTTGTACCAAATATGTCATGTCTTTGTATAAAATATGTCATGTATTTTGTAAAAAAAAATATGTCATGTATAAAACAATGTCTTGTGTAATCCAAGTGTCATGTATAAACTAATGTCTTTGTGAAAACTAATGTCATGTATAAACGAAAGTCTTGGACAAATTGTGTCATATGTAAACCAATGCCATGTATAAACCAATGTCTTGTATGGTAAGTAAAAAGTCTTTACTTAAACCACATGTAATAATTCCTTGTATAACCAAAAGTCTTGTGTAACTAGATGTCATCTACAAAACAATGTCTTTGAATAAACAAAGGTTTTGTTTAATTCAAATGTTATGTTTTGAAAACCATTGCTTGTATTGTTATAAACAATTATCAAGTTTGTTGGCGAATACATTCAAGCCTTGTTATCTGTCGGATAAACCCTTATAAAGACGATGGTTTATCAAATGTTTATCGGATTCTGTCATTCCCCAATGGATAGTTCCAAACAAATTAGGAAGCGGGAATGAGGTTATCGAATCTATGGTACCATAACATACTACCGGTCGGTGGGATACTATTAATGAATGTATCTTGTCTCGTTCAACATACCAAAATGTCATAATCAATGTAAGCATGTTGTGAAAATGTTTGAAAACCATATGAAGCAAAATGGATCCTTGAAATCAATGTGCTAGGCATGCTAATTTAACATACGAAGTAAAATGGAATTGAAATCATGTACTATATGTGTACTAGGTGAACATAGCATGTATAGGTCATGAAAGCATGAAAGTAACAATAAGAAGATATGTTTCACCCCAAAATGTTTGCAAAAGTAAAAGAGGGGAACTATGCACTCACTTGGGATTGCAAAGTATCCTTGATTACTAGAGGAAACAAAGTTCAAGTGCGTCCTAAAGTATCGAATACTATATTAGTGTAACGGGACATAAATCGGGGAATCGGATAGAATGAGGTCTTGTAAACCAAATGAGTGTTGGAACTCATATGAAATGGTTTAACAAAGTCTACATTCTGATTTGAAATGAAACCTAAGGGCTTTTGACCCATTATGACCCGTTAAGGTAGTTTACGCTACTTTAACGTGTCATTTGCATAAAAACATGTTCGGATGGTTAAATATGAGTTATGATAAGTCTTATATGCCAAAACATGTTTAATTAAGTTGCAAAATCAGTTTGTATGTCAAAAAGTTAGTTACATATGTTTAAAACGGATTTATGCGCAAAAAGGGCATTTTCGTCATTTTTAGGCATATAATAATCGACTTATCATAACACTAACCAAAAGATGTGACCATAAGGTATAACCTCAGGAGGTTATTCCCTATACAACTATGGTCACAATTATGTGTTTGGTCGGATCACAAGATCGACCAAACAGGTCGGATTCAAAAGTCAAAGCGGTGGTCAAGACCGCTCGACTTAAGACCGAAAATAAGCACTAAACTAGAAGTGACGAGTTAAACATGTTTAACTAAGTTGAAAAACTGATTTGGTATAAAAAAAGTGTTTTGATACCTAAAAATAGTTCCGTCGTAAAATGCACGTATTTGTGCATTTTGACCAAAGCTTTGACTCGTCACTTCGACTAATAAACGTGGTAATCAGTAGGTATAATCGCAAGGGATTGTAACCATCGTGATTACGATCACGTTACAAAGTTCAATTGAACTTTGACTTGACCAATTTATGGTCAAAACCGAAAGTCAAACAGTAAGTCAAATTGTTTGACTTTTAGCTTAAAATAGCTAAAATAAATAAACAAGACTAGGGAGAACACTTACTTGTGTTCTAGGATGAAAGAATACTCAGATGGGAGGCATCCAAAGATGGTAGCACTCCAACTTAGAGCAATAGATGAGAAAGAAAGCAAATGTGCAAGTATGAAATGAAGTGAGGAAGGGTATTTATAGTGTTCATGAATTTGTAAGATCTTGATAAGTGTTTGTGTGATGCCCAAGGAATAATCTCATCTCTACAAGTGTTTGGACCAGGTTACAAGCCTTGGAGAACACTTAAATTACCCACAAGATTAAAAACCATGATAGGAAAAAAGTTGCAAACAACTTGGAAGCTGATTAGAAGGTTCTGCCTAGCATGGTCTCTCGCACTCCGTGAGAGACTTAGCCCAGTCTCTCGCCCCCCGCCAGAGACTCACATCAGGTTTAGAAATTGTCAGTTTTAGTCCCTGCAGCCTTTTAAACTTGTTTTCGTCGCATTTAACCCCCGTTAACCCAATTTTAAGGCTTTACAAGGATGTTAAAGCATAGGGCACTTGAAATATGTATGGAAATATCATGGGTGTCGGTTCGTTTGATTGTACGGTCGTGTTTTTCGCTTAATTACAACGAACGCATCAACGAATGTGAAAATGATCCAAATTACGTAACGATGGATATTTTTTCATTCTCATCACTAAAATACAATATTTTAATGATTACAAAAATTTTTGGATGTGCATATATGTTCCGTATGAAGAAATACGCGAATCGGCTGACTTTCGCAGTTTGACGCAAATAGTCCCTATGCATGAATAAACATGTTTTCGCCATACCGAACCTTCCAAAACTTATTTCTAAGTTATGTTAAGGGTATTTAGAATTTTAGGGTATGTTTAGCTTGTGTCATTGTTCTGGAGCGTATGTCGCGTTAAACTGGTTATGTTTACGTAACAGTTTACGTATAACTTTCCAGAAAAAGTTTAAGATCTCGAAATTGAACAAGGATTGGTAATGTGTAATTGTTATGGATAATTATAAAATCCCGTAAATAAAACACAAGGTTTCATTGATTATGATATTGTTTGGGATTGTACAATGATAACTGAAGGCACATTTGTCACAAGTTTCATCCTTGGCAAACTCTACACAACATCAACCCTTTTTAAGTCAAAAACTAAAGTATGATCAAACCCTAGAGTTACTTGATAATTGTATAGCACCAATGCACTTTCCAATAGAAAAATTGAAGCACAATCCGAGATCACTCAATAAAAAATCAACACTTTTAATATCAAACTCTTCGGTCTGAACAAAACGCCCGACGAATTTGCAGAAATAATCAAAACAATTTCTGAGCATAAACAAATTACAGCAAGATCTAAATACAAACATACCAGTTAATCAAATTCGTACCTGGTATGCTATAGTTTTTAAGGGGAACAAAAGTTGCTGATGTTGGGATGATGATGTAATGGCTTCTTTGGCCATCCCTCATCGTAGCAAACCCTAAATGGTCAAAGAAAACTGAAGATAAGAATTTAAAGCGATGGAAGAACATACCTCTATTGTTGTCTGTGTTATCTGTACTGTGAATAACCGTTTATGTAGTGATAACCTTCTTCTTCGCCGGAGGTCATAGCCTGGAACCTTCTCTGTATTAATAATCTTCTCTTCTTGTTCTCTCTCCCCCCCTCTCTCTCTTTGCAAATGAAAAGAAGCCAGGGATGGGTGTATTGTGATGAGCGTGTATTCAAAATTTGAATGACATATTGGCCGCTCAAAATTTGGATGAAATATTGGCCGCCAAAATTTGGATGAAAGTGTTTTGTGCATAGAATAATTGTACAACATGCTTTCAAGGCTTGTACGTTTTAAGACTAAAGTTTCCCCTCGAATATGCATATTATATATAGTATGGATATTTACTTGATTGATATTCAATTTACTTAGGAATTGATAGTTAGAGTTTAGTGAATTCATATAAGCATGGTTGCAAAAATCGCGACTAGTCGGCGATTAATCGCTGACTAGTCGCTAGTCGCCCATCAACTGAGTAATTTTCAGCTAATCAGTAAAAAAATCCCTAGTCGGCCTAGTCGGCCCTAATCGGCCCTAATCGCGACTAGTCGGTAGGGAAAAATCGGAAAAAATCGGGAAAAAACAAAAAAAATCGGAAAAAATCAGAAAAAATCGGAAAAAAAACACATATTCCGGCCAAAACCTCCTAGATTCCGGTCAAAACTTGTCCACTTAAAAAAATTACGTATAAAAATATATGTATATATGTATAAAAACTTAAAATTATACATAAAAAGTCCGATCCGATTAATCCCGAGTAATCCCGAGTAGTCGCTAGTCCCTACCTCACCGACCCGCTAGCGACTAGCGAGTTCTCCAACCTTGCATATAAGTATAATCACTTAGATTGTAAGATTGTAGAACATTTGATTGGTGTTAAATATTAGAATTGTTAACATTCCTGTGTTATTTTTAACTATCAATACAATGTCAAATCAAAACGGAACATAAAGAGGTGAGACTGTAATTTTTTTTTTTTTTTTTTTTGTTGAGAAAGGCCCTAAATTGTTAGTTTGATTTGAAACTCTAAAAACGTTGTACTGGCTATGTGTGTATGGTTCATATTCTTTTTTTATTCAAGTGTAAATGAATTAATATTTTTACAACTTTTTTTCTTTTTTGCTTTGCTGTATGAAACAAAAATTGAGGCCTTTTCTTATATAATAAACCCATTCTATATTTCCGTGTGTTACTTCTATTACACAAATGTTTTCCACAAACATACATGGACCGATGTTACATTTTAGCCCATTTACAAGCCCAATCGTTCAAAACCTGCACCAACAAATCTTATCGTAGTTTGTTTTTATTCAAATTTTACCCGATCTGGATATTATCCATAACTTTATTCACATCATTTCATTTTATTTTATCGTCATAAAATTAAGTTGCTAATAATTTTTACCATTTCTTTTTTAAAATATTTTTTGTGGTAAACGTCATAAAATTAAGTTGCTAATATTTTTTTTTTCATTTTTTTCTAAAATAATTTTTTTGTGGTAAACTACTTTCAAGAGTTAAACTTACATGCAACAAAAAGGTCGTTATGGAGGCAGTCACACCTTCCAACCTTAATGGCATGTCATCGATTTCTCTTTAAGCACAATTATATAACTTTAAATAAAACACATAAACACTAATAATGCCCACAGATAAATACAAATATTATAGACAAAGGCTAATGTTGGGCCACCACACTAGCCCCATCTATTCTTTATTCATATGGCTGGCTTATTTTGTTTAGTTTCAAGCTTGGGACCTCAAATGTCCCATAAAACAAGGGCAATGGTCCATGCTTTGATGGTGGGTTGTCCTTGGTATACCTACTATGATATGAGATTTGATCCCTACAAAGTATATATTGTTTTAAAACAAATCTCTAATCAGTCAAATTAATAACAATCTTATGCTGTACACAAATTTAGGCGGGCAAAATTTTATGGTCGTGGATTAAGGATAGATTTGTCTTTTTAAGCTTTTTAGCATTCATGTCATTTCGCAACTTAACCAACCAAAAATATTAAAATATTTTTTTTTGAAAGAAAAAAATATTAAAATATTTGAATGAAGTTGATACATATATATTTTTTTTAATTATTGGATTTTATCACCCCTAACTAATAAAATACAAATAATTTCATCTATGTAGAACTTCTCTCTTTTTATTGAGTTAATTAAAAGGTAATCTACATAGGTTATTTAGGAAAAAAATAAGTAGATTAATAAAAATTTTAAAATTTATGAAACAAATATAAAATTACAATCAATATTCATGGTAGGTCGAAATTTATATATATATAAAATAATACAATAAAATAATAGTGATATGTGTTTTTAAATTGATCAAAAAACACAATTCATTTTTTATTCTTTAGTATTATGTTTTACCTTAGAAAATAAGACTACTAAATAAATAATTATAATAAAAAAAGTGAACAAACTTATTAATCATCACAAAAAACATAAATCAAATTGATTACGTGTTGATAAATGATTAGAATGAAATAAAATGTAAGGCTCGTGGGGAATGGAATGGAGCCTTAGCGGCTTCATTACATCATCTTAGCGTCACGTTAACATGGGTTTTGATCCCCCTTTCAATAACACCTATACAATGGAATGAAACCCCCAATCATTACTTAATCAATTATTCTTTTATTTATTTATTTATTTTATATATAACGTTTAAACTAAGTAAAAAAACACAACATTTATAGAAAAACATTTAAGCTAAATAAAAGAATAACATTGAAAAAAAAACATAACATTTAAATATTGAAATTACTAAAAAATAACATGGTGGGTTGCAATAAAACATAAACTACTAATATTTCAAAAACTAAAAGTAAAGGCATGAATTTCTCCAATATTGATGCGAATCTGAAGGCATCCCTAACTCAACATCATCCACTCAACTCATGGGCAAAGTGATATCCTCTTGTTCAGCTCAACGACAGTAGAATTTTTGAAAATATAGAAATAAAGAGTAGAGAATTTGAGAGTAGAGATAATGTAAAAAAATGTGTGTTTGTGTTTATAATATAAACACATACACACATGGAAAAAATCAAATTATTTTATTTTTTCAATATATATAAACTTTATATATATTGAAAAAATAAAATAATTTGATTTTTTCTAAAAAAAGACCGTTTTTGAACGATCAAATGTACCATGGCCCACCACTCATCCTCGTGACCCATCCTTATTGTCTTGGCGGACCATCAATAGTGCCCCTAATAACGCAGGGGAAATGGATGGGAGGGGGCATTATTGCTTGAAAAATGGCTGAGGTGGAGGAGGTGCTAGCCTATAACCACAGCCTAACTGCTTTCTTCTCCCTCACTAACTTATCAAAGATTCACATCACTACTTCACCACATGATATCGGTTGCGAAGTTTGTTGAATTATTTGAAAATTTCATATGTTCATTAAAAAGTAAATGCAATGGTGAATATGATATGATAAGCTAAACTCAATGAGATGGTGCCAGTTGCCAAGCTGATTGTTATGAGTGACCCATATTTCTTTTATAAGACCAAATTGATGCAAAAGGTGTAATTTTGATTTTTTTTTAAAGGTCAACAAAATTTTTTATTCACAACTGGTTAGAATGGTTACTAACCAAATATTTACAGATGGATCCCCAAAACAGTCATGCAGCCACCAACAAACACAACAAAACCCAAAGTCAAAACAAACAAAGAAAGTTACCATCCTACTCTACTCTGTGAACATTAAACCATCGCCAAATTTCCCAGTTGAGCCCCTCTTGCTTTGACCTCGCCTTTACCCATAGAAAACTAAGGGCCTTAATGTCACCCACAATTTTCTGAACTGACCATCTAATCTGGTGGAATACTAATTCGTTACGTGTTTTCAACACACACCACAGTACCGACAAGCATACGGCGTGTAACGCTTTCTTGTGTTTCAGAGACACTCCCGCATGATTATGAAGCTCAAGAATATCTCTTAAACCAAATGCAAAAATAGGAGCTAAACTGCACCACGCTAAGACCGCTTGCCATATCCACTGCACGAAATCACACGAAACGAAAAGGTGCTCGGCCGACTCAGCTGCGTCTTCACACAGAGGGCACAAACTGGAACCCACATTAATGTTTCGTCTCAGCAGTGCGGCCTTCGTAGGAAGCCTTTCCATCTCAGCTCGCCACGCCAGAATTTCAACCTTTTTCGGCACCCAATTATTTCGCTTAACCACATACGGAGGAGGAACATGCGGCATCCTTATAATCCCGTCTCTAACACTTTTAACTGTGAAACTACCCAGCCCGTCCAAAACCCACGACCACGTGTCCGGATTATTCGACAACCGCGGCTGTCCCAACAACGCTTTAAGGTGCTGGAGTTCACTGATTTCAGCCCCATTTACCAACCTTCTTCTCCAATCCCAATCCCACCCAGCCACACTTCCATTGGCCTGCTCTCTTACTGTTACGAACTTATTTTTTTCCAGCCCAAACAAAGTAGGGAACAACACTTTTAGAGGCTCATCTGTTGCCCATTTGTCTAGCCAAAATAAAATATTAGCCCCGTTACCCACTCTACCAACAATACTCTTCGTAACGTCCACCCCGCCCCGTTCCACATCCTGGATCGACCTCGCCACCTGCTTCCATGGACCCGGCAGTGAAAGTTTGATAGAGATGAAGTTCCAATCCCCTGAACTATGGTGTATTACCCATATAACCTTCCTCCACAACCCGTTTTCATCCACCTTATATCGCCACCACCATTTGGTATAAGGTAAAACATGAGTAACAGTTGTCGAAAAAAAATCAATTATCAATTATTGATAATAAATAAGCATCCCTAGGTCACCACTAAATTCATCACCAAGAATAATTTAACTTAACTACCTAAAGATCATTGTCAAAATCCAGTACATGGCATAAAGAACAAAAATAAAATACACCAAGTAAGCAACAAAATAAACCAAATTTACTGATCCAAAGCGGCCAACTTCTTAACACCAGCCAATGATATGGCATTCTAACTAATTAAAGTACGCATTCCACCAACCGATCGATGCCCCTTCAATTGAACAATCTACTCTGTCACAAACTGAGGTATTTTAATAACCTATGAAACCCTAATCCTTATCATGCTCAAAAACCACGTGGCCCTTTCTGATTCATCAACTAGGTTTCTTTAAAACATATTTAAACTTGCTTTATAGATTTAATTTAATTTAAATTTGAATTTATTTATTTCTTGAATAAATCAAATTTGAATTTATTTACTATATCAAATAAATAAATATTTATCATGTAATTCTAACTTTCATAATAATAAAATTTGTATATATAATTAAAATTTACTCTATATGTTTGTCCGAGTTTCTATAGGGAAATTGGTCTGTAATAATCTCACCTAAACCTTATTGGCCATTAATAATCCCACCTCAGAATATTCCCCCCACCAGTCCCACCTTTCACCTATTTTTTCTACAATGGTCCCCCGTTAAAAAAACTTAACGGAGTTAAGCTTTTTTCCAAATTACAAACAGATTTTTTGGGTTTTTTATTAGAACGACGATACGAGTCTATTGATGTAAAACTTGTCTCGAAACGGTGCTCCAAACGATGAAAACAGCGCTTCAATTCGCGTGTTTAAATTTCTGATTAACCAAAATCAAGTCACTTGGAGCACCATTTCGAAGTAAGTTTTACATCAGTGGACTCGTATTATCGTTTTGATCAAAAGCCCTAAAAAACTCTTTGTAATTTGAAAAAAAAAGCTTAACCCCGTTAAGTTTTTTTAACGGGGGACCATTGTAGGAAAAATAGGTGAAAGGTGGGACTGGTGGGGGGAATATTCTGAGGTGGGATTATTAATGGCCAATAAGGTTTAGGTAGGATTATTACAGGCCAATTCCCCCTTTCTATATAATTCTAACTGGTGGGAGTCCCCGTAGCTTTACGTGGCAGGCTTTATCTTGGTATTTGTTTGATTTGTTAAAGCATTGATTGCATTCAGTATAACAATTGACATATGTTTTACATTGATTAAAAACCATAAAAACGAATATAAGTACAAATGCTGATGTTGTTTAGACCTCTTTTTGATTATACATGTTTTTGTCGATTAACTTACTAGTAACAAATGATTAAATATGGTTCTGATGATTCACACCTTCCAGGAAATGGTCTTTTATGAGGAGGAACATACTAATAAAAGAATCGGAAATAAGACATGAGGTTAACAACAAATCAAGGTACATTCTAGGGAAGTTACTTTTTTATTTCAGTAAATCAGGGTTTTTTTAGAGATTCTACTTTTTTTTTATCAATTCCCATGCATTCTAAGTTCCTGTAGAGATTAGGTTAGAGATTTAATCATGTCAATTCCCTTGGATTAATGTCTGGATAATGTAAGGTACATTCTAGGGAAGTTACCTTTTTTTTTGTTTTAGTAAATCAGGGTTTTTTTAGAGATTCTACTTTTTTTTATTGATTCCAATGCTTTCTAAGTTAATGTAGAGATTAGGTTACATATTTAATCATGTCAATTCACTTGGATTAATGTCTGGATATTGTTTTTTAGTTCTAGCAATAGTGGGAAAACTGCTCATTTGAATTTTATATATTCTTTGGTGATTGTCTGTGGCTGTAGTGATTCGTATATTGGTTTAGACAAAGTTTTTAGGAATAGCTGCATATGTTATGACATGGAAAAGTGATTGTAGATAGGTCCTTGTGTTGGTTCTAACCTTTTTGTGTCTTTATGAATTTGTAATTGGTAAAAATGTGCTCACTGGCTGACCTAGCAAAATAGAATACTCCTCAATCGATAAGTGTAAGCACATGAAGAGGTCATTCACAAACTGAAATTAAGGAAATATTAGATATATTTGCTTCAGGTACAACCATTTTATCTTTCTACCAAATATTATATAACGTATTTCTTATCTTTATATGATGTAGGGTATCTTTATTTGTTAGAACAAATGTTAATACAAGGACTCATTCGTTTCATTCCGTTGATTAAATGGTCCTCTTTGTTATTTCTCACCATATCAGTGTTATTGTTTCACAACCTTTTTTCATCCTTATATTGTTACACATACAATCTCATTGGCACGCTTCTTTATTATTGTGTTCCCATTATCTTTTACTCTGTCCTTACTTTTGAAAAAGATGACTTTGTTGTGTAGCATTTTTAACTCTATTAATATAGAATTATTTTATTTTAAGAAGTTGCCATCAAAGTATTCTTCTTATACCATACTTAAATGAAGATGATCAACTTTTGTTGTAGAATTAGATTTATTCGTGATTGTGAAACTTTCATTGCACAATGCGTAGAGTTAGATTTATTCTTGATTAGTTTTCCAACGGTTCTAGAGATCTATCTTGTGTAGTTGACACTAAATTTGATTATTTTATGAGGTGACAGGATTGGCAGTTTGGGTTGAAACAGGATAAATTTTAGTATTGGTTTTACGGGCCAGGATGGAGTTACCCAGTAACACTTTTCTACCCATGTTCAGTTTCTTTATAAATAATGAGTGAGTATTTTGTGATTACAAAAACAATATTATAACAATGTTAATACAAGTATTTAAATAAAATAATTTGGGAGAGGTTCATGCAGTAAATATAGACATTGGGCGACTTGTAATCTGTTTGCTACATTTGACCCATTATCCATTTAGCTAAGTTTAGACTAACTTAAATTGTGAAAAAATATGATGTAGAATATTGATCATGCTAAAAGACCAGGTGCAGGACCTGATGGTTATGAGTCATTAAAGAATCATCATTCTTTTAAGGAGTTGATTGGCATGATATAAGGTCAAAGTGTCATCCTAGATTTATATTGGAGAAGGTATTTCTAATGGCCAAAGAAGTAATTGTACCTTGATGCATAATACATATTATCATCCAATACAGGGTCCCACCAATAGTCGCTCAAGTGGAGGTGATAACACTTCAGATTCATCATGGAACCCATCACATATTGGCGATGTCACTGGGACATGAAATAGCATTGCTGATGTCACTTCTTCCTCTGATGTAGGCCATATAACTAAACTTGCTTCAATGGATTCATTCGATTCGAAATGGTAAATAATTTAGTTAAAACTTTAGATTCCTAAAAATCTATATATAGTTCTTTATATATATTCCGTTGTTTCTGTTGGTTGATATCTTCAGATTCATCATGGAACCCGTCACATATTGGCGATGTCACTGGGACATGAAATAGCATTGCTGATGTCACTTCTTACTCTGATGTAGGCCATATAACTAAACTTGCTTCAATGGATTCATTCGATTTGAAATGGTAAATAATTTAGTTAAAACTTTAGATTCCTAAAAATCTATATATAGTTCTTTATATATATTCCGTTGTTTCTGTTGGTTGATATTTTATACCATCACACTCGCATTTTATTTTGCAAGAAAAAATATAAAATAAACTTTGCTAGAATGAGAAATTTTGTGGTTTGGACAATAAATGTTGTTCTGTTTGACTCGTGACCAAAGTTTTTAACTTCCCAGCAAGCAACAATTTTTGGAGACGAGTGAGTCCATTCTTATGATCTCAATGTTCAAGAAACTGCAGAAACTATCCAGTAAAAAAGTACCAATTTATCCCGGCTAATAAGCGAAAGTTGGTATATGTGGATCCATCAAAGCTAGTCGGTAAAGGGAATATGATCTAGTTTGATGATCCTAATGAGCTTACAAGCCCATCAAATTTCAAGATTGGCATTGTCAGTCAATTCACAACTATTTAATTAGATCCAAAATGGTAAAGAAGGTTACTCCTTAGAGGTAGAAAGACGAGCGGGCCAAAGTGGGTTGGGTAACCGCATAAAACTGGTAACTGTTGGTTTGGGTCGGGTATCTGTAGGTGAAAAAGTGCAGTTTTGATGACTGGTAACTGCTGTAAGGTAAGGTGAGTTGTTAATTTAGCTATCAAGAATACTTTAATGTATGGATTTTCTTCAAGAAACAATTTTTGGTTATTTTATGTTTTTTTGTTTGGGGGAATTTCGAGCCACTTAGAGTTAGGACATCAAATAGTTTTTATCGCCTATATGGGGCTAGCCCACTTGGTAGCTACTTCGTGTTAAAGAGTAGGAGGTGTTAAAATATGTTAATAACGGTAACACAAGAACCAATTGTCAGTATAGTAGAATCTACATCTGTGTGTAAAGGGCTTGAAGATGCATACGAGGGAAGATAGATTTTTTCGTTCAGAGACAAGCCTCGAGTCCTTCATAATTCAAGCAAGAAGTTTTTTTATACACTTTATTTCCTTTGTTTGTGACCTAGATTGGTACTCTTTTTAGTGTTTTGATTATTTAAGAGAAGTTTCCCTTTTTATGGAAGCCTAAAACTTTTAAAGTTCAAGAAACTGTTACTTTTTTTTGTAGCATATGCGGTTAAGTGGTATGGTTTAACATGTGGGTCGCATATTGATTATATTGCATATACATCCGGGAGCAATGGAGAAGTTAGTATCTTTGACATTGGTATACTTATCCTCAACTGAACCAGCACTTTCTTTACATATATAAATGTTTTTATCAGGATTTAAACCTCCAGATAGCGGCTTTATTTGACCCATTTAGATTACATTTGCAATAGAATAGGCTTTTTTACTTATTACTTTAAGTACCAATTGTTCATTATAACACGTATACATTGCTACGCACACCCATGCACATAATTACTTGCATTTGTAGGTTTGCTTACTTTTGATAATTTAGAAACATTAATCCTCAACAAAAAAAAACCCCTCAGCAGGACTCATCAATGTGTAAATCAATTGGAGCAATGAATTATTCGTATGATGGAGAACAATGACGAAATAATACTCAACTGCAATAGATATGTGATGTTGGGTATAAGGTACACACCAATCTTTCACACTAAACTTCTCTTACTTCTTAAAGTCTGTTTTTGTTTTTAGTCACTTATTTTTTCGTTATTGTTCAGCCACAAATCACATTATTGTCGTCATTCTTCAAGGTTCCAAGAGATCTTGCTCGTGTGTATCTGGTATATATCATTTCCATACATTTAATCTACTATATACATCTTAATGCATTAATACATCAACCATTGCAGATAAGTATCATAGACTGGTCACCAATCATAATTTCCCAACTAGTGTTATAGTTATATTCACTGCTGATGGTCATTCATGGAGAGTAAGAATTTATTTTATCAATGAAGTGTACTCTTTCACTGATGGATGGATAGACGTTGATGAGAATTTGGGATTGGATATTTGTGCTATTATGTTTTTTTTCATTTGGTTGAACCTACTATATCTATGATGACCCATTTCTATGGAGTCTCTTCCCGCAACACATATCCTCCTTTCTACCATCTAGAATTTGAAACTAGATCTCAAAAATTGGTAATCATCATTTACCTTAATGTAAATATATAATTTTTAACATTGCTTTTAGGTTGTCCTATTAAATTAAAATTAATGTTTAGTTATGTCCATGTTACTTTGTTAGGATTCAGTTTAACAACAATGTTCCCAATCACAAAATTACCATCTACAAGTCATTTGAATGAGTGGGATGTGGTCGTTCACAATACTGATTCTCCGAAGCTCATGTTATTAATGTCGAAGCTCCTTATCGAGAATGATCAACGCAACATAGATGAACACGTTATAGATATCAAATTTGAAACTCTTAAATATTAGTACAACTAGATATCAAGAATGATCAACTCAACATAGTGTGACCCGTGTAACACACGGGAACTTAAATTAGTGAGAATGGCGACGACAAAATTTCCTCCTTGTTTCTACTTCTACTTGATGATTTTAGACACATTCATTTATAGCATATCATGGAAAAATCTGAGATGTTTATCAAACAAATCACAATAAAACTACATATACAAGATTATATGAGTATACGTGTCACACCCCTTTCAGAGGCGGAAGCACGAAGTGTGATCATGAAAGGTTCTCATTTCATACGATAAATAAACATGCTAGGTGATATAAAACAAAATCCAACTTGCCATTCAAAGTTTGATAATTCAAAATGCAAATTTAGTTTAAAGTTTACATCACAACAAAAGATAATTGTTTGAAAGTTTACAACATCATTTCAAATCAAAGATTAAGGTTTTGTTTCCTATATCACCACAAGGAGGTGGGATATAACAAACAAATCCGTCAAAAGGTGGCAATGGAGCATGGACACTAAACATCTTGAAACATGACACAACATCTTGACAAAAGAGCTCGTGGCATTTCCACTAATTTCCTGAAATACATGTAAGTTTAAAAATCGTCAACAAAAGTTGGTGTGAATTCATGCAGATTGTGAAAAATGTAAGAGTTGTAATTGTATAAAACATGGTATGTAATTATAAAAATGTA